>JARWIR010000001.1:57795176-59172081 GCA_029959085.1 Nemophila menziesii | reverse complement strand
ATACCTTAGCACAAGGTAATAAATAGTTACTATAAACTTGCCCAGCATATCTTTCACCAGTTGGAATAGGGCGTTTTCCATGAATCAAAACTTTATCCCAAAGAGATTCCCAATTAAAATATGGATCGTTAAGCGTTTCTTGATATTGGAAAGGCCTAGTGATGTTTGGAAACTACAAAGTTTTGCGAATAAGCTCGACTGAGAAAGGTAATACCTTTTTGCGTACGATAATTGACTATTTATTTGAAAAAGATAATCCTTCATAGAAATCACGCACCATAGCAAGAATATATGTTAGATCTCGGAGTCTCAATTTGGTCCATCCAAACTTATCACAAGTAGTAGCATAACCTTTAAACTCATTGCTCATAATACTTCGAGGGAATCCTTTCTTAACACCAAACTTCAAGTAAGTAATTTTGTCACGAACCTGATCAACCCAACTCATTGTTACTCTCTTTAGTTTCTGTGCCATCGTCTTTCTTCGGGTAACTCTTTGTTCTAGAATGGGCTCGCTAGAAATTTATTCATCAACCGTTTCTACTTCATCAACCAAGGTAGGATTTTTGAGCTTAGCCTCACTTGGGTTTTCTTTCTTCTTCATAGCAGTCTTAACCTCTTCAATCTTGCGTTTAGGACCTGAATCTGGAATCTCAATAGCTCTTTATTGTGTAGCACCAGGATTGTTTCTTGTTCTAGGAGTGTTTCTGCGAGTATAACTGGAAGAATCTGTCCTGTTTGTCATGTCTTCTCACCCCAAACTCAAAACTTCAAAAAGTCTAAAACTAGAGAAAAGTTTCAAAATTTGATGTTCTGAGGAAAGAAGGAAGGAGATTAAGGTGAGATATGAGATGGGTAAGTTTTATTTTGTGTGATTGGAGAGGTTTAATGGTTCAATTTATTGTTTGGATGAAGGAGGAATCTTGGAGAAAAGTTGGAATTTGTTGGTGTTTTGGAAAGAGTATGAGTTGATTTTGTGTTTTTATGGTGTAAGAGGGTGGGATTTGATGATTATAAGCTGTTTTGATGATGATTTTTGGAGTGGCGTTAAGCTAAGAATGGAATTGGAGGCTAATTTGAGAAGGAAGGCAAAAATATAGGCATTAGGTTTCCAAAACCGCCTCTAACAGACGACAAACAGGTTCCTGGTTCGTGTAGCTGTGTCGGCGCAAAGAAATTTCCAAATTCGATTTTTTTTACCTGGACGCAGCCTCCTTGCGTGGTCTTACGCACTAGTCAGAGAGTTGGGCGACGAAACCGGGTTCCCAGTTGCTGTTGCTTGGCGCGAACCCAGACGCAACTCCTTGCGTCTCCCTTTACGCACTACTCAGAACGTTTGGGACCTAGAACGACGAAACTGGGTTCCCGATAAGCTAGCAACTAGGTTCCCGGTTGGCGTCGCTGGCGCAAACCCAGACCCGCCATTCCTTGCGTGTGGTGGGTTAACAATCAGTTGCTCACCGGGTTCCCGCTTAGTGATGTCTCCTCATTTGTGATGATTTAATATATTTCTGAGACATCATTTTAGGCGTATTTAATAGTTTATAGGTCGATTTCCTCATGATTTAGTACACTTTCCTATTTTGTGTTTTGAATTGATTATTTACTATTTTTAGAGCATATTGGGTTTAATTATTTATTTAGTGTGAAGCATTAGAGATATATGGTAATTAATTAGAGTCCAAATCAAAGTCTAAGAGCTAAATGAAAGAGATAAACATGGAAATTGAAGATAAGGAAGTAAAAGCTAAAAATATGGAAAAGGAAAAGCTGCCTTAAATCTGAATTCCAGCACCTACGACCATAAATCAACGTATATCTTACAATCGGTGAGGAATCTGGAGAAACGGTCAAGAGCAAGGTTAAAAATCTTTCCGAGACGATGAATTTCGACTACTCATACGCATCAAACGGATGAGTATTGAAGCTGCTAGGACCAAAACAAAAACAGGGCTGATTCCATATTTTTGGGCTACGAATTTGAGTTGGGCTAGGAGTCCAATACTACCTTCTCTTTCAAGAAAACGAATTAGGTCAACCTATACACTATAAATACAACCTTTTAACATTAGAAAATCATCCTTGGCCAAACCTTAAGGTCAGGAAGAAGCTATAACACAAGAAGAGAAGTCTGGAAGGAGTTGTGCATCAATTATGTCTTCTTCAACCTTTAATTCTGTAATTCTTTTCTTTTCTTAGTATGAATTAAATTCTATTTACCTTGAGTTTTAGAATATATGTATGAACCCTAACTTTGGTTGACATCTATCTAATTTGATTGAATTTATGTTTTGATTTCTGTTTATGTGTTGGATTTATATTCTGTGTTCTTTATGGTTGCAAACATATAGGATTACCATCATAGTAGTTAGATAACCGGTATATTTGACTATAGAATTAGCACATAACGTCTAGAATAAGGTTTGATCTGACAACCCAGCCTAACTAGATAGTCAATAGTTTAGTGTATTGCTATTTAATCAATTGCAGGAACAGTTTGCTTAGGTTCTTATTGACACAGGTAAACCCTATTTGAAACTACCTAGCGCAATTGAAACTAAACTATTGAAATACTACATGATTCATACCTTACATGTTTAGTACGGCAAAATTAGTGGGGATTACTTGCTAATTACTCAAGCTAAACTTTCATACTATCTTCTTTTCTTTTCTTTTATTTATTTTCTGTCTTTTAATTATTAGTTTAGTTTTATTATTTAAAAACCAAATAAATATATATCTCTTCTTTCTACTTGTGTATTATCTGTTCTAACTCTCATATTTGCACTTGAATATTTGCATAAGTTCTTCTTAACCTTCGTAGTCTCTGAGGAACGAATTCTACCTATTCAGTAAAACTTACATACGATCTGTATACTTGCAGAACCGTGCTCAGCTTAGGGTGTTTATTTGCACTTATTTTATACATCTTTTTATCACACCTTAGGCGACACCACTTAGCTCTTGGATTGCTACCCAAAATTTTAATTTTTCTACTCTTTTGACCCCAAACTCATGACTTTTTTACTTCTGAAATCATCAAAAATAACTAACCTTTCTCATTTCTTAAAAATAAAAACTAATCAACAACAATTACTCTAATTTATACTATGAAATAAAGAAAACATGAAACTAATATACAATGAATTGGCTTTTGTTTAACGTTGTTAAGCTCGACAGGTTACCTCTCGCTTTTAAGGAGCTTCAAGAAGGTACATGACCTCTCCGGGATGTGGATCTTCAGAGCGATTGATATCCTCGCCTCCATGATAAATCTTCAATCGATGACCATTCACCATGAAGGTGCGGTGCTTGATTGAATGATCAATATCTATAGCTCCATGAGGCATGACTTTGGTCACAATGTAAGGACCAGACCATTTCGACTTCAACTTACTCGGATAATTACTGAACTTGGAGTTGTATTTAAGGACCCTTTGTCCAACTTCAAACCTCTTCACACGAATACGATTATCATGCCATCTCTTAGTGTTTTCTTTGTAGAGTTTAGCATTCTCATAGGCATGTAATCGAAACTCATCAAGTTCATTCAACTTCATCATACGATTTTTACCAGCTAAAGTAGGATCTAAATTCAACTGCGCTATAGCCCAATATGCACCCAATTCAAGTTCAAGAGTTAAGTGACAAGCCTTACCATAAACCATACGATACGGAGATGCACCAACACGAGTTTTGAACGCAATACGATAAGCCCACAATGCATCATCTAATTTCATTGACTAGACTTTTCTTGTGGGGCCAACAGTCTTCTCTAGGATGGATTTGACCTCTCGATTAGAGACCTCAGCTTGACCATTTGCTTGTGGATGATAAGCGGTAGATACACGATGTCTTATCCCATGCTTCTCAAGAACTGTCTTCATGTATTTGTTCACAAAGTATGAACCTCCATCACTGATGATAATTCGAGGTGTACCATGTCTAGTGAAGATATGTGACTTCAAAAATTTAATCACTACTCGCGAATCGTTAGTTGGTAGAGCTACAACCTCTACCCATTTAGACACGTAATCAACAACTAATCGCATGTACTGATTTCCATTGGATGTACAAAGGATCCCGTAAAAGCAATACCCTAAACATCAAATATTTCTACCTCAAGAACGTTATTACGTGGCATCTCATCCCTCTTAGATATATTACCAGTAAACTGGCATCTATGACATTTATTAACGTACTCATGACAGTCCTTATGTAATGTAGGCCAATAAAAACTAGATTGTAATACCTTAGCAGCTGTGTGGTCGCCCTTGAAATGTCCTCCATAGGGTGAATCGTGACAACCTGCGACTACTGACAAAACATCACTCTCAGGTATGCATCTTCTTACCATTTGGTCACCACATATTTGTAGAGGAAAGGATCCTCCCAAAAGAATTGTTTAGCACGGCTGATTAGTCTCTTCTTATCTTGTGAAGTAGCTCCTTCAGGATAAGAACCACTCACAATAAGATTTGCAATATCTGCATACCAAGGAGCACCATCATAAATAGCAAATAAACTCTCATCTGGAAACTCCTCTCTAACTAACTCAGGACCACTATTCAATTCAGAACCTTTAAGACGAGACAAATGAACTGCAACTTGATTATCACACCCCTTTCGATCTCAGATCTCTAAATCAAACTCTTGCCGCAGCAAAACCCATCTGATTAACTGTGGCTTAGCATCTTTCTTCTTGGTGTCTCCTAGTGTGTTCTAAATAAACACACCTAAAAAGGCAAGACACGTACCGCAAGTGTACGGGTCGTCCAAGTAATATCCAGTAAACGGGATTTCGATCTTAGGGACGGATTAGGTATGATATAAAGTGTTATGCAATAAATGAAACTAGTTGCTTGAATGAAAATTAAAAGTAAAGAAATAGATTTTTATTTTGTTTTTGATTAAAGGACTAAAGTGCAATTAAAGTAAATATTAAACTAAGTTAAAACTAATGCAAGAATTTAAATATGAAGAGACTAAAAGATGAGAGAGTAGTACTTGAGTCACGCTAGGTTTCACCGAAATAAACTTAATCAATGCTTCTTCTAAGGGACAAATTAGTAACTAGTAATAGTCGGGATTCTAGATTCTCCTAACCCCCGCCAGGGTGGACTTAGGAGCTATTCTCAGGTGTTACAAACCCCGTCAGGGCGATCATAATCCATCTTCGAATGTCAGGTTCTCTACCCAATTGACTATAAGATTAACTAAGTCCGTCAGGATCAATAATTTCTATCTTACGTTCATTATCTATGTCAGTAATTAAACCCCCCGTCAAGATGATCACTTCCCCACCAAAGTGAATAGCCTAATTACTCAAACCTATGTCTAATTGGCCAAATTAAATATAGTGAAATTAACTTACGATAACAAACAATACTAAATTACTCAATTCAAATTAAATTATAAAAATCCCAAATCAGAAAGCATTCATTAAATAAATTAAGGTTCGACCCTTACAGCGATTCTCAAGCACTTAAGAAGTTTAGATCATAAAGGAAAATAAAACTAAAACAAATAAATTAAAAGACATGATGTTTTACAGAAAGAAAATAAATAAACCTAATGAAGAGGTTGGGTTTGGCTTGAATTGGAGATATAGACAGTCTCCAGCTCTAGCTTTCTTCCTTCCTGCTTGCTCTGACTTGAATCCTTAAGCCTCTTTGATAATTATATGAAGTGTGTGTAAAAGAGGAGGCTAAGGGGTGTATTTATAGGTGTTAGGAGCCTCTAGGTCGAATTTTCTTGGAGTGGGAGACAAGTCAAGGACTCTTAAATTCGTAACCCTAAATTCTAGAAAAGATAAGCTGATTTGATTTGGTCATATCTTTTTCAATACTTATCCGTTTGAGAAGTCCCAATATATGAAACCACTTGTCTTGGAAAGCTCTTTCTATTGGTGCAGACCGTTCGTCCAGAATCTTTGCCAATCTTTAATTATGAATTAATCTCTAAAACGTGGCTGGGATTTTAGATTTCAAAAGGCAACTTTATCTTTTCCTCCTTTGAATAAATCTTTCCTAAATCTTCTTATTTCCATGTAAATCTTCTTTCCTTTAATATTTATCTTGACTTGGTCTCTAAGTAATCACCATTTATCTTTTAAAGCTTCACATTAAATAAATAATTAAACCGCATATGCTTAAAAAGAATAAATCAATAAATCAAGAAAACGAAATAGGAAAGTGTACTCTAAAAATAGAAACTCGAGTAAAAATCATTCCTAACACTCTAAAATACACTAAGACTTTATTCTCACTTCTCCTCTTTGGATTGGTCTTTCATGAAATTCAAGAACCTATTTAACTTTGCATCAAAAATAGTCACATTTACGCACAAAAGCTCAGAAAATGCAAATAGTTAAATTCCAAGGGGGAAAAGTGTAATATGGTAATTTATGCATGAAAGTCTAGCTAATAAGTCAATAATTCACCTAAAATGATGTCTCCAGAGGGCTAATAATTAGAACAAATAGGGAGACATCAAGACCCCCAACTCAAACCTTTGTCGTCCCGACAAAGTAAAATTAAAACAAAGGCCCCTTTTAGGTGAATGCAGAAGGTATAATCTAGAAAATATTCCCAAAGCACAACTTAAAACAAATATCATATAGTCTAACCTAGGAAATAATATACACCTACACTTATCATGCAAAATCAAATACAAAACAATATCAATCCAAAATTTATTTCACAATGCTAGAAGGTTACGCTTAATACTTATCTCAAGATGGTGGCTATAGGGTGTTCCTCGATCTTTACTTGCTTTGAACGCTCCACTTAGAATACTCTATATTAACTCACTGTGCATCTAGGAATCACGAGGTCTTTACGGTTTTAGCATAGGCTGAAGGACGGTATGGTATGTATATTTGGTAAATTTGAAGTGAGCTTTTGGCTCTCTCCTCACTTACCATCAACAACTGTCCAAGAGCTTGAGTTTACACTCGAATAACGTTCTCACTCAACCCAATTTACGCGCTTAATTAGCATCCCCAAATTAACCCAATAAGCACTAAGGATGATTCACTTAAAAATTTCCACTTTGCCGGTCCGAATATATTCTTTTCAAATAATTTATTCAATTTTTTTCTTTTTGTATAGCCATGACTCCCTTTTTGATGTTGAGATATCATGCTATTTTTCATAGTTATGCCTATTCATAACTTGAGCTCGAAGCTTCTTTTCCATTCACTATTACCCCGACAAGGGGTTACAATATCATAAACCTGTGAATCATCAAAATATATAACCGAGCACAATTGATAAGCTTAAAAATCCCAACCCAATAAATTCCCATAATGGTGGACCCACCACCCCAAACTCAAGCTCAAGACAGGAAGTCTCAGGATCGTGATTCAAGTGCGGGTCATATGGTCATGCCTAACAATCTAAAGGGATATTGGCTTATAATGTGGCGACAAACGAAAGGCTTAAAGGCTAAAAATTTGGCTACGAAGGATACAATTAATTCAGGGATAGAAGGCCAAAAAGGATTCAAAGGGCTAACAAAGAACTGCCTCTATCATTTTCCTGTCTACACAACTTGCCTCTAGTTCATACCTAAGTGGGTTCTATACTCATTTAGATCTCACGTTCTACAAACCACACCATTATCCTTAAGCACAAGTTTACTTCTTTTGCATTGTTTATAAATTCTTCCTATCAATTATCTCATATTTGCATGCAATCAAAGTGTGTTTTATACTAACTCCTAAAGTCAACTATTTTCTATCATATATTCATAAAAAGCATGCTTGATGGGGGCATTTAAAACATACTACAGTCAAGAACAACCCTAAAAAAATTCTTTCTGAAAAGCATGTAAAACACGAAAAATTGGGATGAGGCAACGAACCCCACCCCAAACTCAAAAGTGAGTCGTGTCCCCACGAAAAAGACTCAATAAAGCAATAAAAACTAAACTACCTAGTTAGTGCCTACCATCAATTAAGAAGAAGAATTAGAACGGGGTACCTGGCCATGAAGATCCATCGTGTCCTCCTCCGAAGGGGAAGAATAATTATCAATATCCATGAACAAAGTTACCTCTTCCAATGTTGACTTAATCTGTGTAATTTCCTTCCAAAGTGCTCCGATGTCTAGTCGTAAAAGTTCGAATTCTTGTTGCAAATTGTGAGCCCATGGAGGAATACCAGAATTAGTTTGAGAAGAAGAAGAACCTTAAACTTGAATTTGTATCTTGTCTCTAGGCTTTGATGATACCCTCATCCTTGCTGTTAATTTCCCGTGTTGTGGTGGTGCAGGTGCCTTTTCTTCTTGTGTTTCTTCAATAGGCTCATCAAGATTGATGGCCTTTTCAATTGTAGAACCAGGCAAATTCTTGCTCTTCCCTAGGATACAACACCTCTTTTTGTAATCCAAAGCATCTGTTCTGTTCGTCATGATTGATTTGACCCCAAACTCAAGTTATACCAAGGATAGAATAAAGTTAAGAAAACTTGGTATAGCTTGAGTTTTTTGCTTGGATTAGTAGATGAAGGAAGTTGGTTTCTTGACAAATCTTGGAAGAACTCTTGAAAGCTTGATGATCTTGATTGTGTTTAATGGTGTTTTGTGATGAATTTGATGAAGAGGTTATGTTTATGGAGGATGGAGGAGAGATTTAATGATGTTATTGTGTTTGTTGTGGAGGTTTAATCAAGCTTCAAGGTGTTTTTATAAGGTTGGGAGCTGGAAAATTCGTATGGAAGAGGCTAGGGTTTATCTCTTTAAGGTTAGAAGTTGATTAGGCTTTGATCTCTTCACAAACCGCCTGGCGCGGTGCATCCCTGCGGTGCATGGGTAGTCCGCAGGGGTAGTCCGTGCGCAACAGCTGTTGAAATTTTTGTCCTCTGCCTTGTACCCGTGCTAGCACCCCGTGGCACGTGTTTTGTGCCTGCGGTATAGGGGTGCGGTGCATGGGTACTCCGCGCCTGCTCCGTGAAAAAACCCGCGGTACATACCCCGTGGCACGCGTTTTGGGCGTGCGGTGTAGGGTGCGGTGCACCGCGCCTATCATCTTCTATTTTTTTCTCGCCTCTGGATACGACCCGTGGTACGGGTTTTTGGGCGCGGTACATCCCTGCGGTATAGGGGGTACACCGCGGGGGTAGTCCGCGCCAGACTTTTTCGTTTCCTAGCACCCCAAACTCGATTCCTGCACTATTAACACAATACCCTTCTCATTTCTTTAAAAGTAGACACTAAAACTTGACACTAACTTAGAATTATACACTAGGAATTAAAAAACTTAAAACAATAAACTAATATACAATTAAATGGCTTTTGTTTAACATCGTTAAGCTCGACGGGTTACCTCTCGCGACTATTCGGCTTCAAGGAGGTACATGACCTCCCCAGGATGTGGATCCACCATGCGATTAGTATCCTCGCCCCCATGATAAACTTTCAATCGATGACCATTCACCATAAAAGTGCGGTGCTCGATTGGATGTTCAATCTCTATAGCTCCATGAGGCGTAACTTTGGTCACCACGTAAGGACCAGACCACTTCGATCTCAACTTTCCCGGATAGTTACTGAACTTGGAGTTGTATTTCAGAACCTTCTGTCCAACTTCAAACTTTTTCACGCGAATACGGTTGTCATGCCATCTCTTAGTGTTCTCCTTATAGAGTTTAGCGTTTTCATAGGCATGTAACCGAAACTCATCAAGTTCATTCAATTTCATCATACGATTCTCACCGGCCAAAGTAGGATCTAAGTTCAACTGCGCTATTGCCCAATATGCACCCAATTCAAGTTCAAGAGGTAAGTGACAAGCCTTACCATAAACCATACGATACGGAGATGCACCAACGGGAGTTTTGAATGCAGTACGATAGGCCCATAAAGCATCCTTTAACTTTGTTGACCAATCTTTTCTTGTAGGACCAACAGTCTTCTCTAGGATAGATTTTACTTCTCGATTTGAAACCTCAGCTTGACCGTTGGCTTGTGGATGATACGCGGTAGAAACTCGATGTCGTATCCCATTCTTCTCTAGCACTGTCTTCAGATATTTGTTTACAAAGTGTGAACCTCCATCACTGATAATAACTCTGGGAGTACCATGTCTAGTGAAAATATGAGATTTCAAGAATTTAATCACTACTCGCGAATCATTTGTTGGTAGAGCTTTAGCCTCTACCCATTTGGACACGTAATCAACAGCTAGAGGATGTATTGATTTCCGTTGGATGGTACAAAGGGACCCATGAAATCAATACCCAAAACATCAAATATTTCAACTTCGAGAACGTTGTTACGCGGCATCTCATCCCTCTTGGATATATTACCAGTAAACTGGCATCTATGGCACTTCTTAACATACTCATGACAATCCTTATGTAATGTAGGCCAATAAAAACCGGATTGTAGTACCTTAGCAGCTGTGCGGTCGCCCTTGAAGTGTCCTCCATAAGGTGAATCGTGACAACCCGCGACCACTCCTAAGACTTCCTTCTCAGGTATACATCTTCTCACCATCTGATCAGCACACACTTTGTAAAGGAAGGGATCCTCCCAAAAGAACTGTTTAGCACGGCTCATCAATCTCTTCTTGTCTTGTGAAGTGGCTCCTTCGGGAAAGTTACCACTTACAATAAGATTTGCAATATCAGCGTACCACGGGGTAGCATCATAAATCGCTAATAGGCCTTCATCGGGGAATGCTTCAATAACTAGCTCAGGACTACTGTTCGACTCCGAACCTTCAAGACGTGACAGATGATCAGCAACTTGATTTTCACACCCTTTTCTATCTCGAATCTCCAAATCAAACTCTTGTAGCAATAAAACCCATCTGATCAATCGCGGCTTCGCATCTTTCTTCTCCATCAAGTACTTAATAGCGGAATGGTCGGTGAATACAACAATTTTCGCCCCAAAGAGATAGGAACGAAATTTGTCAAAGGCATAAACAACCACTAAAAGCTCCTTTTCGGTTACCGTGTAATTAATCTGAGCACTGGTGAAGGTCTTGCTTGCATAATAAATCGAATGGAACACTTTATCTTTTCTTTGACCCAACACCGCACCCATAGCAGAATCACTAGCATCACACATAACTTCAAAGGGAAGTTTCCAATCATGTGGTAACACAATCGGCGCAGTGATCAGTTTCTCTTTAAGCTCTTGGAATGCCTTCATGCAAGCTTCATCAAAAAGGAATTTGGTGTCCTTCTCGAGTAAGTTGCACAAAGGTTTTGAAATATTTGAAAAGTCCTTGATAAAACGGCGATAAAACCCAGCATCGCCTAGAAAACTCCTTACCCCTTTTACAGAAACAGGAGGGGGAGGAGTTTTGATAACTTCAATCTTCGCACGATCAAATTCTAACCCAGCGCTTGATACTTTGTGTCCCAATACTATGCCTTCACGAACCATAAAGTGACACTTCTCCCAATTCAAGACCAAATTGGTTTCCTTACATCTAATCAATACTTTTTCTAGATTCTGCAAACAATCATCAAAGTTATCTCCAAAAACAGAAAAGTCATCCATGAATACCTCAAGAAATCGATCGATCATATCACCAAAGATTGCCATCATGCAACGTTGGAAAGTAGCAGGTGAATTACATAGTCCAAAAGGCATCCTTCGGTATGCGAAAGTACCAAAAGGACACGTGAATGTGGTCTTATGCTGGTCATCAGGATCTACGCAAATTTGATTGTAGCCGGAATACCCATCTAAGAAACAATAATACTCTCTACCGGCTAGCTTGTCCAACATCTGATCAATGAAAGGGAGTGGAAAATGGTCTTTTCTAGTAGCTTTGTTCAACTTTCGGTAATCCATACAAACTCTCCAACCAACAACGGTCCTCGAGGGTATGGCTTCATTCTTGTCATTCGGGATGGTAGTGATACCACCTTTCTTCGGTACGCATTGAACTGGACTCACCCAATCGCTACTAGCTATGGGGTAGATAATTCCCGCATCTAGTAACTTGATCACTTATTTCTTTACCACTTCCTTCATCGCAGGCATCAATCTTCTCTGTCCTTCAACTGAACGCGTACTATTGTCCTCCAAAATGATCTTGTGTGGGCAATAGGAAGGGCTAATGCCTTTAATGTCAGCAATAGTCCAACCTATCGCCTCTTTATTCGCTCTTAGTACACGCAATAGTTTGTCTTCTTGAGGACCTGTTAAAGTGGCTGAAACAATAACAGGTAGAGTGTTGTTAGTACCTAAATATGCATACCTCAAGTGGGACGGAAGTGGTTTCTCTTCTAGCTTCGGGGGAGACTCAATGGATGGTTTCTTTGGAGGCTCAATCTCCCCTGCATCATGCAATGGTTCGTAGGCTAGACGCCTATATTTTGGATTCTCAGAGTTAAGAGCTGCCACTGTGTCGGCTAGCTCTTCCATCATCTCCGGTATATCTAATGTTAATGCAGCCTGCAAGATGTCATCATAATTAAAACAATCAAATACCTCTTGTGCAGCGTGTTCTGCTATATCCATTCGGAAACAATCTCCGGGAACATCTGGGAATTTCATGGCTCGAAATACATTGAATTTGACCTCCTCGTCTTGGATTCTCATGGTTAATTCGCCGTTCTCTACATCAATCAATGTACGCCCCGTGGCTAGGAATGGTCTTCCCCAGATGATGGGGACATTCCTATCCGCGTCGTATTCAAGGATAACAAAATCTACAGGAAAAACTAGAGTACCTGCTTTGACGAGGACATCTTCGATTCGTCCCTCAGGATGCACGAGGGATCTGTCTGCCATTTGTAGGACCATAGAGGTAGGTCGCATATCTCCAATCTTTAACATATCAAAAATTGACTTGGGCATGAGATTAATACTCGCGCCTAAATCGCATAAAGCTTTCCCCTTCCACTCATTACCAATCGAGATTGGAAGCGTAAAACTTCCTGGATCAAGTAGCTTTGGTGGTAGTTTGCTCTGACAGATGGCACTACACTCTTCAGGTAACCCTACCATTTCATTATCACAATATGGTCTTTTGTTGGTGAGTGCTCTCTTTAAAAACTTCACGTATTTTGGTATGTCTTTGATGGCTTCTAACAACGGAATGTTAATATTGAGACCTCTCACTCTATTCAAGAATCTTTGATATTCGACCATATCTCCTTTCTTTTGAACTCTTGAAGGGAAGGGTGGCGGAGGACGGGTTTCTACAACATCTTTCTTTTTCGGAACTTCCGGAATCTTCTCCACTTCTATCACTTCAGGTTCTTCATCTTTCTCTTCCACCTCTTCTAACGGTTTTTCCTTTCTAGTAACTTCTTTTTCTTTCATAACCGGGAAGGGTGGTGGTTGCACAGTCTTACCGCTTCTGGTAGTGACCGCGTTACAATCCTCCCTTTGTTTAGGAATTTCTGTGTCACTCGGGAGTTGGCCTTGACCTCGAACATTCAAACTGTTGGCGATCTTTGATATTTGGGACTCTAAGAGTTTTAATGAAGCGGAATGTGAGTTCAATGTTTCATTCATTTTATTTTCTCTTGTGTGGGTATCGTCCATGAATCGAGATAGCTGGCTTTCAATTCTTTCTGACCTCTTATCTGAATTGGCTATGTATTGTGTCAAGGTGAGTGCTAACTCACTCGAAGTGGTTGTGCCTTCTTGAGGTCGCGAGGGAAGCGCTTTTTGGGCTAATGAGTCGGAATAAGCGTCTTGGTCAGTTCTAGGTTGATTCCCTTGGTATTGGTTTTGCGTTCGAAACTGGTAGTTGTTCCCTTGATGTCTCTGTTGATAAGTTCCAGGATTGGCTGCCCCATGTGGATTTGAATATTGAAAGCCTGGATGATTTCTGTTTTGATTTCCATACCCTTGACCACCTGAATAGTTACCTCGCTGATTAACGAAGTATACGGATTCTGGGTTGTTGCACATTCTTCCCAGCCATGATCATCTCCTCCACAACTAGAACATAATTCTGGTTCATTAACAACGTTTACCACAACTCTATTCGACATAGAAAATTGTTTCAGCTTGTTTTCAAGTGCGGCAATCTTAGCGTTCAAAGCAGTTTCTGTATCCAAATTCAAAGTACCTCTTTCAGGAGCTCTAACCGATGATTTCGAGGATTGCCAACTCATTTCATTCTTCACAATTTGGTCCATGATAATCAGAGCTTGATCAGTTGTGACCATCATGAGACCACCTTGGCACATAGTATCGATTTTATCTTTTGCAGCATCACCTAAACTTCGATAAAATATTCCAAGTTGTAATTCGAGAGAGTACCCATGTAATGGGCACTTGCGTAATAATGTTTGAAAACGAGTCCATGCAGCACCTACAGTTTCTCCTGGCTCTTGGCGAAAATAAACAATATCTAATTGCCCACTGAGTCGAACACTTTGAGGATAGTACCTATCGAAAAAGGCTGTCTGAAGTTGATCCCAAGTCAAAATCGCGTTGTGTGGCTGTTGGTCATACCACTCACTTGCTCCTCCGGTGAGGAAGAATGGAAACATATGAAAGTACATTTATTCTTGGGTTACTCCAGGGGTGACATATGCATCACAGATTTGCATAAACTTGTACATAGCACGAATAGGATCTTCACGAGCTGCACCACTATACTGTCCAACGGTTGTAAACTGGTTGATCATCCCTGCGTCTGGTCTGAATCGAACTCCTTGAATTGCAGGAGGACGGAGTCCTAGTGGTGGTAGAAGAAAAGGTCCATGGTTGTTCGGTTGAAAAATCTGCGGTCCATGATCTAGAAGCACTCCACCATTATTGTTGACTTGTTGATTTCCGGGAGGAGCTGGTAATTGGACTAAAACCGGTGGAATTGGTAATTGAACTCCTACCGGTGGAGCTATTGGGAGACCGTTGTCATCTAACTGAATCGCGGGATCTTGAATCACGGGATCTTGCGCATTATCTTCTGCCATTGCTTTTTCTAACTTTGCTTGTTCTCTTGCTTCTTTATCTCTTTTGTTTTTCTCTCGTAATAGGCGTTCGGGATTATCAAGGATCACGATATCTCCAAGCATATACCAAAACCTGTAAATCTGAGAAAACAAGAACAACCCAAAGCGTAAAACTGAAAAATAAAAATTAAAACTAAACTAAAAACTAGCAACTAAAACACTTACGGCTAACACCGTGGTCACACGCTACCGTCCCCGGCAGCGGCGCCAAAAACTTGGTGTCTCCTAGTGTGTTCTAAATAAACACACCTAAAAAGGCAAGACACGTACCGCAAGTGTACGGGTCGTCCAAGTAATATCCGTTAAACGGGATTTCGATCTTAGGGACGGATTAGGTATGATTCAAAGTGTTATGCAATAAATGGAACTAGTTGCTTGAATGAAAATTAAAAGTAAGGGAAATAGATTTTTATTTTGTTTTTGATTAAAGGACTAAAGTGCAATTAAAGTAAATATTAAACTAAGTTAAAACTAATGCAAGAAATTAAATATGAAGAGACTAAAAGATGAGAGAGTAGTACTTGAGTCACGCTAGGTTTTACCAAAATAAACTTAATCAATGCTTCTTCTAAGGGACAAATTAGTAACTAGTAATAGTCGGGATTCTAGATTCTCCTAACCCCCGTCAGGGTGGACTTAGGAGCTATTCTCAGGTGTTACAAACCCCGTCAGGGCGATCATAATCCACCTTCGAATGTCAGGTTCTCTACCCAATTGGCTATAAGATTAACTAAGTCCGTCAGGATCAATAATTTCTATCTTACGTTTATTATCTATGTCAGTAATTAAACCCCCCATCAAGATGATCCAATCGCCACTAATTGGAATAGCTTAATTACTCAAACCTATGTCTAATTGGCCAAATTAAATATAGTGAAATTAACTTACGGTAACAAACAATACTAAATTACTCAATTCGAATTAAATTATAAAAATCCCAAATCAGAAAGCATTAACTAAATAAATTAAGGTTCAACCCTTATAGCGATTCTCAAGCACTTAAGAAGTTTAGCTCATAATGGAAAATAAAACTAAAACAATGAAATTAAAAGACATAATGTTTTACAGAAAGAAATAAATAAAACCTAATGAAGAGGTTGGGTTTGGCTTGAATTGGAGATATAGACAGTCTCCAGCTCTCAGCTTTCTTCCTTCCTGCTTGCTCTGACTTGAATCCTTAAGCCTCTTTGATAATGATATGAAGTGTGTGTAAAAGAGGAGGCTAAGGGGTGGATTTATAGGTGTTGGAGGACCCTAGGTCGAATTTGCTTGGAGTGGAAGACAAGTCAAGGACTCTCAAATTCTAAAAGATAAGATTCTGCTGATTTGATTCGGTCATATCTTTTTCAATACTTATCCGTTTGAGAAGTTCTAATATATGAAACTGCTTGTCTTGGAAAGCTCTTTCTATTGGTGAAGACCATTCGTCCAGAATCCATGCCAATCTTTTATTATGATTTTATCTCTAAAACGTGGCTGAATTTCAGATTTCAAAAGGCAGCTTTATCTTTTCCTCCTTTGAATAAATCTTTCCTAAATCTTCTTATTTCCATGTAAATCTTCTTTCCTTTCATCTTTATCTTGACTTGGTCTCTAAGTAATTACCATTTATTTTTTAAAGCTTCACATTAAATAAATAATTAAACCGCATATGCTTAAAAAGAGTAAATCAATAAATCAAGAAAACGAAATAGGAAAGTGTACTCTAAAAATAGAAACTCGAGTAAAAATCATTCCTAACACTCTAAAATACACTAAGACTTTATTCTCACTTTTTCTCCTTGGATTGGTCTTTTATGAGATTCAAGAACCGATTAACTTTGCATTAAAAACAATCAAATTTACGCACAAAAGCTCAGATTCTGCAAATAGTTAATTTCCAAGGGGAGAAAGTGCAATATGACAAATTATGCATAAAAGTCTAGCTAATAAGTCAATAATTCACCTAAAATGATGTCTCCAGAGGGATAATAATTAGAACAAATAGGGAGACATCAGATAGTCCAACCAATCACCTCTTTATTAGCTCTTAGTACACGCAGTAGTTTATCTTCTTGAGGACATGTTAAATTTTTTGAAACAATAACAGGTAAAGTGTCATTAGTACCTAAATACGCATACCTCAAGTGTGCTGGCAATGGTTTTTCTTCAAACTGCGGAGGAGATTCAAAATATGGTTTCTTTTTAGTAACTATCTTCCCTGAGTCTCTCACAGGTTCATATACAGGACGCCTATACTTCGGATTCTCAGAATTAAGAGATGCCAATGTTTCGGAAAGCTCTTCCATCATCTCAGGTAAGTCAAGTGTTAACGCAGCCTGCAAGATATCATCATAATTAAAACAATCAAATACCTCCTGCATGGCATGTTCTCCTATATCCATTCGGAAACAAACTCCTAGAACATTTGGATACTTCATAGCTCTAACCACATTGAAATTTACCTCCTCATCTTGGATTCTCATGGTTAATTCTCCGTTTTCTACATCAATTAAAGTACGCCCCGTGGCTAGGAATGGTCGTCCCAAAATGATGGGGACATTCCTATCCGCGTCGTATTCAAGAATAACAAAATCAATGGGAAAAACTAAAGTATCTGCCTTGACGAGGACATCTTCGATTCGTCCCTCGGGTTGTACGAGGGATCTGTCAGCCATTTATAGGACCATAAAGGTAGGTTTCACACCTCCCATCTTCAACTTATCAAAAATTGATATGGGCATGAGATTGATACTCGCACCCAAATCGCATAAAGCCTTTCCTTTCCACTCATTACCAATCGAAATCGGAATCGTAAAACTCCCAGGATCAAGCAACTTAGGAGGCAACTTACTTTGACAGATGGCACTACACTCCTCTGGCAATCCTATCATCTCATTATCACAATATGGTTTCTTGTTGGTGAGGGCCCTCTTCAAGAATTTCACATACTTTGGTATATCTTTAATGGCTTCTAACAACGGTATGTTAATGTTAAGGTCTCTCACCCTATTCAAAAATCTTTGATACTCAGCCATATCTCCTTTTATTTGAACTCTTGAGGGAAAAGGTGGATGATGACGGGTTTCTACAACATCTTTCTTTTTCGAAACTTCCGAAATCTTCTCCACTTCTACCACTTTAGGTTAATCTTCTTTTTTCTTCCACGTCTTTTACCGGTTTCTCTTTATTGGTAACTTCTTTTTCTTTCATAACAGGAAAAGGAGGTAAGGGAGCTTCTTACCACTTCTTAACGCGATAGCATTACAATCTTCTGTTTGGCTCGGATTTTCAGTGTCACTAGGGAGTTGCCCTTGTGGACGCTGACTTAATTGTTTCGACATCTGAGCTATTTGATTCTCTAATAACTTAATTGTGGCTTCAGAAGCTTGCTGATTTTGAATAGATTGTGTCTGAAGTGCAATTAATTTCTGCACGGTTTGACAAAGATCATTCGTACCTTCTTGAGGTTGTGCAGGTAAGGCTCTTTGATTCATGGTGTCACTATAATTATCTTGAGAAGGCTGCCTCTGAACATGATTTCCGAAGCTTTGTCCACCTTGATATTTATTCTATGGTCTAGGTTGATAATTGTTACCTTGGGGACACAGATGATATGCATAAGTAGGATTAGCTGCCCCATTCGGATTCGAATATTGGAAACCCGGATGGTTTCTGTTTGGTTGGTATCCTTGACCACTTGAATTGTAATTCCCTCGATTAGAAACAAACATTACAGCTTCAGGATTACTTTGACAATGCTCCCAGTCATGGTCTTGAACACCACAATTCAAAAACCCATATATCTCTTGAGTAACATTAACACCTGCTTTCTTACCTGAAAAACCTCTTTAACAGCTAAAGTAAGTTGTTTCAATTGTTGATCCAATGTATTTCTTCAGTTTATTCTCCAAAGAGGAGAATTTCTCATCTACTTTCTTTTCCACCTCGAATAGGTGTTCTCACTATATTCCAACCTTGCTCATTCTTCACAGTTCGATTTAATATAATCTTAGCATGTGCTGGAGCTACCTGTAAGAAACCACCTCCACATAATAAATCAAGGTCTTTTCTTGATCCTCCATAGAGGCCTTTATAAAATATCTTCAACTGTTGTTGTTCAGTGAGGCCATGATCAAGAAATCTTCTCAAACATAACTGAAATCTTGTCCAACATCTTCCCAAAGTTTCTTCGTGTTCTTGGACAAATGATGTCAAATCAACCTATGCGTCTAATCTCATGTTTGTCGGATAGTAACGATAAAAAAATGTTGTTTGTAGCTTATCCCAGTTGTTTATTCCTCCAGGTTCTTGTGAATCGTGCCACTCACTAGCTGCGTCTATCACAAAAAATCTGAAATTAGCATAATACATCCGCTCTTTGGTCACTCCTTGTGTTATATACGAATCGCAGATTTGCATAAACTTCTGAACTACACGAATAGGATCTTCTCCAGGTACTCCACGAAAGTTTCCAAAATTATGAAATTGGGATAAAATACCAGGATCGGGTCTATATCGTGCAACATTAATATTTGTAGGACCAAGAGCAGAAGCGCGATAGGGAACTTGTTTTGGACCATGTATGAACCATGGATCATTATACATAGGGGGTTGAGCTTGTTGCATAGGTGGATTATTATGTTGATTGTTGAGAATTGGTGGATTAGGAATGATTGGTGGCACTATTGGTTGGTCATTTTCATCCAACTAAATGCGAGGATCTTCAACATTATGAATATTCAAATCCTCCATTTCTCTTTCTTTCTTTGCTTTATCTCTTGCTTCTATTTTTTTTTTTTTATCTCGAATTAACCTCTCAGGGTTTGAGTACATGCACCAAACCTGTAAGACCTGAGAAAGAACAAAAACAAAGGAAAGCGTAAAACTGAAAATAAAAATTAAAAATGCAATTAAACACTAAAGGATAAACACCGGGGTCACACGCTACCATCGCCGGAAGCGGGGCCAAAAACTTGGTGGGTCCTTGTGTGCTATAAAATAATAGGCTAAAGATTAGGACTCACAAACCGCATGTGTACGTTTGTCCAAGTAATAAACCGATAAACCGGATTCGTTCGCAGGGACGGATTAGGTACAACTTAGGTGTGGAGTAATTGCAACGGAAAAAGTAAATTATATGAAAGTTTGTTTTGGGTTTTTGATTAACAACTAGAATACAAAAGTAAATTAAAGACTAAATAAATTAAGCTGAAATGAAAACAATGCAAAGGAAATAGTTGGAGGCAAGGAAGGAAGTAGTACTTGAGTCTCGCTAGGGCTTCACCTAAACTTTCTTAATTAATGTTTTCTGTTAAGGGTTGAATCATTATATTTATGCTAGTCGAGATTCTAAAGTCTCTTAGCCCCCGTCAGGGTGGACCTAAAAGCTCTCCTACGGTATTCCAAACTCCATTAGGATGATTAAAACTAATTTTGGATGATTAAGACTTACCTCATTGGCTATTGGATAGTCAAGCCTGTCAAGGTCATTGGCGGATACCAACGGCAATTACCTAGTTCTGTATCTAACCCCTCCCGTCAAGGTGATCAATACGCCACTATATTGAATAGCCTAGATACTAAAACTCACCCTTAGTTCATGACTCTAAGGATAATAAATAAAACACAAAATAAAAGTCAACATAAAATAATAATTCAATTTAAATTCTTAAATCCCAACTCGGAAAAACATAAATTAATCTAGTTTGGGCTCAACCGAGTATACGATTCTCAAGTACAAAGGACAATTAGCTCATAATTGAAATAAATACAAAAGAAATTAAATTAAAGGTGTTCATGTTTTACAAAAAGAAAATAAATAAAAGAAACTTAATTAGGAGTTGGATTTGGCATGTGATTTTGAGAAGATGAAATCTCCAGCTCTTGGCTTCTTCCTTTTCCTAGCTTCTGACTTTGCTAAAATGAGTTGTGTGTAAAAATAAAGTCAAAAGGTCTATATATACTTAGAAATTCAGACTTGGGCTTATTTTAAGTGAATTAATGAAATAATAAATGGTTCAAGTCCACTCCTCAAGTCCAAATCCCGTAACCAGTGTACACCCTCCACTAAAACGGCTGTAACTTTCTCAATTTAACTCCGAATTGACCCGTTCAACTTGGTAAATCTTCGTAACTCGATAAGGAACAAAACTTATTTATAACTCAGAGGCTGAATCCACGTTTAAGTAGCTCTAAATCAGCAATTACCATCAGCCTTCCAGATTTGCAGTTCTAACTTCTCAATTCTTCGGGATATTTCTTTACGCCTTTGACTTCTTTACACGATCTAAGACTTCAATTCTCAATTCCTCTCCTTGCTAGTATTAAAAACCTACAAACTTTACACTAAAACAAACCATTTAACGCGCAAAGGCTTAATAAATGAAAAATACTAAAATCCAAGGAGGGAAAATGAAATATAACAAATTAACACTAAAAGTCTATCGAATTAGTCAAATAATCACCCAAAATGATGTCTCCTAAGGGAATATAATTAGAACAAAAGAAGAGACATCACTCGTCTTCCATATAACTCCAATAAGCGCACTAAAGAAAACATTCCATATAATACCTGAGTAGAACCAATTACCAGCTAAATGTTTATCCCACCAATTTCTGGAATTAATTGCATGAGCAACCTAATAATTTTAGGTTAACTGTTGCAAGTGAAGGCAAAAGCTGCTCGGATTCCATCTCAAGAACCCAATATACTGATTACCTAACTCATGGCTACTAACAACAGAAGTCCCACTCCTTACCGTTGGACAATACCTATCATCAGACCTAGGAATATGTTATTGAACCTGCGAGACAGTTGTCACGATTGGACGAGCAGCAGCTTTCGCGGATGGACAGGAAGATGAAGTTGTTGGGGCCGCTGATTCCACTTGTAACTGGAAGTTGTCGACCACCTCGTGTTGATTAGCTTCGAAACCAGAAAACCTTTAGGCGTCTAAATCTCTCTGGTGCATCTCCCCAACTAAATTTCTAAACATATCATCTGCTTGAGTACCACTTCCCCACGTATTCCAGTCCAAAGAATTCCTTGTACCCTGGTTTTCACCCACTCCAATTCTTTCCAAATTTCCTCCCAAAGCTTTCTAACATGTACACAATATCTGAAGAGGTGAGAGGCATCTTCTTCACATGTTTCACCATGGTTTTATATTCGGAACATCCATCCCGCGTCGACGTAAATTACCCCTTGTCACCAATCTCTCTTGTACCGCTCTCCACAAAAGAACTCGAATTTTTTGTGGACATCTCAATTTCCATAAACCCTCTAATTTGAACTCAGATTCGTTCACATTACCAATGATTAGAAGTCTTATCGTCTTAACAGAAGACCCCCTATTAACCTCATTAACCCAAGACAAAATATCCTGGGCCTCCATCTCATTAGATACCCTTATCACCGCAATCTCCAAGAGCTTACTAGGAGGAAGCAAATGTTGGAAACGATTCCAATCCCACGTATGATCATTTCTTGCATAGTCCCTAACCTTTTCGACCTGAAATTCATCCCCTATCTCCCCTAGTGCATACTCAACTAGTGGAACTTCCCCAACCCATACATCCATCCAAAAAGAAATAGTCTCACTGTTTTGTAACAACCATCGAGATCCCTGTCTAAGTACATCAATACCCTCCATGATGGATCTACATATTTGCGAATCAATTTGCTTTGGCTCATAGTGCATTATATTCTTCTTGAAATACTTCTTCCTAAACGTGTTTCCATCATGAAACACTTTTTAACCTAACTTACTGAGAAGAGTTCTATTCATATTCTTTGCATTCTTGAATTGTAAACCCCCAAATTTCTTCGGCATACATATATTATCCCAAGACAACCAACTAAATTTTCTCTGGTCATCCGAGGATCCCCATATGAAATCTCTCACAACTTGATCAATTTCATTATATACGTAAACCAATAACTTCTCCACTTGCATGATATACACGGGCATCGCGCTTAGTATTGATTGTGCTAGAGTAATACGTCCAGCTAACGATAGTGCTTTCCGCTTCCAACCCGCTAATTTCCTTTGTAGTCTATTAGTGATGTCACCGTAGAAACCCCTAGGTCTCCTTGCCAATAATACGGAACCCTTGGTATTTTCCCAATCCTTCACTTCTGCAGTAACCACTACGAATGGTGACGCTCTCCATAAAATCCTTGCTCATATTACGGTAAAAATAGATAAGGGACTTCTCATTGCTTACTGGTCAACCCGCACCATGACAAAACACTTAAAGGGATTCCTGCAAAGTATCAAGATTTTGATTGGAAGCTGGTGTCGGCTAAGGTGTGATAAAAATAAGATAATAAAGATGCGACTAAACACCCTAACCAAGCGCAGTACTCACTGCAAGTATCACATGTCGTACACAAGTCTTAATGATAAGTAAGAATTCATTCTCAAAGACTTAGTGTGTTATACAAGTGGATTAACAGAAAAGCGTAGTAATTAATAGCTAAAAATTAAATACTGAAAAGTAAATAATAATGATCGGAGAGAATAATGATTAATGAAAACTAAAGACAATAAATTAAAGATGTAAGAATAAGATGAGAGAGTATAACTCAGGTTTTGCTAGTATGCACTAATCCTTCTATTTCTTCTACTAGTTAATAAGGGTGATTAAAGCTCTTAGATAAGTATCCAGGATTCTATATTCCTCCTAACCCCCTTCCGAGTGGACTTAAGAGGCGACCTAACAATTACCATGGGACTTGGGTAAGGGGACCCTGCGCAATGATCGATAATTAAATCTCAAACCCTAATGACTATCTAGTTAGGCAAGCCCTTCCGGATTACTACCGCACAGTAGACGCTTATGTGATGTTTCAATAATTAGACACCCCTTCCGGGTGACCATCTAACTACTATTAATACTATCCTAACGTGATCAAGATTAAGATAGACAATAAATCAAAGCACATAAAACAAATATATGGTTAAGAAGTTAGAATCAGTTTAAAATAGTTTTCCAAAACAAACTTAGATAGAAGAAAATAGAACTCAATCATTATACATACGCAAAACCCAAGATATGGGAAAATTAGTTCATACTAGAAAGAAATAAACTAAAATAAAGATACATATTGTCGCCTTACTTCTCTTGGATGACTTCTATGAAGAATAATACTTAAGAACTAATTGTGGAAAGGCAAGGACAAGTTTAGAATGATTAAAGGGTATATTTATAGGTGTTTAGAAGACCCTAGGTCGAAATCTTGGAGTAGAAGGCAAGTAAGTGGACTCCTTTTCCAAATCGAATTCGTTTCCAAAAATATAGGAGATAGGATAAACACTGTTGTCTTGTAATGGTCGTATTTCACTCTTTATTGCTCCGATTTTTTCCTACTTTATATCGAAACAACGGATTCAAAAAGATATATACTTTTCATTTATATTGCTCGTCAAAGTTCCTAGCCCATTTTAAGTTATCTTCACTTTAATGGACGTGGCTGCAAAATTTCAGATTTACTTGACAACTTTTCCTTTCCTGTTTTATCTCTACTTTCTTTTATCTCTGTGATGTCTCCTCATTTGTCATGAATTAATATTAGTTAGAGACAGAATTTTTAGTGTTTTAGAAGTCTTTATACTCGATTTTCACATGTAATATCACACTTTCCTATTTCTGATCTTGATTTAATGAATTATTATTTTAGAGCATATTGGGTTTAATTATTTATTTAGTGTGAAGCTTTAAAGATATATATGGAGATTAATTAGATGCCAAGTCAATTCTAAGAGATAAGGAAACAAAAGCTAAAATATGGAAAGATAAAGCTGCCAAATACATCTGAATTTCACCACCCACGACCACAAAGGGGCTTATATCTCAAAATCCGTGAGGAATTTGGAAGAATGGTCAAGAGCAAAGTTAAATATCTTTCCGATACTATGAATTTTGACTATTTATACGCGTCAACCGGATAAGTATTGAATCTGTTATGACCAAAACAAAAACGGGGCTGATTCTATATTTCTGGGTTACGAATTTGAGTTGGGCTAGGAGTCCATTAGTTTTCTTCTCCTTCAAGAAAACGAATTTGGGCTTCTATACACCTATAAATACACCCTTATATCACTTGTAAATCATCCTTGCCTCCGACATAAATTAGTCCTTAGGGTTTATATCATTAAAGTTATTATAGAGAGTAAGATGAAGTCTTTTATTATTTCTTTTATTTTATTTCCTTCAGGTATGACCTAATTTTCCCATAGCTTGGGATTTGCATTATGTATAATCTATGAATTATATTTTCTTTCTATCTAAGTTTATTTTGGAATTATATGTTTTAATTTGATATTAGCTTCTTACATATATATTTGTTTATGTGTTTTGATTTATTGTCTGTTTTCCTTGCGGTGTACAACGTATAGGATTACCTTAGTAGTAGTTAGATGATCACCTTAACTGGGTGTCTAATTATTGAAACACCACATAACGTCTAGTGTCCGATATTAGTCTTCACAACACTAATTCTAACTAGATAGTCATTAGGGTATGTTTTAATCACTATCACCTTGTTTGGAATTGAATTGCTTAGGAACCTAGTGGCGTAGGATAACCCTAAGTTTAGGCTGCCTCGTGGTGTGTCTGTAGCCCCCTTAGTCGTTCTCAAGGTCTAAGAAAGGGAATTTAGAATCCTGACTAAGTATTTAAGAGCTAATTATCTCCCTTATTAACTAGAATTTGAAAGAAAGAATTGAAAGGATTAGTGCATACTAGCAAAACCTAAGCTATATTTCTCATCTCGTATTTCTTCGGATTTATTTATTGTCTTTTATTTTCATTAGGTTAATTAATTATCTCTCAATCAATCTTATTTATTTGTTGTCTTTTAATTAATTACTTTCTACTCGTAACTATTTGCTCATTCGTGTAACACACTAAGTCCCTGAGAACGAACTTCCTTATCATTAAAACTTGCATACGTCATGTAATACTTGCAGTACCGTGCTTGTCTAGGGTGCTTTAGTGCATTGTTTTCAGCGTTTATTTATCTTATTTTTATAACACCCTAGGCGACACCAAGTTTTTGGCGCCGCTGCCGGGGACTTGTGTCTCGTTAGTGCGTGGGTTATCTATTTCGAGTAGTAGTTTTAAATTAATTTTTATTTTCAGTTTTAGTTTTATTTTTTCAGATTTACGTTTGTGGTTTGCTTTAGTCCTTTTCAGGTTTCAACAGTATTTAATCTTTGGCCTCCTTTACCGGAGCCCGAGAGGAGCTTCACAGCTTATAACAGACGTATCCGAGAAGAAAGAGCCTTGAGAAGAGCTATGGCAGACGGACAAGATCAAGTAGATCCACCACTTATCCATGCGAGACAACAACAACCACCATCGGTAGGAGGTAATGGAGTTAACAAATCAGAACAGGGTTGAGCAAGACCTCCCAGGCTTGGGAGTACCGTTTCATGTTCAACCATAAGGTTACCGTCCTCCAGAGATCCAGCATATTAAATTTAGGCCCGATCCGGGCATGCTCAGTCAATTTCAAAGTTTTGTACTCTACAGTGGTACAGCAATTCAAGATCTGGTAAGAACGCTTTAGAACTTTATGCAGATTTGTGATGCCTATGTTACTCCAGGCATTACACGCGAGCAACTGTATTGTCGTATGTTTTCGTTCTTTCTGACCGGTAAAGTTGGTGAGTGGCTAGATCGGAAACCACCAGGAACTATTAATACATGGGCAGAACTTCAAGCCGCATTCTTTAATCGTTTTTATCCGAAGAGTATGAGACTCAAAGACCAAAGCGAGCTTGCAAAGTTTTGTCAAGAGAAATGAGAAGAAGTAGGAGAAGCATGGACAAGGTTTCAACAGAATTTAGCTAGATGTCCACTCCATGGTTACACACCATCTCTACAGTTAGCTATATTTGATCAAGGTATCAATAGAGAAAGTAGATTGAAGGTAGATAATCTTGGAACAGGAAATTTCGTGTTCATGGATCCTGCAGAAGCCACCGAAGGTTTAGAAAATATTATCAAAACAGAAAGGAGTTGGCCATCTTCGCGAGCTCCTATTACAAACGCCAGAGGTACGCTTCGATTAGATGCAGAAACTACAAACTCAGCTCAATTGTCCGCATTAGAAAATCAAATCAAAGAACTTAAGCTTGAGATGCAGAGAAATTTAGCCGCAGCGAATGTAGTGCAAGAAGCACAAGTTTGTCAACAATGTGGGGTTACAAATCATACATGGGAAAAGTGCGAAGGAAATCCAGCATCTGTGTATTTCATATCCAACCGAGGAAGTTATCAATTTGGTAACAGAAATCATCCGGGTATGAAGCATTCAAATCCACAGGGGGCCGCTAATCCAGGTCATTATCAACCTCGCCCCTAAAATATCTCCTTCCAACCAAGAGGTCAATATCAAAATCCAAATTATAATCGACCTGCCCCTCCACAACAACCTCTTAATGATGCATATACCAAGACGTTAGCTCAGAAAGCTTTACCACAGTACCCTACAGAAGAAGCTGTGGGTGAAGAATTGAAGAATTTTATGGATCTTATGACCACTAATATGAATTCACAGAGCAAGAAGTTACGAGAACAAGAAGCTTCAATTCAGATTTTAGGTACTCAAGTAGAACAAATGAATAAAGTTCTTACAAATATTATGGAACAAAAAGAATTGAAGACTATTGGTGTCGACTAGGGTGTGATAAAAATATGATATAATTAAGTGCAAAAATAGACACCCTAGGCTAGCACGGTTCTGCAAGTATACAGGACGTATGCAAGTTTTAATGAATAAGTAGAATTCGTTCCTCAGAGACTACGAAGGTTAAGAAGAACTTATGCAAATATTCAAGTGCAGATATTAAAAAGCTAGAACAAATAATACGCAAGAAAATGAAGGAAGAAAGATTTTTGTTGAGTTTTAAATAATAAAATTAAACTAAGAATTAAAAGACAGGAAATTAAATAAAAGAGAGAAGCAAGTAGTATGAGAGTTTAGCTCGAGATATTAGCAAGTAACCCCACTAGTTTTGGTTATTCTATTGTCTAAGGGTGAATCATGTAATATGAAATAATCAGGATTCTAAATTCCCATACCTTAGACCTTGAGAGCGACTAAGGGGGCTACGGACACACCATGAGGCACCCTAAACCTAGGGTATCAAGCGCCACCAAGGCCATAAGCAATTCAATTCCAAACATGGTGATAGTGGTGAAAATGTACCCTAATGATTATCTAGTTAGGTTGATTTGTCAGGTCTAAACCTTATTCTAGACGTTATGTGGTGTTTCAATAATTAGACACCCAACTAAGGTGATCATCTAACTACGAGTAAGGTAATCCTATACGTTGCGCACTGCAAGGAAAACAGACAATAAATCAAAACACATAAACAGAACATAAAACATGAATTCCAATTAAATACCGTAGTATCCCAAATAAAATAGTAAAACTAGGGTTCATACATATATGCTAAATCTCAAGCTAAAAGTAAATTAGTTCATACTAATGAAAGAAAAGAAAGAAATTACAAAGTTGAAGGTTGAAGATGACATGATATGGTGTTCAGCTCCTTCCAGACTTCTTCTCTTGTGTTGTAGCTTCCTCTTGGCCTAAGGTTTTGCCAAGGATGAGTTTCTAATGATAAGAGGTTGTATTTATAGTGTATAGGAAGACCTAATTCGTTTTCTTGAAGGAGAAGGTAAGTAATGGACTCCTAGCCCAACTCAAATTCGTAACCCTAAAATATGGAATCTGCCCCGCTTTTTGTTTTGGTCCTAATAGCTTCAATACTTATCTGTTTGACGCGTATGAATAGTCGAAATTCATCGTCTCGGAAAGATATTTAACTTTGATCTTGACGGTTCTTCCAAATTCCTCACAAATTTTGAGATACGAGCTGATTTGTGGTCGTGGGTGGTGAAATTCAGATTTATTTGGCAGCTTTTCCTTTCCCATACTTTAGCTTTTGTTTCCTTATCTTCGATTTCCATGTTTATCTTCTTTCCTTTATCTCTTAGAATTAACTTGGACTCTAATTAATTACCATATATCTTTAAAGCTTCACACTAAATAAATGATTAAACCCAATATGCTCTAAAAATAATAAATCATTAATTCAAGACACAAAATAGGAAAGTGTACTAAATCATGAGAAATCCGACCTATAAACTAATAAATACAACTAAAATTATGTCTCCAACTAGGATTAATTCATGACAAATAGGGAGACATCAAGACCCCCAACTCAAAGTTGTATCATCCCGAATAATAAAAATAAAGGATAGTAGGGTAGTCAAATAAACAAGAGGAAGAAGTGGGAGGAGAATAAGAACAGAACATAGTGAATGATCCCAGAGCATAATATCTAAAAAATATCATGTAGTAATGCTCAAGAAATAATGCACACGTATGCTTAATATACACATAATCAACAATCCATGAATTCAAGTCAAGATTAATTTCGCAATGCCAGAAGGAGAGGTCTCAACTTAGTTCGTGCTAATGGCTATAGGTTGTTATAGGTCCTAATATAGAATCCAATGGTCCACTTACCTACTACCTAATAGCTCAATTGTTTATCCACCAAGCAGTTAGAAATCTTAAGGTCTTTGGTTATAACGTGGCTTAGGGACGGTGTGGTATATTTGGATAATTGAAAAAGTGAGCTTTTGGCTCTCTCCTCACATTCCATCAAAGAATCGCCCTAGAGTTTGAGTTTTCACTCGAAGATGTTCTCACTCAACCCAATTTTTTGATGCTTTTTATGTGTATCCCCAATAATCCCAAATAAAACCTTTTATGATGATATACAAATTCCACTTTGCCGGTCCGAATATATATTCTTTTCATATCAATTTTTTTCTTTCGTATAGCTATGACTCTATTTTTGATGTTCGAGATATCACGCTATTTTTTCATATATATTTTTTCTTTTTTCAAATTTAGCTCGTAGCTTCTTTTTCATTCACTATTACCCCGGCAAAGGGTTACAATAATAACTTTTTCATCAATCAATAAAATCACAATTACAATTTCCGAAACCCAATGTTCCCTAATGATGAAACCCACCACTCCAAACTCAAGCTCTAAAAATGACTTGACTCAGATTTTGCGAATCGAGTGCGGGTCATATAGATAAGTCCTACAAACTAAGGGTATGGATTATAATGTGGTTAAATAAAAGGCTTTGAAAGGCTTAGAGGGGCTAAGACGGATAAATAATAACAATAATCAAATAAAAAGGGTGAGAAGGTATAAAAGGCTTCAAGTGGCTTCAATATGAAAGAACTGCCTTATTCATTTTTCTAACTATCGGATTTTGTTACTTTTTCACTACTAGTTCATAGACATGCGGGTTATCAACTTTTTCAAACCTCACGTTCTACACACCAAATAACTCTCCCTAAGTTTCAACATAACTTCTTAGCATTGCTCATTAACTTTTCTGTATTTTATTTCTTGTTTTCATACATGCATACTAAACATATTTGTGACATCTTTCAAAAATATACTACTTACTATCATTGACCTAATTAAATTCATGCTCAATAGGTACATTCAACATATTCTATGCCTATTTCAACCCAAAATTCTTAAATTTTATGCAAAAACAGAAAGGAAGATGAGAACAACGAATCCCCACCCCCAACTCAAAAGTGAGTTGTGTCCCCACGACTCGAAAAAGACTCAATAAAGCAATAAAATTTAAAATCAAAACTAAACTAAACTACCTAATGCATACAAGCAATTAAGAAGGAGAATTAGAACGGGGTACCTGGCTGGCCATAAAGATCCATTATGTCCTCCTCCTCCGAAGAGGAATAATTGTCAATATCCATTATCTCAGTTACCTCTCCCAATTGTGAATTAATCTGTGCAATTTCCACCCAAAGTGCCTTGTTTTCTTTTCTTAAAAACTTCACTTCATGTTGCAATTTGATAGCCCATAGGGGAATACACGAATTATCCTGTCACTTAAGGGTATCTATCGTGAGGCTAACTCTTGTGCCGACTGGTTAGCTAGACGAGGTATGATGGAAAGGGCGGAATTTGTGTCTCTAAGGGACCCACCGGATGGGCTCTGGAGCCTGCTTACCAAGGATCGTATAGGGTACAAGACACCGCGGGTTTCATATAGATCGAATTTTCTCCATGATGTGTTAGAATAATTGGTATTTAGTGAGTTTTATAATCCGATCCTTTAACGGATCTCTACTGTGACAAAAAAAAAAGGTGGTTGGGGTTTAAGGATTTCCATGCCCAAAACCTAGCTTTACTAACTTCAAATGCTTGGAAAATACTGAAAAATACAAATTCTATTCTTTTTAAACTGTGAAAAGGAAAATATTCCCCTAATTAAACATTTTTAAATGCTTCTTTGAGGAACACATGTTCTTGGAGATGGAAGAGTATTGTTACTGGAAGAGACTGTTTTATAAATGATTTAAATGGAATATTGGAGATGGAAAAATAATTAGAATATGGGAACATTCTTGGCTCCCAAATAATAGTATCTATCTAGACCAGCTGGATGCACACTTGAATATGTTTCTGAACTTATGAATTCTGAAACTCATCAATGGAATATGCAGCTAATATATAATATTTTCTCTCCTAAAGTTGCAGCAACCATAAGCCAAATGTTCATTCCATATTATTGTTGTAATGACACCTCTTTTTTACCAAGACTACCTCAAGGGATGTCTCAGTGAAGGGGTCTTACAATAAGCTATGGAGGGCTCAACAAAGAGAAGATAATATAAAGAATACTAAAAATGATGTTACTTCTTGCCAGTTGGATACTAATGAGTGGAAGTTTATTTGAAAATTGAAAGTTATGCGTAAGTTTAAAAAATTTATGTGGAAATGTTGTAATAATGGTTTGGCTACAAATGAGAATAGATGGAAAAGAAAATCAGTCGATAAACCTGAATGCCAGTTATGTGGGGTTGAATATGAACAGTAGACATCTCATTTTCCATTGTTCATGGGCCATGGAAGTTTGGATGGCAAGGCCATTGAGTTTTAACTCCTCTTCTGAAACTTCATATAATGTGAAGAAATGGATTAAATTTATCAGAGGCTATGCTTCTAAAAATTGTGATTTATCTTCCAATATAGGAGAATCGGCATTATTTTTAGCATGTCATATATGATGGGAAGCAATGAATTTATATTTAAATAATTCTCCTATGGTACATTAAGTATTTTACAAAAATCAGTTAAGACCTATAGTGAATATTGTGTATCTAATGATCATCTTATGAGGACTTAAAGTTAAATTCAAATTCAAATTTAAATTATAATTTCTCAACAATTCAGATAAATATAGTATGTGATATTGAGTTAAATGGCAAAACTCACAATTACAATTCTAGTATAGTAAAGGGTGGGGAATTCTCTTTGAAATGGGATCCCCCTATTACTATAAAATTTAAAGTGATATGTGATGCTTCTTGTGATATAAAGTCTAATTCAGCTGTTATTGCTTATGTGGTGAGAAATTCAACAGGTACAATGCTAGATAGACTTGCAATGAAGGTTCAAACTCGTTCAGCTGAAGCAGAAGCAAGAGGAATGGTCTTAACTTGTGAGATGGCTCTAAGACTCCCTCCTCTTTTAGTGGAGATTGAGAGTGATAGCCTAACTATTGTTAGTGAAGTTAATTCTAGATTTGTTAGATTATCTAGTTGTACTAGTGGTTTAATTAAGTTCATTCCTTTTTGAAAAACTAAAATAACATAAAGTTCTCGTTTGTAAGAAGAACTAGAAACTGAATAGCCAATTAGGTGGCCAAACAAATGCTAGAAGGCAAACTGTTTGGTATTTGGATGATTTATCCACCTCCCAAATTAGCTAAACTCCTAAAAAGTGAATTTGATACACTTGGGATAGGTTAATGTTTTGTGTAAACTTTGGGTTATTTTAATGAAATTTGCTTTCAACTGAAAAAGTATCAGTGGAGAAAAAGAAAAAACCAAGTGCTTTCAAGTTTTATAAAGCATGGACTGAACACCTAGAATTTGAGAAACTAGTCAAAGAAGTATGGGATGAGCACATAGAGGGGACACATATGTACAAATTGGTATCCAAACTCAAAATACTGAAGCATAAAGTTAAGGGGTTCAACAAGAAGTTTTCTCCGAAAATACCTGACACAATCATACAGTATACAAATGCAGAGAATATTTGGAGACCCTAACCCGAAGTTTTTAATACAAGAAAATAATTTGTTACATATAGTTTTTGAGGCTTTATTATTAGAAGATTCAATGGCCAAACAGAAGTCAAGGGAAACATGGCTGGATAAAAGTGAATCAAATACACCATACTTTTATAAAATAATGTAAGGAGGGTAGCTAGTAAACACTATTAAAGCAATAAAAAATGCCCAAGGAGGTGTACTTCAGATGAATTAAAGATAGATGAAAAGTTTATAGGATAATATACACAATTTCTTAGTACTCCTAGGAAAGCTTCAGAACCAGTTGAGTCAGAGCTAATCCAAATGATATGCCAGAAGAAGATTCAAGACCAAGAGGCCATTGATCTGATAGCACCTATCACAGATGAAGAAATTATAAGTACAATTTTTATATTAAAAGTAACAAACCACCAAGGCCATATGGCTATTCATCTTTCTTCTTCAAGAAAGTATAGCGTATAGTGGGACACGATGTATGAAATGCAGTGAAAAGTGTATTCTAAACAGAGGAGATACTTAAATAAATCAATGTCGATGTTATTTAACTAATTCTCAAAGGATAAAACCCCACAATAGTTAAAGATTTTAGACCTATTGTATGTTGTAATGTCATATTCAAATACATATCAAAAATATTAGATCAAATATTAAAAGATGCATTAGATGGACTAATATCTCAAAATCAATCTGTTTTTGTACTAGGGAGGTTAATAGGTGAAAACATATTGATAGCACAAGAATTTGTCAAAGGATACAACAAAAAGCTAGGAAACCAAAGATGTCTTATGATTCTAGATATAATGAGGTTTATAATACGTACACTGAAAGCTATGTGATACCCTCATCAATTCATTAAATGGGTAAAGATGTGTGTACCTATAACAAGATACTCACTCTCATTTAATGAAGGAGTAGCTAGATACTTTAAAGGAGCTTGAGGCCTGAGTCAGGTGGACCCTATCACCATATACCTGTTCGTAATATGTATGGAAGTATTAACTCAGATATTGGGTAATAAGAAATAGTTCACCAGACACACAAATTGTAGAGGCATTAAACTCAACCATCTGATGTTTGTAGATAAAATTTTGGTATTCTTTAAACCATCAGATGCATCAACAACCTTAACAAAAACAGGGACTGGAATTATTTCACAAGCTTTCAAGCCTGCAAACAAATAAAGTAAAGAGTAGAGTATTCTATGTAGGATGTAATTATGAAATCAAATCAAGAATTAAATAAATAATATAGATTCCAGAAGTTAAGCTACCATTAAGATATTTAGGGATCCCACTTATCACATGCAACCTTAACAGTCAAGAATGCAGAATACTGCTTAATAAGATGACAAAAATAGTAGACCACTAGAGTACAAGATTACTATCATATGTAGGAAGTCTACAACTTATCAAGACAGTACTGAGTACCTTATTAGTCTATTGGTGCAGTGTGTTCACCTTACCAAAGAAGATAATAAAACAGATCAACAACAAATGTTGCATTTATTTAGAAAGGTACAAGTAATTACATAGGTGGAGCTAAATTAGCTTGGGACAAGGTCTGTATTCCAAAAGACGAAGGGTGTCTGGGAATAAAAATCCTAGAAACCTAGGACAAAGTAGCAATCATGAAATTATATGGACCTGTTGAACAAAGAAGAAACTATTTGGTCTACATGTGTGCAATCAATTTTATTACCTAACAAATCAATATGGCAAGTACATAATCCTACATATGTCTCATGGGGTTGGAGGGAAATTCATAAAGTAAGAGAAACAACAAAAGAGTTCATTAGATACCAGATGGGATATGGTAAACAGATTAACTTGGGGCAATTGGTACCAGGTCAGAAAAGACTTTTAGAATTGCCAATTACTACTAATATTTCAGATTATTACAAGAACAACAAATTAAAACAATGCATTCAAGGAAATCATTTCAAATGGCTTTCCAACATGAAATTCATGAATTAGTATCAAAATCAGTCCAGGTCCAGTTAAAGTAAGACGATAGAGTTCAATGTGAAGGAGTCAATTCGAAATATTTCGTTAGATCTGAAATTTTTGAACTTATCACACTAAAAACCCCAAAAGTACAATGGTATAAAGTTATTTAGGACAAAAATCTAAGTCCTAGACATATATTAAACCTGTGGCTAACTGTCCTTAACAAATTACCAACTAAGATCAGACAAAGGAATTGGATCCAAAATATAATAGAGGAATACGAGTTATATCACGTGAATATCGAAGATCGAGACCATCTCTTCTGGGATTGTGAGATAAGGAAAGAAATATAGCAAACAACACTATACCCACACAGACTTAGCCTCAAGATCAACTCAACTTTTGAATCCTCTCATCACGCAGCAAAGCACCAACTTTAAATTGATTCAAGTTCTGAAGATTATAATGGCGAGTAATATGTATATGCTTTGGTGGGAAAGATATAGAAGATTACAAAAAGAAACTCATCGCACAATTGAGTAGATGGTGATTAAACTCCGAGGTATGTTGGTTAAGAGCTGCAAAGCAGATAGGGTTCCTTTGGAAGGAGAAGAAGAGACGGTATGACCAAGATAAATTGAAGAGACGAGAATGAATGAGAGAGTTACTAAAGCGGACCAGGGAGATAGTGGAATTCTACCTGGAATTGCTAATATGAAATAGAAGTAATTGTAGCATTTTCTTTTGTTTTAATTTATTTTATTACTAAGTGTAGATTATGCTATTTTAGGGAAGTACTTAGGGATTAGCTTGATAGCTAATTGTCCATATATGTAAAGGAGGTCAAATTTAAATGTAATCGCTTGCGAAAAAAATGTCTAATGTATTAGGAAATATATAAGGTCATAATGAGGGAGATAATATATATTAAAAAAATCATTCTTTTTCCTTCACCACGATTTTTTCCATAGGGTTTTCCTGTTAAGGTTTTAATGAGCCAAATTGAATATGTGTCATACTCCCAATGAATTATGTACTCGTTTTTCTTCATTAAGTTTTGTTTAAATGAGTTTTCTTGATAAGGTATTAATGAGGCATATCTTCAGTGATTTTTTAAGGAGGAGTGTTATGAAATAATTTATATAAGTGGATATTCACCAATATAGTAACCACGTGTCGAAACAATTTGTATCAACTTATGATGAAGCATGCATGTGCTAGCCATGTGCAACTACTCACGCTTGTCTACATATAGTTCGATATTCATTGAACATTTTTCTGATGGAACATTTTTCTATCAATCAAAGATTAAATTTAATATAATAGTTCTTCAAAGATGTAATGTATATGGTTAAGAATTCTGGCTCAACGTGTTCAAGAGATGTGTGACTTATCTTCAATAAGAGATACACCAACTGTATTGTATGAGGATAATGATACTTGTATCACACAAATTCAAAATGATTATATCGAAGGCGACATAACGAAACATATATCACCAAAATTTTTACACAAGGAAAATATAGAAGAATGGTGATATCTACATTCATCATATACAACCACATAACAACTTTTGTAATATTTTTATGAAAGTGTTACCGACCACAATATTTGAAAAGTTTATCCACAATATTGAGATACGTCTTCTCAAGGATGTCTTGCCAACATCAGGGGAAGCGTGAGCAATCTATTTTAATTTTTCTTTCGTCCAAATTTTTATCTTATTGAAGTTTGGCTGACAAGAATTTAATGAAGCACCGCTCCAAAATGACTTATACACGTGAAAGGGAGATAATACGTATTGCACTTTTTCTTGACTAGATTTTATCCCATTGGGTTTTACTAGCAATGTTTTTAGTGAGCCAACATCGAATACGTATTTAAAATAACATCTCAAAAGAAGTGTTGTCAAATATTTATATGTCTATCATTTTATATTATGTAACCCATAACTCTTCACTTCCTATTATTGGTAACATTCTATTTAGTCTTGCATTAAATGTAGGTCTTGTATATCCTCTATAAAGGACATTTATACTATTGTTCAAAAGAAAAAATTTAAACTTGTTAATATTTTCTTTGATAGTTCTACTTTATTTTTAACCGTCATTTAATATTTGTTCACTTAGAAAAAATTTGAACCAGAAAAACATAATATAGTTCTTTTAAATATTTTTTTCCAAGATATTTTATAAAGAATGTGTTAATAAAGGTAGGTGTAATTATTATACTTTTAGATATGATTTAAAAATTAAAGTTATAATCATTTAGAGATAAAGTTATTATTCTTTTATATAATATTCTTTTTTTTTAATTGTTAATATTCATTAATTGATAATTTATTTATTGACCAAAAAAATTGATTATTATTATTATTACCTATTTTTCTTTTTTTGTCATATATTATTACCTATTAAGTTATTGGAATATTCCGTTTCTTACAACGCTACAAATTTATCTTTTTTTCAAAAAAAAGACCATATACATATTCCCACTTGTTATAAGAAGCCTCCCAACACAAAACCTTTTCTTCCTCACACAGACACTCTTTCATCCACCATTAAAAATGTCAGGTAAGCAGGAAATGAAGCCTCACGCCATCATGATTCCATACCCCTACCAAGGCCATATAATCCCGTTCACAAATCTAGCTATAAAGCTTGCATCTCAAGGCTTTACAATCACCTTCATTAACACACATTCAGTTCATTATCAGATCACAAAAGCACAAACACAAGAAAATCAAGACGATATATTCACAAAAGCACGTGAATCTGGTCTTGATATACGTTACGCAACTGTAAATGATGGGTTTCCATTAACATTTGATAGATCTTTAAATCATGACCAATTTATGGAAGGTATGCTTCATGTATTGTCTGCACATGTTGATGATCTTGTTGGAAATTTAGTTGAGTCTTCTGATCCTCCTGTTACTTGCTTGATTGCTGATACTTTCTTCGTTTGGGGCTCCGATGTTGCCAAAAAGTATAATCTTGTCAATGTTTCGTTCTGGACTGAGCCTGCTCTGGTTTTGACCCTGTATTATCACCTTGATTTGCTAAAGAAAAATGGCCATTTTGCTTCTAATAGTAAGTACCTCTCTTTCTTACATCCCTAAATAATATGTTTTTATGTGTTACACCATTATGTCATTTTTCTTAGTTCTCAGAAGTTTTAGATATTCTTTTGGTCCTGTTAATTTGCAAACTTCATAATGTTTTATTTCTCCTACCCCACGATAGCAAAAGTTTTAAAATATCTACCCAATTTGTGGGGGGCTATTTAATTTTATCAAATTAATTTATCGATATTTTCAGATAAACGTGAGGACACAATAGATTATATACCAGGAGTTGAAGCTATTGAACCAAAGGATTTAATGTCTTATTTACGAGCTACAGATGTATGGACAGTGTTGCATAGAATTATTTACAGAGCATTTTCCGATGTAAAAAATGCTGATATTATTATATGCAATACGGTCAAAGAACTTGAACTAGAGACCCTATCAGCTTTAAACAAAAAGCAGTCAATATATTCAATAGGTCCCATTTTTCCAGCTGGTTTCAGTAAAGGTACAGTTCCAACAAGTCTATGGTCTGAGTCAGATTGCACTCAATGGCTCAACTCTAAAGATAACAATTCTGTTTTATACGTATCTTTTGGGAGTTATGCTCATACTAGTAAACAAGATATTGTGGAAATAGCTTATGGACTTATGGAAAGTGAAATTAATTTTGTTTGGGTTCTTCGCCCTGATATTGTTAGTTCCGATGAGATAAACTTTTTGCCTGAGGATTTTGAAAGGAGGATTAAAAACCGTGGTTTGATTGTGCCGTGGTGTTGTCAAATAGCTGTGATATCACATCCAGCTATTGGTGGGTTTTTAACACATTGTGGATGGAATTCGATACTAGAAAGTATATGGTGTAGTCTTCCATTGATTTGTTTTCCATTATTGACTGATCAATTTACTAATCGGAAATTAGTGGTTAATGATTGGAAGATTGGGATTAATTTATGTGATGGTGTATCGGTTACTAGACAAGAAGTTGCTGAGAAAGTCAAGTATTTGATGAATGTGACTACTTTAAATGAGATGAGGAATGTAGTGAAGGGTGTGAGAAAAAGACTAGAAAATGCATTCAAAAAAGATGGGTCCTCTGAGGTTAATTTTCATCAGTTTATAAAGGATGTGAAGATTAAAACGAGTCAGAACATGGGTAAATTAACTAATGGACATTATTGTCCTGTCTCGAATGGAAATGGAATTTGATTTTTAGTTTTCTTTATCAATTGGTAAGTCGATGGACGATAAGCTAATATCTTAGTGTTGGTTGTTTGTTTTAAGTGTGTTTTTTTAGTAATGTTTGCTTTTAAGAGTTGGATAAACAAGATATGTTAGTGTCGGTGGTTGTTTTATGTTGTTGGAGTATAGCTATTTAAATATAGTGTTTTGATTAAGGAAGATTGTATGAGCAAGCTACTATTAGTATGTTAGTTATACTATCATTTTCTTTTTGGTCAAATACAATGAATTTAAAGTTGAAAATAAGTCCATTTTTCATGCACAAACCATAAATATTCCCCTCACCCCCCAAAAAAGGCTAATGTACAAAGACTACTTTCAAGGAACGCACATCATCACACCTACTAGACTTAGAAGGGATATTTGTTTGTATTTAATAAGATTATAATTTGGTTAATTAAAACTTTAGAGTAATAAAAAAGAATTGATCAATTCAGATCTAAATAGCTCTTAACTTGTTTGTTTTAGTAAAATTTCAAACTAAGCCTGTATCATTTAGTCACTGCCTTTTAGCAAAATAAGTTTTATTCAGTTGATATTCATCATTCAGTACTTATCAATTCAAAAAAACAAACAACACCTTACTAATCCTTAAACTTATGATCAGCCTAAAATAAATCTTATTACATGAAAAAAAATTAACAAAGAAAATTTACACATGACACCTGGTCATAAAAGCGCCGCCTTAACCAGTTAGGTTAGCTCAACTGGTCAGGGCGTTGCTATTTCTTCAACACTTAAAGGAGAAATACAAATTTCGAATTCCCTCTCTAGCAGGTGTAAAGTGAAAGGTACAAGTCCCTAAACATAGGTAACTTAGTTTTAATTTACCTGAAAATATGCATGACGAGGCTTGCATATTCCCGAGTGATTAGTCGTGGTATGCGCAAGTTGGCCCGGACCACCCAAAAAAACAAAAAGCGTTGTCGTCTTCCCACAACTTCGACCCACTAAACTGAAGACTATTCACAATGTACAACTATCAAAGATAGTTCATGAAATCGGATGATTGATACTACATAAGACCGATACTTATCATAAAGCGTTCACATAAATGTATAATCGTGTATGAACTGATTGAAAAACAAACTAATTTGATACGATTTGTGTCGAATCATAATTTTGTACGATTCATTTTCAAAAAAAATTATCTAAAAATAATTGTCTGTGGCTCGTCTTCAGCTAGTGAGGTTAATTTAATGTCTTGTTCAATGTAGATCTGAAGCAATAGAGCAGCATTGTTCGTGGCTTGGTCAATGGCTTCCATGTACAGCAGCAGTGATTCGCAACAACTCTTTCAATGGCTTTCGTTCAAGCTCTGTTCAGTGCTAGATACAGAAACTTTGATTCGCAGCAGCTTCAAACTTTGTTTCGTCAAAGGATCTTAAGCCTCCATGGAGTTTTTCCAGCAACCATGGAGTTCACTCGAGCATTTCTCTGGTTTTGTTCGAGAACTTTTTTCTTTTTATGTAAAAGAAAGTGCAAAGTCGTTTTTTTCTTATCATGTATATATATTAATGTCGTCCTTTTTATTTATTTAGATACTCAGTGTTTTATTTCGGAATACTCAATGTTTTTATACATGTACTAAGTATTTTTTTGCTAGTATTCAATGTTTTTACTGAGTATTCAATGTTTTGTAGAGTACTCTGTGTTTTTTGCTGATTACTTAGTGTTTTTGCTGAGTATACTCAGAGAAATTTTCTGATACTCGGAGAGATTTTTCGATACTTAGAGAAAACATTGAGTATGCCCTAATGGTTTGTTTTTTGTCCTTAAGTAGTTTTTGTTTCATTTGGGGGTATTTTAGTATTTGGTCATCCATCCATGAGATTGGGTTGCGGCCTCTTTGAAGAAGATTCTAGCCACATGTTCCCTGTAGGCGAATAAATTTGACTTCAACACCCCATAGGCCAATTAACCAAAAAATATATGTTTAAACTGACGTAACAACCCCATTTTTTCATACAACTGAGGTTTATATGATACCGATAAGTACATATATGCTCACTAAGCTCCTGTAGAAGCGCACATTATAGTACGAGGTCTTGCCCATCCACTCTTATCTCGTGTTAAGAACTTACATAAACCTTCAAGTGGGTCCTACCACGGGGTTGGTTCTCCTCTCGGTGCGACTTCTATATTTTCCAACCAGTTCGCGTAAGCAATTCGTCTCATGATACACATGAATAATCTCAAAATTAGCATGATTAGCAATTATAATCTTAGATTCTTTAATTACTTCATACGACCAATCCTCCTTCCTCCCACCACTAGCGCGTGTAGTTTAAGTGAATCGATCTCAATGAAAACCGTCTCATACTTACAATTCTAAATAATTATGTGATATTTAACCGTATATATGTTAATTTTTATTTTAGCTCATTCTGGATTTGTAGTATAAAATATATATGTACATTGACATGATTTTTTTTTTGATGGAGCATGATAATTTTTTGGGGGAATTATTTTATAAAGCCTACACAACATTGGTACAACAAAGTAAGGCCCAACCCCAAAATCCCATTAGATCCTAACTAGAAAGGGGCAAAAAACCCCAAAACACCCTCCCTTCTCCTAGTTAATATAGTAAGAATACAAAAATCAAAACAAAAAGCTAATATAGAGAAATGAATCGACCGATTCATTGTTTCTCCGTACTCTCTCTCTCTCTTCCTCCCTCCTTCTTTTTCTCAGCAACCACCCAAGCCACCAGCATCCCACCGTCATCTCACCTTCCCACCAGCAACTCTCGCCCTTCCCACCTTCTGCTGCAACATTGCTGCAACGGTGCTGTGACGAACATAACTCCCCCACCGTCCTACTAGTGGCGCCACCTGCTGCTGACCGCCTCCGCCAGAATCGCACCATTCTCGCCGCCGCTGTATTCCTCCTCCACCACGCCGAACTGGAAGCAGTGGCCTTGGAAAACCGCCATCCCACCACTCGCGTCAGCACTCGCCGAACTGCACCACCACCAGCGCACCACTTTCGTTCTCGTCTTCTGTTGCAGACCAACGCCGACACCAGCGCACCACCACTCTCCGAACTGCAACACCACCCGCGAGCCAGTTTTACTGCCTAACACCACCACAACGAGCCAGTTCTGCTGACTAACACCATCACAACGAGTGCATACCAAAACCACCATGAACCACGACACCCACCTCCAGATCTCCTTCTCCATTGTTTTTTTAAAAAAACGTGATTTGCAAACAACCATTGGGTCAATCTCCCCTTGTGTCCAGCTTTCTTTGGGTCCATCAGTGTTGGTTCCAGCATTTAGGTCCAGCGGTTAAGTTCAGCCCATTTGAGCTTGTAGTCTATTTGTGTTATTTTTAAAGAAAATACCTTTACTTGTCAAAGTGTTTGGGTCCAGTCCTTTACTTGTAGTCCAACCATAGGTCAAGACATAGGTCCAGCCCATTTGTTAGACTTCTCTATTTTTATTTTTATTTTGCCGTGTGAGTGTGGTAAGAGAGGTCCAGCCATGGGTGAGTGTGGTAAGAGAGGTCCAGCCATGGGTGAGTGTGGTAAGAGGGGTCCAACCAATTTTTTTTTTTGTTGTTTGCCGTGTGAGTGTGGTAAGAGGGGTCCAGCCAATTTTGTTATGTAGTTAGTGTGATTGGGTAAGGGGTCCAGCCCATTTTGTTAGTCTTGGGTGTGTGAGGGTTATTGGGGTAAGGGGTCTAGTCCATTTTGTTAGTCTTGGGTGTAGTTGGACTTGAGTGTGTGAGGGTTCGGGCTTGGTACGGCCCTAGAGGCACAGACTTGGACAATTTTTTATTTCATTGGACATGTATTTGGACAAACGGGCTTGGGGTACAGCCCTAGGGGTACAGACTTGGACAATTTTTTACTTCATTGGACATGGACTTGACTTGGACAATTTTTGATTTCATTGGACATGGACTTGGTACAACCCTATGGGTATTTGGAAAATTAGATAGACAAAATCATCGATAAAGATGGACAAATATAATTGCAATTATATAAAAAATCGTTTTACTAACTTAAAAAACTGAAAACCAAATATAGGTCTGTACCCATGGGTACGGATCCACTCGCTTAAAGAAAAGAAGAAAAAGAATAAAAAACGAATTTCTGGAAAAAAAATAATTGAAAAAGGTATAGATGAAAAAAAACCTAACCAAAAATTGTAACTAGGTCTTATAAAGAAGGTTTTGGTAACTATGCTTTAAAAACGGTCTTTGTTACAAAATATACTTTAATTTGTAGATTCCTCTAATTTTTTCAAAATCTACTTATATTTGAATGAAAGATCTCGAAATGACTTTATATATATGTAAAACCTAATTACTTGAAATTATTATAAATTATTGTTTACTTTTAAAATATTATTTGAATAGTTATTGGATATGATATCCAGTTTAGAAAATGACATTTCGATTTGTAATATGATTCACGATCAACTTGTTAATCAATCATCAACAATCCAACTGGACTTTGAACCACACTTACCTACAACAATCAACTATTACAACTCCAAGAAACAACACATAAGAAATCATACCAAATCAATATTGATAGAGTAAATATTTACCAGATTAATTTATAAGAGTTACCAGTTTCCAGATCTAATGACTGGCTCGTATGCAAAAATTATGCTTTACTTTAGAATATATGTTTTACTCCCGCAAAAAATATCGGTCCAAAATGTCAACGTTTAGTCCCCCGTTTGATCTCCCAAACATTGTCTCGCACGAGACTTTCTTCAGATTTTAAAACTAAAAAATTTGCACAAAAGTCCCTGCAATTCTTATTATCGTCCAGAATGGTGCTCTACTGCTGATTATGTTAACAACTGTTCATTCACAGTCACAAGTGAAGCATCACTCTCATTGACATGAATACCCTTTAAAATTCACCAATATGACCTAGCATTCGAACCTTCCTCATCGTTCACATGTAACTGAATTGATATTTGAGTTCCCCAAGAGCAGCCTATAGAGTAGTAAACTCAGCTTAGTTTTTTCGGATAAACTTGTAAACACTCCCTCTCGAATTCTAACATCATAGACCCTTTATCAGCTTCAGTCTCACCTATTTCATCCCATAATTGCTGAAATACGGTGAGCATAGCATCAATGGTTGTACAGAAAACAGTACCACCCACGTTCTTCATAAAGTGAGTAATTAATAGGCAATTTTAAGTGGAAAGTATTTGCTTTGATTTTTGACTGATATGAACAACGGCTGTGATGTTATTTGATTTGATTTTGAACGAATTAAACTTTATGTCGTTTAATTTTAACGAAGTAGCGGCGTAATGGGAATCTGGACGGTGGCAGAAATGGTGTTGATTGAGTTCGGTAATGGTGGATCATCACTGTTGATGGTTTCAGCGGCGAAGCACAGATTGGTGGCGGTTGGTGTTGGTAGCGAGTGATTATGTTGGAAGTGTGGTGGCGTAACGGAGGAAGAAGGGAATGGTGATGAATTCATAGCATAACAGTGGAAGAGATGTTGCCGTTAGATCGGCGATCTGACTCAGTTGCTGCCCCTTCGTGTTCAGTTGCCACCGGTTAGCACTTGCCGTTAATGCTACAACTCTCCCATAACCGGTGCTGCCCCTTTCTTTGTCCAGCTCCAGTACGCGAGCCACTAACGTGATACCGGCGCTGCCGGTCATTAAACGGATGCTGCCCCTTCTATCTTTCTCTTCCGGCGTTGCTAACAGGCACAGCCTCTTCCTCTACCAGTGCCGAGCTGATGCAAATGAGTATCTAATTTTTTATTTTATTTTCTTTAATTTTCTACCCTTGTTTTTTTTAATCGAAAATAAACTTCTGAGAGTCTAATTCTTCGAAAAGGTTAGCTAATAATAGGGGTAGAAATGGTTATAGTTTGAAACCAAGACCGTTACAAATCCGAACCGATTATGCAACCATGAATAAAACTGTAAGGTTATGGTCTTGAAGAATATAACGGATGGTTAAATCCTTTAGGTTATGGTTTTAGATAAAAATAAAATCGAACAACCAAAAATCCGTTTATTGTCACTATTTTTAGATTTTTATAATAATATAGGTGAAAGATTATTTTCATATATCAAAATTCTCAATATTAAATTTAACAAAAATGTTATTTAATTAAAAATCAACGTAATACCATATATATTTTGAAGACTTTTTATGTATTTGTGATCTTGTTTTAAGAATTTTTAATATATTTATAGGGTTATAGTTTGGTTATGGTTAAAATCTAAAAAACCGCTTAAAAAACCGAATCCAAATTATTCGGTTATGATTTTGAAAAGTGAGTCTGATGGATAAATCCGTTAGGATTTTGTTTTTGATAAATTAAATGGTTATGGACATGGTTTTGGATTTTTTTGCAATAATCCGGTCTGCTGCCATCCCTATATGACTAAGAAAAGGGATTTAACATCCAAAGGCCAAACAATTTGGCTCTAAGAATTTATTTTGCCACCCAATCAGTTTTTTTATTTTTAGTTTTACTAACAAATAAGAACTTGATGTTATGTTTAGTTTTACAAAACAAAATGAACTTAACTAAATTACATATACCATTAGCTAGTCTAATAACTCTAGAGTTGATTTGGTTAATAATATAGAGGTTGTCACTTTCTACTTCCACAAAGCCAAAAGGTAGTTCCAAAGCCATCTCACACCCTAAAGCCATACCTCTAGCTTCTGCTGCAGCTACTGAGCGTGATTGAACCCTCATTGCAAGACCATCCAACATTGTACTTGTAGAATCCCTCATCATACAAGCAACAACAGTTAAATTAGTTTTGAGATCAAATGATGCATCACAATTAACTTTATTTTTTTCTATAGTAGGGGGTATCCATCCCCCCACCCCTAACAACATGCTTATAACGATTGACACAGTTGTTCAACTAAATATCACAAGAATTTCTCATCTCATATGAATTTGTATTACAATTCAGTTTATAATTTGAGTTTAATTTTATTTCTAAGACCTCAATAGTATGCTTGTTAGCTTTATAATACTCATCATAGATCTTTAATGATCTTTGGACTATATTTATTGGGTTAGGAGAAACTTCTTTAAAAATGAACTCATTCCTTCCTTTCCAATGTGCCATGCAAAAAACAGAGTCATTTCACCCAAATTTGTTAAAGTTTTACTATTCTCATAAGTATAACCTCTAATAAATTTGGTTCACTATAAAATATCATTAGAAGGTTCAGATAATGAATTAAATCAATGGGCTAGTCATCCAAACAACTCTGACCCAGGTACAAAGGAAAAGTATATGTTCAACATTTTCAACCTCAGCCCCACACAATTCGCATTCAGGTAACTCAATAGGTTTTCTTTTCCATTTGTTCTCATTAGTAGCCAAGCCATTGTTACAACATTTCCAAGTGAAATTTTTAACCTTAGGCATCTTTTTTTATTTCCGAAGAAGTTTCCAATTGACATAAAGAATTACCAATTTTTTTATTATTAAGTTATTCTCCTCTCTGTTGAGCCTTCCATAGCGTATTGTAACATCATTTCACTAAGACATCTCCTGAAATTGATATAGTCCAGAATAGAGTGTCATGACAGTGATAATTAGAAATATAAAACTGGTTAATGGTTGTTGCAGCATTTGGAGGGAAAATATTATTAATAAGCTCTAAAATCCGTCTCTGTCAACTCCATGGTAAAACATCGAAACTTAAAGTCTTTTTTCCTTTTGACTCGAAAAAATGCTACAAACGCATCAGCATATTTGGAATTTCCAACTAATGTTTTAATTATCCTGTATTTTGCCGTTTCTTCATTTTCACACTTCTCTTACCAGGATCATTAAAACTCAGATACCCTTCTCGTTATATGTAATATACACTAATTAAATGCTAACAAACCAAAATGTTATACACTAATTTTAAAAAACAATAAAAGTGATGGTTGTTTCCCACAAGCACGTTTATTTAACGTCGTTTATAGTTCGACGTGTTTACCTCAGGCTCTGACCTTCTTGATGTATCCTCCCCAATAATGTGTGAGGTTTCCCGAATTAACCAACCTGAACTTGCAACTTTTCCTTTTTTTCACTTCAATGACCTTGTTTGAGAGAACTCCAGTGATGAGTAATGGCCCAATCCAAGTAGTTTTATAATTTTGGTTTTTTTTGTGGGGATGGGACTCTCAGTACAACTTTGTCTCCTACCCCAAACTCATTTTTGTCTTTCTTCCATATATTTTTTCTTGGGGTTCTAACACTTGAGCAATTGACAGCGGTTTACATCATGAAGATATCATTTATCTTTCTCAAAATATAGAAAGTTTTTGGGATTCATCTTTGATATGTACGGTCACTGACCCGTTATAAAAGTCAATCGTTGTTCACCCCATGGCCAAGAATTGATGCCCTAATATCAGAATAATGTTTTTATCTACACCATAGTCGAAGAAAATTAAATTAGCAAGTATGATAAAATTAACTACTCTCACCATCACGTCCTCGGACACCATTACGAGCATGAAACTACAAGAACCATCATTTGCCATATGATTGAGGTTGTCTTTGCTTCTTCGATGTCAGACTCAACAAACACACTCTTGGGCATGAGGTTGATGCTTTCCCCAAAATCACAAAAGGATTTTTCCTTAAATGTACCACAAATATTGATTGGAAGATTAAAACCTCCCAAATCTTTAAGCTTAGGTGACAACTTTCTTTAATTGACACATTCTCAGTTAGTGCCATAGTATCGCATTCTTCAAAAAAAATCTTCTTAGAGAGTATATCCTTAAAAATCTCATATACTTAGGCACTTTCTTGATCGCTTCGAGTAAAGGGATTCTTATTTTCAGTTGACTTAGCATCTCAATAAATTTCTTGCATTATAAAACACCATTCTTTTTAGTTACTCGTGATGGAAAGGGCGGTGATGGGAAAAGTTCTTGTGGTAAAGGTTCAACTCTCGGTTTCTCTTGCACATTTGGTGTTTCAACTAGATTCTCGACCACTTCTTCTCTCACGTCGCTAACTCAATCCTCCACTATCACCTCATCTAGTTTTTGCTTGAAAGACCCTTTTTATTTTGTGATACATGTTTCACTAGACACAGTTGATGGTGGAGCTACCACTTTTCGCTCCAAATACCGATGGCATTACATGACTCATAACTACTATTATTATTCCTATTCTGAAGTAGCTTGACATCATTATTCGTACCTTGGGTAATTTGCAGTAGTCGACCTTGAGGACAAATTTGCAAGTGTTTAGCAATTTGCGTATTTTCTTGCTCCAAAATCTTCAATAATGTCTTGGTAGAGTTAATCTTCTTGTCACTTGTTGCCATTATTTCAGTCGATAATTGTATGAATCTATTGAGGTTCTTTCCCGCTCACTTGCACCTACTTGTGGACTTGTTGGGAGTGTCTTTTGAGCTAGATTATCCATATTTAAATTATACAAGTGTTGTTGACAAGAACGGTTCTCATAAGCTTGTCCACACTGGTATTGATTCTATGACTCCGTTTGATGGTTATTCCCTTGGGGATGTTGTTGGTACTGATTACCTTGATACGCATTTCCTTAATTGGCCTCTCCATTTAGATTAAATCATTGAAAATCTGGATGGTTGTTCTTGTTGCGTTGTTGATAGCCTTGGTTCCCTTGTTGGTAGTTTACACGGTTATTCATAAAGTAAACCGACTCTAGATTGCTCACACTCTCCTACTAACTATGCCCACCCATACTATAACTAGGACACCCATATGACTCTTGTACCGCATTTACCTTGGTTTGTTTAACTTTCCCTCCTTGATTGGGTCAAAGATAACTGTTTCATCTGGTTCCAATGGTAGCCAGCTTCTCACTTATCGTCGTCTCTCTATCTAAACCTAACGTATCTCTCAAATAATTATGCACAAGAGCCTTAGAAGGTTTCCAGCTCATCTTGTTCTTCACGATAATATCCATAATAAAAAATGATTGATTCAGGTTCACCATCATGAATCCACCTTCAGGAATAGCATACAACTTCTCCACATAACTCACATCTATACTTTGATAGTACATAGTTAACTGTATTACTGCATCTCAAGATTATAGCCGTGAAGTAGACACTTCTTCAAGCAAGTCTAAAATCTTGTCTAAGATTCACTTAAGGTCTCGTCGAATTGTTGTCTAAACATTATGAGATCTATTTGAGCCTTCACCCTCATGATATGGGGGTAATACCTATTGAAGAACATAGTTTGTAGCTCATCACATGTTGTTATTAGCTAGGATGGCAGAAGTTCCAGCCACTCATTCGACCTCCAATCAAGAAAATGGGAACATGATATAGTATATGTTCTAGAGTAAGTCCCCGAGTGACATAGGCATCATAGATCTACATGAACTTCTAAATCGCTTGTATTGGATATTCACGTGCAACCCACTATAACCTTTGTAGCTTGTAAAATGATTCAACATACCCACTTCAGGCTTGATTACCTTGGACAGAAAAATGGGTGGAAATATTCAAGAGGTTTCAAACAGTTGTAGAAGCCTTGGCTCGGTTGTTGCATGTGCTCTTCTCCAGGATGAACTTGAGATTGCACTCCATTTCCTTAAGGAAATCCAATATTTTTATTTAAAGATATGTGTTGGTTGTTAGCCCCAGGTAGGACTTGTTCAAGACACATATCAACAACTCGAGCTCTATCCACAAGATTTGCACCAGGCTGATCTTTTTGATTGATTGGTGTCGGTGGAATCAAGTTACTAGCCGCATCATTCTGCGGTTTAAAAGCAATCTCAGCAGCAAGTTCTAGCTTCTTCTTTTCTCTTTCTCATTTCCTTTGAAGTCGGAATATCTTTTCAAGATTTAAGTGTATGCACTAAATTTAATATCTGCAAAAGATCAGGAATAAGACTACGGGCAAAAACTTCACAATAACTATATGTTAGTCCTAGAGGGGGTGAATGAGAACCTAATCTAATCAATTCCTAATCAAAAAAAATTACTTGAAAACTAAAGTTAAACTAAACCTATATGGCAAACTCTAAGTATGGATACTATATGATGTTCCTAAGAGTTTGTATACAAGGAAGCAATGTGTTAGTAGAGTTATGTCTCCCTATCTGTGATATAATAATCTAGGTTGGAGACATCATTTTAGGTGTATTTTATTAACTAATTATATATTTTTATTCGATATTTGATGATTTCTTATTTCTTGTCTTGATTTGATGATTTATTACTTTTAGAGCATATTTGATTTAATTTGCGTGTTGATGTGAAGCTCTTGAGATATATGGAATATAATTAGATGCTAAATCAATTCTAAGAAGATAAGGAAAGAAGATATGGAAGGAATCAAGAGATAAAAGGAAGTAGAGATAAAATAGGAAAGGAAAAGCTGTCATGTAAATCTGAATTTCTGCAGCTACATCTACTAAAGTGAAGATTACTTCAAATCGGCTGGGAATTTGGATGAGAATTCAAAAGAGTAAAGATAGATCTTTTCGCTGCTGTCGTTTAGATATAAAATAGGCGAAACTCGGACCAATAACAAAGGAGATATGATCAAAACAGTGAGCAGTGTTTATCCTCACCTATATTTTAGGAAACGAATTTGAATTGGAAAAGGATTCCAATTACTTGCCTTCCACTCAATATTTTGACCTAGGGTCTTTTTAACACCTATAAATACACCCTCTTATCATTGTAAACATGTCCTTACTTAGTTCTAATCCATAGCTTAGTCCTTGCTCAATTATTCATAGTCCTTGCTTAAATACTAATCCTTGATATCAAGTTTATCATCCAAATAAGCAAGCTGACCTGTCGAGGAAGACAAAAAAATACGAAGTTGGAGAGTGACAAACTCCTCTTCTACATCTCTCCTTTTCTATATTTAGGGTAATTAGCTATAGATTTGTGGCTTATCCATATGTCTAAGCTTTTATTTGTATAATTGTTTAGGTAATAATTTTGTCTTAAATTCCATAATTCTATTTGTTATTTTAATTGATTTGAGCTTGGCGTATATCTGTATTGTGTGCTTTGACTTATTGTTTCCAGCCCTATATTTGACCAATCTTAAGACTATCCTTAATAATTGAGTTAACACCCAAAAGGGGGATTCAATTATTGACAACACCACATAATCGTCTAGTGTGCGGTAGTGATCCTGACGGGCTTGCCTAACTAGATAGCCATAAAGTTTTGATTTAACCACCGATCATTACTCAGGGTCCCCTTACCCAAGTCCCCTGGTAGTGGAGAGGCTGCTCCTAAGTCTACCTTGATGGGGGTTAGGAAGAATTTAGAATCCCAATTAATATATACGCATATTAGTAACCCTAATTTATCAGACTTACATTCATATTTATTTATCTGCATTCTTATTTATTATTTCACATTAGAGAACTATTCATCTGATTATATTTTAATTTGAACATCTAAATTAATCTACGCTTATTGAATACAAGTAGATCTAACAGATTAAATTCTGCAAACAAACTTTACTTATCAACTCAACTTGCAAACGATCTGTAATACCTGTAGTGAGTTTCTCGTGGTAGTCAAGGGTATGTCCTTTATTATTATCTTTATTTATCTGTTTATTTATCACACCTTTGCCCCCACCATAGAGCTAAAGACCTGGCTAAATATGTCAAGGATCCTAATACTAAAGGTTAACTAGGAAATTGATGATCAAGCTAAAGATATGGAATAAGGATTACTAAGTGATCATCTAAGTAAGAGAGATACAGATAAAACCTAAGTAGATTAATCAAGGTTTAAAGGCAAATTCTAAAAAGGATACTGAAATTTTCTTAAGAGTTTGGTTACATAGAAGTTTTAGATATTTAAGCTTAAGGTAGGTAGGGAAAAGATGAATTAACCTATAAGATAAGTATCGCTGAGTAAGCATCTACGAAAGGGAGATACAAAGACACAATAATAAAACTAAGTTAGTCTAGCTTAGCTTAAATCCTAAGTTCAAGTGAATATGAACCTAAGTATGATAAGAAATATCTTGATTCTTCTGTCAAACACTAAGGGGATTAAGCAAAGGATAGTAAAGTATGAAAATAAAGCTAAGATAACTAAAGTGTGTAATAAGTAAAGATATTACGCAAGAATTTAACGTGCTTCGGCTTCCCCAACAATTACTACCTAAGGTAGCCATCTTAGGATTTTTCAAGCTTCTCCACTAAGCTCATTGATATCTCTTAAGGAAGAGATACAAACTGGTTACAAGGAGATTCTTACGAGATAAACAAAAACTATCTTTTAATACTTTTACGGGATAAGTCACAACCTAAAACGAAACTTATAACAACCGTAGTCACAACCTCAAAGATGATTTTTGAAGGGCTCAATCATCAAACCGTAGCGTGACTTTTAACATGTTCAATCACGAAACTGGAGTGAGACTTTTAGCGGTTAAGTCACAACCCAAACTCAAACACCTCGAGATAAAATTACCTTGTGTAATCATTTGCACAAGTAACCACTTTCGATTGGAAGGAAGACTTCACCTCGAACTCAAACCCGAGATCAACAACTCTTCTCTAATATTGAGCAAGAGTAATACCTTAAGTGGTTGGATGAAAAATATTACACACAAATGAATGTACTCCTTAGTAAAATAATATTACAAGATATATTATGTACTCCTTGAAGAGTTGATGTGGATGATGAGTTTGTAGTTCTACTCCTTGTTGAGTAGATATGAATGAAAGCTTGAGTTTGATCTCTGTCTAGAGTAGACATGGATGGAGGCTTATATACTTGAATAAATTCAACAAGCTTGATTTTGTGATATGAAATGAATAGTCAAGTTTGTGAATATTTGTAATTACACCTGTAACGATGTATAAAGTTGTGGGGGATAAGGGGTAAGTTGTGCTTTGAAGGAGTCTCAATATATAACTCAAAAGAGAGCTCATAGCGGCTATAAAATAAGCTCCCAACGATCATATATGGATATAAAATTTTATAGAACATCTCAAAGTATTGCGAGAGTGTCGGGCATCCCCTAGCCAATTTAATTCCATTAATATTGCCTTCACGCATCTCAAAGTTAATAAGACCAACAAGAGTTTCGGTAATGAGACAAAAAATGGTGATATTAGGTATCCCTGTCTAATACCATGGAAGGAGTAATGGTATCAAAAATCTCTCCATTGAATGCCAGTCTCTCCATTTTAGGCGCATGACATGAGTATTTATGATAATGAAAGCCTACATTCCCATTCTTAAGATTCAAGGGATGGTGTGATACGTAGTGGGTTTAGTACGCCCCGCCAAAATGGCTCCAAAACAAATAAAATGATGCATGCCACCCTCACGCAGGACTGCTAACAAATACTAAAGGATGGCGGGGATGACGTCAAGACCGCATATATGACCCTTATGTTTTTGTCGTATCCAACTTCTGGGATGCTCGGAAGGCAATATTCTCGTTCAGAGGTAAAATATGGTGTATTCCTTCAGTCTTCTGTTTAGAAACCTAATTAGGCTCGACATGTTGATAGGGTTGCTGATCACGTAACTGGCTAGTGGTCGGATATAACCGTCACACACGCACACCATCTAATCTGAAAAATTTCTTTACCTTCTTAATATATACGACCACGTTTTGTAGTACTTCTTTATTTTATTATTTGTACTTTTCTTTTGATCAAATTTTGATATTCATACAAAAGAGTAGATTTTCATCTAAATATTGGTGATCTAATGTAATAAATTATAATTAAATTAATTATAATAACAAAATATATGTTATTAGATTAAGGGTGAATGCTCAATAAACACCTGGCACCTTAGCCACTTGCCCATAAAAGGCACTTAAGATAAATATACCTTAATGCCCTTACTGCTGTCTACTGTTGTATGCTGCTGCTGCCAAGGGCGAGTAATGGGAAGGTTTCCCAACACTCGTGCAAGTACACTTTTGTAAAAGTTGAGTAATGGGAATGTTTCCCAACACTCGTGCAAGTACACTTTTGTACTTGTGGGCTAATGTTGAGTAATGGGAATGTTTCCCAACACTCGTGCAAGTACACTTTTGTACTTGTGGGCTAATGTTGAGTAATGAGAATGTTTCCCAACACTCGTGCAAGTACACTTTTGTACGTGTGGGCTAATGTTGAGTAATGGGAATGTTTCCCAACACTCGTGCACGTACACTTTTGTACTGTCTGCTGCTGCCAAGGGTGAGAGAGAGAGATAGAGGAGATATATATAACTAACTCAATGTATACGAACTAATGACTAATAAACGGACGACGGTTGGGGTGAGGGGGTAAAATAGGAAAAAAAAGAAAAGGAGTGCCTTTTATGGGCAAGAAGAAAGCGGCGGGGGTGAGGGGGTATTAATTCTAATTTGAGGTGTTTCTTGGGCAATAATCCTTAGATTAATAGATAGTTAATATAAATTTAAAATACATAATATGTGTATAATTAGAAGATTAATAGTTCTAGTGGTTTAGAATACTTTGCATTAACTAAAAGATGGCTCTCAGATGTATTTTAAAAGGAAAATTCTTCTATCCAATATTGAATAATTCTACTCCAATTAAATTCATACACATACCTTATGTTTTAAACTTAAAAAATAACTAATTTATTAATCTAATAACATGTATTATGTTACTTTAATCAATAACTGTGATACAAATATTATACCATCAAGTATTGCACGGAAGTCTTACCTATTTAAAAATATTGGGTTTTTCCATATTACAAATGAAAAATGCGCTTTCGAATTAAATTAATTCACGTTACCGACTCAAGTTAGGAAACTCCTAGTAACCACTAGAAGGATCCATTGAAGAAAAAAAAACAAAGTCGAAAAAATAGTTCCGAAAATAAGGAAGTAAAAGAAAAAGGAAAATTGAAAAAGAGAAATAAAAAATAAAAAAGGAAAAAAGGGTTTTCTTTGATAACAAGAAAACAGATAATCCACTCTATAAATACAGTCTTCACCGCAAATCTCTTCAGATCTCTTCTTCTCTCTATCTCTCTCAAAAAATATCAACAAAATCAAAACAAGAAGCATCATCATGAGTACCAACCAAGCCGAATCGTCCGACTCGTAAGCCCTTTTCTAATCAAGATCCTTACATCTATACATACATATTACTTATATCTATAATTGTTTATTATTTTTGTAGTAAGGGGACGAAAAGGGACTTCAGTACTGCGATTCTGGAAAAGAAGAAGGCAGCTAATCGCCTTGTAGTCGATGAAGCTATCAACGATGACAACTCTGTTGTCGCTCTTCATCCTGACACCATGGAAAAGCTTCAGCTTTTCCGTGGCGATACCATCTTGATCAAGGTTTGTTTTTTAATTTCTTTCATATTATTTTAATAGAACTTAATTATGGCTGCCAAAGTTGGGTTTTATATTGGGTATATGATTTTGGATAATGGGAATTTTTATCTGTTAAAGTACTTTATGGATCTAACTGATTGATGTGGAACTTTGAATTTTGAAGCAATACAATGTTATAATTCATAGATAAGGTTAGGGATTTGAGATTGATAAGGTTTAATAACGGGTATTATTGGTTATACCTAAAACCTAGGTTAGGGATTCAAGTAGTATGTATTTAAGTTTTGATTTGCTGAAACATTGTATTATACAGGGTAAGAAAAGAAAGGATACAGTCTGCATTGCCTTAGCTGATGAGACTTGTGAGGAACCAAAAATCAGGATGAACAAGGTTGTAAGAACTAACCTTAGGGTTAGACTAGGTGATGTTGTATCAGTTCATCAATGTGCTGATGTCAAATATGGAAAACGTGTACACATTTTACCTGTTGATGACACTGTTGAAGGACTTACTGGAAATCTTTTCGATACTTATCTGAAACGTAAGTCTAATTCAAGTTCATATCTTTATTTTTATGATTTAGAATTTAGAAAAACTAACATGTGTTTGATATGCAGCTTATTTCTTGGAAGCATACAGACCTTTAAGGAAGGGTGATTTTTTCCTAGTACGAGGAGGAATGAGAAGTGTGGAGTTTAAGGTTATCGAAACAGACCCAGCTGAGTATTGTGTAGTGGCACCTGATACAGAGATATTCTGTGAAGGTGAGCCTTTAAGAAGAGAAGATGAAGATCGTTTAGATGAAGTTGGATATGATGATGTAGGTGGGGTCCGCAAACAAATGGCTCAAATCCGTGAATTAGTTGAGCTTCCTTTAAGACACCCTCAGCTTTTTAAGTCTATTGGTGTTAAACCACCTAAAGGTATCCTTCTTTACGGACCTCCTGGATCTGGAAAGACCTTAATTGCTAGGGCTGTAGCTAATGAAACCGGAGCTTTCTTCTTCTGTATTAACGGACCCGAGATTATGTCCAAATTAGCTGGTGAAAGTGAGAGTAATTTAAGGAAAGCTTTTGAAGAAGCTGAGAAAAACGCACCTTCGATTATTTTTATCGATGAGATTGATTCGATTGCTCCGAAAAGAGAGAAAACTCATGGAGAAGTTGAAAGAAGGATTGTTTCTCAGCTTTTAACTCTTATGGATGGGTTAAAATCACGTGCTCATGTTATAGTTATGGGTGCTACAAATCGTCCTAATAGTATTGACCCTGCACTTAGAAGATTCGGAAGGTTTGACCGTGAAATTGACATTGGTGTACCTGATGAAATTGGTAGACTTGAAGTTCTTCGTATTCATACTAAGAACATGAAACTTGCTGAAGATGTAAATTTTTTTAACTTTTTTTTTTTTTTACTTTTTGCTTAGTTATGTTGGTTTAACGTATGTATATGAAAATTACAGGTGAATTTAGAGAAAATTTGTAAGGAGACACATGGATATGTTGGTGCTGACCTGGCGGCTCTTTGTACTGAAGCTGCGCTTCAATGTATAAGAGAGAAAATGGATGTGATTGACTTAGAAGATGAAACTATTGATGCTGAGATTCTTAACTCTATGGCTGTTACTAATGAACATTTTGCTACTGCTCTTGGAACTAGTAACCCATCTGCTCTTCGTGAAACTGTAAGTTTTTTTCATCTATTTTGCTATTTTTTTTACTGTTGAATTTTGAGATGTTATACTTACCAATGTTTCAATGTTTTTAAGGTTGTTGAAGTTCCGAATGTTTCATGGGAAGATATTGGTGGTCTTGAGAATGTTAAGCGTGAGCTTCAAGAGGTAATAAACGTCTTTTTTTGTCTTGGTCATATTTTTCTTTACTTAATATTTGTATTATGTTGTGTTTAGACTGTACAATATCCAGTGGAGCATCCAGAGAAGTTTGAGAAATTTGGTATGTCACCTTCAAAAGGAGTACTTTTTTACGGTCCACCTGGATGTGGTAAAACTTTACTAGCCAAAGCTATTGCTAATGAATGTCAAGCAAACTTCATTAGTATCAAAGGTCCTGAATTGCTTACTATGTGGTTTGGTGAAAGTGAAGCTAATGTTCGTGAAATCTTCGATAAAGCTCGTGGGTCCGCCCCTTGTGTTCTCTTCTTCGATGAACTTGACTCCATTGCTACACAGGTTCGTTTCATTTCATTTCATTTTATTCTTCACAATTAGGGTGAATTAGGGTTAATTACGGTCTTACCCTTGTGGTTTTTACAGAGAGGAAGTAGTCAAGGAGATGCAGGTGGTGCAGCTGATAGGGTTTTGAATCAGCTTCTTACAGAAATGGATGGAATGACTGCTAAAAAGACTGTTTTTATCATTGGTGCTACGAATAGACCTGATATTATTGACCCTGCTTTGCTTAGACCCGGTCGACTCGATCAGTTGATTTATATTCCTCTTCCTGATGAGGAGTCAAGATACTCGATTTTCAAGTCTGCGTTGAGAAAATCTCCAATTGCTAAAGATGTTGATCTTCGTGCCCTTGCTAAGTATACTCAAGGATTTAGTGGTGCTGATATTACTGAGATTTGTCAACGTGCTTGCAAATATGCTATTCGTGAGAATATTGAGAAAGTAAGTATTTAGTTTTGAATTAGTTTTAATTTAATAAATAATGATGTGAATATCTGTTTGTATAGGATATTGAGAAGGAGAGGAGGAGGAGTGAGAATCCAGAAGCTATGGAAGAGGATGTGGAAGATGAGGTGGCGGAGATAAAGGCAGCTCATTTTGAGGAATCAATGAAATATGCACGAAGGAGTGTGAGTGATGGGGATATTAGAAAGTATCAGGCTTTTGCGCAAACTTTGCAACAATCAAGAGGTTTTGGTTCAGAGTTTCGATTTGCGGATACAGCAGCAGCAGCTACTACTGGTGGAGCTACTGCTACTACTACTGACCCTTTTGCTACTTCTGCTGGGGCAGCTGATGAAGATGATCTTTATAGTTGAGAAGCTTGTTTCTTCTTTGTGTGAGGGAGGATATGCATCTTTTTATTTATGTTTGATTAAGTATAATCTACTTTTGTTGGTTGGATTATTATTGACTTATTTTATCAACCATGTCTATCACTAAAGCATTGAATATTTGCTGCTGGCTATGCTGTACACTTTAATTTTAATTTTCATCATTAGACTATTATGATTGGGCATTTCTTCAGAGTTTTTTTTTGTCTTCTATTGATGTTGCTTTGAGAATTATACTATGCGAAATTGGTGGTGTAACATTCCTGACAAGAACAACAACTCATAGTAATCCTGTTGAACAGAAAAATACAAGCCCACCGTAGGATAACTTAGTTGGGATAACATTACAAATCACGTTCCTTTTCTATACAATTTCTCTACATAATATAGGTCAGGTGTTCATGTGCCTTCACTTTTCTACGGCTTATTATAGGGGATCTGAAAATTTATTATTCAGTTAAAGGTGGTCTGTTCACTCAGAATTGACGAGTGAAATTTGGAAAACTCCGAGTGAACGAAGGAGACAATGAGAATTACTTAGAGAATATTTGACACTTATACGCAATAAGAATTAGAATCTTCAACCAAGATTGCTTTTTCACTTGGCCAAACAGAAAAAAGCACTGAGAAGTTGATCAGAATATTAAGGTTAGACTTGATCGGTATTTATGTAATCAACAATGATTTAGTATATTTCCAACTCCAATCTTACAATTTCCTATGTCATTGCCACTGATCCTTTCCCGCTCTTTGTCAACTGTGAGTCTTACTTCTCAGGTCTGTGAAGCACTTTCGCATGGAGCACTTATGGATTAGTGACCTTTTATGTGAAGGGTTGTGGTGTCTCCCTATTTATGATAAATTAATATTAGTTGGAGACATCATTTTTAATGATTTAGGAAGTCCTTGAGTCGATTTTCTTGAGAAATGCTACACTTTCCTATTTTAAGTCTTGATTTAGTAAATTATTGTTTTTAGAGCATATTGAGTTTAATTATTTATTTAGTGTGAAGCTTTAAAGATAATATGGAAATAAAGTAGATTCCAAGTCAAATCTAAAGATAAGGAAAGAAGATCTTGAGGAAATCTGTAGATAGAAGGAAACAAAGTTCAATTAGGAAAAAGAAAAGTTGTCAAATAAATCTGAATTTCTACACCTACGTCTAAAGAAGTGGTGATAACTCCAAAACCGAGCCAATTTTGGAAGATCCCTTTCATAGGGACGTAGATAATTACGTGAGGATTCTTTTGACATCTTATGGGTCAAAAAAGGTCCAGTAACAAAGAAAATATGGTAAAAACAAGTCAGCAGTAATTATCCTTATCTACCTACGAATTTGAGTTGGGCTAGGAGTCCATTACTTTCCTTCTCCTTCAAGAAAACGAATTAGGGTTCCTAAACACTTATAAATACACCCTTATACCATTGTAAACATGTCCTTGCTCAGTTTCAAGCTTAGGCGTAGTCTTTACTTGTGTTTTCTCAGTTTTAAATAATAGTTTAGTCCTTTAAATTAATATCAAGCTATTCATCCAAGAAGCAAGCTGGCCTATAAAGGAAGACAAGAGCAAGAAGTTGGAGAGTGACAAAATCCTCTTCTACATCTCACCTTCTCTATATTTAGGGTATTTAACTATAGATTTATGCTCAACCATATTTCTAAACTTTTATTCTGTAAGTTTTACTTATAATTGTTGGGTTATTATTTTGTCTTTAAATTCATAATACTATTTGTTATTTTAATTGATTGACCTTGGCGTATATTGTTATTATGTGTTTTGACTTATTGTTACAACCTTAGATTTGGCCAATCTTAGGATTATCCTTAGTTATTGACAACACCACACAATCGTCTAGTTTTGATCCTTTGCCTAACTAGATAACCACAAAGGTTTGATTTAATCACCAATCATTACTCAGGAATCCTTGGTAGTGGAGAGGTTGCTCCTAAGCCTAGAAAAGGCTAGGTAGAATTTAGAATCCTGGTTAATATATTATGCTTAATCTGTGATAGGTTAGAATAACAAGTTAATAATATAGACTCATATTAGTGACCCTAATCTATTAGACTTACATCCATATTTATTTATCTGCATTCTTATTTATTGTTTCTCATCAGATAGTTATTCATATTATTTTATCTTTTTATTTTTTTACCTAAAACATATAAATTCATCTACGCTTGTTAAATATAAGTAGATCTAACAGATACAATCCCTGCGAACGTACTTAACTTATCATTAAAACTTGCAAACGATCTGTGATACTTGCAGTGAGTTCCGTGGTTCTCAAGGGTGTGTGCTCTTTATTATTATCTTTATTTATCTATTATTTTATCACACCTTTGCCCCCACCAGGTTGGTTGAACATTCGTGGAAGAGTTTGTTAGTGGTTTGGATGGCTATGGTCAACTTGTACAACAATAGGTTATTTTGGATTGTTTTAGTAGGTGTAGGTATAAACTTACAAGAACAAGACCCCGTTGATCAAAGGGATACAAGACAAATTCACTCACCTCTAAAATGAGCCCAGTTTGACTAAGACTGGAGGAGATATAATTTGTTACTCTTACCTTGGATAGTATTTAGGAACAAGATGAAACTTTTCGGAAGCCAGATCGAGATACAAGTAGGTGGTGGCTAGGGATATGAGTACTTTTGTTCATGGCTCAGTCATTCAAAGACACAATTTCAGCATAATCACCAGAATCTTAGATGACAATGAGGTATGACAAGACGATCCAAATGTCATTAAAAAAACATCATGAGAACATTTATTAAGGGAATCTAAGCTCTGAGGGACTTAAGGCTTTAACCATATACCTTGCAAAGTCACTCATGAGATGAACTTGGAACCCAACCTTGATGAAGTCAAGATTGATTTCTTTGTATAGGAGGAAAGAATTCACCGGAGCCAGATGGGATCCCTGATTTCTTCTACATAAAATACTGTGAAATGATCAAGTTCAACGTTCTTGACATGGTATCTTCCTTGCAAACTTGACATTAGCAAGCTCAACAATATCATTATTACTTTGATCCCTAAAAGGGATAACCATGTCAAAGTTGGAGACAACCACCACATCTTTTACGTTAATTTTGATTACAAAATAATCTCTCTTATGTTTGACGTGCGTCTGAAACCTATTCTTGGACGCCTTGGTCTCGCCTTGTTTTTGTAAAAGGTAGAGCTATTTTGGACAACATCATCCTGGCCCATGAAATTTACTATTTTTCGGGGAAGAATCAGAAAACCAATATACATTATGCGACAGTCAAACTTGATATGGCTACAACCTTTATCACAACTGGTGGGAGTTTTGGGAAATCGTCTGGTGTGGCCTAGGGTGTGATAAAATAAGATATAAATAAAGAACAAATAATCACCCTAGACTAAGCACGGTTCTGCAAGTATACAGATCGTATGCAAGTTTTAGTTAAATAAGTAAGATTCGTTCCGCAGAGACTACGAAAGTTAGGGGAATCTTATCAATAATCAAGTGCAAATAATTCAAGCTAGAACAAATAAAACACAATAAAAGTAAAGACAAATAGATATTTATTTGATTTTCTAATTAAACTAATTAAAACTAAGAATTTAACGACAGAAAAGTAAATACGAAAGAGAAGTAATATGAGAATATAGCTTGAGTCACTAGCATGTAATCCCCACTAGTTTTGCCGTTCTAAACATGTAAGGGTGAATTATGTAGTATTTCAATAATCGGTTCCAATTACGCTAGGTAGTTTTAAATAAGATTTACCTGTGTCAATAAGGCTTCCTAAGCAAACTTTTCCTGTAATTGGTAAATAGTCACAAGAACTAAACCATAGTGATTATCTAGTTAGGTTGATTTGTCAGATCTAAACCGAATACTAGACGTTATCTGATAAACATGTAATTAAACACCGTTGTCAATGGTGACCTAACTACTAGATGGTAATTCTATATGGCGGCCGTCCACAAGAACACAGAATATAAATCCAAACACATAAACAGAAAATAAAAACTATAATTCAATTTAAAACATTAAGTTCCCAAATTAGATAGATGTCAATCAAAAACTAGGGTTCATACATATATGCTAAAACTCAAGCTAAATAAATTTAGTTCATGAAAGAAAAGAAAGAAATTACAAATTTAAAGGTAGCAGAAGACATAGTGATGAACAGCTCCTTCCAGACTTCTCTCTTGTGTTGTAAGCTTCCTCTTGGTTTAAGGTTTCACCAAGGATGATTTAAGAGTGTTAAGAGGCCGTATTTATAGTGTATAGGTTGACCTAATTCTTTTCTTGAAGGAGAGGCTAAGTAACGGACTCCAAGCCCAACTCAATTTCGTAAGGAAATAAAGATAATTACTGCTGAACTGTTTTGAGTATATCTTCTTCATTATTGGTCGGTTTTTGTTCCATAATATACCAAAAGAATCCTCAGCGAATTATCTACGTCCCTATGAAAGAAATTTACCAAAATCGGCTTCTATTTGGAGTTATCACCACTTCTTTAGGCGTTGCTGCAGAAATTCAGATTTAGGCAGCTTTTCCTTTTCCATGTTTTTAGCCTTTGTTTCCTTTATCTCCAATTTCCATGTAAATCTCTTTCCATATGTTGTAGTCTTTGACTTGGACTCTAATTAATCTCCATAATTATCTTTAAAGCTTCACACTAAATAAACAATTAAACCCAATATGCTCTAAAAATATTATGTTACTAAATCAAGACTCAAAATAGGAAAGTGCACTAAATTAAGCTAAAATCAACCTATAAACTAATAAATATGCCTAAAATGATGTCTCAGGGGTATATTTTATTATCACAAATGAGGAGACATCATCGTCCTAAAGAAACTTGTATTCCATGATGTATGGATATGATGGGTCATGAAACGTGTCTCGATGGATATTTACCAAATAGATATTAATGGTTAGTTAGTAGGCAACATTAAACCTTTTAATTGCATCAAACAAGGTAATTCATCTCGCTTTTTCATTTTTATCTCTTGACTGAAGCACTATTGGATCTCATTAACTACGATATTATAGAAGGAAATATCAAAGGTATTAAAATATATAGAGTGTTTGGCTCTGTCACACTTACTATTTGCTGATTACTCCTTTTTATGGTTAATCTTCGACTCTGAAATTGCTACCTTCAAGGAAGTTATTCAGAAAGACTGTATAGGATCTAGACAAAGGAGAACCTAATTAAATATAGTGTTTTCTTTAGTAAAGGTTCTACAAGTTATCTTATTGATCTAACGATAATTCTCTTGGTATTCAAAAGTCCGACTCTATTGGAAAATACTTGGGAAATTCAATGAACTCGACTAGATAAAAAGTCAAACTCCTACATAGCTGAAAGAACAATTTATTAGGAGATTTGGTGGTTGGAAGGAAAAGATCTTCTCATACAGAGATTTAAGAGAATGAACACTTCTCTACTTGCAGCAAAAGCATAGCTCTTGTTACATAAACCCAGACTCCCTAGCGGCCAGGATTTTGAAGGGTATCCATCACCCCCATGAAGACTTTCTTAAAGTGAAACTGCGATAAATTCAATCCTGGTTATGTGCAAACCTGATTGAAGGATAAGATCTCTTGAAACACGAAGGCATCATTTAGATTGGGAATGGAGAAAATACTGAGATCTGGAAACATAAATGGCTTGAGTCAGGAATTATTCCGGATGAATCGACCGACTCCGGATTAAGGACGGTGGATGAACTAATGAAACATGACATATATGAATGTGATCTGGAAGTGTTGGACTCTTCTTTTCCAGAGCCGGTCAGGATCGAGACAGAATAATGCTAATTTTGAGACAGCAAGGACAAGACACTTGTGCCTGGCTGCATACCAAGTATGGTGAATATACCACGAAATCAGGTTATCATGCCTTAACGTCTAACTTTCTCTCTACGTCTGAGTAGAACAACAAGGAGAAATGAAAACTAGTACGTCTGAAATACGATATGGAAATTTAACGTACCATCCACAATATGCACGTTTGCGTGGAAAGCGTGTAAAAACATTCTCCCAACGAGGAAGAATTTGAATGCGAGACATTGTGCTAAAGATAAAGAATGCTACTGGTGTGAAGATACATAGTAAACTATTACAGACCTATTTTTGATATGTTCGGTGTGCAGGCACATCTGGGCAGGCTCGGTGCTCCACATTGGAGCCAGCGATTCGATGCAAGGGAGCTTGGAAGATTGGATAGAAACAGTAGAAACTGACTATACCAAAGGGGGATGAGATCTCAAAATAGTAGTGACGTACATTCTTCTGATATTGTGGAATATTTGGAAACGCAAGACGAAGGTGATTCATGAAAACACGCATTTCGACCAAAAGAGTGTTATTCGAGCTACATCGGTGGGCATGACCGATCTCTTCGGCAATGATTGGGCTACCGACGTGCATAGATCTGAGAGCGAAAACATAAACAACAGTCTTAGTGGCGATACTGATGAACAATATTTAGGAAGCTGAAGTTTTTGTTTCTTGCAATGTCTCCTTCCTTTGTCCAGCGGAATAGTCAGGGATTGGCATTCTCACGGCCGATAAAATTTTCGGGCGAAGGGTAACCAGCATGAAACAATGCTGGGTGAAATCTGCTGCTAAAGGGAAAACCATGGCAAACCTGGAAGCGCCAAAAAAGGAGGGATCTTTTCGGGACGCAAGATTGTTGTTTTTCTGATAACCTTGAGATCGTGCAGTGGACAATGAAACTTTTTGTTTCTCGCATTGGTGAGATAGTTGAAGAGTATAGGGACATGGCCTTCAAACATTTTCCAAGACGATACAACGGGCTGCCTAACAAAGTTGCGCATCAGGCTAGGCGAAGGACATATGTAATAAGGATCTAAGCAGCAGATTTACTTATAAAAAAAAAAAAACACTCCAGGCAAATCAATTGTGACGGGTAGGATGGTAGAATTTGTTTTTTCTACCCCCAACCTAAAATTTGCCCCCTTTCTCCAAAATTAGAAATTACCCCAATTATTTTATGAGTAATGATATTTGTCACCCCTTTTTGGTTCACCCTTATATCACCTCCTACATGGATGTTTAAAACACCAATCAGAATGATTCTCTTTCCTAATTACTTTTTTTCTCTCTCCTTTATTTATTGACACATAAGGTGACACATAAGGGGTGATACAAGGGTGATCCAAAAAGAGGTGACAAATATCATTACTCTTATTTTATAAACCATTACCTCCTTAGGGTTAACGTTAAGTATTGTTGATGAAGTGCTACGTTTTCGTCTTGGTTATATACTTCCCGTCACGACTTCATACAATATTTAAAATAGGGTGATGCTCGCTTTAACAACTTCACACTTGCTTATCAGCTTCTAAAAGGTAATTTATAATTCAATTTTTATTCTTGTAAATTTAATTATACACGATGTTATCGTAATATTGAACCTCAGTAGTTGAGATGACACAATTTCGATTTTATTTTACAAATCAACATGCGTATGCATTATTTCAATCACGGCTAATTTATAATTTATAGCTGTTTATCTTGTGGGATTGCTTAAGAAGTGTACAATAATTTAATTAACTGGAAATTAATTAGATACAACTAATTACATAAAAGATTTTACTCTCATTTATTGAAATACTGAACTTATGTTAATAAATTGTAAATTTATTGTGAGAAGTAATTTTAATATGGAAAAAACTGCATGACAGGTGCTTGATAATTTACTCGTTAGAAACAATCTTTAGTCCCAGCTGCTGATCCGAAGCTATGATAAGACTATTTGATTCCCATTGTCACCTTCAAGACCCGAGAATCTTTAACATGGCTAATCAAGTAATTGAAAAAGCAATTGCTAATGGAGTTATCCACTTTGCCGTTAATGGAGTTTCAGAAAAAGATTGGCATTTAGTCAAACAAATGAGCTACAAATATCCTTCTGTCATTCCAAACTTCGGAGTCCACCCTTGGTACATCACTGACAGATCTCCAAATTGGTTCATTACTTTAAAACAATTCCTTGAATCTACTCCAGAAGCTGGAATAGGAGAAATTGGTATAGACAAAAGTGTAAAAGGGAAGCAAATTAATTTTACGGATCAAGTTGAAGTTTTTAGTCAACAACTTCGTTTAGCTAAGGATTTAAATAAACCAGCATCTATCCATTGTGTGCGTGCTTTTGGTGATCTATTTGAAATATTAAAGTCTATTGGACCATTTCCAGCTGGTATTATACTTCATTCTTATTTAGGTTCAGCTGAAATGGTCCCTGAGTTTGCTAAACGTGGGGCATACTTTTCATTCTCCGGTTTTCTCATGTCAATGAAAGAATCTAAAGCAAAGAAAATGTTAAAAGTTGTTCCGAGTGAGCGTATTTTACTTGAAACAGATTCACCAGATGCGTTACCGAAAATAGTTGATTCGGGTTCCCTTTATTTAATTGAAACAGAAGGTTCAGCTTCTAAAGGATTAGAAAATTCAACTTTATCAGAAGATACGCCTAATCATCCAGCTAATATTCATCATGTACTTACCTATGTTGCATCTTTACTTGAAATGACAAAGGAAGAACTTGCTGACATCAGCTTTAATAATGCATCTCGTGTATTTTCTTATCAAGGGTCGAAAGTAAAGCTTGATGGTAATACTGGGTAAATATCTTGCTTTATTAATGAATTAAATTAATGTGTAATGGTTTTATGTAAAGATGAATTTCTGTTTATAGAGTAGTAGCTTTGGTTTATTTGGGTGGTAGTGATATTTGCATGTGTTATGAACTCTTCAGTCTTCACTACACGCATTAGATACTATAATTTGGTTTATGCTATACAAGGTTGACATGTACTATAATCTTGACTCCATATTTTACTAAATTAAATAAATCTTATTTTTGTCTTGTTTGTTATTTTCTATGAATTGTCTTTTATTATAACTTATTTTTTTTCAATTAAAATCATAAGAAATAAAATTGTTATCTTTTAAGATAAAAAACATATATATAAACAAAAATGTTGAAAAATAACTAAACATAATACCTTAAACTAATCTCTTCACACTTTGTTTAGCTCTAATTATTTAACTGCGGTTGGCTGTATTACCACAGAGTTAGGGGTAAATTAATAGATGACAATGCATAAAGGTATAACGCACAATTATCGGCCGAAGCGGAAGCTTTAGTAGTATTCTTTGTGTAGATTGGCGGATCACTATCCAAAAGGAACCCTCACCGAGAAAAATAATTGCACAAATGTTGAAACAAATTTTTGAAAATTTAAGTTTCAAGTCAATAGAAGAATTTGTAATAGCATGAACGAGATAAATTTGTATTAAATACTTGTAATATTTTTTCCTTTTTTGTATTTAGAAAGTAAAACACCATGTCACATTAGGTGGAACGTTATATGATAATTTGTTTAGTCAAATAGGTATCAATCCTCCCAATTAACCAAATTGATCGCTCGTGAAACGTTCACGGACCTGTTGGTTAGGATCGGCTACCATATACTTTTAATCCCATAGGTCTTTCATTTTAATGTCATTTCTCGATTTAAAAGAAAAAAATTCTCTTCACATTTTGTTAAAAAGAAAATCCCTATATTATGTGATTACCTCCATAGATGATACGAGTCTTTAAAGCAACTCAGGTGATACATTCTTACTAAGCCAAACACGAACAGCCAATTACTTGAATATCTAAAAGACTCATAAATATTCTTATCTCCATTGATTTTTAATATCTTTTTGTTGGAGGAAGGTTAAACCCTTCTCGCTTTATCTTTAATCCTGATTCATCATTATTTCGTTTGATTTTTCTATAAAAAGATACTACTGTAGCACGTACAAACAAGTGTTGGGAAAAGAAGCTCAAATTTGACGTACAAATCTCCCTTATGAAACAATCACGGGTTCGTGTACTAATACACAACTATCCATATATAATAATGGCTCTGATGAGTATGAAATTTAATATTAGCTATCTATGAAACTTAAGGTCAGACTGGCCACAGAGCCTCGCAAACAACAAATACATATTATAGTTATATTCTGGTCTAATGGCTTTGATGAGTATGCAACTAAATATTAGCTATAAATGAAACTTAAGGTCGGACTGGCTAAAGCCTAGCAAACAACAAATACAAATTATAGTTATATTTTGGTCTAACGGTTCCCTCCTTATTAAGATTTTTCTATATGAAAATTTATGCTAATCTAATTTGGCTTCATTAAATCATAAAATAAATTTATTAACATATTAACATACAAAAGGAATGGGAGCTTCTAGAAGATAGTGACTCATCCAATGAGTCACACAAGAGACAAAATAGAAAGAATAATTCTGTTACAACAAAATGTAAAGCATCTTCTACATGAATGTAATGCACACTCTAGTCTATATATACAACACAATGTAACAGATAATTAACAATCAATAATATACAAATATTCTCTCTCTTTACATTCTCTATATGGTATTAGATGTCATGGAGTTAAGCTTCTTCTTCAATCACCATAATGGTGTCTTGAAACTTTCTAATCTCCACTGCGTTTTCGATCCTTATATTTCTTTTCCGCTGATTTGCCGCTATGGCTTCTTCATCTTCTCGTCCTCATATCACAACCAGCTCTTCTATTCCAGCTGGTTTACTTCTACTCCGTCAAAATTGGAGTGGTCTTGTACAAATCAAGCTTGACTCGACCAATTACGTTTTATGGCGAGTTCAACTTGAAGCTGTTCTTGAAGCACATGGCTATCTTCACCATGTCACCGGTTCTACACCTCCACCTGCACGAGAAGACCCAGCTTATTCAACATGGATTATTGAAGATCAGCAACTTAAGGTGTCTCTTCATTCTGCCATGATTCCTTCCGTTTTATCACAGGTGGTTAAACCCCCTCATGATGTTGATGTATGGCTAAAACTTGAAGAGATCTTCATCTCTCAATGTAGAACACATATTCATCAATTGAAGATGAAGCTTTGTAATATTAAGAAGGGTGAACGACGTATGACTGACTATTTGACTGAGATTCAAGACATATGTGATGGTCTTGACACAGCCTCATCTGCTCTTCCACTTGAGGACATTATTATGTACACTTTGAAGGGCCTTCCTCAAGAATACAATCAATTCAAATCCAGCATACGCATCTTTAATGCTCACACTTCTACCTTAAGTTTTCATTCTCTTGGTAGCTTGCTCGTAAGTGAGGAATTACACATGTCTATGGCTGATTCCTCGGAGAATTTAGCGCCTGTTCATACTGCTTTATATTCATCATCATCGTCACCAAATTCAAATCGAGGTCGAGGTGGTGGTAATAACGGAAATACTGGATATAATGGTTACAATAACAGAGGTGGACGAGGTCGAGGCCGTGCTCGAGGTGCCTATACAAATGCTCCGTCTATTTTAGGCCATCCTAACCATCAACAATCAGGTGGTTCTTATTCTTCAAATCTCCCTATATGTCAGATATGTAATCGTGTTGGTCATAGTGCTATTGATTGTTGGTTTCGGTCAGATTTTGTGAGTTTTCCATCTCCAAAAGCTCAGCAAAAGGTGGCGTATGCTGCTCATAATGTTCAACCACATTCTAATTACAATCCTGAGTTGTGGTACTTGGACTCTGGAGCAAATAGCCATGTAACTCCTGATGCTTCAACAATTCAACAGTCATCTTCTTATCATGATGGGAACTCTGTTTCAGTTGGTAATGGAAACTCACTTGAAATAGCCAACATTGGGAATAGTAAGCTTTCTCTCAACAATTCATCTTTTCTTCTTTCTTCAATTCTTCATGTACCTAAAATTACATCTAACCTTATGTCTATTTCCAAATTCACTGAAGACAACAATTGTTATGTTGTTTTTACTTCTAAAACTGTGTCTATTTTTAACTCAAATACTCATAAGATGCTCTTTCAGGGCCCTTGTGAACATGGTCTTTATCCTCTCAAGTTTGGTGCTCCTGTGTCCTCTTCACAATTTTCATCTCAAATTCAATGTCTTTCCTCTACAATTTCTTCTACCTCAGCAAAACTATGGCATTATCGCCTGGGACATCCTTCAAATAATGTTTCTTCTTCCTTGTCTTCTGTTTTAAATTCTAGTCTTAATTTTCATGGTGTTAAATGTGAACCTTGTTCTATTTCTAAATCTCATAAGTTGGCTTTTCCTTTGTCTGTAACTCATAGTAATGCACCATTTGATTTAATACATTCAGATGTTTGGGGTCCTTCTCCAATTGCTTCATTTTCATCATATAAATATTATGTTATTTTTGTTGATGATTATAGTCGTTTTGTGTGGGTGTATCCTTTAACTCATAAGTCTGATGTATGTACTAGTTTTCAATCATTTTACACCTTAGTTCTTACTCAATTTCAATCCAAAATTAAATGTCTAAGAAGTGATAATGGAGGAGAATATACTAGTCATCTTTTTCAGTCTTTTCTTCAATCTAATGGGGTTATTCATCAAACCTCTTGCCCCCATACACCTGAACAAAATGGCGTTTCTGAACGAAAACATCGCCATCTACTTGAAACTACAAGGTCTCTTTTGTCTCACAGTTATTTACCTCAAAATTTTTGGCTAGAAGCTTTATCTGCTTCAATATATCTTATCAATCTTTTACCTACTGCTACACTTTCAAATACTTCCCCATTTCAAGTTCTATATAAAAGACCACCTTCTTATACACACCTAAAAGTCTTTGGGTGCTTGTGCTATCCTAGGCTTAAGCCATATAGCACACACAAACTTGCTCCAAAATCTACAACTTGTGTAATTCTAGGATATTGCACATACTCAAAAGGTTATAAGTGCTACTCTTTGTCTTTACAAAAAGTCTTTATCTCAAGGCATGTTATGTTTAATGAAAGTGTTTTTCCTTTCCAAATCTCTACAACTCCTCCTCAATCTCATAATACTGATAATTCTCATACTTCATACATTGACTTATTTGATAGTCAAATCAATCCTCAGTCTATTTCTCTCCCTTTTGAGTCTACTCTAAATGTGTCTGATCAAACCTCTATTGACACTCCATCTAGTCAAACAAATATCTCTACTTCTTCATCTACTTCACATCAACCTATTAGGCATCCTATGGTCACTAGAAAACAAACTGGATCATTAAAACCTTCCTATAAGTGTCAAAATGCCACTATATCCTCTGAGTCTGAGCTTGTGTCTTATAAGGAAGCTATACTATCCCCTTGTTGGTTATCTGCTATGCAGGATGAGTTTACTGCTTTATCTAAACAACAAACATGGGAACTTGTGCCCCCACCAATTGGGCGCACACCTATTACATGTAAATGGATCTACAAGCTAAAAAGAAATGCTAATGGCACTATAGCTAGATATAAAGCCCGCTTGGTTGCTCGAGGTTTTATGCAAGAATATGGAATAGATTACACTGAGACATTTAGTCCCGTTGTAAAACATCAAACCATTAGACTAATACTATCTCTTGCAGCAACTTTTAAATGGACTATACAACAACTTGATGTGTCTAATGCATTTTTACATGGTTATTTAGAAGAAGATGTTTACATGTTTCAACCTCAAGGATTCATCGACTCACAATATCCTAATTATGTTTGTAAATTGAAACGCTCGTTGTATGGTCTCAAGCAGGCTCCTCGGGCTTGGAACAACTTACTTACTTCATTTCTTATTTCACATGGATTTGTTATAAGTCCTGCTGATTCATCTATGCTTAGTAAAGGTTCAGATGATCATTTAACTATTGTTCTAATCTATGTAGATGATATTCTGGTTACAGGATCTGATTCATCATATATAGTAAGTACAATTGCAGCTCTTAAATCAAGGTTTGCTATGAAAGATCTTGGGAAATTATCATATTTTCTTGGACTTGAAATATCATATTCTGCAGATACAATCATCGTATCTCAAGCTGCTTATGCTTCAGCTATACTTAAGCGTGCTGGGTTATCTGAATGCAAGGTCTCTTCAACACCTACCTTTGTTAAAACTACTGTAAAAACAAACATAGCTGTAGAGTTATTTGAAGATCCTTTTTTATTTCGCAGCTTAACAGGTTCTTTGCAATATTTAACACTTACACGTCCTGACCTTGCATTTTCGGTTAATCAAATATGTCAAAAGATGCATAAACCAACAAATGAAGATTTTGAGGCTCTCAAGAAGCTATTGAGATACATTAAAGGAACCTTACATTACAGCTTGAAGTTTACTTGTTCTTCTTTAAATGTTCATGCCTTCTCTGATTCTGATTGGGCAAATTGTGCTCGTGATCGACGTTCAACGACTGGCTATTGTATTTTTCTTGGCTCTAATATAATTTCTTGGGGTTCCAAACGTCAATCAACGGTTTCCCGTTCATCTACTGAGGCAGAGTATAGAGCTATGGCTCATGTATCTGCAGAACTAATGTGGTTTACTTATCTTCTTAAGAGTCTTAAAATAGCTCATATATCGCCTATTTTAGCTTGTGATAATCAATCAGCTCTGGCGTTAGCAACAAATCCAGTTTTTCACACTCGTACACGACACATTGATGTCGATTTTCATTTTGTACGAGAACAAGTAAAGACTAAAAAGCTTCTCCTTGTTCATGTACCCTCTCAAGAAAACTTAGCTGATATCTTAACTAAAGCACTTGGTCCTTCTCAGTTCAATAGATTGTTAGTCAAGTTTCCCCTCTTACGAGTGTTGCACTTGAGGGGGGATATTAACATACAAAAGGAATAGGAGCTTCTAGAAGATAGTGACTCATCCAATGAGTCACACAAGAGACAAAATAGAAAGAATAATTCTGTTACAACAAAATGTAAAGCATCTTCTACATGAATGTAATGCACACTCTAGTCTATAACTCTAGTCTATATATACAACACAATGTAACAGATAATTAACAATCAATAATATACAAATATTCTCTCTCTTTACATTCTCTATATAACATTCTATATAATTTCATTTAAGATTTATTAATTCATATACATTATCAGATATGGTACATCTGTCAAGACTTTTAAAGAAGAACAAGAAGATCTGAATATCCGTGTATCCAATTTTCAGAATATCTAACAATCACCTGCGAACTTTTTTGAAATAACATTACAGTAACAGTAATTTTGTCTTCAATTACATAAAAATTGACTTTTGAAGTTTCTTTTAAGAAAGTTACCATGGTGCATTCACCCCTTCTTGAAATACGAGATATCGGATTTTCAAAATCCATTTCCATAAGCTTCTTTCAATTCTTTAAGCTTGGCTTCCCAATACTTGTTTATTTCAGAATAACCTTCCGAGTCAAAATCAAGACTAACTAGCCACGCAATCAAGTCTGTAAAATCCCAACAATGCAGAAGATTTTTAAAGACTTGCCCCATGTTTCACACAGTTTCTAATCCCAAAACAAATTATCAGTTGCTTTCAGAGACTCTGTTATCATCTTTTGTTTTTGGAATATAAATTTTTGATACTTTGAGATAAGAGTACTTTTAAGGTCTCAAGAGAGATTTCTTGAGGATCGCCTCTTAATAAGATTTTATCTTTGTAAGTTTTTTTTTATAAAAAGTGATGAGTAAACTTTGCAGTTTGTAATAATCAAATTATATACATATTGGTATGAGACTAAAGTCGTATTTTATTTAGCACCTGGGAAATTTTAGCTATTTCTAAATATCAAGTCTATTTTGTTTTGTCTATTAGATTTATATTGTCCATGTTCAGGGAGGGGGATTTTGGCCAGTTGAGCTAACCCAACTGGTTAAATTCTTATAGCGCGATAACTGCGTTAAGCAAAATAATATTATAATCCTTTAGTTTAGAAACAAAGCCAAATCCAAAAGCCTTAACTACAAATGGATGAAGTCTTATGTACTCCGCCATTGATGGGTTATACAACCAACACATACACATAAATTGTTTTTTTTTTGTCCGAAAAGTAATCCACTACTAGGCATGGAATTGCTGAGATTGTGAAAATCCGTGTGCGTAATTCGTTCTGTAAAGTTGAACTAATCATATGAGCGTGTGAGGATAAAGTAAAGTTCCATTTCTTGAGGTAGGGGACTACTAAGATAGTACCAGTATTGTTTCGTAGTATGTTAAAGATGCACATCAGTTGAACTAGGACTTTTAATTAAATGGTAACAAGATCTACAAACACACCTGCAACACACCAATGATATCACGAGCAACCTCATTAGTATTTCAGTTATCTAATTTTGAGTTAAGTTCATAGTCGCCATCAATTCAGTGATCCCTTATGAAACTAACCACCAACTGTATTGTGTCCACGTAACTCATTCTTTTGACTTTCACTACTTAGCCCCTGAGAAAAATAATCATGTCCTCCCCTTCCACCAGGATTGCAATCTCAACACCACCAGTCCAGCAAATTCATAATAAAGAAATAAATTGCGTGGAGGGTAATCACTCAAATATAGATCGGGCTCTGAAAGCTGCAGAAACAAATGTTTGTTCATTGTGAAACAACAAATCATAAACATAGCGTAGTAGAGTTTGAGGTAAAAAGTGAAAGTTGGAAGTTATAAGACCATGAGTTTTAGCGATAGGGATCTCTTAGGGAATACAAACTTAACACTTGAAACAGAAGTTGGTACACTTGTTGGCGCGTTCTTAGTGGCTTGATTTTGATCTTTGACATCCATTATAAACTTAAAATAAATTGATTTTCATCCTAAATTTTGTCACGGTACCTAATGATATCAAAATCTAGACATGTATTGCAGTTCATTACATAAAAAAATAAACCATTCCAATGTGACATATAAGAAACATAATCCAGAATATGAGATCAAATCAGATCATACACTCTCTACTAGTTACTTGCTTCAACGAGATAAATCTCTAATGACTTCATTTTATACACTAATACTGTAATCTTACATTTAAATAGATTGAGTAATTTAGCAGGTGATTCACATAATATCAGGAGTTTGATTTTGCAGCTTGGTTGAAAATAAAATTTTCTGAAAGGGATTATGTAGGTTGTATTCTTTGACCTTGGAATTATGCAGCAAAACATAAAATCGTTAATTGCACCATTGGTCCCGGTTATGCAAAATAGCCAAATTTACAATCCTCATTATTACCAACAACTTCACTTATGGATGATCATCCCCATAGCCCACATAATTATAAGAACTCCATCTACCCAATCTCATCTCCAATATTCCATTTCAGTAAACTCCACTACGTTATACACTCCCCATTTTCCCTCATTTAGAAAGATATGACTTTCAATAGATGACTAATTTCAAGATAACAAATATTAAGAGGATAACTAATTCACAAGAAATAATTAGTATTGCAAACTGGAGAAAGGTAAAATCAACATAAATAGATGATCATCATAATAACACACCAGGCCAAGGCCAAGTAACATATGCAAATACATGGATTAATCATATATATTGTCATTCAAACAGTCAAATTATTAACTAAAAAAGAGAATATCTAGTCGAGTTCGAAGCAATTGGGTGAACACATTGTCATGGCCACCGGGATTTGATTATAAAAAAGTTATACAAGAACAATAATAATAATTGAGAGTAATGGATAGTAAAAGCTACAAGAACTCCGCAGAGACCAAGAGGTCCTGGGATCAAATTTCATTGGAGTTCTTTATTCCGAGTCCAAAGTGTCTCTCTCATGTATTAAAAAAAAAAGCTACAAGAACTCGATTATCCACACGAGAAATGGAGTTGGTAACTTGGGCGATTTCAAATATACGGCTTTTCATTGGATTCTACGTGAATGGCCCATGAAGCCACAACTTCGTCTATATTCTATTCTATATTCTTTCTAAAATATTTTTTTCAATTCTTTCTAAAATATTTTTTTTTAATACATGAGAGAGCCACTTTGGACTCGGAGTAAATGACTCCAATGAGATTCGATTCCAGTTCTCTTGATCTCTGCGGAGTAACCTATGTTGTGTTTTATTTATATAAACCAGTAAAACAATATAAAACTAAAGCAAAAATAAAATAAAAGTATATATAAATAAATAACTTTACTTGTCGAGACTCGGATTGGATCCGCTGTCTTTAAAGTATTTAGGCCACGTACCGGTGTCTTACGTTTGTTGGCTTCAACCTCCAGGATACAACGACAAACTATTCAAAAGAAACTTACATACGCATTCTTAAGAATTTCGACGAACTTAATAATGCTGCTTCTTTCTATCTCTCTTATAATTTTAATGCTTTAAAAAAAATGAATTAATGAAAATGTTTGAGTTGGCCAACTATTTATAGAAGATGAAAAGGTGGATTTGGCAAAAGAGTTGTGATGGTTCATTTGTAGATACGTTATATTAAAAGACACAACGTTTAGTTTAGTATAGAAGACCAAAACATAAGCTGGTCTATGAAAGTCTGGCCCAAAAGCCCACTAGCTTGGAGGCCCAGATTTAAAGCCCAGCAGTACCTTTTTTTTTCCTTGCGTTGTTTTGCTTCAGAACCAAAAGAAAAATAAAATAAATAACATGTATTATTTTTTTTTTCTTTTAATTTCTTCAAATTCTATGACTCAATTTCTCATTCAACTTCAAATGATTTTTACCAGATGAATCTCTTACGTTAATCTTTATAAATAGAATAAACGATCATCAATATTCGAATCATTTCTTTAAATTAAGTCACCCGCTGTCATCGTAAACATGGTCATCCCTTGGGTAAAAATCTCATTTGACCAACAATCCCCACATGAATGGAAATTGACTAACCACCTTAAAAACAAATTATGCAAAAGAATGCTAAACACGAGAGAGAGCGAGAGAGAAGCGTAGAAGAATACTACATCGAGAAAGGTAGCTTTTGGCCTTGAACCTTCTGTAGTAAGAGCTATCAGATTTACTTGCTAACTAGTGAACGTGATATCTTGAACTATTCAGCTTTTGTGTAAACCAAGACAATAGAAATTACATAGTATACTTCCAAACATTATTTGGTTCTCACGGTTGTGTCCATTTACGGCCCTGGACAACTCATGGTATTTCATGAATAACCGTCGGAGAATTTCGCCATTAAAAATTCTCGTAGGGAGGCCTTACAAATGTTATTCATATAGGTGGTCTCTTGTCGAGAGTATTCTGCATTACTCTATCTTATGTTATAGAAGATACATGAACCATTAAAAGTTTAACTTATCCTTCACTTTTACATGTAGCACTGTTTAGTTTTTGTCCTAAGAATGGTTTAGGGAGGTTTCCCCACAGTGCATCGCACCAAATTGCAGTTTTATGATTCAGTTTTCTCTTTGAACCTAGATTGCGGGATTCCCACTCTGCTAGGTAGGGTTCCCATCATGGCAACTCAGCTTTCGTAGGCTTAAGACCCATTCTCCTTGACAACACTCGCACTTGCTCTCTTTGTAGACCTTTGGTCAGTGGATCCGCTATATTATCCTTTGATTGAACATAATCAATTGTGATAACTCCGTTTGAGAGCAATTGTCTAACGGTATTGTGTCTATGACGTATGTGTCTAGACTTACCATTATACATTTCGTTTAGGGCCCTACCAATGGAACTTTGAATATCGCAATGTATGCAGATAGCTGACACAGGCTTTGGCCAATTAGGAATATCCTCTAAGAAATTCCGAAGCCACTTGACTTCTTCAGCAACTTTGTCTAAAGCTATAAACTCAGATTCCATAGTGGATCTGGCTATGCACGTTTGCTTAGTGGATTTCCAGGACACAGCTGCTCCTCCTAACATGTAGACAAATCTACTTGTGGATTTTGAGTCGGTGGAGTCTGATATCCAGTTTGCATCACTGTATCCTTTTAATACAGCTGGATATCCTGTGTACAACAACCCTTCGTTCATAGTGTATCTAAGATACCTTAGAACTCTTACAATAGCAATCCAGTGGTTCTTCCCCGTATAATGGGTAAACCTACTTAGCTTTCTTACTGCATGTGTTATATCTGGCCTAGTGCAGTTCGTTAAGTACATGAGACTCTGAATAATCCGAGAGTACTCCAACTGGTTGATCATATCACCAGTGTTCTTAGAAAGATGTAAATTTACTCAACAGGTGTCTTGGCGATATTTGTGTCGCCATTACTAAATTTGTTTAATACTTTCTCAATATAGTGTGACTGAGATAGTATAATACTTTCAGATGTTCGGAGAATCTTGATACCCAAAATAACACCCGCAAGGCCTAGATCTTTCATGTCAAACTTACTTGAAATCACCCTTTTGGTGAATTTAATCACATCATTGTTACTTCCAATGATTAACATATCATCCACATATAAATAGACAATGACATATCCAGTCTCATTTCGTTTTACATAAACGCATTTGTCACATTCATTGATCTTGAAATCATTTGAGATCATGAATCTATCAAATTTGTCATGCCATTGCTTCGGTTCCTGTTTTAAACCATATAAAGATTTAACAAGCTTACATACTTGTTTCTCCTTACCTGGAACTACGTAACCCTTAGGTTGTTCCATATATATCTCATCATTTAGTTCTCCCTTTAGGAAGGCTGTTTTTACATCCATTTGATGTATTTCGAGCTTGTATATTGAAGCTATAGCGATTAACATTCGAATGGATGATATTCTCATGACTGGAGAATAAGTATCAAAATAGTCAAGTCCTTCTTTTTTACTATAACCTTTTACAACAAGGCGAGCCTTGTATTTTTCAATAGACCCATCGGTCTTTTCTTCTTGAATATCCATTTGCATCCAAGTGGTTTATTCCCAGGAGGGAGATCCACTAGTTCCCATCTATGGTTTTGCATAATGGAATCTATCTCGCTATTTACCGCTTCTTTCCAGTATGGGGCGTCAAGGTTTGACATAGCCTCCTTGAATGTTCGCGGTTCGTCATCTAGCATGTAAGATAGAAAGTCCAGACCAAAAGACGTAGAGGTTCTAATCCGCTTACTTCTTCTTGGTTCTCCTTCATTTGGCAACGATTCTTGATCTTTCTTTTTAGTTGGAAATGATTCTTGATCTTGCTCTTCTTCAATTGCATCACGTGTTCTTTTTAAGGAACCAGATTCTAGTGTGGTCTTGTACGGAAATGTTGTTTCAAAGAAATGTGCATTTCTTGATTCAATCACCGTATTGACGTTAATGTCAACATGACAAGATTTGTGTACCAGGAATCTATATGCAGTACTATTGTGATCATATCCAATAAAGACGCAATCGATGGTCTTTGGTCCTATTTTGACCATTTTAGGAGAAGAAATTGCTACCTTTGCCAAGCATCCCCACACTTTTAAGTATTTGAAGGAAGGTGGTTTTCCTTTCCATAATTCGTAAGGAGTTTTATCTACCTTCTTGTGTGGTACCTTGTTGAGGATGTGATTTGCGGTGAGCAAAGTCTCTCCCCACAATATTGTGGTAACCCTGAGTTAATCAGCAAGGCATTCATCATTTCCTTCAACGTGCGGTTCTTACGTTCAACAATCCCGTTTTGTTGAGGCGAGTAGGGGGCCGTGGTTTGATGGATGATTCCATGTTTAGCGCAAAACTCTTCAAAAGAAGACACATATTCTTCTCCCCTATCTGTTCTATGATTCTTAATCTTTTTATTTAGTTGATTCTCAACTTCAGTTTTGTATTGCATAAATGCTTCTAACGCCTCATCCTTACTTCGAAGCAAGTATATTTGACAATACATTGTGCAGTCGTCAATGAAAGTTATGAAATACTTTTTACCACTTCTAGTTTGCACAAATTTCAAGTCACATATGTCACTGTGAATTAACTCTAAAGGTACCAAAGTCCTTTCTATAGACTTAAATGAGGTTTTTGTTAATTTTGACTCAACGCATACTTCACATTCTTTTTGAGAATTGAAATTCACATTAGGTAATAACCCAACGTTTACTAACTTATTTATTGAACCGAAATTAACATGTCCTAATCTATTATGCCATAAATTAGGTTAGGCAAACATATAAACACAATCAGAATTTTCATTTATTTCTTTATCGGTTACAATTTTTGTAGGTACTACGGTCATTACATTCATCTTAAATAGACCGTCACATAGATACCCTTTTCCTACATACACTTCGTTCTTAGTTAATACAAACTTATCAGCTACAAATACAAGTTTAAACCCAACCTTGCTTAGTAAGGAACCGGAAACTAAGTTCTTGCTAATGTCTGGAACATGGAGGACATTGTTCAAGGCCAACTCTTTCCCGGAGGTCATCTTTAGTACAATCTTTCTAGTACCTTGAACCTTTGAGGTGGCGGAATTTCCCATATATAGGATTTCTTCATTTGTAGCTTTTTTGTAGGTTTGGAACACAGATTTTTCTGAGCACACATGTCGGGTTGCTCCAGTGTCTATCAACCACGTTCGTGGGTTGCTGACGAGGTTGACTTCTGATACTGTTGCCGCCAGGTCCAAATCGTCAATACCCTGAGATATCTCAGTCACATATGACTGATCGCCCTTAACTTTCTTTTGGTTTCCTTGTGCCTTTTTGTTTCGACAGTCTTTTGCACGATGTCCATGCTTTCCACAATTGTGACAATCCCCGTTGAATTTCACCTTTTTATTGTTTTCATTATTTGACTGCCCTTGCCTCTTGCGCTTGTTGTTTTGGTTGGTTCTCCCTTGTTCCACAATATTTGCCTTGGCTTCATATGATCGAGGGTTAGTTGCCTTTTCAGCCATTCGATTGTCTTCCTCGATTCTTAACCTTACAATTATATCTTCAAGACTTATCTGTTTGCGTTTATGCTTGAGATAGTTCTTGAAATATTTATACAACGGGGGTAGCTTTTCCACAAGAGCACCAACTTGTAAAGGCTCTACCAGATTCATACCTTCAGCACTCAACTCATGAAGGATCATCTGGTACTGTTGTACTTGAGACATTAATGATCTTGGATCCACCATTTTGAAATCGAGGAACTTACCGATCACAAATTTCTTTGTGCCGGCATCTTCAGTCTTGTATTTATTCTCAAGAGACTCCCATAATTGCTTGGTAGTTGGCATGGTGCTATACTCATTATATAAGGAATTATCCAAACAGTTTAGAATGTAATTCTTACATAAGAAATCAGCATGTTGCCAAGCATCTATTGCATTATATGTCTCACTATTTGGATTGGATCCCATTTCCGGTGGATCTTCCTTTTGAAATTTTGCCAAGCTTAGAGTGGTCAGGTAGAACAACATCTTTTGCTGCCACCTATTAAAGTCAGAACCATTGAACTTTTCTGGCCTATCGACTGGTCCAATGGGCGTTGGTGCGCGTACACAAACTTCTGTTCTTGAGTTATTACCCGTCTCAGGTTGCTTTTCACTTTGTCCAGTATTTTTCTCCATATTCTATATGAAGCAGAAATCTGACGTTAGTAAGTGAGTAATTTTCTAGTATGTATACACAAGCCTAGAAATCAGAATAAGAGAAAGGAAATAGAATGTAACAATTCTGTTCTGCATACACAGACCCAGATACTAAAGCGAAAGTAAATTTTATAAAACGAAAAGAAAATATTTTCAGGTTTATACAACGTGAAACATAAATACCTTAAATTGTTGTGTTTTATTTGTATAAATCAGTAAAACAATATAAAACTAAAGAAGAAATAAAATAAAAGTATATATAAATAAATAACTTTACTTGTCGAGGCTCGGATTGGATCTGATGTCTTTAAAGTATTTAGCCCACGTACCGGTGTCTTACGTTTGTTGGCTTCAACCTCCAGGATACAACGACAAACTATTCAAAAGAAACTGACACACGAATTCTTAAGTATTTCGACAAACTTAATAATCCTGCTTCTTTCTATCTCTCTCTTATAATTTTAATGCTTTAAAAAATGAATTAATGAAAATGTTTGAGTTGACCAACTATTTATAGAAGATGAAAAGGTGGATTTGGCAAAAGAGTTGTGATGGTTCATTTGTAGATACACTATATTAAAAGACACAACGTTTAGTTTAGTATAGAAGACCAAAACATAAGCTGGTCCAGATGGTATGAAAGTCTGGCCCAAAATCCCACTAGCTTGGAGGCCCAGATTTAAAGCCCTGCAGTACCCTTTTTTTTCCTTGCTTTGCTTTGCTTCATAACCAAAAGAAAAATAAAATAAATAACATGTATTATTATTTTTTTCTTTTTTTTCTTTTAATTTCATCAAATTCTATGACTCAATTTCTCGTTCAATTTCAAATGATTTTTACCAGATGAATGTATTACGTTAATCTTTATAAATAGAATAAACGATCATCAATATTCGAATCATTTCTTTAAATTGAGTCACCCACTGTCATCGTAAACATGGTCATCCCTTGGGTAAAAATCTCTTTTGACCAATGGTGTCGCCTAGGGTGTGATAAAAATAAGATCAAATTAAGTATGGAAAACTATGCACTCTCACCCTAGACAGGCACAGTACTGCAAGTATTACAGGACGTATGCAAGTTTTAATGATAAGTAGAGTTCGTTCTCAGGGACTTAAGTGTGTTAAACGCGTAGGAACAGATAACGAGTAAAAGTAAATAATTAGAAAACAGAAAATTAAATATTTGGTTTTTCGAATTTATGAATTAAAACTAAATTAAAGCTAGGAAAATAAAGACAATAAAGTAAAAGATTAAGAATATGAGATGAGAAGTATAGCTTAGGTTTTGCTAGTATGCACTAATCCTTCTAATTCTATCTATAGATCTAGTCATAAGGGAGAATACTAGCTCTTGGTAATACTTAGTCAGGATTCTAAATTCCACTACCTTAGACCTTGAGAGCGACTAAGGGGGCTACGTCACAACCAAGAAGTGATTTAAAATAGGGTTATCAAACGCCACTAAGGCCCTAAGCAAATACTGCAAGTCTTGGTGATACTGTGGTTAAAACAAACCTTAATGACTATCTAGTTAGAAGTATGTTTTGTCAGAACTGCTATCGACACTAGACATTATGTGGTGGTTCAATAGTTAAACACCCTGTCAAGGAGAACATCTAACTACTCTTAAAACAATCCTAAAGTGATCAATTCTAGGAAAGACATTAAATCAAAACACATAAGCAAATATAAAGTAAGTGGCTAATATCAGATTAAAACATATAATTCCCAAAGAAACTTAGATAGAAGAATTAGAATTCATAGATTATACATATGCAAAACCCAAGCTATGGGAAGTTTAGTTCATACCTGAAGGAAATAAACTAAAAGAAATAATAAAAGACATCATCTTGCTCTCTACAATAAACTGGAAGAATAAAACCTTAAGAACTAATTACTATGAGGCAAGGATGATTTACAAGTGATATAAGGGTGTATTTATAGGTGTTTAGAAGACCTAATTCGTTTTCTTGAGGAAGAGTTAAGGTAATGGACTTCTAGCCCAACTCAAATTCGTATGGAAATAAAGATAAACACTGCTGCGTTGTTTTGGTCATAACTTCTTTATTATTGGTCCGATTTTGCTCCACAAGATACCAAAAGAATCGCAACAGAATTATCTAGACCCTTTAGGAGTAATCTACCAAATTCGGCCTCTTTATTAGGTAAAAACGCCTATCTTTGCAGAATCCCAGATTTAGGCAGCTTTTCCTTTTCCATCTTTTTAGCAATTCTTTCCTTATCTCCAATTACCATGCATATCTCCTTCCATAAGTTGTTGTCTTTGACTTGGACTCTAATTAATCTCCATAATTATCTTTAAAGCTACACACTAAATAAACAATTAAACCCAATATGCTCTAAAAACAATAATTCTACAAATCAAGACACAAAATAGGAAAGTGCACTAAAACTCAAGAAAATCGACATTATTGACTTCTAAAACACTAAAAATGATGTCTCATCTTAACATAAATCTATCACAAATGAGGAGACATCAAGACCCCCAACTCAAAGTTGTATCGTCCCGATACAATAAAAGATAAAAACATAGGAAAGTCTAGAAATACACACTTATAAAATTCTCAACACAAGAAAAAAAACATAGCAGAATATATAGAATAAACCTAAAGCACACAGCTCAGAAAATTTCATGCAATAATATAAACTACATACCTGCACACTTCTCATATCTACAGTCAACACGGCTTGATTTCAAGATCAGATTAGTTTCGCAATGTAAGAAGGATTGGGACTTTACTCAGTTCCCCAAGAGAGCTATAGATTGTTCATCAAACCTCACTAGTATCCAAGAATCCACTTAACTAATCTCTAATGGCTCAATCACTTCTCAATTACATAACAAAGAATCACAAGGTCTTTTAAGGTTGTAATGTAGGCTTAGGGACGGTATGATCATATATTTGGATAATTTGGAGTGAGCTTTTGGCTCTCTCCTCACTAGCCATCAACGAATCGCCCTAGAGCTTGAGTTACTCTCATAAACGTTTCTTACTCAACCCAATGAATTCCTTGATGCACAATTTAGCATCCCCAATAACCCAATTAAAGCTTAAGATGTTCACATAAAAATCCACTTTGCCGGTCCGAATATATATATTTTCTTTTCTTTTCAAATCAATTCTCTTTTCTATAGCTATGACTCTCTTTTAATGTTGAGATATCACGCTAATTTTCTCATATATATATTTTTTCTTTTAATGCCCTTGTTGGCAAAATTAGCTCGAAGCTTCTTTTTCATTCACTATTACCCCGGCAAAGGGTTACAATACAATGCTGTAAAACATCTTCAATATAAAGCACAAAGCACAATTAATAAGCTCAAAAATCCCAACATAATAACTATTCCCATAATGGTGGACCCACCACCCCAAACTCAAGCTCTAAAACAACTGTCTAAGCATCGCGATTCGAGTGCGGGTCATATGGAAAAGTCCTAAAAATCTAAAGGATATGGCTTATCATGTGTTTCAAAAAAAGCTTTAGAAAGGCTAGAAGGGGCTAAGAAGGATATAACTTTTAAACTCAAAAATCACAAGGTGAGAAGGTATAAAAAGGCTTCAAAGGCTTAAAAATATGAAAGAACCGCCTTGATCACTTTCTACACTATGTAATTCAGAAAATTTCTTACCTTTAGCACTTTCATCAAATGGTTTTTCAACTAGCTTGGATCTCACGGCCTACACACTTTCAAGGTTCCCTGAGATCGAACATACTTTCTATCGCATTGCTCACTAATCTTCTCTTTACTATCAACGTGTGTTTTCCTGCAAATACTCAAAGCATACAAATACATAGCTCATAAACATATCACTTACTATCATTAATCTACTGAGCTCATGCTTTCAAGCTATTAAACACACTCTACATCTAATTCCCATGCATCAAAAATTTTAATTTCACCCAAAAACAGAAAAATGGAGATGAGAGACAACGAATCCCCACACCCCCAACTCAAAAATGAGTCGTGTCCCCACGACTCGAAAAAAAGACTCGAAAACAGAAATTAAAATTAGCAGATAGGCATATTTACAGAAATGGTAAGGAAGAAAGAGAACATACTCTCGAGGCTTATTGCCTCGCATCATTGACATCCAAGATTGGAATTGCTGGACCTCTCGTTAATTGCTCAAGGAGTTCCACGATGTGCACTTGATTAGCATTGATTTGTGCCACATCCTTGACTAAGGAAGTTTGAGCTGCTTCAAATTTCGTTAAACGCTCCTCCATCTTCTCTTGCCAATTTTGCTCCTTTTCTTCCTTCGAGGCTTGAGTAGAACCCGCTCTTCGAAGACTTTCTTTGATCCAAGCATTATCAATATAACTTGCTTTAAATTCGAGTTTCTCTTCTTCACCCAATATTACATTCGCTTTTCGCATAAGACACGTGATCATAGTTGGAAATTTAACGTTATAAACCGATTTAGGAGAGACCGAGAATCGTATCACCTCCTCATAGATCAACTGTGCCACATCAACTTCTTCTCCTCTCAAAATACAGTCCAACAGTAGCGCGTTCTTCATAGTCACCTCCAAAGTTCGTGTGTTTCCAAAGACATTAGGGATAAGGAAATTATGCCAAATTCTAGCATCTGCTTGAAGATATTTGTAAGGCCAAGGTGCCTTCAATTCTCCCGTATGTAATTGCACTTTCTCCTTGTCTAAAACATGCTCAAAAAGTAATTCCTTATCAAAGATTTTTCGTTTAGCAACTGCTTCCTCAAATTTGCAAAAACTTTTCAGTTTCTGAAACTTGAAGTGGTTCCTAATCTCCTCAACTGTGAAAGGAACTAACTTTCCTCTAATCGGAACACAATCACTATCTCGGCTAAAGAGGCCTAGATAGAACTCCAAAACTAATTCATGACATAATTCAGAACGGCTTACCATGAACGTAGACCAACCCAATTTCTCACCAAGCTCAAAGAATCTCTTGTAATCTCCATCTCTAATTTCCTCCTTGAATACTTTCTCATAGGCAAAAGGTAGTTCTTTTAATTGTTTCTCTGCAGAAATCTTCAAGGCCTTTGAAGTATCCACTTTCTCTATAGGTATAGGACATTGTTGAGGTAGTGTTCTTTCCTTTGCATAAAAATAAAGCTTTTTACCATTACTATCATACGAAGGTTTCCCACTTTTCAATTTATCTTTACCCTTTGATTTAGAACTAGCTCCTTTGTCAATTGATTTCTTCTTGTTTAAATCCACTCCCTTATTACTCTTCACCTCCCTCTTGCTAGATAAGATTGATGTTCTATTAGTCATCTCCAATTAACCCCCAACTCAAAGCTTTAGCAACCCTTTAAATCTTAACTTTTGAAGTAATGGATGAACAAGCTTGATTTGGCCCAGGATGGGTGAATTGGTGATGAATATCTATGTGGGTGAGGATGATTTGTAATGGGTAGGCTTGGATTTTAGAAATTGTGTGATGAATTTGTGAAATTTGGCTCTTTGATTCTTCAATTTGAATGAATTTGGTGATGATCGGTAGCTTGATTCTCTCTTGTAATGATGTGGAGAGAAGGTTTGATGTGTTTTCCTTGATGATTGGGTAGTGTTTTGGTGATTGGTGAAGGTTTTGATGAGTTTCAATGAAGTTAGGAGAGTTGTGGAGTAGAAAGAGAGGGTTAAGGTTTAATAAATTCGGAATAATAGGCTTAATACCTCCTTTATAACTTAATCCCGTAACTTTCTCTCTCCTCTGGCGGCGCTGCGGACTACCCCTGCGGACCATGGGGTGCACCGCATGGTAGTCCGTGACATCTGATGCTCGAAAATTTTTGCTCACTGACCTAAACCCGTGGTAGGACCCCGTGGTACGGGTTTTTTTTGCTCGCGGACTAGGGTCCGGTGTACCGGAGGGTACACCGCGGCTTCTGTTGTCAACTCCGTCAAAATACCCGTGGTACTCACCCCGTGGTACGGGTTTTTGGGGCGCGGACCATGGCGCGGTGCACCGCGGGGTAGTCCGTGGAATTTTTTCGTGTTTCTGACCTAAACCCGCGGTAGCTACCCGTGGTACGGGTTTTGACCTCGCGGACCATCCCTGCGGACCATGGGGTAGTCCGTGGGGGTAGTCCGCGGGGTACTTTCTTTCGCTCCAAAAATTTTCCTCGCGTTCCCTAACTTGATTTCTCTGATTCCTACACACCAAAAACACTAATACCTTTCTCAAATATGCATTATCAACTAAAAACAACTAAAATAAACTTAAACTAAGAATGTAAAAGACATGAAAACATAAAAAAACTTCGGGTTGTCTCCCGAACAGCACTTTTGTTTAACGTCTTTCAAAGTTAGACGTGTTACCTCTGTCAAGATTTGCGAATATAGCCTCCCCAACAACGAGTAAGGCTATGAACGTCAACTAATCTGCGCTTGACCCCAGTTTTGGGGCGAATTTCTATCACCTTGGCTGAAACAACCTTAGTGACGATGAATGGTCCCATCCACGAATCTTTGAAACTTCGTGGCCTGTTCTCGCGTTTGTGGGCTTTCCATAGGACTTCATGGCCAACCCCAAACTCAATGTTTGGCTCAGTATCCACAGGTTTTAAGTGGATTTCCTCAGGAGGGACTTTGTGATGTGAAAGGCTGTGGATGATAGGCACGGTGGGATCCAACTTCCTTGGTTTCTTACCCAAGACATAGAAGGTCTCGGATACGTTTTTAGCATGAAGGGTGATGGTCCCATCTTGGAAGTTGATCACACTTTGACTTGTGGCCATGAAAGGCCGTCCAAGTATGATCGGAACCTGCTTATCTGCATCAAACTCAAGAATAACAAAGTCAGTAGGGATGGCGATATTACCTGCACGGACTAAGACGTCCTCCACTGTTCCCCATGTCCTCTTCACTGAGTTGTCAGCAAACTGCAACTTCACTGGAGTTTTCTCTGATTTTTGAAGTCCAAGTCTCTCGAACACGGACTTAGGCATAAGATTCACACCAGAACCCACATCGTACATTGCTTTCACTTTGAGCCTACCATGCAATTGAATAGGAAGGTTGAAACTTCCCGGATCTTTAAGCTTAGTGGGTAGCTCTTTCTCACTTCTTCTCGAAACCCTCAGGTTCTCTCTTGGGATCTCTACACTCGCCTCTTTTTCAGGAATAACTTGCGTAAAAACTTGTTGCGGTGTAAGTCCTCTCTTCGCAATCTCAAGCATTTGGGCGTTGATATTTTCAGGTTGGTACGCCTCTACAAATGTCTTGAGAATAGTGTCATCTTTAGGATTTGTATCAGGAATAGTTGATGACACTGGTTGAACACTAGGTGGCGATTCCACCTTCTCTTCTTCTTTCTCCTCTAGCACAGCAGGTGCCACTTCATCTTCTTTCGATTCTTCTTTTGAGGCTTCTTCCTCTTTCTCTCTTGCTAACTCCGCTGCATACTCTACCATTGATCGCATCTCCTCTTGCACCTTTTTCAGTAGCTCTATGAACTCGTCTCTCTCTTCATCGCTTTCCAGATGATAAACTTCTAGACAGTCGGACTCCTCGGGGTTAGACTCGGTTGGCTCTTCTTCAATACTGGGAACTTCCACGGCACTAATGGCAGCATGTGGTGCTTCCTCCTTTTCTTTTTCGATTTCAAGGCATATAGCCTTGCAAGCTTCGAACACAACATTGTTTTCACCTCCTTCGATTGCCTTTACTTCCTTTTGTTCTGTTAGATGCTTGTTTATTTGGGCTAATTGAGTATTTAGCATCTGAAGTATGGCATCGTGTCCTCTGACCTTTTCTTCTTGAGCGTTTACAGTGGTGTTCAAACGTTCTAGAGCTTGTACTATCTGTGTATTGTCCATAGATCCTTCTTGCGGATACTGAGGTAAAGCTTTTTGGTCTAAAGTATCGGTATAGGCGTCTTGAGCAGGTTGTTGTGGAGGAGTAGGTCGATTCTGATATTGGTTTTGGTACTGACCTCTCTGTTGGTAAGAGTTGTTCTGGGGTCGCGATTGATATTGACTAGGATTAGCGGCCCCTTGTGGATTTGAATACTGCATACCCGGATGGTTGCGGTTGCCCCATCGGTTAGATATGAAGTAAACAGATTGCGGATTTGATTCACACTCTTCCCATGAATGATCGTTAACTCCACATTGTTGACAACCTTGTGCCTCTTGAACTACCTTTGTAGCAGCTAAATTCTTCTCCATCGCGATTCTCAGCTCCTTGATTTGATTTTCTAACGAGGATATTTGAGCTGAGTTCGCAGTTTCTGCATCTAAACGAAGCGTTCCTCGGGTCTTTGCTGCAGAAGCTCGCGTTGAAGGCCAACTTCTTTCTTGTTCCATAATATTTTCTAACACCTCGGAAGCTTCATTGTGATTCATGGACACAAAATTACCCTTTCCAATGTTATCCACCTTGTCTCTACCCTTGTCATCAAGACCTTCATAGAATATAGCAAGTTGTAGAGCAGGTGTATAACCATGGAGCGGACATCTAGCTAATTTTTGTTGAAACCTTGTCCATGCTTCTCCCACTGTTTCTCCATCTTCTTGAGAAAATCTTGCAAGCTCGGTTTGATCTTTAAGTCTCATGCTCTTTGGATAAAATCGGTTAAAGAACGCGGCTTGAAGCTCTCTCCAAGAGTGAATGGTTCCATGTGGTTGTCTTTCTAGCCAATCGCTAGCTCTTCCGGTCAAGAAAAACGAAAACATATGACAATACAGTTGCTCGCGTGTAATGCCAGGAGTAATGTAGGCATCACAAATCTGCATGAACTTCTGAATCGCTTTTACCGGATCTTGAATTGCAGTACCAGTATAGAGTCCGAAACTTTGAAATTGACTAAGCATACCCGGATCGGGTCTAAATTTGATATTCGGAATCTCAGGAGGGCGGTAACCGATGGGTTGAACATGGAATGGTATGTTAAGGCCAGGTAGATCTTGTTCAACTCGGTTTTGTTGATTATTCTGCCCATTACCTTCTCCTACTGGCAGTTGTACACCAGGTGGAACAAACGCAGGAGGTCCTCCTGGTGCAAAGTAAACTAACTCCGGATCATTGTCTTGAATGTCTGCCATAGTTCTTCTCAAGGCTCTTTCCTTACGAATTCTTTTGTTATAAGCTCTGAAGCTCCTCTCAGGCTCCGGTAAGGGAGGCCAAGAATTAAACACTGTGAAAACCTGAAAAGGACTAAAGCAAACCCAAGCGTAAATCTGGAAAAATAAAAACTAAAACTAAACTAAAACTGAAAAGTAAAAACTAATTAAAAACTAAAACTCGAAATAGATAACCCACACGCTAACGAGACACAAGTCCCCGGCAGCGGCGCCAAAAACTTGGTGTCGCCTAGGGTGTGATAAAAATAAGATCAAATTAAGTATGGAAAACTATGCACTCTCACCCTAGACAGGCACAGTACTGCAAGTATTACAGGACGTATGCAAGTTTTAATGATAAGTAGAGTTCGTTCTCAGGGACTTAAGTGTGTTAAACGCGTAGGAACAGATAACGAGTAAAAGTAAATAATTAGAAAACAGAAAATTAAATATTTGGTTTTTCGAATTTATGAATTAAAACTAAATTAAAGCTAGGAAAATAAAGACAATAAAGTAAAAGATTAAGAATATGAGATGAGAAGTATAGCTTAGGTTTTGCTAGTATGCACTAATCCTTCTAATTCTATCTATAGATCTAGTCATAAGGGAGAATACTAGCTCTTGGTAATACTTAGTCAGGATTCTAAATTCCACTACCTTAGACCTTGAGAGCGACTAAGGGGGCTACGTCACAACCAAGAAGTGATTTAAAATAGGGTTATCAAACGCCACTAAGGCCCTAAGCAAATACTGCAAGTCTTGGTGATACTGTGGTTAAAACAAACCTTAATGACTATCTAGTTAGAAGTATGTTTTGTCAGAACTGCTATCGACACTAGACATTATGTGGTGGTTCAATAGTTAAACACCCTGTCAAGGAGAACATCTAACTACTCTTAAAACAATCCTAAAGTGATCAATTCTAGGAAAGACATTAAATCAAAACACATAAGCAAATATAAAGTAAGTGGCTAATATCAGATTAAAACATATAATTCCCAAAGAAACTTAGATAGAAGAATTAGAATTCATAGATTATACATATGCAAAACCCAAGCTATGGGAAGTTTAGTTCATACCTGAAGGAAATAAACTAAAAGAAATAATAAAAGACATCATCTTGCTCTCTACAATAAACTGGAAGAATAAAACCTTAAGAACTAATTACTATGAGGCAAGGATGATTTACAAGTGATATAAGGGTGTATTTATAGGTGTTTAGAAGACCTAATTCGTTTTCTTGAGGAAGAGTTAAGGTAATGGACTTCTAGCCCAACTCAAATTCGTATGGAAATAAAGATAAACACTGCTGCGTTGTTTTGGTCATAACTTCTTTATTATTGGTCCGATTTTGCTCCACAAGATACCAAAAGAATCGCAACAGAATTATCTAGACCCTTTAGGAGTAATCTACCAAATTCGGCCTCTTTATTAGGTAAAAACGCCTATCTTTGCAGAATCCCAGATTTAGGCAGCTTTTCCTTTTCCATCTTTTTAGCAATTCTTTCCTTATCTCCAATTACCATGCATATCTCCTTCCATAAGTTGTTGTCTTTGACTTGGACTCTAATTAATCTCCATAATTATCTTTAAAGCTACACACTAAATAAACAATTAAACCCAATATGCTCTAAAAACAATAATTCTACAAATCAAGACACAAAATAGGAAAGTGCACTAAAACTCAAGAAAATCGACATTATTGACTTCTAAAACACTAAAAATGATGTCTCATCTTAACATAAATCTATCACAAATGAGGAGACATCAACCAACAACCTAACAACTAGGCCAACTATCGATCTCCTAAAATAATTTTTTCATTCTCTCTAGAATTTGTTTTTCTAATCTCTCTAGAATTGTTTTTCCTCTTTTCTAGAAATGAAAGTGACAACGTCACTATTCGTAGAAGAAATGACAAGACAAAAAACGTCACATTAATGCTCATCAATGGTTGGTGATAAATACTATTGGATGCTCATTAAAGCCAACCGTTTTGTTTACCAAGCCTTGGTAACTTCTGTAATAGCTGAATCAAAGAGTCCTTAGTCTACAATCAAGAGCCATTAAATCGTCATCAAGTAAAGAATATTATTTTATATTTAATAATTTCCAATGGAGTTTTCTCAAACTCTAATGTGGGACTATTAGTACACGCATAGTCTTTTCCACTTCTCCCAAGAGTATGAAAGAATTAATAAAATAATTTTTTTTTATCTAATAATTCCAACAAACCTCCATTCAAGTTCTTTGGGAAAGAAGGTGAATATGTTTCCATAAATACCATTATTTGGGTGAATTGTACTTAAGTAGCAATATCTTATTAACACGTAGTGAAGTGAGACAACCATCAAATTCATGTCAAGTGAATGTACTCTTGAACTTGACGGTTTTCAATCGAGACTCTCACAACACATACTCTATGCGACTGATAATTACAATTTCTTCAAACATCACCCGTTCCTTACACATAGGTGACCTCTAAGAGCGTCTAGCCTCATTAGCCGACCCCTCTCGGATTTTAAGATTATTAAGAGCAATGAAACTTAGTCTCATCACGTGTCTCGTGAATTCATCAACTCTTTTCTTTTTAGGACCACCCTTACGTGCTCTGAACTTGTGGTGAGTCTATTACCTCATCCCATGGGAACATTAATGAAGTCTCCATGAAGTCATATTATGAGTTGTGTATCTCAATCTCGTCGGTGAATTTATTAAGTCCTTATCAACGGAACCACCATTTCATGACTATGAATTTATCAAGAGTTATAAAGTCATCCTTAAGCTCTTACAAGAGTTACAAGCCTCCACCCTATTAGTGACTTCATCCAGTCCTTCTCAATAAGACCACCACTGAAGACTATGAATTCAATAAGTAAGAACAATGTACAACAACCTCAACGATGAAATCATCGTGTCAGCCTCGAAAGGACAACCACAGATGGCTATGAAATCATTAAATATGAATAGTATAAAATATCCTTAACGGTGAATTCATCAAGTCCGTCTAAATAGGACCACCACACATGACTATTAGTTCATTAAGTTTGAGAAATATACAACAACCTCAACGGTAAATCCATCAAGTCCGTCTCAATAGGACCACCACACATGGCTATGAATTCATTAAGTTTGAGAAATACACAACAACCTCAACGGTGAATTCATCAAGTCTATCTGAATTGTTTATTTTAATATTTACCACATATATATAAATACTCGTTTATGTAATTGGTTATTACTTTATTGAACATGGAAACATGTCTTTAAGGTCAGGGGTAAGAGCATTCTCCAATCAACGGAGAAGACTAAGGAAAAATATGGTGATTGTGAGCTAGTTACCTTTTGCCGAGAGGATAGAGTGTTGAACCGCTAGGGATACCACATACCACGTGTCACAGGTCGTGGGGAAGACCATTCAAAATCATATTCCAAGACACTATATCGAGTTGGGTCACATCACCTATAGCCACATCTTTCTGATATGGACATACCTCGAAGTAAGTTTTATGGTTGTATTATATTTCTAAATTATTTTTTTTTGGTTAATTTTCATTGTTTTTTGTAGCAATATTTTCCCGTGGAGGAATGGAGACGCAGTCCAAACTGGGCAACATACAACCGGGTGTCCACCAAAAGTGGCTAACGAGATACAATAATCAAAAGGGGACCAAAAGAAGAAGCCCAAAATAGCCCAAATTTTACACTAAAATTGGCCTGAAGAAGATTTGAGATTGAAGGGAATGAGCACTTCCGTCAATGTGATATAAGTAAAAAAAAATCTACGTACAAAATCTGTTGAATAATTATAATTTTCTACTTACATGTAACATGTTGACTTGAGAGAGAGCCTCGATCAAGATGCAGAGTTTTCAGGTGATGTCTCAAGAACCTTAGCTACACCGACACGATCATTGACAAATGAAGATCAAATCTGGATAGTGCTCAAGGTGGTATGAGAGTGTATGGGTCCCGTACAAAAGGGTTGGAAGTCGGGAGGTTGACTAGTCATTCCTACCAAGAGCCAGAGAAAAATGCAAAGTTAGGTTATGGATATGTGTATGACTCCGAGATGGTTGATCGATACCTCCCTGCAGATGGTTGAGGTCATAAATGATTGTGCCCGCACTAGGAGTCAACTGACACTACTGCAACCACCCCTATTAATCCAATCTTTAGCCCCGAGAAATATTTGCATTTGGTTGGACAAATAAACCAGTTTATGATGGTGTAGGGTATGACCTCGTTGAATATCATCCTAACCGGTCCAACACAACTGAGTAATCCTTCGAGTAATCCCCGCACGGGAGGATAATCTTCGAGCCATTCGAGACTAAAAAATGAGGATGATGCGACCCAGTCTCCGAATAGAATTACCTTTCTTTTGTTATATCCAGACTTTATTTTATTTTAGAGTAAATAGCACTTTTGCCTCCTGCGTTTATACCTGATTGACAGGTTGCCCCCTAAGTTTTAAAATGCGACTCGTTACCCCTTAACTTTTACTTTTGTGCCCCGTTACCCCCTGGTCATATTTTCCGTCCATTTTTTCCGTTAACTATGACGTGGCATTTCCATGTCAGTTTTTTTCTTTTTTTTAATCCTAATCCTAATTAATCATTTAATTAAATTAAAGTAAGGGTAAAATAGGTTTTTTATTAATAGTTATTATATTATTAAATATAAATAATAAAATAACCCCCCACCCCACCGCACCCCCTACCCCCCTTCTTCTTCTTCCCCCACCTGCAACTCCTCTTCTTAAAAAAAAAATCAATAAGCCTCCCTCCATATCTATGTCAGAGAAATTATGGATCTATGGGATCGCATTTGCACGAATCTTCAGACTCGGTAATGTTTCACTTCCAGATTTTAGGAGTAATTAATTTCCATAAATCCGATTTTAGTTTCTTCAAAACAGAGTAGGATTATACATTTATACTGTTTATACATAATGCAGAATATTGAGTTCTTAATCTGCAATTTTACAGGAAAATCATAGTAGGAGTTTTGGTAGATGGGGATACAAATTCTGCCATGGAAGCTTCGGAGTATCACAGTCTACTTACAATAAAGCAATCGAGATTTTAAATGAAATGGGCCATAAACTGATGTCTCAGCAACTTTTTATTTAGGCCTGGATATTTCTTGTGGGCCAGATTCACACGGTCATCGGACTTCAGAGCAGATCGGATCGGAGTATAACATGGATTTTGGGCCAAGGAGTTGGGTTTTATTGCAGCGACAGTATGTTGTTGATGGTGAGACGGTGGGGTCGTAAGGAGAAGGGGTGGGGTCAGAGTGTATGAATCGAGACATTAACATCCCTTCAAGCTCTAGCTTTGATCCCTCATGTTTAAGCGTGTCATGAAACTAGCCTTCTACTTGTGCAATAAAGAAGAACATTATTGAAACCAATGAGTTTGTTTATCTAGAACAGGGAAAGGGAGTCTTCTTTTGCTTGATTTTTTTTATTTTTTTTAAGAAGAGGAGTTGCAGGTCGGGGAAGAAGAAGAAGGGGATGAAGAAGAAGGGGAGGGGGGGGGGGGGGGGTAGGGGGTGCGATGGGGTGGGGGGGTTATTTTATTATTTATATTTAATAATATAAAATCTATTAATAAAAAACCTATTTTACCCTTACTTTAATTTAATTTAATGATTAATTAGGATTAGGATTAAAAAAAAAACTGACATGGAAATGCCACGTCATAGTTAACGGAAAAAATGGACGGAAAACACGACCAGGGGGTAACGGGGCACAAAAGTAAAAGTTAAGGGGTAACGAGTCGCATTTTAAAACTTAGGGGGCAACCTGTCAATCGGGTATAAACGCAAGGGGCAAAAGTGCTATTTACTCTTTATTTTATTCAAACTTTTATTTCAGTTTGTAATCAATCTGTATTCGATATTTTATAATTTTATTTTTAATTTACTCCAGTCTGTAATTTAATTTAATCGAACGTTTACTTCACTGAAACTTATATTGTGATTGATTTGTAAAATTAAATATTATTATAACTTTTTTTTAAATATAGACCTTTAGCAACCACTAAGTTGGTCGCTAGAAATTAAAAGTTTTAGCTACCACTGAGCAGTGGTTAATGTGTCTAACACTCTAGCGACCACCATCCGTCGTTAAAGGATTAGGATATCTAGCAACTATAAAAAATGTCGATAATCATGATTACCTTTGCCGACCACTACAAGGGTTGTTGAAGGTCATGGTTTGTACAACTAACCATTAGTCGCTAAAAGACATCTCTAATGACGAGACAACAACGAGCAACCTTTAATAATTACAAACGGTTGCTAAGAAATTTTTTAGCGATCGATTTACGCACCTCTAACGGTCACCTGCGTGTTAGTTACTTGTTAGAGATAAATTCCATAATAGCGTCTTTCAAATTTAAGTTCGACTCAACTTTAAAATTAAATAAATAAATTTATACATCTAATTATTGACTTCGAGTTGGCTTATTTACTGTTGTAGATTTTTTTTTTGGTCGCTACTGTTGTAGATTTTAAAAGTAATAAAAGTGTAAAGGGTTAATGTATGGTTGCTTTTTGAGGATCTTCTTTATCGATCGCACCTTTTCCAAACTTTCTTTCTTTCTGTGTGGCAACATACGTGCGTTTTCACAAGACAAGTATGGAAGGGGACTATCAATCATCATCATCAAAATGCTGACTTTTCAATAAAGAAGGCTCGGCTCCTACTGACCAAATTGATATAGATCCATATATGTTGTCAGAACTGCATGTGTTAATTGATAGATAATTAGATACATTCCTTGGTCCAACATTTGCTATATTTTCCGGAAGTGAAGAGAAGACGCTTCCATGTTCTTTAGGAGTTATGAATGGAGGTAATCTTGACAAAAAATCAGAGAACGAGATGGATTATAATAGACTTTTATACATATTGTGATGTGACAAAAGCTGGAGGTAGAATACAAGCACCACTACCCATCCTATAATTTTTTTTTTAGCCAATTAGAGATTAATGCCTATTAAAAAATTTATTTAAAAAAAAGGTGCCTATAATAAGATTTTTTATAGAAAAATGCCCCATCCCAAACTACCCTTATAATTAACAATTAAAAAAAAAAATTAGAAAAAAACAAAACAAAAACTAATAAACACGCGCGCGCGTCCGTGATTTTTTTTAAAATCGTCAAAACTAATTCTAAAAAAATCAAAAAAAATAAAAAATTTATATATTTGGATAAAGCAAATTAATATTTACGTTTATGATTTTTTTCAAAATTTTTTGAATTTTTTGATTTTTTTGAATTTTTTTGATTTTTTTAATTCGCAAAACATGGAATTCCATGTTTTGATATAAGAAATTTGTTTCCCGCAGACACGAAATTCACTGTTTAAAACATGGAATTCCATGTTCTGCGAATTAAAAAAATTTAAAAAAATCAAAAAAACCAAAAAATTCTGAAAAAAATCATAAACGTAAATATTAATTTGATTTATCCAAATATGATTTTTTTTCAATTTTTCTGATTTTTTTTGAATTAGTTATGGCGATTTAAAAAAAAATTCACGGACGCGCGCGTGTGATGAAATTAGTAGTAGGTGGTGGTGGAGGTGGTGATGGTTGTGGTGGCTGTAGTGGTGGTGGTGGTTGTGACGGTGGAGGTGGTGGTGGTGGTGGAAATACCCTATTATTTGTTTAAGATTTAAAATAAATATTGTATTAAAAATAAAATAATATATATAATAATAAGGATAGTATAGGTATAAAAAATATAAAGGGGATGTTTTCTATAAATAATTGTTCTATGAGGCATTTATCTCTAAATAAGAAAATTAGAGGCTTAAAAAAATTAAAGGCATCATTAAGAAGACATTTATCTCTAATTACCCCTTTTTTTATTTTAGTTTTGTGTTCAACGTTTATATTAAAGGTAAAAGACTACGGATGACCTTTGATATTTACCTAAAGTGCAGCGGAACCCCTTATCTTTAAAATTATCCCGGATGACCTGGCATGATCTATTTTTGGTCAACCGTGACCCTTTTTTAACATCTATATTAGTTAACAGTTAGTCAACGCCACCTGGTGCCACCTCAGCAACACGTCTGTTCCACCTAAGCATAAGATCACCAGCAATTACACGTCCTTTTTTTAAAATCATTATTTTTTTGTACTTTCTTCTTCTCCCCATCATAGCTCACTCCAACTGGCCCTCCCAACACCAAGCCACTCACATTTTAGTTTCTAAGTTATTAAGTTCAAAAAATTCCATAGAAAGTTTCCTTACGAAAGTGGGGTAAGGGAATATACAATTAACTTGACTTTTCAATTAAATTATCTCGCTTATAAACCACTCACAACTCTTACCGATCAATATTTGAGTATGGGAAAAACATATGAAATCTAAACCAGATTAATTAATGATTAGTATAAAAAGATGAGTAACTGATATGAACATGGAGTACCACTTGTTCTATACATGTAACATTTCGTGAATTCTATTGGTGAACTAAGAATCTACACATTTTTTTCTTCCATAAAATCTATATTTTCAATTGGGAATCATCGAAGTTTGAGGAAGAGGAGGAGGCGGTGGTGGTGATGGTGGTGGTGGTCATGGTGATGGTGATGATGCTTGTGGTGGTGGAGGTTGACTTGTAGAAACAGCAGTTGAGCGACAAAGAGGCCAATTTGGATGAGTCTTCAACCATCTATCGATACAAGGAAGGTGAAAAGCATGAGTACACTGAGGCAACCGTCTAAGTTCTCATTTTCTTGATACTCGTTTAAACATACTGCACATTCAGTTGCTTCAGTCAATCCATCTCCCTTTCTATATTTACTATTTGTTATACTTTTAATATAGTTTCATCTAATCCCTTTGGCGCAACTATTAATTGATCATCGTGTCTGATTTCATCATGATTTGCTTCGATCTCTGTTGTTGAATTTTGATGTCTTGTTCTTCTGCAATCTGCAATACTTGGTGTTGGAAGGACAGGTTGGAGTGAGCTATGATGGTGGAAAAGAAGAAGGTATAAAAAAAAATTTAAAATAAATAAATAATAATGACATGTAATTCCTAATTATCTCATGAGATGAAGCAGACGTGGCACTGAAGTGGCACTGACGTGACGCCAAGCGGCGTTGACTAATCGTCAACTAACAGAAATGTTAAATAAGGGCCACAATTGACAAAAAGTGGATCATACGGGGACATCTAAGAAAATTTTAAAAATAAGAAGCTTCTACTAGACTTTAGGTAAAATCAAGAGCCACCCATAATCTTTATCTTTATATTATATTAATAGAAAACTATTACAACAAAACATAAAGTTACAATATAAAAATACCAATAATATAAATAAGTAAACAACTCAACTTCGAACTCTTTCTGATCTTCCCATCAATACAAAAAAAAAAAGGCTAGATTGCACTATTTCTAATTCCATTTAAAAAATGGGATTTATCTACTTTATGTGTTCTCGTAACACACAAAGTCATAAAATCGATCTAAATGATTCTCTTATTTAACAATTTTTTTATATTTATTAATCGCATATAACCTATTTTATTCGTCTTTAACTATCTTGATATATTATCTTTTTGTTCAACACTTTTTTGTTATTTTTGTGTGTTACAGGTCACACAAAACTTGAATTTGTTTATTCCAATTCTGTGTATTCCTGAAATACACAAATCTCAAATTTGTGTATTCATAAAACACATAAAAATCGAGTTTATGTATTCCTAGAATACACAAAACTTGATTTTGTTTGTTCCAATTCTGTGCATTCCTTAAACACACAAATCTCAGGGAACTCACAAGTCTCTAATTTGTGCGTTCCTGGAACACACAAGTCTCAGGTTTATGCATTCCTGAAACAGACAAATCTCTTATTTGTGTATTCATGCAACACGCAAATCTGTGTATTCATGGAACACATATAAATCAAATTTGTGTATTCATGTAATACACAAAACTTGATTTTGTTTGTTCCAATTTTGTGTATTCTTGAACACACAAATCGTAAAATTGTGTATTACTGGAACACACAAATCTCAGATTTGTGTATTCATGGAACACATAAAACTCAAATTTCTGTATTCTTGGAATAAAAAAAAACTTGATTTTGGTTGTTCCAATTTTGTGTGTTCCTGCAACACACAAATCTCTGAATTGTGTGTTCATAGAACACATTAAAAAAAATTCGGGAAAAAACAAATTTTTGAAAAAAAAATTAGAAAAAAGAAATTTTGAAAAAAAAGGATCGTATTTGGTAAGAGAAGATGGATAAGCGATTAAATAAAGTCGAAGCAGCTCATACTTCCTTGGCCAATGATGTGGCACAAATCAAAGCTAATCAAGTGCACATCATGACACTCCTTGAACAATTAAAGAAATATCCAATAAATCCTATCTTGGATGTTGATAATGCGAGGCAATAGCCTCGAGAGTATGTTCTCTTTCTTCCATACCTTTTATGTATATGCTTTATCTGCTTATTTTAATTTATCTTTAGAGTCTTTTTCGAGTCATGGGGACACTTCTCATTTTTGAGTTTGAGGTGTGGGGATTTGTTGTCTCTCATCTCCATTTTTATGTGATTTTTCTGTTTTTAGGTAGAACATAAATTTTTTGATACATGGGAATCAGATGTAGAGTGTGTTTAATAGCTTGAAAACATAAGCTCAGTAAGTTAATGATAGAAAGTAGTATGTTTATGAGCTGCTTCATTTTGTATGCTTTGAGTATTTGCAGGAAAACACACATTGATAGTAAAGAAAAGATTAGTTAGCAATGCCATAGAAGTATGTTCGATTTCACGGAACCATGAGTGGTGTGTAGGCCGTGATAGCCAAGCTAGTTGATAAACCCAGTTGATGAATGTGCTAAAGGTAAGAGTATGACGAAATTGCATAGTTTTGAAAGTGATTAAGGCGGTTCTTTCATAAGCCCCTTGTTGTCTTTTAACTTGTTATCTAATTTATTATATTATATCCTTCTCAGTTGCTTCTAGCCTTTCTAAAGCCTTTTTATTTAACCACATTATAAGCCATATCCCTTTACTTTATAGGACTTTTTCCATATGACCCGCACTCGAATCGCGATGCATAGACAATTGTTTTAGAGCTTGAGTTTGGGTGGTGGCTCCACCATTATGGGAATTGTTATTGGATTGGGATTTTTGAGCTTATTAATTATGCTCTTGATGTCTCCTCATTTGTCATGAATTAATATTACGATGAGACATCATTTTTAGTGATTTAGAAGTCTTTCTAGTCGATTTTCTTGAGAAATGTTACACTTTCCTATTTCTAGCTTTGATTTAGTAAATTATTGTTTTTAGAGCATATTGGGTTTAATTATTTATTTAGTGTGAAGTTTTAAAGATAATTATGGAGCTTAATTAGAGTCCAAGTCAAAGACTAAAAGATATGGAAAGAGATAAGCATGGCAATTGGAGATAAGGAAAGAAAAGCTAAAAATATGGAAAAGGAAAAGCTGCCATAAATCTGAATTTCACCACCCACGACCACAAATCAGCTTATATCTCAAAATCGGTGGGGAATTTGGAAGAACGGTCAAGAGAAAAGTTAAAGATCTTTCTCAAACGATGAAATTAGACCACTCATATGCATCAAACGGATAATAATTGAAGTTGTTAGGACCAAACCAAAAACGGGTCTGATTTCATATTTTAGGGTTACGAATTTGAGTTGGGCTAGAAGTCCACTACTTACCTTCTCCTTCAAAAAAACGAATTAGGGCTTCTATACACCTATAAATACACCCTTATATCACTTGTAAATCATCCTTAACTCATAGTAATTAGTCTATAGGGTTTTTATCATCAGAATTATTGTAGAGAGCAAGATGAAGTCTTTTATTATTTCCTTTAGTTTATTCCATTCAGGTATGAACTAATTTTCCCATAGCTTGGGTTTTGCATAATGTATAATCTATGAATTCTATTTCTTTTCTATCTAAGTTTCTTTGGGAATTATATGTTTTAATATGATATTAGCTTCTTACCTAATTGTTTATCTGTTTTGATTTATTGTCTGTCCTGGAACTGATCACTTTAGGCTTTCTTAATAGTAGTTAGATGTTCACCTTATATGGGTGTCTAATTATTGAAACACCACATAACGTCTAGTGTCGATATTGGTCTTGACAACACTAATTCTAGCTAGATAGTCATTAGGGTATAATTTAATAACTATCATCATGTTTGGAATTGAATTGCTTAGGGCCTTGGTAGCGCTTGATAACCCTAGGTTTAGACTGCCTCATGATGTGTCCGTAGCCCCCTTAGTCGCTTTCAAGGTCTAAGATATGGGAATTTAGAATCCTGACTAAGTATCTAAGAGCTAATTATCTCCCTTATTAACTAGAATTTGATAAAAAGAATTAGAAGGATCAGTGCATACTAGCAAAACCTAAGCTATACTTCTCATCTCATATTTCTTATATTTTAATTATTGTCTTTTAATTTTCCTTATCTTAATTATTAATCTCAAATTTATCTCTTTAAATTTCTGTCTTTTAATTAATTGCTTCTTACTCGTTATTATTTACCCATTCGTATAACACACTAAGTCCCTGAGAACGAATTCAACTTATCATTAAAACTTGCATACGTCCTGTAATACTTGCAGTATCGTGCTTGTCTAGGGTGCTTTAGTGCATTGTTTTCAGCGTTTATTTGTCTTATTTTTATAACACCCTAGGCGACACCAGCTTTGTTCTATATATTGATGATGATTCACAGGTTTATTACATTGTAACCCTTTGTCGGGATAAAAGAAAAAGAAAAAAAAACTGAAAAGCATGAATGAAAAGAAAAGAAAAAAATATGAAAAAATAGCAGGAGATCTCAACATTAAAAAGAGAGTCATAGCTATACAAAAGAAAGTATTTTGATTTGAAAAGAATATATATTTGGACCGACAAAGTGGATTTTTTATGTGAACATCTTATGCTTAAGTGTTTGGTTATTGGGGATGCTACTTTGTGCATCAAGGAAATCAATGGGTTGAGTGAGAATGTTTTATGAGAGTAACTCAAGATCTAGGGCGATTCGTTGATGGCTAATGAGGAGAGAGCCAAAAGCTCACTCTAAATTATCCAAATATACTTATCATAGCGTCCCTAAGCCAACATTACAACCTTAAAGACCTTACGATTCTTTGTTATGTAATCTAGAAGTGATTGAGCCAATAGAGAGTAGTTAAGTGGATCTTTAGATAATAGTGAAGTTCGATGAACAATCTATAGCCTCCTTGGTGAACTGAGTAAAGATCCTCTCCTCATTACATTGCGAAGCTAATCTAATCTTGAATTCAAGCCGTGTTGATGGTAGAAATGACAAGTGTGCAGGTATGTAGTTTGTAAATATTATTACATGAAATTTTCTGAGTAGTTGCTTTGAGTCTATTCTATATATTCTGCTATCTTATTTCCTCTGTGCTTAATTGACCTAGGTTTGTATTTAGAGACTTTCCTTTGTTCTTATCTTTATTGTATCAGGACGATACAACTTTGAGTTGGAGTCTTGATGTCTCCCCATTTGTGATGATTTAATCTTAGTTGGAGACATCATTATTAGGAATTATTAGGAAGTTATACTCGAATTTTATTAGAATTATTGTATTTTCTTATTTCTTGTCTTGATTTGATGATTTATTATTTTTAGAGCATATTTGGTTTAATTGTTTGTTAATTGTGAAGCTTTAAAGATATATTGTAATTCATTAGCTGTCAAATTAATTTCAGGAGATAAGGGAAAGAAGATAATGATAGAAATTGGAGATAAAGGAAGGAAACGATAAAATAGGAAAAGAAAAGTTGTCAAGAATATCTGAATTCTAGCAGCTACGTCCATTAAAGTGATCATAACTAAAGATTGGATAGGAATTTTGACGAATGGTCTGAAGCAAAGTTGTAGAGCTTTCCGAGACGATCGGTTTCAATATAAATAACGCGTCAATCGGAGCAATATTGAAGTCATTACAGTTAAACAAGACAACAACAATTTATTACCTTTTCTATATTTTAAGGCTACAAATTTGAGTTGGACTAAAAGTCCAATTACTTGTATTCCATTCCAAGAAAACGTTTTAGGGCTTCCTAGACTCCTATAAATACACTCTTTAACTATTGTAAATATGTCCTTGCCCAACCTTAAGTTTATTCATCATTAGAGATCAATCCTTATAGCAAGTTGACATTATGTTTATTTCTTTTAGTTTATTTCTTTCTAGTATGATCTGACTTTCTCATACCTTGGGTTTTGCATATGTATAATCTATGAATTCTATTTTCTTCTATCTATGTTTCTTTGGGACAATTGTATTAAATTGATTCTAGCTGCTTAACCATATATTTGTTTTATGTGCTTAGATTTATTGTCTGTCTTAAACCTGATCAATTTAGGGATGTGCTAATAGTAGTTAGATGGTCACCCGGAAGGGGTGTCTAATTATTGAAACACCACTTAAAGGTCTAGTGTGCGGTAGTGATCCTGACGAACTTGCCTAACTAGATAGTCATTAGGATTTAATTTAATCACTGATCATCATTAGAAGGCCAGACTCATTTAGGAACCTAGTGGCGTAGGAGCACCCTATTTAAGTCCCCTCGTGATTGTGAGGTCGCCACCCTAGTCCACCCCGACGGGGGTAGGGAGGAATTTAGAATCCTGACTACTTATCTAAGAGCTATTACCACCCTTATTAACTAGTTGAAGTAATAGAAGGATTAGTGCATACTCGCAAAACCTAAGCTATATTTTCTCATCTTATTCTCTCATATCTATTTTACTGACTCTTATTTTATTTAGTTAATCATTAATCTCTCCATCAATCATCTTTATTTTCCGTCTTTTAATTATTCATTGCTACTCTGATTTATTTACCCATAAGCATTAGGGGTGAGCACGGTACGGTTCAGCTCGGTTTTTTACCATAACCGAAACCAAAACCGAATGATTCGGTTTTTAAAGGTGTCGGTACCGAACCGAACGGTTTTTATCGGTTCGGTTTTTTCGGTTTTAGGTTTGCTATATGTTCGGTTTGGTTTTTTTCGGTTTTAGTATGTGTTTAATTCGATAGTTGGATATATTTTAAGTGCGTGTACTTAAGACATTTTATTTTCTAACAAATCCATATATGAAGTGTTTGATTTTCATTTATTAACTCGTGTAGGAAATTGCATTTCTAGAAGTGAAATATTATATATTATAATCGTAAACAAATAATTTCAAAGAAATATTTATAAAATTTAATGTGTATACTTTACCTTCAACAAATATTAATAAACGAAAGATTTTTAAAATATATCGACTAATGACTTATGTAAGAATATGTTGCATATTATGACATTTTTAGTGGCGGTGTATGTCATATATGAACATTTTTGTTTTAAAAAATTATTCCATTTTCTGTCCCATTTTCATAATCTCTTCAAGAATATATATTATATTCAAGAACGTCGTAATTTTGTATATTTTTCGGTTCGGTTTTTCGGTTCGGTTTAGCATAGAAAAACCGTACCGAACTGAACTTTTTCGGTTTTTTAAAAAGATTATACCAAACCGAACAGTTTTGTGGTTTTTTCGGTTCGGTTTTCTCGGTTTTTTGGATCGGTTCGGTTTTTCGGTTTTATTTTGCTCACCCCTAATAAGCATAACACACTTAAGTCTCTGAGGAATGAATCTTCTTATCATTAGAAGTTGCATACGTCCTGTAATACTTGCAGTACCGTGTTAAGTGTAGGGTGTTTATTGCTTTATTTTATCTTTTATTTTATCACACCCTAGGCGACACCACTACCTTTGACAAGACCCTTACTTACCAACTGAAAAACTCAGAGTCACATTATGCCATGAACATCTGCACTCATAAAAATACATATTTTTGAATTGTCACATAAATTTAGGATATACGAAAGTGCATCTTTCCCATTCTTTTGGAAAAAAACCATGTAACCCATTCCTTTACACTTTTATTTTTCAAAAAATGTAAAAAAAACCCTCCATAATTTAACAAATCAGAATATTAGCCCCAAATTCTTTTTTCAAAAATTTCAAATATAAGACCTTGGCAATTAAATGTTACTTTGCAAATTATAAATATTTACAATTTAAAATAATAATGAAATATCATTATAAAACCACCCAAGGGAATTTTGGACCAAAAAAACATCTCTTAAAAGTTTAGGGTCCATTTTGTAAATTTTCAGAATTATAATCATCATTTCACAAACTTAAAGAACATGTTTTAAAATCGTTTTGGTCCAATTGAACCATTTAGAAAAATTTGGAGCTATTCTGTAAAGATAATTATCTTTTATAAAGGTATTTTCATCATAATTGTATTAAATAGGGATTGATTTGCATACCAAATATCATAATCAGAGGTACTTATAATGTAATTTATTTACTTCAATTTGAATTCACAAATTTCACTTTTGCAAGGACTAATAGTATAATTTCTAATAAATATGTTCATCATATTTGTATAAACTAGGGGTTTATTTTCATTTTCCAAAACTTTAAACACTTCAACTCAATTAGTCAAGGATTAAAACTATCAAATTCGCATAACACAGAGACTTTTAGTACCATTTTCACCCCAAATTCAAATAAATCCTATCAACCCTTTCAATTACAACCTGTAATTCACAAATTCCATAAATTTTACTATCAAAATCTCATCAAACATGTTCTTATATGATCAAATCATCTAAATCAAGCACTAGTTGTAACAATTTTACACAAAATATGGACTTTCCATATATATTTCAGAAAAAACCGGGCCTCAAAGTACCATTTTTTAAAACAAGTTGTACTACTTTAAACAAATTCACACCCGAAACAGGAACTAATCTATCGATTTCTCACTTTGAATTACCCTTAACACTTTGCATTACCCTTAAAACTTTGAATTACAATATCAATGTCTCAAAAACCAGGGACTTATAGAATCATTTTCGAAACCAATATGTATTTCCCACAATAAGTTCACATAAATCAGAGATTTATATGGATTAATTTCCCAATATATATAGATAAAAATCTCATAAAACAGGTAGTTATAGTATCAATTTTCCTTAATCAAGCACTAATAGGAACAATTTAGCACAAAATATGGACTTTCCATATCAATTTCACAAAAACCAGAGACAATTTCGAATTACACAAACATTTTTGCATGAAAAAATGGACTAAAACAACAAATTTTCGAGAAAACATGGACTAATAAGAATATTACCCATAACTCCATCATCATCCTTCAATCCAAATCCAAAAAATCAACATAAGAATCGACAAAATCAACCATGCACAAGAGAAATCGAGATTATATATATATACAACTTGAAATGTCAAATGAATACTTACACAATTCAAATCCACCATGGATTAATATATATGTAAAACCACCTCAAACTTTCCCGGTGAAGAATAACAACTTGAAAATCCACCATGGATTAATAAGAGAAGACATTAGAGATTAGAGATTACAAAATATAGATTCAAGAGATTCAAGAGTGTTGTAAAAATAACAATATCACTGGTTTTAAAAATAGAGAAATTGTTATTTTTTCAATAATTTAAAAAGATTGTCCGGTCGTACCGGTATCTTTAACAATAAATCTACTCTAATCTAGAAAATATTAGAATATGAGAAAAGAAGAGAGTAAAAAGTAGTTTTTTGTTAAGTTTCTTCTATATTCCCTCTAGAATAATTTTTTCTATTCACTCTAGAATACTTTTTTGGGTAAAGCCCTCGTGTGGCCCTTTAACTTTGCCCAAAGTGCAAGGACCGCCCCCGATCTTCATTTTTACCCTTTTACGCCCCTGATGAACACTTTTTGTGACACCGTTAGCCCTTTTTCATTTTTTTTTGTCAGTTGACCGTTAGTCAACGCCACATGGCGCCATGTCACCGCCACCTCAGCGCCACGTAAGCGCCAACCGTCTTCGTCATCATCGTTCTTAACTAAAAAAACCTTTGAATGTTTGAATGCTTCAAATATTCAACAATGGAGGAAACAAAAAGCTAAAATTCCCCAAGCCCCCTTTTCCATTTTCTCCACCCACCCCCACCTCAATTATTGCTCAAAATTATGCAAAATCCGACACTTCCACCTCCTGAATTACCTGAAATGCCTTCCACGACACCCGTTATCCCTCCCACCTTCATGAATTACCTGAAATACCCTCTTCCATCTCCGACATCCTGGACAACCTAACTAATCCTTCTTCTTCTTCCCTCTTCAAATGGTCCGACTTTCTCGATTTCAGCCCCGACGACGAGGGATTACCCATCCCTTACACCTCTCATCCTCACCAAGATGATCTGTCTATTCCCAATAGTGATATTCACCATATTGGTCAACTACACGAACCCGAACCCAAACCTGGCCCGATTGAAAGTCAGCAGCAAGGTAAGGATGTGAGGCAGATATTAGTGAGCTGAAAGATTATGATAAAAGACATAAGATTTGTTTGAGATGTGCTATTGCTAGTTATGTGGTTCTTGATGGTGAAAGCAAAAGATATTGCTAGCAGTGTGGAAAGTAAGTGAAATTTTCATCAAAATATACTTGCATAAATGTTGCTTAATTGATTTAATTAGTAATTAATAGTGGAAATTTGGTAGGATTTTATGAAATTGATGAGAAACAATAATTGAATCTTCAATTGTTGTTGGACCACTATTATGATATATATGTTGTTATCAAACGACTTCTTTTCACCTAATTATATGAATTTTTGACTTCCTCTAAAATCTATATAATAAAACATATTGCATTGCAGGTTTCATGTTTTACCAGATTTTGATGAAGGTAAGCGTAGTTGTAGAAGGAAACTAGAATGCCACAATGTTTGACTTCCTCTAAAATTGATGATTCATCTATTTTAGCTTCTTCCTCCGCCATTTCGGTGATTACCGCCGTCTCTGGCGGAAATTTTTTGGTTTAGGTGGTTGTTTGTGTGGCTTGAGTATGCGCCTCGGTTTAATCACAAAAAGAAATTTTTAGCTTTTTGTTTCCTCCATTGTTGAAGATTTGAAGCATTCAAACATTCAAAGGTTTTTTTAGTTAGGGACGATGATGCCGAAGACGGTTGGCACTGACGTGGCGCTGACATGGCGCCATGTGGCGTTGATTAACGGTCAACTGGCAGAAAAATAGAAAAAAGGCTAAAGGTGTCACAAAAAGTGGTCATCAGGGGCGTAAAAGGGTAAAAATGAAGATCGGGGGCGGTCCTTTCACTTTGGGCAAAGTTAAAGGGCTACACGAGGGCTTTACCCTAGTTTTTTATTCTCTCTAGAAATTTTTTTTTTCTATTCTCTCTAGAATATTTTTTCCATTCTCTCAAGAATAGTTTTGTTTTCTCTTCTCTAAAAATGCAAGTGACAAAGTCACTATTTATAGAGGAAAATACAAAACAAAAAACCATCACATAAATGCCTATTCAATGCTCATTTAAAGGTAGCCGTTTTATTCTTTACCAAGTTTTAGTAACTCCCGTAACAACTAAAATAAAGAACAATTAATTTGTCATCAAGAATAAGGAATTATTTGAAATTAAATAATTCCAATGGTTATTTTTCCTCAAATTATACAGTGAGACTATTAAACACAAATAGTATTTTTCCACTTCTTCCAAGAGCATGAAAGAATTAGTAAAATAATTTTTCTATTATTTAATAATTCCAACAATCACCCACTCAGGGTCTTTGGGAGATAAGGTGAACATGTTTCCATAAATACCAGCATTTGGGTGAATTGTACTTAAGTGGCAATATCTTTCGATTTGAATTGACACGTAGTGAAGTGAGGCAACCACCAAAAACATATCAAGTGAACTTACTCTTGAACTTGACAATTTTCGATCGAGACCCTCACAGCACATACTATACCCGACTAATAGTTACAGATTCCTCATCACCCTTTTCTTACACATAGGTGATCTACATGAGCGTCTAGCCTCATTAGCTGACATGTTGGCTTATTGCCCCCATCGATTAGGTGTTTTAATGTGACAAATCCTCTATTGTTTAGTGTGTTAATTTCACTTTATTATCTTGCACTCTAAATCATCAAAAAGCTCAATTGACATCATTTTGATCATTGCTTAACTATCTTACCATTAGTAGCTAATTCTCTTACCATTACTTTTAACCTTATCTTATGTGTACATTGAGAATTAGCTTTCATGATCAACAACAAAGTTTCTTAAAATGATGTTTACAACAACTCTCGTGAAGAAAACTTTTCCATCCGAGCAACGAATCAAAATATCATAAATCTCCAAGTCAGTAGAAACCGGGTACCCGCATTTGGGAAAACCGGGAACCCGATTTGGTGAAGCTCAAGTCAACATCAAGTTTATATAGCCGTTGCAATTAAAACCGGGTACCCGCATTTGGGAAACCGGGAACCCGGTTTGGAACAAGGTTCACCATCAACTTTATATCCGTTGGGGACTTTCTTGTGCTATAAATATGGGCTCTTTGAAGGAGAAACTTACCTCTAACATTTCAACTATCATACATATCCTTCTCCTACAAAGTTAGAGGTCACAAGCTATCAAAGTTAATTATCCAAGCTTAATCAAGAGCTTAATCCAATAAGCTTCAAAGTTATTATCTACTCAAGAGGAGTTTACATGCTTATAGTCATATCTACTCTTTAGGAGATTATCTAGCAAAGTTGTTTGCACCCCTTTAAACACTTTGTATCTATCCTCTTAAGTCTAGGTCTTGTAATAGATAGATTAAGAGAGAATTCAAGTATAGGGAGTATACTTGGTATCCTTGTGTTGAGATAGCACAAGTGTTTGAGTATCGGGAGTATACTTGGTGTCCTTGTGTTGCGATAGCACAAGTGTTTGTCCTTCGTGTTATCGAAGAGGTTGTAAGGGTTATTGTGTTCTCGACCCGGTTAAGAGAGACACGGGAGCTTAGTGAAAAGCTTGAAATCCTAAGGAGGCTTCCTTAGGTAGTGGATGTAGGGAAACCGAACCACTATAAATCATGTGTATCTTTCTATCCCTACTCTATTTACTTTCCGTACATTATATGTTTGATTACTTGCTAGTATTAATATCGTAATAATATTTATCTAGTTAATCAACCAATTGCCATCTAGAGTAGTAAGGAATTAGAAACTCGTTTTACATGTTAAACTTATATATCGAACCACTAGCTTATCCTATGCATGATCCCATTAGTGTTTGATATAGTAGTTGTCTTAGAAGTTTCTTTCATAAACTTATATTTATCCAAAAGATTTTTTAATTAGGCATTAATCTTATTAGTAATCCTATTCACCCCCCCTCTAGGACTTTCAATTGGTATCAGAGCCTAACTCTACGTGAATAGCTTAACCGTTAGTAGAGTAAACGATTTGGAATCTAATCTTTTGGAAAAGTCGTCTTCTACCCGACCTCCACTTTTTGTAGGAACTTACTATTTTAATTGGAGAACAAAAATGGAGAAATTTATCAAAGCCGAAGATCACAACAAATGGAGAATCGTTATGAAAGGATCATTCGTTCCATATAAAGAGGAGTTAAATAAAGCGGGAGTTCTTAAGTCAAATCAAGAAGAAATAGATGAACTCACAAATGAGGAGCTCACTCAAAATGAAAAACCGACATGGATCGTGAAAAGTACTAATCGTATTCCCGGACCCATTCCACCTCGGTTACCATAGTAATATTCATCAAAGGTGTTGAGCGTCAAGAAAATCGAATTTTATGCAAAAGGATGTTCAAACCTCGTAAAAGCAAAATACGGTGAATTCTCTCCTTTCTTCTTGTTTTATCTTTATGTTCTATTATGTGCTTATGTGTTTTATCCTCTATGTGCCTTATCTTGCTAGTATTGACCTTTTCATGCTTTAAATTGCTTAGTTTTCACTTTGGGTCTTTTTGTTCTTTTTAGAAAATATAGGGGTCTTTATGCAATAAACCGTTTTCTCTTTTTTCGTGATTCCCTTTTCATATTGTTTCATAACAAAAATTATTTTGGGAGTTTTATAACATGTCTAAACTATTGGGGAGGTTTCGAACTAGTTTCGGGTGGTTTTTGAAAAATGTCTTTTTCCTTTCTTACCCTTCTTAGTCGAGAAAACCGGGTACCCGGTTTTGGTGAATGCGGGAACCCGGTTTCGAGTCTGTGTTAAATCCGAACTAGTCAAAACCCTTGGTCTTTCCTTTATTCCTTCACTTTTCCAACTCGTTTTCTCCTCCTTCTCTCTCAAAAACGAAAACCCTTCAAACCCTAACTCCTCCATTAAACCTTCATCATCTCCTTGGCCATGGCTTCATCTTCCAAAGCTTCTAGAGCTTCAAGGGCTTCCAAAAACAAGAGAATCATTGATGAAGAAGATGAAGATATTGAGATAGACCCAATCTATGAAGATGAAGAAGATGATTTAGAGCTTGAAGAAGAACCCACAAGACAAAGAATGGTGAGGAAAAACATCAAGATCCTTTGGGGAAGATCAATTTCATCTCCTTCACTTAGTGCTTCCATCTCTTTGGTAAATGGCTCAAATTCTAATCTCTTCCATTTATTTCAATTCCAAGGATTAGATTTTTTCCTATCTCTTGAAAATAAGTCTTATGAATCCCTTGTTAATGATTTTTACAAAAATATCCATCCACTTGATTGTGATTCTTGCACTTTAAAATCAATGGTTTCAAACAAAAATCTTTCCATTACTCCAAAAACCATTGAAAAAGCTTTTAAACTTCAAAATAGTGGTTATGAGAATTTTATCGTTTCGGGTTGGAATAGAAGTAAAGAATTGATTGATATTCCTTTGAAAAACGAGGTTGAGGCTTTTATGTCATCGAAAATGTTTCAAACCCATACTCAACCTTGGCTATCGAGTTTATTTACTCCGGATATTCGTTTAGCACACAAAATTATCTTGTTTTGTCTTTTAGGAAAAGATAGGAAAGATGGTACAATTGCTCCTTATGAAGCAATCCTTCTATTTCATCTTTATTCGAAAAGGCCTATCAATTTTTGCAAAATTTTCATTCGTAACTTGGATTATCGTGCTCATTCGAATTCTACTCTACCATATGGTATTGCTCTTAGTTATCTTTTAATCAATGTTAAGAAAATATCTCCCTCTCTTGACCCTCGTGATTTTGAACCAATTTGGAGGTTTGATATTCCTTTTTTGAAAACTATGAAAATTTTCGTTTACAATGGAGAATACATTGATAAGCATGTTTTTGATCATCTTCCCGAAAATCTTCGAAAAACTATCTTGAAAAATGTTGGTCAAAATATCACTTCCTCGGGTCCCACTATTGAGTCTCTTAACATTCCTTCCCGTGAGGTTTTGCCTATTAATCCTCCTCCGTCTTATACTACTTCCCGTTCAAAATCTTCCATTGGTTCTTCCTCAAATGTTGCTACTAAAGATGATCTTGATAAAGTTGAATCTACTTTGTTGAAAGCTATTAAAGAGGGTTTTGCGGAAATCAAAGGATGGTTTGAAAATATGAATAATCGAATTGAGGGGTTGAAAAATGAAGTTTCATGTCTTCGTGATGATGTTGGAAATGGAAGAAGGTCTAGGAGCCGCTCTCCTCGTGAAAATCGCTAAATCGTTCTTGTTTGGGTGTTTTAGTTTAATCTTCATTTTACTTGGCTTTTATGTGTTTCTTAGTGTTTTGGACTAAGTTTGTGGTGTTTATGCTTTAATTGTTTATGGGTCCGTGTTTTGGACATCTAGGATATTGTTGCTACATGTTTTATTTGGATAATGGTTTAGGATGCTTTATGTTTAACTTGGTTTGATTTGGATATTTGATCTAGTATGCTATGGTGTTTAATTTGGATATTTGTTTTAGTATGCTATGGTTTTATTTTGGAAATTTAATGTTTAGTTGCTTCAAGTTTATGCTTTGATATTACTAACATTTTCCTTGATGATATAGGTACTATTGCTCTCTTATCCTTGATCTTATCCTATATTGCATTTAGGTCCCTATAGTTTGTTCAAATTTGTCTTAGTTCCCAAAATGATTGAAAATTGCATTTAGGTCCCTAAAAGATTTTTCAAATTGCTTTTGAGTCCTTAAAACTTTTGAAAAATATTCTTATCACCCATGCTTTTCAAAAATTACATTTTACCCCCTAAAGTTTTTCAAAATAATTTCAAAATATTCTTCTTAGGGAAAAATTATAGATCAGAACTTTTTGCAAATTGAAACAAACTCTATGCATTGTGTAAGGGGGAGTTTTTGTTAAATCATATTTAAAAACTCAATGCTTAGTCTAATCTTTCATCTCATATATTGCAACTAATCGTTTGTGTCATTAGAAAGCATATGAAATGAAAATCTATCGATCAAGGAGTTGGTAAAAAATCTCTATCTCTTAGCTCTTACAATTATCTATCTTTGTGCATCTCTTTCTAAAAATTGTTTTAAATCTCTATACTCTTGCACACTCTTAGCATCTTTGTGTAAAATCTATTCACTTGAGTTTTAGCTCTTCTTCCTTAGTTATGGTTTATACATTTATTTCGTCTTTTTGATGAAGACAAAGGGGGAGAAATATGTGCACTAAAACTTTCAAAACTTGCACTTTACAAAACTCACAAATGCATGTCTTTTTCATAAAAATACACTTTGACTTAATGCTTTTTGTGAGGGGGAGTTTGACTCCATATGTGTTTTAGTAATTGATTTGTCATCATCAAAAAGGGGGAGATTGTTGGCTTATTGCCCCCATCGATTAGGTGTTTTAATGTGACAAATCCTCTATTGTTTAGTGTGTTAATTTCACTTTATTATCTTGCACTCTAAATCATCAAAAAGCTCAATTGACATCATTTTGATCATTGCTTAACTATCTTACCATCAGTAGCTAATTCTCTTACCATTACTTTTAACCTTATCTTATGTGTACATTGAGAATTAGCTTTCATGATCAACAACAAAGTTTCTTAAAATGATGTTTACAACAACTCTCGTGAAGAAAACTTTTCCATCCGAGCAACGAATCAAAATATCATAAATCTCCAAGTCAGTAGAAACCGGGTACCCGCATTTGGGAAAACCGGGAACCCGGTTTGGTGAAGCTCAAGTCAACATCAAGTTTATATAGCCGTTTTATAGCCGTTTCAATTAAAACCGGGTACCCGCATTTGGGAAACCGGGAACCCGGTTTGGAACAAGGTTCACCATCAACTTTATATCCGTTGGGGACTTTCTTGTGCTATAAATATGGGCTCTTTGAAGGAGAAACTTACCTCTAACATTTCAAATATCATACATATCCTTCTCCTACAAAGTTAGAGGTCACAAGCTATCAAAGTTAATTATCCAAGCTTAATCAAGAGCTTAATCCAATAAGCTTCAAAGTTATTATCTACTCAAGAGGAGTTTACATGCTTATAATCATATCTACTCTTTAGGAGATTATCTAGCAAAGTTGTTTGCACCCCTTTAAACACTTTGTATCTATCCTCTTAAGTCTAGGTCTTGTAATAGATAGATTAAGAGAGAATTCAAGTATAGGGAGTATACTTGGTATCCTTGTGTTGAGATAGCACAAGTATTTGAGTATCGGGAGTATACTTGGTGTCCTTGTGTTGCGATAGCACAAGTGTTTGTCCTTCGTGTTATCGAAGAGGTTGTAAGGGTTATTGTGTTCTCGACCCGGTTAAGAGAGACACGGGAGCTTAGTGAAAAGCTTGAAATCCTAAGGAGGCTTCCTTAGGTAGTGGATGTAGGGAAACCGAACCACTATAAATCATGTGTATCTTTCTATCCCTACTCTATTTACTTTCCGTACATTATATGTTTGATTACTTGCTAGTATTAATATCGTAATAATATTCATCTAGTTAATCAACCAATTGCCATCTAGAGTAGTAAGGAATTAGAAACTCGTTTTACATGTTAAACTTATATATCGAACCACTAGCTTATCCTATGCATGATCCCATTAGTGTTTGATATAGTAGTTGTCTTAGAAGTTTCTTTCATAAACTTATATTTATCCAAAAGATTTTTTAATTAGGCATTAATCTTATTAGTAATCCTATTCACCCCCCTCTAGGACTTTCATGACCCCTCTCGGATTTTGAGATCATTAAGAGCAATAAAGCCCAGCCTTATTATATGTCTCGCTAATTCATCAAGTCTTTTCTCTTTAGGACCATCCTTACGGGCTATGAATTTTTGGTGAGTCTAAAAACCCATCCCTGGGGAACATCAAGGACCTTTCCTTGCATTCATATTATGATCAATATACAACAACATCAACGGTGAATCCATCAAGTCCATCTCAATAGGACCGCCACACATGACTATGAATTCATTAAGCATGAGCAATATACAAACAACCTCAGCGGTGAATTCATCAAGTCCGCCTCGATAGGACTACCACACATGGTTATGAATTCAATAAGTTTGATAAATATACAACAACCTCAACGGTGAGTTCATCATGTCCGTCTAAATAGGACTACCACACATGACTATGAATTCATTAAGTTTAAGAAATATACTACAACCTCAACGGTGATTTCATCAAGTCCGTCTCAGTAGGACTACCACGCATGGCTATGAATTCATTAAGTTTTATTTTTCTCATGTATGCACAATTTACACTATATAGATAGGAAGTTAGTGCATCATAAATAATTATTAGTCATAGGTTCCCTATTAATGGGTTCTAGTCCTATCACTCAACATTTCCAGGATTACTCTCCTGGTTAAATTTTTTATTAAACGAATCAACCATTTATTTTATCATCTGTATGTGACCCAGTTTGCGTAGCAAAAATCTTTCAAGAACTACATGAGTCATTTTAAAACACAAATCTAGATCAATAGTACCTCTCTCGTACTTTATTAAATGATAAATAATAACCCAATTGTCACCACTTGAGTCACTTTACAATATGGACAATTCCAAGTTAAGTATAGTTCATTAAGAACATCATAATCCTTATAATTATTTCATATTTATTAAGGGGTACACCCCCCACAAATCTTTTATTCATGAATACTAGTATTGTAAGTAATTTTTACCAGATATTATATCAATGGAGTCAAACCTTTCCAACAAAGTGAGACTAACTAAGGTAAATTCTATTATTGACTCTAAAAAATTTTATCCTTAGGATCAGCTTCCCCCACATCTTTTATTCACAAAAAGAAGAATAAAGAAGTAAGTCCCATGAATGAAATTACCAAAAGTAGATCATGTTATACACATATTGACAAAAGTGTAACACAATATGATCCATCTTTTATTGAGATACAATTTCATTAGCAAGGTGGCCATTTAACAACCCAAAACAATTTCATAAGTTTTCCTACTTTATCTCCTTGACCCAGAACCACCAACCCTTCAAGTTGCACCATATAGATCTCTCTGTATAGATCGACATTCACTTATTGATTTAACATCCAAATGATGTATAATCATGATTATGAATGATAGTTAGTGTAACAAGAGTCAAAGTGTGGTTGTATAAGAAAGTAGGAGTCAAAGTAATTTTTAAACTTACAAAAAGGTGGAAAAACAAGAACTTATCCTTGAGTCGATTCACTTTTCGACTTGTATGGGACTAAATAGATCATGTTGGGTTATTGCTAGTGACGTATTTCTTCTTATTAGAATCATCACCCCCATGACTTTATGAACCGTTTCACATATAGTCTTTGTTGACTTCTCAAGGCACATAGATAAAATATGGAGTTCGTCACATTATCCAAGATCCATCCCATAACCACCGAATTAGCTTTCTTGAACCCATCTTTGAGAGCCAGAATCCTAGCATTTAGTTCTTTGGTTTATCTTTAGTGGCCTGAATGGCAGGGATTACCTCAAGAACGGCAAGGACTAGTTCATTTTGTTCAAGGCATATCAGTGGTTTTTGTGCCCAACGTTTATAGTTGAAACCATTGAAAGGCTCCAACTTAGTCACGTCGGGTATTGACTTTGCAATCAATAATGAAGCAACTACCGAGATAGGAAAACCATTTCTAAAAACAACCAGTGATATAAAAGTAATATCTTATTAAATTGTTGGAAAAATAACAATATCACTGGTTTTAAAAATAGAGAAATTGTTATTTTTCCAATAATTTAAAAAGACATTCCGGTCGTACCGGTATCTCTAACAATAAATCTACTCTAATCTAGAAAATACTAGAATATGAGAAAAGAAGAGAGTAGAAAGCAGTTTTTTCAGAATTAAGTTTTTTATATATTCACTCTAGAATAATTTTTTCTATTCTCTCTAGAATAGTTTTGTTTTCTCTTCTCTAAAATGAAAGTGAAAAAGTCACTATTTATAGAGAAAATTACAAGACGAAAAATCGTCACATAAATGCCTCTTCAATGCTCATTTAAAGCTAGCCGTTTTTTACCCAGTTTTAGTAACTCCCATAACAACTAAATTAAGAACAATTAATTCGTCATTCCAATGGTTTTTTCCTCAAATTATAAAGTGAGACTATTAAACACAAATAGTATTTTTCCACTTCTTCCAAGAATATGAAAAAATTTGTAAAATAATTTTCTATTATTTAATAAGTCCAACAAAGAGGTGCGTAAGGATGAAGATGAGAGGGAGTAAATCAAACAGGCACTACTAGAATCGCGGGGATTCGCGAGGACACGTGTCGTCGCGAAACTTGGTGATATCGTCGCTAATCTAGTTTAGCGACGAAATTTCGTCGCTAAGCTGTCGTCTTTATCCCGACGTCGCTATTTTGCCATTAGCGACGAATAATTGTGATTTCGTCCGGACGTTTAACCACGAGGGCTAGCGTCGGGAAATTAACAGATTAGCGACGACAGATTAGCGACAAAAGGCTGTCGCTAATTTCTTAATTAGTTTTTCTATAATTTTTAATCGATAATTTATTAACTGAATTTTATTTTTTTTATTTATCTAACGACGAAATAATAGCGACAGATTCGTCGTCGCTATTATTTTTAAATTTTTTAAATTTTTTTAATTTTGCCGAAAATCATTATTTATTTATTTTATTTAATAGTTAGCGACGATGCAATTGTCGTCGCTATTCATAATTTTTACTTTTTTGTTTAAATTTTTTTTATTATTTATTATTTAAATTGTAGTCTTTATTATTATTTTGATTTTAAATATAATGCAAAATTATAAATAAATAAAAATCCAAAAATACATATAAAATACGATAATTCGATTCAAATATTAAACGTGAAGCCAAAGTCAAAGTCAAACATACGGAAATAATTAAAGTCTTAAACACACAAACCAACCAAATTAAAAAAAGATAACTTAATCATCACTCAAATGGTGCTCTTCTTCATCTTCTCCTCTCTCCTCATCTCCTCTCTCTTCATCTCGTCTCTCTTCCCTAGTGGGTCCGGGTTTGCTGATCGGCTGAAATCCTTGGGCGATTCTCATCCCGTTTAATGCCTCGAAGAGAGTGTCTGCCATGCTCGGGGGTTGACTCGGCCGACTAGAACTAGCTGTGGGCCCGGGTGATGCGGAGGATGGATCCGGTATATGTGCAAGATTTTGAGCTGCGCGAAGCTCGTTCATCCCAACCAGAATCGCCTTAGAGTCAAACTTGAGTGTTAGGGGTGTTTAGTCAACGTTTAGAGTCAAACTTTAGTGTTAGGGGTGTTTAGTCAACGTTTAGAGTCAAACTTGAGTGTTCGGGGTGTTTAGTCAACGTTTAGAGTCAAACTTGAGTGTTAGGGGTGTTTAGTCAACGTTTAGAGTCGAACTTGAGTGTTCGGGGTGTTTAGTCAACAGTTAGAGTCAAACTTGAGTGTTAGGGGTATTTAGTCAACAGTTAGAGTCAAACTTGAGTGTTCGGGGTGTTTAGTCAACAGTTAGAGTCAAACTTGAGTGTTAGGGGTGTTTAGTCAACAGTTAGAGTCAAACTTAGTGTTCGGGGTGTTTAGTCAACAGTTAGAGTCAAACGTGAGTGTTCGGGGTGTTTAGTCAACGTTTAGAGTCAAACTTGAGTGTTAGGGGTGTTTAGTCAACGTTTAGAGTCAAACTTGAGTGTTCGGGGTGTTTAGTCAACAGTTAGAGTCAAACTTGAGTGTTAGGGGTGTTTAGTCAACAGTTAGAGTCAAACTTGAGTGTTCGGGGTGTTTAGTCAACAGTTAGAGTCAAACTTGAGTGTTCGGGGTGTTTAGTCAACAGTTAGAGTCAAACTTGAGTGTTCGGGGTGTTTAGTCAACAGTTAGAGTCAAACTTGAGTGTTCGGGGTGTTTAGTCAACGTTTAGAGTCTAACTTGAGTGTTAGGGGTGTTTAGTCAACGTTTAGAGTCAAACTTGAGTGTTAGGGGTGTTTAGTCAACGTTTAGAGTCAAACTTGAGTGTTAGGGGTGTTTAGTCAACGTTTAGAGTCAAACTTGAGTGTTAGGGGGGGTTTAGTCAACGTTTAGAGCCAAACTTGAGTGTTAGGGGTGTTTAGTCAACGTTTAGAGTCAAACTTGAGTGTTAGTGGTGTTTAGTCAACGTTTAGAGTCAAACTTGAGTGTTAGGGGTGTTTAGTCAACGTTTAGAGTCAAACTTGAGTGTTCGGGGTGTTTAGTCAACAATTAGAGTCAAACTTGAGTGTTAGGGGTGTTTAGTCAACAGTTAGAGTCAAACTTGAGTGTTCAGGGTGTTTAGTCAACAGTTAGAGTCAAACTTGAGTGTTAGGGGTGTTTAGTCAACAGTTAGAGTCAAACTTGAGTTCAAATCCAAATTGATATCCAAAAACCAACAAAATGTTTTAATACAAATAAACCAAAAAAAACCTAATCAGTATCATATCCACTAATAACCATGGGTTCATCATCGCTATCAACCTCTATAGGTTCTTCTTCATCACCGTATTCATCCAAGGTGTCATCATGAATTTCCTCATTTTCATCAATAACCGTATCAAAAGACAAATCAATAAAAAAATGAGCATGATCAATCTCGATCTCCTCGGTGGATGCCAAAGGTATGATGATGTTCTCATTCCCCGTGTTATCCAATGGTATGCTGATGCTCTCATTTCCAGTAGGGAGTGATTCCGAACCCCATAACTCAGGACTCCATCCGTGTCGATCGTTTATTTCACAAACGGCTTTCCACCCTTTCATTGATTTCTTCGAACTAATCTCGTCGATGTAAAACACTTTCTTGGCCTGCGATGCTAAAATGTATGGTTCGTCGGCCCACTCAAAGTTTGTTGTGTTGATAAAGGTTACCCCATGTTTGGCCTCGATTCAGACTTTTTATACCACTTATAGACAAATAACACAACCGAGCACCCTCCAGTGTACATAACCTCCAATATTTTGATTAATTCCCCGTAATAGGGTTTATCCTCGTAAATGGTACACACTCCGTAATCCTGCGTCACTCTTTTCTCTCCTTTGGACTTAGTTACCCACTTGACACCGTTCACAACACATGAATCATATTTATGCACCGAACCATAAGACATGTTTGCCAAGGACACCATCTCGGGGGTAGCTAATGGATCGCCACGTGAATGCATTCCATGAATCTGTTATACAATCAATAATAGTTAGTACTTTGATAGTAAATATATAAGTTTTAAACCAATGCCTAAAATTACACACCTTTTCCAAAAACCAATCCTTAAACATTCGACGATGCCTAATATCTATTTCCTCACTCGTTCCCGTAAGTGTGGATTTGTGTTCACTAAAATTGTAAATGAGTATAAATAAATTAATATAAATATATAAATATATAAATATAGATAAAGATAATAATATTTACTTACGTCATGTATGCTTCGAGTTCGTCGCAATTATGCAAAATATACCAACTTATGTGCTCCTTCTCCTTATATGGTAAAGTAACATACTCTATCTTGCCAACTGGAGTGCATTGGGAATTGAAAACGGATAGCTCTTTTGGGACCGGCGGTGCTTCGTTGTATCTGCCTGGATCGTTGAACCTTGTTTTTTCTTCGCTAAGATATCTTGATATGAAATTCAACGTCTCTTCCGCAACGTAGCCCTCGGCTATTGAACCCTCTGGTCTAGCCGGATTTCGAATATACTCTTTCAACTTTTTCAAATACCTTTCAAATGGGTACATCCACCGCATTTGGACCGGCCCCCTAGCAATGCTTCATCGTATAAGTGTATCACCAAGTGGATCATTATATCAAAAAACGCGGGAGGCAAAATCATTTCCAGCCTACACATAACTTCAACCACTTTCTTCTTTCCCGATTCTAACTATTTCCTGCTTAGATTTTTATTGCAAACGACTCTAAACACATTCGCTAACCCAATAAACACACCACTAATCGATTTGTCTTCAATAAGCCCGGGGAGACTAGCCACGAAAAGATATTGCATCATCACGTGACAGTCGTGAGATTTCATGCCGATAATCTTTCCCGTATCACTTTGAACATTGTTTCTCATACTAGATGCGAAACCGTCGGGAAACTTCTGTGCCTTCAGACAGTCTAGAAATATAGTCCGCTTTTCCGGTGTTAAAGAGTACTTTCTCCATTTCAATATTTTTTTAGAATTTCTCTCAGTCAACCACAATTCTTTTCTAATCTTCAATTTCTCAAGATCCATTCTCGCTTTCACGTTATCTTTGTTAACTTTCCCATCAAGGCCTATAACTGTACCGAGAAGAGCATCACACACGTTTTTCTCGCAATGCATAACGTCAATGTTATGTTTCAACAAGTTTCCGGACCAATAAGGTAAACGATAGAAAATACTATTTTTCTTCCAATTGAATCGCCGATTAACATCTTGCTTCACGATCTTTCCCCCAAAATCCTTGTGTTTACCGGGAAACACAATGGGAAGCCCATCTAACTGTGTCTGAATATTTGCAGGACTATATTTCTTCGGTGGGCCCCTATAATCGGATTTCTTACTGTACAAAACATTTTCGATTCTAAATCGATGTCCGGTAGGTAACCAACGTCTATGGTCAAAGTAAACAATCCCTTTCGTCACACTCAATGACGGAGTATGATCCATGCATTCGGGACAAGCTTTGTAACCTTGACCCGACCATCCCGAAGTGTATGACCTAGCGGGGAAATCATTAGTGGTAGACAACAAACAAACCTTCATCGTAAACTCTTCTTTCTTGTGGGCATCATACGTAACGATGCCTTTATCCCACAACTCTTCCAACTCATCTATAACTGGACGAAGAAAGACATCCATGTCCTTACCGGGTGAACGGGGTCCTAGAATCAACAAACAAAGCTAGAATGTGGTTTCCTTCATGCATACCCACGGTGGGAAGTTATAAACGGTTAATATGACTGGCCACATGCTGTACGAGTTGTTCTGCATAAAGAAAGGACAAAATCCGTCGATTCCGAGACCCAGATATACGTTACGAGGTTCGCTAGCAAACTCAGGTTGTAGCGCTGCAAATCTTTTCCAACTATCACCATCAACCGGATGACGCAACACATCCGGATCGGCACTGTTACCGGTATGGTGCCAAATCATGTCTTCAGCGGTGTGCTTTGAAGCGTATAGTCGCTGTAATCTAGGAGCAATCGGAAAGTATCGAAGCTTCTTATGCGGTACTTTGATACCCTTCTTTGGGTCCAATCTAGACTCGCTACAAACTGGACACTTATCGAGGTCTTTGTTTTCTTTGTAATAAATAACACAATCGTTCAAACAAACGTCGATGGTAATATACCCCATACCCAAACTTTTCAACTTCTTGTTGCATGCTTCATAAGAATCGGGCAAATTGTGAGGTTTAGGCAAAATACGACCCAACAACTCCAATAGCTCGATGAATGAGGTGTTAGTCCATTTGTTCTTTACTTTTACGTGCATTAGCTTGGCAATGAAATTCAACGAACTCATCGATTTACAACCAGGAAATAATTATGTCTCCAATTCTTCGAACAATGTGTCAAAACTGCTTCGACTTGGAATATGTGCATCTCTCATCTCGGTGTCTCCCGGATGTCCACCAACATCGTAACTCTGTCTCACATCGTCATAAACATGCTGAATTTCATTTACTATAATTGGATCTTTACTTACAGGGGGTGTATGTGTTTGTATCTCCTCCTCACCGTGTTTTGCCCAAACCTTATAATCTTGGTTAAATCCCTCTCTTAGAAGGTGGGCCATAACAACTTCGGTTTTTAATCGACAATAATTATTACACTTCTTACACGGGCAAGACAAGTAACCGGTATAACCTCTACTTTTCTTAGCAAAATCGATAAATTTATAAACCCCAAAAATATATTCACTATCTAACACATTCGTCAATTCGATCCGACTCTTATCGATACTCATGTCCGAACTCGATGCCATCTCTTAACAACAATTTGAGTAAACTATGCGACTACATTCATATAAAAAAATAAAATACATAATTATTACAACCCAATGAATAAAATGAATAAAAATTACAACACAATAAACAAAATAAAAAAAATTACAAACTCATTGAATGAATAAATATTACAAACCATTGAATGAATAAAAATTATAAACCATTAAATGAATAAACATTACAAACCATTAAATGAATGAATATATAAAAAAGAACAAAGAATTAAATAAACAAGTAAAAATATATGAGCACAAAATATAAATTCACACAACACATGAATAATCAACCAACAAATATTTAATTCAATAACCTAATCATATGTTATATCAACTTGCTAATATAAACAAATAAATAAAAAATTTAAAAAGCATGAAATTTAATGGAAATACCTTGAATTGGATGGATAAATTGAAGAGTGATGTTAATTCCCCACCAAGAAATTGTATTAATTCACCTAATCAAACCATATAGAAAGAATAAAACACAATTAGAATTCAAAAAAAAATTAAAAGGTGAATTTCATGCAATTATTACCTTAAATTGTGTGATGAAAGATGATATTAATGGAGCCCCACCTTGATTATTGAACCAAGAATGATGCAAGATGAAGTGGAGAAGCAATTACAAATAAAAAAAAGGAATTTAGTTGTGTTTTTTGGAGAAAATCGGAGGATTTTTTTGGGTGTTTTGTGTGTTAAAAACCTGCTGTCTCCATTAAATAGGATTTAAGATTAGCGACGAAATACGGTTGTCGTTAAACAAAGACGTGTCGTCGCTAATCTTAAAATTAACGACGAAAATACGTGTCGCTAAGATAGCGACGACAGATCGGCAATTAAAAAAAATTCACAAATAAATAAAAAACAATCAGCGGCGAAAAGCAATTGAATAACAACGAATACATGTGTCGCTAAATAACGACACCAGTTTCTTCGCCGGTAAGATAATGTCGTCGCTAATTTCAAAAGATTAGCGGCGATTTACGGGTCGTCGCTAAATTCTCGTGGGTAAACAGCGCGAATCCAGTAATGGGGGTGGGTAAGGGTGAATTAATTGGGGACAGGTGGGTAAGGTAATAAATCGGTGTGTTATAAAAAGAAATTTAATTACTTATCGGTGCGGTCCGAACCGGTCTAAATTGAGGGGTTTTTTGTAATGGAACTAGACCTATAAGGGTTAGACCGGTCCGGTTCTACCCTGTAGCTCTTGTTCGGTTCCGGTTCGAGAACCGACCGATCCGGTCCGAACCGTTAGCCACCCTGAATAGCCTCTAATCTTGATCATAGTTCCCCACATTTAACCGACAAAACTATTTAAAATCATTACAAAGTCAACAAGTACAGAATACCTAATACTTTCTCACTTTTCTTATCCAGACATGAAAATACCGAGATGTATATTTTCGTTTGCCAATTGTTTTTTGAAACTCGTGATTTGGACTTGATGAGATACAGTGGATGCTTAATAATTAGAAAAACTAAAGATAAATTTATATTATCGTTTAGTTTTTTTACGATCGTGAAATCTTACGGAACCCTGTCAATGTGAACATTAGAAATCATAAATCATAATTCGCTTAAGGAAAAGAACACATAAGTCACAAGTTTATCGGACGTACTGTGTACAACATTTAATTTATTAATTTTGATACTATATATGCAGTACTCTCTCTATCTAGATAGCTAACATGTGTCAGGGTGGCTATCGGCCGTTCCGGTCCGTGTTCGGACCGGTTCTTACCGTGTTTGCCCCTTATCGGTCCGGACCGGTTTATCGGTCCCCCACTATCGGGCCCGGTCCGGTGCGGTTCTTCGGTCCAAATAATGAGAAAACCGACCGTTAACGGGGACCGGTTTATCGGTTCCGGTTTCGGTCCCGTACCGGTCCCACTATCGGTCTTCTCGGTTTTTTTTTTTTTTTTTTTTTTTTTAAATTTGTAAGTCATCATCTAGTCAAGGTTGAGTTCATAAGATAGAAAATACTAAACAAGCATACAGAAAATATCAAGAAGAACCAGCCAATAACAAGTCAAACTCATTTAACTAAACCAAATTGTAGATCATATCTTTACAATCCATAATGCATTATAACTACCAAATTATTAAAAGTGCATATAAATTAATAACACAATGCCAAACATCTCACTATAAAACAATAAATAAGCAGCGCCTTTAGTCATACAGCAGAAGGCCTTATTACCAATTTCAAAAACAGTAAACAAAACAAAATAATAATTCATCCACAACAAACAAATATTTATACTTTTCAAATCTTCCAATACTTAAAAACAAGATAAACTCAGAAAACAAAACTCGAAGATTTCCGGCTTTTAAAATACGTATAACCCATCGAAGATTTCCGGCTTTTAAAATACGTATAACCCATCTTAATTGAAGAAGCACATAGAAGGGAATCAATTGAATTTAACATACGATTTGATGCAACCATGAACCATGAACCGTGGATGGAGGATAATTGATTTGGGGATTAATTGATTCGCCAGAAGATCGAGAGAGAATGAGTGAGTGGAGTCGGTGGAAACAAAGTGGGGTGGGTGGGGTATTAATGGTTGGGCTTGGGCTGCAAAATGGGGTAAATGAATTTTTGGGTTTGGGCATAACTTGGGCCGCTGGATATATTACTCCACTAATGGGCTGCACTAAAAAAAAAAAAAAAAAATTATAACGGGCCGTTACCGGTCCGTATCAGTCACGGACCGGTTCGGTCCAGGACAAATCACAGGTTTCTACAGCGACGCACGATAAGGGTAAAACAAGGTGCGGTGCGTTCCGGTCAAGGCTAGCCACTCGGACTCGTTGCGGCGCCGGCGCTTATCGGCCCGGTCCGGTCCGGCGACCCGGTAAGCCGGGTCCGATAGCCAGGCTGAAACATGTGCACGCCCGTCTTTCCACTTTTTGAGGTCTGTGGATTCACCTTTCCTGGATCTATTACTTTCATGTCAGTGTTTATCTTCCTTTTCACCTTAGCACAAAGATACCGCGGATCAGAACCTGACTTAGTAAAAGGCCAAAACGGTATTGTAAATACATCTTCAAGATTTACTATTAGTAGTAAAATTAATTAAAAGCAGAAGTTACAGAGTAAGAAAGTACTGTTTGTGGTCCTATATATACTTACTTCTACATAAATATTCGAGTTTCATAGAAATAATTAATAGAGCACCATAGATAGATAAAAAGAAAAGGTCAAATTTGTTTATGTGGGTCCCAAATTAAGCTTGCAGGTAAAGGAAATAAAGAGGGTCCGCACGAGTGGGGGAGCTCTGAAAGGAGGACTAGTACACTTAGTACTACCATCCATACGCACGCTCTTTAAACGATTCCTACTGTCGGCTCACTCGTGCGCCATCATTCAGCCTGCTTTTCCACATTTCAGTTCAGACCACTTGATAGTAATTTCCTTCATTTGCAGCTTCAATCATTTTAATTGTTTGGTTGGTACTTCCTAAGTACACTTACATTGAGTGTTATTGGTTAATATTGAAGGAAGTTGCATGTATATTGTTAAACTGAGTAAAGTTAAGCAGGTTGTGATTAGATCAGTTTATTTTAGCGATGGTGAAGTGGGAGTATTGAGAAGTCCCTCCTACGTGAAGTGCATGTGTCTTTCGATTTAATTATTTGCTAGTAAGATTCTTGCGAGAGTAATACGAGGTAGATGGATTTGACATATGAGTTTTAAAATATTATCATTTTGGAAATTCTGACCAACGTGCATGTGAATATAGTATTATAATTTCGTGTCCTTTAACGTAAATCATTTGACTAGAATTCACGGACAACCTAAATGTTATTCTGATCAAAAAGATAAATTAACAAAAAAGAAAAATTGAATTTACTTTCATTTTGTAAGTGTAGACCTTCTTTGTCAAAGGAATAACAATTAAAATATGATTTCATGATATTGTTTTTTATTATTAGGGATAAATGTATATAAAATATTTGATACTTGTTTAATGGGTAAAAGAATTAATAGAGAACATGATCATCACCTAAGACATGATTGGAGTAGGTTGCAGTGAAGCACATGTGAGTTTGGACAAAAGCAGTTTGTGAGTCCTTAGATCATCATTTCGGTCGAGTAGGTAGGGTGCTTAGGCAAACCATTTTGACATCAATATTTTGAGGCATCTTATCATATACATATGTATGGCCCTTTTTGACCTATGTGTCTAAATTTACTATCATATTTGTTGCTGCACATAAAGAAACATGAAACAATTATGATACAAGTATATTATTTTAAGAACTTAACATGTGGGATTGTCTAAATTAAATATCCTAAGAATAATAATAGTGGTATAATTTAAAAATTGACACTTCACCTTGTCTAATTTATAGCCTGGTTACGATTGATTGAAAAGACAAACCAAGGCCCCTTAGGGAGTTGGGGAGCAAGAAAAGTAAATGCTTAAGAAGTTTACAACTCGCTGTTTAAGGAGACCAAAGACCAAAAGAAAATATCAATCTATTTTTTCTTATTGGTTTTTATTTTTTTTAATATTTGTCCTGAGTACGAGTTAATTTTTGTTCGAGTTATTGAAGAGATCTTTATCACATGCCTTTTATTTTAGTACGTTTCAAACTGCTAACTTTGTAAAACAAAGTTAATAACTAATATTTTATTTATTATCTAAATTACATGTTGCAATTATATCAATGTACGCATCCCTAACGCTGTACTGATACATGAATTCTGAAAATTATTCATATCAATAGTGTGATTGACAAAGGGACGTACAATGTATATTAGATTATTTCTATTAGAGTGAACATTAATGCTTATTTTTTTTTTTTTTGGTCCAAACATTAATGCTTATTTATAAACATTACTCAGATTCATTTTTTTGAAATTTTATTAAAAGTTAAATAGACTACTGTAACATGGAACCTCATGATTTTAATAGATGGTCCTTGTCAATTTATATATAAAAAAATATAACTTTCTGGACCATTATTCTTTATGCTTTGGTATATCATTTGACGTCAAGCTATATATATTGGCAATTTTTTCCTAAATTCTAATTTACATTTATTCACATTGACAAAAATCGATTTAACATGAGTCCAAACAAATTTATAAAATTAAACCTCTTTATGTAAAAGAGTTTATACATTAATTAGGGGTTTTTAAAAACCTCAAAAAATCAAAAATTCAAAATGATCGGTTTTTCGGTCTATTCTTATAAGATCGGCCGTGATCATAATAAAAGATAACTACTTTAAATTCATTCATAATCTTAAACTTTTTTATTTTATTTTAAAAATATGAATAAAAATATAAGATTCAAATCTTTCTTTTAACATGAAGAATTAAGTTCTAAATTGTTATTATGTAAATTTATATTATAAATAGTTTTATATAAAATAAGAAGAAAATTCTCTAATACTAATACTTATATTTAAAATAATACTATAATCATATATATTAAAAATATTTAGCACAAAAGGTCAATGCAAAAAAATAAATTTTGCTTAACAAATCCATAAATATAATTTATTATTAAATATGTGAAATTTATTAAAAATTATATGCAGCTTATTAAAAAATTTGCAATCTATTAAAAAAACAGTAACAACACATTAGAAACACAAAAATATCTTTCAATATACAAATTTTAGACTCATTATTGATGAAAGAATATGTTTATGTAAATAATTAACTCATATAATATTTATTATATAATTTTTTTATATATATTTTTTTTCTATTCGTTTCAAAAAATTGTTACATTTGTTTTTCACATAAATTAAGAAATGTTATTTTTTATTTATATATTTACTAAAATACCTTTCATAAAGCGTTAGTTTTGCAAATATTTATTGAGAATATATAATTAATTAGGGGTAAATTTGATATAAAAAAATGTGTCGATTTTTTAAAATGACAAGATTTTTAAAATAATTATTTTTAATATATATTTTTTTATGAACGAAGGGAGTAATTATTTTTACCACTAATAGAAGTGAGGAATGTGTGCCACTTCACAAATCTCTAATAAGTAATAATATCGTCGTTAGTAATGATGCTTCTAATAATGATAATGATGCTTCTAAAATATCAGGATGTAATTTTGTTTACATGTTACTTTACATATTTCATCATGGGGTAGAATTTAAGTAAAAAGAAAAAAGTCCTTTGCAACACTAATTATCATTTGGGTGAATTGATTGAATAAACCTTACATGCAAGTTCTTCATTAACTATCTTAGAAACCATACTGATCACATTTTTTGTCGTGTAAAAGATTTAAAGTACAATTTTTTTTCTGGACGCGATTTAAAGTACAATTCAAAAACTTCTTGTATTTGTACATGATAATTAAAGTTGATCAAAACAGTTGAAAAAGATCTATTATCAAGAACCTTTATCATTTTTTTCCTATAAGCATATATTATAATTCTTTATATATATATATATATATATATATATATATATATATATATATAACTGAAACGAAAATTCGACTACTCCGCAAAGACTAAGAGATCCTGGAATCGAATCTTATTGGAAATGAAATAATTCCAAAATCTAAAGTAGCTCTCATATGTATTCAAATAAAAACCCCCCGACTATAATACATTGCAGAGCTCCGGTCTTGAAAGCACATCCAATGTAACTAAGAATGAGTACATTCGACGCAATACTTCTTAATCAGACGATCATCCTTGATTTTCAACTTTCTTAGGATATCGTCAAATATAAATCATCCACCTTCATAGGGTTCGATCATCTAGAACCTAGAATAGGTCTGGTTTTAAAATACCTTAAATATAAAATTCTAACAACATTAATCAATTGGGATTAGCTCATTGACCAGGGCCTTGAACATCTAATCTAGTGGTACAGAGACTCTGAATCCAAAATGGCTCTCCTATATAAAAATATATATATATATATATATATATATATATATATATATATATATATATATATATATATATATATATATATATATATATATTCTAACAACATTTACCCCAAGATTCAAACATTTCACATCTCAAAACAATCAAGATTTTTATTATCATTTACTACAAGAGTGTATCACGAGTTAGAAACTCATCAGAAGTATATTAATTATAACCAGATACTTCTAGATCATAACCCACGCATGGATTTGTCTCATTCTATTAACAGATGGAGAATCTTGTCTTGTCTTGTCTTGTTTCATGCATTTCGACCAATGGGCTTCTGTTGAACAACTTGATATGAACAAAATGGGTAGATAAACACTAAATCTGTTAGAAGTTTATTTTAATAAAGGAGATGTAGAAAATACTACCATTAATTAGAAAAAAAAAATCCAATGACACATGATATGTCTATGATATTTTGAGAAGAAGGAAAAAGAAATGCAATACTAAGTTAAATTGATAAAACCATATATAGCTTGAAACCAAAGAAGTTGATTATTATGTACAATAAATAAGCTAGCTAGAGCCAACCATCTTTGAATTCCTTTCTTGAAGTACATCTACTAGATAATTAAGTATCACCTCGCTCATGCCAGCACACAAGCATAGCTACGCAACGCCTGAGAATGTAAAATTTTGCACGTTGTTTCTTCGCGATATGACTACACTTCTCCCCGAATGATCTGCTTCTACTTGAATCCTGCTCTTTCTGTCTACTCTTACCCAAGCTCGCTGTAGGGATGTTGCTACTGCTACTTTCACCCTCTATCATGGTTTCTTGATTTTGTTCTTAACAGAAAGAAGTCAAAAGCTTCTTACTACTTGTTATACCAATAGCAATAGATATGCTTTCTAGTTAGCTATGTGCCCCTCTCTCTCTCTATATATATATATACTGGTTCTATACTTTAATGATATTTACATCAGTGAAGTTTTTCACAATAGACTTACCGGGTTAATTTATAGATGTTACCCGAAATACGTATTAAATGATAAATGGTAAATGAATTTTACTTGCATGATCAATTATTTAATATTCATTGAAAGCAACAAACTAGTCTTATATATATAGTTCCTTCTCCACCAAGTAGTACTTGTAATGATCTAATTATTGATGTCGACTAATTATAACTATTCAGCCAGCACCAGCTGAGAGAGGACAAATCTGGCAAATAGTACCCTAGATATTGACTAATCCCACAGTACTAGGTGTTGATTTGATTTGAGGCATTCATAAATATATAGAAAGAATAAAAAACAAAGTTAGAAAAAAAAAAAGGATCCCATATTACCAAAGATTAAAATATACGGAGGATAGCTATAGCCTTGCCGCCTTAGTATTAAAGGAGCTGCTGTTGAAAAAGTTTTCAATTTTGAAGGGAGATATTAACATTGTATGTGAAATTTTTAACGCATTTTTTTGATTAGGACGTTTTTAAATGTCTCCGGTATTGGATTAATCACAAATATATCAAATTTAAGTAACAACTAAGCAAGTTAAAACATAAAGTAATTCATTCAAAATCTATTATATATGCCTTTCAAAGTGTGTTAGAGTAATTTCCAAGATAATCCAAATAGAATTTATGAAACATAAGATTATTTTTTATGTTAATTAATGGAATATGAGAATGATGATGAAATGATTCTAAGATAAGCTAGATGTTCTTGAAATTTCGGTATCCTTGAGTTGTATTTCGAGTCGATCCTATCTCTATACACAATTGATTAGGACCAAAGAGAAGGTGTTTTACCCGAACAATTCAAAGTTTAAGGAGGTGTTTGTTTGCACTTAATGAGCTCTTAATCTGATTCATTAAGTCACTGGATCAATAAGACTGTTTGTTTTCTGACCAATTCAGATCTGAATACCTCTTAACTGGTCTGTTTCATTAAGATTTAAAACCAAGTCTGATTCATTCATACACTGCCTTTTAACAGAATAAGTCCTATTCAGCTGTTATTCAGCATTAAGTACTTATCACTTAAAAAATCAAACGACACCTAAGTCACTATACCTGGGTGTATCACATAAATGAGAGAATAATAGAGTGGAAAATATGATGCATACCCTTTTCTACACTGGACAACGTAATTATAGAATTCTAGAGCCTATTAGACCACTTGGTCATGGAATTCTTCCATGTCATACATAATTTGGTACTCGAGGATGTAATGATTGCGAAGGTTTTGATGATTATGATCGATAAATCGTTTTCTTGACTTCTTGATAGATGGGACCATGTTCAAGATGTAATGTTGTTTGGAGTCCGATAGCCAAACCTTGTTAGAGTGGCCAGTGGCGCTACTTCCACTACTACGGTTACAGTTTTTAGCGACGAAACTTGTCGTAGACAGTTTATCATAGATATATATACGTATTAGAGACAAAACTTAAGTTGTTGCTGAAATTGGTTTAGTGGCTTATTACGACGAAATTAGGCGTCACTAATATGATATCATTACAATGAATTGTTGTTGTCTCTACTTATCATCTCATTAGGAAAGATGTTTATTGTCGCTAATGATACACTCAGTAGGAATGTAATGTGTAGTAGCGATGATTGTAGCCATCGCTGTTGAGTTAATTATTAGTGACAATCTCATATTATTCCTATTCACTTATTATTTATCGATGACACTATTATGTCATTAGCAACGATAAAGTCTTCGCTAAAGGTTTTTTATAATTATTAACTTTTATTTTAAATTTTAAATTTTTTATTTAGGTCATTTTTCATTACAAATCCAAAAAGTTGAAATCCAACTTAATAAAAACATGATTTGACTAGATAAACTTAAAAGTCTGAATCATAAAAATAAATATATACAAAACTTGAATAGTCTGAATAAAATTAAAAAGTGCAGAGAAAAATAAAATAAAAATAGAGTTTAAAACTGATAATTCTAATCATCATCAAGGTTGTTATCTTTGTCTTTGTCTCGTAGCGTGGGATGAGTAAGACTGGTAGAAGATTTGGGAACCAGCTACCCTAATCTAATTTATACAAGCAAGTGCTCTACCCAATAGCTCGAGGCTATAAGTCTAATGGGTGGCGGTTGTAGAGCTCTTAGATAGGTCAGAGTCAGGAATGTATGGTGGCCTACCCTTGGAAATCAGATAATTATCTATGGCCTCAATCATGTCGTTTAAATCCCGCTGAATATTAGTTTGTAGGGGTCTTAGCAGATTTCTTACTTTTTCCCTTTGGAGGTGGGCGAACACCAGCCACCCAACTCTGGGAACCCATATCCATCACTTTTTGAGTAGTGTCAATCATTGTTTCGACTTGATCATTTTGCGTCAATAAAGGGGAAGATGATAAAGATCCCTAAGACCTAGAATGTGACTATGACTGTGTGACTCGTGCACGAATCAGGTCTCTCAATTTGTCATGTTACATGGACTAGACACCTATACATTATTCAAACATAATATGCGATATCACAAATTGGAATTCTTTAAATGAAACTTACATGAGATTGACAATAATGGTCCTTTCTCCACTCCTAAAACCAAGTCATAGGCAACCTCTGTAAAGAATTCAGTCAGTCAAGGAAGTGGCACATCCACTTTCTCTCCCTCAACCAGTTCGTGGAAAACTGGTGGGTTCATCTCCCTTCCCGTGTCATTCAAATTGTCAAAGTATTTACCAGGAACAATAAAGATATGTATAAGAAAATATATACCACATATAAATCGTCCCTTCTCTGAGAGTGTTTCTTTGATCCGCCTCCACTTGTGTGATCTTGCTTTGCCCTGTTGGCCTTGTTTGCTTCAGAATGGTTATGTATTTTTGAAAATATGAATTAAATAATTTTCCTACAAAATAAATAAAGAATATTAATATCTTATAACTTAAAGAACAAGTATCATGCTATTCTCGCTATCCCATACTTTTAGCTCTATGCTCTCGTCCGACGCATCACCGGGTTTGAGGCCCTTTAGGTAGTAATCCATTTCAACTCTGTATATGAAGTCGTTGTACCTACTAGCGCAAATCCCTTACAGGTGGTCTGATGCCTAAATTTGTTTTAGTCTGGTCATTGTCTCTAATCATCAATTCAGAAGATATCCTGCAACAAAATCTCAACACGTCAAAATTTGTCACCCCTAAACATTTTTCCGAAAGTAAGAATAAACTAATTAAAAGGTAATTACATGTAATATGTCGCGAACATGTTGCACCAGTTCTGGTGGTACTTGCACCCACGCCTTAAAGCATGGTAGTCCAAGCCACCTACTTATCGTATTTGGTGGTACTTGGACCCCGTCCTCATCCATCGCTTTGTAGGCAGATTGGAGGGTCTCCCTCTCCCTTGGTATTCTTTTTGTTTTCCCATATTAATATATTAACGAATAATACAATAAAAAAATACAATAACGAAAACATGGGGTGGAGCACCCAATAATATGTATATTGGGGGTACAAAGGGGATCGTGTCCTTCGTCATCTCCACCATTCCCCCAAGCAATAACATCCTCTGTATGTAATTAAAATAAATAATCCAATATCAACTGATCATTTACAAAAGATCAAATGGATATTAAAAAAATTAAATTAACATTAAGACATAATTTGTTAAAGACAAAAACACATTAAATCTAAAATAAATATTAAAACATAATGGTGAATAACTTAATATAATAGTTGTATCTAATCAGTTAATCCATTACATGTGGCGAGATAATCTCTCATCTAATAATCAACATACTCGTGGTGGTATCTTATATACTTCATACATATCTTACACGGGTAATCCACTTGATGCCTAAATTTGTGAAAATGTCTCCTATGCATTCGCAAACCTGTTTGGATGTCACTGTCGTTGTACAAATAGTAGTGAACTTAAAGTTCGTGCTTGCCCCTATTGTAATGGTAAGTATCTTGCTCCAAACAAGTCATACATGTGCCTAGTTTGTGGTTTGGTAGATTGATAACATGTCTCTCTACTAGTGCTCGTCTATAGCGATCCTGGTGGGCGTATCCGGGCTATGATGTAGATCTCTCCGCCTAGGCGCGCCTGGGCGCCGCCTAGGCGTTAACTCCTTCTTCAACCGCTTACGCCTAGTTAAAGCATCTTAGTCATCGTTTAATAGGCTCCTAGCCCGTCTAGCCGCCGACTAATGGCAAAAAATGACCGCTTAGGCGCCGATTAATGGCAAAACATGCCTGCACAGGCCTTCCTATTATAACTCAATTTTGAGTATTTCTATGTTTACAATAGTGTTATTAGATGAATTTTATGACTTCAATAGTTAAAATTGCTATAACTATTACATATATATTACTAAATATACAAAATTACACAACGAGATTCAAAACTCTATAATTCCGCTTAGGCCCCGTGTAATCCCGCCTAGGCGCTAGGCCCCGTTCGACCGCCTAGGTCGCAAAACTGAGATCTACAACATAGTATCCGGGAACCCGGGAGTGTTTTTCATCTGCTGCCACCGACCCAGGAATAATGTCCACTTACTAAATAGTGTTCCAAAATAATTATCCACTTAGAATCTCAAGACATTTTTTTTCCAATTTCTTCCCATATTATTATAAAATATTCAAATTTATATTTTCAATATATATTTAAAATATCAAGACACTTTATGAGAGGTATTTTAGTAATAATGAGTGTAATAATTGTTTTTCTTAATATATATGGAGAGTTAAGTGGATTATTTATGGGACAGAGGAAGTAAAATTTAAAGTGTCATTAATTTTTTAAATAATACGTATTTATCTAGGGCACAAAATATTGGTATTATTATTTTAGGCATTTAAGTGTTTTTTACAAATATTTGGGTCAAAATTGTTTTATAACTACAATTAGAGGCCTAATTTTATTTTATTTTTAAAATAGTTCGGGGTAAAGTTTATTATTTAATATTAAAGGGCTTAAGTGTAATTTATTATATATTCGGACTTAAAATTCAATTTTTAATATTTTTGATCTTTAAGTGTATTTTTTAAAGAATTGGGGTTAAAATACAATATTTCAAATTCTAGGGGCTTAAATGCATTTTTGATATTAAGGTTAAAGTAAAGGGTTAGGTTATAATTTTCAATTTTTTGGGGGTTAGGGGAAATTTTGAAAAGTTTTGAGTTTAGGTGTAATTTTTAAAAGTTTAGGGATTAGAGTGTATTTTTAAAATTTTAGGGGTTAGAGTGTAATTTTCAAATATTTAGGTGTTAGGCTGTAATTCTTATAAGTTTAAGGGTTATTGTGTAATTTTCAAAAGGTTTGGAGTTAGAGTTTAATTTCTAAAACATTAGGGATTGGGGTTAAATTTTCAAAAGTTCATGGTACAATTTTCAAAAATTTAGGGTTGTACTAATATTTTTCAATAAAGTTATTATGTTATTTTAAAATTTTCACAAAAGTCCCAATTGAGAAACTTGTGATAGTCAATATCGATTCATTCGTGCTTCTCATTTATTTCCCATACAACTTTCCACCCCATTTGCGACTTCTTTACATTTATTTCATCGATATAAAAGATTTTTTTTGCTTGAGTAGCTAATATGTAGGGTTCTTCACTCCACCAAAAATCTTGTATTAATAATGCCCTGGAAGAAATTCCTAGACATGGTTGTCATTTTACTTGGACTAATAGAAGAGTTGGTGATAAATTGGTCAAATGTATACTTGATAGGGGTCTTATTAATAAAAAATGGGCTGACCTCTACCCCAATGCTTGGTTAGCTGTATTACCTACAGTGGGTTTTGATCATTCTTTTATGATATTCTATAGAGACAAAGATAATAACTTTAAAAAGAAGATATTTTACTTTCAGTTCTTCTGGTCCACTGAAGTTGTCTGTTTTAATATTGTAAAAAAGTGTGGCTTGATAATATTAACCTCAGGGGTATACCTACTAAAACTATGAATCACAAACTCAATATTACTAAAAGGAAATTAGCTATTTGGAAGAGAGCTAAGTTCAATAACAATAGAAAACTTATTGACAATTTGATGGGAAGACTTAAAATTCTTTCTAACAGTGTTACTAATGATGATGATTGGGATGAATATAATTTCATTCTTAAAAAAATAGAAGAAGCATGGGATAGAGAGGAACAATTCTGGAAAGATAAATTCAGGGTGTTGTGGCTCAGAAAAGGGGATAAAAATGCATCATACTTTCATGGTAGTACTAAGAATAGGAGGAAATGAAATATCATTAAATTAATAAAGGACTCAACTGGTACTTGGGTTGAGAAAGATGTAAATAACTCTGTAGTTTTTATTAATTATTTTAATAATATTTTTACTACTGTGGGCTCGCGCAATTTTGAAAATGTGCTTCAACTGATTGAACCTTGTGTGAATAATAATATGAGTAACTCTTTAATTGGCCCTATAACCCATGATGAATCTAGGTCAGCTGTTTGGGAGCTGGGTCTGAATAAAGCTCCAGGCCCTGAGGGTTTTTTGGTTCTTTTTTTCAAACTTATTGGGATATTATTAAGTTGGATGTGATGAGAATTATAAATAATTTTTGGAATAACAATGCTATCCTAGATAATATCAATCAGTCATTCGTAGCTCTCATACCTAAGATTGACCAACCTTCTGAGGTTCATCATTTCAGGCCTCTTAGTTGCACCAACTTCATTTATAAGATTATTTCTAAAGTCCTGGTTAATAGATTAAATCCTATTATGCATTTTGTTGTGGATGAAAATCAGTTAGGATTTATTCCTGGAAGAAAAATACAAGGAAATATTATGATCTCTCATGAAATTATTAATTTTGTAAAGAGAAAGAAAGATACTAAAAAATACTATCTTGATATTAAAGCTGATGTTAAAAAGCCTTATGAATATACTGAGTGGGATTTTCTTCAACAATTACTTACTAAGATGGGATTTCATTCTAAATGCGTTAAAAATATTATGGACTGTGTTACATCGGTTACATATTCTATCCTTGTAAATGGTAAGGACTACCCTCTTAATAAACCTAATAAGGGAATCAGACAAGGGGATCCCTTATCCCCCTTCTTATTCTACCTTGTCTCTCAAACTCTCAATCTTATTGTTAAGGATAAAATTAATAAAATTCTCCTTGATAGTTTCAAAATTGGTAGACACTGTCCTACTATTACTCATCTGCTTTTTGCAGATGATAGCATCTTCTTCTTAAAATTTGAGTTCAAGGATGTTCTTACCTTTAAAATATGAAGACTGAGTATGAAATTGCTACAGGTCTCTCTCTTAATAAAAGTAAATGTGGTGTTTTGTTTAGTACTAATACTCCAGCTCATATTATATATTTTATGACTAATAAACTGGATGACTCTTTAGGGTCTTATTTGGGCCTCCCTACTGACTAGAACAGAAACAAATCCAGAGATTTAGACTGGATAATTGAAAGAGTTGTTAATAAAGTTGAAAATTGGAAAACACTCTTTTTATCTGATAGCGGTAAAGAGATTTTGATTAAATCAGTTCTCCAAAGTCTTCCTAATTATCTTTATGTCTAACTTTCTATTGCCTAAGAATATTTGTAACACTATACATAGCATTATTGCAAGATTTTGGTGGGGTAAGAATAATAAAAAGAGTATACATTATTATAAATGGGAATCTCTTTGTACTTCTAAGTTTCATGGTGGCTTGGGTTTTAGGGATATAAATCTTATAAATTATGCTATTCTTGGGAAACAAGCATGGTATATACTACAAAATGAAAACTTTTCAATTGCGAGGCTTCTTAAAGGCAAATATTACTTGAATGATACTTTTTAAAGGCAAAAATTGGTTATGCTCCCTCTTTAGGGTGGAGAAGTATTTTACAAGGGAGGAAAGTCTTTGAAAATGAAATCTCTTGGAAAATAAGAAATGGTGATAAAATTCCTATCCAAACTGATATTTGGATATCTAATATTAACAAATGTATTAAGCCTAGTAATAATAATATTACTCTTGTTAGTGAAGTTATTGATAAGGAGGATTTTAGTTGGAATGAAACTGTTGTTGATTCTAATTTTCAGCCTCCTTTAAACGATATTATTTGTAATATTCCCCTACCTAACGTTGAATGTTTGTATTTTTATATTTGGAACAACTCTAAGGATGGTAATTACAGTGTTAAGGAGGCTTATCATCTTCTTAAAAATCAAAAGGATGATCAGCTGGATAAAAATACTTTTAAAAAACCTTCATCCAGTTATAACTTAGACCCTGCTATTTGGAAAATTATTTGGGCTATGAATATTATACCTAAAGTACAGAATTTCATGTGGAAATGTCTTAATAATATACTTCCTAATGGGGAGAATTTGTTTAATAAAAATTGTATAAAACCAAACTTTGCAAAGTTTGTAATATGGAGGATGAAACACTTGAACACCTTTTCTTTGCTTGCCCTTGAGCACGCACAACTTGGTTTGCTTCACCTTTATCTCTTCTTACTCGTAATAACAGTGCTAATAATATTGGGGATTGGTTTATTAACCTTACCAAATCTACTATGAGTAATGAAGGAAATTGTAAACGTACTGCTGAGTTAATCAGATATATATGTTGGTCTATTTGGAAAGGCAGAAACAGTTGTATTATTAAGGGTATTGTTCCTGATCCTAATTATGCTTGTCACTTAGCTGTGAAAGGTTGCTATGATTACAAGAACAAGAAACAAATTCTAATGATGCAAACATCTTTAATGATCAGTTGAAGGAAAAAGATATAATTGCTGATATTCCTCTTATGCTTAATAACTCGAAATCTCTTAAAAGTACTTATGTTTCTGCTGAAGTTATAAATGATAATAGTAAGATAAAAAGAAGGGTAAAAAGTAGTAAGAAAAATTGGAAAACCCCTGCTTTTAACAATTTAAAATAAATACAAATGCTTCTTTCTCATCTCTTGGTTGTGCTATTGGTTATGTTATCAGGGAATCTAAGAAGACTGAAGCTTCTAATATAGCTAAAGCAGAAGCACAAGGAGTTTTATGGGGTTGCAAAGTTGCTAGGGGCTTTCCTACAAACTCTGTCACCATAGAAAATGATAATGCAGCTATTATGGAGCCTTTAATATCTGGAATCCCTTTTACTAAATTTGATTGTTGTAATATTTATAAGTCTATTTTTGGTTGTACAGAAACTTGTGATCCCACTTTCTCCCTTGTACCTTGCTTAGAGAATGTTGTGGTTGGTTGGGTTGCTAAACAAACCCTGTGTGGTTTCTTGTTTGGTGACTGGGGTTTGCACCCCCCCTACCCAGTTAGTTGATCTTTTGTGCCTTGATTTGCCATCCTGTGGCGTCAGGTTATTTCCATTGTACTACTTTCATTATCTATCTATTATAAATGTTTGACAAAAAAAGATCTTGAAACAAAAAAGTTTACCTGAAAAATATATATAAAAATAAGTAAATGTTACATAGAACTAAATCCTATGAAATACAAAAATATTAATGAAAAATGGTTGGACTGCATTATTTTATCATAATTTGTGAAAAACCAAAAAAGAAATTAAAAATATTGGTCCTGAACCAAATTAATTATTAAATAGGTCAAACCTTGTAAAAGATAATTTGAATCACAAATCTAACCGTAATTTTTTTTTAGTATTGGTATTACCAACAATACTCTAGCAGATGCCGCTTCCAACTATAGTTTTTAGCATTCTTGTTGTTTTTAGACGCCATAAATCCAAGTGTATAACTTTGAGGTTTAACTTCACGTTCGAGGTTCAAGTGGCAAAGGGGGGTCCTCGGGGAATACCTTACGAAGCCAGTGTTGATTTTTCTTTTTGCACTTGTTAATCAAGACAATTATCTTGGTGGTAATTGGGCATGGTTATGCTGAAACCAATAAGAATGATAACAAGTGAATTTATATCGGTTTAGGGGTTCTCTCTCTAGTCAACATGCAGTTTAGGGTCAAACTTCCATCTTTCCTTAAATTTCCTGGCTTAAATCCTTAGCTTCCTCCCTTGATTTCTTAGTGCATGTTACTATTTTCATGTTTTCTAACATTCTGTGTTTTAAATATGTATATATTTTTGTTTCATCCCTCTTTTCTCCTCTGTTTTCAACTTCTCTGTTTCTTATCGGCAGTTTGGTGATGATCAGCTGTGTTCTTCGATGGAGTGTACAAACTCCGTTATTCACTTGGCGCATTAGTACTTCCCAGTTCAGGTTGTTCTATGCTTGCTTAACAGCCCTTTGTTTAGGTAAGGGATATATGGTTCCTTTAGGAAAATACGGATCACATCTTCAAGCATACTTTCGGGTTAAGCTACATAATGAGAAGGCGATTATAATTTCTTGGGTCACATTTGCTGCTTTGGTATATGAAGTGTATATTTGCAAAAGGATGAAGAGTAGGCTACAAAACTGCTGCAGTAATCTTTGTTTTATTATTGACTGCGATATATATAGAGCATACTTACTGGAAAGAGTGAGGATGTTAAGTGGTATGATATCATACTCCTATTTCTGTGGTTTCATTGAAATCAGAGATGATTATTTAAACTGGCCTACTGATTTCTTAATGACAATTGGGAGCTCAGATAAGTATTCTACTCTATTACTCATTTCGACTTGTATATTGGACTGTTTAAGATATGCAGGGCCTACTGAAATCAGATGGACTGGGCTTTATCTCTATTATCTTATTAATGGCCATATTAATATACGTAGTTGGGATAAACTTAAGTCCAATCTTTATATTAATCTTCTCTTATGGGCTATATCTATCTTATATTCTTTCACCTTAATTGGGCTAAGAATTACCTTTTCCTTCACGTTTTGGTTAATTGGATTTCGAGACAATAGAAATATCACGCTTCCTCCTGTGAGTATCTATCTGCTGGCCTCTCAATTGGTTGATTTGTTTATTCGAGAATGGAAGGATATGTCTTTCAGATTTTATTTTTTGTCTTATTCGTTACATTCCAAAAGGCGTATCACTTTCGACCTCGGTGGCTACCTCTCCTACGCTATGGGAAGATTTTTTATTCAAGCGTGCTTCTTTACCGCTGCAACTCCTCTTTATATTTTATTTTTACGCCCCGAGATGGAATTTTCTTGGACAAGTGGATGAAGATGACGACAAATTCTTTTATCACTCCAAGGGTTATAAGCAAAATATGGAGTATATATACTATGCAGGAAACAACATTCTTCTCTACAACTACACTACAATAATCTACTTTAAAGCTGCTCATTATTCTACTTTCAATTTCCTAATCATGTCTAACCTAAACAGTCACGATCTACCCCTAGCCAAAGCCAAAAGCAAAACTCTGAAAAAGTTTGTTGTAGTTTCATTAGCCACTAAAACAACTGCAATAAGAACTCGAAATGACGAGTTTGTTTTTGTTGCAAAAGTTCTATCCACAGGAGTCTTTACTTTGGGAGTGTTTATGAAAGCTGTACTAGACTCATGGGGCATCAATTGCAGAATTCTATTTGAAGAACTCGAAGCTAATGTTTTCAAAATAACTGTTGAAGAAGCTGAGGAGGCTGAAAGACTATGGTTCTTAAGACCTTGTCTTGTGCAGTCCATGCACGTTCTTATGTGTAAATGGGAGAACCAGGTTGAGTTCAAACAGCTTGATCTCACTAATTCCTATGCTTGGGTCAGAATATATGGACTTGCTAACTCTCAAAACACGGTGGACTCTATTCAAACTTTTGGTAATTACATAGGAAGTGTGGAGGAGATTGACTTCCCAGCAAATGCAACAACTGTTGCAATTTCATTAGGTTTTGAGTCAAATTCAATGCGTTTGAAGCAATTAAGACTAAAGTGTTTGTCGAGCAGCAAGATGGTGCGGCATGGGTTGCTTTTAGGTATGAAAACATTGGTCTTTTCTGCTACAATTGTGGCTATATTGGTCACAATAAGGGTTCATGTACGGTGGGGATGGTAAGGCCAAAGTGGAGCGATGATTCATATAGATTTTTTAATTGGAATCGAGAAACTACTGTGAGAAGCGAGGACAAAATGTTTCATAATATAAGAAAGCGTGATAGGTGGGGGATATTTGATAAGGCTGTTAGATTCTTTCCTTTTAGGAGAGATCATCACGACAACGATGATGAAAACAATGAAGGCTTTGATAGGAATGAACATGTGGTTACTGCAATTAATCATGGAGGAGCTGCAAATCAAGCTAGTGGTTTAGGAGTCAATGAAAGCAATGTGAAAAATCAAAAATAATCTTCAGAGTCAGCGAAAAGAAAGAGAGAAAACACTCGCGTTTATGGAGCTCATAAAATCTATCAATCCAGACAATGAAGCTGTAGAAGTCAACAAAAAAACTTACCCTATGCTATTTGAAATTATGTAGAAAGAGATGGGTGACTTCGGAGATTCAGTGATCATTAGTCAGCAACCGGTGAATGACATTCTTTTGACAAGAGAATCAAAAGTGGAGGAGTTCTATGGTAATATTTTCAGCAATAGCGAGAAAAGGAGTCTCGAAACTGGTTATTTGCGAAGTTGGTTTAATCCTACTGGTGTTTACAAGGAAGGGGGGATTGTTATTCGTGATGATCAACAAAATCTGGGTTATAGTGTGAAGGAAATACCTCGCTTGGACTATGATTTGAACAAGACAGAAGCGAAAAGCTATGAAGATGGTGGGAACAAGGTTCTGGATAAAGGAAAAGCTATCTTAGTTGAAGATGAGGATTTCGAGGAAGATTTCGAGCCCAAGGAGAGTTCTGGCAATTCGCAATCGGTTCATATAAACCAGCATTATCGACAGGAAGAAGATTTTAATGAAAGAGCTTTTAAAAGTACGCCAAGGATGAGGGTTGTTAATAACGTGGAGAAATTTACGTGGCCAGGTGAGCTGAAAAGAAAAATGGCGCCTAACTTTAGTGGGGTCAAGAATAATGCTAAGAGAATCTGTGTCGAGGATGTAGACAATCTTGGGAAAAGAATCGTGGAGGCGCGAAACTTTCTTGATGAGTTACTTGTTAGTTATGGGGAGATCAAAGAACAATTTGTTGAATATGAGTATGTGAACGTGTGTGGTCCTAACGCGGTGATGGAAAGTGAGATGGAGAATGAGCAGTATTACTATTGCAGTGCTGAGAACTGTGTTGGTCGTTTGAGGGGTGATAACATATCGAGTGACGATTATGATGATGATGGTAGTACCCAGGCTGCGCCTGTGAAGGAGACCCTCATCAATACAAATCTCAAGGGTATCGGCCAGCCTGGGGTAGAAGCGGCCGGTGTTGATGGATAACTTTATGATTTGGAACTGTCAAGGGGAAAAGGCACTTGTGACAATAAATGTAGTGAAGTCCCTTATTTCGAAGTTTAATGTGTCTTTATTATGTCTCTTGGAAGCAAAAATTAAGAGTAGCGATGTTAGGTCTTGTAGTATCCTTAGCCATTTCAATAATAAGTTTGTAGTGAACCCTGGAGGAAAAGCTCATAGGTCCGAGGGCATTACACTGGCTTGGAAGGATCATATCAAGTTAAAAATTGTAGTTTCTCTTTCAAATTATATTATCGCTCATGTGGTGGAGTCTAGTTTTATTTCTTGGTATATTATCTTCATTTACGCTCCTAATGATATGAACAAAAGAGAGAAGACTTTTATTGACATATCCAACTGGTTAAACAATAGTCAAAACCCGACTCTCATTATTGGTGATTGTAACAAGGTATGTAAAGCATCGGAAAAACAAGGTAAATTACAACCTAGCCTTGATAGAATGCTCAAATTCAATGAATTTAATGATTCAAACAACCTCATTGATATTCCTACAAAGGGCTGTTTCTTTACTTGGTCTAATAAAAGACAAGGAATGGAAAACGTCAAAGAAAGGCTAGACAGAGGATTAGCAACTGAGGATTGGTATAGTCTTTTTCCAGATACGACTATTAAGGTTCCACCAGAAATAGGTTCAGATCATTCTCCACTGATCGTTCAAAGGTCTAACAACTTCAAGCCAAATAATAAATACTTTATGTTTGAGTCAAGATGGCTTGAGAATCTTAAATGTAAATAAGTGGTTAGTAAATCTTGGAATAATTTGAGGAATTTGGATAACATCAAGAATTTTATTATGAAAAGAGATGCGACTTGTCTTGCACTATCGGGTTGGAGTAAAGAGAAATTTTGTAATGCAAGAAAATTATTAAATAAATACCAAGGAATATTGGAGAAATTACAAGATGGGGTGCTGACAAAGGATAATATTGAATTGGAGAAAAAAGTAAGAGAGGAAATGGAAGATTTATGGAAACAAGAGGAACCGTTTTGGGCGGATAGAGCATGTGATGATTGGATAAAAAAGGTGACAAGAACACCAAATATTTCTTCGCCAAAACGACGATGCGACGTAATATTAATTGTATAAATGAAATAAAGAATAATAATGGTGAATGTATTGAGAATCAGGACGAAATAAAGAATGTAATTCAAGCATATTTTCCAATGTTTTTAAGGCAGGTAAAGTGGATCATATTGAGGAGGTAACTAACCATACGTCGTGTAAAGTCGATGGAAATATGAACGAAATTCTTATTAGGACTCCAGATTCGGAAGAGATTAAGATGGCGATTTTTTCAATGTCAGGTTCAAAAGCTCCGGGACTGGATGGTTTACCAAGGAAATTCTATCAAGAATTCTGGGAAATTATTAAGCTTGATATATATATATATATAAGTAACCATGGATTTGTTTGAAAATAACGCTTCTTTGGACAAAATCAACGATACTATTATCACGCTGATTCCAAAGGGTAAAACTCAAGAGTTTATAACGGATTTCAGACCAATCTCGTGTATTAACTTTGTATATAAAATTATAGCGAAAATCATGGCCACGAGACTACAACCAATGATGAATGAAATTATTTCTTCGACTCAGTCGGCGTTTATTAAGGGTAGAAGTATTCAAGATAACATTTTAATAGCCCAAGAAGTTGGTGTTTTCTTGAAAAATAAGAGAAGGTCAAGTAAACATTATGGTGCGGTAAAAATCGATATGACAAAGGCCTATGATCAAGTTGATTGGAAGTTCTTGTTGGCGATCTTGAGAAAATTGGGTTTTTGTGAGAAATTGATTGAATTAATTTATAATTGTATATCTTCGATACCGTACCAAGTTAAGGTTAATGGTGAACGACTAAAGAAATTTAAGTCTGAGAGAGGCATCCGTCAAGGCGACCCGATGTCTCCACTTCTTTTCTCTATGCTAACTGAAGGCCTTATCGGCCTTATTAATTATGAATGCTAAGAAGGTAATATCAAAGGAATTTCGCTAGCTAGGGCGGCACCAAGGCTTACTCATCTACTGTTTGCGGACGATGCTTTATTATTCCTGGTGATAAACGATACGGAAGTTTAAGCTTTCACGAGGGTTCTTAATCTATATTGTTGTGCTTAGGGTCAAAAAATTAACTTTGGAAAGTCATCCATCATGTTTAGCAAAGGTTTCTCGGAAGGGAAGACAATAAAGATAACAGAGAAGCTTAATATAAAATGTACCAATAAGTTTGGGAAATATTTGGGGATCCCACTTACACTCAAAAGATCGAAGAGTGAGAATGTTGTGTATATAAGGGATAAATTACTAAATAAATCCGTAAGCTGGATCGCTAAACTTCTTTCTGACGGTGGTAAAGAAATACTTATCAAAGCGGTACTACAAGCTATCCCGAATTACGCAATGTCAATTTTTGAGTTCCCGGTTAATATATGCAAAGCAATGAGTAGTATGGTCGCAAGCTTCTGGTGGAAGTCGGGCACTAAAAAAAGAATTCACTAGGTAGCTTGGAAAAGGATAGCCAAGTCAAAAAATATGGGTGGTATTGGGTTCAGAGACTTCCAAAAAATGAATTTAGCCTTGCTGGCAAATCAAGCCTGGAGATTATTGCATAACCAAAATTCTTTGGGTTTTAAAGTCCTTAAAGGGATTTATTTCCCAAAAATGGATATGTGGAGCACCAAGCTAAAAAACAAAAGATCATGGAGTTGGGCAAGTATATACAAAGGCTTGCAGTTTATTAAAAATGAGAGCTTATGGCAAATAGGTAACGGTCTAAAATAAATTTATGGGATGATAATTGGATTAGGAAGGGCTATAAATTGGAAAGACCAATAAATTGTGAACTAAATAAGGTCGCTGAATGCTTCAACAACGATATGTCTAACTGGAATTTGTGACACTCTTAATAATATATGCACAAGCAGAGATATGATGGAGATTAGGAAAATACCAATTATGCAACTTGAAAAAGAAGACAAAGTTATATGGACTGCAACAAAAGATGGGAATTACTCAACCAAATCAGGATACCATCGTCTAGTACAGATAGAAGAAGAAAAGAAAGGGTCCTCTTCACAGGAAGGCGAGTTGATTAACAAGGAATTATACAACATTATATGGAAGTCTAATGTTCCATCAAAGGTTAGAAATTTCGTGTAGAAAGTTCATTATAATGCCATACCAACAAAAAGTAACTTAAAGAAGAGGAAGTGTATGGAAAATGATATCTGTGAATGGTGCTAATCAGGGATAGGAAACGTAGAACACATATTTCTGGAATGTCAATTCAGCAAAAGTGTATGGGCAAACTGTTAGATGCAAATCAAGATTGAAGAGAAGTTAGAAATTAAGATAGGAGATTGGATAATTAAAATCATTGAAAGTTAGAAATAGGCAGTACAAGAGATCTTAGAAAAAACAAAATTTTCCATGAAACACCTATTTGAGAAAAAGGAGACTGAAGGTTTAAGTAATAATGGTATATCAAAGACACAATGTCAAGATGATGATAATGAAAATCCGATTTAAAGTGATGATGCAGATATGGTATGGCTATGTGATTCATCACACACTAATAGTTGGAAACCAACAAGTATGGTTTCTATCGCAGTTAACAATGAGGGTGAAGTTAAGAATATTAATACGAAGAGAGCAAGAGTTAATAGTAGCTTGGAAGGGGAGATGTGGGCGATGTTGTTAGCTATGAGATCGGCCGCGAATCTTGGAATTAAGAGTAGCTCTTTCTACTCAGATAACCTTGAGGTGATTCAAGGTATTAATCGAGGTGTAGGAATCAACTGAAGGATCCGCCCGATGATATGCGAGGCATGGAGGTGGATAGGAAGATTCCCAGAATGGAAGATTAACCATGTTAGATGAAGTTTAATGGAGTGACAGACATCCTCGCTAAAAGTGCCAGACTTAATTTAGATATATCTAATTGTCCTAGTAGGTCGTTAGTAGAATTTTATGCTAGTATCAATAAGTTATATACGAGATGTACCAGACATCGATGTTAGCTTTTAATATTTGACAAAAAAAAATGGGCATGGTTATTGAAAAAAAAGAATCTGGAAATGGTTTACAATTTGTACCTAATATGTTTTTCATTACGATAATCATGCAATTTTGTAAGGTTCCCATTGCACATATCGTTGTGTCATGGGTATGCAACTTCTCGTAATAACTTTAACATGACTATAATTAATTTTTTGTTACAAGGGAAAACTGGTCCCAAATATTGGTAAATAATTAGTTGTTAACAATCGTCCAATTTCAAATTAAATTAGGTGTATATATACCATCCTATAAAATTTTAAAAACTCGTTTCTTTTATTTTGTCACTAATATCAATAAATCTTGTTTTTTAAAGAATAAATATTACATCGTTCGTTGGTCAATAGCTTGGAAAATAATCTCACAGTAGCTTTAAGAATCTTGTGATAAATATGCTTATATATAAATACATGAACCGTGTCCGTTTAAGGATAAATTATATCCAGGAAATATTCAACCTATTTTAATATTTTTATATATATTCCCCTTCAAATGCAAAAGATTTATTTTTTCAAACATGTATCTAGAATGATAGTGGCATGCAATTTAACACACACTTAAATTCCCTTCGCGTGATTTATTCGTATATAATTCATTGAGTTTTCCTCCTACAATTTACAGTAACAATACAAACACAAAATCGAGTTAATAAGCAATATTAAATTTTAGAATGGCATCAACCGACAAATTCAGAATAATGGTAGAATCCGAGACATCAGAGCTTTATGTGGATGTGAAAGCGACAGATTTAGTGAAAGATTTGCTCAAGATAGTTCAAAAAACTTGGGGTGATGGGGATGAATACATGACTCTTTATCATGATTCAAAACTGATGGAAAATGATAAACAGTTATCTGCATATAATATTAAAGGTGGCTCTATCCTCCAACTCAAAGTTTATGCGAAATGGTCCGAATCCCCCTAAATTTTTTGGTATCCAAATCTGAACATGGATTTATTCAACTGATCCAATCTATAGTAACTCAACTAGATGTGGTTGACTAGTTTAGTTACCAGATACTTAAATTTATAATGAGGTGATTCACGTTCTAGATCTTATACTGTTTTGTTGTTTTTGTTATTTTTGTTGTTAGGTTAGATTCATTTGTGTTATGCATGTATTGATGTTACTATAATCTCCTCTATATTTCCTGCCATGGTTTGGTATAAACTGAGGTGTTTATTTTTAAGGGCAAATTACATTCAGCTTGTATGCACATTACCTTCATACAGTTATTTTTCCTTATAAGGAGGTATTCAAAATACCACATTAAGTAGAGGTTAAAAATGATTTTTTACTTAAAAAATTCATAAATTATGATTTAATCCGTGGGATAAACATTTTTTTGTTACAAATGAGGTTTAAAGACCGAGAACTAGAACTTTCTTACAACTTATTGATTAACTATGCATGATCTAGGTATTGCGCAACCATAACGGTTCTTAGCTAATATACGTCATAGGTCATCAGGTGGATCTCTATATGATACTGGTCCCCATGCACTTGCCGCACCCAATTTAGCCATCCAATCCGTGCAACTATTAACTTCTCAAAAGTTCCATACCAAGTCGTAATGTACCTTAGAGGCTAAAATGTCCTGGCACGCCCGTAACTTAGTATTCGAGATTACCCTTCACTAGCGCGTATAATTCATTCAAGTCAATCTAAATTATAAGAGAAATGTATATGTGGTTTACTGCCATGTGGAGGCTGAAATGTAATGCATTTAGTTCCGCATCGAATGGCATACACGCACCACAATTTTCAGGCAGGGACGGATCCAGAAACTAAGTTGAGGAAGAGCTTGAAATATATGGGAACTCGGAAGTCAACGCTTCCAGATATTTTTTTAAAGTAAAAATATGACACATAAACATATAACTAGCAATGTCAAAATACAACTATGAGAATCCAACGTCATTATGTTTTCTGTTTCTTTAATTGATGAGTTTACCCGTTTCTAATTACCCCAAAAATATGTAAACCAACACCATTATATACACTTAATTTTTATGGTATCATTAGCATAGTAATATACCATATGTTATATTAATATTTTAATTTATAAAAATGATAAAAAATCATTTATAAAAATTAAACACTATAATTTTATTAGAGTAATGTAAATAATAAATTATTAAGTAATTTGTAAAAAAGATAAAGCTAACCTCCTGGTAATATGTAAAGTTCCTAAACCATCAAGGCATAATAACTTGTGTGTTGCATAGAGCATACACTGTTTACATAAATGTTCAGAGGAGGCTAATTATTTTTTGGGACAAAATTACATTGACGTATTATAAAATTTATTGGGTTCAGGGGGGCTTAAGCCCCCATTGGCCTTGAAGGGATCCGCCCCTGTTTCCAGCGAACCTGCCTAAATAATCACCCTTGCTACCACGTCTTACCCCTCCAATACCAGAAAAAGACTTTGTTGCATTATAAGACCTGTCAATATTCATTTTGACCCCACTTTCCAGTTTAATCCACTTGACTAGAACACTGTTAGCTGAAGTGATTAGTGCTCCGTCTCTCTCAAATCCCCAGGCCCGCACATAATCATTAGCTGCATTGCGAATGATTGCGCTTAAATTAGTCTATATTTTAAATGGTCAACTATTTAATCAATTGAAATTACAATTTTACTCTTTTCTTATTTGATTAAATAATATAAACTTATAAAAAAAATATTGAGCAAAATCAAAAAAATATCTCTACTAGTTACATCAAAAGTTAAAAATCGTGAACATATAATACAATTAATATATATTAGGGATCCAACTCTTTTTTTATCATTTGTGTCGAAACTCATTTAATATAAAGAATGCGATACTTCTATTTTAACGAAAATAGACACTTTCATTTGTAAATTAATCAAACAATGCTAGCAAGATTTTTTACCCTTCTATTTACCCCTTATTATTTAATTAAATAACATAACTTCCAAGTAACAAATCTATCTCACTTCACTCACTTCATTCCTCTATCCTAATGTTGTTCGTAAAAATTATCCACATTAGAGTCAAATCTAGAGGTAGGCTGGGGTATGAGACCGCCCACCTCAGTCTCGGGATGCATTAAGAATTTGCACAAATTTTTAGTAGAAAAACAGTATTAAGAATAGACTTCTGCCCCAGAGCCTGTATATTCTTCTCACAAGTCCTCCCCGAACTAGAATTTACTTGTAAACAAATATCGGGACTACAACCTTGAACCCCGTTTGTTGTTCTAACTTTTTGCACCTCAGAAAAAATCCTGAATCTTTCCTGCCCCACCATGATGATAAAGTCATTGTTGCATTATCTACGATGGTGTGTTGACGAATCTAGTAGCCCAGTCAAAGTGATGATGCCACCTTCTATGAACGAGAAAAAGTAATTAGCCACGTTATCAAAGTTAAGTTGGCAATGATCATTGTTGATTTTCACAGCTGAGTATTTCTCGTTAAAATAGATTTACGATGGGTTGTTCTTGGGGGTTTTCAACAGGAATTAAAGCCAGAGGGTGAGGTATTTTGATTTTTTAGTTTTAATTTTGATTTTTCAAGATATAACATGTTTCTTAACTTATTGTTGACCATTGTGTTAGGTTCTAGGACGCAACTAGTGGGAATTTTCTTGATATTCTTTCTCATCGAATCAAGCATATTAGAAGAGATTCTTTAAAATAATAATTCGATATACCTTTACTGTAAATGTAATGGTTTAGTGCAAAATAAATGGAAGCGAGAATCCCAAAAAAAATAATTATGAAGAGAAATTTAATTAAATTCATTAAGCTGTAAAAATAGAGTATAAATAAAACTATGTAAATAAATAAATGAATAGAAAATCTTGCTAGCATTGTTTAATTAATTTACAAATGAAAGTGCCCCTTTTGGTTAAAATAGAAGAATTGAACAGTTTATATCAAAAGAGTTTCAACAAAAATAAAAACAAGAGAGTTGGATCCTTGATCTATTTTAACCATGTAATATGCTCAAGATTCTTAACTGTTGAGGTAATTAGTATGGATATTTTTCGACGTTGCTCAATATTTATTTTTCTTTACGAGTTTATACTATTTAATTAAATAATAAATGGTAAAATTGTAACTTGACTTGATTAAATAGTTGATCATAAAAAAAGACTAATTTATTCATTTAAAATTTGTGAGAGACTAATTCATGATTTATGAACTTTGTAAGGGGAGGGGGACATTTTAACCCCTTATAAGTAGTGAAAATTATCAATATTTTTAAAAAAGTTATTTTTTTAGGTCATTTTGTAATTTTAGATATAAAGATAAATATCCAAAAAAAAATGAAAAAAAATTAAGTTTGAAAATTAGTTCGAAACTCACTTAATTTAATTATAAGATCATATTGTTGAAAAGAGTATTTTAGTAATTTTAAAACATTTACGAAATGAATATTTTTTTTGTAAATTACAAAATAGACATACAACAACAAATATTGTCACTAAAAAAGTCAATCAATGAACAAGTAAATCAATCAAATTTTTCGACAATGCTGTCACAACAACAAATGAATGAAAGTTCCAAATACCATAAGGAGGATCTCGATCTCGAACACAACCCCGACACAAGCATATTCGCGACACGCAACAGTTGAAACCATTGTCCCTGTAACAGACCCATCAAAAGAGTAGAATTTCTGTGCTAAAAAATATCGAAATCCTGTTCTAAGATCATGCACAAAAGTAAATATTAATAGACAAGAACAGCAATAGTTTACGTGCTTCGGCTAGCAATGCCTACCTCTACGGAGTAATTCAATATAATCACTCACACTATTACAAATTGATTGAAAGACCGAAACCCTATCACAAAATAAAGAACAAAGAACTCTCACACTCACCTAAGACTCTAACAATTATAGGATTGTTACACACTAAAAAATAACTAGCCTATATTCTTCTTCTTCTTCTTCTTCTTCTTCTTCTTCTTCTTCTTCTTCTTCTTCTTCTTCTTCTTCTTCTTCTTCTTCTTCTTCTTCTTCTTCTTCTTCTTCTTCTTCTTCTTCTTCTTCTTCTTCTTCTTCTTCTTCTTCTTCTTCTTCTTCTTCTTCTTCTATGATGCCTATTTATAGGTCATCAAAACTCAATCATCCAGTTAGTCTAGTCACCTTGGAAGTTTTCATACCTTTCAACTTTCAATATTAATATTAATTTCAAAACTATTTGAGTTCTTAAAACTTCCATTAATTCTCTTAATATGTTGGTTCACATGATGTGAGTCAAATCTCAATAATTCATCTCTTGATGAGTATATCCAAACACCTCGACAATCTCAAAGAATAAACTGTTCTTTTCCCTGACTTGTTTGGGGCAGTCACTCAATGCTCGATCAGGAGTGCATCTTTCATCAACCACCAAACAACGAATCTTCAAATTTTGGTGCAAACACCATATTTTTTTCCAGGTTTTCTATATAGCACAACCATAATTCTATACCACTTTGTTGGAAAAAATATCGTATTTCCCGTTCTAAGATCATGTACAAAAGTAAAAATGAAAAGACAAGTACAACGATATTTTATGTGGTTCAGCCAACAATGCCTACCTCAACTAAGTAATTCAATATAATGACTCAAACTATTACAACTTGGTTTTTGTATGTAAAAAACTGAAATCCTCTCACAAAAGAAAAAAAAAATAACTCTATCACACACACCCAAGATTCTAAACAATATAGGATCGTTATACACTCACCAATAACTAGTATATATGATTCTTACTCTTGGATCTCTTGTGTTTAGCTTTCTTTTATCTCTTTTATATATTCTTTTTATCTTTCATCTTCTCTTTTCTCCTCTTCAAACATCAATCAATGATCCCTATCTATATAGACCAGTAAAATCCAACCAACCAATGAATTTAGTCACCATGGAAGGCTCCACACCTTTCAAACTTCCAAGACTAACATTAATTACAAGATTGCTTGCTTTCCAAAGACTTCTATTAATCCCCTCAATGTATTAGGTCAAAGGATGTAAATCGAATCACAACATTAAGGTATTTAGTGAGTTAAAGGAACTTAAATCTACTATTAAAAAAACACATCGTACTAGACTTTCTGACACCCACATGTGTCTTAATAAGACCAAAGAACCTTTAGAATGGAATTCACTCTATATCCAACCATAAAAAGCTGAAAGGCAAAAAAAAGTTTTTTTTAACTATATTAGAGTATTGTGGAGTAAAGATTTTTAATATGCTACTAACCATTACCCAAAAATAGAAAAAGATAAAATCTATATAATAAAGCAGAATGAAAACTAATTTACCCTATTTATCCTCAAACTTCCCCGTTAGTCTCATAATCCCCCCATTTAGCTCATAATCCTCCCATTCTTCTCCTTCTTTCATTTATTATATATACATACGCATAAAAATATTAAGTAATATAAAATCCATTTAACGTTCATATAAATAAAATTATAAGGATTAAAATTAACTTTCATATAAATAAAATTTATTTCTTTTATTAAAATTTACAAAGTACTAAAAAATTTATTCTTCTCATTCTTTCATTTATTATATACACATACGCATGAAATTATTAAATAATATAAAATCCATTTAACCTTCATATAAATAAAATTATAAGGATTCAAATTAACTTCCATATAGCTAAAATTTATTCCTTTCTATTAAAATTTACAAAGTACTAAAAAATTTAAAAAAAATTCAAAATTTATTATAAGAAAAATTCAATTAGATATAATATAAAATTTAAAAAAAAATCACTTTACATTACAATATTTAAATAATTTTTTTATTTATTTTCTATGTCAAAACATGTATAACTTTGAAAGAAATCATTTCAACTTTATAAAAATAAATTTTTCAAAACAAGAAATATATCGATTCATCCAATAAAAATTATAGAATATTAGAAAGTCAAGATGGAATTTGGATAATAAATATATATATATATATATATATCTATCAGATTAAAATTTAAAATTAATAAACACTTAAAGGATATTTAATAATTAAAATAATTTGATAATTGACCATTAACATTCATTGTTCATTATATATCTATATCTATATACTAAAATACTTTTTTAAACGGGTTGGACCCTCTACAAAAAAGACGAGCATGATCGTCTTTGGTCCCTTAATTAATTTCTTCACATTAATTGCATTGAAACTTAATTGTCCCTTATCCCACTCCATTAGACATCTGAAAGTTCCGTATTTGATCCACGCTGACCGCAAACCTCTAACCTTAACCCAAATTCTTAACCGTAACCTAAACCTTAACTTTAACCTAACCTCAAACTCAACCTCAACCTAAACCTTTGAATTAAAATTAACATCAACCTCTAACTTAAATTTAACCTTAACCTCAAACTCAACCTCAACCTCAACCTTTGAATTAAACTTAACATCAACCTCTAACTTAAATTTAACCTTAACATTAACCTTAAACTTGACCTTAACCTTCTCCTTAACCCTAACCCTGTCCCTAGCCCTCAACCTAGCCTTAGCATTAGTGTTAGCCTTAACCTTAGTCTTAGCCTTAGCCTTGGCCTTACCCTTAGCCTTAGCCTTAGCCTTAGTCTTAGTCGTAGCCTTAGCCTTAGCCTTAGCCTTACACTTAGCCTTAGCCTTAGCCTTAACCTTAGCCTTAGCCTTAGCATTAGCATTAAACTTATCCCTAGCCTTAGTCGTAGCCTTAGTCTTAGCCTTAGCCTTAACCATAACCATAAACTTAACATTAACCTTAAACTTAACCCTTAACCCCTTAACCCCTTAACCTTAACCTTAACCTTAACCTTAACCTCAACCTCAACTTTTCAACTAATAACCTTAACCATATCCCTAACCTAACATTAACCTTAACCTTAACCTCAACCTTAAACTTAACCTTAACCTTTAAACTTAAACTAAAACTTAAACTTAAACCTAAACTTAAACTTAAACATAAACTTCAACTTACACTTAAACTTAAACTTAAACATAAACTTAAACTTAAGCTTATTGTTAACGTTAACCTTACCCTCAACCCTTACCCTTAACCTTAACAATAATATTAACCTCAACTTTAACCTTAAACTTAACCATAACCTTAGTTATTACACCTTAAACCTAAACCTTAAACTTTAAACAATAAACCTTGATCTTCACCTTCATCTTAACCTCAACCTTAACTTTAAACTTAAAGCTTAAAAAATTAGCTTAAAATTAACCTTAAACCTTAAACCTTGAACCTCAAACTTTAACCTTTACCTTAACCTTAAACCTTAAACCTTAAATTTAACTTTCACCTTCACCTTCATCTTTACCTTTTTAACCTTTATCTTAAACTTAACTTTAACCTTAATTATAAAATTAATCTTAACTTGAACCATGAACCTTAAAGCTTAAACCTTAAACCTTAACCTTAACTTTAACCATAAACTTAACCTTAATATTTAACGTTAAACCTTAAACATTAAATCCTAAAACTTAAACCTTAGCCTTAAATCTTAAACCTTAACCTTAACCTTAAACAATAACTATAACCTTCACCTTCACCTTCATTTTAACTTTTATAACCACTATATTAACCTTAAAGTTAAAACTTAACCTTAACCTGAATGTTAAAACTTAACTTTTACCTTGAACCTTAAACCTAAACCTAAACCTTAACTTTAACCATAACCTTAACTGGAATATTATTTTTTGGAGTGCCTTCAGGCACGGGCTATACTAGAATGGAATTCACTCTATATCCAACCATAAAAAGCTGAAAGGCAAAAAAAAGTTTTTTTTAACTATATTAGAGTATTGTGGAGTAAAGATTTTTAATATGCTACTAACCATTACCCAAAAATAGAAAAAGATAAAATCTATATAATAAAGCAGAATGAAACCTAACTCTCCCTATTTATCCTCAAACTTCCCAATTCATCTCATAATTCCCCCATTCGTCTCATAATTCCCCCATTCATCTCATAATTTTCCTATTTTCCCATTCTTTTATTTATTATATACATATACGCCTGGAAATATCAAATAATATATAATCCTTTTAACCTTCATATAAATAAAATTATAAAAATTCGAATTAACTTTCATATAAATAAAATTTATTCCTTTTTATAAAAATTTATAAAGTACTAAAAAAATTCAAAATTTATTATATAAAAAGTTCAACTAGATATAATATAAAATTAAAAAAAATCACTTTACATTATAATATTTAAAGAATTTTTTATTTATTTTATTTTATTTATTTTTAATCTCATTCGAAACATGAACATTATGATAATGACAATGGGAACGTGATATCTTTTTTATCTCCTATAATAATAATAATAATAATTTTTCAATTAATTTTTTTATGACATAAAAACTTAATTAGTAGAATATCTTAATCACCACAGATAAATAAAGCCTTATCATCTTTTGGTAAACTTTTTAACGTAAATGGTATATTTCCTTTACATGCATTAGTTTAAATTATAATTAAAATACAAAGATAGTCATTAAAAAAATAAAAAAAATGAATAGAAAAGACTGAGCAATGTTTCCCTCGAGGGGTCTAATTTACAAAATGAGACCCCTTAATGCAAAAATATTATAAATTGAAGACCCCTAAAAACATCAAAAAATTGGAGGCCTGAAGCGGTCGCCTCTTCAACCTACCCTCGGGACCGACCCTGGGCCTTCCCTGTATAATTTACTTACTATATTGATTCATGACTTGAATTGATAAATATATTTTTTAGGATTAAGGGACTAAATGTTGAATAGGATTAAAATGAACCTTAACCCTCAACCTATTAACCATGACCTCAACTTCTTAACTATTATTTCTTTAACCTTAACCCTAACCTTGACCTTAAATTTACCCTTAACCTTAATCTTAACCTAAACGTTAATCTTAACCTTAAATTTAACCTTACACCTTAAACCTTAAACCCTAATCTTCATCTTCATCTTAACCTTTAATTTAATCTTAACGCCTAAACATATATCCTTAAACCTTACATCTTAAACATTAAACCTTAAACCTTAATCTTCATCTTCACCTTAACTGTGACTTTAAACTTAACCCTCAACCCTTAAACCTTTAACCTTAAACCGTAAACCTTAAACCTAAAACCTTAACTTTTACCTTTACCTTCACTTTTATCTTAACTTTAAACTTAACCTTAAGCATAACCTTAACCTTGATGTTGAAACTTAACCTTAACCTTGACCTTGAACCTTAAATCTTAAATCTTAAACCTTAACCTTAACCTTAAATCTTACACCTTAAACCTTAAACCTCAAACACTAATCTTCATCTTCATTGGAACCTTAACTTTAATCTTAACGCCTAAACATTTATCCTTAAACCTTACATTTTAAACATTAAACCTTAAACCTTAATCTTCATCTTCACCTTAACCTTAACTTTAAACTTAACCCTTAAACCTTTAACCTTAACCCTTAAACCCTAAAACTTAATCCTAAAACCTTAACTTTAACCTTTACCTTCACCTTTATCTTAACTTTAACCTTAACCTTAACCATAAACTTAACCTTGGCGTTAATACTTAACCTTAACCTTGAGCCTTAAACCTTAAACATTAACCTTAACTTTAACCATGAGCTTGAACCTTAAACCTTAAATCTTAAACCTTAACCTTAACTTTAACCTTAAGTCTTACAGCTTAAACCTTAAACCTTAAACCCTAATCTTCATTTTCATTGTAACCTTAAATTTAATCTTAACGCCTAAACATTTATCCTTAAATATTACATCTTAAACATTAAACCTTAAACCTTAATCTTCATCTTCAACTTAACCTTAACTTTAAACTTAACCCTTAAACCTTTAACCTTAACCCCTAAACCTTAAACCTAAAACCTTAACTTTTACCTTTACCTTCACCTTTATCTTAACTTTAACCTTAACCTTAAAAATAACCTTAACCTTGACGTTAAGACTTAACCTTAATCTTGAGCCTTAAACCTTAAACCTTAACCTTAACTTTAACCATGACCTTAACCTTAAACTTTACCTTAAAACTTTAACTTTAAACCTTAAACTTAATCTTAACCTTAACATTTAACCTTAAACTTAACCTTAAAACTTTAACATTTAAACCGTAAACTAACATTAACCTTAACCGTAACCTTACCATTAAACTTAACCTTAAACTAAACCTTAACCTGAACCCTTAATCCATCATCATTTTGCCAGCAAAGCGCAGGCATGGAGAACTCTTATTTTCAGGAATATCTCAAGTTCCTCACTTCTACTAGCAAGTGAGTATTAGTACATTTTTTATTCTTTTTCTTTCGTCTTTATCCTCACTAATTAAACGTGAAATCAACATGGAAGAGTTGAAAGGATTTAAGGGTATTAAAGTGAAGAGAGCTACTTATATTCTTGAATTACGTGAAGATTCTCCTAATCCATTCAAGTCTGTAAGGTCTATATTTTTCTTTTGTATTGTGATGGATCATGGATGATAGTTTTTGTTGTCTGTTTTTAACAGCTTGACGAGTTGGAAAAAATTGGTAAATCTGCGAAGTACGTATTATTTTAAACTTAGGTAGTTACTTTTTAATATTGTATCAGAAATGTTTATTTTTTGAGTGATGTAAAAAAAGAATCTCTTAATGGTTACAGGTGAAAATTATGATGAATAGGATAGTTGGATATCTTTTCAGTTTTTTGTAATAATTTCATATGTTTTTTGTAACCAAGGATATATGAAGTAAGGACAGACGGAGATCTTTTACTTTTTTTTAATCACTTCATATGTTTTTTGTAACCAAGGATATATGAAGTAAGGACAACTAGAAATCTTTTCAGATTTTGTAATAGCTTCATATGTTTTTTGTACACAAGGATATATGAAGTGTTATTGTGATTAATTCATAAAATCACTTTATATATCTGCAGTTTATCCCACAAAGGCCAAAGTGTATGATATGAATGTCATGTAAATCTTTAATATTGCCTTTGGGAGGAAAATGCTTTTAATTAAAAAAATTGTATTATATATGTCTCAAAAGTTTTGATTCAACTATACACGCGGAAGAATTGTTCATCTCAACTGTAAAGAGCTAGATAAAAATTGGAATTTGCACTAAACAGTATCAGTTGAATGTTAATATTATGGTGATAATTTGCAGAAAGGAGGAGATGCAAATGTAGCGGATCATACAAGTCAAACAATACACTGGCGTGCAGTTTGAGGTGTAGTTCAAGTTGTTGAGCTTTTAGTACAAGAAGGTGGCATGTAAGATTTGGGTTTGATTGATCAGTGTTTATAATTTCTTTCTAATTTTGGGTGAATTGCTTCATTGGTACATGTATTATAGGAAATGACCAAATATATTGCATCGTTGGTCCCCGTATTCATATTCTTATTGTTGAAGTGTGATAAACCGTTTTAACTGTCTCCGTTTTCAAATTGGAAAATCTACAGGGATTAGTGGTCCAACATAAATTGAATAATGTGTTTCATGTAGCACTACTTGAAGAATCAGGTTTCATTATGATTATAACGGATGTTCAAGTGGAGTTGCGGTTTCATCGTATTGTATTAAGAATGAGGTGAAGCGAGGAGCAGTTAAGTGTCAGATGAGATGGAGAATTCATAATTGAAAATAATGCTAGGTTTTTCAGTTGGTCATAGTGAATAAGCGATATATTTTTCAGTTGGTCATTCCACAATAAAAAAATCACAATGTTTGATTAAGTTAGGGATGACTTATGTTTCACTTTTTTTTAATTCATCATAACTCTATGGGAAATTTTGTGGTTGTTATTTTTTTTTTAAATGTGGAATTGGGTGAAAACTCATTAGTGAAAACACAAAAAAGTCCTCTTTTGATTTGTTTGGTTTTTCTTCTTAATTTCTAATTTTACTGTACTTCTAGACATATTTCATGTTATTTAAAATAGCAAATTATATACATTTTGTAAAATGTCACATATATTCGTGGATTTTTTTAAAAAGATTCTTAAATAAAATCTGAAAAAATGTAGGATCAAAGGTAAAATACGGTGGTTAAAGAGAATTTTCATGTTCTTCATATATCACTTAAGGATTTGAGAATCGTCAATATTTTTTGTTTTATAAGTAAATTTTTTAGCTCAATTCAGTCATCGACCTTTCTTATTATTGCGTAACTTTTTTTAGTCATCGAAGTGCTTTAAGGCACGGGTAATACCTAGTATTAAACTGAGAGAAAACTAGTTTCAAAACAAAGCTAAAAGAGAGGATAAAGGAAAAAATAATACAATTTGAGTATTTTTGTATATTATTTTTTGGATTGGCAATCTATTTATTTTTGTTTCACACATTGATATATAGTATATATGAAGTCGCGAAAGAGAGCTTATTACGACTAATATAACAATATACTAATAATTTTCAAAAATCCCTAGATTATCCGATACCCAAATGGGAGAACATCTATTGGACATTATCGGCTATTGATGTAAAGCTTTTTATATGCCTAGTGGTCCTAGCTAGTGTATCCACCAATTTGTTTTTGTTTAAATAAATATGATGGAAGGATATTGAAGGGATTCCCTCCCTCATTTACTTGACCTTTGAGATGATTGGTAGAATACACCAATAAAATCTTGACGGGTTGATAATATCTTAAATAACTTCTAGCTTGTCGAAGTAAATGGATTTTCTCATGTCGTGCAATAGATGTCCAAGCGTTGATTTTTTTTTGCTAAGCCAGCCATTTTAATTTTATATCAGAACTAATAAGAGTTTACAAAGTATTGACCTAGTCAACTCTGACTAGATTAGTACAAGCAAAGTAAAACACATTACAACCTCACAAGTACTCTAAAGTACAAACAAACGTACAAACTCAAATCTAATTTCTGAAACCCTATTTCTCTCTCCATCTTCTTATCTCCTTGTCAATGGCTTCTCGACCGTACCTCTTCAGATTCAGCATATTCTCCACAACTCGATCATTGATCCTCCCTATTACGTTTTCTTCTGTGCTGTATGTATGGTTAAAGATTCGATTGTTTCTCTCCTCCCACACTGTGTGTACAGCAATTGGCAACAAAAGGTAAGCTATTTCATTTTCAAGACCTTTCCTTTCCTTCTTCTCAAAATCTTCTATTATTGATTTCCAGTCATAGATCTGATTCTTATAATTTGTTTTCCGTCTGCAATAATCCCAAATACGTTTCGTATTTGGGCATCCCCAAAACAGGTGGTCTCTATCCTCGCTGTATAATTTACAAAATTCACAGATAGGGTTTGTAACCATACCCCAGCTTAGAAGCCTTTGCTTAACCGGTAGCCTATCCAAATTACAGAGCCAAAAGATGAATTTATACTTAGGTAAAGCTCTTGATTTCCAAATTACACGATACCAGTTGTTTGTATTTCCTTTTGGCCTAATTTCTTCATATATTTCCGCAAATTTAAACTTGCCTTTCTTCGTGCAGGTACAGATTATTTCATCTTTAGTATCTGATAAGGCAATAGATTTCGTAAGTTCATTCATAAATCTTAGTTTTCCTGGCCATTTCCAAGTTTGTCTATATATGAATTGTGAGACCTTGCTATCAACATAGTACCCTGAGGCCATATTGCTACAACTCATTTGATCCAGTCTCTTGTTATTAGGTAACCAGTAGTCCCACCACAAGGCAATATCTTTACCATTACCTAGCTTGTACCTGAAAATCTGTATAGCATACTTCCTACTCTTAAGGATCTTCCTCCAGCCCCAAGAACAGTCAATGGGAATATCAATTTGCCACACTGATTTTCCCTTCAGATGGTTAAGTTGCAACCATTGAGACCATAGGGTCTCTTTAGGAAGGCAACAACCCCATAACAATTTAAGTGACCAGACTATATTTTGTATTTCCAAATTTTTAATCCCCAATCCACCTTCTTGATATGGTTTGCATATTGTATCCCAAGAAACCTTTGCTCCCCCTTCATAAGAGCTTTTACCACACCACTAGAAAAGCCATGACTTTGCTCTGAAGTAACTTTATGATCTTCTTAGGTAGTGTAAACACACTGCACCAGTGGCTAGCAATGCCACCTAGTACTGATTTAATTAATTGGACTCTACCTGCATAGGATATATGCTTTGAGCTCCAGTGATCTACCCTTTTAGTCATCTTGTCCACCAAGGGTTTACAATCATTGAGACTAAGTCTCCCTGTAATTAGTGGTAGCCCCAGGTATTTCATGGGCAATTCACCTTCAGGTATGTTAAGAATGAGATTCACTTCCTCTTTAATGGCTTGAGTGACTCCCCCATAGAATATGTTACTCTTACTATCACTGATCTTAAGGCCTGAGAGATTAAAGAAAAGGTTAAGACCCTTCTTTACCCATTTAGCTGATTCAACTGTTGGTTTAAAGAATACTAGTAGATCATCAGCAAACATAAGATTGTTTATTTTAAGCTTTTCACATTTGGGATGCCAACTGAACTTTTCCTTCTTGCCCACATGGACAAAGATTTGTGATAATACCTCCATACCAATTACAAATAAATAAGGGGAGAGGGGGTCTCCTTGCCTGAGACCTTTCTCACCCCTAAAAAAACCTTGTGGGGCTCCATTAATGATGATAGAGTAGGAGGTACTAGTGAGGCACATGGCCACCCATTTTATAAATATAGATGGGTAGCCTAGAGCTTCCATAGTCCTCAGTATAAACTCCCAGTCAACTGAATCATATGCTTTCATAAGATCAAGCTTAAGTGTACATCTTTTGGATATATTAGCTCTTGAATAACCTCTGACAATATCTTGGGCTATAAGAATATTCTCTCCTATGAGTCTTTCAGGAACAAAGGCTGACTGATTTAGAGATATAATACCTTGAAGGGTAACTTTCAACCTGTTAGCAATAATCTTTGATATTATCTTGTACAAAATATTGCAACAAGCAATAGGCCTAAAGTCCTTTGTTGTACTTGGGTTAATTGTTTTTGGGACTAGAGATATATTAGCTGAATTTATTTCCCCAAGAATTCTACAATCTATAAAGGATGAACTGATTGCTAAGTATAGCTCATCCTTTATAATGTCCCAACACTTTTTGAAAAAGCCTGATGAAAAGCCATCTGGACCCGGGCTCTTGTTACTATCAATTGACCAAAGGGCACTTTTAATCTCATCTTCAGTAATGGGATTTATAAGGTACTGTTTATCTTCTTCATTAATACTTTTTCCCAAAATTATTTTAAGAGTATTAACTGAATATTGACCACTATTTTCTCTCTTTTTGCCCAGGATATCAGTGAAGTGATCAATAAAGACCCCTGAGATATCCTTTTCCTCAGTTTTACACACACCATTACTGTCAATGATATTATGGATACTGTTTTGGGCTCTTCTTCCTCTCATTACTTTTTGAAAGTAAGTTGTATTGAGATCTCCATTTTCAACCCACTGATCTCTAGATTTCTGTTTATATATAGCTTCCTCATTTAATAGTTCTTTTGTGAGTTCCTGAATAAGCTCATTTTCTTCTTTTAGAAGATTTATATCTGTGTTACCTTGAAGCCTAAGATTTTGAACTTTTTTCAAATCGTTTTGAAGTGTAAGGATCTTATCCCTAGAATTCTTGAAATACTTCTCATTGAATTCTTTAAGTCTTTCTTTGAGAAGTTTCAGTTTTCTAGTGATAATATACATATGAGTACCACTAAACTTTGTTTTCCATACTTCTTTAACAAGTGGTATGAACTCCGGGTGTTCCATCCAAATATTATAAAACTTGAAAGGATATTTCCTTTTCTTTTCAGTCTTCATAAATGTAATTATTTGACTACAATGATCAGATAGGTAAGGATACTCAAGTACAAGGGAGGTACTCGGGTAAGATTTGAGCCACTCCTCATTTAGAAGAGTCCTGTCTATTCTACTTGCTCTCATTTCATCCTCAGATGATTTATTTGTCCATGTGTATTTTGGTCCCACATATTTGAGGTCAGTGAGTTCCAAGTCATTAACACACTTCCTCATCTCCATTGCCCCTTCAGATAATATAACTCCATTTAATCTCTCCTTAATATGCATAACTTCATTAAAATTACCTTGAACAATCCAAGGGTTATTTGATACTACCCCTTCCCATTTTCTTAAAGTGTCCCATAATATAAGTCTTTCTTCAGGCTTATTAAGAGCATAAACAGGAGAGTAAAAAAATACAGTTTGAGACTGATTATTCACCACCTTGCAGAGAAGTGCTTGGCTGGTACTCTCAATTACTGTAACACTGAACACTTTTTCATCCCAAAAAGTCCATATTCTTCCTAACTCATGATGGTTATAGTTGTGAGCTACTTGCCATTTATTGAAAACTGATTCCCATATATTTTTGGCTTTATGTGGCTTAACTTTAGTTTCAATTAAACTGAAAAGACTAACATTGAAATTATTAACATACTTCAAACAATTAACTTGTTTGAGTTTATTATTGATTCCCCTCACATTCCAAGTTATTATCATGTGAGATGGGGATCAGGTGGTTCCTCAAGCACTACCTCTGAGCTGGTAACTGATATTAACTCCTTTACCATATTTTCTATACCTTCATCATGTTGATCTAGTATATTAAAGGCATTAGAAGTTGATGCTACATTATCACCCCCTTTATGGGTAGGAGGTGATGTAGCCCTTCTACTGACTACCTGGGTCCATGTTTCCTCATTATTTCCAACAATTTGTTGATTTGTAACTTGAGGTAATTTTTCATTATCTTTTATTTCAATTGTTTTCTGTTTCTCAACCCATACCTGTTTTTTGTTTCTACAGGTACTCTCCGAGTGACCAAGAATGTTACAAGTCTTACAAAGTACAGGTTTCCAACTATACTCTACTTCACCTGTTTCTATTTGATTCTCACCCATATCAATATCAAAGTTTTCTATTATTTCAGCATTTAAGTCCATCTCCACACACACTCTAGCATAACTGAGTCTAGTGTGATTAGTTGTTATCTCATCCATTTGGAGAGGTTTACCAAGTGCACTGGCCACAACACTTAGTCCAGCCTTGTTCCAAAGTTCACCTGGGACTCTTTTCAGTTTTACCCATACTGGGATCTTATCTATTCTGAACTTCTCAAAGTGTGTGTTAGGCTTCCACCTTCTTAATATAAGGGGTTTGTTGTTGACATGCCATAATTCTCCCATGACATTGAAGCATGCTTCTTCACTCTCCAATTTGAATACATATAGTCCCTGTTCAGAGGTACTAATTTGAACCTTACCAAATTTCTTCCACAATGTTTCAGCCATGTATTTGATCATGTAAAATGGTGGGGGTTTGTCTAAAAACTGACCCACCAAGCTTGTTTTCCAGGCTTTACATCCATCTTCTTTGATTTGAGTTGAAGGGGTTACTGTTATTCTACCATTCCTCAGATCTGGCTTTACATACTCTAGTTGGACAGCTTCTCTTATTTCACCATCAAAAAAAGTGGCCCAAGTCTTACGAGGAGACACAACAGCAGTAGTAACCGTGGCTGGGGTCCCACCTAGCAATGATGAAGGTGAAACACCGATTTCTGAGCTAGGTTTAGGTAAAAACTCTTCTGTGATAACCTCTGTATTTTTGGAGGCATTTTTTTGTTGTTGAAGTGAAGGAAAAGCCTCCATATGTGTAACTGTAGGTAGAATTTGTGTATTTCTCTGAGAATTTGTACTTTTATTAGAGTTTTGGCTTGTAATAATACCCCCAGTTATAGATCTAGCTGGGGTAACACTTATTTTTGTCTTTTCATTCATTGATTTCTGTCCATAACCTGAACTCTGTGCCTTTGATGGACACACTGACTCTGAAACCTCCTCTATACTATTTATTTTCTTCTTGTTAGCTTTTTTGGGTGCCATATGTTCAATCTCGAGAGGTAGATTGAATTGTTTGGTATGTGTTTGGTTTAATTTCAAGCTAAGAATAGACTGTAGAGATGAGAAAAGAAATTGCAGCAAATAAAATAAAAAGAACAATCAATCACACCAGAGAAACCAGAGTGGAATCACGGTGAGATTGACGAGAGAAAGAGAAGAAACGGTGGAGAAAAGTAGGAAAAGCTGCCGGAAAACGAAAAATAGACCTAGAGAGAGAAAACCTAATGGGAAACCCTAGAGAGAAGGCAGAGCACGTTGACTCTCATTTGACCTTATTTGTCCAAGCGTTGTTGTTTGAAGTACTATCATTGTTTCGCGTTCCGCCTTTGATGAGTATTTTATAATTTTTCATGCTTGATCATGATGTTAAAAGAATAAGGGGCATCACAAAAAAAAAATCAATATCCTCTTCTTAATTTTGATTACGGTGAGATGTTTGTTCAATCATAATATTTGATACATCTTGTTATTTGACCCACCAGACATAAGATATTTCTTTCATAAGACATTATGATCTAACGATAATATCTCATGCATCAGATACCTTTGCCTCATGAACTCCTTTCAATTTAGTTTTTTAGATTTTATTAAGAATATATGAGATTACCGCTTGTTTGTCCATTGTCCATCCGTGAACGTGTCTATAATCTTCATAAACCATTCTCATATTCTCTCTTGTAACTTCTCTTTAGTTCTAATTTATAAACTTGACTCATTCTAAAACTTAATAGAATCTGAACATGTTAACAATACATGTTCTACCATTTCTCTCTTAATGTCACATCCATCACATATACATGTTTTCTTTTAGTGTCGTATATGTATGTTGGTATTGTGTTCCGACAATATTTCCAGGAAAAAAATTAGATTTTGTAGGAACAATAGTGTACCAAATAATTTTCCATAACTTTGGATTGAACTGTTCATTAACCCCGACTGGTTGACATTTCCTTCTTTGTCAGCCTCACTTTGATTAGTAATTTGTATGATGTTTAAAAAAATAATTTGTTTAACGGTATAAAATCATAGTTGAGTTGTTTGAGATGTTTTTATAATATTTACATAAGTTGGGAGAGAAGAATGTATGATTGGAGTCATAGTGCTTACAAGATCAAGATCATACTCTATTGAAGATATTTAAGAGATGATCACATGAATCATAGAGTTCCCAACAGAATGAATTTGAGTTGTGAAGATCAAGACTAATAGGAATTTAACTTAGAGACATTTGAAGATCAAGAATCAAGGGAGTTAGATGAACAAGATCAAGGAGATTGAAGATCAAGAAATGAGCTAGAGATGAACAACACTCAAGGGAGTGCATTGTAGGTGAAGTTAAGAGACTAACTAAGATGCTTAGATTGATAGAGACGATCAAGAAGCATAAAAGAGTTTGAGGATATTAAAGATCAAGACTCGAGAAATTTTGAAGATCAAGCTTGAAAGCTATAGTAAGGTGTGCATCACATATCTCAAAATAAAGAAGATCGGTAGCTTCACTACAAGAAATAGTATCTTTAGCGGCAAAAAAATTAACACTAAAAATCTTAATTTTGCCGCTAATAGTCGTTATTTTTCGCATCTATAAGTTTCTCGCTATAGATACCTTTAGTAGCAAATTATTTGTTTTTGCCTCTATTAACTTTATCTTTAGCGGCAAATATTGCCGCTTAAAATATAATTAGAGGCCATTTTGGTTTTTAAAAATATCATTAGAGGCCATTTTAATTGTTGCCGCAATAGCTTCCCCGCTAATGCTATCATTAGAGGCCATTTTAATTGTTGCCTCAATAGCTTCCCCGCTAATGCTACTATTTCTTGTAGTGCTTAGAGCGCCTGGAAAAGATAACACATAAAAGAAGCTCAAAAGTCAATCAACCCAATTCCTCCACCCCCACTCGATGAATATTGTAGGACCCTTAACATCACAAGTAAAAATCAGGCCAGGTTCTTCGAGAATCAAATCAACCATCTGATGAGAGTAAGACGTCTAATATCATTACCAGAACGGACCCCCAAGGAAGAGAGTTTTGGATTGCCAAAAGAGGATAACTTAAAGCATAAAGGAAGTTTCAAAGTCTAGAATTCTCAAATTCCATAGACCGGACTACCAAAAGACCCTCAAGAAAGAATCCAAAGAACAGAGGCAACAGATCTTTGAGTAAGAGAAGTGTCGGACTTCTGAAGGCCATTTGAGAAAGAAGACTAAGAAACAAAGGTATCCGGCCTTTGATCCACAGAAACGCATGTTGGGTCCCGGGCGTGAGATTATATACACACCTGCTTCTTTTACTCTATGCAAGTGTTGTTACAAGTAATATAATGATAAGAAATGTCGTTCTCCATGAGGAATGTAAAGATAATATACAGTTCTTTTAGTTTATTTTAAATGAGATATTGTGGGAATTACAAGAAATAATGAGATAGGATGCGTTTGTTTAATAAATAAATAATAAAATAAATCAAGTAAAAGATGGTGATTAACAAATAGGTATTAGATAGCTCTGATTTCCTAGTTTCCTAAATTTATTATGCAAAGAGTACTTCGATTAAGGGTGAATTTGATTTAACACAATAGTCAGGATTCAGGAGTCAATCTAAGTCTCTTCTAAGTACAAAGGAACTACTTACTAAGTCCAAAAACTTCTATCGAGTGATCCTAAGTTTTAGCAAGCGCGCAAAATTCTAACTCTATATTAACTATGTTGGTTATTATCGCTCTCTCAAATCTAAACAGTCTAACATGAATATATATATATATATATATCCACTCATAAGACTCCCTACCCTTAAGGGTGTAATCTAAGAACTAAGACAATTCCTAACGAACAACTTTTAAGGAATTGATAAACTAACTGGTGTCGCCTAAGGTGTGATAAAATAATGAATAAAATATGTGCAAATAAACACCCTAGGCTGAGCACGGTTCTGCAAGTATTACAGGACGTATGCAAGTTTTAGATGATAAATAAGATTCGTTCCTCAGAGATTACGAAGGCTAGAGAGAATTTATGCAATTTATCTAGTGTAGATATAAAAGCTAGAACAGATAATACGCAAATACAGAAAAGGAAAATAGATTTTTATTTGGTTTTTATAAAGAGAAAAATTAAAACTAATAAATTAAAGATAGAAAAAATTAAATAAAAGAAAAAAACCGATAGTATGATAGTTTAGCCTGAGAAATTAGCAAGTAATCCCCACTAGTTGTGTTTATTCTACATGTGAGGTGAATCATGTAATATGCAATAATCAGGATTCTAAATTCCCATACCTTAGACCTTGATAGCGACTAAGGGGGATACGACACAACCACGAGGCAGCCTAACCTTAAGGTTATCAAGCGCCACCAAGGCCCTAAAAAATTCAATTCCAAACATGGTGATAGTGGTTAAAACATACCCTAATGATTATCTAGTTAGGCTGATTTGTCAGGTCTAAGCCTTATTCTAGACGTAATGTGGTGTTTCAATAATTAGACACCCCTTCCGGGTGACCATCTAACTACTATTAAGGTAATCCTATACGTTTGCAACCGCAAGAAAAACAGTAAATCAAAACACATAAATAGAGAATAAAACATGAATTCAAATTAAATACCGTAGTGTCCCAAATTAGATAGAAAAACTAGGGTTCATACATATATGCTAAATCTCAAGCTAATTTATTTAATTCATACTATAGAAAGAAAAGAAAAGAATTACAGATTTGAAGGTTGAAGATGACATAATATGGTGTTCTACTCCTTCCAGACTTCTCTTCTTGTGTTGTAAGCTTCTTTCTGGCTTAAGGAGTAGCCAAGGATGATTTTATAATGATAAGAGGTTGTATTTATAGTGTATAGGAAGACCTAATTCGTTTCTTGGAGTATAAGGTAGGTTTTGGACTCAAAGCCCAACTCAAATTCGTAACCCTAGAATCTAGAAAAGGTAAGATTTTGATATTGTTTTGTTTTGGTCGTAACTGATTCAATACGTATCCGTTTGATGCGTTTAAATTGTCGAAACTGATCGTCTCGGAAAACTCTTTAACTTTGATGTAGACCATTCATCCAAATTCCTATCCAATCTTGAGATATAATCCCTTTTGTGGTCGTAGCTGCTGGAATTCAGATTTATTTGGCAACTTTATCTTTTCTTTTTTCATATTTCTTGCCTTTATCTCCAATTTTCATGTTTATCCTCTTTCCTTTATCTCTTAGAATTAACTTGGTCTCTAATTAATTACCATATATCTTTAAAGCTACACACTAAATAAACAATTAAACCCAATATGCTCTAAAAATAATAAATAATTATATCAAGACACAAAATAGGAAAGTGTACTAAATTATGAGAAAATCGACCTATACTCTAATAAATACACCTAAAATGATGTCTCCAACTAGGATTAATTCATGACAAATAGGAAGACATCACTAAGCATTATATATATATATATATATATATATATATATATATATATATATATATATATATACTAGGTATGAACCCGTGTGGAAGGAACTTTAACAATTTTAATTTAAAAAAATAAATTAAATATAGAATGAATAAAAAAATTCTTGGATAAAAATAAGATGAAAATTAATTCACCTTAAGGTATTATACGTAAGAATAAGATATAATTGATTTTTTATTAACAATAGACATATTTAAGTGATTTATATGAATAAAATAATTTAAAGTAAAACAAGAAAACTCATGTAGGCTCTTATTGTTCTCTCAATCTTCCATAAAACAAAAATACATTCTCCAAGAGAAGAACAAAGGCTCTTAGGTTTTAAATACCAAGGTTCTTCTTTTGGTAAGAATATCCACGACCGCAAGACTTCTAATTATCAACAATTTGTTTTCTCGCTGCTCTTCAAGAGGCAATCCATTATAAACTTCTTGCAATTGTTATATTGATCATATCAAATTTTATTATAGTGTTTGTATATGTTAATGTGTGTATGTATGTATCACGGTGTGTATATATAAATATGCCCTTTTTATTTATTTATTTGTTTAATTTTTCAAAAGTATGGAATTATATTGCATTTTTTAGTTATATAGGGATTTAGGGTGCAATCTTGTGAACTGTAGGGAGTAATAGAGAAATTTTGGAAGATTTAGGGAATTATAATGTATTTCCAAAAGTTTCAAGGACTAGAAAATGCAATTTTTAAAATATCTAGTAACTGAAAATGTAATTAACGAGATATATTGTAATGCAATTTTGAGTTATATATGGACTTGTAATCGAATGTTTTGAATTATCAAATGTAATTTTTAAGATTTTTTGGGACTAGGAATGCAATTTACAAGTTATATAGGGACTACGATTGCAATTTTGTGAATTGTAGATATTAAAAGTGTTATCTTTAAAATTTCAAAGGACTTAAAAATCAATATTTGAGTTATATAGGGACTCTGTGTTCTCTTTGCATACTATATGTACCATAGTGCAATTTTTGTAGAACTCAAAGAACTCTTAGTCCTAATTGTGGTTCAAAAAAGAAAGTCATATTTGTGCATAATAAAGACCATGTATTATGCAAAAGTTGCACCATGGGCTCTATATTACAAAAATACACAAAAATTCCCTGAATTATACAAAAAAATAGCTCCTTTTGAGAAAGAAAGGGACCTGTAGTGCAATGTTGTAATTTATAAGGACTAATAATGTAATTTTGAAACTTTAAGGGAACTAAAATGCATTTTTGGGAAATATATGGATTGATAGTTCCTAAATTTAAAAATATTAACAATTTAGATCCTATGTTTTAAAATATTTGCAAATTAGTCCCAGTGGTTGTAAATATCAACAATAAAGTCCATAAAGTATAAAGTATTAACAATTAAGTCCCTAGGGTTTAAATGTTTATAAATTATTCCATAGGGTTTAGAATATTTACAACTTAGTCCTTAGGGTTTAATATAATTACAACTTAGTCCCTAGGGGTTCAAATATTGACAATCAAGTCTGTAGAATTAAAAATAATTAAAATTGAGTCCCCATGGTTCAAAAATATTACAAATTAGTCATTAAGATTAATATATTACAAATTAGTCCTTAGTGTTTAACATATTTACAAGTTAGTCCTTGGGGTTTAAAATATTAACAAATAAGTCCATAGGGCTTACAATATTTATAAGTAGTCCCTAGAGCTTTAAATATTTACAATTTAGTCCCTATGGTTTAATATATTTGCAATATAGTCCCAATTGTATAAATATTTATAATAAGTCAGTAGGGTTTAAAATATTTATTAATTAGTCCATGTATGCAATTTATTTTCAATTTTGTCCTTGAATACTTACTTGAGCGGCGAATTTTTATGGACTATGTCATTTCTCATTGACACAACGGAGGTGGTGAAGGACGTGACTCACCTAAGGGTTCCACTGATCCAGTTTTGGGTTGTAGCAATAAAGGTAAAATGTACATGGTTATTTATTTATTTAATAGGTATATGTAGTATTTTATTTATCTTAATTATTCTACAAGGAAACAAATAAAGAAATTTCATAGAAAGATCATTCTCAAATCGATGGAGTAGGCTATGGAGAAATTTGGGGGTGGTCTTCTTGTTAATTTTTGTAATGAATACGACACGTGGAACCCCATTATTGAAGCAGGTTGTTTGTGGCACAAGTGGTAAGGAGCATAATTTGAGATCAATTACATTCTCAAATATTATCTCGAGTGGAAACACACACCTTAGTGTCACAAGGATCAGATCTGGACTAATTTTGGAGTAAATTCCTTGTTTGTAAATTTTCGATTGATTTTCGATTTCTTGGAGCATTTTTTTGGGCCAAGGAATAGAGACACGAACCGGGTTGAGCAAGTGTAGAAAGGAACGTCCATAAAAAAATGCTACCCATCTACATGGATAGAAAAGGGAACATCTATAAAAATTGGATCTCTTCCGGTGAAATTCCTACCAATATGAAACCAAAAGAGTATGAGTTGATGTTGGAGACGTGGGCTAGAGATAAATTTAAGGTAAATTTTGATTAAATTAATTATTGATACTTTACATATATGTTAATAGTTTTTCTTAAACATACTAAATCGGCGGCAGGGAGAAAAAATTGAGAAAGGAATGGCCTAGTAAGTGATAATGGCTCCTACCCTGTCGCAACCCATCAACATATGGTGGATAAAATGTTTCTCATATTTTCATTGTTTGATTGTAAATTTTTCTTTTTATCTTTTTATATAGCGAAATGTTGTTTTATTGGACCTCATGGAAGATCCGATAACTTCGTCACGGAGACATGATTAGATGACACATTTACACTTTCACCCTTAACTAGTAAGAAGAAACCATGGATACCGATATATTACAGCAAATTTGGGTTGAGAAAGTCAGGAGATTGGGGATGAGCGCTTTTGGCTATGCGATGTAAGTTTAAATTCACTTATAATTCAATAAATATTATTTTTACTTACATTTGTATCATATTTCAGTAACATATTGATTTGAGGGCAAGGTTCGATCTGCTGGAAGAGACTCAGGATGATGCATCGAGGTTTTCATCCACATTGTCATGGACATGACAAAGTCAAATTCAGACAGTGACTGAGGTAACAAAATACCGTATGGGTCCTACGCAAAAGGTTTGGAACCCAAGAGTTGGACTGATCTTTCCTAGTTAGATCTTGAGCCAGTCCCATGATACAGAAATGTGTGTGGCACCGAGATGTATGCCGTCTAAGCAGCTCCTGAGGACCAGATTAGGATTCCAGTAGGCACTATTGTAGGCACACCATTTAATCTGGCTTTAAATCCCAAAGGTTTAACGTAGATTGTTGAGTAGATCAATCAGTGAGGCTAGACGCAACAAATGCCACAATCAAATATCTTCTCCGGTACTCCACCGCAACAGACACAACAGGCGAGTAATCCACGTACAAGACGAACGTCTACGAGACGATCACTTAGGGATGAACCTGATACTGATGCGACCCGTTTTCTTTGATTAAACTCCCCGTGATTTAAATCCCGAGTTGTTTGTATAGACACGACTTTATTTTATTCAGTCTGTATTCGACTATTTAATTTTCTAATTTATTTTTATTTGATTAACTATTTTTTAATCTATCTTTTTTTATAATATAATATATTTTTGCGACTACTTAATTTGTTTTGGTTAATATATTTTATGACTATTTAATCCTATTTCCATGATGTATTTTTCTAAATAAATTTTTTTTACCGATCGCACAGGTTGTCGCGAGATAATGTAACCTTTAGCAATCACACAAGTCGACGCTAGATTATGTAACCTCTAGCGACCACCTATTAGTCGATAAAAAATCATCAAGTGGTCGCTAATTCAAAATACATTTACCGATCACCAGGTAGTAGCCAAATGTTAAGTCTTTCATGATCACCGGGTGGTCGTTAAAGGTGGTGGTAGGTAGTGATGATGTGTAGTTGGAAAAAGCTTTCTATACTGACTAAACACTGACGACCAAAACCACTAACCACCGCTAAAGATATAAACATGTCTTTAACGACTGTTTTGCCAGTCGCTAATGACCTTACATGTAGCGGTTAGGGTAGAATGACAGTGAGTTATAGCGCTTCAAGGCATGACATAGGCTACTTGAGGACGCGACTTGGTGATATGAACTCGTGACTTCATTTAAATTGATGTTGTTGAAGGCGTGAAAGAGGTCAGCTACAAGCTAACGGAGTTGCGACTGGGGTGCTTGATGTCGTGACTTGATTTGTAACTTAAGTTGCGCCTTGCATAATTGAAGTTGTTACTTGGATGGCTGATGGCACAAACGCTGTGAACGATGGACCCAATGATACGCCTAAAGTTGTGATCTTGGCCGAAAAAGAAAATGGCCTCTGCAATTTATTTTTTTCTTTTAAGCGTATTTCAGGGATTAAATTGGGGAACCTATGGATATATTTTCCCCTACTCGAGACCATATATGGAATCTCCAATACATGTTCTACCTCCACCAACAATTTAAGCTAATATTCTAACGTATAGCTTCCTGTTTGACCACCTGAAAACTGCTCCATGCTCACTTTTCTAAAAAAATAAAGTTGCTACAATTTTTTTTTCTTTGGAGTGTGTTTGAGGCATTTATTGGATACTACCTGATCTTTTTTCTCAGATCCGACTATATATGACATCTCCAATATATCGTGTTATGTTTGACCACCCAAAAACTGCTCCATGCTCAATTGTCTAAGTTGAAAATTGCAAACGAGGTCCCTGATTCTTTTTTTCATCCCCCACCACGTTTAACTTCACTTTCTCCAATTTTTGATCTTTTGGCTCTTTCTTGCACCCCGAGTAGTTTTTGTTTATTACATAATTCTTGACGAATTAGACTTTTTAGCTCTCATCTCCCCGATATGATCTTTCTTTGACACAAAATGCCTAGCGCGCAGCGCACACAGGTGTTTAAAAGAGATTCATCTCATCAAGTATAATATACACTAAATTGCCTAGCGTGCACACACGTTTTATAAAACACTCATCTCATCAATTATAATATACACTAATTACTATCGAAAACTCTACCATATTATACAACTCACTAAGAAATCAATAAAAACTATTTTCTAAACCTTGGGCTGTCTTTCAGAAGAGCTTTTGTTTTTCACATCGTTTAACTTAACATGAAGTCTTCCTTATATTTTTTCTTGATACCCTTGTGATACTCACCCAATTAAATTTGCCTTCTCCCTAGGATAGTGGCATATATAATCGTTCACTTAACATTATCCTTGATTAATTTTTGTATGGAGGTAGCTCCTTCTCCTTACCTCTTTACTTTCACGATGTAACATTTTGCCAACACATCACGTGTTGACCGTCCTTGAAAGTGTATGCTTTTTATTCTATTTTAATATTCGTCAAACATTCTCATAATTTTCTTGCTCTTTAGACTCGAATTGTTTGTTGCTTTAGTTGTACCTTGATTGAACAGTCCTACCAAATAGAATTGTACAAATTAAATGGATTTGTTAAACAAATGAGATTCCACCTAAGTGTTAACTATATTTACAGTTGTAAAGATTAACTGTAATATATTCAATTAATTAAAATTATTTGAAATTAAATAAAAAATTGAGTCATGTAATTTGGAGAAATTAAAAAAGATAATTATTTTTTAATAATGTATGTTATTTTTTTTTTTTTTAGCCCTGGTGGGTTTTACCACCTGGACCAATCAAGTTTTGTGTTAATTAGTAAACATTGTATCTTTTAATCAATATACCGTATTTCAAAATGAAACATCACAACTGTTTGTCAAAGCACCTTTTCATTTTCTATAAATAATTTGCTAATTAAACCATTTTCTTCATTCAATTTTTTCAAAACATTAAGCATTAAAATTATAAGAGAGAGATAGAAAGAAACAGCATTATTAAGTTCGTTGAAATTCTTAAGAATTTGTGTGTCAGTTTCTTTTGAATTTTGTCGTTGTATCCTGGAGGTTGAAGCCAAAAAACGTAAAATACTGGTACGTGGCCTAAATACCTTAAAGACATCGGATCTAATCTGAGCCTCGACAAGTAAAATTATTTATTTGTTTACTTTTAATTTATTTCTGCATTAGTTTTATATTGTTTTACTGGTTTATATAAATAAAGCACTAAAAAATTTGTTTGTATTTGGTTGAATAAGCTATAGACGTAATCATTGCACAAAGTGACAAGAGTAGTGTATGATAAAAGAGAATTGGATGTACTTTGACAAAGATTATATGCAAAAAAAATAAGAGATCTTCATTGAAAATGATACATACATAAAAGGCTGAATTACATTTGTTGTTATTTTCAATAGTATTTGAAAGAAATAAAATAAATAAAAGTTAATTTATTCCATGTCACCCATGATGGGGTGACATGAACGTATTGTGGGAAGTTAGTCAGGAAGTTACAATGGTAACTTCCCCACTAAGAGACATGGAAATAATGGAGATAATGGAGTGATGGTTTATTATCAGTTAATAAACCAACGCTCCTATCCCTCTATAAATAGGAGTCTGCTTCTCCTCTCCAGACACAACAAAACACAACAGCAAAAAAAAATTCTTCTCCCGTTAAATCAATCTTTTCTTATACACTTACCAAGAAATTCTCAGACACTTAGGTGGTGAAAACAAAGGGCTTAATTCTAGTAATTAAGTTCACGATCAGAAAGCAAGAATTCAGAAAATAGGAATTCAGAAATCAATCCGCTGCGTAAGAAGGTTTGTCTAAAAACCTTTACTATTTAATTTAATAGGTAACAATTGGTATCAGAGCGTTTGTTACCTAAATTAAAGTTTTGCTTCGTATTGCTTCTTCTGTAATTTTGCAATTCATGTTTGATTAAAAAAAAAAAAACCTGTCGAATGTTTTTTTTTTTGAAAAGAAATTGTCTAAGAAGAAGTAGTAATGTATGATATATATATATTGCATATGTATTAGGTTTGCAAGCCAATTCCATTTTCTTTTTAGGCCATAATTAATTTTAGATTTAATTAATTTTTTTTTGGCCGAACCTATTTAATCTTTTGGGCCGAATTTAGGTGATTTAATTAATTTTTTTTGGGCAGATTTTATCTATTAAGATTAACTCCGAATTAATTTTTTCTTTTTTTGGGCCGAATAGAGGTTGGCCGTAGCTTTAATTTTTATTTTTCGGACCAAATTAGATAGTAAAATCTAAATGCTTGTAGAAAGATTCGAACCCTACCAACACTACTAGAGACTAATAACTTAACCACTCAATCTATATAAATTGTTGTTAATTAAAAAGAATATATGTTTCATTTATAACAAATTTCAGAAATGTATTATTTTAATTCAAAAAGGTGGTGAATTATTTTTTGTTCTTAATTTTTCTATAGAGGAAAATGGTGATTACACGATCCCGGGGATTACGTGCATTCAGACGCGACCTGTTGATGAACTACAGGACTGATTACAAGAACATAAAGAATACTAATGAACCAAAATTGGTTTACACCGCCGAAGAACCCGAGTCAGATGGACAAAAGGGAAGATTTGAAAAACAAAATAATGACACTTCGAAATTATAAGATGAAATCATCACATTCTTCAATACAACACGTGAAGATTGTAAATGATATGATACAAGGTGTCATAAAATATGCCTATCACATGAATGAGAATGACAAGGTTGTTGCTCTTCTCAGGACTTTGCCAAAAGACTTGAGAAAAGATCTCCTTGATCTATGGAGGAATGTGAATCCCGAAAATTATGTGGATAGGAGATCAAAAACATATGGTTGGGTCGTATATGCCTTCACTGAATCTCATATGTGGAATCATTTTAAAAGGCATACAATTTTTTTCAAATGTCATTGTGAGATGAATTCGCCTACTAAGTATGATCCGATAAGTCTCTATGTAAAAGAGGGTTTTGAAAAATCGATTCCTTTAAAACCGAGATACGAGTGATTGTCATGTATAAGTTAGAGTTTCTTTGCTAGGTAGTTTATTTTGGTAGTTCGTTTCAAATGTTAGTCTTTGATTTTATTTGGTTATTTGTTTACCAAACATGTTTTTTCATTTATGTATGAATTCAACTAGATTATTTGCTTTTATGCTATTAGTTGTTTAGTTTTCATATATTTTTTGCTCTATTCATGTTAGAGTAAGTGGGAGTTCTTGAAGAACTTAATTTTGCAGTTAATGAAATTGATTGAATGGTTAAGACAAACAAAATATAGTGGTTCATGATTGGGAACATAGTGAACTTTCTTTATCACTTATTTTGTTATCTTTCTTATTCATTCCGTTTGCATTAATAGCATAGAGTTGTTAAATAAATGTATGATATTAATGGAAATCTCTTACTTTATAGAGAAAATGGCATCGAAAACCATCATTGCTGATCTCAACAAAGGAGAAAAGATGAATGGTGAGAACTATAACCTTTGGAAGCTCAAGATACACTATGTTCTAGAAGAGCAAGATATTCTTGAGGCTGTTAACAATGTCATGGCTCAGCCTGAGTAAGGCAACACAGCTCAAAACAGAAGGGACATGGAGGCTTATGAGAAGTGGAAAAAGAAAGATTCTACTGCAAGAGGCATCTTGATAGGCTCCATGAATGACGATCTTGTCTATGAATGTCAACGATACCTCACTGCTCACGAAATGTGGAATGCTCTTAAGGAGAAGTATGGGGGTACGACTGTGACTAAGTTGCGTCAATTGACCATTAAGTTTGACACTTGCAAGAAGAAGCCTAATCAAACCATGCAACAACATCTCCGAGAGATGTCTAACATGATTAGGGAACTTAAGAATGCAGGTCATAACCTTACTGATGAACAACAAGTTCAAGATGTGATCCGATCTCTTCCAAATAACTGGGAGCATTTGAAGATAAACTTGACTCACAATGACAACATCAAAACCTTTGATGATGCTGCTCGTCATGTGACATTGGAAGATGAACGTCTAGATGCAATTAAGCCTCAGGGTCAGGCTTATGTTGCTGAGTCAAGTTCCCACAAATTTTCTGGAAATAAGCGCAAGAACAATGAGAAGAAGAACGGAAATGAGCATGTTTCCAAGAAGAACAAGAAAGGTGGTAACAATAAGGGAAAACGTTTCCGTAAGAAGAAAGACAAGAGTAAGATGAAATGCTTTAACTGTGACAAACTGGGTCACTTCGCTCGCGAGTGTAGCGAGCCCAGAAAGGTAGCAATGTCATTTACTTCTTGTAATTTTACTTATGTTACCAGTACTGTATTGCTTGCTGATTCTAATCCTTTGTGGATTGTGGACTCAGGAGCGACAGACCATGTAGCCAAAGACCGAGAGGCATATGTAGAGTACCGTCGGATTCCAGAGGGATCAAGGTGGATATATGTAGGAGACAACAATAAGGTTGAAGTCAAAAGAGTTGGCACTTGCAAGTTGAACTTGCGAGGTGGTCAAACCTTGTACCTGCATGATGTACTTTACGCACCTGACATTCGACAGATTTTAGTCTCGGTCACTGTTCTTCTAGGATTAGGTTTTAATTTGCATTTTCATAACAAACAAGTAGATATCTATTATGACGCTAAGTATTATGGTTCTGGTTTTATTTCGCATGGTTTAATTGTACTAGATGATGATAACTCGTTTAATAGTTATTATGTAAGTAGTTGCTTTTCTACTAATACTTCTTCTTCTAGTAATTCTAATGTAGAAGAAAATGTATGGCATGCTAGATTAGGTCATATTGGACAAGACCGTATGAATTTGTTGGCTAAGGCGAACCTTTTGGGTTCGTTGACTAAGGTCAACTTGCCAACTTGTGAAAATTGTCTAGCAGGTAAAGCAAAACGAAAAACATTTGGAAAGGCTAAACGAGTCGAGTACCCATTACAAGTAATTCATTCAGACATCTGTGGCCCAATGAGTGTTCAAACTAGACGTGGGGAACGTTATTTCATCACCTTTATAGATGATTTCACTAGGTTTGGTTATATCTACCTGATTTCTCACAAATCCGAAGCATCGAAATGTTTTATGACATTTATCAATGAAGTGGAAAATCAGTTAGAGAGGAAGGTAAAAAACCTAAGAACCGATCGAGGACGTGAATATCTATCTGATCAGTTTAAAGAACTGTGTGATGAAAAAGGGATAGTAAGGCAACTTACAATTCCTAGAACACCACAACAGAATGGTGTGGCTGAAAGGAGGAATAGAACACTCCTAGAAATGGTTAGGTCTATGATGGCACAAGCAAATCTTCCAATATCTTATTGGGGAGATGCATTGCTTACCGCCTGTTATATACTTAACCGAGTACCCACAAAGACTATTCCATCAACTACTTATGAACTATGGACAGGTAGGAAACCTAATCTGTCATACTTACGACCTTGGGGGTCGGCAGGCTATGTTCATGATCTATCTCATAAGTATGGGAAGTTAGGTCCAAGAGGTAAGAAGTGTATCTTCATTAGATACCCAGATCACTCTAAAGGATATGTGTTTATTGGTGAACATAATGATGGGGGTCTTACAGAAATTGAGTCACGAGATGTTACATTCTTAGAGAATGATTTTCCTAGCAGAGGTGAGGTTGACAGAAATTCCATTTTATGTGAACTAAATGAGATTCAGGAAAATGATATGCAAACAAATGTGACACCTGATGAGGTAACACATACTCAAGAAATAGAGACGGACACTCCTCTAAATCTTGAGATGGATGAAACCATTGCATCATCTAGTAATCCTATCTCTCAAGATTCTCAACTTAAGAGAAGTGCTAGAGGTTTAATTCCTCGTCGCCGATTTGAAATCGAAGGAGAAGTCTTTATGATAACTCCACAAGACGAAGAAGAACCTCGAACAGTTAATGAAGCACTCTCATGTCCCGCTAAGAATGAATGGAGGAAAGCAATGGAAGAAGAAATGGAGTCGATGAAGAAAAACCAGGTATGGGAACTGGTTGATCTCCCAAAAGGACGTAAAGCGATTGGGAACAAATGGGTTCTCAAAATAAAGAGGAAACCTGACAATTCCATTGACAGGTATAAAGCTCGCTTAGTAGCGAAAGGCTATACTCAACGGGAAGGAATAGATTTTGAGGAAACTTTCTCTCCTATTGTTAGATTTACCTCAATACGTCTTATTTTAGCTATTGTGGCGCATCTCGATCTGGAGTTGCACCAAATGGATGTTAAAACTGCATTTCTAAATGGAGATTTAGAAGAGGTAATTTTCATGGAACAACCCTCGGGTTTCATTGCAAAAGATCAAGAGAATAAAGTATGTAGATTGTTGAAATCAATCTATGGTCTTAAGCAAGCCTCGAGACAGTGGAATTTAAGATTTCATGAAGTTATCTCATCAAATGGATTTGAGATGATAAGTGAAGACCACTGTGTTTATATTAAACGTTCCAAGAAGAATTTCATGATTTTATCTCTATATGTGGATGATATCCTATTAGCTGGGAATGATAAAGAGTTTATTCAAGCTAACAAGGAGTGGCTAGCTTCTCAATTCGATATGAAAGATATGGGAGAAGCAAATTATATTCTTGGTGTTAAGATTCATAGAGATAGGTGTAGAAGACTATTATCTTTATCTCAAGAACCTTACATCATGAATGTACTTGAGCGCTTTGGTATGACTACGTGCAATGCCATTGATACTCCTGTAGCAAAGGGAATAAACTTAACTCTCGACATGTGTCCTAGTACTACCGAAGAAAAACAGAAAATGTCAACAGTACCATATTCTAGTGCCATTGGTAGTCTTATGTATGTTATGATGTGTACGAGACCAGACATTTGTTATGCAGTAGGTTTAGTTAGTCGTTTTCAATCGAACCCGGGACAAGATCATTGGAAAGCTGTGAAAAGGATATTGAGATACCTAAAAGGCACCAAAGATCATGCCTTATGCTTTCGAGGAGATAGATTACGCCTAGAGGGATATACAGACGCTGATTGGGCTGGTGATATAGATGGGCGTAAATCCACTTCAGGTTATGTATTCTTGCTAAATAATTGCGCAATCTCATGGAGTAGCAAGAAACAAACCTGTGTAGCTTTGTCAACGATGGAAGCTGAGTTTGTAGCTTGCTCAGCTGCGGTTCAGGAGGCTGTTTGGTTAAAAAGGTTCTTTGAACATTTAGGATTCTCTGGTGATAGTGGGAGTCCAATAACAATATACTGTGATAGTCAAGCTGCAATGGCTTATGTGAAAGATCCAAAATATCACAGCAAGACCAAACACATTGATATAAAGTATAACTTCGTTAGAGATATAATTGCACAAAAGGATGTTACTTTGCAATATATACCCACACGCAATATGCTTGCTGATCCATTCACAAAAGCTATCCCAAGGGATGTATTCATGGATCATGTTAGATCTATAGGATTAAGCAAGATATAATGTATGAATTATTGCTAGTTTATGAGCATTCATGTATATATATTTCCATTAGTATGTTTATTTAACTGTTTATTTTAATGATATCATGTTTGATATCTATTATATATATTGCGTGTGATTTTGGAAGTATGTATGTCCTATAGACTGAGATTGACCCTGTCACACGGGCAATTGCCTTTGGCATAAGAAGTGCGCAAAGATGAGACTAACTCATAGTAGTGAAGAACCCTTAAGATAACTTGAGTTAAGATAGTCGCCTTAACTAAGTGTTAAGATGAGATCATAAACATGGATAAACCATGTTAAGCTTATATTATGATCGAAGTAGAATCCCACTATCTACTTAGTCTATAATAGCCAGATATGAATTGCTTGATTGATTTCATAGAAGGGTTGATCGATCGAAGAATTCATCTTAGGCAACGAGGCTTGTCTAATTATATATCTGTATGGTATTTGTAAAATTGTGACATACAGTTTGAGATATATGAATAATACCATAACACGTGTGTCATACCACGTGTGCTTTCGACCAAAAGGAAGTGAAGAATTGATCCCTGTTTCTTCACTGTGTGATACCTTTGATTTGTGCCCTTATTACTTTTGACTATATCTTGATATTTTGATTAGGTGTATGCTACTTTGAATATATTACCAATGATCATGAGTGATTCGGTCTAATGGGGTATGTTTGGGAAAGCAACCTAATCAATATAAAAGGATATAAGTGTAAAGGGAAGACTAGAATTGTGTATCAAATGTGTGCTTGCAGGTTAACCGATCATGTAAGTCAATACGGACTATAACATGATAGTGAGACACATAAACGAAATGACAAGTGAACTCTTTTTCACATAGAAGTTGTGATATAAATTTGAAGGGGTCAGAGTTACTGTAATATGATACAACATGTTGTTAGTCTGGGGTACTACAAGATACGTAAGGAATGAGATTTCATTTGAGCAACTATGTACCCTAACAGGTTAATAGTAACATATGCTCGTATGCTTGTCGGTCGCACGACCTATTTGTCAAGTATGATGAATTATTGTAGTAGTGTGTATATAAGAGAATTTTGAGAAATTTTGATGTATGGGACATTGTGATGCACGTACCTAATAGTACGATGGTAACCCCATCACGTGCGAGTGGGAGAATGAAAGAAATAAAATAAATTAAAAGTTATTTTATTCCATGTCACCCATGATGGGGTGACATGAACGTATTGTGGGAAGTTAGTCAAGAAGTTACAATGGTAACTTCCCCACTAAGAGACATGGATATAATGGAGATAATGGAGATAATGGAGTGATGGTTTATTATCAGTTAATAAACCAACGCTCTTATCCCTCTATAAATAGGAGTCTGCTTCTCCTCTCCAGACACAACAAAACACAACAACAAAAAAAAATTCTTCTCCCGTTAAATCAATCTTTTCTTATACACTTACCAAGAAATTCTCAGACACTTAGGTGGTGAAAACAAAGGGCTTAATTCTAGTAATTAAGTTCACGATCAGAAAGCAAGAATTCAGAAAATAGGAATTCAGAAATCAATCCGCTGCGTAAGAAGGTTTGTCTAAAAACCTTTACTATTTAATTTAATAGGTAACAGTATTGATCATATACATAGAGATATATTAGAAGTTACCAATAACTATATCATTGGCGTCTTATATATTGATATTTGTACCCGTTATGGTTGGCTTTAAACCACGAACTCAAGGCTGATGCTGATGACGCCACCTATCGTATTCAACTACTAATCAGAATAGATAAGTGGTTTCCTTGATATCATCTTCTTATCGCGGTTGTGTCTAATCTCTCTCCGTGTTAGTAGTTTATATGCTTCGATTATATGAGGATAATGATATTTTCCCCTATCAAATACCCCTTTAAACAGTAAGATGTTTGCTAGAAGCGTTTAGGGTTTACTGGATGTTTGGTCTTTACTTATACCTCATTTGGTTGGGTCATTCTTTCCCCACTTCTACAAGTCCAATATTAAAAATACACTAGTTTATATCTATGGCTTCCCAGAAAATAGCTACCACGTCATTTCGTGGTGTTTTCGACATTCTCCTGATGGCGATAGTGTAACCATAACTATCATAGTAACAAATTCCAAGATTTCAGACGACAATTGGTCGTTCAAAATACATGCGTTTTTCTTGATATACTTACACCTCAAATAGTGCTAAGTACAAAAGTTTTTTTCACTTTCTTCTTTGTTTATATCTCAAGTCTTCTTACAGTCCTTAGAGTGAATATTCTGCATTTAATTCTTAATACCTCCTTTATTTTAGAGGTAAATTTTCATTTCTTTACATCATTTTCTCATAACGTCTTCATCTTTGGAAGTTTCTACTATCACTTCTCGTGATATTCCCATATATGGGTCTACAAACCATACATGTAACTTTATTGAAGGCAAACCATCCTCTGTATAGCATTATTATTTAACCCTAGAGACCCCTTAATTGCTATTACTTTGAATAATTCTTTATACCCAGATATATGTGATGACCCCTTGCTGAGGGAAGTATAAATATTCATTTTTAGGGATAATACCCTTCATCTGTCTAAAAGTAGGGCTACAGCAAACCCAAGTTATAACCTTAATCGTGGGGTGAGCCAAATATGATGTTCTTTGAAATATAAGATTGTGAATCTCTTACTTTCTTCTAGGATTTTCTAGAACATGAACATTACAAGTTTTAGATTTTATCCCTATTACAAAAGCACTTTAGAATCCTCCAAGGATACTTTCTCGAATAAAGGTAATCTTTTTACTCTCTGGATTTATTTTGTTACCTAATACTTGCCTTTATTTTTTTGGAAAATGGATGTTGATCAAATGTTGAAAAATCTACTTGAAGGAATTGGAGCGGAGGCCCTAAGAGCTGGGCATGAGGGTAGACGAAACCTCAAGAAATGAAGCTCTAACATTAATCTCGATAATCCTTTTCACTTCGTAATACTGCTAGAGATAAGGCCTTGTTTAGGGTTGATATCGACACTCTTGGTCATTTGGTGACTGACGTCTCTTAATTTGTGACGAATAAATCCGTTCATGAGACATTATTTTGAGAGTTTATTGGGCCTAGGTGAGGGATTTTCCCTAATATCTGCTATATTGCACTTTTACCCTTAGTATGGGACTTATTACAATTTATAGATATTTTTGTGCTTTAATCATGTGTTTAGTGTGTAGCAGATGTCTCCCTTTTTGTGACGAATAAATGCATTCACGAGACATTATTTTGGGAGTTTATTGGGCCTAAGTGAGGAATTTTCTCTATTATTTGCTATATTGCACTTTTACGCCTAATTTTGGACTTATTACTATTTATAGAGATTTTTGTGCTTTAATCGTGTTTATAGCATGTAGCTTTAGGTACATGATGGATACAAGGGTCCAAGATGATGAGAAGAAGTCGAAAGATGAAGAGAAACCCCAAGCCAAGGATGAATTTGAGTTTAGAACCACTGTAAAGAGTTAGAGCATTTTTTGGAGATTTATTGCACCTGATTGTTTCTGTCACTATGATTTTTGGGTAAGAGTTTCGGACCTGAAACCTTTTTGGTTGGAAAAATCTTGAATTCAGGGTCGCGTGGCAAGTGACGACACTCAATTGGGAGTTAAGACAAAGAAGTTATGCTAATAACCGCTGCCAGGGTTCGAACCTGAAATCTGTAAAGTGAAAACGGGTTTGGGCTAGTTTAACCTAATTTTGAGCCCATGGAAAGCCTAATCCATTTTTCCTAACTTATATAAGCATCATATTAGCTTCCATCAGGTTATCCTTGAAATATCCATAAAATTATCCAAGAAGGAAGGATCAAAACATCAGGAGAAAGAAGCGCTCAACATGAGGAGGAGGAGGAGGAGGTGGAGGAGGAGGAAGAGGAGAAGACAAGAAGGGTTTGTCTATGAACCCGACGACTCTCCTCCATCCCATATCCAAGAACCTTCAATCCTAAGAGTAATTCTATTACATTTCTATATTATTCACGATTCTTGCATTAGGTTTACTATATTTTCATTTATTTAGTATGAACTAAACTTTTAGTGCTTGAAACTTGTAATAGGTATGAACCCTACTTGATTTTTATTGATGTTTTGAATATTTGGGACAAAATATTATGTTTAATTAAATTGATACTATTATTCCATTTTTTATATGTGTAAACTTGTTGCCTATATATGTCCTGATCAAACATAGGTAGTGTGAGACTATTAGATTAACATCTATGTGGGGGTCGGATTTTCAGACATAGTATATAAGCGCCTAGTACCTCGAACGAGTGGGTTTCTTGCACGCTAGGTAATCACTGGGTATTGTGATTTAACTTATCAGATAGGTGGAGGGTGTGTAAGGTAGATGCTCTAAATGCCTTAATAGGGGAGATAGTGGCTTTGAATCCCGACTAACGAGAAGTAGTCAATTCACCCTTATATCTAAACAAAATAATAATTAGTTCGGAAGATTACTCGCAAGAATCACGCATTACATCTCATATTCTTTTATTGTCCGTACTATTTTATTTCATTGCATTTCATTTTAATCTTTACATGAATAGTTTTAGTCCCTTAACTGAAAAACCAAATAAAAATCATTCATATTATAATATTTTGGTTGTAAAAATATTTTATTACATCCTAATTAATACATGTTAGTAGTCCCTGTGAATGATAACCTTGAGCTTATCACAATTTTCACTTGAAGATAACCAGTACACTTGTAGGAAGTCCTAGTTCCATTGGTGTCAGCTATCATTATATTTATGCACACCTGGAACACTACCAAGTAAATGGCGCCGCTGCCAGGGACTACAACTTTGTAATTCTTGTGTTTTAGTTTGTAGTTTACTGTTAGTATCTAACATTTTAGTAAAATAACTAAAAATGTGACCTATAAAATAGTTTGTTGTTGATTTCACAAATCTTTGAAAACTATCTTTTTTCAAATAAGCCTATACTAACATTATCACGTTGAGTACTCAGCTTACAAAAAAACATCAATATTATAGAAATTGTGCTAATATAGTTTATGTGATAAAAAAACAAATTCCCACACAAGACTAAGCAAACTAACCTTTTTTTTCAACTACTAAGCAAACTGACCAATCCAACGTCTGAAGCACTACTTTACAAAGTCTATATGCATTCACCTAAGAACCATTGGAACAAAAAAAACCCTAAGAACTTGAATATCCCAACAAGAAAAAAATTCATACATTCCTCTCAGACCTCTCTCCAATTTTACTCATTTTTTGTCCAAACACTAAGATCGTTGTCCAAATACTACAAAAAAAATTGCCATTTTTGCTTAACATATATATTGAAATTCAAAATCATTTATAAAAATAGATTGGTGTCGCCTAGGGTGTGATAAAAATAAGATAAAATTAAGTCTAGAAAACTACGCACTCTCACCCTAGACAGGCACAGTACTGCAAGTATTACAGGACGTATGCAAGTTTTAATGATAAGAAAGTTCGTTCTCAGGGACTTAGTGTGCTAGTCGAATGGGTAGCAATAACGAGTAAGCAATAATTAATTAAAAGACAGAAATTAAAAGGGAATAGATTTCGAAATTAAGAATTAAAACTAGGAAAATAAAGACAATAAAATAAAATACGAAGAATATGAGATGAGAGATATAGCTTAGGTTTTGCTAGTATGCATTAATCCTTCTAATTCTTTTTATTAGATCTAGTTAATAAGAGAGAATATTAGCTCTTGTATACTTAGTCAGGATTCTAAATTCCCATTCCTTAGACCTTGAGAGCGACTAAGGGGGCTACGGACACACCACGAGGCTGGTTCAAATAGGGTTATCAAGCGTTACCAAGGCCCTAAGCAATCAATTTCCATACATGGTGATAGTGATTATATTATACCTTAATGACTATCTAGTTAGAATCATTTTTGTCAGATTTAATATCGACACTAGACGTTATGTGGTGTTTCAATAATTAGACACCCAGTTAAGGTGATCATCTAACTACTAAATAAAGCCTAAAGTTATCAGTTCTAGGACAGACAATAAATCAAAACACATAAACAAATATAAATGTAAGAAACTAATATCAGATTAAAACATGTAATTCCTAAAGAAACTTAGATAGAAAGAAATTAGAATTCATAGATTATACATGATGCAAAACCCAAGCTATGGGTGGTTTAGTTCATACCTGAAGGAAACAAACTAAAAGAAATAATGAAAGACATCATCTTGCTCTCTACAATAAACTGGAAGAATAAAACCTTAAGACCTAATTTTTATGATGCAAGGATGATTTACAAGAGATATAAGGGTGTATTTATAGGTGTTTAGAAGACCTAATTCGTTTTCTTGAAGGAGAGGGTAAGTATTGGACTCCAAGCCCAACTCAAATTCGTAACCCTAAAAACATGCAATAAGACTCGTTTTTCTTTTGGTCCTAGAAGCTTCAATTTTTGTCCATTTGATGCGTATGAATATACAAAATTCATCGTATCGGAAAGATCTTCAACTTTTCTCTTGACCGTTTCTCCAAATTCCACACCGTTTTTTAGATATAAGCTGATTTGTGGTCGTAGGTGCAATAATTCAGGATTAAGGCAGGTTTTCCTTTTCCATGTTTTTAGCTTTTCTTTCCTTTATCTCCAATTACCATGCTTATCTCTTTCCATATCTTGTAGTCTTTGACTCTAATTAATCTCCATAATTATCTTTAAAGCTTCACACTAAATAAATAATTAAACCCAATATGCTCTAAAAATATTATTTTACTAAATCAAGACTCAAAATAGGAAAGTGCACTATTTCTCAAGAAAATCGACTATTATGACTTCTAAATCACTAAAAATGATGTCTAATCCTAATATAAATATATCACAAATGAGGAGACATCAAGACCCCCAACTCAAAGTTGTATCGTCCCGATACAATAAAGTTAAAAGCAAAGGGAAGTCTATAAATACACACTTATGGAATTTTCAACACAATCGGAAGAACATAGCAGAATATATAGAATAAACCTAAAGCAACAACTCAGAAAATTTCATGCAATAATATTCATAAACTACAAACCTGTACACTTCTCATATCCACAGTCAACACGACTTGAATTCAAGATCAGATTAGTTTCGCAATGTAAGAAGGATTGAGACTTTACTCAGTTCCCCAAGGAAGCTATAGATTGTTCATCGAACTTCACCAGTATCCAAAGATCCACTTAACTATTCTCTAATGGCTCAATCACTTCTCAATTACATAGCAAAGAATCAAAAGGTCTTTAAGGTCGTAATTTAGGCTTAGGGACGGTATGGTAGTATATTTGGATAATTTAGAGTGAGTTTTTGGCTCTCTCCTCACTAGCCATCAACGAATCGCCCTAGAGCTTGAGTTACTCTCATAAAACGTTTCTCACTCAACCCTATGAATTCCTTGATGCACAATTTAGCATCCCCAATAACCCAATTAAAGCATAGGATGTTCACATAAAATTCCACTTTGCCGATCCGAATATATATATATATATATATTCTTTTCTTTTCAAATCAATTTTTTCTATAGCTATGACTCTCTTTTTAATGTTGAGATATCACGCTATTTTCTCATATATATATATATATATATATATATATATATATATATATATATATATATATATATATATATATATATATATATATATATATATATATATATATATATATTTCTTTTAATGCCCTTGTTGGCAAATTTAGCTCGTAGCTTCTTTTTCATTCACTATTACCCCGACAAAGGGTTACAATAAAAATCTGTGAATCATCATCAATATAAAGAACATAGCACAATTAATAAGCTAAAAAATCCCATCCCAATAACAATTCCCATAATGGTGGACCCACCACCCCAAACTCAAGCTCTAAAACAACTGTCTATGCATCGTGATTCGAGTGCGGGTCATATGGAAAAGTCGTAAAATCTAAAAGGATATGGCTTATAATGTGTTTCAATAAAAAGCTTTAGAAAGGCTAGAAGGGGCTGAGAAGGATATAGCATATAAAATCAAAATAACAAGGTGAGAAGGTATAAAAAGGCTTCAAGTGGCTTCAATTATGAAAGAACCGCCTTAATCACTTTCTACACTATGCAATTTCATTATTTTCTTACCTTTAGCACTTTCATCAAATGGTTTTGTCAACTAGCTTGGATCTCACGGCCTACACACTTCTCAAGGTTCCATGATATCGAACATATTTTCTATCGCATTGCTCACTAATCTTTTCTTTACTATCAATGTGTGTTTTCCTGCAAATACTCAAAGCATACAAATAACATAGCTCATAAACATACTACTTACTATCATCAATTCACTGAGCTTATGCTTTCAAGCTATTAAACACACTCTACATCTAATTCCCATGTATCAAAAAATTTAATTTCTACCTAAAAACAGAAAAATGGAGATGAGAGACAACGAATCCCCACACCCCCAACTCAAAAATGAGTCGTGTCCCTACGACTCGAAAAAGACTTGAAACAGAAATTAAAATTAGCAGATAAAAGCATTTACAGAAATGGTAAGGAAGAAAGATAACATACTCTTGAGGCTTATTGCCTCGCATTATTGACATCCAAGGTCGGATTTGCTTGATCTTTCGTTAATTGCTCAAGGAGTTTCATGATGTGCACTTGATTAGCGTTGATTTGTGCCACATCACTGACTAAAGAAGTTTGAGCTGTGATGTCTCCTCATTTGTGATACTTAAATATACTTCCGAGACATCATTTTAGGCGTCTTTATTAGTTTATAGGTCGATCTTAGATTAATTTAGTGCACTTTTCTATTTTGAGTCTTGATTTAGTAACATAATATTTTTAGAGCATATTGGGTTTAATTGTTTATTTAGTGTGAAGCTTTAAAGATAATTATGGAGATTAATTAGAGTCCAAGTCAAAGACTACAAGATATGGAAAGAGATATGCATGGTAATTGGAGATAGAAGGAAACAGAGTTCAATTAGGAAAAGGAAAAGCTACCTAAATCTGAAATTCTGCAGCACACGCCTAAAGAAGTGGTGATAACTCCAAGAAAGAAGCCGATTTTGGTAAATTCCTTTCATTGGGATGTAGATAATTCGCTGAGGATTCTTTTGGTATATTATGGAGCGAAAACCGACCAATAACGAAGAAGATATGCTCAAAACAGTTCAACAGTAATTATCTTTATTTTTCCATACGAATTAGAGTTGGGCTTGGAGTCCACCACTTACTTCTCCTTCAAGAAAACGAATTAGGTCTTCCTATACCCTATAAATACAGCCTCTTAACATTAGAAAATCATCCTTGGCCAAACCCTAAGGCCAAGAGGAAGCTGCAACACAAGAGAAGAAGTCTGGAAGGAGCAGACCACCATATGTCTTCTTCAACCTCTTATTTTGTAATTCTTTTCTCTTCTCTTCTTAGTATGAATTAATTCTTTTTAGCTTGAGTTTTTAGCATATATGTATGAACCCTAGTTTTGATTGACATCTATCTAATTTGGGAACTTAATGTTTTAAATTGAATTATAGTTTTTATTCTCTGTTTATGTGTTTGGATCTATATTCTGTGTTCTTGTGGAACCGCGGCCATATAGAATTACCATCTAGTAATTAGGTCACCATTGAAAACGGTGTTTAATTACATGTTTAGCACATAACGTCTAGTATTCGGTTTGATCTGACAACCCAACCTAACTAGATAATCACTGTGGTTTAGTTCTTGTGACTATTTACCAATTACAGGAAAAGTTTGCTTAGGAAGCCTTATTGACACAGGTAAATCCTATTTTAAACTACCGATAGAGAATTGGAAACGATTATTGAAATACTACATAATTCACTCTTACATGTTTAGAACGGCAAAACTAGTGGGGATTGCATGCTATTTACTCAAGCTAACATTCATACTATTCTCTTTTCTTTTGTTTATTTTCTGTCTTTAGTTTATTAGTTTAGTTTTATTATTCGAAAACCAAATAAATATTTGTCTATCTTTTCTTTCTATTTGCGTATTATCTTTTCTATCTTTCATATTTGCACTTGATAATTTGCATAAGTTCTCTCTAACTTTCGTCAGTCTCTGAGGAACGAATCTTCTTATCATTAAAACTTGCATACGTCTTGTAATACTTGCAGTACTGTGTTAGCTTAGGGTGTTTATTTGCATCTAAATTATACCATCTTTTTATCACACCTTAGGCCACACCAAGCTGCTTTGAATTTGGTTAAACGCTCCTCCATCTTCTCTTGCCAGCTTTACTCCTTTTCTTCTTTCGAGACTTGCGTAGAACCCGCTCTTCGAAAGACATCCTTGATCCAAGCATTATCAATATAACTTGTTTTAAACTCGAGTTTCTCTTCTTCACCCAATGTTACATTCTCTTTTCGCACAAGACACGTGATCATAGTAGGAAATTTAACATTATAAACTGATTTAGGAGAGACCGAAAATCGCATCACCTCCTCATAGATCAACTGTGCCACATCCACTTCTTCTCCTCTCAAAATACAATCCGACAGTAGAGCGTTCTTTTTAGTCACATCCAAAGTTCGTGTGTTTCCAAAGACATTAGGAATAAGGAAATTGTGCCAAACTCTCGCATCCGGTTGAAGATATTTGTAAGGCCAAGGTGCCTTCAATTCTCCCTTATGTGATTTCACTTTCTCCTTATCTAAAACAAGCTCAAAAAGAAATTCCTCATCAAAGATTTTTCGTTTAGCAACCGCTTCATCATACTTGCAATATCCAATTGATTTCTTAAACTTGAAGTGGTTTCTAATCTCATTAGCTGTGAAAGGAACTAGCTTTCCTCTAATTGGAACACAACCTTTACTATCTCGGCTAAAGAGGCCTAAATAAAATTCCAAAACTAACTCATGACATAATTCAGAACGTCTTACCATGAACGTAGACCAACCCAATTTTGCACCAAGCTTTAAGAATCTCTTGTATTCTCCTGCACCAACTTCTTCCTTGAATACTTTCTCATAAGCAAAAGGTAGTTCTTTTAATTGTTTCTCTGCAGAAGCTTTCAAGGCCTTTGAAGCTTCCTCTTTTTCCTTGGGTGTAGGACCATTGAAAGGTGGAAGTTGTGTTTTCTCCTTTAATAAAAGTAAAGCCTTTTACCATTACGATCAAACATAGCTAGCTTACCTCCATCTTCAACATAGTTTTTACCCTTTGTTTTAGAACTAGAACCTTTGTTATTTGATTTCTTCTCAATTGAACCCAATACCTTGCTTTTCTTCACCTCCCTCTTGTTAGCTAATATTTCTGTTCTATTAGTCATCTTCAATTGACCCCCAACTCAAAGCTTTAACAACTCTTGAAATTTGAACTTGTGAAATTTTGGTTGAACAAGCTTGATTTGGTTTAGGAAATATGAATTGATGCTCTATGTGGGTAAGGTGAATTTTTGATGGATTGGCTTGGATTTAAGAAATTGTAGGATGAATTTTTAAAATTTGAGCTCTTTGATTCTTCAATTTAATATGTTTGGTGAGGATTGGGTGCTTGAATCTTCTTTGTAATGAGGTGGAGAGAAGATTTGATGTGTTTTTCTTGATGATTGGTGAAGGTTTATATGAGCTTTAATGGAGTTGGGAGAGGTTTGGAGAAGAAAGATAGGCTTGAGGTTTTGTAAATTCGGAATTATACCTAATATCCTCCTTTTATAAGCTGCAACCTGTAACTTTCTCTCTCCAGCGGCGACCTGCGGTGCACAGGAGCTTGAGGCGTGGTATACCGCAGCTTCTGTTCTTCAAAATTTTAATCCTCGTCAAAATACCCGAACCTCCTACCCGTGGCACGGTTTTTTGGTCCTGTGGTGCACCGGAGCTTGAGGCGCAGTATACCGGACCTGAGGTCCAGATTTTTTTCTTCTCGGCATAAAACCCGAGGTACCTACACGTGGTACTGGTTTTTCTGCTCCGCGATGTACTGGAACGGTAGTCCGGTGTACCGGATTGCTGGTCAGAATTTCCGAAAAACTTCGTTTTCTCCTCCCGAACTCGATTTCTCCAATACCTAAGCATCAAAAACACTAATACCTTTCTCAAATATGCAACATCAACTAAAAACACTAAACTAAACATAAACTAAAAACGTAAAAGACATAAAAACTAAAAAAACTGCGGGTTGTCTCCCGTACAGCACTTTTGTTTAACGCCTTTCAAAGTTAGACGTGTTACCTCTATCAAGATTTACGAAGATAGCCTCCCCAACAACGAGTTAGGCTATGAACGTCAACTAATCTGCGCTTGATCCCCTTCTTGGGTCAGATTTCTATCACCTTGGCTGAAATAACCTTAGTGACAATGAATGGTCCCATCCACGAGTCTTTGAAATTACGTGGCCTATTCTCGCGTTTGTGAGCTTTCCATAGAACTTCATGGCCAACCCCAAACTCAATATTTGGCTCAGTATCCACAGGCTTTAAGTGGATCTTCGCAGGAGGGACTTTGTGATGTGAAAGGCTGTGGATGACAGGAACGGTGGGATCTAACTTCCTCGGATTCTTACCCAAGACATAGAAGGGTTCAGATACATTATTTGCATGAAGGGTAATGGTCCCTTCTTGGAAGTTGATGACACTTTGACTTGTGGCCATGAAAGGCTGTCCAAGTATGATTGGAACCTGCTTATCTGCATCAAACTCAAGTATAACAAAGTCAGTAGGGATGGCTATACTACCTGCACGGATTAAGACGTCCTCCACTGTTCCCCATGTCCTGGTAACTGAGTTGTCAGCGAACTGCAACTTTATTGGAGTTTTCAATGATTTCTAAAGTCCAAGTCTCTCGAACACGGACTTAGGCATAAGATTCACACCAGAACCCACATCGTACATAGCTTTCACCTTGAGCATACCATTAATTTGAATAGGAAGGTTGAAACTTCCTGGATCTTTAAGCTTTGTTGGTAGCTCTCGTTCACTTCTTCTTGAAACTCTCAGGTTCTCTCTTGGGATCTCTACACTCGCTTCTTTCTCAGGAATAACTTGCATAAAAACTTGTTGCGGTGTAAGTCCTTTCTTCGCAATCTCAAGCATTTGGGCGTTAATATTTTCAGGTGTATACGCCTCTACAAATGTCTTGAGCTCAGTGTCATCCTTTGGATTTGTATCAGGAATATTTGGTGACACTGTTTGACAAACAGGTGGCGGTTCCACCTTCTCTTCTTCTTTCTCTTCTTGCACAGCAGGTGAAACTTCATCTTCAACTTTTGATTCCTCCTTGGAGGCTTCTTTCTCTTTCTCTTTAGCCAGCTCAGCTTGATGATCCGTAACCGATCGAATTTCCTCTTGCATATCCTTCAAAAGCTGTATAAATTCGGCTTTTTCTGAATCGTCCTCCACATAAACCTCAGAACAGTCAGATTCCACGGGGCTAGACTTGGTTGGTTCTTCTTCGGTACTCGGAACTTCCACGGCACTAACGGCAGCATGCGGTACTTCCTTCTTTTCTTCTTCAATTTCAAGGCAAATAGCCTTACAAGCTTCGAACCCAACATTATCATCACCTCCTTCGATAGCCTTCAATTCTTTTTGTTCCATTAAATTCGTTAGAACTTTGTTTAATTGTTCTACTTGAGTACCTAAAATCTGAACCGCGGCATCTTGTCCTCGTAACTTTTCTTCCTGAGTGTTCATATTCGTGGTCAAACGGTCCAAGATTTTTACTACTTGTTGATTATCCATAGATCCTTCTTGAGGATACTAAGGTAAAGCTTTTTGATCTAACGCATTGGTATAGGCATCTTGAACAGGTTGTTGAGGGGGAGCAGGTCTATGTTGATTTTGATACTGACCTCTTGGTTGGAAAAAGTTGTTCTGGGGGCGCGGTTGATAATGACCAGGATTAGCGGCCCCCTGTGGATTTGAATACTGCATACCCGGAGGGTTTCGGTTACCAAATTGATAACCTCCTCGGTTGGATATGAAGTAAACAGATTATGGATTTGTTTCGCACTCTTCCCATGTATGATTATTAACCCCACATTGTTGACAACCTTGTGCTTCTTGTACTACGTTTGCTGCGACTAAATTATTATGCATCTCTAGCTTAAGCTCTTTGATTTGGTTCTCTAATGCGGATATTTGAGTTGAGTTTACAGTTTCTGCATCTAAATGAAGCATTCCTTGGGTCTTTTCTACGGTGGCCCGCGTTGAAGGCCAACTCCTTTCTTGTTCAATAATATTTTCCAAGACCTCGGATGCTTCATTATGATTCATGGACACAAAATTACCCTTTCCGATGTTATCCACCTTCTCTCTACCTTTATCAGTAAGACCTTCATAGAATATAGCAAGTTGTAGAGCGGGGGTATAACCATGGAGTGGAAATCTAGCTAATTTATGTTGAAACCTTGTCCATGATTCTCCTACTGTTTCTCCATCTTCTTGACAAAACCTTGCAAGCTCGCTTTGATCTTTGAGTCTCATACTCTTCGGATAAAATCGGTTAAAGAATGCGGCTTGAAGTTCTGTCCATGAATTGATTGTTCCAGGTGGTTGTCTATCTAGCCATTCGCTAGCTCTAGCGGTTTAGAAGAACGAAAACATATGACAATACAGTTGCTCGCGTGTAATGCCTGGAGTAACATAAGCATCACAAATCTGCATAAACTTCTGAATCGATCTTACCGGATCTTGAACTGATGTACCACTGTAGAGTCCATGACTTTGAAATTGACTAAGCATACCCGGATCGGGTCGAAATTTAATATTCTGGATCTCCGGAGGACGGTAACTGATGTCTCCCGATTTGTTCTAATTATTAGCCCCTTGGAGACATCCTTTTAGGTGAATAAATGACTTGTTTGATAGACTTTTAAGCTTAATTGATCATATTACACTTTCTCCCCTTGGAAATTAACTAATTGCAGAATCTGAGCTTTTGTGCCTAAATTTGACTATTTTTAATGCAAAGTTAATTGGTTCTTGAATCTCATGAAAGACCAATCCAAGGAGAAAAAGTGAGAATAAAATCTTAGTGTATTTTAGAGTGTTAGGAAATGATTTTTAGTCGAGTTTCTATTTTTAGAGTACACTTTCCTATTTCGATTTCTTGATTTATTGATTTATTCTTTTTAAGCATATGCGGTTTAATTATTTATTTAATGTGAAGCTTTAAAAGATAAATGGTAATTACTTAGAGACCAAGTCAAGATAAAGATTAAAGGAAAGAAGATTTACATGGAAATAAGAAGATTTAGGAAAGATTTATTCAAAGGAGGAAAAGATAAAGCTGCCTTTTGAAATCTGAAAATCCAGCCACGTTTTAGAGATTAAATCATAATAAAAGATTGGCATGGATTCTGGACGAGTGGTCTGCACCAATAGAAAGAGCTTTCCAAGACAAGTGGTTTCATATATTGGAACTTCTCAAACGGATAAGTATTGAAAAAGATATGACCAAATCAAATCAGCAGCAAATCTTACCTTTCCTAGAATTTAGAGCTACGAATTTGAGAGTCTTTGACTTGTCTTCCACTCCAAGCAAAATTCGAACTAGGTTCCTCCAACACCTATAAATATACCCCTTAACCTCCTACTTTCAGACACTTCAGATAATTACACAAGAGGCTTAAGGTTTTCAAGTCAGAGCAAGAAGGCAAGGAGAAGCTAGTGCTGGAGGAGTCCTGTTCTTCCATCATCAGTCATCTTAACCTTTAGGTTCTTTATTTTCTTTCTGTAATTCGAAACTATGAATTCCTTTATTTTAATTTTAGTTTTTCATTCCGTTATGAACTAATTTCTTTAGTACTTGAGAATCGCTATATGGGTTGAACTTAATTCTGTTTAATTTATGTTTTCTGAATTTGGGATTTAATAGTTTAAATTAGACTAAGTATTTTGTGTTGACTATTATTTTGTTTTAATTACTAATTTTGAAGTCATGAATCAAACTTAGCTCATAGTAATTAGGCTATTCCATATAGTGGCGTATGGATCACCTTGACGGGGGGTTTAATTACAGACTTAGATAATAGACGCATAGTATCTGTTATTGACCTTGACAGGCTTAACTAACCATGCAGTCAATGAGGTAAATTATTATTCATCTGAAAGTAGTTTATATTCACCCTGACGGGGTTTGTAATACCGTAGGATAGCTCTTAGGTCCACCCTGACGGGGGCTAGGAGATATTAGAGTCCCGACTAGCACAATAATATCAGTTTAGCCCTTAAACAGAAGCATGAATTAGATAGATTAGGTGAAACCCTTGCGAGGATCAAGTACTCTTTCTCATCTGAAGTTTCAAAATCTCTTTTATTTGCTTTCTTTTAATTCAGTAATTTATTTTCTTTCATTTTAATTTATAAAAACGAAACAAAAATCTTTATTTTATTTTTCTGTTAAGCAATTATTCTTACTTTTTGATTAATACCTGAGTTGTGCCTAATCCGTCCCTGCGAAAGAACTCGATTTATCGAATATTACTTGGACAACCGTACACTTGCGGTGATTGTGGTTCCTTTACTTTCGCATTAATTTAATAACACACCAGGACCCACCAAGTTTTTGGCGCCGCTGCCGGGGACGGTAGCGTGTGACCCCGGTGTTAATCTTTTAGTAGTTTAATTGTTAGTTTAGTTTTAGTTTTATTTTCAGTTTTACGCTTTGGGTTGTCTTTTTTTTTCTTCAGGTTTACAGGTTTTGGTTTATGCGTGAAGATATCGTGATTCTAGCAAATCCCGAAAGCCTAGTTCGTGAAGCAAACAAAAGAAAGAGAAAAGCTAAAGCAAAAGAGTTAGAGGAGCAATTAGCAAAAGAAGCAATGGCTGAAGACCCAGTTGACAATCGTCAAGTTGGAAATCAACAACTCAACCCTCCAGCTGCTCCTGTTGCTCAAAACAATGATCTGTGGTTCATCAATGGCCCTGAAGAAGCTCCGTTTCGAGCTCCTCCCCACGGAATTGGCCCTGCAAATATTAATGTCGAGAGATTCAGACCCGATCCTGGTATGCTATCTCAGTTTCAAAGTTATGGCAATTACCGAGGAACACCCAGTGAAGATCTGATCCGTGCTGTACAGAAGTTCATGCAAATTTGCGATTCTTATATTACGCAAGGAGTAACTAAAGAGCAAATGTATTTTTCTAATTTTAGATACTTCGTTATTGATGGAGCAAGTGAGTGGCATGATTCTCAAGAACCCGGAACAATTACAACATGGGACGCATTACAAACCGCGTTCTTCGATAGATACTACCCAGCGAACATGAGATTAGATGCGCAAGTTGAAATAACATCATTCAAACAAGAGGAAGACGAGACTTTGGGTAGAAGTTGGAAGAGATTTCAGATTTGCTTAAGAAGAGTCCCTGATCATGGCCTCACGGAAATTCAACAGATGAAGATATTTTACCGAGGACTTGATGGCTCTTCGAAAAAGGATCTAGACTTACTTTGTGGTGGTGCATTTCTACGGGTACAACCTGTCCATTCTAAGATTATTTTGAATAGAACAGTAACGAATGAACTAGGTTGGAACACCGTAAGAACACCTGTCCGAGGTGGAAATATTGCACTACTTGAAGAAAAATTTACCGCCATGGGAAACAAACTCGAACAACAACTGAAACAGCTTACTCTAGCTGTTACAAAAGGTGCTACTGGTAGAAGAGTAGATGTTAATGTTACACAAGAAGTTTATGGATGTTCTAACTGCGGTACACAAGATCATGATTGGGAGACCTGTCAAAACAATCCAGAATCCGTAATGTTCGTATCCAACCGAGAAAATTACAATTCAAATGGTCAAGGCTATCAACCGAATAGAAACCATCCGGGTTTCCAGTATTCAAATCCAAATGGGGCTGCTAATCCAACCTATGCATATCAACCACGCCCCCAAGGAAACAACTTCCAACCAAGACCTCAGAACAACTACCAAGGTGGAGAAGCATACGGAAACCAAGCTCAGAGACAGCCTCCTCAAGATGCTTATACTGAGACCATGAACCAGAAAGCTTTACCTGCTCAACCTTAAGAAGGTGCTCTAGATGTTCAACAAACCTTGACAACACTAATCACAATTCAACAAACTACAGCCGCATCACTTAAATTAATGGAAACTCAGATGGCTCAGATAAATAAGCAACTAAGTCAACGTCAGCAAGGACAATTACCGAGTGATACTGAAGAACCTAAGCAAAAAGAAGATTGTAATGCAGTGACACTTCGAAGTGGTAAGAATCTCCCACCACCTCCGTTTCCCGTAATGAAAGAAAAAGAAACAACTGTGAAGGAAAAACCGGTAAAAGATGTGGGAGAGAAAGAAGATGAACCTGAAGTAATAGAAGTGGAGAAGATTCCGGAAAAGCCAAAGAAGCCAGATACTACTGTAACCCGTCCTCCTCCACCTTTTCCCTCAAGAGTTCAGAAGAAAGGCGATATGGCTGACTATGAGAAATTCCTGAATGTGGTACGTGGTCTTAATATTAACATCCCGTTCTTAGATGCTATTAGAGATGTGCCGAAATACGTCAAATTCCTGAAGAGAGCCATCGCCAACAAAAGACCACACCTTGAGAATGAGATGATAGGTTTACCTGAAGGATGTAGTGCCATATGCCAAAGCAAATTGCCACCAAAACTACTTGATCCTGGGAGTTTTACAATTCCTATTTCCATTGGAAATGAGTGGCAAGGTAAAGCTTTGTGTGATTTGGGAGCGAGTATCAATCTCATGCCCAAATCAATTTTCGAGATGTTGAAGATAGGAGAAGCAAGGCCGACATCCATGGTCTTACAAATGGCTGACAGATCCCTCGTACATCCAGAGGGACGCATAGAAGATGTCCTCGTCAAGGCAGGTACTTTAATTTTTCCTGTTGATTTCGTTATTCTTGAATACGACGCGGATAGGAATGTCCCCATCATCTTGGGACGACCATTCCTAGCCACGGGGCGTACTGTTATTAATGTAGAAAACGGAGAATTGACAATGCGAATCCAAGACGAGGAGGTAAAGTTCAATGTGTTTAGGGCAATGAAGTTTCCAGATTTGCGAGAAGACTGTTTCCAATTGGACGTAATTGATTTAGCCACACGAGAAGTATGGGAATACATGAACTTCGGTGATATCTTGCAAGCTGCCCTAACACTTGATTTACCAAAGCCAATTGAAGAGTTAGCCGAAACAGTGGCAACTCTTAACTCTGGATATCCGAAGCAGAAGCGTCTCACTTATGAACCTGTCAGAGAATCGGGGGAGATAGTCCTTAAAAATAAACCATCTATCGAAGCTCCCCCAAAATTAGAAGAAAAGCCGCTTCCGACACACCTGAGGTATGCGTATTTAGGTACTAACAAAACTCTGCCTGTTATTGTTTCAGCTACCTTAACAGGTCTTCAAGAAGAAAAACTGTTGCGCATCCTACGAGCTAACAAAGAGGCGATTGGTTGGACTATTGCTGACATCAAAGGCATTATTCCTTCCTATTGCCAACACAAGATCATTCTGGACGATGAAAATGCGCGCTCAATCAAAGGACAAAGAAGATTAATGCCAGCTATGAAGGAAGTGGTGAAGAAAGAGGTTATCAAGTTGCTAGACGCAGGAATCATCTATCCTATCGCTAGCAGTGAATGGGTGAGTCCGGTTCAATGCGTACCAAAGAAGGGTGGTATCACTACCATCTTGAATGAACAGAATGAAGCCATACCGTCGAGGACCGTTGTTGGTCGGAGGGTGTGTATGGATTACCGTAAGTTGAACAAGGCCACTAGAAAAGATCACTTCCCTCTTCCGTTTATTGATCAGATGTTAGACAAGCTAGCTGGTAGAGAATATTATTGCTTTTTGGATGGTTATTCAGGGTACAATCAGATTTATGTAGATCCAAAAGACCAACACAAGACCACTTTTACATGTCCCTTTGGTACCTTTGCCTTTCGAAGGATGCCATTTGGATTATGTAATGCACCTGCTACTTTTCAAAGATGTATGATGGCGATTTTCTGGGACATGATCGATGATTTCCTTGAGGTATTTATGGATGACTTCTCTGTATTTGGTGATAACTTTGATGAGTGCTTGCGGAATTTGGAGAAGGTGTTAGTTAGATGCAAGGAAACTGACTTGGTTTTGAACTGGGAAAAATGTCACTTTATGGTTCGTGAAGGTATAGTGTTGGGACACAAGGTTTCGAGTTCGGGTTTGGAAGTTGATCGCGCAAAGATTGAGGTAATTAAAACTCTTCCCCCTCCGATTTCTGTTAAAGGGGTAACAAGTTTCTTAGGTCATGCTGGTTTTTACCGACGTTTCATCAAGGACTTCTCCAAGATCTCTAAGCCATTGTGTAACTTACTTGAAAAGGATACCAAATTCCTTTTTGATGAAGCTTGCATGATGGCCTTTCAAAAGATTAAAGAGAAGCTTATTTCTGCACCGATTGTATTACCTCCTGATTGGAAGATTCCGTTTGAAGTTATGTGTGATGCTAGTGATCTTGCTATGGGTGCTGTTCTGGGACAACGAAAAGACAAGGTATTTCATTCCATATACTACGCTAGTAAGGTCTTTACAAGTGCTCAAGTGAATTAAACCGTAACTGAGAAAGAGTTACTAGTTGTAGTATATGCATTCGACAAATTTCGTTCCTATCTTCTTGGGGCGAAAGTTGTTGTTTTTACCGATCATTCTGCAATTAGATACCTTATGGAAAAGAAAGATGCTAAGCCACGCTTAATTAGATGGGTGTTATTGTTACAAGAGTTTGACTTAGAAATCCGAGATCGAAAGGGTTGTGATAATCAGGTTGCAGATCATCTGTCACGTCTTGAAGGTTCAGAGCTTAATAATGATCCTGAGTTGGTTCGAGAAGAGTTTCCTGATGAGAGTTTATTTGCTATACATGATAGTACTCCTTGGTATGCTGACATTGTGAATCTTATTGTGAGTGGTAACTTTCCTCAAGGAGCCACATCACAAGACAAGAAAAGATTGATCCATCGTGCTAAACAGTCTTTTTGGGAGGATCCCTTCCTCTACAAAATGTGTAGTGATCAAATGGTGAGAAGATGCATACCTGAAAAAGAAGCTTGGGCAGTGGTTGCGGTTTGTCATGATTCGCCATACGGAGGACACTTCAAAGGAGACCGCACAGCTGCTAAGGTACTACAATCCGGTTTTTATTGGCCTAATTTACATAAGGATTGTCATGAGTACGTTCAGAAATGTCATAGATGTCAGTTTACAGGTAATATATCCAAAAGGTATGAGATGCCGCGTAATAATGTGCTTGAAGTTGAGATATTTGATGTATGGGGTATTGATTTCATGGGTCCTTTCGTACCATCTAACGGAAATCTTTACATCCTACTAGTTGTTGATTACGTGTCTAAATGGGTAGAGGCTGTAGCTCTACCAACTAATGATTCGCGAGTAGTGATTAAATTCTTAAAATCACACATCTTTACTAGACATGGGACACCTCGAGTTATTATCAGTGATGGAGGTTCACACTTTGTGAACAAATATCTGAAGACAGTTCTAGAGAAGTATGGTGTGAGACATCATGTGTCTACCGCGTATCATCCACAATCCAATGGTCAAGCTGAGGTCTCTAATCGAGAGATCAAATCTATTCTAGAAAAGACCGTTGGCCCTACACGAAAAGATTGGTCTATGAAGCTAGATGATGCATTATGGGCATATCGTACTGCGTTCAAGACACTTGTGGGTGCATCTCCATATCGTATTGTTTATGGTAAGGCGTGTCACTTACCTCTTGAACTTGAAATGGGTTCCTATTGGGCAATTGCGGAGATGAATATGGATCCAACCTTAGCTGCGGAGAATCGTATGATGAAGCTGAATGAACTTGATGAGTTTCGATTACATGCTTATGAAAACGCGAATCTTTACAAAGAGAACACGAAGAGGTGGCATGATAATCGCATCCGTGTAAAGACATTTGAAGTAGGACAGAAGGTCCTAAAGTACAACTCCAAGTTCAGTAATTATCCGGGGAAGTTGAGATCGAAGTGGTCTGGTCCTTACATTGTGACCAAAGTTACGCCTCGTGGAGCTATCGAGATTGAGCATCCAACTGAACACCGCACCTTTATGGTGAACGGTCATCGTTTGAAAATCTATCATGGAGGCGAGGATACTAATCGCATGGTGGATCCACATCCGGGAGAGGTCATGTACCTCCTCGAAGCTGAATAGATGCGAGAGGTAACCCGTCGAGCTTAACGACGTTAAACAAAAGCCATTTCATTGTATATTAGTTTATTGCTTTCAGTTTTTCAATTCCTAGTGTATAATTCTAAGTTAGTGTCAAGATTTAGTGTCTACTTTTAAAAGAAATGAGAAGGGTAGTGTGTTACTAGTGCAGGAATTGAGTTTGGGGTGCTAGGAAATTCAAGGGAAAAATTCGGCCCGAGGTCCGGTATACCGCCCCAGAACCCCGGTATACCGCTGGAAGATGAGAAACTGAACAGTGGCAAAAACCCGTGCCACGGGTTACTAACGCGGGTTGTATGCCGAGACGAGAAAAAGAATCGATGCGTGGTCCGGTATACCGGGCCATACCTCCGGTATACCGCTGGTTGAAAAACCCGTCCCACAGGTTGGATATCACGGGTTTTTGGACGGAGAAGATATATTGAACAGTAGCAAAAACCCGTGCCACGGGTTATATATCACGGGGTCTTGGCAGAGACGAGAAAAAAAGAACTGTTGTAGGGTCCGGTATACCGGAGGTCATGCCCGGTATACCGCGGTATGTCGGTTTTGAAGAGGTTGTTACCTAATACAACTCTAACCCTATCACAAGTAAACCCTAGCCTCTCCCACACAAATTTTCCAGCTCCCAACCTTATAAAAACACCTTGAAGCTTGATTAAACCACCACAACACGGGAAATTAACAGCAAGGATGAGGGTATTATCAAAGCCTACAGACAAGCTACAATTTCAAGTTCAAGGTTCTTCTTCCTCTCAAACTAATTCTGGTATTCCTCCATGGGCTCACAATTTGCAACAAGAATTCGAACTTTTACGATTAGACATCAGAGCACTTTGGAAGGAAATTACACAGATTAAGTCAACATTGGAAGAGGTAACTTTGTACATGGATATTGATAATTATTCTTCCCCTTCGGAGGAGGACACGATGGATCTTCATGGCCAGGTACCCCGTTCTAATTCTTCTTCTTAATTGATGGTAGACACTAGTTAGGTAGTTAGTTTAATTTTATTTCTTTATTGAGTCTTTTTCGAGTCGTGGGGACACGACTCACTTTTGAGTTTGGGGTGGGGTTCGTTGCCTCATCCCAATTTTTTTTGATTTACATGCTTTCAATAAAATTAATCTTAGGGTTGCGTTGACTGTAGAGAATTTTAAATGCCCCCATCAAGCATGCTTTTCATGAATTAATGATAGAAAATAGTTGACTTTAGGAGTTAGTATGAAGCTGAACTTTAATTGCATGCAAACATGAGATAATTGATAGGAAAAATTAATGAACAATGCAAAAGAAGTAAACTTGTGCTTAAGGATAATAGGTGGTTTGTAGAACGTGAGATCTAAATGAGTAGAGAACCCACTTAGGTATGAACTAGAGGCAAGTTGTGTAGATAGGAAAATGATAGAGGCAGATCTTTGTTAGCCCTTTGAATCCTTTTTGGCCTTCTATCCCTGAATTAATTTTATCCTTCTTAGACAAATTTTTAGCCTTTAAGCCTTTCTTTTGTCGCCACATTATAAGCCAATATCCCTTTAGATTATTAGGCATGACCATATGACCCGCACTTGAATCACGATCCTGAGACTTCCTGTCTTGAGCTTGAGTTTGGGGTGGTGGGTCCACCATATGGGAATTTATCATTGGGTTGGGATTTTTGAGCTTATCAATGATGCTTTGTGCTTTATATGATGATGATTCACAGGTTTTTTTTTGTAACCCTTTGCCGGGGTAATAGTGAATGGAAAAGAAGCTTCGAGCTCCAGTTATGAATAGGCATAACTATGAAAAATAGCATGATATCTCAACATCATAAAGAGAGTCATAGCTATAAGAAAAGAAAAGAAAAAAACGAATGATTTGAAAAGAATATACATATTCGGACCGGCAAAGTGGGAATTTTTATGTGAATCATCCTTAGTGCTTATTGGGTTAATTTGGGGACGCTAATTAAGCACGTCAATTGGGTTGAGTGAGAACGTTATTCGAGTATAAACTCAAGCTCTTGGACAGTTGTTGATGGTAAGTGAGGAGAGAGCCAAAAGCTCACTTCAAATTTACCAAATATACATACCATACCGTCCTTCAGCCTACGCTAAAACCATAAAGTCCTCGTGATTCCTATATGCACAGTGAGTTAATAGGGATTATGCTAAGTGGAGCGTTCAAAGCAAGTAAAGATCGAGGAACACCCTATAGCCACCATCTTGAGATAAGTATTAAGCGTAACCTTCTAGCATTGTGAAATTAATTTTGGATTGATATTGTTTTGTATTTGATTTTGCATGATAAGTGTAGGTGTATATTAATTCCTAGGTTAGACTATATGAAATTTGTTTAAAGCTTTGCTTTGGGATTATTTACTAGATTCTACCTTCTGCGTTCACCTAAAAGATCCTTTATTTTTATTTTACTTTGTCGGGACGACAAAGGTTTGAGTTTGGGGTCTTGATGTCTCCCGATTTGTTCTAATTATTAGCCCCTTGGAGACATCCTTTTAGGTGAATAAATGACTTGTTTGATAGACTTTTAAGCTTAATTGATCATATTACACTTTCTCCCCTTGTAAATTAACTAATTGCAGAATCTGAGCTTTTGTGCCTAAATTTGACTATTTTTAATGCAAAGTTAATTGGTTCTTGAATCTCATGAAAGACCAATCCAAGGAGAAAAAGTGAGAATAAAGTCTTAGTGTATTTTAGAGTTTTAGGAAATGATTTTTAGTCGAGTTTCTATTTTTAGAGTACACTTTCCTATTTCGATTTCTTGATTTATTGATTTATTCTTTTTAAGCATATGCGGTTTAATTATTTATTTAATGTGAAGCTTTAAAAGATAAATGGTAATTACTTAGAGACCAAGTCAAGATAAAGATGAAAGGAAAGAAGATTTACATGGAAATAAGAAGATTTAGGAAAGATTTATTCAAAGGAGGAAAAGATAAAGCTGCCTTTTGAAATCTGAAAATCCAGCCACGTTTTAGAGATTAAATCATAATAAAAGATTGGCATGGATTTTGGACAAGTGGTCTGCACCAATAGAAAGAGCTTTCCAAGACAAGTGGTTTCATATATTGGAACTTCTCAAACAGATAAGTATTGAAAAAGATATGACCAAATCAAATCAGCAGCAAATCTTACCTTTCCTAGAATTTAGAGCTACGAATTTGAGAGTCTTTGACTTGTCTTCCACTCCAAGCAAAATTCGACCTAGGTTCCTCCAACACCTATAAATATACCCCTTAACCTCCTACTTTCAGACACTTCAGAGAATTACACAAGAGGCTTAAGGTTTTCAAGTCAGAGCAAGAAGGCAAGGAGAAGCTAGTGCTGGAGGAGTCCTGTTCTTCCATCATCAGTCATCTTAACCTTTAGGTTCTTTATTTTCTTTCTGTAATTTGAAACTATGAATTCCTTTATTTTAATTTTAGTTTTTCATTCCGTTATGAACTAATTTCTTTAGTACTTGAGAATCGCTATATGGGATGAACTTAATTCTGTTTAATTTATGTTTTCTGAATTTGGGATTTAATAGTTTAAATTAGACTAAGTATTTTGTGTTGACTATTATTTTGTTTTAATTACTAATTTTGAAGTCATGAATCAAACTTAGCTCATAGTAATTAGGCTATTTGATATAGTGGCGTATGGATCACCTTGACGGGGGGTTTAATTACAGACTTAGATAATAGACGCATAGTATCTGTTATTGACCTTGACAGGCTTAACTAACCATGCAGCCAATGAGGTAAATTATTATTCATCTGAAAGTAGTTTATATTCACCCTGACGGGGTTTGTAATACCGTAGGATAGCTCTTAGGTCCACCCTGACGGGGGCTAGGAGATATTAGAGTTCCGACTAGCACAATAATATCAGTTTAGCCCTTAAACAGAAGCATGTATTAGATAGATTAGGTGAAACCCTTGCGAGGATCAAGTACTCTTTCTCATCTGAAGTTTCAAAATCTCTTTTATTTGCTTTCTTTTAATTCAGTAATTTACTTTCTTGCATTTTAATATATAAAAACGAAACAAAAATCTTTATTTTATTTTTCTGTTAAGCAATTATTCTTACTTTTTGATTAATACCTGAGTTGTGCCTAGTCCGTCCCTGCGAACGAACTCGATTTATCGAATATTACTTGGACAACCGTACACTTGCGGTGATTGTGGTTCCTTTACTTTCGCATTAATTTAATAACACACCAGGACCCACCAAGTTTTTGGCGCCGCTGCCGGGGACGGTAGCGTGTGACCCCGGTGTTAATCTTTTAGTAGTTTAATTGTTAGTTTAGTTTTAGTTTTATTTTCAGTTTTACGCTTTGGGTTGTCTTTTTTTTTCAGGTTTACAGGTTTTGGTTTATGCGTGAAGATATCGTGATTCTTGCAAATCCCGAAAGCCTAGTTCGTGAAGCAAACAAAAGAAAGAGAAAAGCTAAAGCAAAAGAGTTAGAGGAGCAATTAGCAAAAGAAACAATGGCCGAAGACCCAGTTGACAATCGTCAAGTTGGAAATCAACAACTCAACCCTCCAGCTGCTCCTGTTGCTCAAAACAATGATCTGTGGTTCATCAATGGACCTGAAGAAGCTCCGTTTCGAGCTCCTCCCCTCGGAATCGGCCCTGCAAATATTAATGTCGAGAGATTCAGACCCGATCCTGGTATGCTATCTCAGTTTCAAAGTTATGGCAATTACCGAGGAACACCCAGTGAAGATCCGATCCGTGCTGTACAGAATTTCATGCAAATTTGCGATTCTTATATTACGCAAGGAGTAACTAAAGAGCAAATGTATTTTGCTAATTTTAGATACTTCGTTATTGATGGAGCAAGTGAGTGGCATGATTCTCAAGAACCCGGAACAATTACAACATGGGACGCATTACAAACCGCGTTCTTCGATAGATACTACCCAGCGAACATGAGATTAGATGCGCAAGTTGAAATAACATCATTCAAACAAGAGGAAGACGAGACTTTGGGTAGAAGTTGGAAGAGATTTCAGATTTGCTTAAGAAGAGTCCGTGATCATGGCCTCACGGAAATTCAACATATGGAGATATTTTACCGAGGACTTGATGGCTCTTCGAAAAAGGATCTAGACTTACTTTGTGGTGGTGCATTTCTACGGGTACAACCTGTCCATGCTAAGATTATTTTGAATAGAACAGTAACGAATGAACTAGGTTCGAACACCGTAAGAACACCTGTCCGAGGTGGAAATATTGCACTACTTGAAGAAAATTTCACCGCCATGGAAAACAAACTCGAACAACAACTGAAACAGCTTACTCTAGCTGTTACAAAAGGTGAAATTACGGAGGCCAAGAATTAAACACTATGAAAGCTGAAAAAGACTAAAGCAAACCACAAGCGTAAATCCGGAAAAACAAAAACTAAAAACTGAAAAATAAAAATTAATTTAAAACTACTACTCGAAATAGATAACCCACACGCTAACGAGACACAAGTCCCCGGCAGCGGCGCCAAAAACTTGGTGTCGCCTAGGGTGTGATAAAAATAAGATAAAATTAAGTCTAGAAAACTACGCACTCTCAGCCTAGACAGGCACAGTACTGCAAGTATTACATGACGTATGCAAGTTTTAATGATAAGAAAGTTCGTTCTCAGGGACTTAATGTGCTAGTCGAATGGGTAGCAATAACGAGTAAGCAATAATTAATTAAAAGACAGAAATTAAAAGGGAATAGATTTCAAAATTAAGAATTAAAACTAGGAAAATAAAGACAATAAAATAAAATACGAAGAATATGAGATGAGAGATATAGTTTAGGTTTTGCTAGTATGCACTAATCCTTCTAATTCTTTATATTAGATCTAGTTAATAAGGGAGAATATTAGCTCTTGTATACTTAGTCAGGATTTTAAATTCCCATTCCTTAGACCTTGAGAACGACTAAGGGGGCTACAGACACACCACGAGGCTGGTTCAAATAGGGTTATCAAGCGCTACCAAGGCCCTAAGCAATCAATTTCCATACATGGTGATAGTGAATAAATTATACCTTAATGACTATCTAGTTAGAATCAGTTTTGTCAGAACTAATATCGACACTAGACGTTATGTGGTATTTCAATAATTAGACACCCAGTTAAGGTGATCATCTAACTACTATTAATAAAGCCTAAACTGATCAGTTCTAGGACAGGCAATAAATCAAAACACATAAACAAATATAAAGGTAAGAAGCTAATATCAGATTAAAACATGTAATTCCCAAAGAAACTTAGATAGAAAGAAATTAGAATTCATAGATTATACATGATGCAAAACCCAAGCTCTGGGTGGTTTAGTTCATACTTGAAGGAAACAAACTAAAATAAATAATGAAAGACATCATCTTGCTCTCTACAATAATTCGTTTTCTTGAAGGAGAGGGTAAGTATTGGACTCCAAGCCCAACTCAAATTCGTAACCCTAAAAAATATGCAATCAGACCCGTTTTTCTTTTGGTCCTAGAAGCTTCAATTTTTGTCCGTTTGATGCGTATAAATATACCAAATTCATTGTGTCGGAAAGATCTTCAACTTTGTTCTTGACCGTTTCTCCAAATTCCACACCGTTTTTGAGATATAAGCTGTTTGTGGTTGTAGGTGCAGAAATTCAGGATTAAGGCAGGTTTTCTTTTTCCATGTTTTTAGCTTTTCTTTCCTTTATCTCCAATTACCATGCTTATCTCTTTCCATATCTTGTAGTCTTTGACTTGGACTCTAATTAATCTCCATAATTATCTTTAAAGCTTCACACTAAATAAATAATTAAACCCAATATGCTCTAAAAATATTATTTTACTAAATCAAGACTCAGAATAGGAAAGTGCACTATTTCTCAAGAAAATCGACTATTATGACTTCTAAATCACTAAAAATGATGTCTCATCCTAATATAAATATATCACAAATGAGGAGACATCATAGATCCTCATACATTTACTCCTAATATAACTTCACTGGACAATAAAGAAAGCAAATAGACATAACCCAAATTAAATCATTATGTTTTAGATATAATTTTAAAAAATTAAACCCTAATCTTTACATGAATACTTTAACCCATTAATAAAAACGTCATATTAAAGAAAAAACACTGTATTTAAGTAAATAATATAGATATTTACCCCAAATCAGAAGATTGAATTTAAAATAGTTACAATATATATAAAATTATATGATATGAATGCAAAGTTTTATACTTAAGAAAAGAGAAAGAGATATAAAGAATAGAACACTTATTGAAATCTTAAAGGAATTAAAATTGTCGGAAAAAAAAAGTAACGAACGATCTTTTAAGTTTGGAGGAGTTGACATTTTATGCCAGATGTGGCTAGAATATGAGGTGAATCGGGTTCTTTACAATTAGTATAAAGTCACAATCAAGAGACTGTTGGACTTAGCCTTACGAGTCGACAAGGTATAACACTCGCTTCCTATTCAATAGCGAGGGGTTTGAACCCATGACCTATATTATATGAAAACCGTTAAAGTTTCTACTAAGCTAGCTATTGTACTTACACTAACTTTTACATCTAAACCTACATATATTATATCTTAAATATTCTTTTGGGGCCCTCAAATTACTGGGGCTCAAAGCGATCGTCTTAACTGCTTTGGACCTGTACCGGCTGTGGATGGATTATATTATATTTTTTACCAATTCTACCTTTTGAAGTTAAAGAATGTTTTTTCAGTTTCTTTTTAACATGTGTAGTGTCCTACGTAGTACTTAATTCTTTGTGAGTATTTTGATATTTTATATATAGATTGAAAATATAATTTTTTTAATATTTAATTAATATATAATGGGTATTTCTTATTTTTTGGACAAACATATATAATAGGTATAAATTGTAAATTTATTATAAATAGACACGTGGACAATTTATAAGATGCTCTTTCTAAAGTGTACTTCTGCAGATCAAGTAGAGTGAGGAAACGACTTCCAGTTTGCCTCCATTTCTGCTCACTACTGAACTTTCTTCATCGCTCCAGCTCGAAAGCATTAAAATCAGATTTAGAGTTTATTGCAAATGACAAGTCAAAGATTTTACAAAACGGTCAAACAAATTTTCCCCAAATATTCTCCAACTCCAAAATCAGATAAAGAAGCTGCTGATTACATATCCAAAACCCTAATTTATTCTTCACAAGCTTCTCTTCGAATCTCTTCATCTCTGAACCCACTTGTAGCCTCCCTTGTTCTCTCAAACCCACGTGTCCCACCTATTTCATGTTTCAATTTCTTCAATTTTCTCCATAAACCCAATCTCGATGCACATATCATACTATCTCTGCGCTTATTTAAGGTTAGAAAGTTTATTGAAGCTAAAAAGGTACTAACTTTAGTAGCCGTTGATGATAATTTTCGATATCCAATTGCTCATATAGCTTCTTTAGTCGAAAACAATTGTACAGATCCCAAATTTATTACGAAACTATTCGATATGTTATTTCGTGTTTATGCTGATAATAGAAAATTTCAACAAGGTTTAGAGGTTTTTGAGCATATGGTAAAATGTGGGTATGACATCGATGATAAATCTTGTATGGTTTATTTACTTGCTCTAAAGAAATGTAATGAATTCGAACCATTACTTTCGTTTTTTAAGAGAATGATTGAGTGTAACGTAAAAGTTACAGTATACTCAATGACACTTATGATCAGTGAGCTTTGTAAGAGAGACGAAGTTAAAAAGGCAAGAGTTTTACTTAATGAAATGGTGAGAAGAGGTGTTAAACCAAATGAGTTTACATACAACACATTTTTAGACGCGTTTATTAAAAAAAAGGATTTTGTTAGTGTTGAAGAGATTTTAAGTGAGATGGAGAAGAATAAAGTAAATCTTAATGTAGCTACTTATACACTGTTAATCGAAGGGTACGGTAATTCAGGAAAGATTGAAGAGGCGGAGAGATTGTTTAAAGAAATGGAGATAAAAGGTATAAAAGGAGATATTCATGTGTATACCACAATGATTAATTGGGTTTGTAAATCGGGAAATTTAAAAAGAGCGTTTGCTTTATTTGATGAGTTAGTTGAGAAAGGGATTATTCCAAATGCTCATACTTACGGTGCTTTAATAAACGGATTATCGAAAAACGGACAAATGGAGGCAGCTGAAGTATTACTTAATGAGATGCAAATGAAAGGAATTGATGTAAATCGAGTAGTTTTTAATACATTAATGGATGGTTATTGTAAACAAGGCAAGATTGAAGAAGCTTGGAGATTACAAAGTGTTATGGAAAAGAAAGGATTTAAACCAGATGTGTTTGTTTATAATATAATCGCTAAAGGATTATGTAAATTAAAACGAAACGAGGAAGCAAAGAGATGGTTATTATCAATGGTAGATAAAAAGGTGGATTTAAATACAGTTACGTACACTACTTTAATTGATTTGTATTGTAAAGAAGGGAATTTCGTTGATGCTAAGAGGGTATTAAAGGAAATGGAGTGTAAAGGACAAAAAGCAAATACAGTTACGTATAATGCTATAATTGATGGGTATTGTAAGAAAGGAAGGATAAAGGAAGCGCATAAAATGAGAAATGAGATGGAGAGTAAAGGTTTGGTATGTGATGTGTATACTTATACTTCACTTGTACATGGTGAATGTATTTCTGGAAATATTGATGATGCTTTGAAGCTGTTTGATGAAATGCCTAAGAAAGGTTTGGTTAGAAATGTGGTTACTTATTCAGCTTTGCTTTCTGGTTTATCAAAAGATGGAAGATCTGATGAAGCTTTTAAATTATATGAAGAAATGATTGAAACTGGGTTAAAACCTGATGATGCTGTTTATTTTTCTCTTATTGGTAGTCTTCATGGTTCTAAATCTTAGCCTTTCATGGACATTATAATAAATTGAAAAACAATATGTTACGTTACATTTACATTACATTACATTGAATAATAGTTTATTTTTCCCGATTTGTATCTAAATGAGCAAATCTGTGTAGGCTTCAAGACCATGAGTACCAAGATGTTGTTTAAGCTTATCTAATGCACGAGTTTCGAGTTGTCTAATTCTCTCCTTAGACAAACCAAAAACAAGACCAATTTCAGATAATGATTTTAGTTTCGTGTCTTTAATGCCATATCTCAATTGAATTATTTTCTTCTCCTTAGGACTTAAAACATTTAAAAGATTGCGTACATGTTTCCTCATTAACTCCTTTCCCACGCTTATGTCCGGATTTTCAATCGAATTATCACAAGTGATTCCTTGCAAAGTGTAACTTTGGTCTAGCCAAATAGGTTTTTGCATTGAAATAGGCTTTCTTAAATTGCGTAACAATTCGTTCAACTTCTCGAGAGTGATCCCTGCATTTTCTGCAATTTCTTCTTTCGTAGGTCGATCGTACAGACTCTTTGCTTTTCTTACCTTTGAGAGAAGACCATAAACATTTTCCTGCACCATCAAATGTTTAATTTCTTATACAAATTTTTAAAAATATTTATAAAAATTAACCTTAAAGAGACATTACGGGTAAACGAATAGTCCTAGAATGTTGAAATATGGCCTTCCTAATTGCTTGTCTTATCCACCAATAAGCATAAGTAGCAAATCTACACCCTACTTGAGGCTTGAATTTCTCCACACTCTTCATAAGTCCTATACTCCCTTCCTACAACAAACAAATAACTTTTATAAAGGATTAATTAATCAAGATTTATGAGTATATATATAATATAATTCACCTGCAATAAATCGGCAAGGCTAAGACCACGACCTTGATATTGTTTAGCGATATGAACCACCATGCGAAAATTTGCAAAAATTAGCTTTTCACGACAAATTTTGCCGGTGTGAAGTTGTGACTTTAAGGCTTGACTGGTGAGCCCAAGTGCTTTAGCCCACTCGTAAAGTGTAGGTTCTTCATGAATATTATATTTTACTTGTTCTAATTTCATTACATCCTGTATTTTCTTTATTAAATCACCTTCTTCTTTCAGAGTTAGAAGTTTTGTTTCTCCGCATGATAGAAAAAGCCTAAGTGGTTCGTTTTGATGAATCACTCCACTTATTTTCTTCTGCATGTGAGAATTATATTTAAAAGAAGCTTTTTATGAGAATTAAGTTATCCAAGGATGTTTTTATAAGGTCTCACCTGAGATACTTTAACTTCCTTGACTAAGTACAGCAAAGGCTTACTTTGATCACGCTGATCCAGAATTAGAGCTGAAACAGGAAAATTTTAGAGTTGGAGTAAAAGTCAGGCATAGTAGAAATTAAAGGTGAACTTCTCCTATTATACCATGATGATTTAACATTTGAAACTCGTAATGTATGGTTTAGAGATAAAACATTAAGTGATGAGTTGATAACTAAACAGTTTCATTGGTGGGCTTAATATGATCAAATTATGTAATGAATCTTACAAAAATCCAAGAAAAACAGGGATTTAGTAAATTACCTGAAGAAGAGGAAGAAGGGGAATTCTTGAGATTGGTTCTTCTTAGTTGACAAGGTGGTGCTGCTGGTGGTGGCGGTGGAGGTGATGGTGAAGAGATCAAGTGTTTAACTGCCACCATTGATGTCTATTTCCTAATTCTCTTTTTCCTTATATTGTTTGAAAAATCATCAGAAGAAAAAGCTGAGTTTATTTTCTTTCTTTTTTCTTTTGTTACAGGCAGAGTGATGGAGAAGGATCTTTTTTTATCTTTTTTTAAAAGCTTATAGATGAGAAGAATCAACTTATGTGTGTCTCAGCATCGTTGTTCATTTTGTGGACCAAAGTATTATATATATATAATTGTCTTCACAGTATCTAATATACATATTCTCCTAGATGATATTCTTTTATATGGATGGCCACCTGGATTATTATTATTATTTTATTCAGTAATTAACGTTTATTTTTGTTACATAAATCATCAACAACATGATAGTTGGTCTAGTGGTTAGACTACTGCGTAGAGACTAAGAGGTACTGGGATCCAATCTTATTGGAGTCGAAATGATTCCGAGTCCAAATGACTCTCATATATATTAAAAAAAAAATCATCAACAACCACTATGTACATTATCTTTTTTTTTTTACACGTGAGGTCAAAACGACCACCAAGGAAACTTCCTAATAAAACCTAAACTAAACGCATTCTAGGAATTGCCTAGCCATATCGATCTTTGATTAAATGATGTCATAGACCTTCTTGTGGATCCCTATACTGATGTGGACCTTCCTCGCGAAATGCACCTACCTTAGCTATCCAATCCGCGTACTTATTCGCTTCTGGATAACTTCAGACCAACTCGAAATGCACCATAGAAAATAAGATATCTCAAGACGCTCCTAAACTATCATTCGAAGATTTTAGTCAAACGATCATTTATCTAGACAACCCGTAATCGATATCCCAAACAAATTTTTCAACAACCACCCCAACCCTCAAGCCTCTTTGTTTTTTTGCTGAAGGAACAAGACAAACGTCAAAAATCTAGAATCCAAAACTAGAATAAGTGGGAGGTACCTAATCACGATTATCTCTGCAACCATGATCTGCAATAATGTTAAACACAACAAATTCTTCCAAATAACCCAACCACGGAGGATCAGACAAGCAGAAAGTGGTTCTTTAACTGAATCTTTTAAAAAAAAAAATACCTAAACAGATTTCCTATTTTGGAACTCATCCCAAAATAAATCAAACATACACCAAATCAAGCAATAATTCAAAATCTCTTCCAAAGAAGGTAATTAAATATTGAGAATCCCATAATGCAGCTTATAATCGTGACCAATGACCTACCAAAAACACCACCTTCAAATCAAGATTGTTTAACTTACAACTAAATTCCAAGACTACTCTTCTATCATATTTTGTTATCCATAGTGCGCAAGCCATCCCCTTCATTAGACAAGCCCAATAGCCCCAAGTATAATTCCCATAATACCTTCCAAACTTGGCCCAAATGGCCCAAATGAAATTTGTAAGATTAATAACGAGTTAATTAACCATGAGTTTAGTAGTAAAACCCAAATTTCTCTATGAACTCTAACATTTACTCAAACTCCCCCATATAACTTGACACGGTTATATTTTTGTAAATTAAGAAGGGTATATGTGTCTTATCAATTAACAAGATATGAAACAAATATAATAAAATATAATTGGAAATACTAGCCGTACAATATGCTACCCAACTCTTTTTTTTATTATAAGAAATAATGAATTACTTATTACGTAATACAGACTAACCTTTTCAAAAACAAGATACCTCATCTTTTCAAGGAAGATTCTCAAGAAACAAGGTTTTAGTCATTTGTTTAAATAAAAAAATCTGGAATAATTCATTGAGTAATGATATATACCACCCAAATTCATACCACCAAATGTCACCCAATGACGTGGTATGAATTGATTGGTTACAAATTGTTAATGCATTTATTTCCTTGATTTGATTAAAGATTTGTAACCAACCAATTCACGCCACGTCATTGGGTGATATTTGGATGGCATGAATTTGGGTGGTATATATCATTACTCTAATTCATTTGAGGTTAGAACAATAAAAATCTCAATAGCTATCAGTCAAAACTATAGAGGTATCATCCCAATCTTTTGTATACTATTAACTACTATATATACAAATGACAAGGCCGGTTCTTTTATCTTTTCATTTTTTTAAATTTATTATATATTATTTGATATTAATAAAATATGTATTTATGTTCGTACTATGTGCTGTATAGGATATTATTCAATCTTGATATTCATCATAATGAAGAACATTTTTTTTTTAATTTTGGACTTGGAATAAGATGGTTATGGGTATATTCCATTGGTGAATAATGTGTGCGTGGAGAGAATCGTTGGGGAGTTAGTACATACGATGGTATTTATTATTACACTAAAAACACATTTCATATCGAGGGGGATGAAGATTTGAACATCCTTCTTCAATTGTACCTTTCAATACGTAATTACAGAGGTCACCCAAAATATTGATCTAGAATTGAAAAAAAGACTAAATTGAATCTGAAACATATGAAGATGAACCTTAATTGCAAAGAGTGAAAATGGTGATGGTAGTGGTAGTGAGGCATTTAGTTGGAGTGATCGTAGTGACAATGATAGGATTGTGGAGGTTATTGAAACCGATGATGACGAAATATTAGATGATAGTAACTTATCAAATTTGATTCGGATGGTGCTGATGATTGTAAATGTATTGAAGAAGATGATGACAACAAAAATGTAGTTGACCAACATATGGGTAAAGTGGTTGATAAAATGAAAGACGATTACTTCAAAAAATAAAATATCGAAGAGAAAACAAATAAATGGAAAATTATTTATAAACAAGGTCATATATTTGATCATGTCTACCACCTTAGCAAGATACTTGGTGAGTATTGTATTCAAGAAAAGATTAAGCTAACAGATCAGGCAAATGGTAATCATAAAGTCACAATTTAATATAGTCGTGATGGTTGTCCATTTAGAATGCCTGCATCTACATATGTGGTTGCTCCTAGAGTGTGATAAAAAACAACACTAAAGAAGAGAAGCGACTTGGTCGCTCCTAGAGTGTGATAAAAATCAACACTAAAGAAGAGAAGCGACTATTGCAAGTGTACGGGCCGTCCAAGTAATAAAATTGTAAAAACGGGTTAATCGTCTGCACATGGATGGCTAGATATGATCGACATGTTTAAGTGAAAAGTAGAACTAATTGCAATGCGAAATAAAATAAAAGATAGATAGATTTTTTTAGTTTTTAAATATGAAAAGACTAAACGCAAGAAATTAAGTGCACTAATAATTAAAATAGAATGAAAATAAAGACTAAAGAGTAAAGGAGTAGACGCAGATATGAAAAGTATACTTGAGTCTTGCTAGGGATTCACCTAAATTCACGTAATTAATGCTTTAGCTAAGGGTAGAACTGATATTTCTACATTAGTCGGGACTCTACTCTTTCCTAACTCTCGTCAGGGTAGACTTAGGAACTATCCTACAATATTACAAATCCCGTCAGGACGAATAGAAGCTACGTTAAAATAATTACAAATTTAACCCAATTGGCTACGCGGTTAGTCAAGTCCGTCAGGATCACTGACGAACACCACACGTTTATTATCTAGTTCAATAATTAAACCCCCTTTTTGGATGATCACCACCATTAGTGAATATCCTAATTACTCTAACCTATCTCCAGTTAGTTATTTCATTGATAGTAATTCAAGTACGAAATAATAAGAAATATAAAATACCCAATTCAAATTTAATTCAAGACTAATCCAAAATCAAAATACACTAATTAAATAAATTAGGGTTCAACCCATTACGCAATTTTCAAGTATAAAAGTGTTTAGCTTATATTCGAAATAAAATCTGAAAGAAAATTAATAAAATACATGTTGCCTAAAAACATAAATAAAACCTAGATAGAGGAATTGATTTGAGCTGTTGTTGAAGAAAGGTGTTTCTCCAGCTTCTGCTCTTGCCTCTACCTCTTGTTCTCTTCAGAAATATGAAATAATAATATACAGGTCTTAAAAACGAATTGTGGTCTTACTCAACTTAATTAAATGATTAAGGGCCCAAGTGCATTTACTTATTTCCGCAACTGCTGAACACAATTTAGTAAAACAGGTGTAACTTTCGCACCTTAGGTCCAAATCACCTGATTCCAACTCTCAAATTTTGCTAAATTAGAGGTGCACCTTTTTAATTGAACCACAAGGTCTGAATTTGAACCATTTGTGCTCGGGAAGACCTAGAAGTGAGAACTTTCCAGTTTCGAATGCTCCCCTTCCTTCACTAAAGTGATATCTTTCTCTCTTTTCACACTTCCTTTTGCTCTTGGACTTTATAATCCACTTATTATCTTCTTCTTAATTCCTTCTATCATCCATATACCTAATAAATTCACACTAAACAAGAAAATTAACGCATAAAATCTGTAAAAGTAACAATAGTACAAATCCGAAGGAGAAAAGTGTGATATAGAAAAATATGCTTATAAATCTAATAACTAAATCCAATTTCTCTGAAATGATGTCTCCTAAGAGAATTTATTCATAACAAAAAGGGAGACATCAAGACCCCCAACTCAAACCTTTGTCGTCCCGAAAATTAAGAACAAAGTAGATGTCTAAGGTAAAAAACAAATGCAGAATCTAAAGAATATACCCAGCAAACTCAACATAAGTTTCATGTAGTACAACCTAAGAACTAATGCACATATACACCTTTATACAAAATTAAACACATAAATAATATCTATCCAAAATCAATTCCACAATGCTAGAAGGTTACACTTGATACTTAGCTCGAGATGGTGCCTGTAGGGTGTTCATCAATTTTTACTCGCTTTCAACGCTCCACTTAACTTACCTCCTATAAGAAAAAATGTCATTCCACTATGTACTTAGGAATCACAAGGTCTTTTTTGTTTTAGCATAGGCTTAGGGACGACATGGTACATTTGATTAATGAGAAGTGAGCTTTTGGCTCTCTCCTCACTAGCCTTCAACAAACTGTTCTGAGATTGAGTTTACACTCAAATATGATCTCACTCACTTGACACATAAATTTAGCATCCCCAAATAAGCCAACCTATCAATATGATTACAAAAATATTCCTTCGCTATTATTTTCATTTATTCAATCTCAATTTTTTTGCAAGTTAAACATGACATTCCTTTTAGTGTGAAGTGTCATGCTAGCTTATTTTCTCATATAATCTTTTTTAGAAACCGACAAAGGAATTTAAAATAAAGTGCATAATCATTAATGCACAACACAAATCTACCCAACAGATGTAATAAAAAATTCCCTCACCCCAAACTCAAGCTCAATGACAACTAGTTTAAGCAATCGGGATTCAAGTACGTGTCATATGGTATAGTCCTAACATCCAAAGGATAAAATTATAATGTGGATTCAAAATAAAGGCTTAAAGGCTTAAAAATGGGGTTAAGAAGGATATAATTAATCACGGGTTAGAAAGCTAAAAAGGTCTCAAGTGGCTATAAAAGAACTACCTCAATCATAGTTACATAGTTTCACTCCATTTTCACCTCTAGTTCATAATTAAGTGGGTTCTCTACTCATTTACACTTCACGTTGGAACCGATTATTGAAATACTACATAATTCACCCTTACATGTTTAGAATGGCAAAACTAGTGGGGATTGGATGCTATTTACTCAAGTTATATTCTCATACTACTTCTTATCTTGCATTTAATTTTCTGTCTTTACTTTAGTAGTATAATTTAGTTAATTGAGAAACCAAATAAAAATCTATTTGTCTTTACTTTTCTGCGTTTGATTTGTTCTAGCTTTTAATACTTGCACTTGATTACTGCATAAGATTCCCCTAACCTTCGTAGTCTCTGCGGAACGAATCTTACTTATTTATTAAAACTTGCATACGATCTGTATACTTGCAGAACCGTGCCAGCTTAGGCTGTTTAGTTGCATCTAATTTATATATCTTTTTATCACACCCTAGGACACCAAGTTTTTGGCGCCGCTGCCGGGGACTACATCGTTAGTCCTTGTGCGTATATCTTGTGCTTTTATTACAGTTAGTTCTATTTTACACTTTTTGTCTTTTTAGTTTTGTTTTATAGATAGTTACAGATGGAGAATCCAAGGAGACTTGAGTTACCCATCGAATTGAGAGTGCAACCAAGCGGAATCCACGCTCCAGAAATCCAAGCCGCTAAATTTAGGCCTGATCCAGGGATGTTAACGCAGTTTGCAACTCATGGTCTATTTAGCGGTGCTGCACAACAAGATCCGATCCGATATATTCAGAAATTCATGCAAATCTGTGATGCTTATATCGTACGAGGAGTTACTAGGGAACATGTGTATTACGTGATGTTCCAGTTCTTCTTGACCGGAAGTGCAAGCAATTGGTACGATACCCAATATCCTCATGTCATTCCAGATTGGGACAAGCTTCAAGCAAGATTCCTAGACCAATTCTATCCGGTTAGTAGACGATTAAAAGATATGTTGGAGCTTGAACAATTTATACAGGAAGACAGAGAAAGTTTGGGTGAAGCATGGTTACGATTTAATGAAAAGAAGGCGAGATGTCCATACCATAAATCATCGCCAGAATATTATTTAACCTTGGTCTATGGGGACTTAATAGAAAGTCAAGGGAAAAAGCAGATGCGTAAAGAAACAAAGGTTTTGTGTTACTAGATCCTGAAGAAGCCGAAATTTTCAAACTGAAGCCACTTGAAGCCTTTTTATACCTTCTCACCCTTTTTATTTGATTATTGTTATGATTTATCCGTCTTAGCCCCTCTGAGCCTTTCTAAAGCCTTTTATTTAACCACATTATAATCCTTACCCTTAGTTTGTAGGATTTATCTATATGACCCGCACTCGAATCGAAAAACCTGAAACAAGTCGTTTTTAGTGCTTGAGTTTGGGGTGGTGGGTTTCATCATTAGGGAATATTGGGATTTGGGAGTTGTAATTGTGATTTTATTGATGATGAAAAAGTTATTATTGTAACCCTTTGCCGGGGTAATAGTGAATGGAAAAGAAGCTACGAGCTAAATTTGCCAACAAGGGCATAAAAAGAAAAATATATATATGAAAAAATAGTGTGATATCTCAACATTAAAAAGAGAGTCATAGCTATACAAAAGAAAAAATTGATATGAAAAGAATAGATATTCGGACCGGCAAAGTGGAATTTGTATATCATCATAAAAGGTTTTATTTGGGATTATTGGGGATGCACATCAAAAGCATCAATAAATTGGGTTGAGTGAGAACATCTGCGAGTGAAACTCAAGCTCTAGGGCGATTCGTTGATGGCTAGTGAGGAGAGAGCCAAAAGCTCACTTTTCATTATCCAAATATACCACACCGTCCCTAAGCCAAGTTATAACCAAAGACCTTAGGATTTCTAACTACTTGGTGGAGAAACAATTGATCTATTAGGTAGTAGGTAAGTGGACCATTGGATTCTATACTAGGACCTATGAACAACCTAAAGCCATTAACATAAACTAAGTTATCATCCTCTCCTTCTGGCATTGCGAAATTAATCTTGATTTGAATTTATAGATTGTTGATTATGTGTATACTAAGCAATAAATACAATTAAAAATCTAACTTCTCAGCTATTCTAATAATATTTGAATTTTTTAAACTTCTCTCTTTTGTCTTCATTTTCGCCATTTCACAAATATGCCCCACAATTTGTTCTTCATTCAAAACCGCCCCTCCATGCTCTATTTTGTTTCTCTGCCTCCATATCATGTAAATATATGAAGTAATCACTAAACTCACGAGCATTCTCATCTCCTTACTTGTTAAACCAAGAAATTTCTCATTAAGATCATCAAAATCACTCGGCACCCAAAAAATATCACAGATTTTTAGCAATTTCTGCAATATTCTCTTAGAGAATGAACATAAAAAGAAGATATGCACATTGTCTTCACCTGCAGCTTTACACAAAACACATAGAGGATCAATTTGAGTTCCCCACTCCAGCATTCTTAGTTTTGTGCTCAACCTGTTTTGTATAGCTAGCCACGAGATAAAAGAGCACCTTGGAATATTAGCTTTTGACCAAATGAATTCATACCAGTTAACAATTCTTATGTATGTAGTACTGGTAATTTTGATTAAGGTTTTTTTAAAAGAAAAATCTTTCTTATTAGATTCACTCCATACTTTCTTGTCTTCTCTATCCACCAATTTAATCTTCATTAAGTTTGGTAATATTTTACCAACACATGGTGGTAATCTCCACCTATCTTTACCATAAAAAATTTCAACTGTCTTGTTACTGTTCAAGTTGTCTTTTTCCAACTCTATACCCAAAATCTGTTGTATATTCTTTCCATCAAGCCATCTGTCCCATATAAGATAAGTATTTTTTCCATTGTATACAGTATGTGTGATAAATTCATATGCTATTCTCCTGATTTTCATTAATTTTTTCCAAATCCACGTATGACTTTGTTTCTCTTCCATACTCCACACACAGTTTCCTTTTAATATATTGTGTTTCACCCACATACTCCACAAGTTATATTCTTGCGAGTACATTCTCCAGAATGTGAATAAAAGACAAACCAAATTAAGATTTTCTAAACTTGGGATGCCTAAACCTCCTCTCTCTTTACTATTACATACTTTTTCCCAGGCAATTTTAGCTCCTTGCGCACCTTCCATATTACCCTTCCATAGGAAACTGCTCATAAGCTGATTAAGTTTGTAAATGACCTGTTTTGGTAATAGAAATACTCTACACCAATAGAGGATCTTACTAATGATTATACTCTTTATTAGCTCCACTCTACCTGAATAAGATAAAAATTTAGAGGTCCATTGATTGATTGTATTGTATATTTTGTTAACTAATTTGTTCCCCTCCTCAACACTTAGTTCTTTTGAGTGAAGTGGACCCCTAAATATCTAACTGGTAATTTACCAATTTTGATATTTAGAATCCGAGAAATCTTATCTTCAATCATTGAATTTCCTCCACTTATATAAATTCACTTTTCTGATAATTTATCTGTAAACCAGATAGTCTTGAGAATAAGTTTAGACCTTCCTTTACTATTTTAGCTGATTCTATATTTGCTTTAAAGAAGACAAGCAAATCATCCTCGAAAATCATATGGTTAAGTTTCATTACTTCACAGTTTTGATGATAATTGAATTCCCATTTATTAGCCAAATGAGTAAACAAACCTGTAAAGACCTCCATACACAAAGCGAATAAATAAGGTGAGAGAGGGTCCCCCCTGTCTCAACCCTCTCTTGCCTTCAAAGAATCCACACGCTTATCCATTGACACAAACCGAGTAAGTTGGAGTACACACGCACATCTTAATCCACTTGATAAATTTAATTGGGAAATCAAGAGCTTTTAAAATGTTAAGTAAGAAAACCCAATTTACACTATCATAGGCCTTTTGAAGGTCCAAGTTGATATTACAATTTGATGTGTTGCTCTTTTTATCATACCCCAACATAATGTCTTGCGTAACTAGTATATTATCTCCAGCATACCTCCTTTCAATATACTCAGCCTGATTTAAAGAAATAATAGAACTCATGATTTTCTTTAATCTTCTACTCATGATTCTGGATAGTGTCTTGTATGTTGTATTAGTACAAGATATGGGCCTAAACTTCTTGACATTAGATGGCTTCTTCTCCTTGGGTATTAGCACTATGTTTGTCGCATTAACTTGTTTGAGGAGTTTACAATTTTCAAAACTCTGTTTAATTGCTTTTGTAAAATCTTCACCCACTATCTCCCATGCTTCTTTATAAAATGTAGAGTTTAATCCATCTGGGCACGGGCTTTTCTTTGAGTTGATTGAGAATAGAGCTTCTTTAACTTTTTTATCTGTGATAGGAGCTATAATTCTTCTTTCTGTTCTGCACTTAATTGTTTACCAAGAAGAATTCTTAGAATGTTGCTTGAACATATTTCTTCCTTATCATCTTTAGTGCCTAATAATTGTGTGTAGAATTTTACAAATTCTTCTTTAATTAAGTCAGGATCTTCAATACTATTTCCATCATCTGTAATTAATAGAGAGACATTATTTCTTGCTATTCTACCTTTTATAATTCTATGATAGTAAGCTGAATTACTGTCCATTTCATTATTAAACATAACTCTAGCTTTTTGTCTCAGAACCTTATGTTGTATCATCATAGCATCTTCTAGTTCTGCACTCAATATTCTTTCTTCATTTATATTACTTGAATCAAAACTACCACTCATAATTTTCATTTGTACTATATTCAGTTGAGTCTTAAGCAACTCTATATTTGAGGAATTTCTTCTAAAATAAGTATTATTAAACTTCTTAAGGGCAGCTTTTGTTTGCTTCCGTTTCATACATAGTGAATACATATGATTCCCATCTAGTTTTACCCTCCAAGCTTGTTTAACTATATCAGCAAACTTTTCATGTGCAGTCCAGGCATCAAAAAATTTAAGCTGACTAGCTATAATTCTTTTTTTTCATTTGTAATTTTACTTTTGCTAATTTATAATTTTAGGTGTTATATTATTAATTGACATTTATTGTGGATAACTTTGTGAATTATTTGGAAATTCTAGAGGCATTCGTATAAGTGATTATGATTTTAGGGACTATATTGTTATTTGAATAATAAATTAGGGGCCTTTGTGAAATATTGTGATAAATTATGTGTGTTTTCGTAATTTGTTATAATCTTATTTTTAGAGATAATAACTAGTGTTTTTTTTGAATTTTAGATAATGAACCCTCAAATAGACAAGAGTTGGATTAAATTAGCGAATAAGGTTTCGAGGGAATACATTAAAGGTATATTATGGTTTATAGAATTTGCGAGGAAAGTTGGTGTCGACTAGGCTGTGATAAAAATAGAATATAAATAAGTGCAATTAATCACCCTAATCTAGCACGGTTCTGCAAATATACCGATCATATGCAAGTTTTAATAAATAAGTAAGATTCGTTCCGCAGAGACTACGAAGGTTAGGGGACTCTTATGCAATAATCAAGTGCAAATATTAAAAGCTAGATCAAATAAAACGCAGAGAAGTAAAAGACAAATAGATTTTTATTTGGTTTTTCAATTACCTAAATTAAACTAATAAAGTAAAGACAGAAAATAAATTCAAGAGAGAAAGTTAGTATGAGAGTTTAGCTTGAGTAAATAGCATGTAATCCCCACTAGTTTTGCCGTTCTAAACATGTAAGGGTGAATTATGTAGTATTTCAATAATCGGTTCCAATTGCGCTAGGTAGTTTTAAATAGGGTTTACCTATGTCAATAAGGAGTCCTAAGCAAACTGTTCCTGCAATTGGTAAAATAGCAATATATTAAACCATGGTGATTATCTAGTTAGGTTGATTTGTCAAATCTAAACCGTACACTAGACGTTATGTGCTAAACATGTAATAAACACCGTTGTCAATGGTGACCTAACTACTAGATGGTAATTCTATATGGTCGCGATCCACAAGAACACAGAATATAAATCCAAACACATAAACAGGGAATAAAAACTATAATTCAATTTAAAACATAGAGTTCCCAAATTAGATAGATGTCAACCAAAAATAGGGTTCATACATATATGCTAAAAACTCAAGCTAATAGAAATTTAGTTCATACTAATGTAAGAAAAGAAAGAAATTACAAATTCAAAGGTTGAAGATGACATATTGATGAACAGCTCCTTCCAGACTTCTTTTCTTGTGTTGTAAGCTTCCTCTTGGCTTAAGGTTTAACCAAGGACGATTTTCTAATGATAAGAGGTTGTATTTATAGTGTATAGGAAGACCTAATTAGTTTTCTTGAAGGAGAAGGTAAATATTGGACTCCTAGCCCAACTCAAATTTGTAGCCCAAAAACATGGAATCAGCCCCGTTTTTTGTTTTGGTCCTAGCATCTTCAATACTCATCCGTTTGACGCGTATGAGTAGTCGAAAATCATAGTCTCGGAAATATATCCAACTTTTCTCTTGATCGTTTCCCCAGATTCCTCACCGATTTTAAGATATAAGCTGATTTGTAGTCGTAGGTGCAGGAATTCAGATTTAAGGCAGCTTTTCCTTTTCCATATTTTTAGCTTTTACTTCCTTATCTTCAATTTCCATGTTTATCTTCTTTCCTTTAGCTCTTTGAACCAACTTGGACTCTAATTAATTACCATATATCTCTAAAGCTTCACACTAAATAAATAATTAAACCCAATATGCTCTAAAAATAATATATAATTAATTCATGAACCAAAATAGGAAAGTGTACTAAATAATGTGAAATCGGCCTATAAACTAATAAATACGCCTAAAATGATGTCTCGAAAATAGATTTTATTATCACAAATTAGGAGACATCAAGACCTCCAACTCAAAGTTGTATCGTCCCGATACAATAAAATAAAGAACAGTAGGGTAGTCATATAAACAAGAAGAAGAAGTCGGAGGAGAATAAGAACAGAACACAATAAATGATCCTTGAGCAAAATACCTAAAAAGTCTCATGTAGTAATGCTCAAGAATTAATGCACAAGTATGCTTAATACACACGTAATCAACAATCCATAAATTCAAATCAAGATTAATTTCACAATGCCAGAAGGAGAGGTTGATAACTTAGTTCATGCTAATGGCTATATGTTGTTCATAGGTCCTAATATAGCATTCAATGGTCCACTTACCTACTACCTAATAGCTCAATTGCTTCTCCACCAAGCAGTTAGAAATCCTAAGGTCTTTGGTTATAACGTGGCTTAAGGACGGTGTGGTATATTTGGATAGATGAAAAGTGAGCTTTTGGCTCTCTCCTCACTAGCCATCAACGAATCGCCCTAGAGCTTGAGTTTCACTCGAAGATTTCTCACTTCACCCAATTTTTGATGCTTTTGATGTGTATCCCCAATAATCCCAATTAAAACCTTTTTTATGATGATTTACAAATTCCACTTTGCCGGTCCGAATATATATTTTTTTCATATAATTTTTTTTTCTTCCGTATAGTTATGACTCTCTTTTTAATGCTGAGATATCACACTATTTTTTTTTTCATATATATATATATCTTTCCTTTTTATGCCCTTGTTGGCAAATTTAGCTCGTAGCTTCTTTTTCATTCACTATTACCCCAACAAAGGGTTACAATATTAACATTTTCATCATCAATAAAATCACAATTATAATTCCCAAACCCAACTTCCCTAATGATGAAACCCACCACCCCAAACTCAAGCTCTAAAAATGACTTGTTTCAGGTTTTGCGATTCAAGTGCGGGTCATATAGATAAGTCCTACAAACTAAGGGTATGGATTATAATGTTGTTAAATAAAAGGCTTTAGAAAGGATCAGAAAGGCTAAGACGGATAATAACAATAATCGAATAAAAGGGTGAGAAGGTATAGAAGGCTTCAAGTGGCTTCAATATGAAAGAATTGCCTTATTCATTTTTCTAACTACCGGATTTTGTTACTTTTTCACTATTAGTTCATAGATAAGCGGGGTTTCAACTAATTTCAAACCTCACGTTCTACACACCAAATAACTCTCCCTAAGTTTCAACGTAACTTCTTAGCATTGCTCATTAACTTTTCTATCTTTCATTTCTTGTTTCATACATGCATGCTAAACATATTTATAACATCTTTCAAAAACATACTACTTACTATCATTGACCTAATTAAATCATGCTCAATAGGTACATTCAACATATTCTATGCCTTAATTCAACCTAAAATTTTTAAATTTTATGCAAAAACAAAAAGAAAAGGAGGACAACTAATCCCCGCCCCCAACTCAAAAGTCAGCCGTGTCCCCACGACTCGAAAAAGACTAAAGAAAGAAATAAAATTTAAAATTAAAACTGACTATACTTCCTAATGCATACAAGCTATTAAGAAAGAGAATTAGAGTGGCTTACCTGGCTAGCCATAGAGATCCATTATGTCCTCCTTCTCAGAAGAAGATGGAGAAGAATAATTATCAATATCTCTGATTATAGTTATATCTTCCAGCTGTGAATTAATCTGTGTAATTTCCACCCAAAGTTCTCTGTTTTCTTCTCGTAAACGTTCAACTTCATGTTGTAATTTAAGAGCCCATGGGGGAATATCAGAATCATCCTTAGAGGAAGAAGTGGAAGAACCTTGATCATGAATCTTTATCTTTTTCAAAGGCCTTGCTGGTACAGACATTCTAGCAATTAATTTCTTTGGTAGTGGTTGTGCTGGTGCCTTTTCTTTTGATTCTTCAGTAGCCTCATCAAGGTTGGTAGGCTTTTCAATGGTGGCTCCAGGCAATTTTTTGTTCTTCCCAAGGGTGGTACACTTCCTCTTGAATTCCATAGCATCAGTTCTGTTTGTCATGTTTGATTTACCCACAACTCAAGTTATACCAAGGATGAATTAAAAGTTTAAGATAAATTGGTGTAGCTTGAGGTTGTTTCTTGGAATTAATGAAAAGAGGGAGGTTTCTTGATGGATCTTGGAAGAAATCTTGAGAGCTTGATGTTCTTGATGGTGTTTAATGGTGTAGTGTGATGAATTTGATGAAGAGATTGTGTTTATGGAGGATGAAGGAGAGAATTCTTGAAGTTATTGTGTTAATTGTGGAGGTTTGTACGAGCTTTAAGGTCTATATATAGTGTTTGGGTATGAAAATTTCGCGTAGAGGAGGTTAGGGTTAAGTTTGATAAGGTAAGAGTTAGAATAGGAATAAATCTCTTCAAAACCGACCTAGCGCGGTGCACCGGAGGTATGGCCCTGTGTACCAGACTGAACAGGTCTCTTTTTTTCAATCCTCGGCAAAAAACCCGAGTCTCCTACCCGTGGTCACGGGTTTTTCCTCCTGCGGTGTACCGGAAGTATCCTACACTATACCGGAGTTGACCTCTTCGTTTTTTCGAACTCTTGGCATAAAACCCGAGTCATCAACCCATGGTCACGGGTTTTTCCTACTGCGGTGTACCGCAGTTAAGGCCCGGTGTACCGGACTTGTGAACCGAATTTTCCCAAGTGTTTCCTTTTGACCCCAAACTCATTTCATGCACAATAGCACACTACCTTTCTCTCCTATTAGCTTGTAAACACAATTAAAAATCTACACTAACTTAAATTTATACACTACAAAGCAATAAACTAATCTAAAAAGCAATTAAAACAAGGGGTGTCTCCCAAGAGCACTTTGTTTAACATTTTTGAGTTAGTCGTGTACCTCAGGTTAAGCATTTTCTACGAGATGGATTGTCTCCTCTCGTCCAAAGTCTTCACTGTCATGGTATCTTTTCAAACGCTGGCCATTCACCATGAATGTCCTTTGCTCGGTTGGATGTTCAATTTCTATAGCTCCATGCGGTGTGACTCTCGTAACAATGTAAGGTCCTCCCCAATGGGATTTAAGCTTTCCTGGGTAGTTCGAGAATCGAGAGTTGTATAATAGTACCTTTTGTCCTCTCTCTAAATGCTTTGGACACAGTCGTTTATCATGCCATCTCTTTGTTTTTTCCTTGTAGATACGTGAATTTTCATAGGCAAGATAGCGAAACTCCTCCAACTCGTTCAACTGCATCAACCTTTATTTCCCGGCCAATTCTGGATCTAGATTCAGAGTTTTAATAGCACAGAAGGCTCTAGCTTCAATCTCAATAGGTAGATGACATGCTTTTCCGTAGACAATGCAATATGGAGATGCCCCAACTGGTGTTTTAAATATTGTTCTGTAAGCCCATAGAGCATCATCTAGGTTTAACGACCAATCTTTCCTCGTTTTGTTCACGGTCTTCTCAAGAATATATTTGATTTTTCGATTGGAAACTTCAGCTTGACCATTAGTTTGTAGGTGATAACCGGTTGAAATGCGGTGTCTCACTCCAAACTTACGAAGAAGGTTTCTCAGTTGAGCATTGATGAAATGGGTACTTTATCACTGATGAGAACACATGGCGTACCATGTCTTGAGAAGATATTTGTCTTTAAGAATTTAATTACTGTTTGCGCATCTTTCTTTGGTGTTGCCACTGCTTTTACCCAATTTGATACATAATCTACCGCAAGCAAAATATAAAGATTTCCATGGGAAGTAACGAAAGGTCCCATGAAATCTATTCCCCATACATCACAGGTTTCGACTTATAGAATATTGTTAAGCGGCATCGCGTCTCTTTTTGATATATTACCAGTAAACTGGCATCTTTGACATGACTGGACAAAACGATGACAATCTATGTGTAGGGTAGGCCAATAAAAACCGGATTGAAGAATTTTAGCTGCAGTTCTATCGCCTTTAAAGTGACCTCCATATGGTGAACTATGACAACTTGCTATAATCTTATTAACTTCGCCCTCATGGACACATCTTCTAACTACTTGGTCACTACAAATTTTCCAGAGGTACGGTTCATCCCAATAGTATTGTTTAGCCTGGTGAGATAATCTTTGTCTTTGTTGTGGGTGGATATCCTTGGGGAATACACCACTCACGATGAGGTTGACTAGATCTGCATACCATGGCATAAACACATCTTTAATAGCAAAAAGTTGTTCATCAGGGAATACCTCTTTAACCAATAATGGTTCCTTGTTCGCATCAGATCCTTCGAGCCTTGATAAATGATCAGCAACTTGATTCTCGCATCCCTTTCGGTCTCAAATGTCTATGTCGAACTCTTGAAGCATCAGTACCCATCTAATAAGATGCGGCTTAGCGTCCTTTTTCTCCATAAGGTATCTGATAGCTGAATGATCCGTGTATACAACAGTTTTCTTCCTAATCAGATAGGAACGAAATTTATCAAAAGCATATATTACGGCCAACATCTCTTTCTCCGTTACTGTATAATTTATCTGGGCAGCGTTGAGGGTTTTACTTGCATAATAAATCGTGTGGAAGAGCTTGTCCTTTCTCTGCCCCAACACAACACCCATAGCGTGATCACTAGCATCACACATAAGTTCAAACAGAGCTTTCCAATCATGAGGTATAACAATAGGTGTGGAGATCAGTTTCTCCTTAATCATCAAAAACGCTTGAAGACATTCGTCAGTAAAGTTAAAAGGAGTATCCTTTTCGAGTAAAGAAAAAAGCGGTTTGACGATCTTGGAGGAATCCTTAATAAATCTTCGGTAAAATCCTGCGTGACCCAAGAAACTTCTCACTCCTTTGACATAAACGGGAGGTGGTAATGTTTTGATAACTTCAAATTTAGCACGATCAACCTCCACCCCTGCCTTTGAAACTTTATGTCCCAACACAATCCCCTCTTGAACCATGAATTGACATTTTTCCCAGTTAAGCACAAGATCTTTTTCTTTACATCTCACAAGGACTTTCTCAAGATTATTCAAACAATCATCAATACTATCTCCAAACACTGAAAAATCATCCATAAAAACCTCCAAGTATTTATCAATCATGTCCCAAAATATAGCCATCATGCACCTCTGGAATGTGGCAGGTGCATTACATAAACCAAACGACATCCTTCTATAAGCAAAGGTGCTAAACGGACAAGTAAAAGTTGTTTTGTGTTGATCAAGGGGATCCACACAAATCTGATTATAACCCGAATATCCGTCAAGGAAACAATAATACTCTCTCCCTGCGAGTTTGTCTAGCATCTGATCAATGAATGGTAGCGGGAAGTGATCTTTCTTTGTAGCTTTGTTGAGTCTTCGGTAATCCATGCATACTCGCCACCCCACAACTGTTCTTGATGGTATGGATAGTAGTAATACCTCCTTTCTTTGGAGCACATTGCACTGGACTAACCCAATCACTGCTAGCAATCGAATAGATAATTCCTACGTCTAACAACTTGATTACCTCCTTCCTTACCACTTCTTTCATAGCTGGCATGAGTCTTCTTTGCCCCTCTATAGACCGCCCACCTTCGTTTATAAGAATGATTTTGTGTTTGCAGACGGAAGGACTAATTCACTTGATGTCAGCAATAGTCCATCCGATTGCTTCTTTGTTAGCTAGAAGTACATGAAGTAGCTTCTCCTCTTGAAGACCTGAGAGGTTAGCAGAAATAATAACAGGCAAAGTTTTGTTCGTACCTAAATATGCATAGCATAGATGATCTGGAAGCGGTTTTTCTTCGAGAACAAGTGGTCATATTATGGATGGTGGCTTTATTGGTTCTATGTCACCTGATTCTCGAAGTAGTTCTCGTACGTTTGATCCTAATGCAGCAACTTCGTCAGGGGGAATCTCGTTTTCCTCTTGTGATTCAAGTGCTAAGTCCTCGTCAAGATCATCATCTAAGGTAGCTTCATTGAAGACTTCTTGTGTAATTATTCCGATGACATCTATTTTGAAACATTCATCTTTTGAAATTGGCAACTTCATAGCCTTAAACACATTGAATCGTACCTGTTTGTCTTGTACCCTCATGATCAACTCACCATTCTCAACATCTATTAGTGTACGCTGCGTGGCTAAGAATGGTCTACCCAAGATGATGGGGACATTCTTATCCGCGTCGTAGTCAAGAATAATAGAATCACAAGGAAAAATAAAAGTACCAGCTTTAACTAAAACATCTTCAATTTTACCTACTGGTCGGGAGATGGAGCGATCCGCCATTTGTAATACCACATATGTGGGTACTACCTCTCCTATGTTAAGCTTCTCGAACAGGGATCTTGGAATGAGATTGATACTCGCGCCTAGATCACACAATGCTTTCCCGGTCCAACTGTCTCCAATGCCAATGTGAATAGTAAAACTTCCGGGATCCTCTAGCTTTGGCGGTAACTTGTTTTTACATATAGCACTACACTCCACAGGCAATCCAATTGTTTCCCCAGTTTCTATACTTCGTTTGTTAGAAAGAATGTCCTTCATGAACTTTAGATATTTCGGCATTCTTTTGAGAGCTTCTACAAACGGCATATTGATTTCTAACTTGCTCACCATGTCAACGAACTTCTTTAATTCCTGGTCATTGTCCTTTTTTCGGACACGTGAAGGGTATGGTGGTGGAGGGCGTGGATTAAGTTCCACTGAGTTTTTCTTCTTTTCAGGTGTCTTGGCTTGGACACCTTCTAGTTCAACTACCTCTTCTACCTTATCTTCTGTTGTTTCGTCTCTCCCCTTTTCTGGAATAGGGATTGGTTCTGGTTCTCTTCTAGGTGGAGGTAGTTGTTTTCCACTTTGAAATTCAACTACATGACAAGCATCATCTCGAGGAGCAATAGTATCACTTGAGAGTTGCCCTTTCAGCCTGTTTTGCAATGTACTCGCCATATGTGATAGAGTATGCTCGAGTTTTTTAATCACCTTTTGCTGGGCTTGAATTTTTTGTTGGCTAATACTCATATTTTCTTCAATTGCTTGCATCAGTTTAGCCATACTCGAATTCAAGCTCAAGGTTTGTTCTTCCTTTGCTAGCTGCAGTGACTGTTTTGGTGGTTCTTGATAAGCTTTTTCAATAATGGGCGCTTTTTGATGTATAGGTTGTGGTGGATAGTAGGATTGAGGTTGGGGTTGATGATAAATCTCTTGATTTCTGTCCCAACCTCTCTGTTGTGGAGGGTGTTGATAACTAGCGTAGCTTTCTTGAGGATAATCATAACCATTAGAATACTGGTTATTTTGATGAGATATAGAAGAAGCTGAAACTAGATTATTAATACACCTTTCCCACATATGATTTCTTGATCCACAACCTGGACACAAAGGTATAGTACGCACTAGATTCACCTGAGCAATTGTTCGAGCTTGTTCTTGTAGTTCTTCGAGTTATTGGCTCAATTCCTTAAGCTTCAGAGACTCTGAAGTGTCTTCTTTTTCTGGTTCCCTTGGCCAACTTCTCTCGTTCTCAAGAATTCTCTCCATACAAAGTTCGGCTTCTTCAGGATCTAGTAACACAAAACCTTTGTTTCCTAAAGAATCCACTCTTGCCCTTGACTTGTCATTGAGTCCTCCGTACAACAGGGTTAAAGAATATTCCGGCGATGATTTATGGTATGTACATCTCGCCTTATTTTCATTAATTCGTAACCATGCTTCACCCAAACTTTCTCCGTCTTCCTACATAAATTGTTCAAGCTCCAACATATCTTTTAATCGTCTACTAACCAGATAGAATCGGTCTAGGAGTCTTGCTTGAAGCTTATCCTAATCTGGAATGACATGAGGATATTGGGTATCATTCCAATTGCTTGCACCTCCGGTCAAGAAGAACTGGAACATAACGTAGTACATCTGCTCCTTAGTAACTCCTCTTATGATATAAGCTTCACAAATTTGCATGAATTTCTGAATATATCGGATCAGATCTTGTTGTGAAGCACCGCTAAATGGTCCATAATTTGCAAACTGCGCTAACATCCCTGGATCTGGTCTAAATTTAGCGGCTTGGATTTCTGGAGTGTGAATTCCACGTGGTTGCACTCTAAACGTGACTGGTAATTCAAGTCTCCTTGGATTCTCCATCTGTTTCTATCTATAAAACAAAAACTAAAAAAGACAAAAGCGTAAAATAGAACTAACTGAAATAAAAGCACAAAATATATGCACAAGGACTAACGATGTAGTCCCCGGCAGCGGCGCCAAAAATTGGTGTCGACTAGGGTGTGATAAAAATAGAATATAAATAAGTGCAATTAATTACCCTAATCTAGCACGGTTCTGCAAGTATACAGATCGTATGCAAGTTTTAATAAATAAGTAAGATTCATTCCGCAGAGACTACGAAGGTTAGGGGAATCTTATGCAATAATCAAGTGCAAATATTAAAAGCTAGAACAAATAAAACGCTGAGAAGTAAAAGACAAATAGATTTTTATTTGGTTTTTCAATTACCTAAATTAAACTAATAAAGTGAAGACAGAAAATAAATGCAAGAGAGAAAGTTAGTATGAGAGTTTAGCTTGAGTATATAACATGTAATCCCCACTAGTTTTGCCGTTCTAAACATGTAAGGGTGAATTATGTAGTATTTCAATAATCGGATCCAATTGCGCTAGGTAGTTTTAAATAGGGTTTACCTGTGTCAATAAGGAGTCCTAAGCAAATTGTTCCTGCAATTGGTAAAATAGCAATATACTAAACCATGGTGATTATCTAGTTAGGTTGATTTGTCAGATCTAAACCGTACACTAGACGTTATGTGCTAAACATGTAATTAAACACCGTTAACAATGGTGACCTAACTAATAGATGGTAATTCTATATGGTCGCGATCCACAAGAACACAAAATATAAATCCAAACACATAAACAGAAAATAAAAACTATAATTCAATTTAAAACATAGAATTCCCAAATTAGATAGATGTCAACCTAAACTAGGGTTCATACATATATGATAAAAAACTCAAGCTAATAGAAATTTAGTTCATACTAATGGAAGAAAAGAAAGAAATTACAAATTCAAAGGTTGAAGATGACATATTGATGAACAGCTCCTTCCAGACTTCTTTTCTTGTGTTGTAAGCTTCCTCTTGGCTTAAGATTTAACCAAGGATGATTTTCTAATGATAATAGGCTGTATTTATAGTGTATAGGAAGACCTAATTCGTTTTCTTCAAGGAGAAGGTAAATATTGGACTCCTAGCCCAACTCAAATTCGTAGCCCTAAAACATGGAATCAACCCCGTTTTTGTTTTGGTCCTAACAGCTTCCATACTCATCCGTTTGACGCGTACGAGTAGTCGGAATTCATCGTCTCGGAAAGATATCCAACTTTGTTCTTGACCGTTTCTCCAGATGCCTCAACGATTTTAAGATATAAGCTGATTTGTGGTCTTATGTGCAGGAATTCAGATTTAAGGCAGCTTTTCCTTTTCCATATTTTTAGCTTTTACTTCCTTATCTTCAATTTCCATGTTTATCTTCTTTCCTTTAGCTCTTGGAACCAACTTGGACTCTAATTAATTACCATATATCTCTAAAACTTCACACTAAATAAATAATTAAACCCAATATGCTCTAAAAATAATAAATAATCAATTCAAGAACCAAAATAGGAAAGTGTTCTATAAACTAATAAATACGCCTAAAATGATGTCTCGGAAATAGATTTTATTATCACAAATGAGGAGACATCAAAAGTAGAGGATCGAGTCGGTAAAATATATTCATGTAATCATTGTTATAATAATCGATTTTTTTTAATCGATGACGTTAAAACTCATCTTTTACAATGGGGTATGGATTCATCGTATGATGTTTGGACAAAACACGGTGAAGTAATTGTTATTCCCGACGATGAACCAATCGAAGAGAACGTAATGGGTAATGTAATTCATGATATTGGCCCCACATTTGAAACTGGCGGGTATTCCGGTGACGCCGAGATGCGTGACGTAAATGTTAGTGGTACTGGTCGTGGGTATTTCGACGCGTTGTTCACGGAAATGGAGACATATTTGTACCCCGGTTGCACTACGATGAGTTCTTTGGATTTCATTGCAAAGTTAATGCATGTGAAAGTGAATAACAAGTTGACGAACACTTCGTTTACCGAGCTTCTTCAATTGTTAGGTCGTGTTTTGCCTGAACCTCATAACTTACCCGTGTCTTATGCGGATTACAACAAGAAGTTAAAAAGTTTAGGCATGGGATACATCTCGATCGACGTTTGTTTGAACCATTGTGTTTTGTATTATAAAGAGAATGAGAATCTTGAGAATTGTCCAGTTTGTGGAGAGTCACGGTGGGACCAGAAGAAGGGGAAGAGAGTGTCGCATAAGAAGCTGCGTTATTTTCCGATTGCGCCTAGGTTACAAAGAATGTATGCTTCGAGGCACACAACGAAAGATATGGTTTGGCACCATACCGGAAAGAGAACCGACGAAGATGTGTTGCGTCATCCAGTTGACGGTGTTAGTTGGAAAACATTTGATGAGAGGAGTCCCGAGTTTGCTAGCGAACCGCGTAATGTATGACTTGGGTTGGGGATCGATGGTTTTTGTCCTTTCTCTATGCAAAAAAACTCATATAGCATGTGGCCGGTTATATTAATGATCTACAACTTGCCACCTTGGTTATGCACGAAATAATCTACGTTTATGCTTACACTTTTGATACCTGGTCCTCGTTCACCTGGAAAGGATATGGTTGTATTTCTCTGTCCTGCTATAGATGAGTTGGAAACGTTGTGGGGTACCGGGATAGTTACATGGGATGCACATATGAAGGATGAATTTATCATGAATGTGTCTGTTTTATCTACGACGAATTATTTCTCGGCTAGATCGTACACTTCAGGATGGTCGGGTCAAGGCTATTTAGCCTGCCCCGAATGCATGGAATATACTCCTTCCGTGCGGGTTAATAAAGGAGTTGTGTATTTTGATCATAGGCGTTGGTTGACCATGAACCACCGCTTTCGGAAAGATGATACTTCGTATGTTCAAGTTGAGAATAGGCCCATTCCTCGAAAACTTAGACCCGCAGCTATTCAGACGCAGTTAGATGCGTTGCCGATTGTGTTGATTATATGAGATTAAATTATTAAAAGTTAATTACAATCAATAAATTATGTCATTTATTACATTGTGTTGATTAAAATGAATTTCATAATTAAACTTATGTGGATATTTTTGGCTCCATGTTCTTATAATTAAATATCTAAATAAATAATGAGGATTCTGTTAGCCAACAATAGTCTAATAAGTGATATTTGAATACACTTTGATTTTTTTTCTATGCGTGAAACATGTGATAATTAATCTTTAAAGGTCAACTGTTTAGTTGAGCATCGTTCATGTCTATGTCAGAGGGTTTCCTTTTTAACAGAATTAGAAACAAACCTAAGATCTACAGATTTTCAATCTAAACTATTAATCTGTACCTAGTTTATGTCTTCCAGGATGTTATTGATGCCTCCCTTACCTACTGTAGCTGCCCTGTTCCTAGCCTGTTTTGCCAATCTATCAACCCAGATGTGGCGGTTACGCGGAATTTATAGAAAGATGACGCCTTCTACTTTTCCCACCATTTGATGTATCCTCCTCAGTAGTGGCATAAGCTTCCAGCTAGAGCTGACACCTATATGACACCTTGAATAACCTTAAGGTTATCCGAGAAGATAGTGATCTCCTCATTGACAAAAACTTTTCTTATTTGTAACACCTCAGTAATAGTTTGTTCTTCTCCTTCTACTAGTGAATCACGAACGTTTGTCTTTGAATGCTCTAATCTTATTCTATTATATTTATGAATCTGAACAATACTGGTTTATGTGGGTTTATATGGTTGATAAAAAGAAGCATCACAAAAAAATGCATTGTCTGTCTGAAAGTCCAAATTGTTGTTCATATATATATCGGAAGTGGTTTATTCACAAGTTGTGCAATATTTTTGTGATTTCAATTATCGCCGAAGACTTTTTTGATGTTATTATTTTTGGTTCTAATAAACTCACATGTACTTATATTAGTTTTGTTACGTCTGTTTTTTATTTTCTTTTCCATATATTTCATATCATAAATAGTACATGTACAATGATAAGTCTTGGTTGCCAACCTCCTTCAACATATGTAGCAATAATATAACAACACTTTCTATTTGACTTGTTAAGAACACTGTCTTTAAACTTACTTTGAGAACGAACTTACATACTTACTGCTACTTGCATACGATTGGTGCATTTGCAGAAAATTTATCTTCGTTCTCTAGAGTTGTTAGCACTTTTCTATAATAGTTTTTATTACACCTTTGTAGTCGACATAATTTTATATTTTAATAAAATTAGATGTATAATAACATCTTTTTACTAAATACTAAATTTATATTTTTACACATTTACAAGTACCAAAATTGTATCTTATTTTTTCTTAATATTTCATAAAGTTGTTGAATTTTGAATTTTATAATTTTGTATATGAGTTATATTTTAGTTGTGAGTACTTGTAAATATTGTTCTCCTTCTAGGGTCGAAGTCATTGATCCTTGCTTATGGGTACCAACAATGAGTGTGGATTCAACCATTGAAGTAAACATCTTGTGAAAGGAGGTGAAAATAGGGGGCTGGTGTCGCTTAAGGTGTGATAAAATAATGATATAAATAATTGCAAATAAACACCCTAAGCTGAGCACGGTTCTGCAAGTATACAGATCGTATGCAAGTTTTAATGAATAAGTAGAAATCGTTCCTCAAGGACTACGAAGGTTAAGAAGAACTTATGCAAATATTCAAGTGCAAATATGAGAGTTAGAAAAAATAATACGCAAGTAGACAGAAAGAAGATAGATTTTTATTTGGTTTTTGATAAAAGAAAATTAAACTAATAAATTAAAAGACAGAAAATAAATAAAAGAAAGGAAAAGAAGATAGTATGAAAGTTTAGCTTGAGTAATTAGCATGTAATCCCCACTAGTTTTGCCGTTCTAAACATGTAAGGTATGAATCAAGTAGTATTCCAATAGTTTGGTTTCAATTGCGCTAGGTAGTTTCAAATAGGGTTTACCTGTGTCAATAAGAACCTAAGAAAACTGTTCTTGCAATTGATAAAATAGCAATACACTAAACCATTGACTATCTAGTTAGGCTGGGTTGTCAGATCAAACCTTATTCTAGACGTTATGTGCTAATTCTATAGTCAAATATACCGGTTATCTAACTACTATGATGGTAATCGTATACGTTGTACACCGTAAAGAATACAGAATATAAGGAGACATAATTGATACACAGCTCCTTCCATACTTCTCTTCTTGTGTTATAGCTTCTTCCTGACCTTAAGGTTTGGTCAAGGATGATTTTCTAATGTTAAGAGGATGTACCTATAGGGTATAGGTTGACCTAATTCGTTTTCTTGAAGGAAAAGGTAAATATTGAACTCTTAGCCCAACTCAAATTCGTAGCCTAAAACATGGAATCAGCCACGTTTTTGTTTTCATCCTAACATCTTCAACACTCACTCGTTTGACGCGTATGAGTAGTCGAAATTCATTGTCTCGGAAAGATCTCCATCTTTTCTCTTGACCGTTTCTCCAGATTCCTCACCTATTTCAATATATAAACTGATTTGTGGTCGTAGGTGCAGAAATTCAGATTTAAGGCAGGTTTTCTTTTTCCATATTTTTAGCTTTTACTTCCTTATCTTCAATTCCCATGTTTATCTTCTTTCCTTTAGCTCTTTGAACCAACTTGGACTCTAATTAATTACCATATATCTCTAAAGCTTCACACTAAATAAATAATTAAACCCAATATGCTCTAAAAATAATAAATAATTAATTCAATACACAAAATAGGAAAGTGTAATAAATCATGTGAAAATCGACCTATACTCTAATAAATATGCCTAAAATTATGTCTCCAACTAAAAATAAATCATCACAAATGGGGAGACATCAAGACCCCCAACTCAAAGTTGTATCGTCCCGATACAATAAAAATAAAGAACGGTAGGGAAGTCAAGAAGAAGAAGTAGGAGGAGAATAAGAACAGAACATAATGAATAATCCTAGAGCATAATACCTACAAAGTCTCATGTAGTAATGCTCAATAAATAATGCACACTTTGCTTAATATACATATAATCAACAATCCATGAATTCAAGTCAAGATTAATTTCGCAATGCAGAAGGAGATGTCTTAACTTAGTTCGTGTTCATGGCTATAGGTTGTTCGTAGGTCCTAATATAGAATCCAATGGTCCACTTACCTACTACCTAATAGCTCAATTGCTTCTCCACCAAGCAGTTAGAAATCCTACAGTCTTTTGTTATAACGTGGCTTAGGGACGGTGTGGTATATTTGGATAATGAAAAGTGAGCTTTTGGCTCTCTCCTCACATGCCATCAACGAATCGCCCTAGAGCTTGAGTTTTCACTCGAAGATGTTCTCACTCAACCCAATTTTTGATGCTTTTGATGTGCATCCCCAATAATCCCAAATAAAACCTTTCATGATGATATACAAATTCCACTTTGCCGGTCCAAATATATATCCTTTTCGTATCAATTTTTCTTTTGTATAGCTATGACTCTCTTTTTAATGCAAAGATATCAAGCTATTTTTTCATATATATATTTTTCTTTTTTTTTATGCCCTTGTTGGCAATTTTAGCTCGTAGCTTCTTTTTCATTCACTATTACCCTGGCAAAGGGTTACAATAATAACTTTTTCATCATCAATAAAATCACAATTACAATTTCCCAAACCCAATGTTCCCTAATGATGAAACCCACCACCCCAAACTCAAGCTCTGAAACGACTTGTTTCAGGTATTGCGATTCAAGTGCAGGTCATATAGATAAGTCCTACAAACTAAGGGTATGGATTATAACGTGTTAAATAAAAGGATTTAGAAAGGCTCAGAGGGGCTAAGACGGATAAATAATAACAATAATCAAATAAAAGGGTGAGAAGGTCTAAAAGTCTTCAAGTGGCTTCAATATGAAAGAAATGCCTTATTCATTTTTCTAACTACCAGATTTTGTTACTTTTTCACTATTAGTTCATAGACAAGCGGGTTTTCAACTAATTTCAAACCTCACGTTCTAACCAAATAACTCTTCCTAAGTTTCAACGTACTTCTTAGCATTGCTCATTAACTTTTCTATCTTTTATTTCCTGTTTTCATACATGCATCTAAACATATTTATAACATCTTTCAAAAACATACTACTTAATATCATTTACCTAATTAAATCATGCTCAAATAGGTACATTCAACATATTCTATGCCTATTTCAACACTAAATTTTTTTAAATTTTATGTAAAAACAAAAAGGGAAGATGAGGACAACGAATCCCCACCCCCAACTCAAAAATGAGCCGTGTCCCCACGCCTCGGAAAAGACTCAAGAAAGAATAAAATTTAAAATTAGCATACATATTTCACATAAAGAAATGGTAGGGAAGAAAGAAAACATACTCTTCGAGGCTATTACCTCGCCTTATCGACATCCAAGATAGGATTTGCTGGATTTTTCTTTAATTGTTCACAGAGTGTTATAATGTGCTCCTTTTCTTCTTTTGAAAGTTGCATTACTCTCAAAACTTTAATGATCCAAGCATTGTTAATATTGTTACTCATCTTAAACTCACGTGTTTCTTCTTCACCCAAACTTATATTCTTTCCGAACAAGACACGTGATCAAGTAGGATATTGCATTAAATAACAACACGGGAGAGATCAAAAATCGTATCACCTCCTCATAGATCAACTGTGCCACATCCTATTCTTCTCCTCACACAATACAATTCACAAAAAGAACGTTTTTAGAACGTCTTACCATGAGCGTAGACCAATCCAATCTCTCTCTAATCTCCAAGAATCTTTTGTATTCTCTTTTATCAACTACTTCTTCAAGCAAAAGGTAGTTCCTTTAATTGTTTATTTGGAGAAGCTATCATGGCCATTGAAACTTTCTCTTTTTCTTCGGGTGTAGGGTCTCCGATCTGTAGAGGTTGTGTTGTTTTCTTCGCTAAAGTTGAAACCTTTTTTCCCATTGAATCAACACAACTAGCTGACCTCTCTTCTCTTGACTTGTTTTACCCTTTTGAATTGGAACTTGAACTTTTCTTACTTGATTTATTCTCAATAAAATCCAATACCTTGCTTTTATTCATCTCCCCTACAGTGAATAATGTGTGTGTTCTCTTAATCATCTCAATTGACCCCCAACTCAAAGCTTTAACCACTCTTGAAATTTGAAACTCTTGATTATTGGCTGTACAAGCTTTATTAGGGTTAGGAAAGGTGTTTTGATGATGATTCTTTATATGGGTAAGATGGATTCTTCATGGATTGATATGGATTTAAGAAATTGTAGGATGAATTTCTGAAATTTAAGCTTTTGATTCTTGGATTCAATGTGTTTTGGTATGATATAGGTGGTTGAATCTTCTTTGTAATGATGTGGAGAAGGGATTGGATGTTTTTATGGTGATTGGGTAGTGTTTTGATGTTTGGGGAAGGTTTGATGAAGCTTCCATGGAGTTGGGAGAGGTTTGGGGAAGAAGGAGAACCTTAAGGATTGAAAATTCGTAATAGAGCAATCTCCTCACCCTTATAACCTGAAAAACGCAAAAATTTCCTCTCTCCAGCAGTGTAGGGTGGTATACCGGAGTTGGAGCTCTTAAAATTTTTCCTCTCAGCATAAAACCCGAGTCTCCTACCCGTATTACGGGTTTTTTGGACGGCATACCAGAGTTCTGACCGGTATACCGGTAGAGAACGAAAACCTCCCCAACAGCTAGATCTCGAAAAGTTATGCAGTTTAGGCTCAAAGATCACCTGATTCCGACATCCGAGCGCAAAGATATGACTTGCGAAGTTTTCTCAGATTGTGTCCAAATTTTTTTTCCAACACAGCGGGTGTGGGCGGTATACCGGCCATGGGGCCCGGTATACCGGAGCTGACCTCCTTCATTTTTTACTCTCGGCATAAAACCCGAGTCTCCTACCCGTATTACGGGGTTTCTCCTCTGCGGTATACCGGGGCTAAGGCGCGGTATACCGGACCGAGGGTATGATTTTTCCGAAAAAATTTCGTTTTCTCCTCCCGAACTCGATTTCTCCAATACCTAAGCATCAAAAACACTAATACCTTTCTTAAATATGCAATATAAACTAAAAACAACTAAACTAAAATTAAATTAAAAACCTAAAAACATAAAAACATAAAAACATAAAAGAAACTACGGGTTGTCTCCCGTATAGCACTTTTGTTTAACGTCTTTCAAAGTTAGACGCGTTACCTGGATTACGATTGACGAAATTTCTACCCCTTGCCTCTAATTCCCACGAACTTTTCAGCTCGATTCTTCATAATCATGGATGGTGCCATCCAAGATTTCGTGGGTAGAGGTTCATCTGGTGGTAACTCTATTTTATTTGTAGCATTACACTCCTCTGTCAATCCATTCATCTCATCGGTTTCTAAACTCCGTTTGTTGGAAAGAATGTCCTTCATGAACTTACGATATTTTGACATTCTTGTGAGAGCTTCTACAAACGGGATGTTGATCTTTAACTCGTTCACTATGTCAAGGATTTTCTTCCATTCTTTTTCATTGTTCTGATTTCTGACACGTGACGGGAATGGCAGAGGAGGAGGACGTGTGTTGGTTACCACCGGGCTCTCTTTCTTTTCATGTGTCTTCTCTGGGACACTTGTTTGTTCAATTACCTCTTCAACCTTGTTTTTAATAGTTTCTTCAACCACTTTTTCAGGAATAGAGGTTGGTTCTGGTTCTACTCTAGGTGGAGGTAATTGTTTTCCACTTCTTAATTTATCTACATTACAAACATTGTCTTCTGGAGCACGAGTATCACTTGGGAGTTGCCTTTTTGCAAAGATTTGAAGTTTATTCACCAGTTGTGACATGGTATGCTCAATATTCTTAAGCGCCTTGGATGAGTTTTGGCTTCTTTGCTCTCTTTCTTCTATTAAGTTCATTATTTAGCCATGCTTGAATTCAAACTTTAAGGTTGCTCTTGTATGGTTTGCTCCATTGAATAAGAGAGTGGTTCTTGATATGCTTCATTATAAATCGGCGCTTCTTGATAGATAGGTTGTGGAGGATAATAAGATTGTGGTCGTGGTTGATAATAAGTCTGTTGATCTTGATGTCTCTTGAGATGATTTATTATTAGTTGGAGATATCATTTTAGGCATATTTATTAGAGTATAGGTCGATTTTCACATGATTTAGTACACTTTCCTATTTTGTGTCTTGAATTAATTATTTATTATTTTTAGAGCATATTGGGTTAAATTATTTATTTAGTGTGAAGCTTTAGAGATATATGGTAATTAATTAAAGTCCAAGTTGGTTCAAAGAGCTAAAGGAAAGAAGATAAACATGGGAATTGAAGATAAGGAAGTAAAAGCTAAAAATATGGAAAAAGAAAAACTGCCTTAAATCTGAATTTCTGCACCTACGACCACAAATCAGTTTATATATTGAAATTGGTGAGGAATCTGGAGAAACGGTCAAGATCAAAGTTGGAGATCTTTCCAAGACGATGAATTTAGACTACTCATACGCGTCAAACGGATGAGTGTTGAAGCTGCTAAAACCAAAACGAAAATGGGACTGATTCCATGTTTTGGGCTACGAATTTGAGTTGGACTAGGAGTCCAATATTTACCTTTTCCTTCAAGAAAACGAATTAGGTCAACCTATACCCTATAAATACATCCTCTTAACATTAGAAAATCATCCTTGACCAAACCTTAAGGTCAGGAAGAAGCTATAACACAAGAAGAGAAGTCTGGAAGGAGCTGTGTATCAATTATGTCTCCATCACCCTTTAATTATGTAATTCTTTTCTTTTCTTCTCTTAGTATGAATTATTTTTTTTAGTTTGAGTTTTAGCATATGTGTATGAACCCTAGTTTTGGTTGACATCTATCTAATTTGATTGAATTTATGTTTTGATTTCTCTGTTTATGTGTTGGATTTATATTCTGTATTCTTTACGGTGTACAACGTATAGGATTACCATCATAGTAGTTAGATAACCAGTATATTTGACTATAGAATTAGCACATAACGTCTAGAATAAGGTTTGATCTGACAACCCAGCCTAACTAGATAGTCAATGGTTTAGTGTATTGCTATTTTATCAATTGCAGGAACAGTTTGCTTAGGTTCTTATTGACACAGGTAAACCCTATTTGAAACTACCTAGCGCAATTGAAACCAAACTATTGGAATACTACATGATTCATACCTTACATGTTTAGAACGGCAAAACTAGTGGGGATTACATGCTAATTACTCAAGCTAAACTTTCATACTATCTTCTTTTCCTTTCTTTTATTTATTTTCTGTCTTTTAATTTTTTGGTCTAATTTTCTTTTATCAAAAACCAAATAAAAATCTATCTTTCTTTCTGTCTACTTGCGTATTATTTGTTCTAACTCTCATATTTGCACTTGAATATTTGCATAAGTTCTTCTTAACCTTTGTAGTCCCTGAGGAACAAATTCTACTTATTCATTAAGACTTGCATACGATCTGTATACTTGCAGAAACGTGCTCAGCTTAGGGTGTTTATTTGCACTTATTTATATCATTATTTTATCATACCTTAAGCGACACCAAGTTTTTGGCGCCGCTCCCGGGGACTACATCGTTAGTCCTTGTGCAATTATCTAGTGCTTTTATTTTAGTTAGTTTTTATTTTACGCTTTTCTTTTTAGTTTTTGTTTTACAGGTTTTTTCCAGGCAAGAGCAGATTTATTAGGAAAGGAAAATTTTGTATTATTGAATCCCACAGAAGCTAATTATGGAGTACGTTCTTGAAACCAAGATAAGTTGGCTGATTAAATCAGAAAAACAAAAAGAGACTTTAGAATCTCTAAAGCTCAAAGAGTTAAACCAACAACTTGAGGAATTACGAGAACAAGCGCGAAAACTAGCTCAGAGAAATCTAGTACATACCTCACCTTCATGTCCTAGTTGTGGAGCAAGAGATCACTCGTGGGAATATTGCATGAATAATCCAGCGTCAATTTCCTTCATACCTTATCAAAGAAACCATTATTATGATGGTTATTATCAATCTCAAGGAAATTACGCTGATTATCAGCCCCCACAGAATTACAATTGGGTCGGAAATCAACAGACTTATTATCAACCACGACCACAATCTTATTATCCTCCACAACCTATCTATCAAGAAGCGCCGATTTATAATGAAGCTTATCAAGAACCACTTTCTTATTCAATGGAGCAAACCATACAAGAGCAACCTTCGAGTTTGAATTCAAGCATGGCTAAGATAATGTACTTAATAGAAGAAAGGGAGCAAAAAATCCAATACTCATCAAAGGCGCTTAAGAATATTGAGCATACCATGTCACAACTGGTGAATAAACTTCAAATCTTTACAAAAAGGCAACTCCCAAGTGATACTCGTGCTCCAGAAGACAATGTTTGTCATGCAGTTAAATTAAGAAGTGGAAAACAATTACCTCCACCTAGAGTAGAACCAGAACCAACCCTATTCCTGAAAACGTGGTTGAAGAAACAATTAAAAACAAGGTTGAAGAGGTAATTGAACAAACAAGTGTCCCAGAGAAGACACATGAAAAGAAAGAGAGCCCGGTGGTAACCAACACACGTCCTCCTCCTCCGCCATTCCCGTCACGTGTCAGATATCAGAACAATGAAAAAGAATTCTAGAAGTTCCTTGACATAGTGAACGAGTTAAAGATCAACATCCCGTTTGTAGAATCTCTCACAAGAATGTCAAAATATCGTAAGTTCATGAAGGACATTCTTTCCAACAAACGGAGTTTAGAAACCGAAGAGATGAATGGATTGCTAGAGGAGTATAATGCTACAAATAAAATAGAGTTACCACCAGATGAATTGTCAGATGTATTCATCGTAAAAGTGGAAGATTTTTAAAGTTCTTATGGCTCCACATCTCAGACTAAGGTTATCATGTGGATCATTGGAGGATAAGTAGTCTCAGTAACACACAGAACCAACCTTACTGGGTGACTTACGCCTAAGTTATATGGATATTGAGTAGACCTCAGAAATCTAGATGATATAACTTTACTGGCCCAAGTAGAGAGATTTTTGTATAATAGACGACTCTTTGATCAATGTTTATGACTTCTAGTTACATATGATATTTGACTAGTATATATTTAATATCACATCCTACAAAAGATCAAGATTTTACCAATATTTAATTGATTTTGAATATTATTTTCTATAAATAATTAAATAGTAAAAATTTAAAATTTATATGATTTCTTTGATAATTTGATATCACGGTAGTATATGAAATGTAAAAATTTAGAATTCATTATCCTAAAAAAAAATATTTAAATTTTTTAACGAATGTTCAAATAAATAAAAAAGTACTCTAGGAATAATAATTTTTTTTATTATCACTATTTTTAATAAAAGGGGCAACACCCAATTAATTACGCGGAGAAGGTAAGTATTCCCTATTAATTACAACTTCAACTTAATTCCCGATTAAGCACAAAATATTACCCAATTACCAAAATATCCTTCCACCTATTATTAATTACTTTAATTATATATTTTATTAATTATAGTTTAATGTTTATTTATATTTCAGATTTTTTTTTAAAAATATTTATTTATTTTAAATATTTTTTTTTTCGAAAAATATTTTTTTTTTTCGAATTTTTTTTTTCCGAATTTTTTTTTCGAAGATTTTTTCACTGTGTGTTCTAGAAACACACAAGTCTATACTGTTTTGTGTTACTGTAACTCACACATCAAGCAATTGTGTGTTACATTAACACACAATCAGATGTTCAGACTATCTGTACACTATTATCTATTACTGTGTATAAATATTTTGTATATCTTATTCTGAGTTCCTGCAACACACAATTGTTATTTTTGTGTGTTTAAGCAACTCAAAACTGTAAATGACACACAAGTCCATACTGTTTTGTGTTACTGTAACTCACACATCAAGCAATTGTGTGTTACATTAACACACAATCAGATGTTCAGACTATTGGTACACTATTATATATTACTGTGTACAAATATTCTGTATATCTTATTCTGTGTTCCTACAACACACAATTGTTATTTGTGTGTGTTTAAGCAACACAAAACTGTAAATGACACACAAGCCCATATTGTTTTGTGTTACTGTAACTCACACATCAAGCAATTGTGTGTTACATTAACACACAATCAGATGTTCAGACTATCTGTACACTATTATCTATTACTGTGTACAAATATTTTGTATATCTTATTCTGTGTTCCTGCAACACACAATTGTTATTTTTGTGTGTTTAAGCAACGCAAAACTGTAAATGATAAACGCATTGTGTGTTTTACCAACACAAAACCCATACTGTTGTGTGTTACTGTAACACATACTTCCAGCAATTGCGTGTTGCATTAACACATAATCAGCCTACATGTACATTATTCTATACCTTTGTGTACAAATATTCTGTCTATCTGAATTTGTGTTCATGTATCACACAATTTGTTATTTATGTGTGTTTAAGCAACTCAATATTATACATGTTGGGTGTTCATGCAACACACAACACATATGATTTTGTGTTACTTTAACACACAATTATCATATGTACTAATTCTACATCATGTTATTATGGAAAAAAAAAATCGGGGGAAAAAAATCTCAAAAAAAAAAAAATTCGGAAAAAATAATTTTCGAAAAAAAAAATTTGGGAAAAAAATTCCGGGGAAAAAAAATTTGAAAAAAAAAAAAATTCGGAAAAAAAAATTTGAAAAAAAAACTCGAAAAAAAATTTAAAAAAAAATGAAGAAAATGAAAAAATAAATTCAGAAATTAAATATAAATATAATATAAATATATATTAAAATAAAAAACCATATAAGGGCAATAATGGAAGATAAATATGACCATGTGCTTAATTGGGAATTAAGTTGAAAATTTGTGAGTAAGTCGGAAGTAATTTCCTCCTTCCTTTTTTTTGAGAATGAAAAGTGAGGAAGTGTAATTAATTGGGAATTATCTCTTAATAAAATATGAGGAAATTTAGTAAAAATGCTTGGTATCAAGCCAAGAAAAAAATATTATTTACCTAAAATATATTTGCTATATAAATTAGATTACATTTTGATATATGAGACCATGTTTGACATGAAAGAATATGGGTAATATTTATAACTCATGAGGGATTTTGAGAATTAACTCAAACTTCATGGAAAATTACAGTTTCCATTTAGGTTTCCAAAACAATTACGAAAGCGGTAAGCTATACAAAATTTTATTATAAAGAAATTACATTTTGAGTATAATACACCTCGATAAGAAGAATTTTTGAAAATATAATGATTTGAATGTGCAATCGCATCGTTTTTTTACGATGGTGAAGAGATTGAGTTTGAGATTTTGTATTTCTCTGTCTTCGTCGTCTTACCATATTAGCCATTCTGTCTTTTAGCTCTTCTGAGGTCCAATGTTTTTCTTCTTCATTATTATCCAAGCTCTCATCCATCTCCTTAGTATCCTTTTCGCCTTAACTCTTCAAGTATCATACTCAAGCACCAATTATTCAACTTCAAGCAGTCACTCACTCAATCTTATTCTAGTTTCAAGAATGATTTTCTTTGTAGCTCTTCTTCTCAATCTTCATCTCATTGGCTCTTCTCGTATATTATCTTCTCATTGTGTTCATACTTCGGTAAACCTGCAAATCACACTACCAATCTAAATTTTATCATAAGATGAAACATGTACAAAATATATTGTTTTATCATCGATCAACAATGAAAATATAGTTTTTAGGCTAAGAATTCAGAAAAATTCATTCGTGTGCTTCCAAAAACAATATAATATAAAGAATAGTCCATGCGTTACAATTATAATATTAGGTTGTTCAAATTTTACCTTGTGTCTCTATTATAAGTGATTCTAACTAAAAAGATAGGGTCTTTAAGAAATTTAGAAAAAATAATCCTAAAATTTAGAGAGACATTCATCAAAATATTGTCAACCCATCAAGTGGTGCCACATCTGAGGTGAAAAAGGACCAGGAACGCGACCCAAATGCCTAAAAATTAAATTTGACCCTAACATTATAAAAAAATGCAGGTTTAAATTCTACAATTATAAAAAAACTAAACAAAATGTAACAGAAAATTAGAATTGATAATAAGGTTGAATAAAAAAATAAACCAAATAAGTACAAAATCATATTTAGCTCACCATATATTTAAATAAATTGTAAATTTCGACCAGAAGCAGAAAAAATTATGAAAATAAAATGATATTATTTAAATATGAAGAATATATTTTTGTATAAAAATATACTTATTTTAAAAGGTTTTCACCGTAAAACACAAAGTTCTATTTAATAATATATCCATTTTATAATATAGTTAATTAATAAAAAAAAGCTTACAATCAATAATCTTAAAATATTGCATTTTAAATTTTCAATTATCTTTCGAATTTTTTAAGATAGTTTTAATAGAAAAAGTTAAAAAGAAGGAATAAAAAAAAAATCAAAAGACAAAAGGAGAAATGAGTTATTTGTGAGTTAGAAATAAAACCACTACTTTAATAAACGTGCGATTGAAAATGAATTGAAATTCTAAAAAGAGTAATGTTGGGTATCACCCAAAAAGTGATCACCCAAATATCACCTTCCTAGGTGGTCCAATGAAACTGTTTCTCTTTCCTGATTACTTTTTTTTTCTCTCTCTTATATGAAACAGTTTCATTGGACCACCTAGGAAGGTGATATTTGGGTGATCACTTTTTGGGTGATACCCAGCATTACTCTTCTAAAAAAGGTAATATGCACTTAAATTTTAAAAAATAAATAATATAGGTTTTTATAGATTTTCTTTAAAACATTTAGATTAGATAGAATTTTTAAATTGGATCGTTCTTTAAAATTGGGCCGTTCACACTTAGCATTATGCATCAACTATGTTAGCCCCACATAATTGTTTAAATAAGCACAAAGGCCCACATATTAAAAAAAGAAATATTGTAAGCAAACCTAGAAAATTTATCTCTCTCTAGAAACCTAATTTATCTCTCTCTCTCTCGACCCACCACAATCATTACTGCTGCCACCACCAATGAGAAGAAGAAGAAGAAGACTGATCTTGTCAGCTAATACTGCTACATCAAAGTAGAGAAATGGATCAAAAGACCGTCACACCAAGGTCAATGAAAGAGACTGAAGAGTTTATGTTCGACCTGTTGCAGCTGCCGGTATCCGCTAGCTCACACAGAGGAGTTTGGGCTCGAATCAAATGATCAAACTATTGAGTGGCTGCTTAGGGCTTCTAAGCCTGCCATAATAGCGACAACAGATTTGGGTATAATCCCAGCTACAGCCATTACTACTAGTACCCGACCATCCCATTCGTTAAAACCACTGCAGAGTGACTAGATGGAAAGATATATAACTTTGAAAGATCTATGATGTTGTGAAGTGTTGTAGGGGGTTTTCTTTTATATATATTTTGGAAACCATGGGGGTGCTCTTTTTCCAGTTGAAAACTAGTTATTTCATGGCTGTTTTTAATTTGTTGCTTTTGCTCAAAAGAAGAAAATAAAAATTATTTCTTTTTCACTACTACAGATCTGCTCTTTAGCGACAACTTTATTAGCAGAGACACGCGTTTCGTCGCTAGAAAACGCTATTAGCAACGACAAATGGTTAACGAAAGAAAGTCGTCGGAAATAATCTATTTTGTTAGCGGCGACGTTCGTCGGAAAACAATTAAAAATTTGTCGCTAATTATCTTCTTGTAAAACTAAGATGGATCCATCTCATTTACGATTAAATCCTTCCACCACCACCACCACCCCCCAACACCACCATCACCCTACTACTACCACCATTACCTACTACTAATTTCATTACACATGCGCGTCAGTGAATATTTTTTTTTTAAAATCGTCATTAGTAATTCTAAAAAAATCAGAAAAATAAAAATTTGCATTTTTGGATAAAGCAAATTAATATTTAAGTATATGATTTTTTTTGAATTTTTAAATTTTTTTTCACAGTAAATTTCATGTTTGCGAAAAGAAAATTCACTGTTTCGAACAGCGAATTTTATGTTTTAAATAGTGAATTCCGTGTCTGCGAACAAAAACAAAAAAACAAAAAAACAAAAAAAATAAAAATTAAAAAAATTTAAAAAATAAAAAAAATATAAAAAATTATAAAAAATATCATTGACGTAAATATTAATTTGCTTTATCTAAAAATGCAAATTTTATATTTTTCTGAATTTTTTTAAAATTAGTTATAAGGATTTTAAAAAAATTCAAAGACGCGCGCGTGTGTAGTAGAATAGTAGTAGGTGGTGTTGGTGGTGGTTGTGGTTGTGGTAGCTGTAGTGGTGGTTAAATACATGATAGTGGTTGTGGTGGAAGTACCCTGTTATTTCTTTAAAATTAAAAAATAAATATTGTATCGAAAATAATATATTTAATAATAAGGGTAGTAAATGTATAAAAAATATAAAAGGGATGTTTCCTATAAATAATGACTTATTAGGCATTTTTTTATAAAATAAATTATTGAAAGCTTAATTTAGCAACTATGTAATTTTTTATTAGGCTCTTTTTAGCAAATACCTCTATTTTTAATTAATAACAATAAAAAAGGTAGAAAGTAAAATGGTAATAGATTTTTGATTTAAATGAGATCTTGGATAATCTAATTGGAAAGAAATAATAACATGTCAACTTTTCGGCATAGACTTTCCTAATCATAATTTAAATGAACATTTTCTCTAAAATTTAAATAAAAATTAAAATTAAAATTAATAATACTATTAAAATTAAAATTAAAACTAAAATTAAAATTAAAATTAAAATTAAAATTAAAATTAAAATTAAAATTAAAATTAAAATTAAAATTAAAATTAAAATTAAAATTAAAATTAAAATTAAAATTAAAATTAAAACTAAAATTAAAATTAAAATTAAAATTAAAATATAAATAAAACAAATTGAAATACAAATTAAAGTTAAAATTAAATTAAAAAAAAAAAAAACAAATTAATAACAAAATTAAAATTAGAAATTCAAAAAAAAAAGGATAGCGACGAAACATTCGTCGCAAAAGATAATTAAAATTGGTCGCTAGTGATGTAATCCACTAACGACGAACCACGTCTTGTCGCCACAACAATGTGACATCGATGAAAGGATTTCGTAGCTAACAGAGTTGGATAGCGACTTTAGTTCGTTGCTAAGAAAAGGGTCATTAGCGACAAAATATTTTGTCGCCAATCACGCTCAGTCAATAGCGGCAAAACCACTACGTTTCGTCGTAAGAAATACCTCTCCCGACGAATATCAAGCAACGACAGTTTAGCGACGAAAAGTTGTCGCTAATGACCCAAACAGGTCTTTAGCGATGACGCGGGTCGTCGCTATCCAACTTGAATCTAGTAGTGTTTTCATATTCTTTTCAGTTTTGGAAAATTTAAGGATATGCATGGCTAAATGTATTAATTAATTTTAATTACATGAGATCAAACAATAAAAAATTAATAATAGTTTATAAAGTAAGTCATTTATTACATTGTGTTTATTAAAATGCATTTCCATATTAAAATTATACAACTATGTTCTTATAGTTACATACCAACATTTTATCAGTCCTTACAATAAACAACTACAAGAACATATCCAACGTGACATTTGGGACACAATATTCATATTGCATTGCATAATAAGAATACTTGGAAGTTTTTAAGTACTCTGATGTTCATTTTTAGTTTGTAGTTAACTATTAATCACTACTACACGCGTGCCCTTTCGCGAGGACACTTTTTGCGAGGACAACGAGTCCTCGCGAAAGGGTAGGTCTTTGGCGAGGATTTCTTTTAGCGACGAAAAAATTGTCGCTAATGCAAGCGTCCAAAATAAGCTACCAAAAATAATTAATTAATAATGTAGCCGTTGGAAGTCGTCGCTAAAGAGTCGATCTTTAGCGAGAAACTGCAAATCCTCGCGAGAAGTATGCTTTTTGCGACGAATTTTTGTAGCTTTAGCGAGGAATTATTTTCCTCGCAAAATGTCTTGTTGTATTAAATATGGACAAATGGTCATTAATGCGAACCTTGAGCTCCAAAAACCCAAAAAATTCCCAAAATTCTCCCAATTTTTTTTATTTAAACCACAAATTAATATCGGGCATCTCACTTAAGTAGCTTCTACAACAAATCTAGCTCCATTGGATCAATTTTTCAAGCAAAAATTTTCTACAATTATAGGTATTTTCTTAACTTTTATTTTATATTTTGTATAAATATTATAATATTTTGTATGATTTAGGCACATAGTGTTTAGGGTTTTGTTTGTGATATATTGTTAAATTCTTGTTATATAAATGTTTTTTTTGAATATTTTTTATATTGTAATTTTACTTTTGCTAATTTATAATTTTAGGTGTTATATTTTTAATTGACATTTATTGTGGATAACTTTGTGAATTATTTGGAAATTCTAGTAGCATTTGTATAAGTGATTATGATTTTAGGGACTATATTGTTATTTGAATAATAAATTAGGGGCTTTTGTGAAATATTGTGATAAATTAGGTGTGTTTTTGTAATTTGTTATAATCTTATTTTTTAAAGATAATAACTAGTGTTTTTTTTGAATTTTAGATAATGAACCCTCAAATAGACAAGAGTTGGATTAAATTAGCGAATAAGGTTTCGAGGGAATACATTAAAGGTATATTAGGGTTTATAGAATTTGCGAGGAAAGTAGAGGATCGAGTCGGTAAAATATTCTGTCCATGTAATCATTGTTATAATAATCAAATTATTTTAATCGATGGCGTTAAAGCTCATCTTTTACAATGGGGTATGGATTCATCGTATGATGTTTGGACGAAACACGGTGAAGTAATTGTCATTCGCGACGATGAACCAATCGAAGAGAACGTAATGGGTAATGTATTTCATGATTTGGGCCCCACGTTTGAAACTGGCGGGTATTCCGGTGACGTGAATGTTAGTGGTACTGGTTGTGGGTATTTTGACGTGCTGTTCACAGAAATTGAGACAGATTTGTACCCCGGTTGCACTACGATGAGTTCTTTGGATTTCATTGCAAATTTAATGCATGTGAAAGTGAAGAACAAGTGGACGAACACTTCGTTTACCGAACTTCTTCAATTGTTAGGTCGTGTTTTTCCTGAACCTCATAATTTACCCGAGTCTTATCCGGATTGCAACAAGAAGTTGAAAAGTTTAGGCATGGGATACATCTCTATCGACGTTTGTTTGAACGATTGTGTTTTGTATTAGTCACGGTGGGACCAGAAGAAGGGGAAGATAGTGTCGCATAAGAAGCTGTGTTATTTCCAGATTGCGCCTAGGTTACAGAGAATGTATGCTTCGAGGCACACAACGAAAGATATGGTTTGTCACCATACCGGAAAGAGAACCGACGAAGATGTGTTGCGTCATCCAGTTGACGGTATTAGTTGATAAACAATTGATGAGAGGAGTCCCGAGTTTGCTAGCGAACCACGTAATGTATGACTTGGGTTGGGGATCGATGGTTTTTGTCCTTTCTCTATGCAAAAAACTCATATAGTATGTGGACGGTTATATTAACGATATACAACTTGCCGCCTTGGTTATGCATGAAAGAATCTACGTTTATGCTCACACTTTTGATACCTGGTCCTCGTTCACCTGGAAAGGATATGGATGTATTTCTCCGTTCTGCTATAGATGAGTTGGAAACGTTGTGGGGTACCAGGATAGTTACATGGGATGCACATATGAAGGATTACTCGATTTGTCATCTAGTCAGTGTTACATTTATCTTAGCTTTTCTATAATTAGTTTTGTTATATATATATATATATATATATATGTATATGTGTGTATGTGGATTCAATATTTTATAACTCACACGGTTTGTCAATATATATTATAGAGTAAAACAATAATTTATTTGTGCCACTCACTTGTTTAATGATTATATTATTGTTAACTCGTGTAATTGAACATAGTTTGATTGTTGAATTTTAGTGTCTACACTTTCTTTAATGTTTTCATATAACACTGTTACTGAAAGGACATCTAACAATCGATGAAATAGTTTCTAGAAAGCCTCATAGTAGTTGATAGAGTGGCACGCCGAACATTAGAAACATCGAGTAGTCGCTATAAGTTGGTCGCTAGTGTTTAGTTATTAAAGACCCCACTGATGACAAAATCTGGTCAGTAGTTATTTTCATCATTTACCGGCCACCAGGCGGTTGCTAAAGTTATGTATAAACAACTACGGAAGTAGTCGGAAGTGTTACCTTCATAAACAACCAACATGTCGTTGCTAAAGTGTAAAAAACTTTGCCGACCACCACGTGGTCGCAAAAGGTTGAGTATCTCAAGCGACCACACATTGGCTGCTAATGATATATTTTAATTTTTTTTTAAATTTTGATATTTTATTTATTTTTTAATAAAAAATATACAATAAATACAAAACAAAATAGATTAGTGAAAAAAATAGTCACAAAAAGTAAATAGTTGAATACAAAAGTAAATAAATCCTATTATTACAAACAAATCTGGGATTAAATCAATTATGTAAGGAGTTAAATCAGGGGAGTGGTTTGCGTTAGTATCATCCTATTCTTTGAGTGATCGGCTTGTAGATTCCCATCCTGTAGGCTTGAATGGATCCTATCAGACGAGCATGTCGGCTCAGTTGGACTAGTGGGAGAAAATTTTGACGTCTGCATACCCTATATCAAGCATTGATAATTGATAAGTCCAATAAAATTAATATAATTTTGGGATTTAAGATCTAATCAATTGTTATGACTCTAGGTGTGCTAGATAAATCTTGGTCACGACCTCCAAGTAGGGTTTCGATGGAGGAATTCATTCAACCACTAAGAATGAGCGCGCCACTTCCAGTCTCCATCCCTTCCACGTGGATCATATATGTTCCCACGCTACCTCGATCGTCTGTCGATATACTCTTCGTGTCTAACCAGAACAGATGGTGTGGATGTAGACCTAGAATTGTCACCCAGAGTCTCGTACGACGGAGAATTAAACCTAGCTTTCAAGTCCATATGGTACAGAAAGTCGATATAAATGTTAGGCAAATTATTGATATAAGTTTAAGTCGATATAAGTTTAAAACTTACATCACACTGGTGATAATTCTCATCACTCCAACCTCCATTGTTTTATGAGAACTTAATTTTGGTGTAAAACCCCACTATCCTGGGTTTCTTAATTTCCTTCCCTCGTTTGTGGTATAGGTGTAAGAGCGCCATCTTGTCAATTCTCCAACATAAACATAGTCGACATCCTTAAAGTCATGTAAGATGAAAAATCACGATATATTAAAGGGTAAGATGCAAAAATTCCCAAAAAATGGCAACTCATCCGGCTTATAACAGGTGTGTGATAAGTTGGACCAGCCATGCCCACTTTCCGAGCCATGCTTCTCTCTATTCTTCTTCCTAGTGATTGACCTAGCATGTTTAGATAAAATTATAAATATTTATGTACGTTAGAAATAAGTTTTTCATATCAGTAATTACCTTAAATTCCTTGGTTTCCCACATTTCCCACATCTATGGCCAGTCTTCCTGCCTCATATCCTCAGAAACTTCACTGGTTTTAATCCCTGTTATATGAATGGTATTATTTGATCCCTGTACCGGGCTAAGCATTTTTTATGGTAAACTTTTTAAATATTTTCCCTGTCAACTATGTGTCTTCATTGCTTGCAAATAAAAATATCTTTGCAAAAAAATATGAAGCTAACCAAAAACTACGAACTTACCCCTAAACTGGTCCATATCGGACTTTGGGGGTTACTTTTCCAATTCAAATATTATTTGGGGTTGTGATACCGGGTTGTGTTTCATACAGGTAGGAAAAAATGGTTGTTCGCTTCCGCACCAGGATTCAACGTGTCCTCTAAAGGAAAAATCTACGGGGAGAATGCCCCAGAACTTTTCCTTAGCCTTCTATGTCAATCCGAGAATGTTTTTACCTGGACCCTCCCTTATCTGTTTTTCGTGTGAGGGAATAAGGTTACATATACAAATACATGTTATGACCATTGAATAAAATATAAAAAAGTACATTTTACAATTATTTTACAACTTGAAAGTGGACCAGTGAAACCTTGGGATGGGTCCCCTCCCTCGACATCTCTGTCGTGCCCACGTGACATGACATCGACTATAATAATCCGGCACTCAAGTTAGTATTCACTGACTAAATTATGTATTTATTGAACCTAGGGACTAGTTTGCCAATATTTATACCCTAGGAATTAAAGTGTCATTACTTTCACAAAATGCACCAAAAGCCCCTATAATTAGTTCATATAATACCAAAATGTGTCATAAGTCCCTATACTACTCAAAATTGTACTATAATTTTTTATTTATTAATAATTGCACTATTACCATAGTACCGATAGCTTCGAAAGAGTCTGCCCATCAATTCTACTTTTTCATCATTCGGGGTCTCCCCGCCTGGGCTGGTTCGATGGCTGCATTGGGGTGAAGATGGAGTTCCCATCTGCCCAAGTGGAGTCAAGGCCAAGAAAGAAGGAAGATCCGTTCTTCGAGGCTCTAGCCCAGGCTGATGTATAGGGTCTAGGGCTATAGTCCGGTAGGGGCGGAGTAAAAAAGGAATGGTATTGACTTGCTGGTGTGTACTTTCCGCACCTTTCTTTCTGGTCCAGTGTTGCTATATTTAATTAATTATTGCACTATAGATAAATTGGACAATAAGTACACATATTTTTGAAAATTTAACTCGATGTCCCTGTATTTTTCTAAAATTTGCACTACAACTTCCTATATGTTCAAAAGTTGCACTCAAAATCCCTCTATCTCTGAAAATTACACTAAAAGTCCTTATATCTTAATAAATTTAGTTTGTTTAGTCTCAATAATAAAAATATTCTCAGCCTAAGTCCCCACATTATATAAAATTGCATTAGAAGGCCTTTTTAATTAATAATTTTACTATAAGTCCTTATATTTTAGCAACTTATCAAATTTAGTCCATATTGTACAAAAATTTGCACCATAATTCCCTGTATAACTCACAATTTCACTATAATTCCATATTTAATTTATAATTTCACTATAAGTCCCTTTAAATCTCAAAAATATCATTTTTAGACTAGATAATTCTCAAAAACACAATCTAAGCCTCAATATACTAAAAGATAATTCAAAAATATGCATATATGGTCATATAATTCGGAAAAATACAATAATACAACCTATAAGAAAGACTCTCAAGTTGTAGACACAATCTCTTAGATTTTACCTATCATCTTACTTTATTTGAGAAGTGGTTTAATAGAAATATTAATTAATATAATATTAGGAAGAAAATAGGATTAATGATCTCGTAACACTATTATATATCTGAAAAATATATGGACTGTTATCTAAGAGATATATAATTGGAAACTTTAAAACATGAATTAGCTCCCGGTAGTCAGGCTATTTCACACACATAAGAAAAATATGGTACATTACTTATTCTATCATATATAATAAGAGTCTCAAAGTTATTTAGCCCCTGGTAGTTAGGTCGTTTATATTTAAATATGTTTTGTTATTCCATCCTATAATCAATTATTATCAACAACATATCCTCTGCATAGTCTAGACTAAAAGTTTGAGATCAATAAAATAATTAAATTATCAAATAAGTTATGGTTTTATACTTTGTACTCGAATCACAACTTTATCTGGTAGTCAGATCAAATTTGTAAAATTAACAAATATACAAAAATACTTGTGATGGACAAGTCTCACGAAACATATTATGTGTCATCTTTAATAAACTCAATAAATTCAATGTCAGTGGGAATAATTTAGAATTCATAATCTTAAATTTGTTAAGTGAGAGCGACATTAAAAACAACACAAGAATGATAGAGAGAACATTTACCAAATAAATAGCTCATCTATTAAATTGAGCAAAGCGCGATCGTTCGAGACTTGCAATTTCAAAAAATCATTAATTATTTTATAATAAATATGTCACAGAGACATACCCGACATATGAAAAATATAACCAAAAAAAATTATACATCTCAATGTGTTATTTTTATTTTCTTATTATAATAAATCATCAAATAAAACAAAATCATACTTGAAGTTCATTAACATATAATTATTGACTTTTTGATTTATAATAGACATTTAGTTTCATGGTCAAAGACTATAATAAACAATCACAAACCAAGAACCACTATTGGTCAAGTCCATTACAATGGATATTAAGAAAACCATATGTGTCTCCAATCGTGATAAAATATAGCATAGTCTTATAAACTAGTTAAAACAAAAATGAATATTAATGTACCATATATATTATGCTATTGACCAAAAAACTACATTTTTTAATTTGTCTGTCGTGTTATCAAACATTCCCAATTTGCTATTCACTTTTTATTTAAACAAATACAGCTCGAAATTTGAGCAATCTTTCAACCAAAGAAAAAAGAACATCACAGACCACTTTTGCATAAACATCAAATAACATAATTTTAATACTAACAATTTATTATAATCCAATTATAAAATTTGCGATCTAGTATTTATTTCTCATATAAAAAATTTAATATATATATAAAACTTAATTTTCATATAAACGCTAAAGAAAAATTCATATTTTATCAAATGATATTCTTGGTTTGAGTCATAAATCACAAAAATATGGCTCAAGGATGTACAGTCAAGATTATATCGAATATATAAGCAGCGGAAAACTTAATTGTAATTCTAAAACCAATCTACTGTGATATGGGTAAAACATAATAGAACTTTGTACCTTTATAAATTTGTATGGTAATCAGATGACTAACCCAACTTCAAAAGCTTGAAGTCTGTAGGGGTTGCACACCGAGTTTTGATTTTTCTTTAAGAACGATTCTGGCTTGGAAACCTTTTGCCTTCTTTGGCCTTTTGTTTTTTTGAGAGAAAAACAAAACTTTATTTACGTATAATAAAAAACATAATAATTATGATAAATTTAGAGAAAATGAAAATTGATTATCTTAATAATCTGGTCCACTTCCCCATGGATAGTGACACATTCCAAGTACAACTCTATGACCTAAAATCCATCAATAAATAACTTAAGTGGGTGTCTTATGCCTCAGTTATATGGATATCGAGTAGAACCTCTGAATAATATTGTTATAACTTTACTAGCCCAACTAGAGAGATTTATGTATAACAGAGGCCTCTTTGCATGTTTGTGACATCTAGTTACATACATTAATTTACTAGTAAAGTTTTTACTTTCACATCATAAAAAAGATCAAGATTTCACCAATTTTTAATTTGTTTTTGAATATTATTTTCTAAACATAATTAAATATTAAATTTCTTAAAATTTATTTATTTTATATGATAATTTGATATCATGGTAGAATATGAAATGTAAAAATTTAGAACTCAATATCAAAAAAAATAATAAGTAAAAAATATTAAAATATTTAACAATTGTTCAATATAAATAAATAAAAGTACTCTATGAATAATACTTATTTTTTATTATCACTACTTTTAATAAAATATGTGAAAATTTAGTAAAAATGCTTTGTACTGAGCCAAGAAAAAAAAAATTGACTAGAATATATTTTCTACATAAATTAGATTAAATTTTGATATAAAAGACCAAAATTAGCATTATTAATATTGTGAAATAATATGGGTAATATTTAAAACTCTTGAGGGGTTTTTCTGATTTTACTATATTTCATGGAAAAATTACATTTTCTCATTTATGTTTCCTAAACAATTATGAAAGCGTTAAGCTATACATACTTTGATTGTGAAGAATTTGCATTTTGAGCATAAAACACCTAGATAAGAAGATACTGTATATCTAAAATGTTAATAAATTGAATATGTAATCACATCGTTTTTTAGGGATGGTGAAGAGATTGGGTCTTATATTCTATTTTTCAGATATATACTTTACCTTGAAAATTGATTTTTTGTGTGTATTTTCGTTGATGATAGTCAAGAGATTAATTTTGATATTTTTTATTTCTCTATCTTCTTAGCCTGACCATATTAGACGTTATGCCTTTTCACTTTTTGGAGGTCCAATGCGTTTCTTCTTCATCATTATTATTCATCTCCTTAATATCCTTTTCAACTTAACTCTTCAAGTATCTTCACTCAAGCTCCAATTATTCAATTTCAAGCACTCACTCAATCTTATTCTAGTTTCAAGAATCATTATCTTCTAGCTTTTCTTCTCAATCTTTATCTTATTGGCTCTTCTCGTCTATCATCTTCTCATTGTGTTCATATTTCCTTGAACATGCAAATCAAACTACCAAACTCAGTTTTATCATAAGACGAAAGATATTCAGAATATATTGTATTATATCGATTAACAATGAAAATGTAATTTTTAGGTTAAGGATTCTGAAAAATTTATTTTTCTGCTTCTAAACACAATATAATATAAAGAATAGTCCATTTGTCAAAATTATAATATTAGATTGTTCAAGTTTTATCTTGGATCTCTATTAACAACGTTTCCAACTAAATATATATGATCATTAAAAAATTTAGAAAAATTTATCATAAAATTTAAAGAGACATTCATCAAAATATATTCCAACCCATGAAGTGACGCCCACATCTAAGGCGAAAAAAGGTCGGGAACGCGACCCAAATGCCAAAAAAATTAAGTTGTTCCCTATCATGGCCAGGACCAAAAAATAAAAACAAAAAGTAACACCATTAATGGTTAAGTGTCTAATCCATGGTTTTATATTACTTGATTTAAGGCGAGATTTAAAAAAAATTTGTGTGATTCCATGTTTTTAGAGAAATGCAGGTTTATATTCTACATTTAAAAAAATAATTAAAAACAAGAATGTATAATTTAATAATGTCAAAAAAAATTAGTATTGATAATAAGATTGGATTAAAAAATAAACAAAAGAAACACAATTATATTTAGTTCACCATATATTTATATACATTTTTTTATTTGATCAAAAATCAATAAATTAAAATCATGTAAATAAAATGTAAATTATATTATTTAAATATGAAGAATATAATTTTGTACAACAATATTTTTATTTTAATAGTTTTTCACCATAAAGCATAAAGATCTGTTGAACAATATCTTTATTTTGTAATATAGTTAATTAATAAAAAAATCTGACAGTCAATAATCTAAATATATTTGTTATTAAATTTTGATTTATTTTTTAGATTTTAAGATAGTTTTAATAGAAAAAATTATGCGAGGGAATAAAACAACAAAAGACGAAAAAGGGAAATGAGTTACTTCTGAGTTAGAAAAAAAATCACTAGTTTAATGAAATGATGAATTCGACTAATAAAATGAAATGAAATTATATATAATATATTATGCACTTAAATTTTGAAAAATGAATAATATAGCTTTGTATCTTAATCATGGTTAAGGTTTATAAATTGTTTTTACAAAAATATTTAGAGTTGACAGAATTTTTAAAATGGATCAATCTTTAAGCTTGGGCCGTTCACACCTGGCATCATACATCATCTATGTCAACCCCAAATAATTGTTTAAACAAGACTAAAGGCCCACATATTAGGAAACGATATACCCTCTCTCTCTCTCTCTCTTAATTCAGACATGGACTTACATCTCAAAAAATCAACTGAAGATATCTTTAGCGATCTTTCACCAATTTGCTCCGGTGAAATCTCCCCACCGCAACCCACCACGATCACCACTGCTGCTGCCACCATTGAGAAGAAGAAGAGGAAGACTGATAATTTATCACCTAGTATGGGTAAATCACGAAAATGAAATGGATCAAAAGACCGGAAGGTTAATGATAGGGACCGAACAATTTATGTTGAGTGGCTGCTTATAAGGGCTTCTGAGGGTTCCATTATAGCGGCAATAGGTACGGGTATAATCCCGACTACAACCATTACCACCAGTACCCGACCATCCCATTAGTTAAGAAGTTGCTGGTATTATATATATAATTATTGAAACATTAGGTGTACTTTTTTCATTAATGAAAACTAGTTTTTTCATGGCTTTTATAATTTTTTTGCTCTGCTAAAAAGAAGAAGATTAAAATTACTGTCTTTTTCATATTATTTTTTATTTTGGAAACTTTAATGATAGGCAAGACTAAATGTATTTATTGATCTTAATTACATCAGATTAAACAATAAGAAATTACTAATAGTTAATAAAGTAAGTAATCTATTACATTGAATTAAAATTCTATAATTGTGTTCTTATAATCACGTAACAACATTTTATCAATTTTTACATAAACAACTGCGAGAACAAATCCGACAACACATTTGGATCACAATATTTATATTTCACAGCGTAATAATAAGAAATGAAAGTTTTTTAACTACTCTAATGTTCACTATTAATGATGCCTTATCAACGCATAACACACACTATTTATGAGTATTTTGCACAAGTTTTTTTGTGGTAAAAAAATATACAACATGATAGAAGAAACTAACTTGATTATTGTTTTGTATATTAATTACTTATAGTTATCACCATTCATGCGACACATAAATTTAATTAGAATTTTGATATCATCAAATATCTATCACTACTGCCACCCTCACTTTCTTAATTATGCAGCATATGGATTGAACACTATTTGTATGTATTAACATATAAATAAATTAATAGTGCATTTCAAAAATCAAAATCTGTGTTTCATGAAAGATATACTTTTAGTTGATTCGAAATTCTGATCTTGAATGCTAACTGATACCCCGCTTACTACTGAATTATCACAGAACTTGATCTTGAAAAAATTATTTCAATTGTGCAATATGATGCTTGCAAGCTTAATCTTAGTTTATACTTGAATTGTTTGTTTTACTAATTCTTTGTTAGCTTATATCATATCAAGCTTCCAAACTTTTAATTAAAAACTGCAGAATGACAAAAATTGAGGCAAATAACAAGTTTGTATTCATAACATCACCAGTTCAGACATGTTTCATCATTTTTAGTGTTCAATCCTTCAATCTTATATGCCGCAGATGTAGAAAATGAAAAAAAATTGCATAGAAACATAATAATATTTTATTAATCATTGCATATACAACTACAAGATCATTTAATGAGAAAATTGAGATAAAAAATCATCTATGATGTGAAATTGTTGCAGGTTTTATTGTGGGAAAAATACTTTTACATTTCGAAGCTTACCAATCCAATCATTTGAATCAAATTGCCGATCATGTTCAACTTTGACAAGGTCGTGTTCCCTACAACAGTTAGTGCATGTAAAAAATAAACATAAGATTAAATCTCAGCAAGACCATTATTTGACATAAAATTATTAAATTCCACATTGTGTTTGTTAATGGGTTGTATGGTGCTATACTTTTCACTTCCATTTAAGATATAATTAGAATCTGTGATAATAATCCAAGGATAACTTATGTTATTGCTCCAATTAGTTTTCTCCTACTATAATTTATTGCTCCAATTAGTTTTCTCCTACTATAATTTAAATTATTCGTGGTATAGACACACACTATATAATACGGAAAACTGACACTATTATTGTGTAAAAGAGCATGGAAATGACTAGACAAAACAACATCAAGAGTCACACTACCCTGCTAGATAACGACAATTCCCCAATAGTAATATGCACTACCAACAAAATCCCTAACTAAATGGGTTGTATAACGAGAAGTATTTGAAACATCAAACGAATCCTCAGTACATCACACCATTTCAAAATAAAACACGCTTGAGGCTTATATTTTCTTAATACAGACTTAATGATGGACATTGTCAAAGGTGTCTGTGTACCTTGACAATTCCACCTTTGACAATTCAAGAAAATGGCCGTCATCCTCGGTTCGCGAATACTCCTACTGTGTAGCTTCCTTCCATATTCTTATCTGTTATCTATTTGTCAATGCTGAAACCAGATCTCGATCTAGATTTATTCTTAAGATTCTTCTTTCTTACTAGTAGAGTCATCCAAATATTTTCCAAATTCCTTATCTCTACCACTATAATCAATCCTAGGATCTTTCTCCTCTGAATCCTCTAATGAGTCATAAACTTGATAATGGACTCCTTCATCACTAAAATCTAGTAAGCCATCATCCAATAAGTCAATCCACCTTCACTACTCTCACTATCATCACTAGAAGGATTTACATCTCTATGTTCCATAACTTTTTCATCAATGTGAACACTGTTGACATTGAAAATATTTTCCAAACCCTTCAATTGATTATCATTACCTTTAAATCTTCTCATGTAGTCTTGTCTCCTTTTAGATGCGCAACGATTCCCAATATCCTCCATTAGTTTTACCTTATCACTTATAACACCCTTGGATATTTTAGATTTGAATTTATCACCAAAATCATCTTGATTTGACACAAGGTTAATGGGTATTGGCTCCAAATCCAAAAGACTCATATTGAATTCACAACTCACCTGCAAAACTCCTGGAGGCATAACCTCGTCACCACCCTTCTTATCATTCATGATGTCCTCTACATTATTCACTTGATTATTATCTAAGTGCATGTCTCTAGCATCTTGTATAATCTCATTAAGTAAACCCATACCATAAAAATCTCGCTCCACATATACATCACAATTGATACATGTTCTCTTTCATTGTTCATTCTCCATTCACTCCTAATGTCTCTCCTTTATAGATACCTCCACTAGATCTCACGTGAATTTTTTGAAACGCTTAAGAGCTCCCTAGATCTCTAGGGGGTCCACCATCTCTCTTGTTATACTTTTTCTTTTGGATATTAGGTACGAATCCTTTTTGCATCCTTCTTCTAATGACATACATAGGTTCTATGTGTAATTCTTTCACAATATTCTCTATACTCCACATAACCTTTCTGATTTTATATAGATCGTCAAAACTTCTCCTGACACTTCACAATACCCCACACTATGTCCTAGCCTTCCACATCCAAAATAGAAAAGGCATATGTGTTTATACTTGAAATCACCCACCCTAAGCCTTCCTCTTGAATTAAATACACACTGGAGTGGAGAGAGTGCTTGATATTAAACCTCACCCTAAATCTCAGAAACTCAACCACTTCACCATTATTGATATGATAGTCAACTTCTTCGAGATGAGTGAAAACTATTAGCAAGAGTTATAATATTTTTAACTGTATTTTGCACTAAATTTAATAACCTGACTTGGACCCAAGACGAAGAATAATTCAGGGTAATGTTTTACAACCTTAATAATTCAAGCCATAAATTGAAACTAACATGCAACCCTAGAAATATTCAAAGTCTTAAATTCCAAATTCTATTAAATTCCTCACAATCATCAACCTCCAGCTTAAATACATTTTGAATTTAAATGCACTTAAAACACCTTGAAATAGCTATTTATCTCTCACGTGCTTTAAGAAAAACCCCTGAGAAAACCTTCACATCTCTAATAAATTGAAAAGACATGTTATGACATCGAATATAATAATCCAGCACTCAAGTTAGTATTCACTGACTAAATTGTAAATTTATGGAACCCTAGGGACTAGTTTGCCAATATTTATACCTTAGGAATTAAAGTGTCATTACTTTCACAAAATGCACTAAAAGCCCCTACATTTAGTCTATATAATACCAAATTGTGTGTCATAAGTCCCTATATTACTCAGAATTGTACTATAATTCTTTATTTATTAATAATTTCACTATAACCATTGCTGCTATATTTAATTAATTATTGCACTATAAATAAATTGCACAAAAAGTACATATATTTTTAAAAATAACACTCGATGTCCCTATATTTAAAAAAATTGCACTACAACTTCCTATATGTTCAAAAGTTGCACTCAAAATCCCTATATCTCTGAAAATTACACTAAAAGTCCGTATATCTTAATAAATTTAGTTTTTTAGTCTCAATAATAAAAATATTCTCAGCCTAAGTCCTTACATCATATAAAATTGCGTTATAAGTCCTTTTTAATTTATAATTTCACTATAATCCTTATATTTTAGCAACTTATCAACTTTAATTCATATTGTGCAAAAAATTTGTACCATAATTCCCTACAGAACTCACAATTCACTATAATTCCATATTTAATTCATAATTCACTATAAGTCCCTTTAAATCTAAAAAATATCATTTTTAGAGTAGTTCATTGTCAAAAAAACAATCTAAGCCTCAATATACTAAAAGATGATTCAAAAATATGCATATATGTCCATGTAATTCAGAAAAGAACAATAATACAACCTATAAGAAAGACTCTCAAGTTTTAGACACAATCTCTTAGATTTTACCAATCATCTTACTTTAGTTGAGAAGTGATTTAATAGAAATACTAAGAAATCTAATATTAGAGAAAAAATAGGAATAATGATCTATAACACTATTATATATCTGAAAAATATATGGACTGTTATCTAAGAGATATATAATTGGAAACTTTAAAACATGAATGAGCCCCTGGTAGTTAGGCTATTTCATACACATAATAAAAATATGGTACATTAATTATTTTATAATATATAATAAGAGACTCAAAGTTATTTAGTCCCGGGTAGTTAGGTAGTTTATATTTAAATATGTTTAGTTAATCCATCCTATAATTAATTATTATCAACAACATATCCTCTGCATAGTCTAGACTAAAAGTTTGAGATCAATAAAATAATCAAATTATCAAATAAGTTATGGTTTTATACTTTGTACTCAAATCACAAGTTTATCTGGTAGTCAGATCAAATCTGTAAAATTAACAAATATACAAAAATACTTGTGATGGACAAGTCTCACGAAACATATTACGTGTCATTTTTAATAAACTCAATAATTCTAATGTCAGTGGGAATAATTTAGAATTCATAATCTTAAATTTCTTAATTGAGAGCCACATTAAAAACGACACAAGAATGACAGAGAGAACATTTACCAAATAAATAGCTCATCTATTAAATTGAACAAATCGCGATCGATCGAGACTTGCAATTTCAAAAAATCATAAATTATTTTATAATGAATATTTCACAGAGACATGCCCGACAAAATATAACCAAAAAAATTATACATCTCAATGTGTTATTTTTATTTACTTATCAAAATAAATCATGATATAAAACAAAATCATCAACTTGAAGTTCATTAACATATGATTATTGACTTTTTATTTCATAATAGACATTTAGTTTCATGGTCAAAGACTATAATAAACAATCACAAACCAAGAACCACTATTGGTCAATTACATTACAATGGATATTAAGAAAACCATATGTGTCTCCAATCATGATAAAAATATAGCATAATCTTATAATCTAGTTAAAACAAAAACGAATGTTAATGTACCATATATATTATGCTATTGACCAAAAAACTACATTTCTTGATTTGTCTGTCGTCTTATCAAACATTCCCATTTTGCTGTTCTCTTTTTAATTTAAACAAATGCAGCTCGAAATTTGAGCAATCTTTCAACCAAAGAAATAGAACATCGCAGACCACTTTTGCATAGACATCAAATAACATAATTTTAACACTAACAATTTATTATAATCCAATTATAAGATTTGCGATCTAATATTTATTTCTCATATAAAGAAATTAATATATATATACAAAACTTAATTTTTATATAAACGCTAAAGACAAAATTCATATAAATATGGCTCTGATACCACTTGAAGGATGTACAATCAGTAAAATATCGAATATATAAGCAGCTGAAAACTTAATCGTAATCCTAAAACTAATCTACTGTGATATGGGTAAAACATAATAGAATTTTGTACCTTTATAAATTTGTATGGTAATCAAATGACTAACCCAACTTCAAAAGCTTGAAGTCTCCACGGGTTGCGCACTGAGCTTTGATTTTTCTTTAAGAACGATTCTGGCTTGGTAACCTTTTGCCTTCTTTGGCCTTTTGTTTTTTTGAGAGAAAAACAAAAATTTATTTACGTATAATAAAAAACATTATAATTATGATAACTTTAGAGAAAATGAAAAGTTATCAACGTATAATGAAAATTGATTATCTTAATAATCTGGTCCACTTCACCAGTGGTTAGTGACACATTTTCCACTATTGGAGGTTCGTGGTTAATGAGACTACTTATCCTCCAATGATCGCATGATAACACTATCCCTGGGCTATGGAGCCACCAGACATTAAAAATATTCCACTTTTACAACGAATTCAGCTAGAACCTACTGGATAATGCTAAGATAATACGAAACCCAAGGTAACGTTGGTCACTACATGGTGTGTCCCTTATGCGAATATTGAACCAGGTGCAACTCTATGACCTAAAATCCATCAATAAATAACTTTAGTGGGTGCCTTATGCCTCAGTTATATGGATATCGAGTAGAACATCTGAATCATATTGTTATAACTTTACTAGCCCAACTAGAGAGATTTATGTATAATAGAGGGGTCTTTGATGCATGTTTGTGACTTCTAGTTACATACATTAATTTACTAGTAAAGTATTTACTTTCACATCATAAAAAAGATCAAGATTTCACCAATTTTTAATTTGTTTTTTTAATATAATCTTCTAAACATAATTAAATAGTAAATTTCTTAAAATTTATTTGATTTATTTGATAATTTGATATCATGGTAGAATATGAAATGTAAAAATTTAGAATTCAATATCCAAAAAAAATAATAAGTAAAAAACATTAAAATATTTAACAATTGTTCAATATAAATAATAAAGTACTCTATGAATTTTTTTATCACTAATTTTAATAAAATATGTGAAAATTTAATAAAAATGCTTTGTACTGAGCCAAGATAAAAAATTGACTAAAATATATTTCCTATATAAATTAGATTAAATTATGATATATAAGACCATATTTAGCATTATTAATATTGTTAAAGAATATGGGTAATATTTAAAACTCATGAGGGGTTTTTTGATTTTACTATACTTCATGGAAAAATTACATTTTCGCATTTATGTTTCCTAAACAATTATGAAAGCGTTAAGCTATACATACTTTAATTGTGAAGAAGTTGCATTTCGAGCATAAAATACCAAGATAAGGAGATACTGCGTTTCTAAAAAATTAATGAATTGAATATGTAATCGCATCGTTTTTTAGGGATGGTGAAGAGATTGGGTCTTATATTCTATTTTTCAGCTATATACTTTACCTTAAAAAATTTAATTTTTGTGTGTAATTGCGTTGATGATTGTAGAAACATTGTTGATGATATACAAGAGATTAATTTTGAGATTTTTATTTCTCTTTCTTCGTCGCCTAACCATATTAGGCGTTATGCCTTTTCACTTTTTGGAGGTCCAATGCGTTTATTCTTCATCATTATTATCCATCTCCTTAGTATCCTTTTCACCTTAACTCTTCAAGTATCACTCAAGCGCCAATTATTCAATTTCAAGCACTCACTCAATATTATTCTATTTTCAAGAATCATTTTCTTCTAGCTTTTCTTCTCAATCTTTATCTCATTGGCTTCTCATTGTGTTCATATTTCCTTGAACATACAAATCAAACTACCAATCTCAATTTTATCATAAGACGAAACATGTTCAGCATATATTGTTTTATATCGATTAACAATGAAAATATAGTTTTTAGGCTAAGAATTCCAAAAAATTCATTTTTCTAGCTTCTAAACACAATATAATATAAATAATAGTCCATTTGTCAAAATTATAATATTAGATTGTTCAAGTTTTACCTTGGGTCTCTATTAACAGTGTTTCTAACTAAATATATATATGATCATTAATAAATTTAGAAAAAATTATCGTAAAATTTAAAGAGACATTCATCAAAATATATTCCAACCCATCAAGTGACACCCACATCTAAGGTTGAAAGGGTCGGGAAACCCAAATGCCCAAAAATTAAATTCGACCCTTTCATGGCCAGGACCAAAAAATAAAAATAAAAAGTAACACCATTGGTTAAGTGTCTGATCCATGGTTTTATATTACTTGATTTAAGGCGAGATTTAAAAAAATTGCGTGATTCCATGTTTTTAGAGAACTGCAGGTTTAAATTCTACATTTAGAAAAATAATTAAAAACAAGAATGTATAATTTAATAATGTCAAAAAAAATTAGTATTGATAATAAGATTGGATTAAAAAAATAAACAAAAGAAACACAATTATATTTATTTCACCATATATTTAATTTTTTTTATTTGATCAAAAATAAAAAATTAAAATCATGTAAATAAATAAATTATATTATTTAAATATGATGAATATATTTTTGTACAACAATACTTTTATTTTAATAGTTTTTCACCATAAAGCATAAAGATCTGTTGAACAATATCTTTATTTTGTAATATAGTTAATTAATAAAAAAAATCTTACAATCAATAATCTAAAAACATTTGTTTTTAAATTGTGATTTATTTTTAAGATTTTTAAGATTTTTAAGATAGTTTTAATAGAAAAAATTATACAAGGGAATAAAAAAACAAAAGACGAAAAAGAGAAATGAGTTATTTCTGAGTTAGAAAAAAATCACTAGTTTAATGAAATGATGAATTGGACTACTGAAAATGAAATGAAATTATATATAATGTATTATGCACTTAAATTTTGAAAATCTAATAATATAGGTTTGTATCTTAATCATGGTTAAGGTTCATAAATTGTTTTTACAAAAATATTTAGATTTGATAGAATCTCTAAAATGGATCGATCTTTAGAATTAAGCCGTTCACACCTGGCATCACACATCAACTATGTCAGCCCCCTAGATAAATGTTTAAACAAGACTAAAGGCCCACATATTAAAAAACGATATATTGTAATCAAGCCTAAATTTTTTGAGAGTTACTCAAAGTTGTCATATATAAAACTGTATGTACTTGTCATTACTACTTTCTAAAAACCTAATTTCACAGTCTCTCTCACACTCCTCTCTCTTTCAATTCAGACATGGACTTACATGTCAAAAAATCAACTGAAGGTATCTTTAGTGATCTTTCACCAATTTGCTCCACTATATCCGGTGAAATCTTCCCGACCCACCACGATCATCACTGCTGCTGCCACCACTAAGAAGAAGAAGAGGAAGACTGATAATTTATCACCTCACGAAAACAAAATGGATCAAAAGACCGTCACTGCAAGATAATGATAGGAGCCGAAGAGTTTATGTTCCGCTTGCTGCAGCGGCCCGTATCCGCCAGCTCACGTATCCGCCAGCTCACAGAGGAGCTTGGGCTAAAAAAAAACTTGTGCAGAAAAACTACTCTAATGTTCACTATTAATGATGCCATAACACACACTATTTATGAGTATTTTGCACAAGTTTTTTTTTGGTAAAAAAAATATACAACATGATAGAAGAAACTAACTTGATTATTGTTCTGTATTCTAATTACTTATAGTTATCACTATTCATCTGACACATAAATTAAATTAGGATTTTGATACATCAAATATCAATCACTACTGCCACCCTCACTTACTATATCATACAAAATATGGATTGAACACAATTTGTATGTATTACATAACATATAAATAAATTAATAGTGCATTCCAAAAAACATAATCTGTGTTTTATGAAAGATATACTTTTAGTTGATTCGAAATTCTGATCTTGAATGCTAACTGATACCCCCGCTTACTAGTGAATTATCACAGAACTTGATCTTGAATTTTTTTTTTTCAAATTGCAATATGACGCTTGCAAGCTTAATCTTAATTTATACTTGGGTTGTTTGTTTTACTGATTCTTTGTTAGCTTAAATCATATCAAGCTTGAAAACTTTTAATCAAAAATTGCATAATCACAAAAATTGACGCAAATAACAAGTTTGTATTCATAACATCACCAGTTCAGACATGTTTCATCATTTTACGTATTCAATCCTTCAATCTTGTATGTCGCAGATGCACAAAATTAACAAAATTGCATGGAAACACAATAACATTTTATTAATCCATGCATATTCCACTACAAGATCATTTAAGGAGAAAATTGTGATAAAAAATCATCTATGATGTGAAATTGTTGCAGGTTTTATTGTGGAAAAGTACTTTTGCATTTCGAAACTCACCAATCCAATCATTTGAATCAAATTCCCGATCATGTTCAACTTTGACAAGGTCGTGCTCCCTACAACAGTCAGTGCATGTAAAAAAATAAACATAAGATTAAATCTCAGCAAGACCATTATTCGACATAAAATTATTAAATTCCACAATGTGTTTGTTAATAGGTTGTATGGTGCTATACTTTTCACTACCATTTAGGATATAATTAGAATATGCGATAATAATCCAAGGTTCACTTATGTTATTGCTCCAATTAGTTTTCTCCTACTATAATTTAAATTATTCATGGTATAAACACACACTATATAATAGGGAAAACTGACATTATTATTGTGTAAAAGAGCATGGAAATGACTAGACAAAACAACATCAAGAGTCACACTATCCTACTAGATAACAACAATTCCCCCATAGTGATATGCACTACCAACAGAATCCCTAACTAAATGGGTTGTATAACGAGAAGTATTTGAAACATCAAACGAGTCCTCAGTAGAGAACACCATTTCAAAATAAAACACGCTATCTGAGGCTTATATTTTCCTAGTACAGACTTAAATTTGTCAAAGGTGTATGTGTACCTTGACAATTCCACTTTCGACAATTCCAAAAAATAGTCGTCGTCCTCGGTTCGCGAATACTCTTACCGCGTAGCTTCCTTCCATATTCTTATCTGTTATCTATTTGTCCATGCTGAAACCAGATCTCGATCTAGATTTATTCTTAAGATTGCAGTCTTCTTTCTTACTAGTAGAGTCATCCAAATATTTTCCAAATTACTTATCCTTACCACTATAAACAATCCTAGGATCTTCCTCCTCTAAATCCTCTAATGAGTCATAAACTTGATAATGGACTCCTTCATCACAAAAATCTAGTAATTCATCATCCAATAAGTCAATCCACCCTTCACTACTCTCACTATCATCACTAGAAGTATCGACATCTCTATGTTCCATAACTTTTTCATCAATGTGAACACCTTTGACCTTGACAATTTTTTCCAAACCCTTCAATTGATTATTTATTACCTTTAAATCTTCTCATGTAGTCTTGTCTCCTTTTAAATGTGCCACGCTTCCCTATATCCTCCATTAATTTTACCTTCACTTATAGTCTCAACACCCTTGGATGTTTTAGATTTGAATTTATCACCAAAATCATCTTGATTCGACACAAGGTTAATGGGTATTGGCTCCAAATCCAAAAGACCCATATTGAATTCAAAACTCACATGCACAAATCCTGGAGTTATAACCTCGTCACCACCCTTCTTCTTATTCATGATGTCCTCTGCATTATTCACTTGATTATTACCTAAGTGCATGTCTCTAGCCTCTTGTATAATCTTATTAAGTAAACCCATACCACAAAAATCTCGCTTCACATATACATTACAGTGTTGATACATGTTCTCTTTCATTGTTCTTACTCCATTCACTCCTAATGTCTCTCCGTTCTACATACCTCCACTAGAGCTCACATGGATTTTTTGAAACGCTTAAGAACTCCCTGGATCTCTGGGGGGGTCCATCATCTCTCTTGTTATCCTTTTTCTTTTGGATAATAGGTATGCATCCTTTTTGTATCCTTCTTCTAATGACATAGATAGGTTCTATGGGTGGTTCTTTCACAGTATTCTCTATAGTCCACATAACCTTTCTGATTTTATCTAGATCGTCAAAACTTCTCCTGACACTTCACAATCCCCCACATTATGTCCTAGCCTTCCACATCCAAAATAGAAAAGGCATATTTATACTTAAAATCACCCACCCTACGCCTTCCTCTTGAATTAAATACACACTGGAGTGGAGAGAGTGATTGTTATTAAACCTCACCCTAAATCTCAGAAATTCAACGACTTCACCATCATCGATATGATAGTCAACTTCTTCGAGATGAGTGAAAACTATTAGCAAGAGTTATAATATTTTCAACTTTATTTTGCACTAAATTTAATCCAGTGACTTGAACCCAAGACGAAGAATAATTCAGGCTAATGTTTTAAAACCTTAATAATTCAATCCATAAATTGAAACTAACATGCAACCCTAGAACTATTCAAAGTCTTAAATTCCAAATTCTATTAAATTTATTGCAATCATCAACCTCCAGCTTAAATACGTTTTGAATTTAAATGCGCTTAAAACGCCTTGAAATAGTTATTTATCTCTCACGTGCTTTCGGAAAACCCCCTGAGAAAACCTTCACATCTCCAATAATCTGAAAAGACACGTAGTTTCCTCTATTAAGGGAAAAACCCTAGGTTTGAAACGTATATTAATGACACATAAATATTTTGAGTTCCTATCATTAACTTGAATAAGTTGTAGTACATGTCTGTCTTGAGTAGCCATTAGAAAAATGAGAGAAAATGATATTTGATACTAACAAAATGAAGACCATTTTTTGCTACATAAAAGAAAAATGGCAAGATTTGGGTAAAAGGATCACAAATTGTGAAATAATAATGACACTGAGAAAACAACACATTATTAAACAACCAAGGAGAGAAAATCAACTAGAGAGACTCGAGATAACATAAAAAGGAGAAACTAAATGTATCAGAGAATATATGGGAGTTATATATAGCTAAAATCTGCTACATTTGTAGAACCATGTGCCTTGCATGTTCTCCTTCTCATTGGGTATAAGGGAATTAGTATCTTCGTTTCCTATTTTTTCTCTGTCCCATGCATAAGGTTCATGATTAAAGGCTTTGCTTTGATGAAAAATGTCAAACCCACTAAAATAACCTTGCTTGTATAGCTAACATTATGATACACGTTTGAAAATTCCTTGATAATATATAGAACAATATATTTGATTAACATAATTTTTTACTATTACATTAAGCACGATACAATTCACATTAATATTATGCTTAGAATCATTTACAAAATACTTGCCCTGTTTTCTTATGATTACTTTATTATAGATCCTACCAAAATAGGATGTAAACTAAGTTACAAAAGAACCTTTAATCATCATATACTTGTAAATAAAATCATTGGGTGATTTTTATTTTTTATTAACGTAGTAAATTTTGCTAGTTACTTTACAGTTTAAACTATGTTAGAGTTATTAAAACTAACCATCACGATCAAAGTTTTCATATTTTTCCTATTGCCACCTTCTGGTAAAACTCAAAACGTATTTCAAGATTGTACTTCTCAAGTGTTATACATGTTCCCTTGCTCTGCATTCGATTCTCTTTGATAAAGTTTGTCATATTCCCATATCTATTGTCCTTAAATTGATCAAACTCGACAACCTATCTTACTTTTGGTAATATTGACCAAATCATGCTTAGCTTTTTTTTCCTATTACATTTTGACGGTAGGAGTTAAAAGAAAAGTATAATTTGTTGAAATAAACCCTAGACGCTAAAAGCCCTATATAAATAAGGGTATATTAATAAATATGTTACTTAAATATTTCAAATTACAATATTTTGTTTAAATATTAAATTTATGTCCCATAAGGAATCATGGTGAACAAAAATAGTAAATAAATAAAATTTATAAAGATGAAATCTATAGCTCTTATGATAATTTGGAGGGTTTACATAAATATTTTAAGAGACAATTTACTATGCATCCTTACACCATTGAAAACCCTTATTATACCCTCTACCACGTTTAATCCTTGCGTGTATATCTTAGGATTTTCGTTATTTTATGGATTTATACATATATATTCTCTTAGATAATATTATCTTATAATTTTATCATATTTTTCATCTACACACACACACACACACACACATATATATATATATATATATATATATATATATATATATATATATATATATATATATATATATATATATATATACACTAGGTAAAACCCGTGTCTAGACACGTTAACGAAAATCGAACACAGGTTCCAAGGGTGAAGGTCATGGTTTAAGTTAGGGTTAAGGTTTGTTTTTTTTTCTCATCAAGAAGAAGGTTAGGTTAAGGTTAAGGTTAGGTTAAGGTTTAGGGAAAGGTTAAGGATAAGGTTAAAGTTAAGGGTTAAGGTTAAAGTTTAAGTCAAGGTTAAGATTAAAATTAATTTTAAGATTAAGTTTAAGTTAGAGTTAAGGTTTTATATTAAACGTTTAAGGTTTAACGAAATTCCAGGTTTAAGGCCGAATATTAGTTGATAATTCTTCATCTGTTTAAGGTTAAGGTTATAGTTAAGATGAAAGTTAAGGTTAAGGTTTAAAGTTAAAGGTTAGGGTCTGTTTGGATTTAGAGATATGGAAAGAAAGGAATGGAATATAAAGACTTTTTTTTAGATTGTTTGTATTATAAAGTTTTATAAAAGAAAAGAAAGGACATCATTCCAAAAACCACTCCAGTATCCATTTTTATTATCACACCAAATTTGAGTCAAATGGAGAGAAATGATGTTTATTAATGATTGGAGGCCAAAATTAACCTTTTTTTCCTTTCTATTGTATTATTTTCAATCAAAACAAAAAGTTTCCAAAATCATTAATTTTGCATTTCTGATCCTTTATTATTTTCCCACTTCTAAATATAAATTGACCCTTAAGTTAATTTTAAAGGTTGAATGTTAAGGTTAGGGTTAGGGTTAACGTTAAGCTTAAGGTTACGGTTAAGGTTTAAGGTTTAAGATTTAAGGTTCAAGGTTCAAGGTTCAAGATTAAGTTTAAGTTTTAACTTCAAGGTTAAGGTTATGGTTAAGGTTTAGGTTAAAATTAAGATGAAGGTGGAGGTAAAGGTAAAGGTTAAAGCTTGAGATTTAAGGGTTAAGGTTAAAGGTTTAGGTGTTAAGGTTAAAGTTAAGGTTAAAGTGAAGATGAAGATAAGGCTTTAAGGTTTAAGGTGCAAGGTCAAGGTTTAAGGTTTGAGGTTTAAGGTTTAAGGTTTAAGGTTTAAGGTTTAAGGGTTAAGGTTTAAGGTTTAAGGTTTAAGGTTTAAGGTTTAAGGTTTAAGGTGTAAGGTGTAAGGTTAAAGGTTAAGGGTTAAGATTAAAGTTAAGGTTAAGGTGATGATGAAGTTAGGGTTTAAGGTTATGTTTAAGGTTACGTTTAAGGTTTAGTTTAAGATTAAGGTTAATGTTATGTTTAAGATTTAGGTTAAGTTTAAGTTTAAGGTCAAGTTTAGGTTAAGGCTAGGGCTAAGGATAGGTTTAAGGATAAGGTTAATATTTAAGGGGTTAAGGTTATGAATAATAGGTTGAGGTTAAGGTTAAGGTTAAGGTATAGTTTAAGTTTAAGGTTAAGGTTAAGTTTAAGGTTAAGGTTAAGGTTAAGGTTAAGGTTAAGGTCAAGGTTAAGGTCAATTTTAAGGTTAAGGTTAGGTTAAGGTTAAGGTTGAGGTTAAGGTTAAGGTTAAGGTTAAGGTTAAATTTAAGGTTACGGAAGGGTAAAGGTAAAGTTAAAAATAAATGTAAGGATTAGGGTTAAGGTTAAGGTTAATGTTAAGGTTAAGGTAAGGTTAAGCTTAAGGTTAAGGTTAAGATTAAGGTTATGGTTAAGGTTAAGGTTAAGGTTAAGGTTAATGTTAAGGCGAAGGTTAGGTTTGAGGTTAAGGTTAAGGTTAAGGTTAGGGTTAAGGTTATGGTATAGTTTAATGTTAAGGTGAAGGTTAAAGTTAAGGTTAAGGTTAAGGTTAAAGTTAAGGTTTAGGTTAAGGTTAAGGTTAAGGTTAAGGTTAAGGTAAAGGTTAAGGTTAAGGTTAAGGTTAAGGTTAAGGTTAAGGTTAAGGTTAAGGTTAAGGTTAAGGTTAAGGTTAAGGTTAAGGTTAAGGTTAAGGTTAAGGTTAAATTTATGGTTACGGTAGGGTAAAGGTAAAGTTAAAAATAAATGTAAGGATTAGGGTTAAGGTTAAGGTTAATGTTAAGGTTAAGGTAAGGTTAAGCTTAAGGTTAAGGTTAAGATTAAGGTTATGGTTAAGGTTGAGGTTAAGGTTAAGGTTAATGTTAAGGCAAAGGTTAGTTTTGAGGTTAAGGTTAAGGTTAAGGTTAAGGTTAAGGTTAAGGTTAAGGTTAAGGTTTAGGTTAAGGTTAGGGTTAAGATTTGGGTTTGGGTTCAGATTAAGGTTAAGGTTAAAGTTTGGTTTTGGGTTTAGGTTAAGGATAAGGTTAAGGTTTATGTTAGGGTTAAGGTTTAGGTTAAGGTTAAGTGTACGGTTAATGTTAACGTTATGGTTAAGGATAAGGTTAAGGTTAGTATTAAGGTTAAGGTTAAGGGTAAAGTTAAGGTTAAAGTTAAGGTTAAAGTTAAGTTTAAGGTTTATAGTCGAGGGTCTAAGGTTATGGATAAGGAGTTGAGGGTTAAGGTTCAGGTTCAGGTTTAGTTTAAGGTTAATGTTAAGTTTAAGGTTAAATTTAAGGTTAACATTAAGGTCAAGGTCAATGTCAAGGTCAAGGTCAATGTCTCGTTCACGGTCAAGGTCAAGGTTTAGGTTGTGTATAAGGGTTGTTTAGATTAAGGTTAATTTAAATATTAGACGATTAACACGGTGGTCTTACAACTTCTTTTGTAAAAAAAATATTTTTGGAAATTATATATTTTGCATCATTCCCTAAGAAATAAAGGCGTATATTATGAAAGAAAATACCAACACTTAATAAATTATTGATTTACGGCTTATGTTATATCCTTCTCCCACTACTTTTAGTGCATAGTTTTAAATATGTATTCAATAAGGGAATACTATATCTAGAAGATTGTCTCTTTACAAAATAGGTTTTTTTATATAAAATCGACTACCATTTTGCTGTAAACGGATACTCTTATAAAAATATATTGACTCACTAATAAAAAAGAAAATGAGAGAAATTAGAAAATTATGAGACAAAATGGAGAATTATGAGAGAAATAGAGTATTTTTAAATATTAATAGGAAAAATTAAATGAAATACAGTCTTATAATTTGTATAATTAATAATATAACTTTTATTGATCTATTTTTACAATAAATTCTAATTAAATCGCTAGTCTACTGTCACTTGTCGTATTACCGAAATTCTAAATATATTATTTATCGATTATTTATTACCGATATTAAATTCTACAAATATACTTCATTTCCGCTATTAAAGTTTTATCAAACAAAATATTCATTTGCTATAACTTGGTTGTAAAGGTCCAAATCGGATTTGCTCAATTCTTTTTAAGTGTTTCAAGATATTATTATTATTATTTTTAACTCCACCATATATCTTAATATTATATTCCTTCATTGGATTTTTGAAAACCCGTGTAGGCGATTACACTGCTCCCATATTCTCAATTAAAAAAATTCTTTTAAGCGATTAATGTGGTTTATATATAGACATAATAAATAAAAGAAATAAAAAAATCAAAAAGATTTATGAGAAGAATAAAAGAATTATAAGAGAAATAAGGGATTTTTATGTAGTAATAGGAGATCAAGCTAGGTGGGTTCTGCTTTATTCTATAAATATGATAAATATTTAAAATATAATTTTTTTTATTAAGTAAATAAGAATTAATTAATGGTATTAATGATAAGTGGGATCAGAAACGATCTAGGTCACCACTTATGTAGAAGATTTGGGCCGTATATATATATATATATATATATATATATATATATATATATATATATATATTAATGATATTGGTAAAAGAGAAGTAGTTAGTGGTCATTTCTCTAAAGAAGATGGATTAATGCGTTTACAACTTGGAAGATATCTTATATAAGCATGGAACATAACGCAATTGCAGATGCTTTAGCCAAATACGCTAGAAGAAATATTAGCTTATCCGAATGAAAAGACTTTTCAATTATTAGCTCCTTTAAGTTTCTAACTAGTATTTGTAATAATTAGAATTGATTTGCTGTAAAAAAAAAATCTAAAGAAGATGAGAAGCGTGTAAAAAGGGAGGTTCTTTTTATTTGGAAAGAAAGTATAAATCATTTAGGGGGGAGGGGAGGGAAATCAATGTGCAATGGTGAAAAAGTACAATAATTATATGTGTAAAAAAGTGAGATGCACCTGAAAAGTATAATTTCTAATTTTTGAAGATAAGGAGCGACAGATGAATAAATTTGTAAATATGAAAGATTTCAAATTGAAAGAATGGTATCTTTAACAAAGGATGAGTAAGACAATGTTGTCTGTTGGAGGAGTCATATATGTTGACTAAACTTAATATATGAACTCATGTCCGTGTTCATTTAGCGTAAAAAGGTTTTTAATATATTAGAAAGAAAACATACATTTTTTCATTCCATATAATTATTTATTATAGAGTTTGGAAAAAATAAACATCCAAAAAGAAAATATATATAATCAACTCTAAAAATTAAGTCAAATCCATAACCAGTTTATTGAAGACTATATGATCATCTCTTAAAATAAGCCAAATTTCTTTTGAAATAATTTCAAAATATTTAATTTTGTTTATAAGAAAATCCCACATCTTATTGAAATAATCAATGTTTCCTAAGATATGTAGAAAGAAAAGGTATCTTAGTTTAGTGTGTCATAATGATAGGAAAATTTGAGCTAATATTATTTTTGTGTGTTCTAGAAAATCAAATTCCTTGAGCCTTTTTGATAATTATTTGACTAATTTATGTCAAATGAATATTAAAGAATATTTGTTATAATATCATAATAGATGATTCTATATAACTTAACTTGCGAGAATAAAATGAAAATAGCCTAACTTGACGAGAGTAAAAAACAAAACCAACTTATAACATATTCAGTTTAAAATTTATGACACACAAAAAAAGAGTTGTGAAATCTTTTTTTTAAGGGAGGAGACATTTAAAATTTATAAGATGTTACTAAACTTCAGTTAAAGAGTCAATATATACACTTTTAGATTTACTCGATTTGTCATATAGACAGTGTTACATTTATCTTAGCTTTTCTATAATTAGTTTTGTTATATATATGTATGTATATGTGTATGTATATGTGTGTGTGTGGATTAAATATTTTATAACTCACTCGGTTTCTCAATATATATTATAGAGTAAAACAATAATTTCTATGTGCCACTCACTTGTTTAATGATTATAATATTGTTAACTCGTGTAATTGAACATAGTTTGATTGTTGAATTTCAGTGTCGACTCTTTTTTTAATGTTTTCATATAACAGTGTTATTGAAAGGAGCTCCAACGATCGATGAAATAGTTTCTATAAAGCCTCATAGTAGTCGACAGAGTGGCACGCCGAACATTAGAAACATCGAGTAGTCGCTATAAGTTGGTCTCTAGTGTTTAGTTGTTAAAGACCCCACTGATGACAAAATTTGGTCACTAGTTATTTTCATCATTTTCCGCCACCAGGAGGTTGCTAAAGTTATGTATTAACAAATAAGGAAGTAGTCGGAAGTGTTACCTTCATAAACAACCAACATGTCGTTGCTAAAGTGTAAAAAACTTTGCCGACCACCACGTGGTCGCAAAAGGTTGAGTATCTCTAGCGATCACACATTGGCTGCTAAAGATATATTTTAATTTTTTTTTAAATTTTGATATTTTAATAAAAAATATACAATAAATACAAAACAAAATAGATTAGTGAAAAAATAGTCACAAAAAGTAAATAGTTGAATACAAAAGTAAATAAATCTTATTATTACAAACAAATCTGGGATTAAATCAATTGTGGGAGGAGTTAAATCAGGGGAGTGGTTTGCGTTAGTATCATCCTCATCTTTGAGTGATCGGCTCGTAGATGCACATCTTGTAGGCTTGAATGGACCCTATCAGACGAGCATGTCGGCTCAGTTGGACTAGTGGGAGAAAATTTTAACGTCGGCATACCCTATATCAAGCATTGATAATTGATAAGTCCAATAAAATCAATATAATTTTATGATTTAAGATCTAATCCATTGTTAAGACTCTAGGTGTGCTAGATAAATCCTGGTCACGGCCTCCAAGTAGGGTTTACGATGGAGGAATTAATTCAACCACTAGGAATGAGTGCTCCACTTTCAGTCTCCATCCCTTTCACATGGATCATATATGTTCCCATGCTACCTCGATCGTCTGTCAATATACTCTCTGTGTGTAACCAAAACAGACGGTGTGGATGTAGACCTAGAACTGTCACCCAGAGTCTCGTATGACTGAAATTAAACCTATCTTTCAAGTCCATATGGTACAAAAATTCGATATAAATGTTAGTCGAATTATTGATATAAGTTTAAGTCGATATAAGTTTGAAACTTACATCACAACAGTGATAATGCTCATCCCTCCAACCTCCCTTGTTTTAAGAGAACCCAATTTTGGTGTACAACCCCACTATCCTAGGTTTCTTAATTTCCTTCCTTCCTTTGTGGTATAGGTGTAAGAGCGCCATCTTGTCAATTATCCAACATAAAGGTGTCATAATCGACATCCTTAAAGTCATGTAAGATGAAAAATCACGATATAGTAAAGGCTAAGATGCAAAAATTTACAAAAAATGGTAACTCCTCCACCTTATAACAAGTGTGTGATAAGGTGGACCAGCCATGCCCACTTTCAGAGCCACGCTTCTCTGTATTCTTCTTCCTATTGACTGACCTAGCATGTTTAGATAAAATTATGAATATTTATGTACATTAGAAATAAGTTTTTCATATCAGTAATTACCATAAACTCCTTGGTTTCCTACATTTCCCACATCTATGGTCAGTCTTCCCGCCTCATATCCTCGGAAACTTCACTGGTTTCAATCCCTTTTATATGAATGGTACTATTTTGATCCCTGTACCGGGCTAAGCATTTTTTATGGTAAACTTTTTAAATCTTTTCCCTGTCAACTATGTGTCTCCATTTCTTGAAAATAAAAATATCTTTTCAAAAAAATATGAAACTAACTAAAAACTTTCATTTATCTAATTAAAATACAAACTACGAACTTATCCCTAAACTGGTCCATATCGGATACCTCTGACTTTGGGGGTTACTTTTCCAATTCAAATATTATTTGGGGTTGTGATCCCGTGTTGTGTTTCATACATGTAGGGAAAAATGGAGGTCCTCTTCCACATCGGGATTCAACGTGACGTCTTCTAAAGGAAATATCTACTGGGAGAATGCCCCAGAACTTTTCCTTGGCCTTCTATGTTGATCAGAGAATGTTTTTACCTTGACCCTTCCGTATTTGTTTTCGTGTGAGGGAATAAGGTTACATATACAAATACATGTTATGACCATTGAATAAAATATAAACAAGTACATTTTACCATTATTGTACAGCTCGAAAGTGGATTAGTGAAACCTTGGATGGGTCCCCTCCCTCGACATCTCTGCCGTGCCCACGTGACATGACATCGGCTATAATAATCTGGCACTCAAGTTAGTATTCACTGACTAAATTGTGAATTTATGGAACCCTAGGGACTAGTTTTCCAATATTTATACCCTAGGAATTAAAGTGTCGTTACTTTCACAAAATGCACTAAAAGCCCCTATATTTAGTCCATATAATACCAAATTGTGTGTCATAAGTCCCTATATTACTCAGAATTGTACTATAATTCTGTATTCATTAATAATTGCACTATAACCATTGCTTCTATATTTAATTAATTATTGCACTATAAATAAATTGCGCAAAAAGTACATATATTTTTTAAAATAAAACTAGATGTCCCTGTATTTTTCTAAAAATTGCACTACAACTTCCTATATGTTCAAAAGTTGCACTCAAAATCCCTCTATCTCTGAAAATTACACTAAAAGTCCCTATATCTTAATAAATTTAGTTTTTTAGTCTCAATTATAAAAATATTCTTAGCCTAAGTCCACACATTATATAAAATTGCGTCAGAAGACCTTTTTAATTAATAATTTCACTATAAGTCCTTATATTTTAGCAACTTATCAACTTTAGTCCATATTGTACAAAAATTTGCACCATAATTCCCTACATAACTCACAATTTCACTATAATTCCATATTTAATTTATAATTTCACTATAAGTCCCTTTAAATCTCAAAAATATCATTTTTAGACTAGTTAATTCTCAAAAAAACAATCTAAGCCTCAATATACTAAAAAATGATTAAAAAATACGCATATATGTCCATATAATTCGGAAAAAAACAATAATACAACCTATAAGAAAGACTCTTAAGTTGTAGACACAATCTCTTAGATTTTACCAATCATCTTACTTTATTTGAGAAGTGATTTAATGGAAATTTTAAGAAATCTAATATTAGGAAGAAAATAGGAATAAGGATCTCTAAACACTATTATATATCTGAAAAATATATGGATTGTTATCTAAGAGATATATAATTGAAAACTTTAAAACATAAATGAGCCCCTGGTAGTCAGGCTATTTCACATACATAATAAAAATATGGTACATTACTTATTTTATCATATATAATAAGAGACTCAAAGTTATTTAGCCCCTGGTAGTTAGGTCGTTCATATTTAAATATGTTTTGCTAATCCATCCTATAATCAATTATTATCAACAACATATCCTCTGCATAGTCTAGACTAAAAGTTTGAGATCAATAAAATAATCAAATTATCAAATAATTTATGGTTTTATACTTTGTACTCGAATCAAAAGTTTATCTGGTAGTCAGATCAAATCTGTAAAATTAACAAATATACCAAAATACTTGTGATGGACAAGTCTCACGAAACATATTACGTGTCATTTTTAATAAACTCAATAATTTTAATGTCAGTGGGAATAATTTAGAATTCATAATCTTAAATTTCTTAACTAAGAGCGACATTAAAAACGACACAAGAATGACATAGAGAACATTTACCAAATAAATAGCTCATCAATTAAATTGAACAAATCACGATCGAGACTTGCAATTTTAAAAAATCATAAATTATTTTATAATAAATATGTCACAAAGACATGTCCGACATATGAAAAATATAACTAAAAAAAATTATACATCTCAATGTGTTATTTTTATTTACTTATTAAAATAAATCATCATATAAAACAAAATCATCAACTTGAAGTTCATTAACATATAATTATTGACTTTTTGTTTTATAATAGACATTTTGTTTCATGGTTAAAGACTATAATAAAAAATCACAGACCAAGAACCACTATTGGTCAAGTCCATTACAATGGATATTAAGAAAACCATATGTGTCTCCAATCGTGATAAAAATATAGCATAATCTTATAATCTAGTTAAAAGAAAAACGAATGTTAATGTACCATATATGTTATGCTATTGACCCAAAAACTACATTTCTTAATTTGTTTGTCGTCTTATCAAACATTCCCATTTTGCCGTTCTCTTTTTATTTAAACAAATGCAGCTCTAAATTTGAGCAATCTTTCAACCAAAGAAAAAATAACATCGCAGACCACTTTTGCATAAACATCAAATAACATAATTTTAACTTTAACAATTTATTATAAGATATGCGATCTAATATTTATTTCTCATATAAAAAAATTAATATATATATATATATATATACAAAACTTAATCATATAAACTCTAAAGAAAGAATTCATATTTTATCAAATAATTTTCTTGGTTTGAAACATAAATTGCAAAAATATGGCTCTTATACCACTTGAAGGATATACAATCAAGACTATATCGAATATATAAGCAGCGGAAAACTTAATCGTAATCCTAAAACCAATCTACTGTGGTATGGGTAAAACATAATAGAATTTTGTACCATTTTAAATTTGCATGGTAATCAAATGACTAACCCATTTTCAAAATCTTGAAGTCTCCACAGGTTGCACAACGAGCTTTGATTTTTCTTTAAGAACGATTCTGACTTGGAAACCTTTTGCCTTCTTTGGCCTTTTGTTTTTCTGAGAGAAAAACAAAAATTTATTTACGTATAATAAAAAAACATTATAATTATGATAACTTTAGAGAAAATGAAAAATCAGAAAATGAAAAGTTATCAACGTATAATGAAAATTCATTATCTTAGTAATCTGGTCGACTTCCCCAGTAGTTAGTGACACATTTCTCACTATTGGAGGTTCATGGTTATTGAGACTACTTATCCTCCAATGATCGCATGATAACCCTAGCATGAGCTATGGAGCCATTAGACATTAAAAATCATCCACTTTTATAACGAATTCAGCTAAAACCTAATGGATAATGCTAAGATAATATGAAACCCAAGGTAACGAGGGTCACTACATGGTCTGTTCCTTAGGCGAATGTCGAACCAAGTGCAACTCTATGAACTAAAATCCATCAATAAATAACTTTAGTGGATGCCTTATGCCTCAGTTATATGGATATCGAGTAGAACCTCTGAATCAAATTGTTATAACGTTACTAGCCCAACTAGAGAGATTTTTGTATAATAGAGGCCTCTTTGATGCATGCTTGTGGCTTCTAGTTACATACATTAATTTACTAGTAAAGTATTTACTTTCACATCATTATAAAGATCAAGATTTCACCAATTTTTAATTTGTTTTTGAATATTATTTTCTAAACATAATTAAATAATAAATTTATTAAAATTTATTGGATTTATTTGATAATTTGATATCATGGTAGAATATGAAATGTAATAATTTAGAATTCAATATCCAAAAAAAATAATAAGTAAAAAATATTAAAATATTTAAAAATGGTTCAATATAAATAAAAAAGCACTCTACGAATAATTATTATTTTTTATTATCACTATTTTTAATAAAATATGTGAAAATTTAGTAAAAATGCTTTGTACTGAGTTAAGAATTTTTTTTTTTACTAAAATATATTTTATATATAAATTAGATTAAATTTTGATATATAAGACCATATTTAGCATTATTAATATTGTGAAAGAATATGGGTAATATTTAAACCTCATGAGGGGTCCGGTTTTTTGATTTTACTATACTTCATGGAAAAATTACATTTTCTCACTTATGTTTCCTAAACAATTATGAAAGCATTAAGCTATACATACTTTAATTGTGAAGAATTTTCATTTCGAGCATAAAACACCTAGATAAGAAGATACTGCAATTCTGAAAAGTTAATGAATTGAATATGTAATCGCGTCGTTTTTTAAGGATGGTGAAGAGATTGGGTCTTATATTCTATTTTTAGCTATATATTTTACCTTAAAAATTGAATTTTTGTGTGTATTTTCGTTGATGATTGTAGAAACATTGTTGATGATAGTCAAGAGATTAATTTTGAGATTTTTTTATTTCTTTGTCTTCGTCGCATGACCATATTAGGCGTTATGCCTTTTCACTTTTTAGAGGTCTAATGCGTTTATTCTTCATCATTATTATCCATCTCCTTAGTATCCTTTTCACCTTAACTCTTCCAGTATCATCACTCAAGCGCCAATTACTCAATTTCAAGCACTCACTCAATCTTATTCTAGTTTCAAGAATCATTTTCTTCTAGCTTTTCTTTTCCAACGTTATCTCATTGGCTCTTCTCGTCTATCATCTTCTCATTGTGTTCATATTACCTTGAACATGCAAATCAAACTACCAATCTCAATTTTATCATAAGACGAATCATGTTCAGAATATATTGCTTTATATTGATTAACACTGAAAATATAGGTTTTAGACGAAGAATTCCAAAAAATTCATTTTTCTACTCTAAACACAATATAATATAAAGAATAGTCCATTTATCAAAATTATAATATTAGATTGTTCAATTTTTACCTTGGGTCTCTATTAACAGTGTTTCTAACTAAATATATATGATCATTATTGTAAATTTAAAGAGACATTCATCAAAATGTATTCCAACCCATCAAGTGACGCCCACATCTAAGGTGAAAAAGGGTCGGGAACGCGACCCAAATGCCCAAAAATTAAATTCGACCCTATCATGGCCAGGACCAAAAAACAAAAACAAAATGTAACACCATTGGTTAAGTGTCTGATCTGTGGTTTTATATTACTTGATTTAAGGCGAGATTTTAAAAAAATTGCGTGATTCCATGTTTTTAGAGAACTGCAAGTTTAAATTCTACATTTGAAAAAATAATTTAAAACAAGAATGTATAATTTAATAATGTCAAAAAAAATTAGTATTGATAATAAGATTGGAGTAAAAAAAACAAAAGAATCACAATTATATTTAGTTCACCATATATTTAAATAAATTATTTTATTTGGTAAAAAATCAAAAAATTAAAATCATGTAAATAAAATGTAAATTATATTATTTAAATATGAAAAATATATTTTCGTAGAACAATATTTTTATTTTAATAGTTTTTCACCATAAAGTATAAAGACATGTTGAACAGTATCTTTATTTTGTAATATAGTTAATTAATAATAAAAATCTTACAATCAATAATCTAAAAATATTTGTTTTTAAATTTTGATTTATTTTTTAGATTTTTAAGATAGTTTTAATAGAAAAAAATTATACGAGGGAATAAAAAAACAAAAGATGAAAACGAGAAATAAGTTATTTCTAAGTTAGAAAAAAATCACTCGTTTAATGAAATGGTGAATTGGAATACCTAAAATTAAATGAAATTATATATAATGTATTATGCACTTAAATTTTGTGTAAAGAATAATATAGGTTTGTATTTTAATCATGGTTAAGTTTTATAAGTTGTTTTTTACAAAAATGTATAGATTTGATAGAATTTTTAAAATAGATCGATCTTTAAGATTGGGTCATTCACACCTGGCATCATACATCAACTATGTCAGCCTCAGATAATTGTTTAAACAAGACTAAAGGCCCACATAGAAACGATATATTGTAAGCAAGCCTAGATTTTTTAGAGTTACTCAAAACTGTCATATATAAACTATCTGCGTTTTTTCGACTTATCTTCTTTGTAATTGGTGCTTAGGCACCTCCCAACGTCTAAAAAAAAACTATCTGCACTTGTCATTAATACTTTCTAAAAACCTAATTTCACAGCCTCTCTGTCTCACTCTCTCTTTCTCTTTCAATTCAGACATGGACTTTCATCTCGAAAAATCAACTGAAGATATCTTTGGAGATCTTTCACCAATTTGCTCCACTATCTCCGGTGAAATCTCCTCACCGCGACCCACCACGATCATTACTGCTGCTACCACTATTGAGAAGAAGAAGAGGAAGACTGATGATTTATCACCTAGTACTGGTAAATCACGAAAACAAAATAAATCAAAAGACCGTCACTGCAAGGTTAATGATAGGGACCGAAGAGTTAATGTTCCGCTTGTTGCAGCGGCCCATATCCGCCAGCTCACAAAGGAGCTTGGGCTCAAATCAGACTGCCAAACTATTGAGTGGCTGCTTAGGGCTTCTGAGAGATCCATTATAGCGGTAACAAGTACGGGTATAATCCCGGCTACAACCATTACCACTAGTACCCGACCATCCTATTAGTTAAGAAGTTGTTGGTATTTTATATATATTTAATTGTTGAAACATTGGTGTACTTTTTTTTTTTTATTGAAAAGTAGTTTTTTCATGGATTTTCTAATTTTTTGCTTTTGCTAAAAAGAAGAAGATTAAAATTACTGTCTTTTTCATTTATTTTTTGTTTTAGAAAATTAAAGGATAGGCCGGACCAAATGTATTTATTGATCTTAATTACATCAGATTAAATAATAATAGGTTATAGAATAAGTAATCTATTAAATTGTGTTTATTAAACTGAATTTTCCTAATTAAAATTCTATAATAGTGTTCTTATAATTAAATAACAGCATTTTATCAAGTTTTACATAAAAACTACGAGAACATGTCCAACTACACATTTGGATCACAATATTTATATTTCACAACGTAATTATAAGAAATGGAGGTTTTTTAACTACTCTAATGTTCACTATTAATGATGCCTTAACAACGCATAACACACACTATTTATGAGTATTTTGCACAAGTTTTTTTTGGTAAAAAAATATAGAACATGATATAAGAAACTAACTTGATTATTGTTCTGTATACTAATTACTTATAGTTATCACCATTCATGCGACACATAAATTAAATTAAAATTTTGATATCATCAACTATCTATCACTACTGCCACCCTATATCATGCAACATATGGATTGAACACAATTTGTATGTATTACATAACATATAAATAAATTAATTGTGCATTTCAAAAAACATAATCTGTGTTTTATAAAAGATATACTTTTAGTTTATTCGAAATTCTAATCTTGAATGCTAACGCCCCTTACTAATAAATTATCACAGAACTTGATCTTGGAAAAATTATTTCAAGAGTGCAATATGACGCTTGCAATCTTAGTCTTAATTTATACTTGAGTTGTTAGTTTTACTGATTCTTTGTTAGATTAAATCATATTAAGCTTGCAAACATTTAATCAAAAACTACAGAATGACAAAAATTGAAGCAAATAACAAGTTTGTATTCATAACATCACCAACAGGTTTCATCATTTTACGTGTTCAATCCATTAATCTTTTATGCCAGATATGCAGAAAATGAATCGAAATTGCATGGAAATATAATAACATTTTATTAATCATTGAATATACAACTACAAGATCATTTAAGGAGAAATTCGAGATAAAAAATCATCTATGATGTGAAATTGTTGCTAGTCTTATTATGGTATATTATTATAACTGTGAAAACATATGAGTATACTTTTCATTTGAAAACTAGTTAATTTATGGTCATTTTTATTTTGGTGCTTCTTTTCTGCTCAAAATAAGAAGAAAATAATAACTTCCTTGTGTTCTTTTATGTTTTAGGATTCGTAAGGATAAACGTGATGTAAAATGTATGGATTAATTAAACTTTAATTACATGAAATTAAATTGTAGAAATTAAATTACAATTAATAAAGTGAGTCATTTATTGCATTTTATTGATCAAAAGTAATTTTTCTAATCAAAATTATGTGGAAATTATAGGGCTATGTATTATAATTAAATGTCTAAATAAAAATTGAGGATTTTGTTAGTCAACAATAGTCTAATAAGAGATATTTGAATGCATTTTTTTGATGAGTGAAACTTGTGATAAGTAATCTTAAAAGATCAACTATTTAGTTGGACATCCTTCATGTCTATGTTTTATTTATTCCGAGGTCTATAAAAATACAAACTAAACTATTAACCTATCCCTAATTTAAACCTTCCAGAATGTTGATGATGCCTCAGTACCTGTTGTAGCTTCCCCTTTTCCTAGCCTATCTTTTTATTTACATGGAATGTGTAGAAAGATGATGCCACCTACTATTTCCCTCATTCGATTGATCCTCCTAAATTGACGAGAGTAAGAAAAAAAAACCAAATCATAACATATTTAGTGTAAATATTATGACACACAAAAAAAGAGTTGTGAAATATTTCTTATAAGGGAGGAGATATTTAAAATTTATAAAAAGTTACTAAACTTCAGTTAAAGATTCAATATATACACTTTTAGATTTACTCGATTTGTCATCTAGCCAGTGTTACATTTATCTTAACTTTTCTATAATTAGTTTTGTTATATATATATATATATATACATGTGTGTATATGCGTATGTGTGTATATGTGTGTATGTGGATTAAATATTTTATAACTCACACGGTTTCTCAATATATAGTATAGAGTAAAACAATAATTTCTTTGTGCCACTCACTTGTTTATTGATTATATTATTGTTAACTCGTGTAATTGAACATAGTTTGATTGTTGAATTTTAGTGTCGAAACTTTCTTTAATGTTTTCATATAACACTGTTACTAAAAGGACCTCTAATAATCGATGAAATAGTTTCTAGAAAGCCTCATAGTAGTCGACAGAGTGGCACGCCGAACATTAGAAACATCGAGTAGTCGCTATAAGTTGGTCGCTAGTGTTTAGTTGTTAAAGACCCAACTGATGACAAAATTTGGTCACTAGTTATTTTCATCATTTACCGGCCACCAGGAGGTTCCTAAAGTTATGTATTAACAAATATGGAAGTAGTCGGAAGTGTTACCTTCATAAACAACCAACATGTCATTGCTAAAGTGTAAAAAACTTTGCCGACCACCACGTGGTCGCAAAAGGTTGAGTATCTCTAGCGATCACACATTGGCTGCTAAAGATATATTTTAATTTTTTTTAAATTTTGATATTTTATTAATTTTTTAATAAAAAATATACAATAAATACAAAACAAAATAGATTAGTGAAAAAAATAGTCACAAAAAGTAAATAGTTGAATACAGAAGTAAATAAATCCTATTATTACAAACAAATCTGGGATTAAATCAATTGTGGGAGGAGTTAAATCAGGGGAGTGGTTTGCGTTAGTATCATCCTCATCTTTGAGTGATCGTCTCGTAGATGCCCATCTTGTAGGCTTGAATGGATCCTATCAGAAGAGCATGTCCGCTCAGTTGGACTAGTGGGAGAAAAATTTAACGTCGGCATACCCTATATCAAGCATTGATAATTGATAAGTCCAATAAAATCAATATAATTTTGGGATTTAAGGTCTAATCAATTGTTATGACTCTAGATGTGCAAGATGAATCTTGGTCACAACCTCCAAGTAGAGTTTACGATGGTGGAATTCATTCAACCACTAGGAATGAGCGCGCCACTTCCAGTCTCCATCCCTTCCACGTGGATCATATATGTTCCCATGCTACCTCGATCGTCTGTCGATATACTCTCCGCGTCAACCAAAACAGATGGTGTGGATGTAGACATATAATTGTCACCCAAAGTCTCGTATGACGGAGAATTAAACCTAGTTTTTAAGTCTATATGGTACAGAAAGTCGATATAAATGTTAGTCAAATTATTGATATAAGTTTAAGTCGATATAAGTTTAAAACTTACATCACACCGGTGATAATTCTCATCACTCCAACCTCCCTTGTTTAAAGAGAACTTAATTTTGGTGTAAAACCCCACTATCCTGGGTTTCTTAATTTCCTTCCCTCGTTTGTGGTATAGGTGTAAGAGCGCCATCTTGTCAATTCTCCAACATAAAGATGTCATAGTCGACATCCTTAAAGTCATGTAAGATGAAAAATCACGATATATTAAAGGGTAAGATTCAAAAATTTACAAAAAATAGCAACTCCTCTGGCTTATAACAGGTGTGTGATAAGGTGGACCAGCCATGCCCACTTTCCGAGTCATACTTCTCTTTATTCTTCTTCCTAGTGATTGACCTAGCATGTTTAGATAAAATTATAAATATTTATGTACGTTAGAAATAAGTTTTTCATATCAGTAATTACCTTAAATTCCTTGGTTTCCCACATTTCCCACATCTATGGCCAATCTTCCCGCCTCATATCCTCATAAACTTCACTGGTTTTAATCTCTTTTATATGAACGGTATTATTTTGATCCCTGTACCGAGTTAAGCATTTTTTATGGTAAACTTTTTAAATATTTTCCCTGTCAACTATGTGTCTCCATTGCTTGCAATTAAAAATCTCTTTGCAAAAAAATATAAAACTAACCAAAGCTACGAACTTACCCATAAACTAGTCCATATCGGATACCTCTGACTTTGGGGGTTACTTTTCCAATTCAAATTTTATTTAAGGTTCTGATCCCGGTTTGTGTTTCATACAGGTAGGGAAAAATGGTTGTTCACTTCCGCATCGGGATTCAACGTGACGTCCTCTAAAGGAAAAATCTACGGGGAGAATGCCCCAGAACTTTTCTGTAGCCTTCTATGTCGATCCGAGAATGTTTTTACCTTGACCCTTCCTTATCTGTTTTCGTGTGAGGGAATAAGGTTACATATACAAATACATGTTATGACCATTGAATAAAATATAAACAAGTACATTTTACAAATATTTTACAACTCAAAAGTGGACCAGTGAAACCTTGGATGGGTCCCTCCCTCGACATCTGTGTCGTGCCCACGTGACATGACATCGGCTATAATAATCTGGCACTCAAGTTAGTATTCACTGACTAAATTGTGTATCTATGGAACCTTAGAACTAGTTTGCCAATATTTATACCCTAGGAATTAAAGTGTCATTACTTTCACAAAATGCACCAAAAGCCCCTATATTTAGTTCATATATACCAAATTGTGTGTCATAAGTCCCTATATTACTCAAAATTTTACTATAATTTTTTATTCATTAATAATTGCACTATTACCATGGTACCGATAGCTTCGAAAGAGTCCGCTCATCAATTCTACTTTTTCATCATTTGGGGTTTTCCCGACTGGGCTGGTTCGATGGCTGCATTGGGGTGAAGATAGAGTTCCCATCTGCCCAAGTGGAGTCAAGGCCAAGAAAAAAGGAAGATCTGTTCTTTGAGGCTCTAGCCCAAGGCTGTTGTATAGGGTCTAGGGCTATAGTCTGGTAGGGGCGGAGTAAAAGAGGAATGGAATTGACTTGCTGGTGTGTACTTTCCGCACCTTTCTTTCTGGTCCAGTGCTGCTATATTTAATTAATTATTGCACTATAGATAAATTGGACAAAATGTACATATATTTTTGAAAATAACACTCGATGTCCCTGTATTTTTCTAAAATTTGCACTACAACTTCCTATATGTTCAAAAGTTGCACTCAAAATCCCTCTATCTCTGAAAATTGCACTAAAAGTCCTTATATCTTAATAAATTTAGTTTTTTAGTCTCAATAATAAAAATATTCTCAACCTAAGTCCCCACATTATATAAAATGGCATTAGAAGGCCTTTTTAATTAATAATTTTACTATAAGTCCTTATATTTTAGCAACTTATCAAATTTAGTCGATATTGTACAAAAATTTGCACCATAATTCCCTACATAACTCACAATTTCACTATAATTCCATATTTAATTTATAATTTCACTATAAGTCCCTTTAAATCTCAAAAATATCATTTTTAGACTAAATAATTCTCAAAAATACAATCTAAGCCTCAATATACTAAAAGATAATTCAAAAATATGCATATATGTCCATATAATTCGGAAAAATACAATAATACAACCTATACGAAAGACTCTCAAGTTGTAGACACAATCTCTTAGATTTTACCTATCATCTTACTTTATTTGAGAAGTGATTTAATCGAAATATTAATAAATCTAATATTAGGAAGAAAATAGGAATAATGATCTCGTAACACTATTATATATCTTAAAAGTATATGGACTGTTATCTAAGAGATATATAATTGGAAACTTTAAAACATGAATTAGCTCCTGGTAGTAAGGCTATTTCACACACATAAGAAAAATATGGTACATTACTTATTCTATCATATATAATAAGAGTCTCAAAGTTATTTAGCCCCTGGTAGTTAGGTCGTTTATACTTAAATATGTTTTGTTACTCCATCCTATAATCAATTATTAACAACAACATATCCTCTGCATAGTCTAGACTAAAAGTTTGAGATCAATAAAATAATTGAATTATCAAATAATTTATGGTTTTATACTTCGTACTCGAATCACAAGTTTATCTGGTAGTCAGATCAAATCTGTAAAATTAACAAATATAAAAAAATACTTATGATGGACAAGTCTCACGAAACATATTATGTTTCATCTTTAAATAACTCAATAAATTCAATGTCAGTGGGAATAATTTAGCATTCATAATCTTAAATTTCTTAATTGAGAGCGACATTAAAAACGACACAAGAATTACAGAGAAAACATTTACCGAATAAATAGCTCATCTATTAAATTGAGCAAATCGCGATCGAGACTTGCAATTTCAAAAAATCATTAATTATTTTATAATAAATATGTCACAGAGACATATTCGACATATGAATAATATAACCAAAAAAAATTATGCATCTCAATGTGTTATCTTTATTTACTTATTATAATAAACCATCAAATAAAACAAAATCATCAACTTGAAGTTCATTAGCATATAATTAATGACTTTTTGATTTATAATAGACATTTAGTTTCATGGTCAAATACTATAATAAACAAGCACAAACCAAAAACCACTATTGGTCAAGTCCATTACAATGGATATTAAGAAAATCATATGTGTCTCCAATCGTGATAAAAATATAACATAATCTTATAAACTAGTTAAAACAAAAATGAATGTTAATGTACCATATATACTATGCTATTGACCAAAAAAATACATTTTTTAAATTGTCTGTCGTCTTATCAAACATTCCCATTTCGCCATTCACTTTTTATTTAAACAAATGCAGCTCGAAATTTGAGCAATCTTTCAACTAAAGAAAAAAGAACATCGCAGACCACTTTTGCATAAACATCAAATAACATAATTTTGATACTAACAATTTATTATAATCCAATTATAAAATTTGTGATCTAGTATTTATTTCTCATATAAAAAATTTAATATATATATATATATATATACAAAAATTAATTTTCATATAAACGCTAAAGACAAAATTCATATTTTATCAAATAATATTCTTGGTTTGAATCATAAATCACAAAAATATTGCTCAAGGATGTACAGTCAAGATTATATCGAATATATAATCAGCGGAAAACTTAATCGTAATCCTAAAACCAATCTACTGTGATATGGGTAAAACATAATAGAATTTTGTACCTTTATAAATTTGTATGGTAATCATATGACTAACCCAACTTCAAAAGCTTGAAGTCTCCACGGGTTGCACACCAAGTTTTGATATTTCTTTAAGAACGATTTTGGCTTGGAAACCTTTTGCCTTTTTTGGCCTTTTGTTTTTTTAGAGAAAAACAAAACTTTATTTACGTATAATAAAAAACATAGTAATTATGATAATTTTAGAGAAAATGAAAATTGATTATCTTAATAATCTGGTCAACTTCCCTAATGGATAGTGACACATTCCGAGTGCAACTCTATGACCTAAAATCCATCAATAAATAACATTAGTGGGTTCCTTATGCCTCAGTTATATGGATATCGAGTAGAACCTCTGAATAATATTGTTATAACTTTACTAGCCCAACTAGAGAGATTTATGTATAATAGAGGCCTCTTTGATGCATGTTTGTGACATCTAGTTACATACATTAATAATTTACTAGTAAAGTATTTACTTTCACATCATAAAAAAGATCAAGATTTCACCAATTTTTAATTTGTTTTTAAATATTATTTTCTAAACATAATTAAATAGTAAATGTCTTAAAATTTATTTAGTTTATATGATAATTTGATATCATGGTAGAATATGAAATGTAAAAATTTAGAATTCAATATCCAAAAAAAATAATAAGTAAAAAATATTAAAATATTTAAAATTTGTTCAATATAAATAAAAAAAGTACTCTATGAATAATAATAATTTTTTATTATCACTACTTTTAATAAAATATGTGAAAATTTAGTAAAAATGCTTTGTACTGAGCCAAGAAAAAAATTGACTAAAATATATTTTCTACATAAATTAGATTAAATTTTGATATATAAGACCATAATTAGCATTATTAATATTGTGAAATAATATGGGTAATATTTAAAACTCGTGAGGGGTTCTCTGATTTTACTATACTTCATGGAAAAATTACATTTTCTCATTTATGTTTCCTAAACGATTGTGAAAGCGTTAAGTTATACATACTTTAATTGTGAAGAATTTGCATTTCGAGCATAAACACCTAGATAAGAAGATACTGCATTTCTGAAAAGTTAATAAATTGAATATGTAATCGCATAGTTTTTTAGGGATGGTGAAGAGATTGGGTCTTATATTCTATTTTTCAGATATATACTTTACCTTGAAAATTTAATTCTTATGTGTATTTTCGTTGATGATTATAGAAACATTGTTGATGATAGTCAAGAGATTAATTTTGAGATTTTTTATTTCTCCGTCTTCTTCGCCTGACCATATTAGGCGTTATACCTTTTCACTTTTTGGAGGTCCACAATGCGTTTATTCTTCATCGTTATTATCCATCTCCTTAGTATCCTTTTCAGCTTAACTCTTCAAGTATCTTCACTCAAGCTCCAATTGTTCAATTTCAAGCACTCACTCAATCTTATTCTAGTTTCAAGAATCATTTTCTTCTAGCTTTTCTTCTCAATCTTTATCTTATTGGCTCTTCTCGTCTATCATCTTCTCATTGTGTTCATAATTCCTTGAACATGCAAATCAAACTACCAATCTCAGTTTTATCATTCGACGAAACATATTCTGAATATATCGTTTGAATAGTTTTTAGGCTAAGAATTCTGAAAAATTTATTTTTCTGCTTCTTAACACAATATAATATAAAGAATAGTCCATTTGTCAAAATTATAATATTAGATTGTTCAAGTTTTACCTTGGGTCTCTATTAACAATGTTTCTAACTAAATATATGATCATTAAAAAATTTAGAAAAAGTTATCGTAAAATTTAAAGAGACATTCATCAAAATATATTCCAACCCATCAAGTGACGCCAACATCTAAGGTGAAAAAGGGTCGGGAACGCGACCCAAATGCCCAAAAATTAAATTGGACCCTATCATGGCCAGGACCAAAAAATAAAAACAAAAAGTAACACCATTAATGGTTAAGTGTTGATCCATAGTTTTATATTACTTGATTTAAGACGAGATTTTAAAAAAAATTGCGTGATTCCATGTTTTTAGAGAACTGAAGGTTTAAATTGTACATTTAAAAAAATAATTAAAAACAAGAATGTATAATTTAATAATGTGTATTGATAATAAGATTGGATTAAAAAATAAACAAAAGAAACACAGTTATATTTAGTTCACCATATATTTAAATACATTTTTTTATTTGATCAAAAATCAATAAATTAAAATCATGTAAATAAAATGTAAAATATATTATTTAAATATGAAGGATATAATTTTGTACAACAATATTTTTATTTTAATAGTTTTTCACCATAAAGTATAAAGATCTGTTGAACAATATCTTTATTTTGTAATATAGTTAATTAGTAAAAAAATATGACAATCAATAATCTAAATATATTTGTTATTAAATTTTGATTTATTTTTTAGATTTTTAAGATAGTTTTAATAGAAAAAATAATACGAGAGATAGAAAAAAATCACTAGTTTAATGAAATGATGAATTCGACTAAGAAAATGAAATGAAATTATATAATAATGTATTATGCACTTAAATTTTGAAAAACGAATAATATAGGTTTGTATCTTAATCATGGTTAAGGTTTATAAATTGTTTTTACAAAAATATTTAGATTTGATAGAATTTTAAAATAGATCGATCTTTAAGATTGGGCCGTTCACACCTGGCATCATACATCAACTATGTCAACCCCAGATAATTGTTTAAACAAGACTAAAGGCCCACATATTAAGAAACGATATATTGTAAGGAAGCCTAAATTTTTTAGAGTTACTCAAAGCTGTCATATATAAACTGACTTGTCATTAATACTTTCTAAAAACCTAATTTCACAGCCTCTCTGTCTCACTCTCTCTTTCTCTTTCAATTCAGACATGGACTTTCATCTCGAAAACTCAAGTGAGGATATCTTTGGAGATCTTTCACCAATTTGCTCCACTATCTCCGGTGAAATCTCCCCACCGCGACCCACCACGATCATCACTGCTGCTTCCACTATTGAGAAGAAGAAGAGGAAGACTGGTGATTTATCACCTAGTACTGGTAAATCACGAAAACAAAATAGATCAAAAGACCGTCACTGCAAGGTTAATGATAGGGACCGAAGAGTTAATGTTCCGCTTGTTGCAGCGGACCGTATCTGCCAGCTCACAAAGGAGCTTGGGCTCAAATCAGACGGCCAAACTATTGAGTGGCTGCTTAGGGCTTCTGAGGAATCCATTATAGCGGCAACAGGTACGGGTATAATCCCGGCTGCCATTACCACCAGTACCCGACCATCCCACTAGTTAAGAAGTTGTTGGTATTTTATATATATTTAATTGTTGAAACATTGGGTGTACTTTTTTTTATTGAAAACTAGTTTTTTCATGGCTTTTCTAATTTTTTGCTTCTGCCAAAAAGAAGAAGATTAAAATTACTATTTTTTTATTTTATTTTTTTGGAAAATTGAAGGATAGGCCGAACCAAATATATTTATTGATCTTAATTACATCAGATTAAATAATAAGAAATTAATAATAGTTTATAGAGTAAGTAATCTATTAAATTGTGTTTATTAAACTGAATTTTCCTAATTAAAATTCTATAATAGTGTTCTTATAATTAAATAACAACATTTTACCAATTTTTATATAAAAACTACTAGAACATATCCAACGACACATTTGGATCACAATATTCATATTTCACAACGTAATAGTAAGAAATGGAGGTTTTTTTAACTACTCTAATGTTCACTATTGATGATGCCTTAACAACGCATAACACACACTATTTATGAGTATTTTGCACAAGTTTTTTTTGGTAAAAAAATATACAACATGATATAAGAAACTAACTTGATTATTGTTCTGTATACTAATTACTTATAGTTATCACCATTCATGCGACACATAAATTAAATTAAAATTTTGATATCATCAAATATCTATCACTACTGCCACCCTCACTTACTATATCATGCAAATATGGATTGAACACAATTTGTATGTATTACATAACATATAAATAAATTAATTGTGCATTTCAAAAAACATAATGTGTGTTTTATGAAAGATATACTTTTAGTTGATTTGAAATTCTAATCTTGAATGTTAACTGATACGCCCCTTACTACTGAATTGTCACAGAATTTGATCTTGAAAAAATTATTTCAAGTGTGCAATATGACGCTTGCAATCTTAGTCTTAATTTATACTTGAGTTGTTAATTTTACTGATTCTTTGTTAGCTTAAAGCATATTAAGCTTGCAAACTTTTAATCAAAAACTGCAGAATGACAAAATTGAGGCAAATAACAAGTTTGTATTCATAACATCACCAGTTCAAACAAGTTTCATCATTTTACGTGTTCAATCCATCAATATTTTATGCCGCATATTCAGAAAATGAATCAAAATTGTATAAAAACATACTAACATTTTATTAATCATTGAATATACAACTACAAGATCTTTTAAGGAGAAATTTGAGATAAAAAATCATCTGTGATGTAAAATTGTTGCTGGTTTTATTATGGTATATTATTATAACTGTGGAAATATATGAGTATACTTTTTATTTGAAAACTAGTTAATTTATGGTCATTTTTATTATGGTGCTTCTTTCTGCTCAAAATAAGAAGAAAATAATAACTTCCTTGTGTTCTTTTATGTTTTAAGATTCGTAAGGATAAACGTGATGTAAAATGTATGGATTAATTAAACTTTAATTACATGAAATTAAATTGTAGAAATTTAATTACAATTAATAAAGTGAGTCATTTATTACATTTTGTTGATTAAAAGTAATTTTTCTAATCAAAATTATGTGGAAATTATAGGGATATGTATTATAATTAAATGTCTAAATAAAAATTGAGGATTTTGTTAGTCAACAATAGTCTAATAAGAGATATTTGAATTCATTTTTTTTTATGAATGAAACTTGTGATAAGTAATCTTAAAAGATCAAATATTTAGTTGGGCATCCTTCATATCTATGTTTTATTTATTCCGAGGTCTATAAAAATACAAACTAAACTATTAACCTATCCCTAATTTAAACCTTCCAGAATGTTAATGATGCCTCCGTACCTGCTGTAGCTTCCCCTTTTCCTAGCCTATTTTTTATTTATATGGAACGTGTAGAAAGATGATACCACCTACTATTCTCCTTTGATCCTCCTCGGTAATGGATTGAGCTTCCAACTAGCTGTTGACACCTACATGATACCTTGAACAATCTCAGGGTTATGCGAGAAGATATTAATCTCCTCGTTGATGAAATTTTTTCTTATTTGTAATGCCTCAATAATAGTTTGTGCTTCCCTTTTAACTAGTGAATCGCAAACGTTTTTCTTAGAATGATCTAACCTTATTCTATTATATTTATGAATCTAAACAATACCAATTTATGTGGGTTGATATGGTTGATCAAAAGAAGCATCATATGAAAATGTGATGTCCTTCTGAAAGTCCATATTGTTGTTCATAGATTTCGAAAGTGGGTTATTCAGAAGTTGTGCACTATTTATGATATTTCAACTATCGCCAAAGAATTCTTTAATGTTGTTATTTGTGGTTCGAATAATTTTACATGTACTCACATCAGTTTTATTTATGTCTTTTTTCCTTTTTGACTTTCCATATATATCATATCATAAATAGTACATATGCAATGATAAGTCTTGGTTGCCAACCTTTTTCGTATATATATTAATAATATTAAGAATCCACTCACCAAATGTCTGTGTAATGTTTGAGGTATTCAGATTTGGGGTGATAAACTAGCAAAAATTGTTTGGCACTACCCACATGTTAACAACAAATGAATAACTGTTTCACCTTTCGCGTGAAACCATTCGTATTCAGCTTCTAAACTGCACTTTCTCTTTTTCATATTTGTACATGTTGGTATCGCGTTATTACATGCTTTACAAACGAAAATTATTTCTCTTGTGGGTATGTTTGATTTCTAAATCGTAGTCCATAAACGTGTAGTTGTATCCGGTACCGAAGACAGTCTCTATGGTTCACAAAACACATGATTATCCATTAGAAATTTGTATCCCGTTTGCGTCACATATTGTCCATTTTTTTAGTGTGACCAAATGAAATCATATTGTTCTTCTAGCTTTAAAAAGAATTTTTCCTTGTGATCATTATCTATTAATTTTGTATTCGACACATTCCTATCTGCTTTCCACAATTCACACACTTTATTAAAATTTCAGTTAGGTAGTCTTTCCAATTCCAATAAGTATGTAACCATTTTTCATAAACCAATAAATTTTTGTTTCCTATATGATACATTACATATTGTTTCAAAAAATACCGATCTTCGTGAAGGATAGGCCAATACCATATTCTACTTTGTCTCGGTTTAATATCTAATAAATTAGATTTAGGATAATAAATACCTTTCAAAAGTCTTTATGCAAGCAAACCTGGGTTATTTAGGATTCCTCACACTTGTCTTGCCAAAGATTCGTCTTCATACTTTTAAAATCTCAAAATCCCATTTCTCCAAATAATTTTCCTAGTGCCAGTTTTTTCCAACTTAGCCAATAAATACGATTTCTTTCTCCTAAATCCACTAGAAATTTGTAATTTCTTAAATGAACTTTTTACACAAAGTGATTGGAAACAAGAATATTGACATAATATACGTTGTAATAGAATGTAATATAACTTCGATAATTACTTATTTCCCACCTTCTGATAGCAGTTGAGCGATCTTTTTTTTCGTGATATATAGTCTTTGACTTATCATGTTCCGTAATTCCACAGGTGTATCATTACCATACAAAACACTGACTTATTAAAATTAATAGGTTGTCCAGAACCTTCACAATAAATGCTAATACAATATTGATAAAATCTTCGATCTCGTGCTCTCGAGTGTTAAAAATATAGAGAATTGCCTGCAAATAATGGATGTATCACAATAGGGTAATTCCTTGTAATTTATATACCAATTTATGTAAAGTAATTAAAATAAAATCCCATCATACTTGGTCATAAACTTTTGCAATCTCTAAGATTGTCATCATATGTTTGGGTTTTTTCCTTTTATTCTTCAAGTAAGATTATACTTCATGTGCTACCAGAATATTATCTTGAATCACCAGTCCTTTGATGAGAGATGACTGGTAGATGATACTATATCGATCATATATTCTTGCAATCTGTTTGCTAATATTTTGCAATAATTTTATATCCAAAATAGACATACAAATTGGGCCCATAATTTCCTGTTCTACATCTTGTGAATTAGTTTCTTTAATCTTTACAGTATCCATGAAAGAAATTTTCTACATCCAATATTTCTTCTTTTCATGTTCCATGTGTATCTTTAACTCTCATGATCCTATTCCACTACAGAGTTGAATGGTAGATATATGAAGAAAAAAATATTTTTATCTCCACATTTAATTCAAATTTGTCTTGATCTATTTGACCAATATTTTTACTCATTTTCATACCCAATTTTTATTTTTTCTTTCAAATCATTTTCCTCTTTTTGAACTTTCTTAGTTGTATTTAAATTTTCCATTTCAATGAATCAACCATTAATATCTAGTTTAACTTTTTCTGTTCTCCATGCAAGTATTCTTGCTCTACTTTTGAGAGATGTAACCGTTTTATTTCTTTTGATAACAGATGTAGGTAATGAAATATCGATACTTGTATCTCACAAAGTTTATTTAAATACTAGACCATATTGTTCACTTTCTATAAAAAATATTAAAAACAAAACCATGTATGATCTTGAATTATTGAAGAATCATAGTAGAGTATTAAGATGAGTGATAATCAGAAATCCTACTGAACAAATACTTGTGCATTTGAAAAAATATCAATCCAATAATTCGAAGAAAATGCCCAGTCAATTTCAACCTTGACAAGGTCTTGCTCCCTACGATGGTCAGTGCATGTACAAAAATAAATATAAGATTAAATCTCAGCAAGACCATTATTCGACATAAAATTATTAAATTCCATAATGTGTTTGTTAATAGGCTGTATGTTTCTATACATTTCACTACCGTTTAGGTATCATTAGAACCACCGATAATCATCCAAGGTTCACTTATGTTATTGGTCCAATTAGTTTTATCATACTATTATTTAGGTTTATCATCAAATTATTCGGGGCATAAACACACACTATATAATAGGGAAAATTGATATTACTATTGTGTAAAATACAACGAAAATGACTAGACTAAACAACATAAAGAGTCACACTAGCCTACTAGACAAGACAATTCCCCAAAATGATAAGCACTACCAACGGGGTCTGTAACTAAATGGTTTTCATAGCAATAAATATTTAAAACATCAAACACGTCCTTAGTACATAGCACTATTTCAAAATAAAACACACTATATGAGGCTTATATCTTTCTAGTACGGTCATAATTCTGGACATCGTCAAAGGTGTTTATATACCTTGACAATTCCAAACAATGGTCACCATCCTCGGTTCACGGCTACTCTTACGGTGCAGCTGCCATTTTCTTCTCTTTTATCTGTTTGTCGATACTGAAACCAAATCTCAATCTAGATTTGTTCTTAATATTGCAGTCTTCTTTCTCACTAGCAGAGTCATCCCAAAATTTTCCAAACTCCTTATCCTCACCACTATAAAGAATCCTAGGATCTTCCTCCTCTAGATCCTCCAATGAGTCATAATCTTCATAATGGACTCTTTCATCACAAAAATCTTGTAACTCATTATCTGATAAGTCAAGCCACCCTTCACAACTCTCACTATCATCACTAGAAGTATCGACATATCTATTTCCTATGACTTGTTCATTAATGCGAACACCTTTGACCTTGAAAATATTTTCCAAACCCTTCAATTGCTTAATATTACCTTGAAATCTCCTCATGTAGTCTTGTCTTCTTTTAAGTGCACAACGCTTCCCAATATCCTTAACGAATTTGCCTTATCACATATAGTCTTAACACCTTTGGATGATTTAGATTTGAACTCATCACCAACATCATCTTGAACTGACACAAAATTAATGTATATATTCTCCGAAGCCAAAAGATGAACTCATAACTCACATGACCAACTCCTGTAATTATAACCTCGTCACCTCCCTTCTTCTCATTCAAGATGTTCTCTACATTATTCACTTGATTATTACCTAAGTGCATGTCTCTAGCTTCTTGTATAATCTAATTAAGTAAACCTTTACCACAAAAATCTCGATCCATATATCAATTCTCCTATACTGAGAATCCAATTTTGGTGTACAACCCACTATCCTGGGTTTCTTATTCTCCTACCCCGTTTGTGGTGTAGGTGTAAGAGATCCATCTTGTCAATTCTCAAACATAAAGTTGTCATAATCGACAACCTTAAAGTCGTTTAAGATGAAAAATCATGATATAGTAAAGGGCAAGATGCCAAAATTACAAAAAATGGTACCCCCTCCAGCTTATAATAGGTATGTGATAAGGTGGACCAGCCATGCCCACTTTCCGAGCCCTTCTTCTCTCGATTCCTCTTCGTAGTGGCAGGTTTATCATGTTTAGATAAAATTAAAAATATTTATGTACATTAAAAATAAGTTTTTCATATCACTAATTACCTTGGATAGTGGTATACATGTTTCCTTGATCGGTACATTATTTGGTTTTTAATTAATTTCCATTGAGTATGTTCTTGTATTAATTACTATATCTTCTCTGATCAATTAGGTATAGCCCTTAGTATTTAGGCTATTCATTAGTAGTGACGATCATCCGGAAGGGAATCTAATTACATAACTAGGATATAAATGTGTGGTGTATGTTATTAAGCCTGGAGGCCTTAACTAACCACGTGGACAATTGGATAAAATCTTAATCATTCGAAAGTAGTTTATTTTCACCCTGACGGGGTCAGTAATACCGTAAAATAACTCATAAGTCTACCCTAACGGGAGTTAGGAAGACATTAGGATCCCTATTATTGTGAAATTACACATTCACCCTTATTCTTAGGAATCATAAACTCAATAGGATAGGTTCATACTTGCATCTCCTTATCTTATTTGCATAATCATTTATTTTTTATTTTATTTAATTTGGAAATATAACACTTCACTTACTTGATTTTTAATCAAAAAAATTAAACCATCATAATCTAATATTGAACACGAATTTAGAATAACTACTTATATCCCTGAGAACGAATCTTATTTAACAACTGTAAGCTTTAAACAAACTGTGCACTTATAGTGAGTTTCTCGTGGTAGTATTGGGTGTGTGTTCTTTTATTATCTTTATATATTCATTAATTTTTCACACCTTTACCGCTACAACTAACCTTATGATTCACGTGTGAAAAATCCTTCATAATATATATATATATATATATATATATATATATATATATATATATATATATATATAGCAATATGTTTGATCAACATGTTTTTTTATTATTAAATTAAGCACGTTACAATTCATACTAATATTATGCGTAGACTCATTTATAAAATATGTGCCATGTTTTCTTATGATTACTTTATTATAGATCCTACCACAATAGCATGTAAACTTAGTTACAAAATAACCTTTAATTATCATACACTTGTAAATAACGATATTGGGTGATTTTAATTTTTTATTAACGTAATAAACCTCGCTAGTTACCTTACAGTTTTCACTAACTTTGTTAGTGTTATTAAAATTAACCATCACAATCATATTTACCATAATTTTCATATTGTAATTCACCTTCTCGTAAACTTCAAAAGGTATTTCGAGATTGTACTTCATACCTTGGAGAGTGTTATACATGTTTCCTTGATCTGCATGTGATTATAATTGGTATTGTTTGTCATATTCCCATGTGTGTTGTCCTTACATTGATCATGGTCTAGAACCTATCTTACGTTTGATAATATTGATAATCCTGCTTAGCTTGTGGTATCCATCAGATTTTGAATAAATGGTAAAGTCTCGGGAATTGATGAATTAATAAGCAATCAATGAGTTTGATTATAGCAGATTTGAGGTTTAAATAATTGGAGTAGAAGAAGAAAATGTAAAAAGTGGAGTTGATGAGTGTTTCTTAGGTGCTTGATATATATATATATATATATATATATATATATATATATATGGGTTTGATGTGAATTATTACTACTATATGGGTTTGGGATGGTCTATTACATTTTGACGGTAGGAGTTAAAAAACATATAATCGTTTGAAAAAATCCCTTGACGCTAAAATTCTATATATAAATTTGAGGGTATATTGATAAATATGTTACTTAAATATTTCAAATTGTAATATTTTGTTTAAATATTAAATTTACGTCCCCCAAGGAATCATGGTGAATAAAAATAATATATAAATAAAATTTATAAAGATGAAATCTATATCTTTTATGGTAATTTGGATGGTTTATATAAATTTTCACTTACATTGTTTCTCATAATGAAAAATTTACAAGACAATTTTATGATGCATCACTAAACCCATGAAGGTTGTAACCCTTATTATACCCTCTACCTCCCTTTAATCCTTGTGTATATATCTTAGCATTGTCATTATTTTGTGGATTTCTACATATATTCTCTTAGATAATAGTATATATATCAATGTTATTGGTAATAGAGTAGTAAGTGGATATTTTTCTGAAGAAGATGAGAAGCGTGTAAAGAGTGAGGTTTTTGTTATTTAGAAAGAAGACATAATGGGGGAGACCGAACGTGCGATAATTGAAAAGTACAATGATTAAATGTGTAAAAAAACTGAGATACATCTAAAAAGGTATAATTTCTAATTTTTGAAAAGAAGGAGCGAGAGATGAATAAATTTGTAAATATGAAATATTTTTAAAGAATGGTATCTTTTACAAAGAATGAGTAACACAATATTGTTCATTAGAGGAGTCATATATGTTGACTTAGCGTGATATATCATAATAGTATTTGTGTCCATTTAGCGTAAAGTGGTTTTTAAAATATAAGAAAAAGAACATTATATTATACCCATTTCATTCCATATCATTATTTATTACAGATTTTAGAAAGAAAAAAATGTGTGAAAAGAATAGCTATAGGATTAACTCTGAATTGTAAGTCAAAGCCATAACCAACTTATTGAAGGCTATAGGATCAACTCTTAAAATAAGTCAAAATTCTTTTGAAATAATTTCAAAATATTTAGTTTACTTTATAAGAAAATCCCATATCTTATGGAAATATTCAATGTTTCCTAAGATATTTACAAAAATATGATATCTTAGTTTATAGAGTCATAATGATAGAAAGATTTGAGTTAATATAATTATTTTTGTTCTATAAAATTAAGTTCCTTGTATTATGAATATAGTATATTATTTAATAGTGGATGTCCAAAGGTTTACGGTTTTATGTTTTTTATTCATTAATTCTTAATTTGTCAAGTGAAGGTTCAATATATTCCCTATAAATATAAGACCACTTTCATTGTAATAGAACTAGTTCGTATTGGAATACAAGAATATATTCTCTCTTTGTATCGTTTCTTTCTTTAGTTTATAACACATTATCAGCACAAGTCTTTCTCTATTAAATTAATTTATTATTAAATATTCTTAGCCATGGTTAATCGCCGGTCTTTTTATCATTGAAGGAGTAATTCAATAGTGATCTAAGCGGTGCCCTAGGATCCTTCTCTCTTACGTGCAGTAAGCTTATAATATAAAACTTTGGATATTGCTTAAATGTTTGATTGCTTCATTTATCCATTATTGAAATACTTTTGGATGTCTAAAAAAGCGTCATGTGTTTTGAGGTAAAAGCTTATCACCATCAAGGTTACAAATGCTTTGAACATTAATGTAATAAAGAAAGTCTTTACTGAATATTATGAAAATGATAAGGTAATATTTATTTTTAATAATTTTTATTTTAGTTATATACCATGGTTCTTTAAATATCTTAGTTTCCTTTAATTTTTATCCATATATTTTTGTTAAAATTTTTTGGAGCAACTGTAATTTTCTTTTTGAGTTATGATATCTTAGGTTCAAGACTATCAAAATAATTATTTCAAAAAAATAGGTATGGATTTGTTCGCATAAATCAATTACGAGAAGTTTATATAATTTTGTTGTGTAAAATATTTTGATTAATATTAAACGAAAGAAGTATTTCTAAAGGCCGGAAGCCTATATAAATAAATTACATGAATAAAGCCTAAATTTCTTTTTGAAGGGTTTGAAAATGCAAATCGTGTTATTCTAGTCATGAAGCCTACAATGAATCCTATAGGGTAGAAGTCTAAAATAATACCTTATATGCCGGAAGTATAAAATTAATTATATATGCATTAAACCTAAATCTAAAGCAATAGACCTGAAGCCTTGAAAAAATATGCTCGAAGCATAATATTTATTTTTAGGTCCAAAATCTTGAGAAAAAAATATTTATGCATGAAGCATAGATTAACTATTTTTAGTATGAAAGTCATAACAAATATTGTAGACATGAAGTCTAGTTGGTGGATCAAGAATTGAAAAAAAAAGGCTCGAGTCCATCACTCCAAAAAAGTATAGGTTTGAAACAAAAATTGGTCTATGATGAATAAATCATATGTATATCATGGATATTTAAGAAGTGACTTGTGTTAAATAAAAGGAATACGGACTAAAAGACTTGATAATGAATTATTTTTATAAATTTTATGAACCCAAAGTTTGTTGATTACACAGTAATGGAGATAATACTCATGATTTAAAAGTTTGTTCATATATATAATTCCTAAAGCAATATTATGAACCAGAAATTCGTTGATACATTTTTCTTATACCATTTGATAAATATTTCTTGATTAATTGAAAACTTGTTTTCGTAACAAAATGTATTTTTTCATAAAAATGACATTAAATTAGGGGGAGGTAAGTTTGAAAAACTAAATAATTTTATTAAGTGTGCTACTTATTTTTTTGGAGAATTTGTGCCAAGTTTGTATAATAAAGGTTTCAAACTTATAACCTCCTTTGTAAATATTAGAAGTCTTACCATTTGGTCAAAGTAATCATTTGCTAATACATTGGGAAAATGAAAGTGTTAGTACAAGTTCATGTACTACTAAATTAAATGAGGATTTTAAACGGGCAAATCTAATATTATCCAGTGGAACATATATCCATCTTCTTGTATCAAATCACGCATATACTCCTGAAGTAGCTATAGCGTGAACAAAGGTTTTACAAAATACTATGAGATAGGTTTAGTACAAGTTCATGTACTACTAAATTAAATTAGGATTTCAAACGAGCAAATCTAATATTATCTGGTGGAACAAATATCCATCTCCTTGTATCAGATCACGCATAATTTCCTGAATTAGCTATAGCGCGAATAAAGGTTTTCCAAAATACTATGAGATTGTTTGTCTCGTAACCAAGCAAAGAAATGAATTATTGATATGAAAATACTAACTCATCTTCCGTTTACTCAATACTATTCCCTGAAGTGGTTAAAATTACATTCCCCAAACAAATGCAACAATTTTCAAATACAAATTAAAATAAACATTGTGGGGACAAAATTTGATTGAATAAAATCACAAAACCTGGCTCAAAAGCATTCCATGTAGTGGATGGAATTTTATTCCTTGTAAAGACTGTTGCATTTTTCAATCTCTTTGAAAATGGATATGTAAACAAAACTGGTAGGGTTACATGCGATTAAATATTGTATTCTCTGGCTAAAATTATTCATTATAGTGAATAGAACTGCATTTCCGGAAGAAAATGCTATGTCTTCTAATTTGTATTGGAATCAACGTCGTGGTGATCATAACTTCACCTGAGGGTGAAATCACGATAGTGCTGCAAAGTTTGCTTTGCAGGTATGTTTTCATAAAGTATATATAATTTTTATATGTATATATATATTATTATTTTTACTAGAATTGATGTTAAGAGAAAGAAAATGAGGTGATGACAACAAGATTTATCAATAAAAAAAATGATTAATAGCAAAGCAAACCGAAAAAGACGAGATTAATTATTTCATGAGAATACAAAGAAAAAATGGAATAGCGTCGCTATATACTTCTAAACTTCAAGGTTACATAATTATTCTATTGAATTAGTGATGTCTCCCTAATTGTTCTTATTTTCGACCCTTGGGAGACATCATTTTTGGTGTTTATTTACTTAATTCGATAGACTTTTGGACTTAATATGCAATAATCCGGAATTCCCTTTTTATTTCTAGCATTTTTAATTTATTAAACTTTTGCGCGTAATATTGGTATTTTTAGTGAAAGGTTTACAGGTTTTAGATTTTAGCTAGGAGTGGAATCCGTGGAGAAAGTCAAAGATCGTGAATTAGAGTCAAGACTTGAAGACAAATCCCGAAGATATTATTTTTTAGAGCTGAAAATCCATTTTCCAGGCCATAGATTGCTGATTTCGAGGTGCTTAAGCGATGATCTAGCTGTTGACCTTTGAAGAGAAATCATTCCTTATCGAGTTACGGAACTTTAGCAACTGGATGAGGTCAATCGGAGTCATAACGCATCGGGAAAAGCCGTTTTAGTGAAGGTGTATCAGCAGTTACGGGATTTTGGGCTTAGAAAGTCGGCTTGGACATTTAATTAATATTCTATTTTCTGGTCCAAGCCCTAGAACGAATTTATGCTTATAAAAGGAGGTCTGGACTTCTATTTTTCACACAATTCACATTCCACAAGATTAAACACCAGAGAGAAGCAACAGAAGGAAGAAAGAAGAAGCTACAAGAGCTGGAGTGGGTCTATAGCTCCGTTCGTAGTCATTCCAATTCCGGAAATTAGGTTCTTTTTATATTTTAATTTTGTAAACAATAGAATTCCATTTCTTTTAATTTAGTTTTTAATTTTAATATGAGCTAAATCTTTCATAGTGCTTGAGAACAAACAATGGGTGAATCTTAATTTTATGAAATAACGAATGTTGAATTTGGGTTTATGCTAAATTAAATTAGATTGGGTCTATTACTCTTTTCGATAATTGGTGATTATTTACTTATTTTAGAGTCGCGAACTAAAATTAGGTATTAGTATCTAAGCTATTCCACATAAGTGGCGTGTGGATCATCCTGACGGAGGGTTTACGTATAGAATTAATTATTCAATCTAGGATAAAAACTATTGATTCTGACGAACTTAGTTAATTCTAGGGCCAATGAGGTAAAACACTTAAACATCCAATGGTGGATCATATTTACCCTGACGGGACTAGTGACACTTTAGGATTGCCTTATAGTCCACCCTGACGGGGGTATAAGGAATTTAGAATCCCGACCATTGTAATTGACCATTTTAGCCCTTAAACAGCATAAGTTAGGAAATAAGATTAGGAGGATCCTTGCGTTCTCAAGTACTACCTCGCATATTGCGTTTTCACTCATTTTACTTGCGTCTTAGCTTCTACTTGCAGTTATAAATTGTTTTTCATTTAGTAGTTTTAATCAACAAAACCAAACAAACATTTTATTATCTTTTACTTTCTTAAGTGCATCAATCACTATTTGCTAGACATTGTGATCAACCATTCCGTCCTTGGAACGAATCTGATTTATCAGTTATACTACTTGGGACAACCGTACACTTGCGGTTGTGGTTCGATTAGCATTTGCATTTATTTTTAGAACACACAAAGGACCATCAAGTTTTTGGCGCCGCTGCCGGGGACGGTAGCGTGTGACCACGGTGTTTATCCTTTAGTGATAGTGCATTTATTTTATTTTTGTTTTTATCAGTTTTACGCTTTTTGTTTGTTTATCTTTCTCAGGTTTTTAGGTTTGGTGTATGCGAAGAAGGCTATTCAAGGATCTAGAGCCAATACCTCCGATCCTTAGTAATCCAGAAACGTTGATCAGACTTGCTAACAAGAGAAGAAGAGAACGAGAAGCTTTAGAAGTAGAAGAGTTAAGTAACAGAATGGAAGAAGTTCATCTTCAAGACAATCAACCAGAACAAGTAGGCGCAGGAGGCCAACCTTTGGATCCTGGCGTTATTCCTCCGGTTCCACCAGTGAATCCTAATCCTCCAGTCCAGATAGTGATGAATCATGATCCGTGGTTTACTAATGGTCCTCCAGAAGTCCCATTCCGTGCCCTTGCTATAGGAGTAGGTGCTCCAAATATTAATGTTCCGAGATTCCGACCAGATTCGGGTATGTTAGCTCAGTTTTAGAACTTTGGAAATTTTCGTGGTAGACCAGCAGAAGATCCTCTCAGGGCAGTACAGAAATTCAAACAGATATGTGATTCTTATATCACACAAGGGGTTTCGAGAGAACAAATGTACTTTGCTGCTTTTAAGTTCTTTGTTACCGAGGGAGCAAGTGAATGGCACGATACGCAAGATCCTACGAAGATCACCAATTGGGACCAATTAGAGATTGCTTTCTTTGACAGGTATTACCCAAGTAACATGAGGTTGGATGCTGAATTAGAATTGACGCATTTCCGTCAAGAATATGATGAAACTTTGGGTAAGAGTTGGACAAGATTTCAGATGTGCTTACGTAGAGTTCCTAATCATGGCTATTCAGAACAACAACAGCTTAAGATCTTTTATAGAGGCCTTGATGGGAAATCGAGAGAGAAATTGGATACACTATGTGGAGCAGGTTTTCTACAAGTTCAACCCGCTCATGCTAAAATCATTTTAGAGAGAACAGTTAAGAAAGAAGTTGGGTGGAATTCCGTAAGAACACCAGTTAAGGGAGTGAATAATGTTGACATGGAAGAGAAATTTGCTACGCTTGAGAATAAGATTCAGAATACGATAGAGCAACAATTGAAGCAGCTTACTTTAGCTGTAAAGGAAGTCCAATAAAATCAATATAATTTTATGATTTAAGATCTAATCCATTGTTAAGACTCTAGGTGTGCTAGATAAATCCTGGTCACGGCCTCCAAGTAGGGTTTACGAATTCAACCACTAGGAATGAGTGCTCCACTTTCAGTCTCCATCCCTTTCACATGGATCATATATGTTCCCATGCTACCTCGATCGTCTGTCAATATACTCTCTGTGTGTAACCAAAACAGACGGTGTGGATGTAGACCTAGAACTGTCACCCAGAGTCTCGTATGACTGAAATTAAACCTATCTTTCAAGTCCATATGGTACAAAAATTCGATATAAATGTTAGTCGAATTATTGATATAAGTTTAAGTCGATATAAGTTTGAAACTTACATCACAACAGTGATAATGCTCATCCCTCCAACCTCCCTTGTTTTAAGAGAACCCAATTTTGGTGTAAAACCCCACTATCCTAGGTTTCTTAATTTCCTTCCTTCCTTTGTGGTATAGGTGTAAGAGCGTCATCTTGTCAATTATCCAACATAAAGGTGTCATAATCGACATCCTTAAAGTCATGTAAGATGAAAAATCACGATATAGTAAAGGCTAAGATGCAAAAATTTACAAAAAATGGTAACTCCTCCAGCTTATAACAAGTGTGTGATAAGGTGGACCAGCCATGCCCACTTTCAGAGCCACGCTTCTCTGTATTCTTCTTCCTATTGACTGACCTAGCATGTTTAGATAAAATTATGAATATTTATGTACATTAGAAATAAGTTTTTCATATCAGTAATTACCATAAACTCCTTGGTTTCCTACATTTCCCACATCTATGGTCAGTCTTCCCGCCTCATATCCTCGGAAACTTCACTGGTTTCAATCCCTTTTATATGAATGGTACTATTTTGATCCCTGTACCGGGCTAAGCATTTTTTATGGTAAACTTTTTAAATCTTTTCCCTGTCAACTATGTGTCTCCATTTCTTGAAAATAAAAATATCTTTTCAAAAAAATATGAAACTAACTAAAAACTTTCATTTATCTAATTAAAATACAAACTACGAACTTATCCCTAAACTGGTCCATATCGGATACCTCTGACTTTGGGGGTTACTTTTCCAATTCAAATATTATTTGGGGTTGTGATCCCGTGTTGTGTTTCATACATGTAGGGAAAAATGGAGGTCCTCTTCCACATCGGGATTCAACGTGACGTCTTCTAAAGGAAATATCTACGGGGAGAATGCCCCAGAACTTTTCCTTGGCCTTCTATGTTGATCAGAGAACGTTTTTACCTTGACCCTTCCTTATTTGTTTTCGTGTGAGGGAATAAGGTTACATATACAAATACATGTTATGACCATTGAATAAAATATAAACAAGTACATTTTACCATTATTGTACAGCTCGAAAGTGGATTAGTGAAACCTTGGATGGGTCCCCTCCCTCGACATCTCTGCCGTGCCCACGTGACATGACATCGGCTATAATAATCTGGCACTCAAGTTAGTATTCACTGACTAAATTGTGAATTTATGGAACCCTAGGGACTAGTTTTCCAATATTTATACCCTAGGAATTAAAGTGTCGTTACTTTCACAAAATGCACTAAAAGCCCCTATATTTAGTCCATATAATACCAAATTGTGTGTCATAAGTCCCTATATTACTCAGAATTGTACTATAATTCTGTATTCATTAATAATTGCACTATAACCATTGCTTCTATATTTAATTAATTATTGCACTATAAATAAATTGCGCAAAAAGTACATATATTTTTGAAAATAAAACTAGATGTCCCTGTATTTTTCTAAAAATTGCACTACAACTTCCTATATGTTCAAAAGTTGCACTCAAAATCCCTCTATCTCTGAAAATTACACTAAAAGTCCCTATATCTTAATAAATTTAGTTTTTTAGTCTCAATTATAAAAATATTCTTAGCCTAAGTCCACACATTATATAAAATTGCGTCAGAAGACCTTTTTAATTAATAATTTCACTAAAAGTCCTTATATTTTAGCAACTTATCAACTTTAGTCCATATTGTACAAAAATTTGCACCATAATTCCCTACATAACTCACAATTTCACTATAATTCCATATTTAATTTATAATTTCACTATAAGTCCCTTTAAATCTCAAAAATATCATTTTTAGACTAGTTAATTCTCAAAAAAACAATCTAAGCCTCAATATACTAAAAAATGATTAAAAAATATGCATATATGTCCATATAATTCGGAAAAAAACAATAATACAACCTATAAGAAAGACTCTTAAGTTGTAGACACAATCTCTTAGATTTTACCAATCATCTTACTTTATTTGAGAAGTGATTTAATGGAAATTTTAAGAAATCTAATATTAGGAAGAAAATAGGAATAAGGATCTCTAAACACTATTATATATCTGAAAAATATATGGATTGTTATCTAAGAGATATATAATTGAAAACTTTAAAACATAAATGAGCCCCTGGTAGTCAGGCTATTTCACATACATAATAAAAATATGGTACATTACTTATTTTATCATATATAATAAGAGACTCAAAGTTATTTAGCCCCTGGTAGTTAGGTCGTTCATATTTAAATATGTTTTGCTAATCCATCCTATAATCAATTATTATCAACAACATATCCTCTGCATAGTCTAGACTAAAAGTTTGAGATCAATAAAATAATCAAATTATCAAATAATTTATGGTTTTATACTTTGTACTCGAATCACAAGTTTATCTGGTAGTCAGATCAAATCTGTAAAATCAACAAATATACCAAAATACTTGTGATGGACAAGTCTCACGAAACATATTACGTGTCATTTTTAATAAACTCAATAATTTTAATGTCAGTGGGAATAATTTAGAATTCATAATCTTAAATTTCTTAACTAAGAGCGACATTAAAAACGACATAAGAATGACATAGAGAGCATTTACCAAATAAATAGCTCATCAATTAAATTGAACAAATCACGATCGAGACTTGCAATTTCAAAAAATCATAAATTATTTTATAATAAATATGTCACAAAGACATGTCCGACATATGAAAAATATAACTAAAAAAAATTATACATCTCAATGTGTTATTTTTATTTACTTATTAAAATAAATCATCATATAAAACAAAATCATCAACTTGAAGTTCATTAACATATAATTATTGACTTTTTGTTTTATAATAGACATTTTGTTTCATGGTTAAAGACTATAATAGAAAATCACAGACCAAGAACCACTATTGGTCAAGTCCATTACAATGGATATTAAGAAAACCATATGTGTCTCCAATCGTGATAAAAATATAGCATAATCTTATAATCTAGTTAAAAGAAAAACGAATGTTAATGTACCATATATGTTATGCTATTGACCCAAAAACTACATTTCTTAATTTGTTTGTTGTCTTATCAAACATTCCCATTTTGTCGTTCTCTTTTTATTTAAACAAATGCAGCTCTAAATTTGAGCAATCTTTCAACCAAAGAAAAAATAACATCGCAGACCACTTTTGCATAAACATCAAATAACATAATTTTAACTTTAACAATTTATTATAAGATATGCGATCTAATATTTATTTCTCATATAAAAAAATTAATATATATATATATATATATATATACAAAACTTAATCATATAAACTCTAAAGAAAGAATTCATATTTTATCAAATAATTTTCTTGGTTTGAAACATAAATTGCAAAAATATGGCTCTTATACCACTTGAAGGATATACAATCAAGACTATATCGAATATATAAGCAGCGGAAAACTTAATCGTAATCCTAAAACCAATCTACTGTGGTATGGGTAAAACATAATAGAAATTCGTACCATTTTAAATTTGTATGGTAATCAAATGACTAACCCATTTTCAAAATCTTGAAGTCTCCACAGGTTGCACAACGAGCTTTGATTTTTCTTTAAGAACGATTCTGACTTGGAAACCTTTTGCCTTCTTTGGCCTTTTGTTTTTCTGAGAGAAAAACAAAAATTTATTTACGTATAATAAAAAAAACATTATAATTATGATAACTTTAGAGAAAATGAAAATTCAGAAAATGAAAAGTTATCAACGTATAATGAAAATTGATTATCTTAATAATCTGGTCCACTTCCCCAGTAGTTAGTGACACATTTCTCACTATTGGAGGTTCATGGTTATTGAGACTACTTATCCTCCAATGATCGCATGATAACCCTAGCATGAGCTATGGAGCCATTAGACATTAAAAATCATCCACTTTTATAACGAATTCAGCTAAAACCTAATGGATAATGCTAAGATAATATGAAACCCAAGGTAACGAGGGTCACTACATGGTCTGTTCCTTAGGCGAATGTCAAACCAAGTGCAACTCTATGAACTAAAATCCATCAATAAATAACTTTAGTGGATGCCTTATGCCTCAGTTATATGGATATCGAGTAGAACCTCTGAATCAAATTGTTATAACGTTACTAGCCCAACTAGAGAGATTTTTGTATAATAGAGGCCTCTTTGATGCATGCTTGTGGCTTCTAGTTACATACATTAATTTACTAGTAAAGTATTTACTTTCACATCATTATAAAGATCAAGATTTCACCAATTTTTAATTTGTTTTTGAATATTATTTTCTAAACATAATTAAATAATAAATTTATTAAAATTTATTGGATTTATTTGATAATTTGATATCATGGTAGAATATGAAATGTAATAATTTAGAATTCAATATCCAAAAAAAATAATAAGTAAAAAATATTAAAATATTTAAAAATGGTTCAATATAAATAAAAAAGCACTCTACGAATAATTATTATTTTTTATTATCACTATTTTTAATAAAATATGTGAAAATTTAGTAAAAATGCTTTGTACTGAGTTAAGAATTTTTTTTTCTTTTACTAAAATATATTTTATATATAAATTAGATTAAATTTTGATATATAAGACCATATTTAGCATTATTAATATTGTGAAAGAATATGGGTAATATTTAAAACTCATGAGGGGTCCGGTTTTTTGATTTTACTATACTTCATGGAAAAATTACATTTTCTCACTTATGTTTCCTAAACAATTATGAAAGCGTTAAGCTATACATACTTTAATTGTGAAGAATTTTCATTTCGAGCATAAAACACCTAGATAAGAAGATACTGCAATTCTGAAAAGTTAACGAATTGAATATGTAATCGCGTCGTTTTTTAAGGATGGTGAAGAGATTGGGTCTTATATTCTATTTTTTAGCTATATATTTTACCTTAAAAATTGAATTTTTGTGTGTATTTTCGTTGATGATTGTAGAAACATTGTTGATGATAGTCAAGAGATTAATTTTGAGATTTTTTTATTTCTTTGTCTTCGTCGCATGACCATATTAGGCGTTATGCCTTTTCAATTTTTAGAGTTCTAATGCGTTTATTCTTCATCATTATTATCCATCTCCTTAGTATCCTTTTCACCTTAACTCTTCAAGTATCATCACTCAAGCGCCAATTACTCAATTTCAAGCACTCACTCAATCTTATTCTAGTTTCAAGAATCATTTTCTTCTAGCTTTTCTTTTCCAACGTTATCTCATTGGCTCTTCTCGTCTATCATCTTCTCATTGTGTTCATATTACCTTGAACATGCAAATCAAACTACCAATCTCAATTTTATCATAAGACGAATCATGTTCAGAATATATTGCTTTATATTGATTAACACTGAAAATATAGGTTTTAGACGAAGAATTCCAAAAAAATCATTTTTCTACTCTAAACACAATATAATATAAAGAATAGTCCATTTGTCAAAATTATAATATTAGATTGTTCAATATTTACCTTGGGTCTCTATTAACCGTGTTTCTAACTAAATATATATGATCATTATCGTAAATTTAAAGAGACATTCATCAAAATGTATTCCAACCCATCAAGTGACGCCCACATCTAAGGTGAAAAAGGGTCGGGAACGCGACCCAAATGCCCAAAAATTAAATTCGACCCTATCATGGCCAGGACCAAAAAACAAAAACAAAATGTAACACCATTGGTTAAGTGTCTGATCTGTGGTTTTATATTACTTGATTTAAGGCGAGATTTTAAAAAAATTGCGTGATTCCATGTTTTTAGAGAACTGCAAGTTTAAATTCTACATTTGAAAAATAATTTAAAACAAGAATGTATAATTTAATAATGTCAAAAAAAATTAGTATTGATAATAAGATTGGATTAAAAAAAACAAAAGAATCACAATTATATTTAGTTCACCATATATTTAAATAAATTATTTTATTTGGTAAAAAATCAAAAAATTAAAATCATGTAAATAAAATGTAAATTATATTATTTAAATATGAAGAATATATTTTCGTAGAACAATATTTTTATTTTAATAGTTTTTCACCATAAAGTATAAAGACCTGTTAAACAGTATCTTTATTTTGTAATATAGTTAATTAATAATAAAAATCTTACAATCAATAATCTAAAAATATTTGTTTTTAAATTTTGATTTATTTTTTAGATTTTTAAGATAGTTTTAATAGAAAAAAATTATACGAGGGAATAAAAAAACAAAAGATGAAAACGAGAAATAAGTTATTTCTAAGTTAGAAAAAAATCACTCGTTTAATGAAATGGTGAATTGGAATACCTAAAATTAAAAGAAATTATATATAATGTATTATGCACTTAAATTTTGTGTAAAGAATAATATAGGTTTGTATTTTAATCATGGTTAAGTTTTATAAGTTGTTTTTTACAAAAATGTATAGATTTGATAGAATTTTTAAAATAGATCGATCTTTAAGATTGGGTCATTCACACCTGGCATCATACATCAACTATGTCAGCCTCAGATAATTGTTTAAACAAGACTAAAGGCCAACATATTAAGAAACGATATATTGTAAGCAAGCCTAGATTTTTTAGAGTAACTCAAAACTGTCATATATAAACTATCTGCGTTTTTTCGACTTATCTTCTTTGTAATTGGTGCTTAGGCACCTCCCAACGTCCAAAAAAAACTATCTGCACTTGTCATTAATACTTTCTAAAAACCTAATTTCACAGCCTCTCTGTCTCACTCTCTCTTTCTCTTTCAATTCAGACATGGACTTTCATCTCGAAAAATCAACTGAAGATATCTTTGGAGATCTTTCACCAATTTTCTGTTCTCCATGCAAGTATTCTTGCTCTACTTTTGAGAGATGTAACCGTTTTATTTCTTTTGATAACAGACACTACTGGAATTCGATTGTTTACCGACGACACGTGTCGTCGGTAAACACCGATAATTCGTCGTTAAAAGGGATTACCGACGACGCCTCGTCGTTAAGACGTCGTTACTAGAAATTGGTCGGTAAATCAAGGCTTACCGGCGAATAAAGCACTATTCGTCGGTAATCTTACCGACGAAACGACGTCGTCGTTGATTGGTAAGATTACCGACGACTAGTCTCGCCGCTATAATGTAATTTGTTTTTCTTTTTTTTTTCGTGGCCGATAATTGAATTTATTTATTCTTTTTTTATATTCTAATTGCCGACAACAATTACCGACGACCTGTTGTCGCTATTTTATGTTTTATGTTTTTTTTTTAAATATAAATCCGGATTAAATAATTGTTTTTTTATGCAATTAGCGACGACATTCAAATGATGAATGTCGTCGTAAATTCAGTATGAATGTCGTCGGCAATCTTTTTTTTTTTTTTTAAATTTTTAAATTCATTTTTTTTTTAATTTTTTTTGATTTGATTTTTGTTTTTATTATAAATGTAATACGAATAAAATTGATACATATGACAAAAAATTTCAATAATTAATAGAAAAAACCGAATCATAATTAAAACCATAAAAAAAGTCTTACAAAAAGTCAAAACAAGTCAACATAAGTCAAACACACCAAAAAAAAGTCTAAAAAAACCGAATCATAATCAACATAAGTCTAAAAAAACCAATTAAAAAGTCAAACTATTACAAACCAAGTCCAACTCAAATAAAAACCAACTCCAACTAAGCATCATCATCATCATTCCTTTCATCTCCTCGTTCCTCGGGACTCCTTCTCGGGGGGGGCTGGGGGGGCTGGGGGTGGGCGACCGGGGCCATTCCTTGAGCTATCCTCATACCATTTAAGGTATCGAATAGCGTGTCCATTAAGCTCGGCTGACTCGACTGGCTCGAAGAACTCCCGGTCGATGTGGAGGTAGGATCTGGTATAGGTTCAAGACCTTGTTTGACTCGAAGCTCGTTCATGCCTGCGAACATCGCCTTCAGTAGATCCTCGGACGCAGCATCGGCTTTTGCTTGTTTCCGTGATCTCTTCCGCACCCCTCCAATGGTAGGCACCCAATGTCTCGACTTCGGTGGGGCCATGACCTCCATAATGGTCTCTAAAATAGCATCCATCTGCTCCTCCGTAGAAACCTCGGTGCCATTGGCTGCAGCCTCCACTACCTTCGTCTGCATCTTCCCCCGTAAAACAGCCTATAATTAGATTTAATTTAAAAATAAATTAGATTAATATCAAAGTAAAGTTAAAAATAAAATATTTAAGTAATGAAAAAAAAACTTACACTTGCTTTTTCCAACCGCTCGTCCCGATAGCTGTCACTAGCCGAATCGTATGCAAGATGATCGAAGTAGCCGCTCAATGGAGGAAGCTCCATCTCCTCTTGGGTCTCTTCGTCCGTGAAAATCATCGGCTCCTTCGTCACGGTCTTAAGCGTCCCCTATACAATTTTCAATACCGAATATTAAATAACTAAAAATAAATAAATTATTAAAAACATTAAATTAAATTTTTATTAAATGTAATTATACCTCCATAATAACCTCCCTAGTCTGGGATAGGTTCCGAGACCCAGCCCTACTCGCACTAGTCTGCTGCTCCCGGTTTTTCCGATTAATCTCCGCCTGAGCCTACAAATAATAAACAAAAATAGTTATAAATCTAATAAATAACGAAAAATAGTTGTAATAAATAATTTTTTTTGTTACCTGGGCATTCAGATCGTCCCAATTCTTCTTCGCAATAGCCCAATACTCGGGTTTAACATCCGGGGGAGCGAGACCGTTGTTGTAGTAATCCGACTTCAAGTCGGATTTCCATCTCCGATAGCAGGCCGATTGCATACTGGTCAACTTTTCGCAAATATCCTCCCAGTCACCTCTTCTCCTCCACCCCTCCACGTCAAAAAATTCTTGAAGACGGCTGTAAATACCCCCTATCCGACCTTCGGGGACCTCTATCCACTGTTTGTAAATGGGGGGTACAAATTCTCGAACCGCGTGCCCGATGACCTGACCCACGTGTTTATAGTGGGGGCCCACTATATTCCACGTCTTGTCGATGACGGAGAATTCGATCGGTATGGGCCACCCAACTCTCTTAAGCGTCTCTTGGGCGGTTCGGATAGAGGTGGTGCTTCGGGGTTTCCGAAGTCTTCTCTTCGGATTTCCTGTTAAATTGAGTATAATTTATTAATTATTTATTCGAAAAAAAATCAAATTTATGAAATAAAAATGTATTATGTATTTTTACCTGAAGGTTGGTCGCAGTCTTGGAGTCCCCGATTAGGACCCCTCGGGGGATTGCTTCCGAATCCATCACCATCGTGACCACGTCCCATAACATCAGCCATCTACAATTTTGGAAATTACTTATTAGTCCCTATATTATAATTAATTATAAATAAGCCCTTATACTTTTTAATATATTGCAAAAAGGTCCCTATTTTTTCATATATTGCAAAAAAGTCCCTATATTTTCATATATTGCAAAAAAGTCCCTATATTTTTCAACTATACATTTTGGTCCATTTTTCATTTAATCATACAATTTTAATATATTGCAAAAAGGCCCCTATATTTTTCAACTATACATTTTGGTCCAATTTTCATTTAATCATACAATTATTCAAAATATAATAAATGACGTGCTCCTTATCCTTATACGCTAAAGCACCAGATACTTTCTTGCCAACTGGAGTACACTGGGACTTGAAAACGGATAACTCTCTATGCACTGGCGGTGGTTCGTTGTATCTGCCTGGATCGTTGAACTTTGTTTTTTCTTCACTAAGGTACCTATAAATATATAAATATAATAATATATATATATATATATAAATAAATAAAGATATAAATATAAATAACAATGTTGAACTTTGTTTTTTCTTCACTAAGGTACCTGGATATGAAATTCAACGTCTCTTCCGCCACGTAACCCTCGGCTATTGAACCCTCTGGTCTAGCGGGGTTTCGAATATACTCTTTCAACTTTTTTAAATACCTTTCAAATGGGTACATCCACCGCATTTGAACCGGGCCCCCTAGCAATGCTTCATCATACAAGTGTATCACCAGGTGGATCATTATGTCAAAAAATGCAGGAGGCAGAATAGTTTCTAGTTTGCACATTACTTCAGCCACTTTTGCCTTACCGGTTAACAACTGTTTCCTACTCAAATTCTTGCTACAAACAACTCTAAACACGTTCGCTAAGCCAATTACCGCATCGCTAATCGGCTTATCCTCTACAAGACCTGGAAGACAACAAACAAAGAGATATTGCATCATAACATGACAATCATGCGATTTCATTCCAATAATCTTTCCCGTATCAATGTGAACATTATTCCTCAAACTAGACGCGAAACCATCTGGAAACCTTTGTGCCCGTAACCACTCGAGAAAAATCTTCCTCTTCTCCGCTGATAACGTATACTTTCCTCGCTTTAGTATCGTCTTACCTTCTTCGGATGAGATCCACAACTCCTTTCTAATCCCCAAATCCTCAAGATCCATTCGCGCCTTCACGTTATCTTTGTTTATTTTACCATCAACTCCTATAACCGTACCAAGCAAACTGTCGCACACATTCTTCTCGCAATGCATTACATCGATGTTATGTTTTAACAAATTTTCTGACCAATACGGTAAACGATAAAAAATACTCTTTTTTTTCCAGTTTGTCTCACGCGGCCCTGTTTTTTTTGTCACCTTGCCCCCGAAATCCTTGTGTTTACCGGGAAACACGATCGGAAGCCCATCTAGCTGTGTCTGAATACTAGCAGGACTATGTTTTCTCGGTGGGGCACGTTTATCGGTTTCCTTGTACGAAACCGTATCATCTCTGAGATCATGTTTGATAGGTAACCAACGTCTATGATCAAAGTAAACGACCCCTTTCCTCACCTTCAACGAAGGAGTGGAATCCATGCATTCTGGGCAAGCCATGTAACCTTGACCCGACCATCCTGAAGCGTATGACCGAGCCGGGTAATCATTGGTCGTGGACAACACACAAACCTTCATTAAAAACATTTGCTTCGTGTGGGCGTCATACGTATGGATACCTGTTCTCCACAACATGTCCAACTCGTCTATAATAGGGCGGAGAAAGACATCCATGTCCTTTCCGGGTGAGCGGGGACCCGGAATTAACAAACAAAGCTGAAATGTGGTCTCCTTCATGCATGTCCACGGTGGCAAGTTGTAGACGGTCAATATGATAGGCCACATACTGTAGGAGTTGTTCTGCATGGAGAACGGACAAAACCCATCGAGTCCAAGGCCCAAATATACATTCCTAGGTTCACTGGCGAACTCAGGATGTAGCGCTGCAAATCTCTTCCAACTATCACCATCAACCGGATGACGCAACACATCTGGATCGGAACTTCTTCCGGTATGGTGCCATATCATTTCTTCAGCGGTGTGTTTCGATGCGTATAGTCGCTGCAATCTCGGAGCAATCGGAAAGTAACGAAGCTTCTTATGGGGTACTTTGTTACCCTTCTTCGGGTCATATCTTGATTCACCACATACTGGACAATTGTCAAGTTTATCATTCTCCTTGTAAAAGATTGCACAATCATTCAAACAAACATCGATAGTAACATACCCCATGCCCAAACTTTTAAGTTTCTTGTTGCATGCTTCGTAAGAATCGGGCAAGTTGTGAGGTTTCGGTAGAACACGACCAACCAACTCTAACAGCTCGGAGAATGATGTGTTACTCCACTTGTTCTTTACTTTTACGTGCATAAGCTTGGCAATGAAATTCAATGAACTCATCGCTGTACAACCAGGATATAATTCTGTCTCCAATTCTTCGAACAATGAATCAAAACTGTTTTGACTAGGAAGATGTGCGTCTCTCATTTCAATATCTCCCGGATGACCACCAACATAGTAACTTTGTCTCACATCCTCATAAACACGATGCATTTCGCTATCTATGTTTGGTACGTGAATTGTCTCGGGAATTACCACCTCGTTCTCGCCGTGCTTTGTCCAAACAAGATATGTTTTGTTGAAACCGTGTTTAAGAAGGTGGGCCCTAACTTCGTCGATGGGTTTTCGAGAGTAATTATTACACTTCGTACACGGACAAGACATGAAACCAGTGGTACAATCTTCATTTTTCTCTGCATATTCGATAAAACGAATAACCCCAGATACATATTCTTTCGTATAGTAATTAGTTGTATCGATCCAACTCTTATCCAAATCCGGATTCATCTCTTCGCAACAATTTTATACAACTAGACAAATAAAATATATAATTATTACAACCCAATTAAAAAGAAGAATAAAAATTACAACACAATAAATGACATAATAAAAATTACAAACCATTGAATGAATAATTATTACAAACCATTGAATGAATAAAATTACAAACCATTGAATAAATAAAATTACAACACAATATATAGATAATAAATTTCATATAATTAATAAAACAAATAATAATATATGAACACAAAAAATTAAATACAACCAAACATGCATACTACAAGACATAATAATAAAAAAGTAAAGCAAATCACATGTAAATCATCAACCTAATCATGTCTAATTATAGCAACTAACACATATCAATTAAAAAAATGAAAAAGCATGAAATTTCTTGAAAATACCTTGAATTAGATGGTTAAGAAGAGGATTGATGACCACAACCCACCTAGACAATGTACTAATACACCTAATCACATTATATATCAACAATTAAACACAATTCTAAAATAAAAATTAAATTTTAAAAACATGGAATTTCATGAATTTACCTTAAATTTTTTGATGAAAATGGATATTGATAATGCCCCACCTTGATTATGAACCCGGGAATGGAGCAAGACAAATTGGAGAATCAATTAGGATTCTAAAAAAAAAATTCTGGGATTTTTTGGGAGAAATTCGGAGGTGTTTTTGGGTGTGTGTGGGTGTTTTATGAGATAAAAAACCTGCAGCCTTTAAAAATATATACAATAATTACCGACGACACGTAAATTCGCCGGTAATTAAAAAAAACTCGTCGCTAATTAAGGACGAAAAACGTCGTCGTCCTCATTAGCGACGGCAAATGTACGTTTAAAAAAAATAAAAATTCAAACCACCTAATTAACGACGAAGTCGATACTTTTAACGACGGAGCTTTGTCGGTAAATATTAGCGACAACGTTGTCGTCGGTAATCAAGGACGTTTACCGACGACCCGTGATTCGCCGGTGATCTGTCGTCGGTAAACAGACGAAATGTAGTAGTGAGATGTAGGTAATGAAATATCGATACTTGTATCTCACAAAGTTTATTTAAATACTAGACCATATTGTTCACTTTCTATAAAAAATATTAAAAACAAAACCATGTATGATCTTGAATTATTGAAGAATCATAGTAGAGTATTAAGATGAGTGATCAGATCCAAAATCCTACTGAACAAATACTTGTGCATTTGAAAAAATATCAATCCAATAATTCGAAGAAAATGCCCAGTCAATTTCAACCTTGACAAGGTCTTGCTCCCTACGATGGTCAGTGCATGTACAAAAATAAATATAAGATTAAATCTCAGCAAGACCATTATTCGACATAAAATAATTAAATTCCATAATGTGTTTGTTAATAGGTTGTATGTTTCTATACATTTCACTACCGTTTAGGTATCATTAGAACCACCGATAATCATCCAAGGTTCACTTATGTTATTGGTCCAATTAGTTTTATCATACTATTATTTAGGTTTATCATCAAATTATTCGGGGCATAAACACAAACTATATAATAGGGAAAATTGATATTACTATTGTGTAAAATACAACGAAAATGACTAGACTAAACAACATAAAGAGTCACACTAGCCTACTAGATAAGACAATTCCCCAAAATGATAAGCACTACCAACGGGGTCTGTAACTAAATGGTTTTCATAGCAATAAATATTTAAAACATCAAACACGTCCTTAGTACATAGCACTATTTCAAAATAAAACACACTATATGAGGCTTATATCTTTCTAGTACGGTCATAATTCTGGACATCGTCAAAGGTGTTTATATACCTTGACAATTCCAAACAATGGTCACCATCCTCGGTTCACGGCTACTCTTACGGTGCAGCTGCCATTTTCTTCTCTTTTATCTGTTTGTCGATACTGAAACCAAATCTCAATCTAGATTTGTTCTTAATATTGCAGTCTTCTTTCTCACTAGCAGAGTCATCCCAAAATTTTCCAAACTCCTTATCCTCACCACTATAAAGAATCCTAGGATCTTCCTCCTCTAGATCCTCCAATGAGTCATAATCTTCATAATGGACTCTTTCATCACAAAAATCTTGTAACTCATTATCTGATAAGTCAAGCCACCCTTCACAACTCTCACTATCATCACTAGAAGTATAGACATATCTATTTCCTATGACTTGTTCATTAATGCGAACACCTTTGACCTTCAAAATATTTTCCAAACCCTTCAATTGCTTAATATTACCTTGAAATCTCCTCATGTAGTCTTGTCTTCTTTTAAGTGCACAACGCTTCCCAATATCCTTAACGGATTTGCCTTATCACATATAGTCTTAACACCTTTGGATGATTTAGATTTGAACTCATCACCAACATCATCTTGAACTGACACAAAATTAATGTATATTTTCTCTGAAGCCAAAAGATGAATTCATAACTCACATGACCAACTCCTGTAATTATAACCTCGTCACCTCCCTTCTTCTCATTCAAGATGTTCTCTACATTATTCACTTGATTATTACCTAAGTGCATGTCTCTAGCTTCTTGTATAATCTAATTAAATAAACCTTTACCACAAAAATCTCGATCCATATATCAATTCTCCTATACTGAGAATCCAATTTTGGTGTACAACCCCACTATCCTGGGTTTCTTATTCTCCTACCCCGTTTGTGGTGTAGGTGTAAGAGATCCATCTTGTCAATTCTCAAACATAAAGTTGTCATAATCGACAACCTTAAAGTCATGTAAGATGAAAAATCATGATATAGTAAAGGGCAAGATGCCAAAATTACAAAAAATGGTACCCCCTCCAGCTTATAATAGGTATGTGATAAGGTGGACCAGCCATGCCCACTTTCCGAGCCCTTCTTCTCTCGATTCCTCTTCGTAGTGGCAGGTTTATCATGTTTAGATAAAATTAAAAATATTTATGTACATTAAAAATAAGTTTTTCATATCACTAATTACCTTGGATAGTGGTATACATGTTTCCTTGATCAGTACATTATTTGGTTTTTAATTAATTTTCATTGAGTATGTTCTTGTATTAATTACTATATCTTCTCTGATCAATTAGGTATAGCCCTTAGTATTTAGGCTATTCATTAGTAGTGACGATCATCCGGAAGGGAATCTAATTACATAACTAGGATATAAATGTGTGGTGTATGTTATTGAGCCTGGAGGCCTTAACTAACCACGTGGACAATTGGATAAAATCTTAATCATTCGAAAGTAGTTTATTTTCACCCTGACCGGGTCAGTAATACCGTAAAATAACTCATAAGTCTACCCTAACGGGAGTTAGGAAGACATTAGGATCCCTATTATTGTGAAATTACACATTCACCCTTATTCTTAGGAATCATAAACTCAATAGGATAGGTTCATACTTGCATCTCCTTATCTTATTTGCATAATCATTTATTGTTTATTTTATTTAATTTGGAAATATAACACTTCACTTACTTGATTTTTAATCAAAAAAATTAAACCATCATAATCTAATATTGAACACGAATTTAGAATAACTACTTATATCCCTGAGAACGAATCTTATTTAACAACTGTAAGCTTTAAACGAACTGTGCACTTATAGTGAGTTTCTCGTGGTAGTATTGGGTGTGTGTTCTTTTATTATCTTTATATATTCATTAATTTTTCACACCTTTACCGCTACCACTAACCTTATGATTCACGTGTGAAAAATCCTTCATAATATATATATATATATATATATATATATATATATATATATATATATATATATATATATATATATAGCAATATGTTTGATCAACATGTTTTTTTATTATTAAATTAAGCACGTTACAATTCACACTAATATTATGCTTAGACTCGTTTATAAAATATGTGCCATGTTTTCTTATGATTACTTTATTATAGATCCTACCACAATAGCATGTAAACTTAGTTACAAAATAACCTTTAATTATCATACACTTGTAAATAACGATATTGGGTGATTTTAATTTTTTATTAACGTAATAAACCTCGCTAGTTACCTTACAGTTTTCACTAACTTTGTTAGTGTTATTAAAATTAACCATCACAATCATATTTACCATAATTTTCATATTGTAATTCACCTTCTGGTAAACTTCAAAAGGTATTTCGAGATTGTACTTCATACCTTGGAGAATGTTATACATGTTTCCTTGATCTGCATGTGATTATAATTGATATTGTTTGTCATATTCCCATGTGTGTTGTCCTTACATTGATCATGGTCTAGAACCTATCTTACGTTTGATAATATTGATAATCCTGCTTAGCTTGTGGTATCCATCAGATGTTGAATAAATGGTAAAGTCTCGGGAATTGATGAATTAATAAGCAATCAATGAGTATGATTATAGCAGATTTGAGGTTTAAATAATTGGAGTAGAAGAAGAAAATGTAAAAAGTGGAGTTGATGAGTGTTTCTTAGGTGCTTGATATATATATATATATATATATGGGTTTGATGTGAATTATTACTACTATATGGGTTTGGGATGGTCTATTACATTTTGACGGTAGAAGTTAAAAAACATATAATCGTTTGAAAAAATCCCTTGACGCTAAAATTCTATATATAAATTTGAGGGTATATTGATAAATATGTTACTTAAATATTTCAAATTGTAATATTTTGTTTAAATATTAAATTTACGTCCCCCAAGGAATCATGGTGAATAAAAATAATATATAAATAAAATTTATAAAGATGAAATCTATATCTTTTATGGTAATTTGGATGGTTTATATAAATTTTCACTTACATTGTTTCTCATAAGGAAAAATTTACAAGACAATTTTATGATGCATCACTAAACCCATGAAGGTTGTAACCCTTATTATACCCCCTACCTCCCTTTAATCCTTGTGTATATATCTTAGCATTGTCATTATTTTGTGGATTTCTACATATATTCTCTTAGATAATAGTATATATATCAATGTTATTGGTAATAGAGTAGTAAGTGGATATTTTTCTGAAGAAGATGAGAAGCGTGTAAAGAGTGAGGTTTTTGTTATTTAGAAAGAAGACATAATGGGGGAGACCGAACGTGCGATAATTGAAAAGTACAATGATTAAATGTGTAAAAAAACTGAGATACATCTAAAAAGGTATAATTTCTAATTTTTGAAAAGAAGGAGCGAGAGATGAATAAATTTGTAAATATGAAATATTTTTAAAGAATGGTATCTTTTACAAAGGATGAGTAACACAATATTGTTCATTAGAGGAGTCATATATGTTGACTTAGCGTGATATATCATAATAGTATTTGTGTCCATTTAGCGTAAAGTGGTTTTTAAAATATAAGAAAAAGAACATTATATTATACCCATTTCATTCCATATCATTATTTATTACAGATTTTAGAAAGAAAAAATTGTTTGAAAAGAATAGCTATAGGATTAACTCTGAATTGTAAGTCAAAGCCATAACCAACTTATTGAAGGCTATAGGATCAACTCTTAAAATAAGTCAAAATTCTTTTGAAATAATTTCAAAATATTTAGTTTACTTTATAAGAAAATCCCATATCTTATGGAAATATTCAATGTTTCCTAAGATATTTACAAAAATATGATATCTTAGTTTATAGAGTCATAATGATAGAAAGATTTGAGTTAATATAATTATTTTTGTTCTATAAAATTAAGTTCCTTGTATTATGAATATAGTATATTATTTAATAGTGGATGTCCAAAGGTTTACGGTTTTATGTTTTTTATTCATTAATTCTTAATGTGTCAAGTGAAGGTTCAATATATTCCCTATAAATATAAGACCACTTTCATTGTAATAGAACTAGTTCGTATTGGAATACAAGAATATATTCTCTCTTTGTATCGTTTCTTTCTTTAGTTTATAACACATTATCAGCACAAGTCTTTCTCTATTAAATTAATTTATTATTAAATATTCTTAGCCATGGTTAATCGCCGGTCTTTTTATCATTGAAGGAGTAATTCAATAGTGATCTAAGCGGTGCCCTAGGATCCTTCTCTCTTACGTGTAGTAAGCTTATAATATAAAACTTTGGATATTTCTTAAATGTTTGATTGCTTCATTTATCCATTATTGAAATACTTTTGGATGTCTAAAAAAGCGTCATGCGTTTTGAGGTAAAAGCTTATCACCATCAAGGTTACAAATGCTTTGAACATTAATGTAATAAAGAAATTCTTTACTGAATATTATGAAAATGATAAGGTAATATTTATTTTTAATAATTTTTATTTTAATTATATACCATGGTTCTTTAAATATCTTAGTTTCCTTTAATTTTTATCCATATATTTTTGTTAAAATTTTTTGGAGCAACTGTAATTTTCTTTTTGAGTTATGATATCTTAGGTTCAAGACTATCAAAATAATTGTTTCAAAAAAATAGGTATGGATTTGTTCGCATAAATCAATTACGAGAAGTTTATATAATTTTGTTGTGTAAAATATTTGGATTAATATTAAACGAAAGAAGTATTTCTAAAGGCCGGAAGCCTATATAAATAAATTAAATGAATAAAGCCTAAATTTCTTTTTGAAGGGTTTGAAAATGCAAATCGTGTTATTCTAGTCATGAAGCCCACAATGAATCCTATAGGGTAGAAGTCTAAAACAATACCTTATATGCCGGAAGTATAAAATTAATTATATATGCATTAAACCAAAATCTAAAGCTATAGACCTGAAGCCTCGAAAAAATATGCTCGAAGCATAATATTAATTTTTAGGTCCAAAATCTTGAGAAAAAAATATTTATGCATGAAGCATAGATTAACTATTTTTAGTATGAAAGTCATAACAAATATTATAGACATGAAGTCTAGTTGGTGGATCAAGAATTGAAAAAAAAAGGCTCGAGTCCATCACTCAAAAAAAGTATAGGTTTGAAACAAAAATTGGTCTATGATGAATAAATCATATGTATATCATGGATATTTAAGAAGTGACTTGTGTTAAATAAAAGGAATACGGACTAAAAGACTTGATAATGAATTATTTTTATAAATTTTATGAACCCGAAGTTTTTTGATTACACAGTAATGGAGATAATACTCATGATTTAAAAGTTTGTTCATATATATAATTCCTAAAGCAATATTATGAACCAGAAATTCGTTGATACATTTTTCTTATACCATTTGATAAATATTTCTTGATTAATTGAAAACTTGTTTTCGTAACAAAATTTATTTTTTCATAAAAATGACATTAAATTAGGGGGAGGTAAGTTTGAAAAACTAAATAATTTTATTAAGTGTGCTACTTATTTTTTTAGGGAATTTGTGCCAAGTTTGTATAATAAAGGTTTCAAACTTATAACCTCCTTTGTAAATATTAGAAGTCTTACCATTTGGTCAAAGTAATCATTTGCTAATACATTGGGAAAATGAAAGTGTTAGTACAAGTTCATGTACTACTAAATTAAATGAGGATTTTAAACGGGCAAATCTAATATTATCCAGTGGAACAAATATCCATCTTCTTGTATCAAATCACGCATATACTCCTGAAGTAGCTATAGCGTGAACAAAGGTTTTACAAAATACTATGAGATAGGTTTAGTACAAGTTCATGTACTACTAAATTAAATTAGGATTTCAAACGAGCAAATCTAATATTATCTGGTGGAACAAATATCCATCTCCTTGTATCAGATCACGCATAATTTCCTGAATTAGCTATAGCGCGAATAAAGGTTTTCCAAAATACTATGAGATTGTTTGTCTCGTAACCAAGCAAAGAAATGAATTATTGATATGAGAATAAGATTCAGAATACGATAGAGCAACAATTGAAGCAGCTTACTTTAGCTGTAAAGGAAGGGTTTTCGAGCAAGAAGGTAGCTGTGCATGCTGCACAAGAGGTTTATATGTGTTCGATTTGCAGAGTAGATGATCACGATGAGGAAAATTGCCCGAATAACCAAGAATCAGTGATGTTTATGTCCAACATAGGTAATTTCAATTCAAGTGGTAACGGATATCAGCCTAACAGAAACCATCCTGGGTTTCAATACACTAATCCTAATGGGGCAGCCAATCCTACCTATGCGTATCAGCCGCGTCCCCAAGGCAACAACTATAATCCAAGACCACACAACAATTATCAAGGAGGACAGAATCAAAACAATTATGTACAAAGGCAAGCTCCTCAAAATGCTCCTCAGAATACCTACGATGAGAATTTAAACCAGAAAGCTTTACCTGCCCATCCACAAGAAGGAGTAGTTACCCTTCAGAAAACCGTTGAAAATTTGATTGCTCTTCAAACACAAGCATTGGAACGCCAAAACGCAACCGAAGCAAATATGAAGATTTTTCAGAATCAGCTAAGTCAAATCAATAAACAACTGAGTCAGCGTCCACAAGGACAACTTCCTAGAGATACTGAGAATCCAATACAACATGAAGATTGCAAGGCTGTTACATTAAGAAGTGGTAAGAACCTCCCTCCACCTCCTTTTCCTGTTATGAAAGAGAAAGAAGTGCCAAGAAAAGAAAAGAAGGTGATTGAGAAAGAGAAAGAGAATGAAAAAGATAGTGAGGTTGAAGAAATAGAAAGACCGAGGGAAGTTCCGAAAAAGAGAGACGATATTGTGACTAATCGCCCTCCACCACCGTTTCCATCTCGAGTTCAGAAAAAGGGTGATATGGCTGATTTTCAAAAATTCTTCAATAGAGTGAAGGGTTTGAGTATTAATATTCCGTTACTAGAGGCGATTCGAGATATTCCTAAGTATACGAAGTTTTTGAAGAGGGCCCTCACTAACAAAAGGCCTTATTGTGATAATGAGATGATTGGCCTTCCTGAAGAGTGCAGTGCGATTTTTCAGAGTAAGTTACCTCCGAAGTTAGTTGATCCGGGGAGTTTCACGATTCCCATATCGATTGGGGAAGAATGGAAAGGAAAGGCGTTATGTGACTTGGGGGCAAGCATCAATTCGATGCCCAAGTCAATCTTTGATAAGCTTAAAATTGGAAACGCAAGACCTACTTCTATGGTCTTGCAAATGGCGGACAGGTCTCTTGCTCATCCTGAAGGCCGTATTGAGGATGTCCTTGTTAAGGCAGGTACACTTATATTTCATGTTGATTTCGTAATTCTTGAATACAATGCAGATAGAAATGTCCCCATTATTTTGGGTAGACCATTCCTAGCTACAGGGAGAACATTGATCGATGTAGAGAATGGCGAATTAACGATGAGGATACAAGATGAGGAAGTAAAATTCAATGTATTTCGAGCTATGAAATTCCCAGATTCTCAGGAAGATTGCTTCAGAATGGATGTAGTAGAGCAAGCTTCGCAAGAGGTATTTAATTGTTTAAATTTTGATGATATCTTGCAGGCTGCTTTGACATTAGATTCGCCTGAGATGATGGAGGAGCTTACAGAAACAGTAGCAGCTCTCAATTCTGAAAATCCAAAGTATAGGCGTCTTGCCTATGAACCTGTGAGAGAACCGGGGGAGAGTATTCCTAAAAAGAAGCCTTCAATTGAATCTCCTCCGGAATTGGAAGAAAAACCATTGACAGCACACTTGAGGTATGCATATTTGGGTACTAATGAAACTCTACCTGTTATTGTTTCAGCTAATTTAACAAGCCCTCAAGAAGATAAACTGTTGCGTGTGTTGAGAGCCAACAAAGAAGCAATAGGTTGGACAATTGCTGATATCAAAGGCATTAGTCCATCCTATTGTCAACATAAAATCATACTTGAAGATGTTAATGCACGCTCAGTTGAAGGTCAGAGGAGATTAATACCCGTTATGAAGGATGTGGTGAAGAAAGAGGTGATCAAGCTCTTAGATGCGGGGATTATTTATCCCATTTCGAGTAGTGAATGGGTGAGTCCGGTTCAGTGTGTACCAAAGAAAGGAGGAATGACAACAGTTCTTAATGATAAAAATGAAGCGATTCCTTCAAGAACGGCAGTTGGATGGAGAGTTTGCATGGATTATAGAAAGCTGAACAAGGCCACAAGAAAAGATCATTTCCCTTTGCCCTTCATTGATCAAATGTTAGATAAATTAGCCGGAAGAGAGTACTATTGCTTCTTGGATGGTTACTCCGGGTACAATCAGATTTACGTGGCTCCAGAAGATCAACATAAGACTACTTTTACATGCCCATTTGGTACTTTTGCATATCGCAGAATGCCATTTGGGTTGTGTAACGCTCCCGCTACTTTTCAAAGGTGTATGATGGCCATCTTCTGGGACATGATAGATAATTTCCTTGAAGTGTTTATGGATGATTTCTCTGTGTTTGGTGATGATTTTAATATATGTTTAGATAACTTGGAGAAAGTGTTAGTGAGATGCAAGGAAACAGATTTGGTGCTCAACTGGGAGAAGTGTCATTTCATGGTTCGCGAAGGTATTGTTCTGGGTCACAAAGTTTCGAGTGCTGGTTTAGAGGTTGATAGAGCAAAGATAGAGGTAATTAAAACTCTTCCCCCTCCTGTTTCTGTTAAAGGGGTAAGGAGTTTTCTGGGCCATGCTGGCTTTTATAGGCGTTTTATTAAGGATTTTTCTAAGATTGCTAAACCGTTATGCAACTTACTCGAAAAGGATTGCAAATTCCTTTTTGATGAAGCTTGTTTAGCGGCTTTCCAAGCAATTAAGGAAAAACTCATTTCTGCTCCTATAGTGTTACCTCCAGATTGGAATTTACCGTTTGAGGTTATGTGTGATGCGAGTGATTTGTGCATGGGAGCTGTATTGGGACAGAGAAAAGAGAAGGTTTTTCATTCGATTTACTATGTTAGTAAAACGTTTAGTGGTGCTCAGATTAATTACACAGTTACAGAAAAGGAGTTGCTAGCAGTTGTATATTCGTTTGATAAATTTCGCTCTTATCTTCTTGGAGCGAAAGTTATTGTTTATACAGATCATTCCGCGATCAGATTTCTTATGGAGAAGAAAGATGCGAAACCAAGGTTAATCAGATGGGTGTTATTTCTTCAAGAGTTCGATTTAGAGATCAAAGATAGAAAGGGGTGTGAGAATCAGGTAGCAGATCATCTATCGCGTTTAGAGGGTTCAGAGATGAATAGTGGTACTGAAGCGGTTAGAGAAGAATTTCCTGATGAGAGTTTATGCGTTGTTCGAGATTATGAGGCTCTGTGGTATGCAGATATTGCGAATTTAGTGGTGAGTGGTGTTTTTCCTGAAGGTTCTACTTATCAAGAAAGAAAGAGGTTAGCTCATCGTGCTAGACAGTTCTTTTGGGAGGATCCTTTCCTCTATAAAGTTTGTGCTGACCAAATGATACGAAGATTTGTAGCAAGGGAAGAGACTCAAGCCATTATAGCTGGATGCCATGATTCATTATACGGAGGACATTTCAAAGGAGACAGAACTGCTGCGAAGGTATTTCAATCAGGTTTTTACTGGCCTTCTCTTATTAAAGATTGTCATGAATATGTTAAGAAATGTACGAGATGCCAGTTTATCGGAAACATATCTAAGAGGGATGAGATGCCGCGTAATAATGTGTTAGAGGTAGAGATATTTGATGTATGGGGCATAGACTTTATGGGTCCTTTCGTTCCTTCGAATGGTAACCTCTATATCTTATTAGCTGTTGATTATGTATCTAAGTGGGTAGAAGCGGTGGCTTGACCTACTAATGATTCACGAGTGGTGATCAAGTTCTTGAAATCACATATTTTCACTAGACATGGCACACCTAGAGTAATTATTAGCGATGGAGGATCTCATTTCGTTAATAAATATCTGAAGACTGTTCTAGAGAAGTATGGAGTTAGACACCGTGTATCTACTGCATACCATCCACAATCCAATGGTCAAGCTGAAGTTTCAAACCGTGAAGTCAAGTAAATCCTAGAGAAAACCGTTGGTCCTACAAGAAAAGATTGGTCAATGAAATTAGATGATGCGTTGTGGGCCTATCGTACTGCGTTTAAGACTCCAGTTGGTGCATCTCCCTATCGTATGGTGTATGGTAAGGCTTGTCACTTACCTTTATAGCTTGAAATGGGTGCCTATTGGGCAATTGCGCAGTTGAACTTAGATCCTATCTTAGCCGGAAAGAATCGTATGATGAAGCTTAATGAACTTGATGAATTCCGATTGCATGCTTATGAAAATGCCAAACTGTACAAAGAAAACACAAAGAAATGGCATGACAATCGGATTCGTCCAAAGAACTTTGAAGTGGGGCAAAAAGTATTGAAGTATAATTCAAAGTTCAGTAATTTTCCGGGTAAGTTAAGATCTAAGTGGTCTGGTCCTTACATTGTGACCAAAGTAACACCTCATGGGGCGATAGAAATAGAACATCCGTTAGAGAACCGTACCTTTATGGTGGTCGGTCATAGATTAAAGATATACAATGGAGGTGAAGATACCAATCGCTCGGAAGATCCGCATCCCGGGGAGGTCATGTACCTCCGCGAGACTCCTTAGAAGCGTGAGGTAACCCGTCGAGCTTAACGACGTTAAACAAAAGACAATTACTTGTATATTAGCTGAGTTTTTAAATTTTTGCATTTTAGAATAGTTTGATTTTCGTAATTTTAGTGTTTATTATTAAGAAATGAGGAAGGGTAGTTGTTTTTGATGATTTCAGGGGTACAAAGGTCATGAGTTTGGGGTCGATGAGGCGAAATTTGGAGAAAAATTGGTTGGATGTCCAGGAGGAACCGGGAACCCGGTTTCGCAAAAACCGGGAACCCGGTTTTGGAGCTGGTACCAACCATTTTAACGCAACACTTGGCGTTTTGGGGTAATGTCACAGCGTCGGAACCGGGAACCCGCATTTGGCAAAACCGGGTACCCGGTTTTGGTGCTGTTAACTCTGAAAAACTCTGACCCAGCGTTTTGGTGGCTTGCGTTTTCGTGCGTTTTCATTCGCGCCATCGACACAAAACCGGGAACCCGCATTTGGCAGAACCGGGTACCCGGTTTCGGAGCTGATCAAATTCAAAAGTTCTGACCCAGCGTCTTGGGGTCTTGCGTTTTGGCGCGTTTTGACTCGCGCCATCGAGAAAAATCCGGGTACCCGCATTCCACAGAACCGGGAACCCGGTTTCGGCGAGCAAAATCTCCGACCCATAATTGTTTTTCCGCGCCGTCACAGCGACGCGGAACCGGGAACCCGGTTTGAAAGCTGTGAGAGGCGGTTTTGGGTGTTTTAACCTAGTTTTCTTAGCCTCTTCTGCAAGTTTTTACCTAAAACACACCAATAGCCTCCCCACCTACGAAAATCATCAACACAAACACTATATATCATCAAATCCTACCCTCTTTCACCACAAAAACACAAAATCAACTCACCTCCTCTCCAAGATAACATCAAATCCTTAGTTTTTCCCAAGATTTCTCTTCATCAAATCCTTAAATAAAACCCAATTCTTTCTTCTCCCATCCAAATTAACCAAGACCCATCTCATATTCACCCTAGTTCTTCAATTCCTAAGCCTCAAAACATCAAAATTCTAAACTTTTTCTCTAAGTTTTTCATTATTTGAAGTTTTGAGTTTGGGGTGAAAAGAGATGACTAACAGAACCGGCGATTTTCGAAGAACTGCTCCTAGAAGAAAGACCACCATTGGTGGTTCACAAGATCAAGCTATTGAGATTCCTGATTCGCGTCCTAAACGAAAAATTGACGAAGTTAAGCTTGATTCTAACAGAAAAGAAATCACAGGTCGGAAGAGAAGATTAATTGATGAGATTGAAAGTGAGAAGGAACCAGAAGAGGAAATTGCGAAGAACATTGAGAAGGAAATTGAACAAGAGATTCCGGAAGCACCCGTTCAAAAACCTCCGCGTATGAAGATGTGGGCCCACAAGCCTAAGAGGGTTTACACTTGTTGGAATACTCAGGTTCGGGAAAGAATTGAATTTTTGAAATTTGGTGAGGAGACGAATTTCCCTAAGGGTATTATGAGTAGTGATTACAAGGAATATGCTGTGACATGTGCTAAGTTTGGTTGGAAAGAGTTACAAGAAAGGAAGCTTGAGTTTATTTCTACTTTTGTGCGAGAATTTTACGAAGGTTTAGCTACCTCCCATGATGCCATTGATATCCGCAAAAAGGTAGTTCCTTTCTCTATTGAACGTATTCGGAAATCCTTGAAATTACCCAACTTTTCTGGTACATGCCCTTTCCAAGAAATTCTTAATGACCCTTCTTTTGATTTTGAATCCCTTTGGGGGACCGTGCTTGTTAATGGGACTAGCCCAATTCCTGAAGGTGAAAGGTATCCTGGACAGTATTACAGCAGTAGTTTGACACCTCATGCTAAGGTTTGGTCTCGTTTCATAATACCCACTTTCTTTGGTATTAAGCACACTTCCGAGTTGAAGAAAGAGCACATATTTGTTATTAAGTGTATTTTGGAGGAGAACCCATTTGATGTTGCTAAGATCATCTATGATACAATCATGGAGTTCGCGAAATCACCAATGAAACAACAAAATCTGAAGTTTCCTTGAACTATTACCCAGTTGTGTCTAGACGCAAAGATTCCGCGTAAGGACGCAGATATTGATACTGTTTCAGTTGGTGTGAGTATAGCTTTGAGCACAATCAAGAACATCCATGAAGAAGCAACGCGAACTACAAGAAGTCCGAGAACTCCTCAATTAAAGAAAGCGAAAACTGTACTTGAGTTGGAATCGAAGATTCAGGTGTTGGAAGAGAATCAGGAGAAGATGATTGCTACCTTGGGAAACGTTACAAAAGAATTGGACCTATTGCGAAATTTAATCTTAGGCGTAAATACACTTCAAAACGCGATTTATGATGCTGTTACGCGAGATAAAGGTCCAGAACGCAACACCGATAACCAGCCTCGCGCTGGTTAAGATACGTTTTCTAAACTTTCCTCTTAGTGTATATTAGTTTAAATGCTTTATTGAGTCTTTTCGAGTCGTGGGGACACGACTCCTTTTTGAGTTTGGGGTGGGGTTCGTTGCCTCATCCCAGTTTTTATGTGTTATTTGCTTTATTTGCTTTCAATAAAAGAATTTTCGGAGTTGCGTTTGACTGTAGAAATTTTTAAATATCCCTTTAAGCATACTCTTGATAAATATATGATAGTAAATAGTGGACTTTAGGGATTGATATAAAACGCACTTACAATTGCATGCGAACATAGGTAATTAATAGGAAAAATTAATGAACAATGCAAATGAAGTAAGCTTGTACTCAAGGAATATGTTTGGTGTGTAGAAAGTGAAATCCTAATTAGTAGAGAACCCACCTAGATATGAACTAAAGACAAGCTATGTACTTAGGAAAATGATAGGGGCAGTTCTTTGTTAGCCATTTGTGCCTTTTTAGCCTTCTATCCCTTGTATAAATTATTATCCGTCTTAGCCCACTTTGAGCCTTTAGCCTTTTCTTTGTAGCCACGACATAAGCCATTATCCCTTAGATTATTAGGCATGACCATATGACCCGCACTTGAATCACAATCCTGAGACATGTCTCGAGCTTGAGTTTGGGGTGGTGGGACCACATATGGGGAATTAAATGGGTTGGGATCGATGTGCTTTGTATTGTAGCACAATTGCAGATGATATATACTTGTAACCGTTTGCCGGGAATGAAGAAAAATGAAAAAGAAAGAAAAAATGAAAAAAATTTGAAAAATCATACAGTAGGAACCGGGAACCCGGATTCATCAAAACCGGGAACCCGGTTTGCTTCTGTACAAAAAAAAAGGAGAAAAGAAAATAAAAAGAAAAATATGAATAAATAAAACATCCGGCAAAGTGGAATTTTCTGAAAATCATCTTGTTTATAGTGGGAAGATATGGGACGCTAAATTGTTGCGTATATGGGTGAGTGAGAACATCTTTTTGAGCGTTAACTCAAGCTCGAGGACACTGTTGATGGTAAGTGAGGAGAGAGCCAAAAGCTCACTTCAAATTTACCAAATATACATCCACGCCCGTCCTTAAGCCAATATTATAACCGTAAAGACCTCGTGATTCTTAAGTGCATAATGAATTTGTTATTCTGTTGATAGGGAATATACTAGGTGGAGCGTTCAAAGCGAGTTATGATTAATGACCACCCTATAGCCATCATACAGAGATGAGTACAAGTGTAACCTTCAAGCATTGCGACTTTAATTTTATGATTGAGATTATTTATGTTTGATGTTGCATGATTAGTGTATGTGTATATTAGTTTCTAGAGTTTGCTATATGAGATTTATTTTGAGAATTGCTTTAGGGTTTATTTGCTAGCTTCTATTTGTTTATACGCTTACTTCTACCCCTTTGTTTTGTTTTACTTTGTCGGGACGACAAAGGTTTGAGTTGGGGGTCTTGATGTCTCCCTAATTGTTCTTATTTTCGACCCTTGGGAGACATCATTTTTGGTGTTTATTTACTTAATTCGATAGACTTTTGGACTTAATATGCAATAATCCGGAATTCCCTTTTTATTTCTAGCATTTTTAATTTGTTAAACTTTTGCGCGTAATATTGGTATTTTTAGTGAAAGGTTTACAGGTTTTAGATGTTAGCTAGGAGAGGAATCCGTGGAGAAAGTCAAAGATCGTGAATTAGAGTCAAGACTTGAAGACAAATCCCGAAGATATTATTTTTTAGAGCTGAAAATCCATTTTCCAGGCCATAGATTGCTGATTTCGAGGTGCTTAAGCGATGATCTAGCTGTTGACCTTTGAAGAGAAATCATTCCTTATCGAGTTACGGAACTTTAGCAACTGGAATGAGGTCAATTGGAGTCATAACGCATCGGGAAAAGCCGTTTTAGTGAAGGTGTATCAGCAGTTACGGGATTTTGGGCTTAGAAAGTGGGCTTGGACATTTAATTAATATTCTATTTTCTGGTCCAAGCCCTAGAACGAATTTATGCTTATAAAAGGAGGTCTGGACTTCTATTTTTCACACAATTCACATTCCACAAGATTAAACGCCAGAGAGAAGCAACAGAAGGAAGAAAGAAGAAGCTACAAGAGCTGGAGTGGGTCTATAGCTCCGTTCGTAGTCATTCCAATTCCGGAAATTAGGTTCTTTTTATATTTTAATTTTGTAAACAATATGAATTCCATTTCTTTTAATTTAGTTTTTAATTTTAATATGAGCTAAATCTTTCATAGTGCTTGAGAACAAACAATGGGTGAATCTTAATTTTATGAAATAACGAATGTTGAATTTGGGTTTATGCTAAATTAAATTAGATTGGGTCTATTACTCTTTTCGATAATTGGTGATTATTTACTGATTTTAGAGTCGCGAACTAAAATTAGGTATTAGTATCTAAGCTATTCCACATAAGTGGCGTGTGGATCATCCTGACGGAGGGTTTAGGTATAGAATTACTTATTCAATCTAGGATAAAAACTATTGATTCTGACGAACTTAGTTAATTCTAGGGCCAATGAGGTAAAACACTTAAACATCCAACGGTGGATCATATTTACCCTGACAGGACTAGTGACACTTTAGGATTGCCTTATAGTCCACCCTGACGGGGGTATAAGGAATTTAGAATCCCGACCATTGTAATTGACCAATTTAGCCCTTAAACAGCATAAGTTAGGAAATAAGATTAGGAGGATCCTTGCGTTCTCAAGTACTACCTCGCATATTGCGTTTTCACTCATTTTACTTGCGTCTTAGCTTCTACTTGCAGTTATAAATTGTTTTTCATTTAGTAGTTTTAATCAACAAAACCAAACAAACATTTTATTATCTTTTACTTTCTTAAGTGCATCAATCACTATTTGCTAGACATTGTGATCAACCATTCCGTCCTTGGAACGAATCTGATTTATCAGTTATACTACTTGGGACAACTGTACACTTGCGGTTGTGGTTCGATTAGCATTTGCATTTATTTTTAGAACACACAAAGAACCATCAATTAGACATTATTTTAGTTAGAAGTATTTTGAAAAAAGTTATGTTAAGACCATTTACACATTACATGTCATGGAAATACTCCTGAAGTAGTAATGTCGTAAGTATAGTTTCATTCTGATATTAAGGCTTAACATTACATTTTCTTGTAAACTATAACGTTTCATTCCTCGAAGTGAGTGGAGCGACATTCCCTGACTTGAATGTAATCATTTTCATTATCTAAATAAATAGACACGTGAATGACAAAACAAGTGGGTTAATGTTATATTCCCTGATTATAAATTATTCCCTGAAGAAAATAGAATCAATTCTCTGAAGCAAATGGACCATTTACAACTTATATAACATTTACATGGTAATGGAAATAATTGTGTGACTTAAATATTGTTTTCCTAGCAAAAACCCATTTCTTGAAGTGAATGAGAGTGCATTTTTGGAAGAAAATGCAATGTCTGTTAATGTATCTGGAATTGAAATCTTGGTAACCAGAACTCCAGATGATGTTAAGGTAAGAAAAAAATCCTTACCACTAGAAGTGAAATAATAAGAAATGTCCAGAAATTAAAAGATCACGGTAAATAAGCCATCGTGGAATATTATCGATAAAGTAGAACTATATAGTGTCCGCGTACCGTGGAATACTAAGACTTTTAGTTGATCTAATTAAAAAAATTGGATACCCAAAAGTAATGTCATCTTGTGGTAAAAAATTGACATAATTAGCTAATTATGTTTTGAGTAAATCCTGAAGAAATTTACTTAATTTAAAGGATATTTTCCAAAATTAAAATTATGTATAAATTACAATTGTCTGTAAAAATGTATATCTTTGCGTTATTTCCTAAAAGTCTCACCAGAAGTGTGTATAAAAATAAAATCTGCTATTTCTTTGGGGTTATATAATATACAGATTCGAGCAGTTGAAACGCACATTGAGCAAAAGAAAAGATGTCACAATCCAAAAAACTTTGTATTACTAAATGATCGACTTGGCCACCTAGTGACAGTAATGATATGTCAAAGAGTAGATTACTCACTTGGTTTCTACTTAAAAGAACCAGAATATTCAATTCACCAAGTGACTACCCCCTTATTAGGGGGAAGAGACAAGTCATCTGAAGTTGCATGACGTACTGTGGAATACAATTTATTATATCATTTATATCCACAAACTAAAGAATAGGGACTTTAAGTTAAAAGAAACATTTATTTGCAAAGTATTGCAAATAATATACCTAATGCATTTGCAAGTATGTAGAAGATTTTGTAATCTCAAAATATGTTGTAAACGCTCCAGCAAAATTTATTGTCCATTATAGACACATAACAAATATTCCAGCGAATGCATCTAACCAACGCATGAAGTGTGGTAAACATGTAATGCATCTAACCAACGCATGAAGCGTGGTAGATTTGTAATGCATATAACCAACGTATTAAGTGTGGTAAGTCTGTCGTTTTAAAGTATACCATGCCCCAAAGAAGAATATCTCATGAGTAAATGATGAAATGGTAAATATTGTGGAATGTGCACACCATGTGATACGACATGAATTATTTAGCCAACTAATATTGGCACATGCATTTCTCTTAAATAAAGTAATGGTCATGAAAAGACCTAGGTGCCTGAATACGAGGAAAGTTATGTAGATTATTTGTCTACTGAAAATATTTACAGTTTATGGGATTAATATATTTTCATTTAATATAGCGCTTGAAATAAATAATAAGGATCCTAAACCACAAAGTGATGAAATATGTCGACAATGAAAGAAAGGATAATAGTGAATTTTCAAAACTGAAACCCTACATGTATCACGGAGGTTCCTGCAGAAACCTAGAATTAATTATGGGGACACGTCTTCATTATTATGTTATTGATTCGGTGTAGTAGTGATTAGATCGATATTAAAAATTTTGATGAACAAAATAGTGTTAGAAATACCATAGGTGTCTGAAGCATGACATGTGCCCAAGCACGGAAGGTGTTTGAAAACACAATAAGTGCCTGAAGCACAATAGATGTCTGAAGTACTTAGAGCGTCTAAATAAAAAAAATCTCTAAAAATGAGAAGTTCTTGAAGTATAATTTATTTAAATCACAAGAGAAAAGTGTCTAAAAGGATACTTGGAATAACTGTTGTCATAATGAAAAAGATGTGATATTGGTGTATTGTACTTTTTTTTCCTTCACTATGGTTTTTTTCCATTGTGTTTTTCCTAGTAAAGTTTTAATGAGGCATACCAAATATTCACTATCAAAGAAGTATATACTCTTTTTCTCAATCAAGAAATACTATTACTAACACTCCATACCCTTAAGTAAAAATCCAGAAGATTTACTAATTAAAGTTTTATTAAGGACGACATCAAGGTACAAGTCCGCAAGTATCTAATTTATTAGGAAATATGTAATGTCTTAATGAAGGGGAGAATATTTTGAAATTCTGCATTTTTTCCTTCACCACGGTTTTCCCCATTGGGTTTTCCTGGTATGGTATTTATAAGACAGATTGAATATGTGTGATAGCCCCGAAGGATTGGTGTACTCTTTTCGCTTCATCAAGTTTTGTCCCAATGGGTTTTCTTGATAAGGTTTTAATGAGGCATATCCTTCAGTGAATATCTAAGGGGGGGTGGTATGAAATATTTATTTAAGTGGATTATTCAACATACCGAAAAGAAGTGTGGTTTATCTTCAACGTGAATATACCGATCGTATTGTATGAGGATATTGTTGCTTGTACCACACATAATTAGAATGGCTACATCAAAGGAGACAAAAGAAAACATATTTCACCAAAATCTCCTACACACACGAGCTACAGAAGAATGTGGATATTGACACTCGACATATACAATCACACAAGAATTTTTAAATTTTCCTTATGAAATCATTGTTAACCACGATATTCAAGAAGTAGGTCCACAATATTTAAATATGACAACCCAGAGATCTCTTGCCAACATCAGGGGGAGCATAAACAAGACTGTACTCTTTTTCCTTCGTCCAAGTTTTGTCCTAATGGGCTTGCTTTGCAAGGTTTTAACGAGGCAGCGTTTCAAGATGATTAGTTACATCTATACGTACTCTTTTCACTTCGACCAAATTTTTTTTCCCAAGGGGGATTTCTTGGCAAGGTTTTAACGAGACATATTTCCTAATGGATGGACATCCAAGGGGGATTATTATGACTATAGTATATTATTTAATAGTGGATGTCCAAAGGTTTACGGTTTTATGTTTTCTATTCATGGATTCTTAATGTGGAAAGTGAAGGGTCATTATATTCCCTATAATTATAAGACCATTTTCATTGTAATAGAACTAGTTCGTATTTGAATACAAAAATATATTCTCTCTTTGTATCGTTTCTTTCTTTAGTTTATAACACCTTGAACCTTTTTAATACTTATTTGACTAATTTATTGAACATAGATGGATAAATGAATATTAAAGAAGATTTGTTAAAATATCATAATAGATATTTGTGTTCTCACTTAACTTGCGAGAATAAAATAAAAATAGCCTAAATTGACGAGAGTAAATATCAAAACCCAATGTATAACATGTTTAGTATAAATATGTTTATGACACAAAAAAAGAGTTGTAAAATATATTTTCAAGGGAGGAGACATTTAAAATTTATACGATGTTACTGAACTTCAGTTAAAGAGTCAATATGTACACTTTAAGATCTACTCGATTTGTCATATAGATAGTGTTAAATTTACCTTACTTTTTCTTTGATCAGTTTATATATATGTGTGTGTATGTGTGTGTGTGTGTGGATTAAATGTTTTATAACTCACATGGTTTCTTAATATCTATTATAGAGGAAAAAAATTATTTGTTTGTCTCACTCATTTGTTTAATGAATATAATATGGTTAACTCATGTAATTGAACATAGTTTGATTGATGAATTCTAGTGTCGACTCTTTCTATGATGTATTCATATAACACTGTTACTAAAAAGACCTCCAGCAATCAACGAAATAGTTGCTATAAATCCCCAATGTAGTCGAAAGAGTGGTGCGCAAAACATTAGCGACATCGAGTAGTCGCTACGAATTGGTCGCTAGTGTTTAGTTGTTAGAAGACCCCAATGACGACAGAATTGGGTCACTGGTTATCTTCATCATTTACCGACCACCAGGTGGTTGCTAAAGTTATGTATTATCGACGATGAAAGTAGTCGGCAGTGTTACCTTCATTAACAACCACCATGTCGTCGCTAAAGTGTAAGAAACGTTGCCGACCACCACGTTGTTGATAAAGGTTGAGTATCTATAGCAACCACATATTGGTTGCTAAATATACCTTTTACAATATTTTGAAATTTTATTAATTTTTTAATGAAAAGATAAAATAAATACAAAACAATATATATTAGGAAAATAAATTATCACAAAAGTAAATAGTCGATTACAAAAGTAAATAAAATTCATATTATTACAAACAAATCTGGGATTAAATCAATGGGGGGAGTTCGGTCAGGGGAGTGGGTTGCGTTAGTATCATCCTCATATTTGAGTGATAGGCTCGTAGATGCCTGTCATGTAGGCTCGGATGGACCTATTAGATGAGCATATGTCGACTCAGTTGGACTAATGGGAAAGATATTTAACATCGTCATACCCTATATCTGGCATTGCTAATTGATAAGTCCAATAACATGAATATAATTCTTGGGATTTAAGGTACGCTCAGTTGGTATGACTCTAGATGTGCTAGAAGAATACTGGTCATGACCTCCAACCTGGGGTTTATGATGGAGGAATTCATTCAGCCACTCAACTATCTTTGGCTAACTATCCACCATCCAAGTCAGTGTCACAGCATGTTCTTGTGTCTGGCGTTAACTAGGAACGATCGTGCCACTTTCAGTCTCCATCCCTTTCACGTGGATCATGTATGTTCCCGTGTTACCTCGATCTCCTTTCAGATATACTCTTCGTGTGTCACCAAAGTGTGGTTGAAGTCCCAAACGTGTCACCCTGAGACTCGACCGGCGGAGAAGCAAACCTAGCATTCAAGTCCATATGTTATATAAACTTAATATAAATGTTAATCAAATTATTTTTATAAGCTTAAGTCGATATAAGTTTAAAACTTATATCACACCGGTGATAATGCTCATCCGTCCAACCTCCCTTATTTTCAGAGAACCCAATTTTGGTGTACAACCCCACTACCTCGGGTTTCTTCTTCTCCTGCCACATTTGTGGTGTAGGTGTAAGAGCGCCATCTTGTCAAGTCCCTAACATAAAGTTGTCGTAATTGACGTCCTTAAAGTCTTGTAAGATGAAAAATCATTATATAGTAAAGGGTAAGATGCAAAACTTATGATAAATGGTAACTCCTCCACCTTATAATAAGTCTGCGATAAGGTGCACGAGCTTCTCTATATATGATCTAGTTTGTTTAGATAAAACTATAAATATTTATATACATTGAAAATAAGTTTTCATATCAATAATTACCTTAAAATCCTTGGTTTCCCACATTTCCAACATCTTTGGCCAATCTTCCGGCCTCATATCCTCAGAAACTTCACTGGTTTCAATCCCTTATGTATGAATAGTATTCTTTTGATCCCTGTGCCAAGCTAAGCATTTTTATGGATAATTTTTTAAATATTTTCCCAGTAAAGTTGGTGTCTCCATTGCTTGACCAAAAAGATAACTCTGAAAAAATTTGAAATTAACCAAAAAACTTAATTTATCTAAATAAAATACAATCTAAGAACTTACCCCTAAGCTGGTTCAGAACATATCCCTCTAACTTTTGGGGTTACTCTTCCACTCCAATTTTTTTTGGGGATGTGATCCCGGGTTGTGTTTCATACCACTAGGAAAATATGGTGGTCCGCTTCCCCAACGGGATTCCATGTGACGTCAACAAAAATCTATAGGGAGAATGCCCCAGAACTTTTCCTTAGCCTTCTAAGTGGATCGGAGAACGTTTTAACTTGACCCTTCCTTATTTGTTTTCATGTGTGGGAATAAGGTTACATATACAAATACATGTTACGACCATTAAATAAAATATAAGCAAGTACATTTTACCATTATTGGTACAACTTGAAAGCAGACTAGTGAAACTCGGGATGGGTCCCCTCCCTCGGCATTTCCGTCGTGCCCATTTGACGTGAAATTGGCTATAATAATTTGTCGCTCAAGTTAGTATTCAATTACTAAATTGTGAATATATTAAAACCTAGGTACTAGTTTGCAAATATTTTATACCCTAGGAGATAAAGTGTAATTACTTTCACAAAATGCACTAAAACCCCCTATATTTAGTCCATATAATACAAAATCGTGTGCCATAAGTCCCTATATTACTCAAAATTGCAAAAATAATTCTATATTAATTAATAATTGCACTATAACCATTGATGCTATATTTAATTAATTATTGCACTATTCATAAATTGCACAAAAGGTACCTATATTTTTGAAAATAGCATTCGAAGTCACTATATTTTTAAAATTGCACTACAAGTTCCTATTAAAATTGCACTAAAAGTCTCTATCTTCGTAAATTTAGATTGTAATCCCAATGATAAAAATTATTCTCACCATGAGTCCCCATATTATTTAAAATTGCATTAGAAGGCCTTTTTAATTAATAATTTCACTATTAGTCCCTATATTTTAGCAACTTATCAATTCAAGTCCATATTATACAAAACTTTGCACCATAATTGCCTACATAACTCAAGATTGCACAATAATTCAATATTCAATTTATAATTGCACTATAAGTCCCTCAAAATCTCAAAATATCATCATTAGACAAGTTAATTTGCAAAAAAAATAAAAAAACTAAGCCAAAATATACTAAAAACTTGCATTATACGTCCCTTATTGATTAATAAATATGCATTATATGCCCCTATAATTCGAAAAAATACACTAATACAACCTATAATTTAAGATATCCATGAAGATTCCATAAGAGTTCCAAATATTTACAATTAGTACCTATAGATATCAAATAATCTCTATAATTGTTCTTTAAAAATAGGTAAGTAAATTGAATGGCAGAAGGGAGGAGAGTACTACACACACACACACACACACACACACACATATATATATATATATATATATATATATATATTATAAAATGTAAAAAGAAATGGATTAAGGCGGAGGAGGAGGAGGCGGTGAATGAAGTAGATGGCAGTGACAGGGGACGGGGATTAAAGGGAAAATATTCTCGAAGGGGTAGGGGGTTTTGGAAATTGTAATATTCAATAATGAAACTCGTCTGGGTTTTATAATGCTTTAGACCTCTAGTGACCACTGAATGGTCGCTAAAAGTTGAGGGTATGTAAAGGGCAGTATTTCAAATGGGCAGGTGATGTCTTCACTTATGTGATAGAATAACCTAGTCACGAGACATCATTTTAGGGGTATTTCTTATTTATTTTTGGAATTTTTACCCAGTTATTCGTGATTTGCACTTTCTTGTCTAGTTTTAGGTGTTTTGCTATTTTTGTGCTTTTCCGCGTAATTTATGTGTTATTTGTGTCGCACTTAGGTATTTGGAAGCTATTACACCTTGGAATGATGATAAGAGGCGAAGAAAGCAATCAAATCCCTTAGTCATGCTGGAAAAAAACTTTGGATATATTTGGAAAGTCAAAGAATCTGACATGCTGGAAAAACGTCTACTATTTTTAATGTTATAGAAAATTGGCTACGCATTTAAAGAAGCCCTTATAGGAGCAGATAGATATTTGATATAATGTCGTTTCCATATAAAATACACTGAATTCGATAAGTAACGAAGGAGATATGACCAAACAATCTGCAAAGGTTATCATGTCCTACAATTTAGAAAAACGAATTTTAGTAAGATTTGGACTCCTTGACTTTGGAAAAACTTTAGGTTTTGACCTAATACCTATATATATCAACTTTTACCTTAAGATAATCATCCTTGGACAGTCCTTAATCATCAAAAGAACAAGAAGAAGCCTAGATCAAGAGAGTATAAGAATTAAAGGAGTTAGGAAGTTGTTCATGCCATTCCCACCCTTCTATTTAGTAATTGTTTCTTTTTCTTTTCTTATGAACTAATTGTATTACCTTGATATTTCTATATGTATGAACCCTAAATTTTGGTATTATGATTATACTGAGTGGATATAAAATTCAAACAACCCAGTATAATACTCCTCACTCCTCGCCATTAGAGAGAAAAGAAAGATAGAGAATCACGGTTCTGGCAATAATGAACCATGGTTCTTTAACTTTGATTGAGAGATGACAAGTGTTGATTGGATTCTAGGTTTAGGGTTATTCATCATAATAGGATAAGAAAGAGGGAGAGAGCCTTGTGCGTACGTGAGAAGCTAAGAAAATAATGGCCCTTATTCAGATTTTATCCATTATACTATATATTTATTTATTTAATGTTTTAATGTACGGTGTTTTAGTTTCGAGCCGACGTTAAATGGCTCCAGGTAAACCGATGGTACAAATGTTCGGTCCAGCAAGTGAGGAGAGGAGGCCCAAGGTTAATTTGGGCTAAGGTATTTTTACCCATTTTTCGGATCTGTTAATGCAAAATATCGGGTCGATTTTCGTTTTAGGACGGTCAATGCTCTGTCTTAGTCCCTACTAATAGAATATACTCTTCTAGACACATTCATGAGATTAATGAAATCTAGAATCAATGTTTTGTAAATTGCCCATCTATCAAAATTATTTCATTAGACCAACATATAACATAGACTGGTGAAACCATCAGGTGGCTGTTAGGGTGTCTGGACCAATAATTATATCTGCTACAACACTGGTAGCATCCCAGCTACACCCATATCTACCACTACATCTGCAATCTGTTTATCTAATCCTCCATCGACTCCAAAACGGTTATGGACTTCGAACTAAGTAAGTTGGTCATCTGATCGCCAAATATAGTCAAAAATCATATCAAATGGAAACTATTTTTGAGACAGCGCTATCGATATATTAATATCCTTCATCCGACTTTGCACACTCCCACACGCGATGTCGGAAGGTCTGCACTGCTACAAACTTTGGAAGCAAAAAAAAATTGTGATTTGTATAGATGAAAACGGTTACATTAAATAAACTATTAACACTATATTTATTATATGACTAAAATTGGAGAGAAAATGCCTAAATTGATTATGGTAGTTTTTTTACTAAGGTAAAAAAAAATTAATATATATTTACATATATATAATCTAACACAAATTGCGCATAATTATGTTTTTCATGAGTGAACTCATCATATTGTGTGTGATTGTTATTTCATTCATCAACATGTTGTTCAGTGTACTACAAGATTTCAGTTTACACCTTTTGCTGAACAGTTAACAGATATTTCCACTAAAGCTCACCCTCCAGGCCGCCTTATGAAATTAACTTTCAAACTCAAGATAATATCATTCTCATCACCTAGAATTTAAAAGAGGTTTTAGGTTATATATAAATACTCTAATTAGAAAGATATTCTACTATAGTTAGTGGAATCTGTTAACTCTTTAAATTAAGTCTTAATAGAAAATATACCTCTGTAGTTTATTTTAATATAATGTTTTTATTTATATAAAATACAATTTATCACATTTTTTCTTTACTTCTCGATACCACCATTTTGTCTTTTTTTGGAGGAATTTGTAAACTACAACTGTGTTCCTATTATCCAATTTCAATCTTATTGGAATCTTCTATCAATAAATTCGTGTGCTCGTAGCGACCCCTAGTGCTCTATACTTAGAAATTTTTGAAATCTTGTATACTTGGTCGTTCCACCTTCTTGGTAAATACCTATAGGTGATCGGTCCAAAATCAGCGGTCATCTAATTAATGCATTTGATTATCGGTTGAATCATCCATCTTGTTGTTGATATATTTCGAATACTTTGAACAAGTTCAAGGTTGTTAGCGTAATTGTCTTAGCTTCATCCATAAAATTTTGACACCATACTGTTGCATTCAATATTGCCACTACTTCACTTTCAAGTATATAATTACACATGGTTATCTCTGTAATCTCTTTCCTTGTTCATGTGCCAGTGTTTACATGTAACTTCCCAATACCGGTAGGTTCGTACGAATTAGTAAAAGATGTGTCACATAAAAATTTACCGATTGATTGTTATGTTGTATTGGTTCCCCTGCGAGTGAAAATGGAGGGTGCATATTGTTCTCCTCCTGAGATATTCTCCATGTATGCTCGTGTAATTCTTGCATCAAATTGTTAGTTATGCGTACTATTTAATCTCCATCAATATGAAAGTTTTCACAAATAGCTTTCACTTTCGCTTTCCAAATGTTCCACACCGGAATCATAAAAAATCAATAACTTTCGATTTGTCCCATCCTCCCTCCGCATAAGTTGTTGTAATGTTAAGTATGCAACTTCCAATGTCCATCTTTTGTTGTTGTTGTTGTTGGTCTCTAATCTAAAATGTTGAACCCGCCCGTATTTCTTGAGATACCTTGCATGTAACTAACATATGTTCAACCGTTTAGATTTCTATGTGACACCACGAACAAGTATTTGTTTCCATATATTTCCGCTTTTATAAATTTTGCTTTATTGGTATTGCATTGTGATGTCTCCCTATTTGTGAGATATAAATACTCTTAGGAGACATCATTTTAGGTAGAAATTGGACTTAGTTAGTTGATTTATTGGCTTAATACGCAATCATGCACTTTCTTCCTGTAAAAATAAAATATTGTTACATTTAGAGCTTTTGCGCGTTAATTTTTTTTTCTAGTATGAAGTTATTAGGTACATGGATACTAGAAGGAACCAATATGAAGAGAAGAAGTGAAGTTTGAAGTCGAAGAGCAAAAGGAGGAGGAGCATTCAAAAACTGAAAAGTCATCAATTTTAGGTTTCTCCGAGCCCCTAAGGTGCAGATTCATGTCTGGTGATTCAGATGAAAAAGGTGCACCTCTGAGTTAGCTAATTTCGAGAAGTGGAATCAAGTGATTTGGACCTGCGATGCGAAATTTTCACCTGTTTTACTAAAATGTGTTCAGCAGCGGAATTTGTAAAATGGACTTGGGACCTTAATCATCAAGGCCTAATTCTAATATCTATATAAGACCTCCTAAGCCTCATTATCATTATCTTTCATATACTCTTAATTTCTTTCATAATTCTGAAGGCAGCGACATAGGGCAGAAGGTGGAGAACTCCTTTCTCCATCCACAACTCAGGATTATTCCTTTAATTAGGTTTTATCTTTTTTTCTATTTTAAGGAAACATGTATTTAATTAATTTCTTTTTGTTCTTAATTCAGTTATGAGCTAAACACTTTTATACTTGAGAATCACGTAGTAGGTTAAACCTAGTTTAATATATTTAATAATTTTGAATTTGGGATTGTGTTTCAATTTAACTGCATTTAGATATTTCATACTGCTATTGTTTTATGCTTGTTGACTATTTGTAATCTGATCAATTAGAAATAGGTATTAGTAATTAAGATATTCACTAGTGGCGGTGATCATCAGGGAGGAGGGGTTTAGTTACTGAACTAGATAATAGACGTGTGGTATTCATCATTGATCCTGACGGGCTTGACTAATCGCGTAGCCAATCGGGTAATTTTCTTAATCATCTGAACGTAGCTTATAATCACCCTGACGGGGTTCTTAATATTGTAGGATAGATTCTAAGCCTACCCAGGAGGGAGTTAGGAGAATTTAGAGTCTCGACTAATATAGAATTGCCAACTTGACCCTTAAACAGAAGTATTAGATATATGAACTTAGGTGGGTCCCTAGCGAAACTCAAGTATAACGAGCCTGTTTTCTCGAGCTCTTCTCTAGCACAATGGTATCATGCTTCCTTCGTGACCCATCTCCGATGAGTTGCATCGTAGGGTTCGTGGGTAGACTTGGTTCACTTTCTTAAGGCGGTGTGCTGAGAATTATCGAGCATCTTGTCACGTACAAACCTAGAATTTTTACTCTGTCGTCTGCTGAGGTCTTAGCGATCTTCTTGGCATTTAAAGAAAGATGTGTCACTGATTTGGCATGTGAAACGACGATATTTACTTTTCGTGTTTTGCACAGTATTTTCCCTCTATCATTTATAACCCCCAGATTATAGAAGTTTGAGCTGTAGTATTATTAAATTTCACGCTTTAAGAATCTCACTTGTATTTAAGAAAAAACATACCGTTCTTTTTCATTATTGAAAGCAATATGACTTAAATTCAATCTCAAATTCTAAATGATTTTTAAAGAAAACTAATAATTAATGATATGGCTTGAAATTATCGAGCGATTACATGATTGATATAAGGTTTTAGTAGATCTATTTCATACTACCACATTCACTATTTCTCCCCACTACTCGCACTACCTTGAACTAACTAGACTGTTTTCTCGAGCTCATCTCTAGCACAATGGTAGCATGCTTCCTTCGTGGCCCATGTCCGATGAGTTGCATCGTAGGGTTTGTGGGTAGACTTGGTTCACTTTCTTGAGACAGTGTGCTGAGAATTATCGAGCATCTTGTCACGTACAAACCTAGAATTTTTACTTTGTCATCTTTTAAGGTCTTAGCGATCTTCTTGGCATTTAAAGAAAGATGTGTCACTTATTTGGCATGTGAGACGGTGATATTTACTCTCCGAGACTTGCACAGTATATTCTCTCTATCATTTATAACCTCCCATTTATAGAAGTTTGAGTTGTAGTATTATTAAATTTCATGTTTTAAAAATCTCACTCGTATTTAAGAAAAAAACATACAAAAATTCTTTTTCATTATTGAAAGCAATATGACTCAAATTCTACATGATCTTTAAAGAAAACTAATAATTAATCTTTGTTAAATTAAAAGCAAACAAAAAGGTTTGGTATAAGAAAAATACTCCGTTTATACCAAATCAATAATTAATGTTGCACGCATATTTTATTTTAAATTGGAGTAATAGAGATGGGTAATTATTAAACCCAAGAACAAAATCTAAGGAAGCCTTGAGCAAAATTTGGTCCAAACATAGAATGTGGGACCCTAGATAAGACTGTAGATATATCGGGCCCCACATAATTGTTTTCAGAAACTAAGCCCAAAAGGCCCACAAAGTAGATTAAAAATATACTTGTCAGCAATCGCAAACCCAGAAAGAGAAACACAAAGCCTCGTCCTATTTAAATGGCTCATTCCTTAGTGTTAGTGGGGTCATCGAAATCTTTCATCAAAACCTAAAATCCCTCTACTCCTCTATCTCTATCTCTCTCTTAGAAAATGAGTTCAGTCTTCAACTCTGACCAATCGGTCGATAACATCTACAACAACCTTCCAACTCTTCTTTCCATCAATACCAATGGAATTTCCTCATCAGGACCATCAACTAACACTTCCGCCACTACTGAGTTAGCTACTTCAAAGAAAAAGAAACCCAATGCACTATCAGTAAGCAAAGACCGCCACACTAAAGTTAACGGAAGAGGTCGCCGTGTTCGAATTCCGGCTATGGCAGCTGCTAGAATTTTCCAGCTCACTGAAGAGCTTGGACTTCGCTCTGATGGTGAAACCATCGAGTGGTTGTTACGTCACTCTGAACCCTCAATAATCGCTGCTACTGGTACCGGAACTACTCCAGCTACTCCAATCTCCACCGTCACCTCCACCATCCCTTTGTTCAATTCTCCACCGTCACTCTCCGCACCTCTTGACCTTGTCCAGCCACTCAACTCGTTTCCTGCTGATGTGTCAATGCAATCGACTGTTGGAATGTATCCGTCTTCCGGATTTGACTTGTTCCAGTCGACTCCGCCACAATCTCCACCGTTGGAGATGCTGTTTCCACCTAATCCGTACGGCTATATGCCGTTTACCCAGTTGCTTATGCAACCAGTGACGGCTGAGCTCTTTGGTGAAAGCCACCGTCTAGATGATTAAAAGGATGTCCGGTTTGTGTTGAAGGTGTTTGTTTTTGTTGTCTGAGTATATTTCAGAGTATCTGTTGGGGTATTTTTTTAATTATGGAAAAGTCAAGTCGTCGTCGTGGTCAATTTGGTGTTTGGTTTGATTCTCTGTTCATTTTTTTTTTTTCGTGTGATTGTCTGTTTTTTTTTTTTTGGTCGGAGTGTGATTGTCTGTTTTGGGTCTCTTTAATTAATGTTAAAGGATGTGGAATATGGATTATGTATATGTAATACTTGGAAATGAGTATCCACCATTTGGCATTAAATGATAATTATTGTTATTTAAATAATCTTCTATAATTAGTATAGAGTAGTATTGATTAAACTTTGTTGATCTCTATTCTAAATATACAGCTAATATGTTTGCGGCTCACTTCACATCTGGTCCCCATCAAGCTAATGAACAATAACCAGTACTTATGCATTGTTTGGATTCAGATTATCAAAGGAAAAGAAATGATAGGAATATAAAAATATTAAAAGAATGGAAAGAAAAGTACTAACCATGTTTGGATTATAAAAAATTTAATAAAAGAAAAGAAAGTAATTGATTAAGAAATCACTTGTTTGAATTCACATTATCAAAGGAAAAGAAAGGATTATTTTCCATAAAAATATCTTTATACCTTTATGTGTTATGTAAAAATATTATTAAATAAAAATTATAAGGTTAGTTATGACATTTAAAAAAATAATCATTTTCTTTCTTTTGAAATGACTCCAAAACGGGAGGATTAAATAACTAACGTTTTAAAGGAAAATAAATGATTCTGAAATCCATTGAATTACTTTCCTTTAATTAAAAATCGAATTCAAACAAAGGAAAGGAAAATTTATTCCTATCATTTCCTTTCATTTACTTTTAAAAAGTGAATCCTAACAATACATTAATGCTTGTTAAATTATGACTAATATATGAAACTAAAATGTTGATATATTTGTTAAAATTAAAATTGAGTAACAACTCCACTTGAAATAAATTATTTAATTCAATAAATGTAGCGGACGAAATAGTAATAAATAAAACAATAGAATTGACATAAATATAATCTACAAAACAATACGGCAAAAAAAAAAAAGCAAAAGACTAACATATTCGGATAAGACATGAAAAGCGTGATCTTTACAATTAACTTTCTAACGGGTAGAATAATTTTCTTGTTTTGACCAAAAAGAAAGAAAGATGAAAAGGTTTGAATATATTTTGGTGTTTTTATATAGAGAAGGTTGCGTCATAATCTCCTCTTACGTCACAAAACCGTGTGAGAAAAGGATAAAAACTAGAGGTGACTGAGTATGGTATATTTCGTTTTGTTTTTTATCAAAAGCAAAACTAAACCACATGATTCTATTTTTTTTTAAATTAAACAATAAGTCGGATGGTTTATTTTTGATTCATTTACTTGGTAGTCGGACCGATTACTGAGTTTTGTAGATTAATCATGATATATTGCCTTAAATTATAATTGAAATCAATTCCTATAAGAAAGACACGCTTATATAAAAAGTCTACTTATTTTAAAGATAGAAAAGTAGAAAGATTACTAGCTATATTTTTTTTTTATATTCTATCTAATTTCAAGAAATTTAATAATGGTTTGCTTAAGAATGCTTGCTTAAGAATATTCTAGTTTGTTGTTCTATGTTCGTATCTTAATGAGTCAAATATAATTAACCAGATACCTACCCTTTATAAAGCCATTCTCCTAATGACACCTATGATCTTGTTGCATATGTTAACCAAGGAAACCTTAATAATAGTTTGAAATATATATATATCTAATTACCACTTGAATAGATTGGGATGTGAAATTCAAAAATTATGTGAAAACTTTATTAGAAATTTTTTTTGACTACAATCAGGATTTGATGTTATATGTGATTCGGACTAGATTAGGGATGTCGGTGGAGTGTGGGTTTACGGGTACCTACCTCATCTTATTCTAAACAGAGAAGATTTTGGGTACTAAGTGGGGTTTAGGTGGATTATGGGGCTTGATTTTTAAAACCCGCACGGGACAGCACGAGTTGTGACATTCCTCAACCCGCAAACTCTCTCCATATTTGTAGAACATTTATTTAATGATATATTTTGAAATAATACATATATATTATAAAACAAAGATTTTTTTTACGTTCCACGTCATTTAATATAAGTGGTGGTCAAGACCATTTCTAGCCCCACTTAATTATTTATTTTTTAATTTTCTTTAAAAAACAAAAAACCAAGCACACGAAATAATTATTCATTATTTAATTAAAAAAAACTAAACACACGGAAACAAACAAACAAATTTCATCACCAAATTAAACCTAATCTTATCACTTTTCACTCACATTTCCACCAAACCGCCGCTCGAGTTCCAATAAAACAAAAAAAGAATCTACGGTCCAAATCTTTTAACATATATATTATAAAACGAAACTTTTTTCTACGTTCCAGATCTTTTAATATAAATTGTGGCCAAAATCATTTCTGGCCCCACTTATTATGAAGACCATTAGTTATTTTTTATTTATTTTTAAAAACTAAAAAAATAAGCACACGGGATAACTATTCATTATTTAATTAAAAAAAACTAAACACGCGGAAACAAACAAACAAACTTTATCACCAAATTAAACCTTATCTCATCACTTTTCACTCACCCTTCGCTCGCCTTTCCACCAAACCTCCGCTCGAGTACCAATAAAACAAAAAAAAATATACGGTCCAGATCTTTTGACATAAGTGGTGGTCAGGATCATTTCTGACCCCACTTATCACTTAGACCATTAATTATTCATTCTTTAATTTTTGTTTTTATAACAAAAAACTAAACACACGAGATAACTATTTATTATTTAATTAAAAAAACTAAACACACGAAAACAAACAAACAATTTCATTACAAATTAAACCTAATCTCATCACTTTTCACTCACCCTTCACTAATCTTTCCACCAAACCGCCACTCGAGTACCAATAAAACAAAGATTTTTTCTGCGGTCTAGATCTTTTAACATGGTAGTGGTTAAGATCATTTCTGGTCCCACTTACCATTGAGACCATTAATTATTCATTCTTAATTTTTTTTAAAACAAAAACTAAACACATAGGATAACTATTAATTATTTAATATAAAAGAAAAAACTAATCACACGAAAACAGAAAAATAAATTTCATTACCAAATTAAATCTAATCTGATCACTTTTCACTCACCCTTCACTCACATTTTAACCAAGTCGCAGCTCGGGTACCATTCTCCACCATCTTCACACTCACTTTTCTACCAATCCGCCCTCCTGTACAAGTAAATTTTCGTTACTCGAGGACCATTCTCCACCATCTTCATACTCATCTTCCCACCAAGCCGCTCTTCTACATAAGAAAATCGCTGCCACTCGAGGACCGTTGTCCACCATCGATTCAAAACCATTCTCCACCATCTTCACTCACCTTTCCACCAATCCACCAACATGTACAAGAAAACTGTCGTCGCTCGAGGACCATTCTCCATCATCTTCACACTCCTCTTCCCACCAAGCCGCTCCCCTACACAAGGAAACTGCCGCCACTCGGGGACCCGTTCTCCACCATCGATTCAAAAAATGGTACAAAGACAAATGATTGTGAAATCATATGGGCTATTAATACAAATCATTTGAGAGCAGTACAACGTTGTTGGAAGGAATAATACAGAGCAGTACAACGTTGTTGGGAGATGAGTGTACACTGTTCTCCACCAATGATTGGAAGATGAGAGTACACCGTTCTCCACCATTGTTTGCTAAATCATAGGCTATTATTACAAAGCAGTACAACATTGTTGGAAGTGATAATCAGGTCTAAGAGAGCCTACCGCTCAAGCACAAGATCGAAGATTGTTGATTTGAGGGAACTAAGACCAATGATTCTAAAGAGAATAGAGAATTGGGCCAAAGATTATCCAGTTAATCCCATGATTTCTGTTTCCTAAGAAGTCCTCAATGCACAAACGTTCCTGTATCAAGGCGTCTCCACCCTCCTCCACCGCATCCCCCTTTGGGCTTGCAAGAAATTTTACCAATCCCTGACCTGCGTCTCGCGCCACGCAGTGGTCAGAGAGTTTGGAAACAGCAGCTCTCGAAACCGGGTTCCCGGTTTGCGTCTGGTGCAGCAGCGTGGGATGTCTTGGACGCAACCCCTTGCGTCTCGAGCCACGCAGGGGGTCAGAAACTTCGATCTCTACAGCTCTCAAAACCGGGTACCCGGTTTGTGCCAAACCAGGGTCGTGGATTTCGTCGACGCGGGAATCCTAGACGCAACTGACTTGCATCTCGCGCCACGCAGGGGTCAGAGAGTTGGGTAGTCACATCGCGCGAAACCGGGTTCCCGGTTTCTCTGACTTCGGTTTCTGAAAATTTTTGCTTCTAACACTTTTACCCCAAACTCATGACCCTTTGTACTCCTGAAATCATCAAAAACAACTACCCTTTCTCATTACTTAAAAATAAACACTAATCAATGAAAATTACTAATATACACTACGAAAATACGAAACTAATGTACAAGGAATTGGCTTTTGTTTAACGTCGTTATGCTCAACGGTTACCTCATATTCTAAGGTGCTTCGAGGAGGTACATAAACTCTCCGGGGTGTGGATCCACCGCGCGATTAATATCTTCGCCTCCGTGATAAATTTTCAATCGATGACCGTTTACCATGAAGGTACGGTGCTCGATCGGATTCTCAATCTCAATAGCTCCATGAGGCGTGACTTTTGTTACGATATAAGGACCCGACCATTTAGACCTCAACTTACCCGGATAATTGCTGAACTTCGAGTTATATTTAAGGACCTTTTGTCCAACTTCAAATTTCTTCACTCTAATCCAATTATCATGCCATCCCTTTGTGTTTTCTTTGTACAATTTAGCATTCTCATAAGCATGTAATCGGAACTCATCAAGTTCATTTAATTTCATCATTCTATTCTCAGCGGCTAAGGTAGGATCTAAATTCAATTCAGCTATGGCCCAATATGCACCCAATTCAAGTTCAAGAGGTAAATGACAAGCCTTACCATACACAATTCGATAGGATATGCACCAACAGGAGTTCTGAAAGCCGTACGATAAGCCCATAGTGCATCATCTAATTTTAAAGACCAATCTTTTCTAGTAGGACCAACAGTCTTCTCAAGAATAGATTTTACCTCTCGATTTGAAACTTTAGCTTTACCATTAGCTTGAGGGTGATAAGCAGTGGAAACGCGATGTCTAATCCCATGTTTCTCCAGAACAGTCTTCAAATATTTGTTCACAAAATGTGTACCTCCATCACTTATAATTACTCGAGGTGTGCCATGTCTAGTGAAAATATGAGATTTCAAAAATTTAATTACCACTCGTGAATCATTCGTAGGAAGAGCTACAACCTCTACCCATTTGGACACATAATCAACAGCCAACAAGATATATAAATTCCCATTTGATGGTACAAACGGACCCATAAAATCATTACCCCACACATCGAATATCTCTACCTCAAGAATGTTATTACGCGGCATTTCATCCCTCTTGGATATATTCCCAGTAAATTGACATCTATTACACTTCTTTACATATTCATGACAATCTTTATGTAACGTAGGCCAATAAAAACAAGATTGAAGTACCTTAGCAGTTGTGCGACCACCTTTGAAATGTCCTCCATAGGGTGAATCGTGACAACCTGCAATAACCCCATAAATCTCATTCTCAGGTATACATCTTCTTACCATTTGATCACCACACACTTTGTAGAGGAAAGGGTCCTCCCAAAAGAACTGTCTAACACGTGTACTTAACCTCTTCTTGTCTTGGGAAGTAGCTCCTTCAGGAAAAGAACCACTTACCACAAGATTTTCAATATCGGATACCACGGTGATCAACTAAAGATAGCAAATAAACTCTCATCTGGGAATTCTTCTCGAACTAACTCTGGACTAGTGTTTGATTCAGAACCTTCAAGACGAGACAAATGATCTGCAACCTGATATTCACAACCCTTTCGATCTCGAATATTTAAGTCAAACTCTTGAAGCAATAAAACCCATCTGACTAACCTCGGCTTAGCATCTTTCTTCTCCATAAGGTACTTTATAGCGGAGTGGTCCGTGAATACAACAATTTTCGCTCCCAGAAGATACGAACGAAACTTGTCAAAGCGTAAACTACCGCTAAAAGTTCCTTCTCAGTCACTGTATAATTAACTTGAGCACTAGCGAATGTCTTACTTGCATAGTAGATAGAGTGAAATACCTTGTCCTTCCTTTGGCCCAACACAGCACCCATAGCTAAATCACTTGCATCACACATAACTTCAAAAGGGATTTTCCAATCAGGAGGTAATACAATTGGTGCAGTATTTAGCTTCTCCTCAACTCTTGAAATGCCTTCATCCAAGCTTCATTGAAAAGGAATTTGGTGTCCTTCTCGAGTAAGTTACACAAAGGCTTTGAAATCTTTGAAAAATCCTTTATATAATGACGATAGAATCCAGCATGGCCTATAAAACTTCTTACCCCTTTTACAAAAATGGGAGGGGGAAGAGTCTTTATTACCTCAATCTTTGCGCGATCAACTTCTAACCCTGCACTTGAAACTTTGTGACCCAAAACTATTCCTTCTCGAACCATAAAATGACACTTTTCCCAATTCAACACCAAATATGTTTCCTTGCATCTTATTAACACCTTTTCCAAATTCTGTAAACATTCTTCAAAATCATCACCGAATACGTAAAATTCATCCATAAATACCTTGAGGAAATTATCTATCATATCCCAAAAAATCGCCATCATACATCTCTGAAAGGTAGCGGGTGCGTTACATAACCCAAAAGGCATCCTTCGATAGGCAAAGGTACCAAAAGGGCATGTAAATGTGGTTTTATGTTGATCAGATGGGTCTACATAAATTTTATTATACCCCGAATAACCATCCAAGAAACAGTAATACTCCTTACCAGCCAATTTGTCTAACGTCTGATCAATGAAGGGAAGAGGAAAATGGTCTTTTCTGGTCGCCTTATTCAACTTGCGGTAATCCATACAAACCCTCCAACCAACAACTGTTCTCGTGGAGATGGCTTCATTCTGATCATTGAGGATGGTATTCATTCCTCCTTTCTTTGGTACGCACTGAACTGGACTAACCCATTCACTCTTGGCTATGGGATAGATGATTTCCGCGTCTAGTAGCTTAGTCACTTCTTTCTTCACCACTTCCTTCATTGCTGGCATTAATCTTCTTTGACCTTCAACTGAACGTGCACTATCATCTTCAAGAATAATTTTATGTTGACAATAGGATGAACTAATGCCTTTGATATCAGCAATAATCCAACCTATCGCTTCTTTGTTCGCCCTTAGTACACGAAGCAGTTTATCTTCTTGAAAACCTGTTAAATTTGCTTAAACAATAACTGGTAGAGTATTATTAGTACCCAAATACGCATACCTCAAGTGAGCTGGAAATGGTTTATCTTCTAGCTTCGGAGGAGATTCAATAGATGGTTTATTTTTAATGACCATCTCCCCCGGTTCTCTCACAGGTTCATAGGCAGGACGCCTATATTTTGGGTTTCCAGAATTGAGAGTCGCCACTGTTTCAGCGAGCTCTTCCATCATCTCAGGTAAGTCTAATGTCAAAGCGGCCTGTAAGATATCATCATAATTAAAACAATCAAATACCTCTTGCGTAGCGTTTTCAGCTACATCCATTCGAAAGCAATCTCCTGGAACATCTGGAAATTTCATAGCTCTGAACACATTAAACTTCACCTCCTCGTCTTGGATTCTCATGGTTAGTTCTCCGTTTTCTACATCTATCAAAGTGCGCCCCGTGGCTAAGAATGGTCGTCCCAAAATAATGGGGGCATTCCTATCCGCGTCGCATTCAAGAATAACAAAATCAACGGGAAAAACTTAATTACCTACCTTAACGAGGACATCTTCGATTCGTCCCTCCGGATGAACGAGGGATCTATCGGCCATTTGCAGTACCACAGAAGTTGGTCTCAAATTTCCCATTCTCAGCTTATCAAAGATCGATTTGGGCATAAGATTAATACTTGCACCCAAATCGCATAATGCTTTACCTTGCCACTCCTTACCAATCGATATTGGAATTGTGAAACTCCCAGGGTCAAGCAACTTAGGTGGCAACTTACTTTGGAAAATAGTGCTACACTCTTCAGGTAAAGCAACATCTCATTATCACAATACGGCCTTTTATTGGTTAGGGATCTCTTCAATAACTTCACGTATTTCGGAATATCTTTAATAGTTTCAAGTAACGGAATGTTTATGTTGAAAACCCTTACCCTATTAATGAATCTCTGATAATCGTCCATAACTCCTTTTTTCTGAACTCTCGAAGGAAAAGGTGGTGGGGGACGGTTCTCCACAATATCTTTCTTTTTCTGAACTTCGGGAATTTTCTCCACATCTACTACTTCAGGCTCACTTTCTTTTTCTACCTCCTCCACTGCTGATTTTTCTTTATTTATCACTTCTTTTTCTTTCATGACTGGAAATGGGGGAGGAGGAAGTTTCTTACCACTTCTCAACGCTATGGCGTTACAATCTTCGGTTTGTTTTGGGACCTCTGTATCGCTAGGAAGTCTTCCTTGTGGATGCTGATTGTGTGTGAAGGGCAATCAAGCTTTCTACGGTTTTCTGAAGGTTATTTGCACCATCTTGTGGTTGAGCAGGTAAGGCTTTTTGGTTCATGATTTCGTTATAATTTTCTTTAGGAGCTTGTCTCTGAACATAGCTTCCTTGATTCTGTCCCCCTTGATAATTATTATGAGGCCTTGGATTGAAGTTGTTACCTTGGGGACGCGGCTGATATGCATATGTAGGATTGGCTGCCCCATTAGGATTTGAATATTGAAACCCAGGATGTCCATTACCACTCGAATTAAAGTTTCCTCTATTGGAGACAAACATCACGGACTCTTGATTGTTCTGACAATTCTCCCAATCGTGATCATTCACACCACAATACTCACATCCATACACCTCTTGTGCAGCTTTTACCTCAACTCTTTTATTTGAAAAACCTTCTTTCACGGCTAATGTAAGTTGTCTCAACTGCTGTTCTAATGTGGTTTGTATCTTGTTCTCTAAGGAGTTGAACTTCTCTTCGATGTTGACATTATTAACTCCTCCCTTAACTGGTGTTCTCACGGTATTCCATCCTACTTCATTATCGACTGTTCTATCTAAAATAATTCTTGCGTAAGTAGGTTGAACTCGTAAAAACGCACCACCAGATAACAAATCTAAATCTTTTCGTGAGCTCCCCTCAAAACCGTTATAAAAAAAATTCAATTGCTGTTGTTGTGAAAGGTCATGATTGGGGACTCTTCGTAAACAATTCTGAAATCTCGACCAACTTCTACCCAACGATTCATCATACTCTTGTCGGAAATGTGTTAACTCGAGTTGAGCATCTAACCTCATGTTGGACGGATAATATCTATCGAAATACGCAACCAGTAATTGTTCCCAATTCGTAATCTATCCTGGTTCTTGCGAATCATGCCAATCACTCGCTCCATCTATTAAGAAAAATCTGATTGTAGCAAAATACATTTGCTCCCTCGTTACCCCTTGCGTAATGTATGAATCGCAGATTTGCATAAATTTTTGTACTGCGCGAAGTGGGTCTTCTCCGGGCTTGCCACGAAAATTTCCGAAATTCTGAAACTGAGCTAGCATACCCGAATCTGGACAGAATCTCGGAACATTGATGTTAGCTGGGCCAATCCCAAGACGAGGGGCAAGGAATGGTTCTTGTGCTGGACCGGTAAGAAACCATGGGTCGGCTATTTGAACTTGAATTGGAGGATTAGGAATAACAGGTGGAACTGGAAGATTAGGAATGCCTGGAGGCGCTAGTTGCTGACCATTCGCGTCTAGCTGAACTCCTGGGTTCTCTTGGTTATGAAGGTTAATGTTATCCATTCTGTTCGCTAGTTCTTCTACTTCTAGAGCTTCTTGTTCTTTCCTTCTCTTGTTAGCAAGTCTGACTAATGATTCCGGATTATCAAGGATCGGAGGAAATGTCTCAAGATCCTTAAAGAGTCTCCTTCGCATACACCAAACCTAAAAACCTGAAAAAGATGAACAAACAAAGCGTAAAACGGAAAAAAAATGCAACTAACACTAAAGGATAAACACCGGGGACACACGCTATCGTCCCCGGCAGCGGCGCCAAAAACTTGGTGGTCCTTAGTGTGCTCTAAAATAATGTAATAAAATAAAAAGAACCACAACCGTAAGTGTACGGTTGTCCCAAGAAATAATAGTGATAAACAGATTCGTTCTCAGGGACGGATTGGTTGACTCTAATGCTTATCAAGTAGTGTTTACTTGCACGGAAAAGCAGATAAATGATTATAAGATTTGTTTGGTTTGTTTTCTAAAAACTAAGACAATAATTAAAAAGACTAAATTAATGCAAATGTAAAGCTAGACGCAAGTAAAAATAGTTGGACGCAAGATATGAGAAAGTAGTACTCGAGTAACGCTAGGATTTCACCTAAATCAAATCATTCCATGTATTGTTTAAGGGACAAATTCGGTAATTACTATTGGTCGGGTATCAATTATCTCCTTACCCCCTTCAGGGTGGACTAAAGAGCTCTTCTTAGTTGCTACAAACCCCATCAGGGTGAATATAGTCCACCTTCGAATGGTTTAAGTCTAATTACCCAATTGGCCGTAAGATTAATCAAGCTTGTCAAGGTCAAATAATTTATATCCTACTTTCATTAACTAGTTCCTTACCTAGACCTCCCGTCAAGGTGATACAATCGCCACTAATTGGAATAGCCTAAGTACTAATTCCTAAACTTGATTCATGACTTCAATAATAGTCAATAAGCGTAAATTAAAGAAAAATAGTGAATACCCAATTTGAATTAAATTAAAATAATCCCAAATTCAATAACATAGAATGAAATAATTCATGGTTCAATCCATTACGCGTTCTCAAGTACTGAATGAAATTAGCTCATAATTGGAAAAACTAAGAAAATAAATAAAAATAAATTCATAATTGTTTTACAGAAAGGAAATTAAGAAACCTAATTAGGATGTTGATTTGGCTAAAATATGGAGATATAGACAGTCTCCAGCTCCAAGCTTCTTCTCTTCCTTGCTTCTGCTTCTTTTCTTCTTGTCTGACTTTGTAAATAATGAATTGTGTGAAAAATAGAAGTCAAAAACCCTATTTATACTTAAGCAAAATCGGACTTGGACCTTAGCTAATAATTAAATGAAATAATAAAGGCTCAAGTCCATTATCTTAGCCCAAAATCCCGTAACTGATGCACCACCTCCACTAAAACAGCTCTAACCGACTCGTTTCAAGCCCGATTGACCTAATTCCAGTTGCTAAAATTCCGTAACTCCATGGGGCACGTTGTCTCTTCACAAGTCAGCGGCTCAATTGGTGTGGCCTAAGGTGTGATAAAAAGATGTATAAAATAAGTGCAAATACACACCCTAAACTAACACTGTACTGCAAGTATTACAGGACGTATGCAAGTTTTAATGATAAGAAGATTCGTTCCTCAGGGACTGACGAAAGTTAGAGAGAACTTATGCAAATTATCAAGTGCAGATATTAAAGATAGATAATAATACGCAAGTAGAAAGAAGAGAAAGATAGATATTTATTTGGTTTTTAATAAGAAAACTAAACTACTAAATTAAAGACAGAAAATAAATAACAGAAAAGAAAAGAAGATAGTATGAACGATATAACTTAGGTTTTACTAGTATGCACTAATCCTTCTAATTCTATCTATTAGATCTAATTCATAAGGGAGAATATTAGCTCTTGGTATACTTAGTCAGGATTCTAAATTCCACTACCTTAGACCTTGAGAGCGACTAAGGGGGCAACGGCACAACCAAGAAGTGATTTAAAATAGGGTTATCAAACGCCACTAAGGCCCTAAGCAAATACTGCAATCTTGGTGATATGGTGGTTAAAACAAACCTTAATGACTATCTAGTTAGAAGTATGTTTTGTCAGAACTGCTATCGACACTAGACGTTATGTGGTGGTTCAATAGTTAAACACCCTTACAAGGTGACCATCTAACTACTATTAAGGTAATCCTATACTCGTGCACTAGCAAGGAAAACAGTCATTAAATCAAAACACATAATCAAATATAAGGGTAAGTAGCTAATATCAGATTAAAACATATAATTCCCAAAGAACTTAGATAGAAGAATTAGAATTCATAGATTATACATATGCAAAACCTAAGCTAAGAGAATTAGTTCATACAAAGAAAAGAAGAAGAAAGAATTACAAAATAAGAGGTTGAAGGAGACATAGTTGTTGCACAGCTCCCTCCAGACTTCTTCTCTTGTGTTGTAGCTTCCTCTTGGCCTTAGGGTCTGGCCAAGGATGATTTAAGAGTGTTAAGAGGCTGTATTTATAGTGTATAGGTTGACCTAATTCGTTTGGTGGAGATAACTTCAAGTAATGGGCTCCTGGCCCAACCCAAATTCGTAAGGAAAACACTGCTGCGTTGTTTTGGTCATAACTTCTTTGTTATTGGTCGGATTTTGCTCCACAAGATACCAAAAGAATCGCAACAGAATTATCTAGGACCTTTAGAAGGAAATTACCAAATTCGGCCTATTTCTTAGGTAAAAACACCAATCTTTAGACGTGTTCTGCAGAATCCCAGATTTAGGCAGCTTTTCCTTTTCCTATTTGAACTCAGTTTCCTTCTATCTCCAATTTCCATGCATATCTTTTTCCCTAAGTTGTAATCTTTGACTTGGACTCTAATTAATCTCCATAATTATCTTTAAAGCTTCACACTAAATAAACAATTAAACCCAATATGCTCTAAAAATAATAATTCTACAAATCAAGACTCAAAATAGGAAAGTGCACTAAATTAAGCTAAAATCAACCTATAGACTAATAAATAAGCCTAAAATGATGTCTCTGAAGTATATTTTACTATCACAAATGAGGAGACATCAAGACCCCCAACTCAAAGTTGTATCGTCCCGATACAATAAAAGTAAAGAACAGTAGGGTAGTCAAGAAGAAGAAGTAGGAGGAGAATAAGAACAGAACACAATGAATGATCCTAGAGCAAAATATCTAAAAAGTCTCATGTAGTAATGCTCAAGAAATAATGCACAAATATGCTTAATATACATGTAATCAACAATCCATAAACTCAAGTTAAGATTAATTTCGCAATGCCAGAAGGAGAGGATGATAACTTAGTTCAGGTTAATGTCTATAGGTTGTTCATAGGTCCCAAATACAGCGTCCAATGGTCCACTTACCTACTACCTAATAACTCAATTGTTTCTCCACCTAGTAGTTAGAAATCCTAAGGTCTTGGTTATAACTTGGCTTAAGGACGGGTGTGGTATATTTGGATAATGAAAAGTGAGCTTTTGGCTCTCTCCTCACTAGCCATCAACGAATCGCCCTAGAGCTTGAGTTTTCACTCGAAGATGTTTCTCACTCAACCCAATTTATTGATGCTTTTGATGTGCATCCCCAATAATCCCAATTAAAACCTTTGATGATATAAAATCCACTTTGCCGGTCCGAATATATATTCCTTTCATATAAATTTTTTCTTTTGTATAGCTATGACTCTCTTTTTGATGTTCGAGATATCACGCTATTTTTCATATATATATTCTTTCTTTTTATGCCCTTGTTGGCAAATTTAGCTCGTAGCTTCTTTTCCATTCACTATTACCCCGGCAAAGGGTTACAATAATAACAATTCATCATCAATAAATTCACAAAGATAATTCCCAAACCCAATGTTCCCTAATGATGAAACCCACCACCCCAAACTCAAGCTCTAAAACGAGTTGTCTCAGGTTTTGCGATTCGAGTGCGGTCATATAGGTAAGTCCTAAAACTAAGGGTATGGATTATAATGTGGTGTAATAAAGGCTTTAGAAAGGCTCAGAGGGGCTAAGACGGATAAGTAACAATAATCAAATAAAAGGGTGAGAAAGTTTAAAGGCTTCAAGTGTTTTATCATGATAGAACTGCCTTAGTCATTTTTCTAACTACCGGATTTTGTTACTTTTTCATTAATAGTTCATAGACAAGTGGGTTTTCAACTAATTTTAAATCTCACGTTCTACACACCAAATAACTATTCCTAAGTTTCAACATACTTCTTAGCATTGCTCATTAACTTTTCTATCTTTTATTTCCTGTTTTCATACATGCAAACTAAACATATTTATTGCATTTTTCAAAAACATACTACCTACTATCATTGACCTAATAAAATCATGCTCACATAGGTACATTCAAAGATATTCTATGCCTAATTCAACCCAAAAATTTTAAATTTTATGAAAAACAAAAAGGAAGATGAGGACAACGAATCCCCACCCCCAACTCAAAAATGAGCCGTGTCCCCACGACTCGAAAAAGACTCAAGAAAGAATAAAATTTAAAATTAGCATACATATTGCACATAAAGAAATGGTAGGGAAGAAAGAAAACATACTCTTCGAGGCTTTTACCTCGCCTAGACGATACTCGGATTAAATCCTAATGTATCTTCTTCACCCATCTTCTTACTCGCTTTATGTTCAGGACACGTGATCATAATAGGATATTGCATTAAATAACGTCATGGGAGAGATCGAAGATTCGTATCACCTCCTCATAGATCAACTGTGCCACATCTTCTTCTTCTCTTTACAAAATACAATTCACAAACAACCCAAAGCATTCCAAATCCCATGAACCTTCATGTATTCACCTTCAACTTCTTCTTCAAATACTTTCTCATAAGAAAAAGGTAGTTCCTTTAATTGTTGCTTCGGAGAAGCTATCAGGGCCCTTGAAGCTTTCTCTTTTTCTCTTGGGTATAAGGTCTTTGATTTGTAGAGGTTGTGTTGTCTTCTTCACTAAAGTTAGAATCTTTTTGCTCTTTGAATCAAACACAACATGCTAACCTCTCTTCTCTTGACTTGTTTTACCCTTTGAATTGGAACTATGACTTGTCTCACTTGATTTCTTCTCAATTAGATCCAATACCTTGATTTCTTCATCACCCTTTCAGTAGATAATGTGCATGTTCTCTTAATCATCTCAATTGACCCCCAACTCAAAGCTTTAACCACTCTTGAAATTTGAAACGCTTGATTATTGGTTGTACAAGCTTAATTTGGGTTAGGAAAGGTGATTTGATGATGATTCTCTATGTGGGTAAGATGGATTCTTCATGGATTGGCTTGGATTTAAGAAATTGTAGGATGAATTTTTGAAATTTAAGCTTTTGATTCTTGGATTCAAGGTGTTTTGGTATGATATAGGTGGTTGAAGCTTCCTTGTAATGATGTGGAGAATGAATTGGATGTGTTTTCATGGTAATTGGGTAGTGTTTTGCTGATTGGTGAAGGTTTTTATGAGCTCTAATGGAGTTAGGAGGGTTGTGGAGAAGAAAAAGAGGGTTTGGGTTTATAAAATTCGGAACTAAAAGCTTAATACCTCCTTTATAATCAAATCCCGTAGGTTTTTCTCTCTCTTGCGGCGCTGCGGACTACCCCTGCGGACCATGGGGTGTACCGCGGGGTATACCGCGCCTCCTACGTCAAAAAACCCGTGGTAGGACCCCGTGGTACGGGTTTGTGCGGTGCATGGCGCGGTATAGGGTCCGGTATACCGGACCCATCAGCTATTTATTTTTTTCGTTTCTGGATAAAACCCGCGGTAGCAACCCGTAGTACGGGTTTTTGACCACGCGGTGCACCGCGGCTGAGTTCCGGTGTACCGCACGTGGCAAAAACATCCCCAGTAGCTAGATCTCGAAAAGTTATGCAGTTTAGGCTCAAAAATCACCTGATTCCGATATCCGAGCGCAAAGATATGGCTTGCTGAAGTTTCTCCGTTCCGAAAACTTTGCTCGCTTCCCTAACTCTATTTCTCCAATTCCTACACACCAAAAACACTAATACCTTCCTCAAATATGCAATATCAACTAAAATTAACTAAACTAAATATAAATTAAAAAACTAAAAACGTAAAAACATAAAAGAAATTTACGGGTTGTCTCCCGTACAGCACTTTTGTTTAACGTCTTTCAAAGTTAGACGTGTTACCTCGATTAAGGATGACGAAATTTCCACCCTTTGCCTTTAATTCCCACGAACTTTTCAGCTCGATTCTTAATGATCATGGATGGTTCCATCCAAGATTTCGTGGGAATAGGTGGTAACTCAATTCCAAGTGTAGCATTACACTCCTCTAGTAATCCATTCATCTCGAATCTTCGTTTGTTAGAAAGAATGTCCTTCATGAATTGACCGTATTTTGACATTCTTGTGAGAGCTTCTACAAACGGGCTGCTGTTCTTTAATTTGTTCATCATGTCAACGAACTTCTTGAATTCCAGGTCATTGTCCTTTCTGACATGTGAAGGGAATGGTGGAGGAGGACATGTATTGGTTACCACTGGGCTCTCTTTCTTTTCTGGTGTCTTCTCTTGGACACTTTTTTGTTCAACTACCTCTTCGACCTTATCTTCTGTTGTTTTTTCTCCCCCCGTTTCTGGAATAGGGACTGGTTCTGGTTCTGGTCTTGATGGAGGCAGTTGTTTTCCACTTCCTAATTCAACTGCATGACAAACTTTGTTTTCTGGAGCAGTAGTATCACCTTGGAGTTGCCTTTCTGCAGGGATTAGAGTTTCATTCATCCTTTGTGACATTCTCTGCAACTTCTCCATAAGCGCATTCTGCGAGTCTTGGGATTCTTGCTGGCGACTCTCTATATTATCAAGTGTTTGCATCAGTCGAGCCAAACTTGAACTCAAACTCGAAGGTTGTTTTTGCTGCATTGAATAAGGAAGTGGTTCTTGATAAGCTTCATTATAAATCGGCGCTTCTTGATAGATAGGTTGTGGAGGATAATAAGCTTGTGGTCGTGGTTGATAATAATCATCATGATAATGGTTATCATAATGACATGGTTGTTGATCTCCGACCCAATTGTAACTCTGTGGGGGTTGATAGTCAGCGTAATTTCCTTGAGATTGATAATAACCATCATGATAATGGTCTCTTTGATAAGGCATGAAGGAAATTGAGGCTGGATTGTTCATGCAACGTCCCCACGAGTGATCTCTTGCTCCACAACTAGGACATGAAGGTGAGGCATGTACTAGATTCCTCTGAGCTAGTTGTTGCGATTGTTCTCGTAATTCCTCAAGTTGTCGGCTTAACTCCTTGAGCTTTAAAGATTCCATCTTGTAATAGCTTCTTCAGGATCTAATAGCACGAAACCTTTATCTCCTAATAAATATGCTTTCGCCTAAAAAAAATCTGTAAAACAAAAACTAAAAAGAAAAGCGTAAAATAGAACTAACTAAAATAAAAGCACAAGATAATTGCACAAGGACTAACGATGTAGTCCCCGGCAGCGGCGCCAAAAACTTGGTGTGGCCTAAGGTGTGATAAAAAGATGTATAAAATAAGTGCAAATACACACCCTAAACTAACACTGTACTGCAAGTATTACAGGACGTATGCAAGTTTTAATGATAAGAAGATTCGTTCCTCAGGGACTGACGAAAGTTAGAGAGAACTTATGCAAATTATCAAGTGCAGATATTAAAGATAGATAATAATACGCAAGTAGAAGAGAAAGATAGATATTTATTTGGTTTTTAATAAGAAAACTAAACTACTAAATTAAAGACAGAAAATAAATAACAGAAAAGAAAAGAAGATAGTATGAACGATATAACTTAGGTTTTACTAGTATGCACTAATCCTTCTAATTCTATCTATTAGATCTAATTCATAAGGGAGAATATTAGCTCTTGGTATACTTAGTCAGGATTCTAAATTCCACTACCTTAGACCTTGAGAGCGACTAAGGGGGCAACGGCACAACCAAGAAGTGATTTAAAATAGGGTTATCAAACGCCACTAAGGCCCTAAGCAAATACTGCAATCTTGGTGATATGGTGGTTAAAACAAACCTTAATGACTATCTAGTTAGAAGTATGTTTTGTCAGAACTGCTATCGACACTAGACGTTATGTGGTGGTTCAATAGTTAAACACCCTTACAAGGTGACCATCTAACTACTATTAAGGTAATCCTATACTCGTGCACTAGCAAGGAAAACAGTCATTAAATCAAAACACATAATCAAATATAAGGGTAAGTAGCTAATATCAGATTAAAACATATAATTCCCAAAGAACTTAGATAGAAGAATTAGAATTCATAGATTATACATATGCAAAACCTAAGCTAAGAGAATTAGTTCATACAAAGAAAAGAAGAAGAAAGAATTACAAAATAAGAGGTTGAAGGAGACATAGTTGTTGCACAGCTCCCTCCAGACTTCTTCTCTTGTGTTGTAGCTTCCTCTTGGCCTTAGGGTCTGGCCAAGGATGATTTAAGAGTGTTAAGAGGCTGTATTTATAGTGTATAGGTTGACCTAATTCGTTTGGTGGAGATAACTTCAAGTAATGGGCTCCTGGCCCAACCCAAATTCGTAAGGAAAACACTGCTGCGTTGTTTTGGTCATAACTTCTTTGTTATTGGTCGGATTTTGCTCCACAAGATACCAAAAGAATCGCAACAGAATTATCTAGGACCTTTAGAAGGAAATTACCAAATTCGGCCTATTTCTTAGGTAAAAACACCAATCTTTAGACGTGTTCTGCAGAATCCCAGATTTAGGCAGCTTTTCCTTTTCCTATTTGAACTCAGTTTCCTTCTATCTCCAATTTCCATGCATATCTTTTTCCCTAAGTTGTAATCTTTGACTTGGACTCTAATTAATCTCCATAATTATCTTTAAAGCTTCACACTAAATAAACAATTAAACCCAATATGCTCTAAAAATAATAATTCTACAAATCAAGACTCAAAATAGGAAAGTGCACTAAATTAAGCTAAAATCAACCTATAGACTAATAAATAAGCCTAAAATGATGTCTCTGAAGTATATTTTACTATCACAAATGAGGAGACATCATCAATATATTCTTAGATGGCTCGAAATCAGCAATATTTGGCAACTTTCCAGATTTGCAGCTCTAAAATATTAATTCTTTCGGGATTTGTCTTCACGCTTTGACTCCAAATCACGATCTTTGACTTTATTCTCGGATTCCTCTCGTAGCTAATATTCAAAACCTATAAACTTTTCACTAAAATACACCATATTACGCGCAAAAGCTTAATAAATCAAAAATATTAAAATCGAAGGAGAGAAATTGGAATATTGCATATTATTACTAAAAGTCTATTAAAATAGTCAGATAATCACCTAATTTGATGTCTCCTAAGCATATAAATATAGAACAAAAGAGGAGACATCATGGGGATATTCTTATCCGCGTCGTAGTCAAGAATAATAAAAGCACAAGGAAAAATAAAAGTACCAGCTTTAACTAAAACATCTTCAATTTTAACTACTGGTCGGGAGAGGGAGCGATCCGACATTTTTAATACCACGGAAGTGGGTACTACCTCTCCTATATTAAGCTTCTCGAACAGGGATCTTGGCATGAGATTAATACTCGCACCTAAATCACATAATGCTTTCCCGGTCCAATTGTCTCCAATGCCAATGGGAATTGTAAAACTTTCGGGATCTTCTAGCTTCGGTGGTAACTTGTTTTGACAAATAGCACTACACTCCACAGGCAATCCAATTATTTCCCCAGTTTCTAAACTTCATTTGTTAGAAAGAATGTCCTTCATGAATTTCAAATATCTCAGCATTCTTTTGAGAGCTTCTACAAACGGCATATTAATCTCTAACTTGCTCACCATGTCAACGAACTTCTTGAATTCTTAGTCATTGTCCTTTTTCTTGACACGTGAAGTGTATGGTGGCGGAGGGCGTGTATTAGTTTCCACTGAACTTTTCTTCTTTTCAGGTGTCTTGGCTTGGACAATCTTTGGTTCAACTACCTCTTCGCCCTTATCTTCTATTGTTTCTTCAACCTCATTTTCTGAAATAGGGGTTGGTTCTGGTTCTCTTCTAGGTGGAGGTAGTTGTTTTCCACTTCGCAATTCAATTGCATGACAAGCATCATCTCGAGGAGCAATAGTATCACTTGGGAATTGCCCTTTTGGCCTATTTTGCAATGTACTCGCCATGTGTGATAAGGTGTGCTCGAGATTTTTGATCACCTTTTGCTGGGTTTGAAGTCTTCGTTGGCTCATCTTCATATTCTCTTCAACTACTAGCATCATCTTAGCCATACTTGAATTCAAACTCAAGGGTTGTTCTTTCTTTGCTAGTTGCATTGAATGTTTCGGTGTTTCTTGATGAACTTTCTCAATAATTGGCTCTTTCTGATGTATAGGTTGTGGTGGATAATAGGATTGAAGTTGGGGTTGCTGATAAGTCTCTTGATTTTTGACCCAACTTCGTTGTTGTGGAAGCTGATATCTAGCGTAGCTTTCTTGAGGATGATCATAACCATTAGAATAACGGTTACTTTGAGAAGATATAAAAGAAGCTGAGGCTGGACTATTCATACACCTTTCCCACACATGATTTCTTGATCCACAACCTGGACACGAAGGTATAGTATGTACTAGATTTACCTGAGCAATTGTTCGAGCTTGTTCTTGTAGTTCTTTAAGTTATTGGCTCAATTCTTTGAGCTTCAGAGATTCTAAAGTTTCTTCTTTTTCTTCCAATTCACTTGGCCAACTTCTCTCATTCTCAAGAATTCTCTCCATACAAATTTCGTCTTCTACAGTATCTAGTAACACAAAACCTTTGTTTCCTAATGAATCTGCTCTTGCCCTGGACTCGTTATTAAGTTCTCCAGAGAACATGGTTAAAGAATATTCTGGCGATGATTTATGGTATGGACATCTCGCCTGTTTCTCATTATATCGTAACCATGCTTCACCCAAACTTTCTCTGTCTTCCTGCATAAACTGTTCAAACTCCAACATATCTTTTAATCTTCCACTAACCGGATAGAATCGGTCTAGAAATCTTGATTGAAGCTTATCCCAATCTGGAATAACGTGAGGATATTGGGTATCGTACCAATTGCTTGCACCTCCGGTCAAGAAGAATTGGAACATAACGTAATACATCTTCTCCTTAGTAACTCCTCTTACGATATAAGCATCACAAATCTGCATGTATTTCTGAATATATCGGATCGGATCTTGTTGTGCAGCACCGCTAAATTGTCCATGATTTGCAAACTGCGCTAACATCCCTAGATCTGGCCTAAATTTAGCGGCTTGGAGTTCTGGAGTGCGGATTCTGCGTGGTTGCACTCTGAATGAGATGGGTAGCTCAAGTCTCCTTGGATCCTCCATCTGTAACTATCTATAAAGCAAAAATTAAACAGACAAAAGCGTAAAATAGAACTAACTGAAATAAAATCACAAGATATATGCACAAGGAATAACGATGTAGTCCCCGGAAGCGGTGCCAAAAACTTGGTGTCGACTAGGGTGTGATAAAATATGATATAAATAATTGCAAATAATCACCCTAGCCTAGCACGGTTCCGCAAGTATACAGATCGTATACAAGTTTTAATAAATAAGTAAGATTCGTTCCTCAGAGACTACGAAGGTTAGGAAGATCTTATGCAATAATCGAGTGCAAATATTCAAAGCTAGAACAAATAAAACGCAGAGAAATAAAAGACGAATAGATTTTTATTGGGTTTTTTATTAAGAAAATCAAACTAATAAAGTAAAGACAGAAAATTAAATGCAAGAGATGAAGTTAGTATGGGAGTTTAGCTTGAGTAAATAGCATGTAATCCCCACTAGTTTTGCCGTTCTAAACATTTCAGGTGAATTATGTAGAATTTCAATAATCGGTTCCAATTTGCGCTAGGTAGTTTTAAATAGGGTTTACCTGTGTCAATAAGGAGTCCTAAGCAAACTTTTCCTGCAATTGGTTAAATAGCAATACACTAAACCATATTGATTATCTAGTTAGGCTGATTTGTCAGATCTAAACCGTACACTAGACGTTATGTGCTAATCCTATAGTTAAATATATCATTGTCAATGATTACCTAACTACTATGATGGTAATTCTATATGGTCGCGATCCACAAGAACACAGAATATAAACTCCAACACATAAACAGAGAATAAAAACAATAATTCAATTTAAAACATAGAATTCCCAAATTAGATAGATGTCAACCAAAACTAGGGTTCATACATATATGCTAAAACTCAAGCTAATAGAAATTTAGTTCATACTAATGGAAGAAAAGAAAGAAATTACAAATTCAAAGGTTGAAGAAGACTCCTTCCAGACTTCTTTTCTTTTGTTGTAAGCTTCCTCTTGGCTTAGAGTTTGGCCAAGGATGATTTTCTTATGATAAGAGGATGTATTTATAGTGTATAGGAAGACCTAATCGTTTTCTTGAAGGAAAAGGTAAGTATTGGACTCCTAGCCCAACTCAAATTCGTAGCCCAAAAATATAGAATCAGCCCCGTTTTTGTTTTGGTCCTAACAGTTTCAATACTTATCCGTTTGACGCGTATGAGTAGTCGAAATTCATCATCTCGGAAAGATCTTTAACTTCTATTGATCGTTTCTCCAGATTCCTCACCGATTTTGAGATACGAGCTGATTTGTGGTCGTAGGGGCTGGAATTCAGATTTATGGCAGCTTTTCCTTTTCCATATTTTTAGCTTTTACTTTCTTATCTTCAATTTCCATGTTTATCCTCTTTCCTTTAGCTCTTAGACTTTGACTTGGACTCTAATTAATTACCATATATCTCTAAAGCTTCACACTAAATAAATAATTAAACCCAATATACTCTATAATAATAAATAATCAATTTAAGACACAAAATAGGAAAGTATACTAAATCTTGCGAAAATCGACCTATAAACTAATAAATACGCCTAAAATGATATCTCAGAGATAGATTTTATCACAAATGAGGAGACATCATGGTCTTTAACCTCGACTGGTACACTAGTTTCTACGATAGTTGTCAACATCCTAGTGATTGGAACCACCTCATACTCCCTGTGAGATGCGACACGGTAAGACTCTTCAGAGTTTGAGGTGGTGTTTGCATCACGTTGATCTATATTACGTGCGTGTGTCTTGCCAATGGCTCTAGTCTTGGCTATTTTTGTGGTATCTCAATAGATGAAAGTTTGTCGCTTCTTGTAGACGTTGCCAAACAGATTAGACAAATATTACCAGATAGATTTTTGTTGAAGTAAATAGGTTTTATAGTGATGAATTGAAGTGTTTAGACGAAGAAATAAATTGTAAGTATTGAAGAGAAAATATAAACAAGATGAATTTGAGAAAATAAACTGAATTAATGACATGGCTTGAAATTATCGAGCGATTACATGATTGATATAAGGTTATAGTAGATCTATTCATACTACCACATTCACTATTTCTCCTCACTACTCTCACTACCTTGAACTAACTAGCCTGTTTTCTCGAGCTCATCTCTAGCACAATGGTATCATGCTTCCTTCGTGGCCCATGTCCGATGAGTTGCATCGTAGGGTTCGTGGGTAGACTTGGTTCACTTTCTTGAGGCGGTGTGCTGAGAATTATCGAGCATCTTGTTACGTACAAACCTAGAATTTTTACTCTGTCATCTTCTGAGGTCTTAGCGCTCTTCTTGGCAGTTAAAGGAAGATGTGCCACTGATTTAGCATGTGAGACGACGATATTTACTTCCCATGACTTGCACAGTATTTTCTCTCTATCATTTATAACCCCAGTTTATAGGAGTTTGAGTTGTAGTATTATTAAATTCACGCTTTAAAAATCTCCCTTGTATTTAAGTAAAAAACATACACAAGTTCTTTTTCATTATTGAAAGCAATATGACTTAAATTCAATCTCAAATTCGAGATGATTTTTAAAGAAAACTAATAATTAATCTTTGTTAAATTAAAAGCAAACAAAAGGTTTGGTATAAAAAAATACTCCGTTTATACAAACTCAATAATTTTTTTTTGGGTTGGGTAAACGGTTGTATTAAAAAGTACATTGTACACTATACAAAGGAGTTACGTACCTAGGCCCGAAAGCTTAAGGTAGCAACAAAGAATCAAAATACAACTAACTCATACTAAACTAATACAAGCTAGTTTCCCACTCTCATTCATAAAGGAATGATGAGGGAACAAGGAAAATAAAATATAAAAAACACGCCATTTAATTTCCTTGGTAACCGTTTCTCGTGTCATCGAATCACCTCTCATACCTAGGTGATTTCTCGCTTTCCAAATGCAATAAACAGTTGCTCCAAACCCGATTCTCCATGCTTTTCTCCTCCGATTTTCTCTAGCTTTAAGCTTTTTAAGCCATTTCAAAGCGCTAAGATCGTATTCATCTCCTTATTTAATCCTAGCCATGATTTAATCTCATCCCAAATTGATCTTGCATAAGAACAATCGAAATAGAGATGCTTATTCGATTCGAAATCTTCCCCACACAACTCACAAAGCAGATCTGGTTCCATATAAGTAATTCTATCTTTCGTTTTAAGTCTTTCCCTCAATGCAATCCAAACAATAATATCATGCTTAGGAAACACACTCGAGTCCCAAATAATATTAGCCCAAGGTTTCACAAAAGTTTTACGACGAAATAAATTATATAATTTTTTATATATATCATAAAACTCTTTACTAGATACCTCATATGTTGGTTGACTCACACTTCCAGATAAAAACCACAAAGCCAAGATTTTTTCTCTTCCTTCTTCTCCTAAAGACCCTCGGATAATTTCTTCCTGCTCCCAAATATTTTTCAAAAGAGGGGAATTACTCTTTTTAGGATGCCATTCCCAAAACCCATAAGCATTAAAATACTCCCAATGAATCCACCTAATCCAAAGCGAGTCTTTTTTATCAACAATTTTCCAAAGCATTTTCAAAAGTAATGCTTTGTTCCACGCATCTAAATCTTTTAATCCAATACCACCTTCTTCTTTAGGCACACATACATTTTTCCAACTAACTTGGGGTGGTTTATTATCCCAATAGAAATTACGGCAAATGCTAATGATTCGATCTTTAACTCCAACCGGGACCGGATAAATAGTAAACCAAAAACATATCACCCCTTGAAGAACCATTCTTATAAGTTCTAATCTTCCCGCAAAAGAGAGTGAGGAAGCTCTACAACTTCTTACATAACCTTCTAATTTTTCAAATAAGGGATAATAATCTCTTGATAATAAGACGGATGAACCAAGGGGAACCCCTAGATAGCGAAAAGGCATGACCCCTTTCTCGAATGTGTTGGCTCTATCCCATTTACTAAATCATCATATGAGACACCAATATAATAAATATTCAATTTTTCAACATTTAATCAGAGCCCCGAACAATCTCCAAACAATTTTAGACTATCCATGAGATTTTTTATCGAACCTTTATCACCCTTTGAAAGAAGCATTAAATCATCCGCAAAAGCTAAATGTGTAATCTTTTCCTTATAACATTTCGGATGATAATTAAAATAAACGCTTGTATTTTTCTTAAGGAGCCTAGAGAAATATTCAAGACAAAGAATAAAAAGATAAGATGAAATAGGGTCACCTTGTCTTAAGCCTTTTTCGCCTTTAAAGAAACCATGTATTTCACCATTTATATCCACCGAATAATAAGGAGATGAGACACAAGCCATAATCCAATTAGCAACTTTTTCCAGAAAATTTAATCCCTCTAAAACCTCGTGAAGAAATTCCCAATATATTGAATCATATGCCTTTCTAAAGTAAAGAATTTGAGAAAATAAACTGAATTAATGACATGGCTTGAAATTATCGAGCGATTACATGATTGATATAAGGTTATAGTAGATCTATTCATACTACCACATTCACTATTTCTCCTCACTACTCTCACTACCTTGAACTAACTAGCATGTTTTCTCGAGCTCATCTCTAGCACAATGGTATCATGCTTCCTTCGTGGCCCATGTCCGATGAGTTGCATCGTAGGGTTCGTGGGTAGACTTGGTTCACTTTCTTGAGGCGCTGTGCTGATAATTATCGAGCATCTTGTCACGTACAAACCTAGAATTTTTACTTTATCGTCTTCTGAGGTCTTAGCGATCTTCTTAGAATTTACAGGAAGATGTGTCACTGATTTGGCATGTAAGACGACGTCATTTACTTCCCGTGACTTGCACAGTATTTTCTCTCTATCATTTATAACTCCCAGTTTATAAGAGTTTGAGCTGTAGTATTATTAAATTTCATGTTTTAAAAATCTTACTTGTATTTAAGAAAAAACATACAGAAGTTCTTTTTCATTATCGAAAGCAATATGACACAAATTCTACATGATTTTTAAAGAAAACTAATAATTAATCTTTGTTAAATTAAAAGCAAACAAAAAGGTTCGGTATAAGAAAAATACTCCGTTTATACAAAATCAATAGAGATGGGTAATTATTAAATCCAAGAACAAAATCTAAGGAAGCCTTGAGCAAAATTTGGTCCAAACATAGAATGTGGGACCCTAGATAAGACTGTAGATATATCGGGCCCCACATAATTGTTTTCAGAAACTAAGCCCAAAAGGCCCACAAAGTAGATTAAAAATATACTTGTCAGCAATCGCAAACCCAGAAAGAGAAACACAAAGCCTCGTCCTATTTAAAGGGCTCCTTCCTTAGTGTTAGTGGGGTCATCGAAATCTTTCATCAAAACCTAAAATCCCTCTACTCCTCTCTCTATCTCTCTGTCTCTCTCTCTTAGAAAATGAGTTCAGTCTTCAACTCTGACCAATCGGTCGATAACATCTACAACAACCTTCCAACTCTTCTTTCCATCAATACCAATGGAATTTCCTCATCAGGACCATCAACTAACACTTCCGCCACTACTGAGTTAGCTACTTCAAAGAAAAAGAAACCCAATGCACTATCAGTAAGCAAAGACCGCCACACTAAAGTTAACGGAAGAGGTCGCCGTGTTCGAATTCCGGCTATGGCAGCTGCTAGAATTTTCCAGCTCACTGAAGAGCTTGGACTTCGCTCTGATGGTGAAACCATCGAGTGGTTGTTACGTCACTCTGAACCCTCAATAATCGCTGCTACTGGTACCGGAACTACTCCAGCTACTCCAATCTCCACCGTCACCTCCACCATCCCTTTGTTCAATTCTCCACCGTCACTCTCCGCACCTCTTGACCTTGTCCAGCCACTTAACTCGTTTCCTGCTGATGTGTCAATGCAATCGACTGTTGGAATGTATCCGTCTTCAGGATTTGACTTGTTCCAATCGACTCCGCCACAATCTCCACCGCTGGAGATGCTCTTTCCACCTAATCCGTACGGCAATATGCCGTTTACCCAGTTGCTTATGCAACCAGTGACGGCTGAGCTCTTTGGTGAAAGCCACCGTCTAGATGATTAAAAGGATGTATACAAAGCTGTTTGAGTTGCAGGTGTTTGTTTATGTGGGTCGTGGTCGTGGTCATTGTGATGTGTTTTGTTTGATTGTCTGTTCATTTTTATTTTTATCTTTTGTTCGTGCGATGTTCTGTTCAAAAAGTAAAAACATAATTATGTAGTTCCTTTCTGTTTTGGGTCTATGGATTTATGTATTGAAAATGAGATTATTCACCTTTGGCATTAAATGATAATTATTGTTATTTAAATAATCTTCTACAATTATGCTAAGTAAGTACTACTATTGATTAAACTTTGCTGATCACTAATTCTAAATATAGAGCTATTAGTCATTAATATGTTTGCGGCTCACTTCACATCCGTTTACCATCAAACTAACGAATAATAACAGTATCAGTACTTAATACTTGTTAAATTATGACTAATATATAAAACTAAAATGTTGGTATATTTGTTAAAATTAAAATTGAATAACAACTTCACTTTGAAATATATTTAATTCAAATAGTAATAAATAAAACAATGGAATTGACATAAATATGATCTACAAAATAATATGGTAAAGAAAAAGTAAAAAACCAATATATTTATATAAAACATAAAAAGCGTGATCTTTACAATTAACTTTCTAACGGGTAGAATAATTTTCTTGTTTTGACCAAAAAGAAAGAAAGATGAAAAAGTTTGAATATATTTTGGTGTTTTTATACGATGAAAATGTACATACATAGAGAAGGTTGTGTCATAATCTCCTCTTACGTCACAAAACAAGGTGAGAAAAGGATAAAAACTAGGGGTGACTGAGTATGGTATATTTCGTTTCGTCTTTTTATCAAAACCAAAACCAAACCACATGATTCGATTTTTTTTTAAATTAAACAATAAGTCGGATGGTTTATTTCAATTCGGTTACTTGGTTTTTTATTCAATTACTTGGTATTTGGACCGGTTACTGAGTTTTGTAGATTAATCTTGATATATTGCCTTAAATTATAATTGAAATCAATTCCTATAAGAAAGCCACACTTATAAAAAAAAGTATACTTATTTTAAAAGATAGAAAAGTAGAAAGATTACTAGCTATATTGTTTTTTTTTTGTATTCTATCTAATTTCAAGAAATTTAATAATGGTTTGCTTAAGAATACTTGCTTAAAAATATTCTAGTTTGTTGTTCTAGGTTAGTATCTTAATGAGTCAAATATAATTAACTAGATACCTACCCTTTATAAAGCACTTCTCCTAATGACACTTATGATCTTGATGCATATATTAACCACCCCTTAATAATAGTTTAAAATATATATATATATATATATATATATATATATATATATATATATATATATATATATATATATATAATTTACAACTTGAGTGGATTGGGATGTGAAATTCAAAAAATTATGTGAAAACTAAATTAGAAAAAGATTAACTACAATCAAGATTTGATGTTACATGTGATTCGGACCAGATTAGGGATATCAGTGGAGTGTGGCTTTACGCGTACCTACCTCATCTTATTCTAAACAGAGAAGATTTTGGGTACTAAGTGGGGGTTTAGGTGGATTATGGGGCTTGATTTTTAAAAATCGCACGGGACAGCACGAGTTGTAACATTCCCCAACCCGCAAACCCTCTCCATATTTGTAGAATATTTATTTAATAATATATTTTGAATTAATACATATATATATATTATAAAACAAAGATTTTTTTACGTTCCACGTCCTTTAATATAAGTGGTGGTCAAAACCATTTCTAGCCCCACTTAATTATTTATTTTTTAATTTTCTTTAAAAAAACAAAAAACCAAGCACACAAAATAATTATTCATTATTTAATTTTAAAAAACTAAACACACAGAAACAAACAAACAAATTTCATCACCAAATTAAACCTAATCTTATCACTTTTCACTCACCTCGAGTTCCAATAAAACAAAAAAAAGAATCGACGGTCCAAATCTTTTAACATATATATTATAAAACAAAACTTTTTTCTACGTTCCAGATCTTTTAATATAAATTGTGGCCAAAATCATTTCTGACCCCACTTATCATTAAGACCATTAATTATTTTTTATCTTTTTTAAAAAAAACTAAAAAAATAAGCACACGAGATAATTATTCATTATTTAATTAAAAAAACTAAACACGCGAAACCAAACAAATTTCATCACCAAATTAAACCTAATCTCATCACTTTTCACTCACCCTTCGTTCACCTTTCCACCAAACCTCCGCTCGAGTACCAATAAAACAAAAAAAATTATACGATCCAGATCTTTTAACATAAGTGGTGGTCAGGATCATTTCTGACCCCACTTATCATTTAAACCATTAATTATTCATTCTTTAATTTTTTTTAAACAAAAAACTAAACACACGAGATAACTATTTATTATTTAATTAAAAAAACTAAACACACGAAAACAAACAAACAATTTCATTACCAAATTAAACCTAATCTCGTCACTTTTCACTCACCCTTCACTCATCTTTCCACCAAGCTGCCGCTCGAGTACCAACAAAACAAAGATTTTTTCTACGGTCTAGATCTTTTAACATAAGTAGTGGTTAGGATCATTTCTGGTCCCACTTATCATTGAGGCCATTAATTATTCATTCTTTAATTTTTTTTAAAACAAAAATTAAACCCACGAGATAACTATTAATTATTTAATTTAAAAGAAAAAACTAAACACACGAAAACAAAAAACAAATTGCATTACCAAATTAAACCTAATCTGATCACTTTTCACTCACCCTTCACTTACATATTAACCAAGCCGCAGCTCGGGTACCATTCTCCACCATCTTCACACTCACTTTTCTACCAATCCACCCTCCTGTACAAGTAAATTGTCGTTGGTCGAGGACCATTCTCCACCATCTTCATACTCATCTTCCCACCAAGCCGCTCTCCTGTACAAGAAAACCGTCGCCGCTCGGGGACTGTTGTCCACCATCGATTCAATACCATTCTCCACCATCTTCACTCACCTTTCCACCAATCCACCAACATGTACAAGAAAACTGTCGTCGCTCGAGGACCATTCTCCATCATCTTCACATTCATCTTCCCACCAAGCCGCTCTCCTGCACAAGGGAACCGTCGCCTCTCGGGGACCCGTTCTCCACCATCAATTCAAAAAATGGTACAAAGACAAATGATTGCGAAATCATAGGGGCTATTAATACAAATCATTTAAGAGCAGTACAACGTTGTTGGAAGGGATAATACAGTGAAGTACAACGTTGTTGGAAGATGAGTGTACACCGTTCTCCATCATAATTGGAAGATGAGTGTATACTGTTCTCCACCATTGTTTGCAAAATCATAGGCTATTAATACAGATCAGTACAACATTGTTCGAAGGGATAATCAGGTCTAAACGAGCCTACCACTCAAGCACAAGATCGAATATTGTTGATTTAGACCAATGATTCTAAAGAGAATAGAGAATTAGGCCAAGGATTATCCAGTTAATCCCATGATTCCCGTTTCCCAAGAAGTTCTCAACGCCCTAACGTTCATGTATCAAGGTGTCTCCACCCTCCTCCACCGCATCCCATTTTAGGCTTGCAAAAAAATTTTACCAATCCTTTTTTAATTTACAATATTTTTTGAAATGTCATGTATTTATGTTTAATAAGTATTCAATAGTTACAGCAGTAGAAAATTTGTGTATTTATCATATATATGTTATTTTAGAAACAGTTGGATACATTCGACTATTTCATATGACACATGGACCAGTTGTGAAATTTTAACTTGAAAAGGACACGTACTTTGTGTTCTTTTATGTTGTAAAGTTTTGGTAGGATATAGAGGTTGATGGGTGGTTCAAATTGTGTTAATTTGTTGTGGTTATGATACATTAACGTCTTTGTATATGTATTTGGAATTGTGCTGCCCAATTAACTTATACTGAGGTTTGATTTTGCATTATAGGTATTGTCCAGAAGTATATATCGGAAAAAATGGTCATTTAATTCAAACATGTGGTGGCTATAGACGAAGCGGAAATAACTAGCTTCACGCTTCGATCAAGGGAACATTAAATGACATTTTAGTCCCTGTCAAAACTTTTCACTTACATAACATGTTTGAAAATAGTCTCTTAAAGATGATTATTTGGCTGAAGAATAATGTTCCAAGAGACTTTCAAGGCCAAAGTTACTGTTTTTCTTGATTTTTCTGTAATTATTTAATGCATTTTCTGCAAATTATCACTGTTTTCACGAAATAGAGGTCTCGACTTTATTATGACCATTGAAAGCCTTTTACTGTGTGAGAAGTGATGCGCCAAGAATAGCCTTTCACATCAAGAGTGAGCAATTTAGTGGCAAACTGCATTTTTTGAATTGTATATTTTACTACTGGAGTGAGCAATTTTTAATTTGAATTCTTTTACAGTAAATATCTATTTGGCGCATCAACAATTAGAGAACCCAAACTAAGGTAAAAAGTTGTGTTTTACCATTGAAACTCTAAAAATGGATTTAATGATTACCTTAATCTCATTACTTTTAATATTTTTAAGAATTATCCGAATTAATTTTAATTACAATCGTGTTGTTTATTATTTTTATATACAGATCCCACATTGGTCGTTTCATGACCGTTGGAAGCCTTTTACCGTATGAGAAGTGATGTGCTGAGAATAGCCTTTTACTGTTGAAGTGAGCAATTTGGTGCTAAACTTCATTTTTTGAATTGTTTTGCAGTAAATATTAATTTGGAGCAACTACTGGGGATGGTCTTATCTTTGGTAATCATCTATGTCGAGTAAATTTTTTTAACCCTATATTTTCCAAATTTAGGTGCAAATTTAAGTAATTCTTTTAACCCCATTTTTTTCAAATTTCATCTGCAAATTTAATAAATCTCTGATGTTGTGTGAATTGATCGGGTCATCTCATTACTTTTCACTCACCTTTCCACTGCTGAAGTGATACAGGTTCTGCTCCTATAGTAAAGAAAGAAAACACATTAAAGAAAGTAACTCTTCCTGAAATTCACCAGCCTGTACCTGATAATATTGTTGTAGAATGCTTTGCTTAATGTTTCAAATATCGAATGCTATTGATTTTGTTTTATACTTTATTAACTTAACTGGTAATGAGGTTGAAGTACTTTACATTCAGGGTCTTTCATATTGAAACTAACTGCTAATGTAGTACATAAACTATGGAAATGAACTAAAGACTAAAAGGAATACAACTGGATAGGTGTTAATTAATTTGGTAGTGGTGATTATTTCAATAATAACGTTTTGCTCTCAAATTTGACAAATCTAGGGTAGAATTTAGAGGGCAAGTTGTGTTTTATACTTTTGATACCTTTGCTAGCTTTAGTGTGGATAATATTCATGCCTAATAATATATTCGGGTATAATGAAAGATCATTTTTTATTCATGCCTAATAACCTTTGTTTTTAAAAAAAGTTATGAGATGGTATTTTTAGTTGCGAGTCAGAGGTGGTCATAGTCAACACGACTTGGCTATGCCATCAACAATCGATGAACCCAAAGTAAGGCAAAAAATTAATTTAATTTTTAGGGTCAATTACCCAAGAAGTCTTGTGGACCATCTTAGTGCCATATAGGGAACATCTTAGTGGCCTACCTAGAGGCCACTAAATTGAAAATTGTCATATTTACCCTTACTTTAAAAAAAATCAAACTAATATACTGTCTATTCATTATCTCGCTCAGTTCATTAACGTTTCAACTTCCTCTCTCTCTCTCTCTCTCTCTCTCTCTCTCTCTCTCTCTCTCTCTCTCTCTCTCTCTCTCTCTCTCTCTCTCTCTCTCTCTCTCTCTCTCTAATCAACTCACGCTCTACTCACGCTCGACGGAATCTTCACAAAATACACCGGAATAACCAGCGGCGACGTCTTGCTCAGCAAAAGACTGAAAGGAGACCATCAACAGACGACGCTCAACAAAAAAGAAAGAAAATAGACGGTCGGAAGATACGAAATAAACTTTCTACTGAGTATTTGGAGCAATAATACTTCAATAATGGCGCGTTCAAATGAAGCAGGAACCTCCGGCGCGAAAAAAAAGGTAAAATCAGGAATTTGATTGATTTTTAGTAGTTTTTTCTGCTTCTATTGAGTATGATAGGCTTTTTGTTCATGATCAGAGTGCATGTTGGGTTTTATTTTCATGCTCAGTAAATATTTGTGCGAAATCATAGTAGTTAGGTATGCTCAGTAAATTGTTGCACATAATCGATGCAGTTTTCATGCTCAGTAATTGATTATCAAAATAGTGTTTATGCTCAGTAGTTTTTATGCTCAGTAGATTTAATGCTAAGTAATTTTGTTGTGCCTAGTAAGTTTTAATGCGAAATCATAGTAGATAGGTTATGCTCAGTAAGTTATATGTTAGTTATTAGTTATGCTCATTAAGTTGTTGCACAAATTCAATGAAGTTTGTATGCTCAGTAAGTGAAATTGTACATGCTCAGTAGTTTATAATGCGCAGAAGTTTTGTATGATAACTTGTTTTATGTTTAGGTTGTTTATACTCAGAAAACATTACATTATATCATAGTAATTAGTCATGCTCAGTAAATTGTTGTATGCTCAGTAAGTTGTTAAGTGAATTCATAGCAGTTTTTATGCTCAGTAAGTGAAATTAGAGTAGTTGTCATGCTCATTAAGTTGTGTACATGCTCATTAAGTTGTGTACATGCTCAGAAGTTTATAATGCTCAGTAGTTTTGTATGATAACTAGTTTTATGTTTAGGTTGTTCATGCTCAGTAAGTTGTTAAGTAAATTCATATCAGTTTTGATGATCAGAAGCTGCTTTTATGCTAAGTAACCTTTTATGAGTTTATGTTTTTTTGCAGAGCAAAGATAATAAGGAACTACAATACCGATCGACCTTGGTTGGATTATTCAAGATATTGAAGAAAGACAAGTTTAAGCCTGAATATCTGGGGAGATGCAACAAAACCCCCTTCCACAGACTGTGGATGGGGTTATATGATAAGAGAGAGGATTACCAATTCATAAAGAAATCCGATCAAGTTATTAAACAATTGATCAAATGCTACGACAGAGATAAGAGAAGATTCATAATTGGTGGGAAAAAACTAAAAGTAACACCAAAAGAGGTCAAGATTATGATGGGTATTGAGTGTGGAACTGCGTCGTTGTCGGTTTTTACAAGAGATCAAGAAAACGCTCATAGCGAGTGGTACACACGGGTCTTCGAAGGTCTATATAAATCGCTACTTACCCTCCCGAAAGTTGATAAACGTATAACGCATATACTAGATGGACCGACAACAGTTGAAGCTCGGGAAGATATGGCAAAACTACTGAGCATGCACACAATAACTGCGCTTTTGTTTGCAAATAGGAATTTCACGGTTAGGAAACCGTTCATCCTGATGTGTAAAGACCTTAACAGAATGAAGATCTACGATTGGGCTTCGGCTATCGTGGAGGAGATGATGGATAGAATATCGACATACCAGGACATCCATTCTGTGACAGGGGGATTGTTTATAATGATGGTAAGTAATACAGAACTTTACTGATTTTGTATTACTTACGGATCATTGATTTAATATCTATAATATTTCAGACTTAGTATTTTGAGCACGTAGCTGTTGGAAATTTAAGGGACCAGGATGCATCTCATAGATTTTTAAAATGGGAGTATTTTACTGGTGACAAAAAGGCAAACCCTCATCGGGTGAAAGCAAGAAAGGTAATGAACTTATTTTCTAATTGTATTGAGTATAGATATAATAACTTAATTTTGTTTGGAAAATGGTTTTAGGTGTCTAGAAGAGAACTAGAACATACTGAAGAAGAGGAAGAATTTCTTGTTTTACCAGGAAATCAGCAAGATGGTGATGAAGTTGAGTTACAACAACCCAAAAACCATCTTCAACAGGATGATAATGAAGGTGATGATGGTGATGAAGAGAATGCTCAGAATGATGGTAATGATGGTGAGGAGGAAAATGTTGGTGGTGAAAATGTTAGTGAAGATGACGATGTAAATAATTGGATTAATGACAATGGAGTTGGGTTAGAGATTAATAGAGAGGAAGAAGTTGTTTTCAGAGAGTATGAAGGTGATGCTCAGTTAAGGGTGGATGAGGAACGAAACAGAGAAGTGTCAAGTGAGGCCGAAGAGATGGTGGTGGAAGACTCTTTGGAAGATGGTCCGCCAAACAGAGGCGAGGAATATGAAAAGATGGAAACTGACAAACCGAGAGATGTCGAGAATGAAGTCGAGAATGAAGATGTTCGAAAAAGGGACAGAGGAGGATGGTGGGTCTAAAACGAAAGAAAGTGTTGTGAATGAAGAGGCAGAGTGTCTGAGTTACAGGTTTGACGGAGCGAACCAGGTAGGATCGGGTTCCACAGATCCTGTCGTGTTGAGCCTTCACAGTTGAATCAATGATGCAGCTAATGAGAACAATTGCATGGTATGCGAAATAGAGAGATTGACGGAGGAGATCAAAAAAATTGAAGAAGAAAAGATGCAAGGAAACATCTTTGAGAGGGAAAATGTAGAGTTGCAGATTAAATCGAAACAACTGAGCAGGAGGCCCCAGGAAGTTGAAGAAGAACTAAATGTTTCCTAATGTAAAATGTTTTAACCAAGAAAAACAGATACAAGAACTGCTTGAAACGAATAAAATGTTGGAAGAAAAACTTAGAGCGACTTTGGATGATAATCGGGCGATGATCGAAGGACATGAGTCTCTTGTTAATGGAGCTTTGGTGATAGAGGAGGTAAACAAAAAGATGAAAGAAGAAATCGCGTCGCTCACTGAAATTGGCAAAATGGTGGCTAGGGGAGAGGTTGAAGCTCGAGAATATAGTGAGATTAAAGATAGAGAAGAAACTCATGTTCTAAATCAGGGGGAGGAGGTTAGGCTGGACAGGGTGGTTAAAATGGCCTGTGGTGCTAAGAAAATAGGAAACCAGACAGTTGAAGGAACTAGCAGACAACAAGAAAGCAAAAATTATCGAAAGTATACTCCGGGGACCTTTCCGCGGAATGTAATGTTGAACAAAAGGGTTGTGAAGACAACATCGAAAGACTCGGATTTTGTAGAAGATCCGCCGGTCCGAGCAACGAAAAGGAAACAAAAACCTGAGAAAGATACAAAACTTGCAAAAGTAGCTAAACCTACCGTGAAGGGAGTCAAAATCAATCAATCGCAACCGAAATTTGATTTGCTGAATGCAAGTCAAAATGATGAAGATGATCAGGATAGCAAGAAGGAGACAGTGAAGGATAGTAAGAAGGTGACGGTGAAAGATAAGGGGAAAAAGCCGGTTCAAGAAAAAGCAACAGTCAAAATACACCGGAAACTTTTTAACAAAAATGTGGCAGATAAAGCGGAACATGATTGGTTGTACAACAAGATCGACGCACAGCTGAAGGAGTTTGTATGGATAAAAGAATCGATTACTGTGTCCGGATTTGAAGCATTGAACGTTGCACACAAGGGCACCTTACCAGTAGAGGTATGAATTATGGGTAATGCAATACAAATACTCAGTAATTCTGAGTGTGTAGACTATAATCAGTAAGCTTATTGAGTTTTTCAGATATATGCTCAATAAACTTACTGAGTATGGTTGACCTACTCAGAAAATTGTTGAGTGTGTAATAAAGTAATATGTTTAATACACTAACTATTTAATAACAGATAATTGATGCTATTCTTGTGATGATGGATGAGGAATATGGTGATGGAAAGACGGGATTGAAACACAAAGTTACGTTTCAATGGGGCAGCTGCTACGTAAGTAAAACAGTATAAAAATAGTTGTTTTCTTATAGTAATGTGCACTAATTGTAATATTTGTTGTATTTTTAACAGCATTATATTCATGAAGGATTAGAAGATGCAAAGAATGTGCTGGTAAAGGAGTTTGCTAAAAATAGTGTTGAGTATGATTATACACTGCTCCCCGTATATGTAAAAGATGGAGAAAGTGGAAGTCATTGGAGCCTTATTGTGTATGACAGACTATATAAGACTTTCAACCACTACAACTCAATCTGCAACAAGGGCAAAGGATCTATTGGTTATAAGACAGAAATTTCTGCAGAGAGGTATAGAGATTTCCTCGTGAAAGAAGTCATGGAGGCAAATAATCAGAACTCAGGAGAAAAGGATCACATATTCCACATGGAATCACCTCAGCAAGTGCAGGGGAGTGTAGACTGTGGGGTGTTCATTCTGTTATGGGCAAAACATTTTTACAGATCGGGCAGGTTCGGGAACTTTCCTTATTAACAAAATGTGATAGAAGGGATGCGTGCGGAGATAGTGAGTCAACTTTTAAGGAGTAAAAAGTATTCGCGTAGGATTGCTTGTGATTGATTGATAATGTAATAGTATTTTGTAGACTTATACTTGCACTATTTTGTGGTATCTTGAACTATTATATGGTAGTTTGAACTATTGTGTGGTATTTTGAACTATTATGTGGTATTTTGTGATAATGTAAAAGTATTGATTCTAGACTTATATTCTATTTATTGAGTATTTATTGATGCATGTATAAACAGGTATATATATTCATTATATTCAAACAGGGAATCAGACAAGTTTGATTCTGAAGCTCAATGAAAGTACTGAGTATTGTCTCATGCTCAGTGAAAATGAATTAGTGTCGTCTCATGCTAAGTAAAAGTACTGAGCATATATTCGATGCCAAGTAAAAAGTACTGAGCACTAAACCTGTGCTCAGTAAAAGTACTGAGCATTGGACATATGCTCAATAAAAGTACTGAGCATAGGTTCAATAATCAACATAACTGTTACATAAAACCAAATCATTGTCTATAACAAAAAAAGATTAAATCTAAATGTCCTTACAAGCAAAATTAACAAGTATTACAAGATTGAATACTTATAAAAAAAAGTTAATTCCAAAGAAAAGAATCATATTGCATACCTGCATGTTGTGCGCTTGTGAGTTCCAATCTTGTGGCACCTTCCACACCGAATTATCCAAACTGGTTTCTCGGTAAATGAACGGAAACGCTTCGAATGAGGCCTACCAGGTTGAACTCTACATGGAGGAGGATGGACAATCACGGAATCGCCTAGTAGGATTTCTATTTCAAAAGTCGACATGGGTGGAATATTTTTTGCATACGAATTCCTGAGAAGAAACATGAAAATATGACTCGATGTATTCAAAAGGGTTTACAACACCAACAAATGACAGTGCACAAATTGCGTGTTGGCAAGGCAAACCAAGCTCTTGCCATGAACAACAAGAACATGTCTGAGCAGCGACGTCTACAACCATAACGGGGTTTGAACCGGCCTGGAAAAGATTCAGGGTTGACTGTTTAACAACCCATGTATAGCTAAGGCCAATATTGGTGTTATACATTGTCATAGTAGAGGGGCATAGTGGAGTGGTCCATTTAGATGAAGTTAAAGAACGATCGTAAAATCACTACATTAGATTTACACGCAACGAGTCGATAAGTTGGGAAATAGGAAGACTCCTTAGCTATAATATCCAAAAGTTGAAAGATTCGACTGCGTTCGAGGTCATTTCACTATACCGCCGGCAAGGGAAATGTGCATTCGCATAGTTCTCCTTCGGCAATGTACTAAGGAATTTGTGAAGTTGTTTTTTCCCTCCAAGAAGCCAGATATTCATAAAGTAATCAAAGTGTTGAATGTCCGGGGCGCGTGCAACTGTGTTCATAAGATGAACCATTCGATCACGGAAAAATGTAGAACCCTTCATTGCAATCCGAAGATTTTTCTCTATATGTTTAAGACAGAAGTTATGGCCATCGTTCGGGAACATAGATTTCATGGTGTTTAATAGTCCCTTGTTAGGATCAGAGATGAAAGTGAGTGGTCGGCCGCTCACGAGAGGTTTCAAGAATTGCAGGAATCCAGTCCAACTGATTGTATCTTCACCGGGGACCACACCAAAAGCAACAGGGAATAACCCTGTGTAAAACAAAATAGTACTCAGTATGTGATTAATGAACAAAAAGATTTATTGGGCATGACTCTCATGCTCAGTAAAGTTACTGAGCATGAGACACTTAATGAGTATATTTACTGATTAACATAGATGGATCATCAACTAGCCTTGGTTACCATCTTTAGCAGTAGCCACAACTAACATCCCCTTGTATTTGGATTTCAAGAAAGTCCCGTCCAAAAATAACATCGGACGACATGATCGAAATCCAGCTATGGATCCTCCAAACGAGAAAAAACAACGATGGAAGACACGTGAAGACAGAAAAAACAGTCTCCGGGTCAAGCGCTTTAAGCTTCTCAAAATAAGTCTGCAAACGATTAAACGAGGAATCGATATCGCCGAATAGATGGTCCTTCACCTTGTTGACCGTGCCCCAAGAAGTTTTGTAAGAAATATCAAAATCGTAGCTCTCATTTAGAATAAAATGAATTTCTCTTGGCCTAAGAGAAGGATTCTCATGAACCTCGTCCGAAAAAACATGAGATAAGACGCTAGAGTCCACACCTTCTTGTAAACGTGACCGCATGTATGAGTAGACCTATAAGTCCTCACGTACCAAAAACCGTTAAATTTCTCCGGAGAAACATAGACGTACCATTTGCAGCCCTTGCTAACCTTGTAAAAGCATTGGGCGCTTATATGATTCTTATTGTTATGAATATAGTCAAACTCGAAGCCTTCGACTGTAAATTGTTTACAAAGCGCTATGCGAAATTATTCGGCACCGCCCATAAAACACTGCCCTGTATGTTGTAAAAGAGATTTTCATGAGTCGCTTCTTAAATCCTTTACTTCGTGTGTGAAAAAGGATGGAGCAAGGTCGGGTATGGAAGGGTCGGGAATAGATTGTATAGGTCAGGGTTGAATGGATTGAACACATGAACGGGATGAATCAGTATCGGGTTTACTAAAAGGTAAGCTAGCTCGTTTGTCGGATACACAAATATCCATCTTATCGTGATTGCCACGCTCCAAAATCCATTTGATCGTGGTGAAATCAGAGTTATTATCTAGTCTGGAATCTTTGTAATCACCAATCATATTCGATAAACTAACAGAACTGTCAGACGAACCCCAGCTGTTGACTACGAAATCCTTTATCGATTGAAGTCAACCAACTTGTTGAACGACAAAAAGACATGCTCTATACCAGCCTTGAACACAACGAGAACATCGGAATCCATCTAACATGGCAATTTAGAACTCAGAAAACACACAAATCATGAGTATACTATAAGTAGTGAGCATGAAAACAACTTACACAGAAAATACTGAGCATGAGCATATAGTAGTATTGAGCATGAAACATAGAAACACAACTTACATAGAGAAGTACTGAGCATGAGCATATATTACTGAGCATGAAACAACTTATACATAAAGTGATGAGCATAAGCATATAATACTGAGCATGAAACATCATACACACATAAAAGTACTGAGCATACACATAATACCAATGATAGTTTTAGCATAAGCATATATAATACTGAGCATAAGCATAACATACTAAAACAAAAGTACTGAGCCGAAGCATAAAAAGTATTGAGCACAAACAACAAAACAGAAACTACTGAGCATGGATACCATGCAAAGTAAGCACACACGTATAATCATCATAATACGAGCAACTCTACTGAGCATGTGTCAAAAACATAAGATTAATGAGAATTCAAAGCATATAATATGGTAAAACAGCGAAAACACATAAAACACACGATGAACACAAAAAATCGATGAAAAACAATAAAAAAACTACTCATACATGAAACAATGGATAAAATAAACAATTGTAGCAAATTTAAACACAGAATCTTAGCAAGTTCATAAAACCCAGCTAAAACAAGTAAAAAAGAAAGAATAGAGTAAGTTACGGGATAAAGAGTGAGCACGAGATAGAGAAGAATAATGTTATAAGAGAGAGAGAGAGAGAGAGAGAGAGAGAGAGAGAGAGAGAGAGAGAGAGAGAGAGAGAGAGAGAGAGAGAGAGAGAGAGAGAGAGAGAGAGAGAGATAGAGAGAGAGAGAGAGAGAGAGAGAGAGAGAGAGAGAGAGCTTTGAGCGAGAAAGAGCTTTTTGAGAGCTTTGAGCGAGAAAGAACTTTTGGAGAGCTTTGAACGAGAAAGAACTTTTGGAGAGCTTTGAACGGTGTGAGTTAGTGTTAGTTATGTGGGAGTGAGGGTTAGGGTTTATAAAATATTATATATAGTGATAAAAACATTTGAGGGTATAAAAATAATTGGGTAAATAGACATATAGTGTTAATTTATGTTTGTGGCCTTTAGTTAGAGGAGTTAATCTAGCCGGTCTTGTTAGGTCCCGTGGTGGTGTGTTCAAGACCCTTTGGGTAATAATCTCTAATTTTTAACCCGGCAGTTACTAAGTTTTACCATATATTAGTTTATTTTATCAATAAAATATTTTATTCAAAAACTTAAAACATTTTATAAAGAAAGTGTATAACATAAACTTTCCTTAAATTATTTAAAAAGATATATAATATATCACCGTTTATCAAATTAGATAATCTATTAAAGAGTATAAAATACTTTTTAAAAACTTAACTAAACATTTTTCAAAAAACTTTCTTTCTTTCAAAATATTTATCATATAACGTTTTCATTTAATTTACCTAGATAGTTTACCTTATAAAGTTTACCTATAAATTTATTTTAAAAGTTAACCTAAAATTAAATAGTTTACCATCCATTAAATATTCTAAAAATATTCTTTCCTTTATTTGATTTACTATTCATACATGTTTTATATGATTCAACTATCTAACTCATGACAAACATTTCATTTTTATTCATCAAACACTAGAAACCTCACTTCCAAAATACACTCTAATACTCTTATATCTCACATTCTTACTATCCATCTAAAAAAAGGTTATTATATGTCGTTCTTTACATATTATTTTTTTGCTTTATTTTTGAAATATTAAACAATTGTTTGATGCGTACAAGATTATCAATTTTTTTTATATGATAAGATTAACTCATTCAAGATAACTATTTAATGGTTACATGATATTCAAATTTTGTTAATATATAATAACTAATATTTAATGATGTTACTGATACACATGTTTTTATTAAACTAAAACAACAAAAATGATTATGTACAAGAGCCGTGCAGTATTTAATTTTGTATTTACTTTATGATGTGTATAACTATTTGCTAAACGATACTATTTTTTAGGCTTACAGTAATTTTATGGAAACAATAAGACAACCTATTTTATACACATTACGTATTTTGGTTATGTATATTGTTTTGAAGTGTAATTATGAATTCAAAATACAGGTTTAGTTCCTTCAATCAGAAATGTGATTGTTACATTAATGGACAAGGAAAAATTTATCGATTAAAATCAACACAAGTAAGAAATAAATCGAACACTTCTTTTGTATAAATAAAGTTCGTTAGAATAATAATGATATTGAATTACATGTAGAATTGGAAGTAAATTATGGATGATGATCGAAAAAAAGAAAACCGTGTGGCTAGATGGGACTACAATTACATGGTAAAACTACTCATAGGTTTACAGTTACATGATTTATATTTGTAATACATATTACACTACAACATTCGGGTTGTTTACCAACGACGCGCGTCGTCGGTAATAACCTGTAATTCGTCAGTATATAGGATTACCGACGACATGTCGTCGGTAATCTGTCGTCCTTATCGCTTCGTCGGTGATTGGTCTATTACCGACGACATGTGGTGATTTCGTTCCTATTTACTCATAAGCTTACCAACGACGCGCGTCGTCACTAGGTTTACGAGTTACCGACGAGGCTAGTTCGTCGGTAATTAAGTAATTAGTTTTTCTTTTTTTATTCGGTGATTATTGATTTACATTTTCTTATTTTTTATTACTCTAAGGACGGAATTTTAGCGACCGATATTTCGTCGCTAAGTTTTTTTTATTCCAACGTAAATGATTTGTTATTTATTTATTTTATATAATAGCGACGACATCATTGTCGTCGCTAATTAATACTATTTTTAAAAAAAATACATTTTAATTGTATTTTTTTAAAAATTGTTTTGATTTAATTTTTTTTTAAAATATAATGCAAATAAAATTCTTAATAAATAAAAATCCAAAAATCAATAGAAATACCATTACAAAATTAAAAACAAGAATCATAGTCTTACATTCGATAACTAAAGGCAAACATAGCAAAATAATAGTCAAAGTCGAACTTTAAGTCAAAGTCAAAGTCAAATTCAAACATAGCAAAAAAATTAAAGTCAAATTACACACCAACTTAAAAAAACAAATATAATTAAGGATCACTCAAATTCTCGTCTTCATCTTCTCTCTCTTCACTTCGGGGGAGCTCGGGTACGGTGATCACGGGAAGTCCTTGGGCGAGTCTCATGCCGTTTAACGCTTGAGGAGCGTGTCCACCATGCTCGGCTGCTGACTCGGCCTACTCGAAGAAGCTGTGGGCCCGGTTGATGCCAAGGCTGGATCGGGTATAGGGTCAAGTCCTTGAGCCACGCGAAACTCGTTCATTCCTGCCAGCATCGCCTTGAGAAGCTCATCATTCTGCCTATCCGGCTGTGTAGGAGTCCGGGCTCTTTTTCGGACCGGACCAATGGTTGGCACCCAATATTTTGTCTTGGGTGGGGCGATGACCTCCATGATAGTCTCGAGCATAGAATCCATCTGCTCCTGGACAGAAACTTCAGCTCCCTTGGCTCCGACCTCCACAACTTTCTTTTTCATCTTCTCCCATAAAACTCCTTGTAATTAGATTTCAATTTAAAAATAAATTAGATTAATAAAAAAGTAAAGTTAAAGATAAATATTTAATTTAAAGCAATTAAATAAAAAAACTTACGCTATCTCGTTCTAAACGCTGGTCACGCCAGGTATCTGTAATCGGATCGTAAGACAGGTGATCGAAATAGCCGCTTAAAGGAGGAATTTTCATCTCCTCCTGGGTATCATCGTCAAAGAAAGTCAACGACTCTTTCGTCACCGTCTTCAGCTTCCCCTAGACAGTATACAATAACAAATAATAATTAATTAAAAATTAAATTAATAAAATACTAAATTAATATTTTTAGTATTAGAAATATACCTCTATGATAACCTCCCGAGTCTGGGATAAGTTCCTAGACCCCGTCTTGCTAGGAACTGTCTGCAACTCTCGATTCTTCTTATTAATCTCTGCCTAACTCTGTTACAATTAATAAATAAAGAGTTATAAAATAAATAAATAAAGACTTATAAAATAATTAATAAATTATTATTTTGTACCTGCACATTCTCGTCATTCCACATCTTCTTCACCCTCGCCCAAAACTCCGGTAGAACATCTGGGGGTTTAGAACCCGTGTTGTAGTAGTCGATTTTCAGATCCGATTTAAATCGCCCGTAGGCCGTAGATGTCATCGTGGTCAATCTCTTTATGATGTCATCCCAATCCTCTCGTCGCCTCCACCCCTCTAGGTCAAAAAACTCTTGGAGTCGTTGTAGAATAACCCCTTTATTATGGTCGGGGACATTTGTCCATGCTTTGAAACAAGGAGACACGACTTCTCGAAGTGCGTTCCCCACCACTTGACCCACGTGTTTGTTGTATTGCCCGACAAAGTTCCACGTGGCTTCGACAATAGAAAAGTCAACTGGTATGGGTCAGCCGACTTTTTCTAAAGTCTCCTGAGATGTTCTTATAGACGTGGCAACTCGAGGGCGTCTTTGTCTTTTCCGAGTACCTGTTGCATTGAATAATATTTATTAATTATTTATTTATATTAATTGAAATTGTTCAGTTATTTTTTATTACCTGATGGTTGGGCGCAATCAGCCATTGGACGATTAGGATCCCTCGGGGGATCGTTACCGCTCCCATCCCCGTCATGTCCACGGGCCATTACGTCTGCCATCTATAATTAAAAGGAAATATTATTAATTTTAAATATTCTTATTTTTTATTCCTTTAATTCTTATTAAATCTTCTAAATTTTAATATTCTAATATTTTTAATCTATTTGATAATTTTCTAAATTTAGTCCTTTACTATTTTTTTCATAAAATTTCATTAAATTGCAAATAGGTCCTTAAATTTTTTAAATTTGCATTTAAGTCCTTAAACTTTCTTTTCCTTTTAATTTTTTAAAATTTTCTAAATATTTCTATTTAGTCCTTATAATTTTCTAAATTTTCTAAATTTAGTCCTTTACTATTTTTCTCATAAAATTTCATTAAATTGCAAATAGGTCCTTAAAATATTTAAATTTGCATTCAAGTCCTTAAACTCTATTTTCCTTTTAATTTTTTTTTAATTTTCTAAATATTGCTATTTAGTCCTTATAATTTTTTAAATTTTCTAAATTTAGTCCTTTACTATTTTTTTTTCATAAAATTTCATTAAAATGCAAATAGGTCCTTAAATTTTGTAAATTTTCATTTAAGTCCTTAAACTTTCTTTTCCTTTTAATTTTTTTTAATTTTATAAATATTGCTATTTAGTCCTTATAATTTTCTAAATTTACTAATTAGTCCTTAACTATTTTTTTCATAAAATTTTACTAAATTGCAAAGAGGTCCTTAAATTTTTACATTCTTAACAATTCCAAATAATCTTATGTAAATTGCAAATAGGTCCCTATATGTTCGAAAACCAATAAAATTACAATATCATAATTTGACAAATTACACAAAAGGTCCCTAAATATCTCCAAATATCCAAAAATCCTAACAAAACCCTAATTTGCTATAATTTTCAACTAATTCGAATCACATGTTGCTTTTTAACACAATAAAAATTTTAAACAACCTAGAATAACATACAACAAATTCAGAATTCATATAAACATGTATACATTTATGAAATTTTTCAATCCAAAATAAAAAAAAATTGCAATTTCAATCCGAAAATTGGAACATGTTACGTGGAAATAGTGTAGATTTCGTCCATGAATCCATGCCAAGAAGAAGGAATCATAAAATAAAAACAAATGAAAAGATATTAGATAATAAAATTAAAAAGAAAAAAGTAGTAATTAAAGGGTGTTTTTTGATAGATTAAGTTTAACTCTTGGTTGGATATGGACCTGGATTGCCTCGGAATTGCTTGGGAATGAAGGAATTGCAGATTTTTGGAGAGAATTTTGATGCAGCTATGGCTGAAATGAAGCTCGGTTAGGGCTATAAAGAAAAATTGATTACCGATGACACGTGTGTCGTCGGTAATTAGAGGGAACTTCGTTGGTAATAAGGACACATGTCCAACTCCGTGACCACAACCCTTGTGTGTCGTCGTTTACCGACGACATGTGGTGTCGGTAATCCCAAATGTCGTCGCTAATTTTCGAGAGCGGGAAACTTGACAGCCCAAGCTGACCAATCGAATTTTTATTAATAATACCGACGACAATAATTATGAATGTCGTCGGTAATCGCTTAAATGTCGTCGTTAATTTAATTTTATTGTTTATTTTTTTATTTTTCTTTCTTTCTTTTTTCTTTCTTATTATTTCTTGCTTTCTTTTTTGTTGCATTTTTTTTTTCATAATGTATCCACCATCATCAGAAAGCCCGCAAAATCCAAACTTTCACTTTATAATAAACACCTCGACCAAAGTTCAAACAATTAAAGTCAAACTTGAGTGTTTGGTGTATTTAGTCAACAATTAGAGTTAAACTTGAGTGTTTGGTGTATTTAGTCAACAATTAGAGTCAAACTTGAGTGTTTAGTGTATTTAGTCAACAATTAGAGTCAAACTTGAGTGTTTGGGGTATTTAGTCAACTATTTGAGTCAAACTTGAGTGTTTGGTGTATTCAGTCAACATTAAGAGTCAAACTTGAGTGTTTAGGCTATTCAGTCAACATTTAGAGTCAAACTTGAGTGTTTGGGGTATTCAGTCAACTGTTTGAGTCAAACTTGAGTGTTTAGTGTATTTTGTCAATTATTAGAGTCAAACTTGAGTGTTTGGTGTATTTAGTCAACTGTTAGTGTTTAGTGTATTTAGTCAACAATTAGAGTCGAACTTGAGTGTTTGGTGTATTTAGTCAACAATTAGAGTCAAACTTGAGAGTTTAGTGTATTTAGTCAACAATTAGAGTCAAACTTGAGAGTTTAGTGTATTTAGTCAACAATTAGAGTCAAACTTGAGTGTTTGGAGTATTTGGTCAACGGTTTGAGTCAAACTTAAGTGTTTGGTGTATTTAGTCAACAATTAGAGTCAAACTTGAGTGTTTAGTGTATTTAGTCAACAATTAGAGTCAAACTTGAGTGATTGGGGTATTCAATTAACTGTTAGAGTCAAACTTGAGTGTTTGGTGTATTCAGTCAACATTTAGAGTCAAACTTGAGTGTTTGGGCTATTCAGTCAACATTTAGAGTCAAACTTGAGTGTTTGGGGGTATTCAGTCAACTATTTGAGTCAAACTTGAGTGTTTAGTGTATTTAGTCAATTATTAGAGTCAAACTTGAGTGTTTGGTGTATTTAGTCAAATATTAGAGTCAAATGTTAGTGTTTAGTGTTATTAGTCAACAATTAGAGTCAAACTTGAGTGTTTGGTGTATTTAGTCAACAATTAGAGTCAAACTTGAGTGTTTAGTGTATTTAGTCAACAATTAGAGTTAAACTTGAGTGTTTGGTGTATTTAATCAACTATTAGAGTCAAATGTTAGTGTTTAGTGTATTTAGTCAACAATTAGAGTCAAACTTGAGTGTTTGGTGTATTTAGTCAATAATTAGAGTCAAACTTGAGAGTTTAGTGTATTTAGTCAACAATTAGAGTCAAACGCGGGAGGAAAAATCATTTCCAGTCTACACATAACTTCAACCACTTTCGCTTTACCCGTTTCTAACTCTTTCCTGTTGAGATTTTTATTACAAACGACTCTAAACACGTTAGCTAACCCAATAATCGCATCACTAATCGCTTTGTCTTCAATGAGCCCTGGGATACTAGCCACGAAAAGATACTGCATCATCACGTGACAGTCGTGAGATTTCATTCCAATAATCTTTCCCGTATCACTTTGAACATTATTTCTCAAACTAGATGCGAAACCGTCGGGATACTTCTGTACCTTCAGGCAGTCAAGATATATTGTCCTCTTTTCCGTTGATAAAGTATACTTTCCTCGGTTCAGCATCGCTTTACCTCCTCTCGATGTTAACCAGAAATCTTTCCTGGTGTTCATATCCTGAAGATCCATTCTCGCTTTCACGATATCTTTGTTAATTTTCCAATCAAGACCTAAAACTGTATCGAGCAAACTATCACACACATTTTTCTCGCAATGCATAACGTCAATGTTATCTTTCAACAAGTTTTCAGACCAATAAGGTAAACGATAAATATTACTCTATTTCTTCCAATTGAATCGTCGTGGAACAGTTTGCTTCATGATCTTTACCCCAAAATCCTTGTGTTTACCGGGAAACATAATGGGAAGCCCATCTAACTGTGTCTAAATATCGGCAGGAGTATATTTCTTCGGAGGGCCCCTATGATCGGTAGCCCGGTAAAAAACCTTGTATTTTCTAAATCGATGTCCGGGAGGTAACCAACGTCTATGGTGAAAGTAAACAACCCCTTTCTTCACCCTCAATGACGGAGTAGAATCCATGCATTCTAGACAAGCTAAGTAACCTTGATCCGACCATCCTGAAGTGTATGACCTAGCGGGGTAATCATTAGTCATCGGTAACAAACAAACCTTCATCGTAAACTCTTCCTTCTTGTGGGCATCATACGTAAGGATCCCTTTATCCCACAACTCGTCCAACTCATCTATAACAGGTCGAAGAAAGACATCCATATCCTTACAGGGTGAACGGGTTCCAAGAATCAACAAACAAAGCTGGAATGTGATTTCCTTCATGCATACCCACGGTGGAAAGTTATAGACGGTCAATATAACAGGCCACATGTTATACGAGTTGTTCTGCATAGAGAAAGAACAAAATCCATCGATACCGAGACCCAAATATACATTACAAGGTTTGCTAGCAAACTCAGGATGTAGCGCTGCAAATCTCTTCCAACTATCACCATCAACCGGATGACGCAACACATCTGAATCGGCACTCTTTCCGGTATGGTGTCATATCATGTCTTCAGCGGGGTGCTTCGAAGTGTATAGTCGCTGCAATCTCGGAGCAATCGGAAAGTAACGAAGCTTCTTATGCAGTACTTTGTTACCCTTCTTGGGGTCCCATCTAGACTCGCTACATACTGGATACTTGTCGAGGTCTTTATTCTCTTTGTAATAAATGGCACAACCGTTCAAACATACATCGATAGTAATATACCCCATACCCAACCTTTTCAACTTCTTGTTGCATGCTTCATAAGAATCGGGAAAATTGTGAGGTTTGGGCAAAATACAACCAAACAAGTACAATATCTCGGTGAATGAGGTGTTAGTCCATTTGTTCTTTACTTTTATGTGCATAAGCTTGGAAATGAAATTCAAGGAACTCATCGATGTACAACCCGGATATAATTCTGTCTCCAATTCTTTGAACAATGTTTCGAAACTGTTTAGACTTGGAAGACGTGTATCTCTCATCTCGGTATCTCCCGGATGTCCACCAACATCGTAACTTTGTCTCACACCGTCATAAACATGTTGCATTTAATATACAATAATTGGATCTTGACTTGCATGGGGTGTATGTGTTTGTATCTCATCCTCACCGTGTTTTGTCCAAACTTGATATGTTTGCTTAAACCCGAATTTTAGAAGGTGGGCCCTAACCTGTTCGGTGGGTAATCGACAGTAATTATTACACTTCTTACACGGGCTAGACAAGTAACCAGTATAAGCTTTACTTTTCTTAGCAAATTCGATATACTTCAAAACCCCAAAAAAATATTCTAGCGTGTAATAATCAGTCGTATTGATCCAAATCTTATCCATATCCGAAGCCATCTCTTAGCAACAATTTTATTAAACTATGCGGCTATATTCAAATAAAAAAAATATAATTATTACAACCCGATTAATTAAATGAATAAAAATTACAACACAATAAATAACATAATAAAAATTACAACCCAATGAGTGAATAAAAATTACAAACTCGTTGAATGAATAAATATTACAAACCATTGAATGAATAAATATTACAAACTATTGAATGAAAAAATTAAAACACAATAAATATATATAAAAAATCATATAATTAATTAAAAAAATAAAAATATATGAGCACAAAATATAAATAACACAACACATGCATAATTTACAACATAATAATGAACAAGTCAACCAAAAAACATGTAATTCATGAACCTAATCATATGTTATATCAACTAGTATAATCAAATAAATAAAAAATTTAAAAAGCATGAAATTTATTGAAAATACCTTGAATTGGATGGATAAGATGAAGATTGATGATAATACCCCACGTTGAAAATGTATTAATTCACCTAATAAAACCATATAGCAAGAATAAAACACAATTAGAAACCAAAAAAAAAAATTAAAAAATGAATATTCATGCAATTAATTGTGTGATGAAATTGAATATTCATAGTGCCCACCTTGATTATTAACCCGGGAATGGTGCAAGATGAAGTGGAGAATCAATTAGAAATAAAAAAAGAAATTTAGTTGTGTTTTTTGGAGAAAATCGGAGAAATGTTTTGGAGTTTTTGGGTGTTTTGTGAGTTAAAAAACCTGTTGTCTCCATTAAATGGTTTTTTAATTACTGGCGACCTGTAATTCGTCGGTAATTACACTGATATCGTCGGTAACCTACCCAATATATCGACGACATACCGTGTAGCAATTATAGCGACGACAATTCGGAGGTCAAAACTAATAAAATAAAAAAAGAATTAACGAAGAAATACGCCAAATTATCGACGAATTTTCGCGTCGGTGTTTTACGACGATGATTATTTCGTCGGTAACAAAATGTCGCCGGTAATTTTGAAAACTTACTAACGAAGTACGGGTCGTCGGTAATTTTCCGTCGCTAAACACACTGTTTCTAGTAGTGTTACTTATTTAAACTATTTCAAATAAACAGGTTATTGTTGTGGTTCCTCAAATCGAACAATATATGTATGTTGATATATCCATGTTTTGTAGAGTAATGAGACGGATGCAAAAAAAATTGAAATGATTTAAGAAAAAGATATTTAGTAGTTATGAGCAATCTCAGATTCATGTCATCTCAATTATTTGAGATTTTTATTTTTTATTACAATAAGAGTATGTTTTAATTGATTAATATATAGTTTACCTAGCTATTTGTGTAAAATGCATCCTATATTTTTGTTTGCTTGAATATTTTTTCAGTTTATTTTTATCTCAAGAATATTTTGTTTATTATCTGCTATATTTATTTTTCTATATTTTCATTTTATTATTTTTGCCTTTATTTTTGAATTTTGAATTTTTTGTAAATCTAGAGACATTATAAACTTAACGTTTATTCACATCAATTTTTATTTTCTCTACCTTTTCTAGAATTATTGGTTGATTTATAATCAATTATTAAATAAATTTATTTAACTTTATGAAAATATCTATATTATATAGAGAGAATATAACAAACTAACCACAAAACACTAAAAAATCTCATTAAATTCTCAAAAACTTCTCAAATCTTTCAAAAATTTCTATAATGTATAATACAAAATTGCACTATGGGTAATATTCTGGAATTGTCCAAATTTTTCGAAATGTCTTCAAATATAGGATATATATAAATAAAAGTTTAGAAATCTAACTAAATCATAAAATCTAAAATTTAAAAAAATTATAAATATGAGTTTCAGTCACGGTAAATAGTAATTTGTTATGGTTGGAAGTCAAATCATTTATATTATTCTTTTTTTCAATGATTTTTATATTTATTCATCAAATACTTTAACATTTTAGATCAAAACCTTAACAGTATATTCAATACAAATAAAGTGTTGTAGCATTCAATTAAGATTACAAATTTATTATTTTAGTTGCACAATTATTTTCACACAAATAAAAAAAATTAAGCGATTAAACATAATAATGGATCATTTTCATCATTAAAATATTGAGATTATCCTTCTCTATACTTTTTCTTAGCATTCCATACTAGATAATCTAATAGCATAGGCACCCTTAATTTTAGTACTCGTCTGTTCCTTGATAGTCATATTATGTTTGTATCGTATCTTTTTTTATTATATTCTTGTTTTGGTTTGTCTTGTAACCCGCGGGTAGAACCCTACCCAAACGGGGATTCAAAAACGGAAAGGGGTTGTCATGGAGAAGAACGATGTGGGCGAGGTGGATTATGTGAGGCTCAATTTCTTTTTTTGCTAGGATAGGTAAATCCTAAATCCGCTCTAGAATGAAACTGAAATTGATTTTTTGGTTTGATTTTTTTTGGTTTTCGGTTCGGATTTTCCATACTACATTTAATGAAACCGGAATTTTTCGGATTTCGAAAACTGAAATCCAAACCAATCGATTTTTCAGTTTGGTTTTCTGGTTAATAAAATCCATGATGTTTCATGCTTCTCATAAGAAAAAGTTTTTATGTATTTGTCTTGCCATGTAAGAGTCTGTAAGAAAATCGGAGCAAAAAAATAATATTTTGTACATCTTCACGCTTAATATATATATATATATATATATATATATATATATATATATATATATATATATATATGTATGTGTGTATAGACGCTTAGTTGTTGATACATGCTTTAACAACTTGAAGAAATGCATATAACATGCTTTCAAAACTAACATGTTTTTGGCAGAACACAATTTATACAAAAACCTTTCTAAGCTGATAAAACTGCTTCATAGTCATATTTCATTGCATTCCTTTAGTGTTGTAGTATGTATACTTAAAGTTCAACAGACTATAATATGTTGGGACTTTATTTATTAGTTTTATATACCATAAGGCATATTACATGTGGATCAAAAAAGCATGCTTAAAGATAAAACATTTATCTTCTATACAATAATCTATACTAATTCCTAAACCTCCACCACTTCTTCTTTAACTTGAAATCAGATGGGAGCAAATCTGCAATATTGAGACTAAAATTAGTACTAAACGTTACTAATATAAATGTGTATTAACATATATATTATATAGGTTATTTACCTCCTTGAGGATATATTGAGTTATAATGAACTTCTGCCCAGAAACTCAAGTAAACCACTGAACAAGAACATAACCTCAATTTAGTATCGATAAACCGGACACAAAAATCAGAGACATTATTATTATTATAATAATACTATGTAGTAAAAGATTTACTTACCTCTTTCAGACTTTTGGATCCCAGCTATAAAGCAAGCTCAATATGGCCTATCGGAGTGACACTTTGACCATTAAAACTTTGGATCATCTTGGGTTAGGCATGTAGGTTGATCCTTGGGATTTTCATCTTATCTGTTGTAGTGGTGAAGAGAAAATCTACTAAACTTCACGTATTTCATTAACACTCTTTTTACAAGGGCAATTTCGGTAGTAGATTTGACCACTAAGACATCGTCAAGAGGGAACATGAGACCGCTAGAATCCCAACCGTTAAATTTGTGTCTGGGTCCCCCTTTGGATGGAGGCTTGCAACTCTTCGTGGCATACCGAAGTAATCCTGAACTCGTGGCGCCCTCCGTGAAACCGCCTGCTATGTTATTAAACTCCCTTTCAATCCTTTTTTGTGGGAGGTTGACGCGATCTTGTTATCCGTAGATATCGAGTTCTTCTTTGGGTATCTCTATCGGAGCTTCCCAAATCCTAGATATTGATTCCTATCGGAGTTGTTTCAGTAGGGGGCTTAGGCATTCCGTGGTTGTCGTTGGGTTTGCCTCCGGCAGAATGGGGAAAAAACTTCCCTAACCCTTCTAATCTTCATATTTTGCCCAACATGGAAAAAAATGTTATTACTATAGTGGCCCACGTCTTTGTAGAATTTAAAATAGCAATTCAAATCGCTCGTTGTCATATCTGATATAATTTTTTGGGCCAATGTAACTCTGTTTCACTCTCGATGAGGCTTAAAACCACTGTAATATATACTCTTGAGGGTGCGGCGCATCCCCACGGTATCCTTCCAGTTTTTTGGTCTTACTTCTCTTGATGCTAGTGCGAGGTTTGTCTTTCTTGAGATGAGTCTCATGGTCGTCTCTCTGACATATTTGATCCTTTAACATTGTTAGAACATCTTAAACTTTGATGTACATATTGGCTTCTCGAAGATCTCTACCAAGGTTAGATGAGGCTCCGAGGCTAATTTTATTTTGAGATATTTGGGGTGAAGGAAAATCGGGCTATTGTGTTATCAAATTTCTATGTGTCATAAACTACGCTCTTTAAACTCTAAGTATAATCTCTTAGTGATTTCCCCCTTATACTAGTATAATTTTAATGGTGAGGATAAATATCTTCCTACAGCCTTGTTTCCCGTGAATTACTTATACATTATATAGCTTATCTGATCAAAAGATGTTATGATTTTGGCCTTTAACTTGGAGAACCATTGTTTAGCTCTTCCTAATAGAGTGATAGGAAAAGTGCAGGAAAAGATTGTGTCAGGTTCACTTATCAATTCTATGTGCCTCTTTTACATGTTGATCTGGGTTAGTTGACCCATCGTAGACGGGAAATAGTGGTGGTTTAAGATGGTAAGGTAGTTCCATGTTGAATATCTTCCCAGTGAAGGTACTGACTTGGTTGCTTCTTGCTCCCCGATCAGCTCTAACCAGAGTATGTAGGAATCTGGGACCTCAGCATTGTTTGGAGGATTGCAGGGAGGATTTTCCTCCCTGGTTATTGTTTTTGTAGGTTCTACAACAAATGTTCTAGTGTTAGAGGATTCAGCTAGACCTATGCGTGAGGCTGGTGTAAGGCTATGTTGACAATGGGCCCGCATGGACCAGCTCGTTGATGTACTATAGAAAGTGTGTCATTGACGTTTATTGACACACGTTCCACCCTTGGCTCAAGCAGGGGGTGGTCTTTAACCTCGACTGGTACACTAGTTCCTAGGGATTGGAACCACCTCATACTCCCTGCGAGATGCGACACGATGAGACTCTTCAGAGTTTGAGGCGGTGTTTGCATCACGTTGATCTATATTACGTGCGTGTGTCTTGGAAATGGCTCTAGTCTTGGCTATTTTTGTGGTATCTCAATAGATGAAAGTTTGTCGCTTCCTGTAGACGGTGCCAAACAGATTAGACAAATATTACCAGTTAGATTTTTGTTGAAGTAAATAGGTTTTATAGTGATGAATCGAAGTGTTTAAACGAAGAAATAAAAATTGTAAGTATTGAAGAGATAATATAAACAAGCTGAATTTGAGAAAATAAACTGAATTAATGACATGGCTTGAAATTATCGAGCGATTACATGATTGATATAAGGTTATAGTAGATCTATTCATACTACCACATTCATTATTTCTCTCCACTACTCTCACTATCTTGAACTAACTAGCCTGTTTTCTCGAGCTCATCTCTAGCACAATGGTATCATGCTTCCTTCGTGGCCCATGTCCGATGAGTTGCATCGCAGGGTTCGTGGGTAGACGTGGTTCGCTTTCTTGAGGCGGTGTGCTGAGAATTATCGAGCATCTTGTTACGTACAAACCTAGAATTTTTACTCTGTCATCTTCTGAGGTCTTAGCGATATTCTTGGCATTTAAAGGAAGATGTGTCACTGATTTGGCATGTGAGACGACGATATTTACTTCCCGTGACTTGCACAGTATTTTCTCTCTATCATTTATAACCCCTAGTTTATAGGAGTTTGAGTTGTAGTATTAATAAATTCACGCTTTAAAAATCTCCCTTGTATTTAAGAAAAAAACATACACGTGTTCTTTTTCATTATTGAAAGCAATATGACTTAAATTCAATCTCAAATTCTAGATGATTTTTAAAGAAAACTAATAATTAATCTTTGTTAAATTAAAAGCAAACAAAAGGTTCGGTATAAAAAAAATACTCCGTTCATACAAAATCAATAATTTTTTTGGGTTGGGTAAATGGTTGTATTAAAAAGAAAATTGTACACTATACAAAGGAGTTACCTACCTAGGCCAGAAAGCTTAAGGTATCAACAAAGAAGAAAAATACAACTGGTGTCGCCTAAGGTGTGATAAAATAATGTATAAAATAAGTGCAAATAAACACCCTAGGCTGAGCACGGTTCTGCAAGTATTACAGGACATATGCAAGTTTTAATGATGAGAAGATTTGTTCCTCAGAGACTATGAAAGTTAGAAAGAACTTATGCAAATTATCAAGTGCAAATATGAGAGTTAGAGATAATAATACGCAAGTAGAAAGAAAAAAAAGATAGATTTTTATTTGGTTTTTAATAAAGGAAAGTTAAACTAATAAACTAAAGACTAGAAAATTAAATAAAAGAAAAGAAGATAGTATGATAGTTTAGCCTGAGCAAGTAATCCCCACTAGTTTTGTCGTTCTAAACATGTAAGGGATGAATCATGTAGTATTTCAGTAGTTTGGTTTCAATTGCGCTAGGTAGTTTCAAATAGGGTTTACCTGTGTCATTAAGAATCTAGGCAAACTTTTCCTGCAATTGATTAAATAGAAATACACTAAACTATTGACTATCTAGTTAGGCTAAATTGTCAGATCAAACCTTATTCTAGACGTTATGTGCTAATTCTATAGTTAAATATACCATTGTCAATGGTTATCTAACTACTATGATGGTAATCCTATACGTTTGCAACCGTAAAGAACACAGAATATAAATCCAACACATAAACAAAGAAATCAAAACATAAATTCAATCAAATTAGATATATGTCAATCAAAACTAGGGTTCATACACATATGCTAAAACTCAAGCTAAAATTATTTAATTCATACTAAAGAAAAGAAAAGAATTACAGAATTGAAGGTTGAAGAAGACATGAGTGCTGCACAGCTCCTTCCAGACTTCTCTTCTTGTGTTATAGCTTCTTACTGGCTTAAGGTTTTGCCAAGGATGATTTTCTAATGATAAGAGGTTGTATTTATAGGGTATAGGAAGACCTAATTCGTTTTCTTGAAGGAGAAGATAAGTAGTGGACTTCTAGCCCAACTCAAATTCGTAACCCTTAAATAAGAATAAAAAGATAAGGAGAAATAGGGTCACCTTGTCTTAAGCCTTTTTCACCTTTAAAGAAACCATGTATTTCACCATTTATAGCCACCGAATAATAAGGAGATGAGACACAAGCCATAATCCAATTAGCAAATTTTTCCGGAAAATTTAACCCCTTTAAAACCTCGTGAAGAAATTCCCAAGATATTGAATCATACGTCTTTCTAAAGTCAATCTTTATCGTGCATCTAGAGGAGCTACTTTGATTATTGTAGCCCCTTAAAATCTCTTGCATTAAGTGTATATTCTCAACAAATGCCTTTTGAGCTTTATCCACTAGATTATTTAAACATGGTTTAAACGCTCTGCCATTATCATAGTTATTGCTTTATAAACCACATTACAACACGAAATGGGGAGAAAATGCTCAACACACTTTGGCAAAGCAATTATCGTGGTATTTAATTGACAAAGCAAAAACCCCGAAATAAAAAATTCACGTACCGCTAAAATGACATCTTTCCCAATAATATCCCACGAACGCTTGAAAAAGAGAGATGAAAATCCATCGGGTCCGGACGCTTTATCATTTGCTATTTTAAAAATAGCCTCTTTAATCTCTATATCGGTTATTTCTCGACACAATTCTTCACCTTGCTCAATGGAAAGTTTATTTCCATAATCAAACACATCAGGATTTACTTGTGTTGTAGTATCCTGAACTCCAAACAAGTCTTGAAAATAACTAAGAAAAGCTTCATAGACTTGGGCCTTAGAATGTGATAATTCCCCATTTGCACGCAAGATATTAGGAATAAAGCGTTTACTTTGTTTACTCTTCATAAGCCCATGAAACAATTTAGTATATCTATCACTCTTGATAGAATAACCAAGCTTAGCTTTTTGCTTAAGAAAACTACTCTCGACTTTCTCGAGAGTTCTCGCCTTATTTCGGAGCTCAACTAAATTATCAAAGCAAGAATTATTAGATAAGTTTTGTTGAAAATGTACCTCGGCCTTTTCAAGATCCTCCTTTGCTTTCTTAGCTCTTGCGGAAATATGAGAAACATGATTCTTATTAAGCTTCCGCAAATCAAATTTTAACGCTTTAACTTTTTGGCAAAGAATGAATTGTTTAGTACCCGAAACAATGGTCCTATTCCATCCATCTTCCACTGTTGAATTATAATTTTCATGCTCCACCCACATATTTAAAAACCGGAACGGAACTACTCTTGTAACATTTTGTAAAAAAATAGTTACCACACAGGGAGAATGATCGGACACACTCGATTTAGGTAAGAACTCCACTTGAATATAGTGATCGGATTCATCTAATTTTCTATTACCCAAAGCCCGGTCTATCTTGCTTAGAACATGATTATTATCCCAAGTAAAGAATTGTCCAGTATATTGAATATCTTCTAGACCCAAATAATTGCAACAATCTGCAAATTCCTCAAAATCACCAACCGTTACACTTCTCCCTCTAATTCTTTCATTTGAAGTTAAATATTATTAAAATCACCCAAAATAAGCCACGAATCATCAAACGTAGCGGAAAAACCTAAAAGGTTTTTCCACAAACTTCTACGCAAATCTTTATCATTCAAGCCATATATAAAAGAGGTGTAAAGGCTTAAAGAAGTTACCTTGCACATAATTTTGCAATGAATGGCTTGTGGTGTTCTCTCAATAACCTCTACTTGCACCTTATCCGGATCCCAAACGACAAGAATTCTCCCATGTTCTATAAGATCAAAGTTATTTACACTCTTCCATCCCCTTAGCATACTATTCATAAAATAATCAATTCAAACCGTATTACTTTTCGTCTCCAAAATGCCAAGAATATCAATATTTTTACGTCTTATTAAATCAACTACTCCTCGCCTCTCATGGGTTGAGCTGAAACCCCTTGTATTCCAAGTTGTAATAATCATAAAGAAGTCTCGGAGGGTTTCCACTTATGTACGCTTCTAAGTCTCGCGCTTTTGGCCTTCCAATATTGTTTCTTTTGCCATGCGTATACCCTACTAGCAAGCGTTAACTTCTTATAGCTTGCTTCGCGTTTCTTTGTTTTCTTACTAATAACCATCTCAAAAGGACTCTCTTTTATACCTTCTATCTCTTCTGCACACTCTTGTAAGCGTTTAATCGCTTCGGATTCCGAAAAAACAACCATCGCGGCGGAGCGCGAACTCGAACCAACCCGGATCGCATGAACCTCACAACTACTATCAATTTCCGGAACGGAATTAAGGTCTAATGATTTTTTCCGACCCTAGCTGTAGTTTTCGGAGAGATTTGCTGCAGAAACGCAGCTTTTTTGGGTGTTTTATGGGGCCTCAAATTAGCTCTATACAAGCCTTGATCTTGTTTATTTTCTGGGCTGTTTCCTCAACCGGCCCACTGACTTGTTGTATACCAGGTTTCTGTTGACTTGCTGACTTTATTGGAGTTGCTAGTTGCAGCCGAGAGGAATGTTGTAGCAGGTCAACTAAATTTTCTCCAGCTGCCGAATTGCCTTCATTTATTTTAGGACATGTTACATCATTTACTAAACCCACTTGCAGCTGTCTCGCGGGCCCCTCTTTAGTGGTATATATGTTCAGCGAATTAACTTTTTTAGTCTGAGAAGTCACTGCCTTTGCACTCTTGAGTTGTCCCGTTTTATTTCTAGGAGTTACAGATATGAGATGCTTGCTAATTTCGGCTCGTTTAGGAGCTAATTTATCTTGAGTTTTATTATTATTTATTTCTTTAATTCCTTCTCTAATTAAATTAACTCTAGCGCTACTTCTTACTTTATCGACAATATAAAAGCATTTACTACTTTCATGTCCAAAAGCTTTACACTTTGGGCAACATAGGGGTAGATTTTCATACTCCACTATAACAAAATGCTTTTTACCCGTGTGTGAGCCAAATTCCACCTATAGTTTTCTATTCTTACTCAAAGAGCTCGTGCGTAACTAATATCCTCGCTTTCGAAAGTGATCCCATCCGTTCGAATTGGCTTTCCCACTTGCGAAGAAATCTTGGCTAATCCTTCGTCCGTTCTAGCTTGTTCCGGGAGATTTCTCAAAATGACCCAAGTAGGAATCTTGTTAATCTCAAGATTTCCAAAATCGAAAAAATCTGGAATCTCCGTGAGAAGAAGGAGTCGACCATACGAAAGATGCGGACCTTTAAGAGAACAATATTTTTATCTTCATCCTTCTCAAATTTGAATATTAACCATCCAGAAGGGTGTTTTCGTACTTTACACTCAACATTCCAAACTTTCACGATCCTTCTTATATCTTCCATATCCGGATATTTTTTTCCGGCTACATAACCTATAAGAGAGAATCCAAACACTTGCTCTATTGTTAGAACATCCATCTCCAAAAGTTGCAACATTTCCCCTTCTACGGGTTCATAATACTTGAGTTCCTTTCCAACCGATGGCTTTCTACTATTCAAAAGAATATATTTATAGTTAATTCTCTTCACCTTTTCACAAATTGAGTGGGGTTCTCCTGAGCACTTATCATCGGCGTCAATTATTCCGGTTGTAACAGATTTATTGGTGGTCTTTTCACGCCCAAAGATGACCACGTTCTTTGATGCTAGATGCCCTCAATTTCTCTTTTAATTGGCTTCTCAATTTCTAAATCATGTGAGTTGGGAATTTCGTCAAACACTTGATGTGCCACTAGTTCTTCCCAAATTTTTTTAAAAATTTCTTTGTCAAATCTTCCACACACTTGCAAGAATTTGGTTTTTGCTTCCAATGATGTATCAAAATGCAACTTCACATCATAATTAGCTTCTAAAGAGCTTTCAAGAGTAGTGTCTAAATTAGGTTTAGAAATCCCCATATTTAGCTTATCAATTTTACCATCCTCTCCTAAACAAGTACCAAAAAGACCAAGATCCGGTGGGTTGTGATCTGGCGTGAGGCTAGACATGCCCAAGGAAGACCAGGATTTCGGGTTTGCCTGAGACGTGAGGTTCTTGGGGTCTGGTGGCTCTTTGGCGGAAGAGGCGTGGTGAAGAAGAAAATCATCTTCCGGGTCCAAATCGGACAGGAAACTCTTCGATCGTTGGACAAATGAGGCGGGTCCTTCATGTTGGTAATGAATTGAGAAGAAAAGCCGTTAGTAAGGCGCTAAGTCGAAAGGATCTAAGAGAAAACTCTCTAACCTTATTTTTGGCTTTTTAATAATTAATGTTGAACACATATTTTAAATTAATAGAGATGGCTAATTATTAAACCCAAGAACAAAATCTAAGGAAGCCTTGAGCAAAATTTAGTCCAAACATAGAATGTGGGACCCCAGATAAGACCGTAGATATATCAGGCCCCACATAATTGTTTTCAGAAACTAAGCCCAAAAGGCCCACAAAGTAGATTAAAAATATACTTGTCAGCAATCGCAAACCCAGAAAGAGAAACACAAAGCCTCGTCCTATTTAAAGGGCTCCTTCCTTAATGTTAGTGGGGTCATCGAAATCTTTCATCAAAACCTAAAATCCCTCTACTCCTCTCTCTATCTCTCTCTCTTAGAAAATGAGTTCAGTCTTCAACTCTGACCAATCGGTCGATAACATCTACAACAACCTTCCAACTCTTCTTTCCATCAATACCAATGGAATTTCCTCATCAGGACCATCAACTAACACTTCCGCCACTACTGAGTTAGCTACTTCAAAGAAAAAGAAACCCAATGCACTATCAGTAAGCAAAGACCGCCACACTAAAGTTAACGGAAGAGGTCGCCGTGTTCGAATTCCTGCTATGGCAGCTGCTAGAATTTTCCAGCTCACTGAAGAGCTTGGACTTCGTTCCGATGGTGAAACCATCGAGTGGTTGTTACGTCACTCTGAACCCTCAATAATCGCTGCTACTGGTACCGGAACTACTCCAGCTACTCCAATCTCCACCGTCACCTCCACCATCCCTTTGTTCAATTCTCCACCGTCAGTCTCCGCACCTCTTGACCTTGTCCAGCCACTTAACTCGTTTCCTGCTGATGTGTCAATGCAATCGACTGTTGGAATGTATCCGTCTTCAGGATTTGACTTGTTCCAATCGACTCCGCCACAATCTCCACCGCTGGAGATGCTCTTTCCACCTAATCCGTACGGCAATATGCCGTTTACCCAGTTGCTTATGCAACCAGTGACGGCTGAGCTCTTTGGTGAAAGCCACCGTCTAGATGATTAAAAGGATGTCCGGTTTGTGTTGAAGGTGTTTGTTTTTGTTGTCAGAGTATCTGTTGGGGTATTTTTTTAATTATGGAAAAGTCAAGTCGTGGTCGTGGTCAATTTGGTGTTTGGTTTGATTCTCTGTCCATTTTTTTTCTTTTTTTGTTCGTGTGATTGTCTGTTCAAAGAAAGTAAAAACATAATTATGTAGTTCCTTTCTGTTTTGGGTCTCTTTAGTTAATGTTACTATGGATTATGTATGTAATACTTGGAAATGAGTATCCACCATTTGGCATTAAATGATAATTATTGTTATTTAAATAATCTTCTATAATTAGTATGGAGTAGTATTGATTAAACTTTGTTGATCTCTATTCTAAATATACAGCTACTATGTTTGCGGCTCACTTCACATCTGGTCTCCATCAAGCTAATGAACAATATAATGCTTGTTAAATTATGACTAATATATGAAACTTAAATGTTGATATATTTGTTAAAATTAAAATTGAGTAACAACTCCACTTGAAATAAATTATTTAATTCAATAAATGTAGCGGACGAAATAGTAATAAATAAAACAATAGAATTGACATAAATATAATCTACAAAACAATACGGCAAAAAAAAAAGCAAAAGACTAACATATTCGGATAAGACATGAAAAGCGTGATCTTTACAATTAACTTTCTAACGGGTAGAATAATTTTCTTGTTTTGACCAAAAAGAAAGAAAGATGAAAAGGTTTGAATATATTTTGGTGTTTTTATATAGAGAAGGTTGCGTCATAATCTCCTCTTACGTCACAAAACCGTGTGAGAAAAGGATAAAAACTAGAGGTGACTGAGTATGGTATATTTCGTTTTGTTTTTTATCAAAACCAAAACTAAACCACATGATTCTATTTTTTATAAATTAAACAATAAATCGGATGGTTTATTTTTTATTCATTTACTTGGTAGTCGGACCGATTACTGAGTTTTGTAGATTAATCATGATATATTGCCTTAAATTATAATTGAAATCAATTCCTATAAGAAAGACACGCTTATATAAAAAGTATACTTATTTTAAAGATAGAAAAGTAGAAAGATTACTAGCTATATTTTTTTTTTATATTCTATCTAATTTCAAGAAATTTAATAATGGTTTGCTTAAGAATGCTTGCTTAAGAATATTCTAGTTTGTTGTTCTATGTTCGTATCTTAATGAGTCAAATATAATTAACCAGATACCTATCCTTTATAAAGCCATTCTCCTAATGACACCTATGATCTTGTTGCATATATTAACCAAGGACACCTTAATAATAGTTTGATATATATATATATCTAATTTACCACTTGAATGGATTGGGATGTGAAATTCAAAAAATTATGTGAAAACTTTATTAGAAATTTTTTTTTGACTACAATCAGGATTTGATGTTATATGTGATTCGGACCAGATTAGGGATGTCGGTGGAGTGTGGGTTTACGGGTACCTACCTCATCTTATTCTAAACAGAGAAGATTTTGGGTACTAAGTGGGGTTTAGGTGGATCATGGGGCTTGATTTTTAAAACCCGCACGGGACAGCACAAGTTGTGACATTCCCCAACCCGCAAACTCTCTCCATATTTGTAGAACATTTATTTAATGATATATTTTGAAATAATACATATATATATTATAAAACAAAGATTTTTTTTACGTTCCACGTCATTTAATATAAGTGGTGGTCAAGACCATTTCTAGCCCCACTTAATTATTTATTTTTTAATTTTCTTTAAAAAACAAAAAACCAAGCACACAAAATAATTATTCATTATTTAATTAAAAAAAACTAAACACACGGAAACAAACAAACAAATTTCATCACCAAATTAAGCCTAATCTTATCACTTTTCACTCACATTTCCACCAAACCGCCGCTCGAGTTCCAATAAAACAAAAAAAGAATCTACGGTCCAAATCTTTTAACATATATATTATAAAACAAAACTTTTTTCTACGTTCCAGATCTTTTAATATAAATTGTGGCCAAAATCATTTCTGGCCCCACTTATTATGAAGACCGTTAATTATTTTTTATTTATTTTTAAAAACTAAAAAAATAAGCACACGGGATAACTATTCATTATTTAATTAAAAAAAACTAAGCACGCGGAAACAAACAAACAAACTTCATCACCAAATTAAACCTTATCTCATCACTTTTCACTCACCCTTCGCTCGCCTTTCCACCAAACCTCCGCTCGAGTACCAATAAAACAAAAAAAAATACGGTCCAGATCTTTTGACATAAGTGGTGGTCAAGATCATTTCTGACCCCACTTATCACTTAGACCATTAATTATTCATTCTTTAATTTTTGTTTTTATAACAAAAAACTAAACACACGAGATAACTATTTATTATTTAATTAAAAAAACTAAACACACGAAAACAAACAAACAATTTCATTACAAATTAAACCTAATCTCATCACTTTTCACTCACCCTTCACTAATCTTTCCACCAAACCGCCGCTCGAGTACCAATAAAACAAAGATTTTTTCTGCGGTTTAGATCTTTTAACATGGTAGTGGTTAAGATCATTTCTGGTCCCACTTACCATTGAGACCATTAATTATTCATTCTTAATTTTTTTTAAACAAAAACTAAACACACAGGATAACTATTAATTATTTAATATAAAAGAAAAAAACTAATCACACGAAAACAGAAAAATAAATTTCATTACCAAATTAAATCTAATCTGATCACTTTTCACTCACCCTTCACTCACATTTTAACCAAGTCGCGGCTCGGGTACCAATCTCCACCATCTTCACACTCACTTTTCTACCAATCCGCCCTCCTGTACAAGTAAATTGTCGTTGCTCGAGGACCATTCTCCACCATCTTCATACTCATCTTCCCACCAAGCCGCTCTTCTGCATAAGAAAATCGTTGCCGCTCGAGGACCGTTGTCCACCATCGATTCAAAACCATTCTCCACCATCTTCACTTACCTTTTCACCAATCCACCAACATGTACAAGAAAACTGTCGTCGCTCGAGGACCATTCTCCATCATCTTCACACTCCTCTTCCCACCAAGCCGCTCCCCTACACAAGGAAACTGCCGCCACTCGGGGACCCGTTCTCCACCATCGATTCAAAAAATGGTACAAAGACAAATGATTGTGAAATCATATGGGCTATTAATACAAATCATTTTAGAGCAGTACAACGTTGTTGGAAGGGAAAATACAGAGCAGTAGAACGTTGTTGGAAGATGAGTGTACACTGTTCTCCACCAATGATTGGAAGATGAGAGTACACCGTTCTCCACCATTGTTTGCTAAATCATAGGCTATTAATACAAAGCAATACAACATTGTTGGAAGTGATAATCAGGTCTAAGAGAGCCTACCGCTCAAGCACAAGATCGAAGATTGTTGATTTGAGGGAACTAAGACCAATGATTCTAAAGAGAATAGAGAATTGGGCCAAAGATTATCCAGTTAATCCCATGATCTCTGTTTCCTAAGAAGTACTCAATGCACAAACATTCCTGTATCAAGGCGTCTCCACCCTCCTCCACCGCATCCCCTTTGGGCTTGCAAGAAATTTTACCAATCCCTGACCTGCGTCTCGCGCCACGCAATGGTCAGAGAGTTTGGAAACAGCAGCTCTCGAAACCGGGTTCCCGGTTTGTGCAAAACTGGGTTCCCGGTTTGCGTCTGGTGCAGCAGCGTGGGATGGCTTGGACGCAACCCCTTGCGTCTCGAGCCACACAGGGGGTCAGAAACTTCGATCTCTACAGCTTTCAAAACTGGGTACCCGGTTTGTGCCAAACCAGGGCCGCGGATTTCGTCGACGCGGGAATCCTAGACGCAACTGACTTGCGTCTCGCGCCACGCAGGGGTCAGAGAGTTGGGTAGTCACATCGCGCGAAACCGGGTTCCCGGTTTCTCTGACTTCGGTTTCTGAAATTTTTTGCTTCTAACACTTTTACCCCAAACTCATGACCCTTTGTACTCCTGAAATCATCAAAAACAACTACACTTTCTCATTACTTAAAAATAAACACTAATCAACGAAAATTACTAATATACACTACGAAAATACGAAACTAATGTACAAGGAATTGGCTTTTGTTTAACGGCGTTAAGCTCAACGGTTACCTCATATTCTAAGGTGCTTCGAGGAGGTACATAAACTCTCCGGGGTATGGATCCACCGCGCGATTAATATCTTCGCCTCCGTGATAAATTTTCAATCGATGACCGTTTACCATGAAGAACGGTGCTCGATCGGATTCTCAATCTCAATAGCTCCATGAGGCGTAACTTTTGTTACGATATAAGGACCCGACCATTTAGACCTCAACTTAACCGGATAATTGCTGAACTTCGAGTTATATTTAAGGACCTTTTGTCCAACTTCAAATTTCTTCACTCTAATCCGATTATCATGCCATCTCTTCGTGTTTTTTTTGTACAATTTAGCATTCTCATAAGCATGTAATCGGAACTCATCAAGTTCATTTAATTTCATCATTCTATTCTCAGCGGCTAAGGTAGGATCTAAATTCAATTCAGCTATGGCCCAATATGCACCCAATTCAAGTTCAAGAGGTAAATGACAAGCCTTACCATACACCATTCGATAGGAGATGCACCAACAGGAGTTTTGAAAGCCGTACGATAAGCCCATAGTGCATCATCTAATTTTAAAGACCAATCTTTTCTAGTAGGACCAACAGTGTTCTCAAGAATAGATTTTACCTCTCGATTTGAAACTTCAGCCTTACCATTAGCTTGAGGGTGATAAGCAGTGGAAACGCGAAGTCTAATCCCATGTTTCTCCAGAACAGTCTTCAAATATTTGTTCACAAAATGTGTACCTCCATCACTTATAATTACTCGAGGTGTGCCATGTCTAGTGAAAATATGAGATTTCAAAAATTTAATTACCACTCGCGAATCATTCGTAGGAAGAGCTACAACCTCTACCCATTTGGACACATAATCAACAGCCAACAAGATATATAAATTCCCATTTGATGGTACAAACGGACCCATAAAATCAATACCCCAAACAACGAATATCTCTACCTCAAGAATGTTATTACGCGACATTTCATCCCTCTTGGATATATTCCCAGTAAATTGACATCTGTTGGCATATAGCCTCCCTTAATAGGTTGTTTTAATGTGACAAATCCTTTTGTGTTTAGTGTGCTAATTACTCTTGTTATACATATTCTATCTTGCACTCTAATTCATCAAAAAGCACATCTTTATCATTTAGATCAAAGCTTTATTGTTATATCTTATGAAACTGATTCTCATGCAAATTCTTTTATTTATATCTTTGTGTACATTGAGAATTAGCTTTAGTGATCAACTACAAAGTTTCTTAAAATGATGTTTCCTACAACTCTCGTGAAGAAAACTTTTCCATCCAAGCAACGAATCAAAATGTCAAAAGTTCCCAAGACAGTAGGAACCGGGTACCCGCATTGGGGAAACCGGGCACCCGCATTGGTGGCGCGGTGCACCTCACCAACCCCGCGGTGCACCGCAAGTTAGGGTTTTCTGCAGCAAAATGAAGACAAAAGGAATAGATCCGTTGGGGATATTAATATATCCGTTGGAGACAAGTCTTATGACCGTTGGGAGCATTTTGCAGCTATAAATTGAAGGTCTTTCAAGGCTACAACTACACCTTCAACCCATATACACTTAGGGGCTTAATTGTTATCATCCAAGAAGGTGTCAAGAGCTTCATAGTTCATATCCACTCAATTAAGGAGTTAATCCAAGGAGCTATCAAAGTTAATCATCCAAGCTTGATCAAGAGCTTAAACCAATAAGCTTCAAAGTTATTATCAACTCAAGAGAAGTCTTAAGCTTATAGTTATATCATCTCTTTAGGAGTTTAGTTACAAAGCTTTTATAAGCACCCTTAAACACTTTTCCTTTCCTCTTAGTTCTTGTAATAGATTAAGAGAGTAGTGTGAGCATAGGTTGTATGCTTGGTTCCTTGTGTTGGTGATAACACAAGTGTATTTCCTTCGTGGTTTCGAAGAGATTGTCCTTCGTGTTATCGAAGAGGTTGTAAGGGTTATTGTGTTCTCGACCCGGTTAAGAGAGACACGGGAGCTTAGTGAAAAGCTTGAAATCCTAAGGAGGCTTCCTTAGGTAGTGGATGTAGGGAAACCGAACCACTATAAATCGTGTGTATCTTTCTATCCCTACGCTATTTATTTTCCGCACTTCACATGTTTGATTATATGCTTACTAGTATGAATATCGTGATTATGTTTATCTAGCTAATCAAACTTTGGTCTTCTAAGTTAATAGATAACCGATTTACTTGTTTAACTTATATATCGAACCTCTAACTTATAATTTGCATGATCCCATAAGTGTTTGATATATTAGTTGACTTAGAAGAATAGCTAGTATGAATATTGTGATAGTGTTATTTCTAGTTTATCTAACATATTGTCATCTAGAGTAGTAAGAGATTAGAAACTTGTCTTTACTTGTTTCACTTTTATTTCAAACCTCTTAGCTTATCCATTGCATGATCCCTTAGGAGTTTGATATATTAAGTTGACTTAGAAGTTTCTTTCTTAAACTTATAATTGTCCAAAAGATTTTTAATTAGGCATTAATCTTATTAGTAATCCTATTCACCCCCCTCTAGGACTTTCAATTGGTATCAGAGCCTAACTCTACGTGAATAGCTTAACCGTTAGTAGAGTAAACGATTTGGAATTTAATCTTTTGGAAGTGTTGTTTTCTACACAACCTCCATTTTCTTGTAGGTGATCGTTACTTTGCTTGGAGGAAACAAATGGAAGAATTAATATACGAAAGAACACTCAAAACTCGAAAAAGGAAAATCCGGTGATTTCTTTTCTTTATCTCGTATATTACTTTGCGTTCCTCCTTATGGCTTGTGCTTTTATTATGAATTTGTTGTGATTTGATTAGTTGTGTTTATCATGTTTTATCTTGGGATATTATCTTGTGATACTAATCATTGTTTTAAATGTTATTAGTGTTATTGCATCTAATTCTCATGAATGATGTTTTTGCACTTTAGCTCTTAGAATTTTGGTAATTGCATTTTAGTCCCCAAAATTGTCAAAATTGCACTTTGACCCCTCATAGTTATTATATTCTCCAAAGTGTCATAGTTTGGACTTCATAATCTTTCACTTGTAAAATTTGCCATTTTAGTTCATATCTTTGAAAAATTGCATTTTTAGTCCCTACTATGTGAAATTGCTTTTTAGTCCCTCAACGATAATAAATTGCACTTTTTATTCTTACAAGTTTTTATATCCTTTTAAAAGTGCCTATTGATTGATAAAAGGGAAAAAGATCAAAGATATTTGTTTACACTTTCAAATCTTAATTTATCTTTGATCACAAATTTGCATTTTCATATGGATGAGTTTTTAAAGAAATTGCTTTTCAAAATATTTTTTCGATAATCTTTTGTTTTTCCCATAGCATTTCAAAAATGTTTTTTATGCATAGAATTATGGGAAATTTATCCATTATTGGTCATTAACTCATTTGCATGATTTTGCTTTGCCTTACTATCTATATGTTATGCTTCATTATGTGCTTATATGTTTTATTCCCTATTGTGCAAATATCTTGTATGACTTGACCATTTCATACTTAAAATTGCTTAACCTTGATTTTGGATCTTTTCGTACTTTTTAGAATATATAGGGATATTTGTGAAATAAATCGTTTTATTTGTTTTTGGGTTTTTAATGTTGAATCTTTTCAAAACAAAAGCGTTTTTAGTTGTTTTAAAATATTTCTAAACGATTGGGGAGTTTTCGAATTAATTTCGGGTGTTTATGCAATTTGCTTATTTTCTAAATCTCTCTTCTTACCCTTTTAGTCGAGCAGTTGTGCGGTGCACCGCAACAATGGTCCGGTACACCGCAATTCGGGGTTTATTGTTCTATCTTACTTTATGGTCCTTATTGGTTGAAAATATTGCATTGTGATCCCTATAGGTTGAAAAATATTGATTTTAGATCCCTATAGTTTGAACAAGTTGCATTTAGCTTTCTTATGCTTGAAAATTAGACCTAGGTCCCTATTGTCTTGAGAAAGTTATACTTAGGTCCTTGAAGGTTTTCAAAATTGCATTTAGTCCCTAAACATTTGAAAAATGCATTTTGACCCCCATACTTTTCAAAGTTTAAATTTTACCCCTAGATTTCTTAAAATCGGTTTCAAATTATTCTTATTGGGTGTTTTTAATCTTCATATTATCCTACTTGGTCATTATTGTGGTTGTTTTGGTTTTTTAGTTGCTTATGCTTTGAATGCTTATGAATCCATGTTTTGGATATTTAGGATTTCATTGCTACTTGGTTAAATTTGGATAATTGGTTATGTATGTATTGTTGAATGTTAGTTGCTTAAATTTTATGCTTCGGATATTATTTAAATGTGTTAATGTTGCTAACATTTTCCTTGATGATATAGGTACTATTGCATCATTCATCCTTGATCTTATTCTATATTGTTTTATAGTCCCTTTAGTTTGTTCAAATTAATCTTAGTTCTTCAAATGGTTGAAAATTGCATTTAGGTCCATTGAAGTTTTTCAAAATTGCGTTTAGTCCCTAAACTTTTGGAAAATACATCTTGACCCCTTTGCTTTTCAAAAATGACAATTTACCCCATGATTTCTTAAAATTGATTCAAATATTCTTATTGGTAAAAAGGGGAGAAATTATTGGTCAAACTTTTCAAAATTGAAACAAACACTCTATGCATTTCGTGAGGGGGAGTTTTTAGTAAATTATCTTTAAAAACTAAAATGCTTGATTAATTGTTTGCACTAATCGTTTATCTTATAATTGCACTAATCGTTGCGTTGTTAGAAAGCTTATAAGATGAAAACCTATCGATCAAGAAGTTGGTAAAATGTCTCCATCCCTTATCCTTTTCATGCTTTGCAATTGTTGATCTTTGTGCATCTCAAATTAAAATGTTTTAATTGCTCTTAAACCCTTGATCTCTCTATTTTATTTTTCAAAATCTATTCACTTGAGTTTTTAGCTCTTCTATGATTATTTGTTTGATCTTATTTTATTATCCCGTCTTTTTGATGAAGACAAAGGGGGAGAAATATGTGCACTAAAACTTTCAAAATTGCACTTCTTAATACTCACAAATGCATTTCATATCTTATATTCATTTTTACTTAAATGCTTATTGTGAGGGGGAGCTAAATTTGATAAGAGCTTATACTTTCATATCATTCCTAAGGTGTTTTAGTGAAGGATTTGTCATCATCAAAAAGGGGGAGATTGTTGGCATATAGCCTCCCTTAATAGGTTGTTTTAATGTGACAAATCCTTTTGTGTTTAGTGTGCTAATTACTCTTGTTATACATATTCTATCTTGCACTCTAATTCATCAAAAAGCACATCTTTATCATTTAGATCAAAGCTTTATTGTTATATCTTATGAAACTAATTCTCATGCAAATTCTTTTATTTATATCTTTGTGTACATTGAGAATTAGCTTTAGTGATCAACTACAAAGTTTCTTAAAATGATGTTTCCTACAACTCTCGTGAAGAAAACTTTTCCATCCAAGCAACGAATCAAAATGTCAAAAGTTCCCAAGACAGTAGGAACCGGGTACCCGCATTGGGGAAACCGGGCACCCGCATTGGTGGCGCGGTGCACCTCACCAACCCCGCGGTGCACCGCAAGTTAGGGTTTTCTGCAGCAAAATGAAGACAAAAGGAATAGATCCGTTGGGGATATTAATATATCCGTTGGAGACAAGTCTTATGACCGTTGGGAGCATTTTGCAGCTATAAATTGAAGGTCTTTCAAGGCTACAACTACACCTTCAACCCATATACACTTAGGGGCTTAATTGTTATCATCCAAGAAGGTGTCAAGAGCTTCATAGTTCATATCCACTCAATTAAGGAGTTAATCCAAGGAGCTATCAAAGTTAATCATCCAAGCTTGATCAAGAGCTTAAACCAATAAGCTTCAAAGTTATTATCAACTCAAGAGAAGTCTTAAGCTTATAGTTATATCATCTCTTTAGGAGTTTAGTTACAAAGCTTTTATAAGCACCCTTAAACACTTTTCCTTTCCTCTTAGTTCTTGTAATAGATTAAGAGAGTAGTGTGAGCATAGGTTGTATGCTTGGTTCCTTGTGTTGGTGATAACACAAGTGTATTTCCTTCGTGGTTTCGAAGAGATTGTCCTTCATGTTATCGAAGAGGTTGTAAGGGTTATTGTGTTCTCGACCCGGTTAAGAGAGACACGGGAGCTTAGTGAAAAGCTTGAAATCCTAAGGAGGCTTCCTTAGGTAGTGGATGTAGGGAAACCGAACCACTATAAATCGTGTGTATCTTTCTATCCCTACGCTATTTATTTTCCGCACTTCACATGTTTGATTATATGCTTACTAGTATGAATATCGTGATTATGTTTATCTAGCTAATCAAACTTTGGTCTTCTAAGTTAATAGATAACCGATTTACTTGTTTAACTTATATATCGAACCTCTAACTTATAATTTGCATGATCCCATAAGTGTTTGATATATTAGTTGACTTAGAAGAATAGCTAGTATGAATATTGTGATAGTGTTATTTCTAGTTTATCTAACATATTGTCATCTAGAGTAGTAAGAGATTAGAAACTTGTCTTTACTTGTTTCACTTTTATTTCAAACCTCTTAGCTTATCCATTGCATGATCCCTTAGGAGTTTGATATATTAAGTTGACTTAGAAGTTTCTTTCTTAAACTTATAATTGTCCAAAAGATTTTTAATTAGGCATTAATCTTATTAGTAATCCTATTCACCCCCCTCTAGGACTTTCAACATCTATTACACTTCTTTACATATTCATGACAATCTTTATGTAACATAGGCCAATAAAAACAAGATTGAAGTACCTTAGCAGTTGTGCGATCACCTTTGAAATGTCCTCCATAGGGTGAATCGTGACAACCTGCAATAACCCCATAAATCTCATTCTCAGGTTTACATCTTCTTGCCATTTGATCACCACACACTTTGTAGAGGAAAGGGTCCTCCCAAAAGAACTGTCTAGCACGTGTACTTAACCTCTTCTTGTCTTGGGAAGTAGCTCCTTCAGGAAAAGAACCACTTACCACAAGATTTGCAATATCGGATACCACGGTGATCAACTAAAGATAGCAAATAAACTCTCATCTGGGAATTCTTCTCGAACTAACTCTGGACTAGTGTTTGATTCAGAACCTTCAAGACGAGACAAATGATCTGCAACCTGATATTCACAACCCTTTCGATCTCGAATATTTAAGTCAAACTCTTGAAGCAATAAAACCCATCTAACTAACCTCGGCTTAGCATCTTTCTTCTCCATAAGGTACTTTATAGCGGAGTGGTCCGTGAATACAACAATTTTCGCTCCCAGAAGATACGAACGAAACTTGTCAAAGCGTAAACTACCGCTAAAAGTTCCTTCTCAGTCACTGTATAATTAACTTGAGCACTAGTGAATATCTTACTTGCATAGTAGATAGAGTGAAATACCTTGTCCTTCCTTTGGCCCAACACAGCACCCATAGCTAAATCACTTGCATCACACATAACTTCAAAAGGGATTTTCCAATTAGGAGGTAATACAATTGGTGCAGTAATTAGCTTCTCCTTCAACTCTTGAAATGCCTTCATCCAAGCTTCATTGAAAAGGAATTTGGTGTCCTTCTCGAGTAAGTTACACAAAGGCTTTGAAATCTTTGAAAAATCCTTTATAAAACGACGATAGAATCCAGCATGGCCTATAAAACTTCTTACCCCTTTTACAGAAATGGGAGGGGGAAGAGTCTTTATTACCTCAATCTTTGCGCGATCAACTTCTAACCCTGCACTTGAAACTTTGTGACCCAAAACTATTCCTTCTCGAACCATAAAATGACACTTTTCCCAATTCAACACCAAATATGTTTCCTTGCATCTTATTAACACCTTTTCCAAATTCTGTAAACATTCTTCAAAATCATCACCGAATACGGAAAAGTCATCCATAAATACCTCGAGGAAATTATCTATCATATCCCAAAAAATCGCCATCATACATCTCTGAAAGGTAGCGGGTGCGTTACATAACCCAAAAGGCATCCTTCGATAGGCAAAGGTACCGAAAGGGCATGTAAATGTGGTTTTATGTTGATCAGCTGGGTCTACGTAAATTTTATTATACCCCGAATAACCATCCAAGAAACAGTAATACTCCTTACCAGCCAATTTGTCTAACGTCGGATCAATGAAGGGAAGAGGAAAATGGTCTTTTCTGGTCGCCTTATTGAACTTGCGGTAATCCATACAAACCCTCCAACCAACAACTGTTCTCGTGGAGATGGCTTCATTCTGATCATTGAGGATGGTATTCATTCCTCCTTTCTTTGGTACGCACTGAACTGGACTAACCCATTCACTCTTGGCTATGGGATAGATGATTTCCGTGTCTAGTAGCTTAATCACTTCTTTCTTCACCACTTCCTTCATTGCTGGCATTAATCTTCTTTGACCTTCAACTGAACGTGCACTATCATCTTCAAGAATAATTTTATGTTGATAATAGGATGGACTAATGCCTTTGATATCAGCAATAATCCAACCTATCGCTTCTTTGTCCGCCCTTAGTACACGAAGCAGTTTATCTTCTTGGAAACCTGTTAAATTTGCTTAAACAATAGCTGGTAGAGTATTATTAGTACCCAAATACGCATACCTCAAGTGAGCTGGCAATGGTTTATCTTCTAGCTTTGGAGGAGATTCAATAGATGGTTTATTTTTAATGACCATCTCCCCCGGTTCTCTCACAGGTTCATAGGCAGGACGCTTATATTTTGGGTTTCCAGAATTGAGAGTCGCCACTATTTCAGCGAGCTCTTCCATCATCTCAGGTAAGTCTAATGTCAAAGCGGCCTGTAAGATATCATCATAATTAAAACAATCAAATACCTCTTGTGTAGCGTGTTCAGCTACATCCATTCGAAAGCAATCTCCTAGAACATCTGGAAATTTCATAGCTATGAACACATTAAACTTCACCTCCGCATCTTGGATTCTCATGGTTAGTTCTCCGTTTTCTACATCTATCAAAGTACGCCCCGTGGCTAAGAATGGTCGTCCCAAAATAATGGGGACATTCCTATCCGCGTCGTATTCAAGAATAACAAAATCAACGGGAAAAACATAAGTACCTATCTTAACGAGGACATCTTCGATTCGTCCCTCCGGATGAACGAGGGATCTATCGGCCATTTGCAGTACCACAGAAGTTGGTCTCAAATTTCCCATTCTCAGCTTATCAAAGATCGATTTGGGCATAAGATTAATACTTGCACCCAAATCGCATAATGCTTTACCTTGCCACTCCTTACCAATCGATATCGGAATTGTGAAACTCCCAGGGTCAAGCAACTTAGGTGGCAACTTACTTTGGAAAATAGCGCTACACTCTTTGGGTAAACCAATCATCTCATTATCACAATACGGCCTTTTATTGGTTAGGGATCTCTTCAATAACTTCACGTATTTCGGAATATCTTTAATAGTTTCAAGTGAACGGAATGTTTATGTTGAAACCCCTTACCCTATTGATGAATCTCTGATAATCGGCCATATCTCCTTTTTTCTGAACTCTCGAAGGAAAAGGTGGTGGGGGACGGTTCTCCACAATATCTTTCTTTTTCTAAACTTCGGGAATTTTCTCCACATCTACTACTTCAGGCTCACTTTCTTTTTCTACCTCCTCCACAGCTGATTTTTCTTTATTTATCACTTCTTTTTCTTTCATGACTGGAAATGGGGGAGGAGGAAGTTTCTTACCACTTCTCAACGTTATGGCGTTACAATCTTCGGTTTGTTTTGGGACCTCTGTATCGCTAGGAAGTCTTCCTTGTGGATGCTGATTGTGTGTGAAGGGCAATCAAGCTTTCTACGGTTTTCTGAAGGTTATTTGCACCATCTTGTGGTTGAGCAGGTAAGGCTTTTTGGTTCATGATTTCGTTATAATTTTCTCGAGGAGCTTGTCTCTGAACATAGCTTCCTTGATTCTGTCCCCCTTGATAATTATTATGAGGCCTTGGATTGAAGTTGTTACCTTGGGGACGCGGCTGATATGCATATATAGGATTGGCTGCCCCATTAGGATTTGAATATTGAAACCCAGGATGTCCATTACCACTCGAATTAAAGTTTTCTCTAATGGAGACAAACATCACGGACTCTTGATTGTTCTGACAATTCTCCCAATCGTGATCATTCACACCACAATACTCACATCCATACACCTCTTGTGCAGCTTTTACCTCAACTCTTTTATTTGAAAAACCTTCTTTCACGGCTAATGTAAGTTGTCTCAACTGTTGTTCTAATGTGGTTTGTATCTTGTTCTCTAAGGAGTTGAACTTCTCTTCGATGTTGACATTATTAACTCCTCCCTTAACTGGTGTTCTCACGGTATTCCATCCTACTTCATTATCGACTGTTCTATCTAAAATAATTCTTGCGTAAGCAGGTTGAACTCGTAAAAACGCACCACCAGATAACAAATCTAGATCTTTTCGTGAGCTCCCCTCAAGACCGTTATAAAAAAAATTCAATTGCTGTTGTTGTGAAAGGTCATGATTGGGGACTCTTTGTAAACACTTCTGAAATCTCGACCAACTTCTACCCAACGATTCATCATACTCTTGTCGGAAATGTGTTAACTCGAGTTTAGCATCTAACCTCATGTTGGACGGTTAATATCTATCGAAATACGCAGCCTGTAATTGTTCCCAATTCGTAATCTTTCCAGGTTCTTGCGAATCATGCCAATCACTCGCTCCATCTATTAAGAAAAATCTGAATGTAGCAAAATACATTTCCTCCCTCGTTACCCCTTGCGTAATGTATGAATCGCAGATTTGCATAAATTTTTGTACTGCGCGAAGTGGGTCTTCTCCGGGCTTGCCACGAAAATTTCCGAAATTCTGAAACTGAGCTACATACCCGAATCTGGACAGAATCTCGGAACATTGATGTTAGCTGGGCCAATCCCAAGACGAGGGGCAAGGAATGGTTCTTGTGCTGGACCGGTAAGAAACCATGGGTCGGCTATTTGAACTTGAACTGGAGGATTAGGAATGACAGGTGGAACTGGAAGATTAGGAATGCCTGGAGGCGCTAGTTGCTGACCATTCGCGTCTAGCTGAACTCTTGGGTTCTCTTGGTTATGAAGGTTAATGTTATCCATTCTGTTCGCTAGTTCTTCTACTTCTAGAGCTTCTTGTTCTTTCCTTCTCTTGTTAGCAAGTCTGACTAATGATTCCGGGTTATCAAGGATCGGAGGAAATGTCTCAAGATCCTTAAAGAGTCTCCTTCGCATACACCAAACCTAAAAACCTGAAAAAGATGAACAAACAAAGCGTAAAACGGAAAAAAAAAATGCAACTAACACTAAAGGATAAACACCGAGGTCACACGCTATTGTCCCCGGCAGCGGCGCCAAAAACTTGGTGGTCCTTAGTGTGCTCTAAAATAATGAAATAAAATAAAAAGAACCACAACCGTAAGTGTACGGTTGTCCCAAGAAATAATAGTGATAAACAGATTCGTTCTCAGGGACGGATTGGTTGACTCTAATGCTTATCAAGTAGTGTTTAGTTGCACGGAAAAGCAGATAAATGATTATAAGATTTGTTTGGTTTGTTTTCTAAAAACTAAGACAATAATTAAAAAGACTAAATTAATGCAAATGTAAAGCTAGACGCAAGTAAAAATAGTTGGACGCAAGATACGAGAAAGTAGTACTCGAGTAACGCTAGGATTTCACCTAAATCAAATCATTCCATGTATTGTTTAAGGGACAAATTTGGTAATTACTATTGGTCGGGATTCAATTATCTCCTTACCCCCTTCAGGGTGGACTAAGGAGCTCTTCTTAGTTGCTACAAACCCCGTCAGGGTGAATATAGTCCACCTTCGAATGGTTCAAGTCTAATTACTCAATTGGCCGTAAGATTAATCAAGCCTGTCAAGGTCAAATAATTTATATCCTACTTTCATTAACTAGTTCCGTACCTAGACCTCCCGTCAAGGTGATACAATCGCCACTAATTGGAATAGCCTAAGTACTAATTCCTGAACTTGATTCATGACTTCAATAATAGTCAATAAGCGTAAATTAAAGAAAAATAGTGAATACCCAATTTGAATTAAATTAAAATAATCCCAAATTCAATAACATAGAATGAAATAATTCATGGTTCAATCCATTACGCATACTCAAGTACTGAATGAAATTAGCTCATAATTGGAAAAACTAAGAAAATAAATAAAAAGAAATTCATAACTGTTTTACAGAAAGGAAATTAAGAAACCTAATTAGGATGTTGATTCGGCTAAAATATGGAGATATAGACAGTCTCAGCTCCAAACTTCTTCTCTTCCTTGCTTCTGCTTCTTTTCTTCTTGTCTGACTTTGTAAATAATGAATTGTGTGAAAAATAGAAGTCAAAAACCCTATTTATACTTAAGAAAATCGGACTTGGACCTTAGCTAATAATTAAATGAAATAATAAAGGCTCAAGTCCATTATCTTAGCCCAAAATCCCGTAACTGCTGCACCACCTCCACTAAAAAAGCTCTAACCGACTCGTTTCAAGCCCGATTGACCTAATTCCAGTTGCTAAAGTTCCGTAACTCCATGGGGCACGTTTTCTCTTCACAAGTCAGCGGCTCAATATATTCTTAGATGACTCGAAATCAGCAATCTTTGGCAACTTTCCAGATTTGCAGCTCCAAAATATTAATTCTTTCGGGATTTGTCTTCACGCTTTGACTCCAAATCACGATCTTTGACTTTATTTTCGGATTCCTCTCCTAGCTAATATTCAAAACCTACAAACTTTTCACTAAAATACACAATATTACGCGCAAAAGCTTAATAAATCAAAAATATTAAAATCGAAGGAGAGATATTGGAATATTGCATATTATTACTAAAAGTCTATTAAAATAGTCAGATAATCACCTAATTTGATGTCTCCTAAGCATATAAATATAGAACAAAAGAGGAGACATCATGGGGACATTCTTATCCGCGTCATAGTCAAGAATAATAAAAGCACAAGGAAAAATAAAAGTACCAGCTTTAACTAAAACATCTTCAATTTTACCTACTGGCCGGGAGAGAGAGCGATCCGCCATTTTTAATACCACGGAAGTGGGTACTACCTCTCCTATATTAAGCTTCTCGAACAGGGATCTTGGCATGAGATTAATACTCGCGCCTAAATCACATAATGCTTTCCCGGTCCAATTGTCTCCAATGCCAATGGGAATTGTAAAACTTCCGGGATCTTCTAGCTTCGGTGGTAACTTTTTTGACAAATAGCACTACACTCCACAGGCAATCCAATTATTTCCCCAGTTTCTAAACTTCGTTTGTTAGAAAGAATGTCCTTCATGAATTTCAGATATCTCAGCATTCTTTTGAGAGCTTCTACAAACGGCATATTAATCTCTAACTTGCTCACCATGTCAACGAACTTCTTGAATTCTTGGTCATTGTCCTTTTACTTGACACGTGAAGTGTATGGTGGTGGAGGGCGTGTATTAGATTCCACTGAACTTTTCTTCTTTTCAGGTGTCTTGGCTTGGACACTCTTTGGTTCAACTACCTCTTTGCCCTTATCTTCTATTGTTTCTTCAACCTCCTTTTCTGAAATAGGGGTTGGTTCTGGTTCTCTTCTAGGTGGAGGTAGTTGTTTTCCACTTCGCAATTCAACTGCATGACAAGCATCATCTCGAGGAGCAATGGTATCACTTGGGAATAGCCATTTTGGCCTATTTTGCAACGTACTCGCCATGTGTGATAAGGTGTGCTCGAGATTTTTGATCACCTTTTGCTGGGTTTGAAGTCTTCGTTGGCTCATCTTCATATTCTCTTCAACTACTTGCATCATCTTAGCCATACTTGAATTCAAACTCAAGGGTTGTTCTTTCTTTGCTAGTTGCATTGACTGTTTCAGTGTTTCTTGATGAACTTTCTCAATAATTGGCTCATTCTGATGTATAGGTTGTGGTGGATAATAGGATTGAATTTGGGGTTGCTGATAAGTCTCTTGATTTTTGACCCAACTTCGCTGTTGTGGAGGCTGATATCTAGCGTAGCTTTCTTGAGAATGATCATAACCATTAGAATAACGGTTACTTTGAGAAGATATAAAAGAAGCTGAGGCTGGACTATTCATACACCTTTCCCACACATGATTTCTTGATCCACAACCTGGACACGAAGGTATAGTATGTACTAGATTTACCTGAGCAATTGTTCGAGCTTGTTCTTGTAGTTCTTTAAGTTATTGGCTCAATTCTTTGAGCTTCAGAGATTCTAAAGTTTCTTCTTTTTCTTCCGATTCACTTGGCCAACTTCTCTCGTTCTCAAGAATTCTCTCCATACAAATTTCGGCTTCTACAGTATCTAGTAACACAAAACCTTTGTTTCCTAATGAATCTGCTCTTGCCCTGGACTCGTTATTAAGTTCTCCAGAGAACATGGCTAAAGAATATTCTGGCGATGATTTATGGTATGGACATCTCGCCTGTTTCTCATTATATCGTAACCATGCTTCACCAAACTTTCTCCGTCTTCCTGCATAAACTGTTCAAACTCCAACATATCTTTTAATCTTCCACTAACCGGATAGAATCGGTCTAGAAATCTTGATTGAAGCTTATCCCAATCTGGAATAACGTGAGGATATTGGGTATCGTACCAATTGCTTGCACCTCCGGTCAAGAAGAATTGGAACATAACGTAATACATCTTCTCCTTAGTAACTCCTCTTACGATATAAGCATCACAAATCTGCATGTATTTCTGAATATATTGGATCGGATCTTGTTGTGCAGCACCGCTAAATTGTCCATGATTTGCAAACTGCGCTAACATCCCTAGATCTGGCCTAAATTTAGCGGCTTGGAGTTCTGGAGTGCGGATTCCGCGTGGTTGCACTCTGAATGAGATGGGTAGCTCAAGTCTCCTTGGATCCTCCATCTGTAACTATCTATAAATCAAAAACTAAACAGACAAAAGCGTAAAATAGAACTAACTGAAATAAAATCACAAGATATATGCACAAGGAATAACGATGTAGTCCCCGGAAGCGGTGCCAAAAACTTGGTGTCGACTAGGGTGTGATAAAATATGATATAAATAATTGCAAATAATCACCCTAGCCTAGCACGGTTCCGCAAGTATACAGATCGTATGCAAGTTTTAATAAATAAGTAAGATTCGTTCCTCAGAGACTACGAAGGTTAGGAAGATCTTATGTAATAATCGAGTGCAAATATTCAAAGCTAGAACAAATAAAACGCAGAGAAATAAAAGAAGAATAGATTTTTATTGGGTTTTTTATTAAGAAAATTAAACTAATAAAGTAAAGACAGAAAATTAAATGCAAGAGATGAAGTTAGTATGAGAATTTAGCTTGAGTAAATAGCATGTAATCCCCACTAGTTTTGCCGTTCTAAACATGTAAGGGTGAATTATATAGAATTTCAATAATCGGTTCCAATTGCGCTAGGTAGTTTTAAATAAGGTTTACCTGTGTCAATAAGGAGTCCTAAGCAAACTTTTCCTGCAATTGGTTAAATAGCAATACACTAAACCATATTGATTATCTAGTTAGGCTGATTTGTCAGATCTAAACCGTACACTAGACGTTATGTGCTAATCCTATAGTTAAATATATCATTGTCAATGATTACCTAACTACTATGATGGTAATTCTATATGGTCGCGATCCACAAGAACACAAAATATAAACTCCAACACATAAACAGAGAATAAAAACAATAATTCAATTTAAAACATAGAATTCCCAAATTAGATAGATGTCAACCAAAACTAGGGTTCATACATATATGCTAAAACTCAAGCTAATAGAAATTTAGTTCATACTAATGGAAGAAAAAAAAGAAATTACAAATTCAAAGGTTGAAGAAGACTCCTTCCAGACTTCTTTTCTTTTGTTGTAAGCTTCCTCTTGGCTTAGAGTTTGACCAAGGATGATTTTCTTATGATAAGAGGATGTATTTATAGTGTATAGGAAGACCTAATCGTTTTCTTGAAAGAAAAGGTAAGTATTGGACTCCTAGCCCAACTCAAATTCGTAGCCCAAAAATATGGAATCAGCCCTGTTTTTGTTTTGGTCCTAACAGTTTCAATACTTAACCGTTTGACGCGTATGAGTAGTCGAAATTCATCATCTCGGAAAGATCTTTAACTTTGCTCTTGATCGTTTCTCCAGATTCCTCACCGATTTTGAGATACGAGCTGATTTGTGGTCGTAGGTGCTGGAATTCAGATTTATGGCAGCTTTTCCTTTTCCATATTTTAGCTTTTACTGTCTTATCTTCAATTTCCATGTTTATCCTCTTTCCTTTAGCTCTTAGACTTTGACTTGGACTCTAATTAATTACCATATATCTCTAAAGCTTCACACTAAATAAATAATTAAACCCAATATACTCTAAAATAATAAATAATCAATTTAAGACACAAAATAGGAAAGTATACTAAATCATGCGGAAATCGACCTATAAACTAATAAATACGCCTAAAATGATATCTCAAAGATAGATTTTATCACAAATGAGGAGACATCATGGTCTTTAACCTCGACTGGTACACTAGTTTCTACGATAGTTGTCAACATCCTAATGATTGGAACCACCTCATACTCCCTATGAGATGCGACACGGTAAGACTCTTCAGAGTTTGAGGCGGTGTTTGCATCACGTTGATCTATATTACGTGCGTGTGTCTTGCCAATGGCTCTAGTCTTGGCTATTTTTGTGGTATCTCAATAGATGAAAGTTTGTCGCTTCTTGTAGACGTTGCCAAACATATTAGACAAATATTACCATATAGATTTTTGTTGAAGTAAATAGGTTTTATAGTGATGAATCGAAGTGTTTAGACGAAGAAATAAATTGTAAGTATTGAAGAGAAAATATAAACAAGATGAATTTGAAAAAATAAACTGAATTAATGACATGGCTTGAAATTATCGAGCGATTACATGATTGATATAAGGTTATAGTAGATCTATTCATACTACTACATTCACTATTTCTCCTCACTACTCTCACTACCTTGAACTAACTAGCCTGTTTTCTCGAGCTCATCTCTAGCACAATGGTATCATGTTTCCTTCGTGGCCCATGTCCGATGAGTTGCATCGTAGGGTTCGTGGGTAGACTTGGTTCACTTTCTTGAGGCGGTGTGCTGAGAATTATCGAGCATCTTGTTACGTATAAACCTAGAATTTTTACTCTGTCATCTTCTGAGGTCTTAGCACTCTTCTTGGCATTTAAAGGAAGATGTGCCACTGATTTAGCATGTGAGACGACGATATTTACTTCCCGTGACTTGCACAGTATTTTCTCTCTATCATTTATAACCCCCAGTTTATAGGAGTTTGAGTTGTAGTATTATTAAATTCACGCTTTAAAAATCTCCCTTGTATTTAAGTAAAAAACATACACCAGTTCTTTTTCATTATTGAAAGCAATATGACTTAAATTCAATCTCAAATTCGAGATGATTTTTAAAGAAAACTAATAATTAATCTTTGTTAAATTAAAAGCAAACAAAAGGTTTGGTATAAAAAAAATACTCCGTTTATACAAACTCAATAATTTTTTTTTGGGTTGGGTAAACGGTTGTATTAAAAAGTACATTGTACACTATACAAAGGAGTTACGTACCTAGGCCCGAAAGCTTAAGGTAGCAACAAAGAATCAAAATACAACTAACTCATACTAAACTAATACAAGCTAGTTTCCCACTCTCATTCATAAAGGAATGATGAGGGAACAAGGAAAATAAAATATAAAAAACACGCCATTTAATTTCATTGGTAACCGTTTCTCGTGTTATCGAATCACCTCTCATACCTAGGTGATTTCTCGCTTTCCAAATGCAATAAACAGTTGCTCCAAACCCGATTCTCCATGCTTTTCTCCTCCGATTTTCTCTAGCTTTAAGCTTTTTAAGCCATTTCAAAGCGCTAAGATCGTATTCATCTCCTTATTTAATCCTAGCCCTGATTTAATCTCATCCCAAATTGATCTTGCATAAGAACAATCGAAATAGAGATGCTTATCCGATTCAAAATCTTCCCCGCACAACTCACAAAGCAGATCTGGTTCCATATAAGTAATTCTATCTTTCGTTTTAAATCTTTCCCTCAATGCCATCCAAACAATAATAGCATGCTTAGGAAACACACTCGAGTCCCAAATAATATTAGCCCAAGGTTTCACAAAAGATTTACGACGAAATAAATTATATAATTTTTTATATATATCATAAAACTCTTTACTAGATACCTCATATGTTGGTTGACTCACACTTCCAGATAAAAACCACAAAGCCAAGATTTTTTCTCTTCCTTCTTCTCCTAAAGGCCCTCGGATAATTTCTTCTTGCTCCCAAATATTTTTCAAAAGAGGGGAATTACTCTTTTTAGGATGACATTCCCAAAACCCATAAGCATTAAAATACTCCCAATGAATCCACCTAATCCAAAGCGAGTCTTTTTTTATCAACAATTTTCCAAAGCATTTTCAAAAGTAATGCTTTGTTCCACGCTTCTAAATCTTTTAATCCAATACCACCTTCTTCTTTAGGCACACATATATTTTTCCAACTAACTTGGGGTGGTTTATTATCCCAATAGAAATTACGGCAAATGCTAATGATTCGATCTTTAACTCCAACCGGGACCGGATAAATAGTAAACCAAAAACATATCACCCCTTGAAGAACCATTCTTATAAGTTCTAATCTTCCCGCAAAAGAGAGTGAGGAAGCTCTCCAACTTCTTACATAACCTTCTAATTTTTCAAATAAGGGATAATAATCTCTTGATAATAAGACGGATGAACCAAGGGGAACCCCTAGATAGCGAAAAGGCATGACCCCTTTCTCGAATGTGTTGGCTCTATCCCATTTACTAAATCATCATATGAGACACCAATATAATAAATATTCAATTTTTCAACATTTAATCGGAGCCCCGAACAATCTCCAAACAATTTTAGACTATCCATGAGATTTTTTATCGAACCTTTATCACCCTTTGAAAGAAGCATTAAATCATCCGCAAAAGCTAAATGTGTAATCTTTTCCTTATAACATTTCGGATGATAATTAAAATAAACGCTTGTATTTTTCTTAAGGAGCCTAGAGAAATATTCAAGACAAAGAATAAAAAGATAAGGAGAAATAGGGTCACCTTGTCTTAAGCCTTTTTCGCCTTTAAAGAAACCATGTATTTCACCATTTATATCCACCGAATAATAAGGAGATGAGACACAAGCCATAATCCAATTAGCAACTTTTTCCAGAAAATGTAATCCCTTTAAAACCTCGTGAAGAAATTCCCAAGATATTGAATCATACGCCTTTCTAAAGTCAATCTTTACCGTGCATCTCGAGGAGCTACTTTGATTATTGCAACCCCTTAAAAGCTCTTGCATTAAGTGTATATTCTCAACAAATGCATTTTGAGCTTTGTCCACTAGATTATTAAACATGGTTTTAAACGCTCCGCCACTATCATAGTTATTGCTTTATAAAACACATTACAACACGAATGGGGCAAAAATTCTCAACACACTTTGGATCGTCAATCTTCGGAATCAAAGCAATTATCGTAGTAATTAATTGACGAAGCAAAAACCCGAATTAAAAAATTCACGTACCGCTAAAATGACATCTTCCCCAATAATATCCCACGAACGCTTGAAAAAGAGAGATGAAAATCCATCGGGTCTGGGCGCTTTATCATTTGCTATTTTAAAAATAGCCTCTTTAATCTCTATAACGATTATTTCTCGACACGATTCTTCACCTTGCTCAATGGAAAGTTTATTTCCATAATCAAACACATCGGGATTTACTTGTGTTGTAGTATCCTTAACTCCAAACAAGTCTTGAAAATAACTAAGAAAAGCTTCATAGACTTGGGCCTTAGAATGTGATAATTCCCCATTTGCACGCAAGATATTAGGATTAAAGTGTTTCCTTTGTTTACTCTTCATAAGCCCATGAAACAATTTAGTACATCTATCACTCTTGAGAGAATAACTAAGCTTAGCTTTTTTGCTTAAGAAAACTAATCTCGGCTTTCTCGAGAGTTCTCGCCTTATTTCGGAGCTCAACTAAATTATCGAAGCAAAAATTATTAGATAAATTTTGTTGAAAATGTACCTCGGCCTTTTCAAGATCCTCCTTTGCTTTCTTAGCTCTTGCGGGAATATGAGAAAAATGATTCTTATTAATTTTCCGCAAATCAAATTTTAACTCTTTAAGTTATTGGCAAAGAATGAATTGTTTAGTACCCGAAACAACGGTCCTATTCCATCCATCTTCCACCGTTGAATTATAATTTTCATGCTCCACCCACATATTAAAAAACCAGAACGGAACTACTCTTGTAACATTTTGTAAAAAAATAATTACCACACAAGGCAAATGATCGGACACACTTGATTTAGGTAAGAACTCCGATTGAATATAGTGATCGGATTCATCTAATTTTCGATTACCCAAAGCCCGATCTATCTTTCTTAGAACATGATTATTTTCTCAAGTAAAGAATTGTTCGGTATATTGAATATCTTCTAGACCCAAGCAATAGCAACAATCCGCAAATTCCTGAAAATCACCAACTGTTACACTTCTCCCTCTAATTCTTTCATTCTAAGTTAAAATATTATTAAAATCACCCAAAAGAAGCCATGAACCATCAAACGTAGCGGAAAAATCTAAATGGTTTTTTCACAAACTTGTACGCAAATCTTTATCATTCAAGCCATATATAAAAGAGGTGTAAAGGCTTTAAGAAGTTACCTTGCACATAATTTTGCAATGAATGGCTTGTGGTGTTCTCTCGATAACCTCCACTTGCACCTTATCCGGATCCCAAACGATAGGAATTCTCCCATGTTCTATAAGATCAAAGTTATTTACACTCGTCCATCCTCTTAGCATACTATTCATAAAATAATCAACTCGAACCGTATTACTTTTCGTCTCCAAAATGCCAAGAATATCAATATTTTTACGTCTTATTAAATCTTATTAAATCAACTACTCCTCGCCTCTTATGGGTTGAGCCGAAACCCCTTGTATTCCAAGTTGTAATAATCAAAAAGAAGTCTCGAAGGGTTTCCCCTTATTTACACTTCTAAGTCTCGCGCTTTTCCAATATTGTTTCTTTTGCCACGCGTATTCTCTTCTAACAAGCGTTAACTTATTATAGCTTGCTTCGCGTTTTTTTGTTTTCTTACTAATAACCATCTCCAAAGGACTCTCTTCTATACCTTCTATCTCTTCTTCACACTCTTGTAAGCGTTTAATCGCTTTGGATTCCGAAAAAACAACCATCGCGGCGGAGCGCGAACTCGAACCAACCCGGATCGCATGAACCTCACAACTACCTCAATTTCCGGAACGGAATTAAGGTCTAACGATTTTTCCCGAGCCCTAACTGCAGATTCCGGAGAGGTTTGCTGCGGAAACGCAGCTTTTTTGGGTGTTTTATGGGGCCTCGAATCAGCTCTATACAAGCCTTGATCTTGTTTATTTTTCTGGGTTGTTTTCTAAACCGGCCCACTGACTTGTTGTATACCAGGTTTTTGTTGACTTGCTGACTTTATTGGAGCTGCTAGTTGCAGCCGAGAGGAATGTTGCAGCAGGTCAACTAAATTTACACAAGCTGCTGAATTGCCTTCATTTATTTTAGGACATGTTACATCATTTACTAAACCCACTTGCTGCTGTCTCGCGGGCCCCTCTTTAGTGGTATATATGTTCAGCGAATTAACTTTAACTTTTTTAGTCTGAGAAGTCACTGCCTTTGCAATATTGAGTTGTCCCATTTTATTTCTAGGAGTTACAGATATGAGATGCTTGCTAATTTCGGCTCGTTTAGAAGCTAATTTATCTTGAGCTTTATTATTATTAATTTCTTTAATTCTTTCTTTAATTAAATTAACTCTAGCACTACTTCTTACTTTATCGACAATATAAAAGCATTTACTACTTTCATGTCCAAAAGCTTTACACTTTGGACAACATGGGGGTAGATTTTCATACTCCACTATAACAAAATGCTTTTTACCCACATCGGTAGAGAATAGAAAAAGCAGAGAGCGGAGATCAATAAACCAGAGCCCAGAAACATAGCAGCTGAAAGAATCAAAACAGACACAAACTGAAGGAGATAAGGCGGCCATGCCAGCCGCCATTCAACAAACCACCCCATGCAGAACCTCTTCGAATTCAAAAAGCTACCACTGAATGAAAGCAGACCGGAACCAGCAAATACAAAAAAGAAGAAAGAAGCAAAGAAAGCAGGGAAATTTAAATAATTGGGCTAAGTACAAAGAAAGGAAGATAAAAGCATCGGTAAGACGAATACAAGAGACAAAAAAGACATGCACATAAAGAATGGATCAGAAGAAGTACAAATCACTGGAAGAAGATGTAGTTGACTAAGGTAGAATGCATGTTGACTTCAAGTTGCAGGGTATTATGTAATTCATTTTTATGTAAATTTTTACTTTAATAATTATTTTTGGCTTTTTAATAATTAATGTTGCACACATATTTTATTTTAAATTGGAGTAATAGAGATGTTTAATTATTAAACCCAAGAAGAAAATCTAAGGAAGCCTTGAGCAAAATTTGATCCAAACATAGAATGTGGGACCCCAGATAAGAGCGTAGATATATCGGGCCCCACATAATTGTTTTCAGAAACTAAGCCCAAAAGGCCCACAAAGTAGATTAAAAATATACTTGTCAGCAATCGCAAACCCAGAAAGAGAAACACAAAGCCTCGTCCTATTTAAAGGGCTCCTTCCTTAATGTTAGTGGGGTCATCGAAATCTTTCATCAAAACCTAAAATCCCTCTACTCCTCTCTCTATCTCTCTGTCTCTCTCTCTTAGAAAATGAGTTCAGTCTTCAACTCTGACCAATCGGTCGATAACATCTACAACAACCTTCCAACTCTTCTTTCCATCAATACCAATGGAATTTCCTCATCAGGACCATCAACTAACACTTCCGCCACTACTGAGTTAGCTACTTCAAAGAAAAAGAAACCCAATGCACTATCAGTAAGCAAAGACCGCCACACTAAAGTTAACGGAAGAGGTCGCCGTGTTCGAATTCCTGCTATGGCAGCTGCTAGAATTTTCCAGCTCACTGAAGAGCTTGGACTTCGTTCCGATGGTGAAACCATCGAGTGGTTGTTACGTCACTCTGAACCCTCAATAATCGCTGCTACTGGTACCGGAACTACTCCAGCTACTCCAATCTCCACCGTCACCTCCACCATCCCTTTGTTCAATTCTCCACCGTCAGTCTCCGCACCTCTTGACCTTGTCCAGCCACTTAACTCGTTTCCTGCTGATGTGTCAATGCAATCGACTGTTGGAATGTATCCGTCTTCAGGATTTGACTTGTTCCAATCGACTCCGCCACAATCTCCACCGCTGGAGATGCTCTTTCCACCTAATCCGTACGGCAATATGCCGTTTACCCAGTTGCTTATGCAACCAGTGACGGCTGAGCTCTTTGGTGAAAGCCACCGTCTAGATGATTAAAAGGATGTATACAAGAGAAATATCCGGTTTGTGTTGAAGGTGTTTGTTTTTGTTGTCTGAGTATATTTCAGAGTATCTGCTGGGGTATTTTTTAATTATGGAAAAGTCAAGTCGTGGTCGTGGTCAGTTTGGTGTTTGGTTTGATTCTCTGTTCATTTTTTTTTTTCGTGTGATTTTCTGTTTTTTTTTGGTCGGAGTGTGATTGTCTATTCAAAGAAAGTAAAAACATAATTATGTAGTTCCTTTTGTTTTGGGTCTCTTTAATTAATGTTAAAGGATGTGGAATATGGATTATGTATGTAATACTTGGAAATGAGTATCCACCATTTGGCATTAAATGATAATTATTGTTATTTAAATAATCTTCTATAATTAGTATGGAGTAGTATTGATTAAACTTTGTTGATCTCTATTCTAAATATACAGCTAAATATAATGCTTGTTAAATTATGACTAATATATGAAACTAAAATGTTGATATATTTGTTAAAATTAAAATTGAGTAACAACTCGACTTGAAATAAATTATTTAATTCAATAAATGTAGCGGACGAAATAGTAATAAATAAAACAATAGAATTGACATAAATATAATCTACAAAACAATACGGCAAAAAAAAAAAGCAAAAGACTAACATATTCGGATAAAACATGAAAAGCGTGATCTTTACAATTAACTTTCTAACGGGTAGAATAATTTTCTTGTTTTGACCAAAAAGAAAGAAAGATGAAAAGGTTTGAATATATTTTGGTGTTTTTATATAGAGAAGGTTGCGTCATAATCTCCTCTTACGTCACAAAACCGTGTGAGAAAAAGATAAAAACTAGAGGTGACTGAGTATGGTATATTTCGTTTTGTTTTTTATCAAAACCAAAACTAAACCACATGATTCTATTTTTTATAAATTAAACAATAAGTCGGATGGTTTATTTTTGATTCATTTACTTGGAAGTCAGACCGATTACTTAGTTTTGTAGATTAATCATGATATATTGCCTTAAATTATAATTGAAATCAATTCCTATAAGAAAGACACACTTATATAAAAAGTATACTTATTTTAAAGATAGAAAAGTAGAAAGATTACTAGCTATATTTTTTTTTATATTCTATCTAATTTCAAGAAATTTAATAATGGTTTGCTTAAGAATGCTTGCTTAAGAATATTCTAGTTTGTTCTCTTTTTTTTTTTTGTCATAACAACGAAAAGAAGACTACTGCATATTACAAAGTTTGCTAAAGAAATCAATTGACGCTTGAACCGAAAAGTCCTTCCATTGCGATATGTCGATATTCCGTCTCATGCATTTTGCAATTGCATCCGCAATTTTATTCTGTTGTCGATTCACATAAGAAATCTTCCATGTTGGAAATTCATTCATCCATCCTTCAATCTCATTAACAATTGGGTTTAAGCTCCAATGAAGCTTCCCCTTTCCATTAATTCCTTGAACGAGTTCAAGGTTGTCAGAGTAGAAGGAACTACTCTGTATTTTTTCCTTCCCTGCTGATCTAAGGGCCAGCAGCATCGCCCATGCTTCCCCCTCAATAACATTTTTCACTCTACATCTCGTAGCTTTTCTCACCGTAATTTTACCTTGTGTATTGATTCCAATAGCCGCAATAGCTGCCGGTTCCCATTCCTTATTAAAAGATGCATCACTAAACCAACTCATGTCCTCATTTTCTCTTTCTCCATTAGGGATGTTTTTCTTATCCAAAACTCCTTCATTACTCTCAGGTTTCCCAACATTACATTCTTTCTTCTTCCCAAATAACTTCGAGATGGTCTCTCTTGTATTTTGTGTAATATTTTTAATGGACCATTCCTTTTTATCAAAGAAACCCTTCATTCTTTCTTTCCAAATATTCCAAGCCGTTACCAAAATGATAGCAATTGTTTCCCTCTTTTCCCACACGTTCTTTGCATAACTTTCAATAGTATTCTTGAGCCAGTCTGAGAAGCTCACCTTTTCATGATCATTAATCTTAATCTGGAGAGGAGATTCCGCCCACGCCATCATGCTTAAGGGACAGTAGAGTATGATATGATCTGAATCCTCCTTTTCACATTCGCACCATTCACATATTTTATCTTCTTTACATTTCCTCTTCTTAAGATTATTTTTTGAAGGTAGGATATCCTTACACACCCTCCAACAGAAGTTTCTAATTTTAGACGGTACATTTGCATGCCAAATGATGTTCCATAAATTTGAATCGTTATCTCTTTCTCCTTTTTCTGATGATTGTGGAATGGCCTTGTTTTCATCATTAGATAGAATATAATAACCAGATTTCGTTGAATACTCCCCATCTTTAGAAAATGGCCAGATAATTCTATCCTCCTTCATTACTCTCGTGATCGGAATTTTTAAAATTTCATTTGCCACAATTGGGTCGAAAACTTTTTTAATGAGGCCAATGTTCCATCCTAAAGAATCTTCCGTCATTAGGTCGCAAACCCTCTTAACATTTGTTTGACCAGTCTCTTCAATTTTGTAGTTTCCATTCAGCCACTTATGTTCCGATATTTTAATTGTTTTTCCATTTCCCACATGCCATATTGCATGTTTTTTTAACATTTGAATCCCTTTATATAAACTCGCCCAACTCCATGACCTCTTATTCTTGAGCTTAGTATCCCACAATTCGTTCATTGGGGAGTAAATTCCTTTAAGTACTTTGTGTACCAGCGAGTCTTTATTTTTTACAATTCTCCATGCTTGGTTTGCTAACAAGGCCAGGTTCATTTTTTGAAATTCTCTAAACCCAATCCCTCCGCTTTTTTTGCTCTTAGTAATTCCCTTCCAATTAATCCAGTGGATTCTTTTTTTGTTCCCATTATCCCACCAAAAATTCGCAACAAGGGAGGAGAGTTTTTTACACAGTGCTTTTGGAAACTCAAAAATTGACATGGCGTAATTCGGGATCGCTTGTAATACCGCTTTAATAAGTACTTCTTTTCCCCCTTCTGAAAGAAGTACCGCCATCCAGGATGCTGATTTTGAGAAAAGTCTATCTTTTATGTAATTGAGATTCTCGTTTTTTGATCTCTTGAGGGTCAAGGGCAAACCCAAATATTTTCCAAGCGAAGATGTAATCTTAATCTCGAGATCGTTCGCAATAGCATTTTTAAGGTTCTCTGGTGTATCTTTGCTAAACAGGATTGAAGACTTGCTCAAATTAATCCTTTGTCCAGATGCTCTACAATAAATTTTCAGGACATTTTTGAAGGCTTCAACTTCTCTATCCGAAATTTTTATAAAAAATAAAGCGTCGTCCGCAAAGAATAGAATATAATTAACCAGATACCTACCCTTTATAAAGCCATTCTCCTAATGACACCTATGATCTTGTTGCATATATTAACGAAGGACACCTTAATAATAGTTTGAAATATATATATATATCTAATTTACCACTTGAATGGATTGGGATGTGAAATTCAAAAAATTATGTGAAAACTTTATTAGAAATTTTTTTTGACTACAATCAGGATTTGATGTTATATGTGATTCGGACCAGATTAGGGATGTCGGTAGAGTGTGGGTTTACGGGTACCTACCTCATCTTATTCTAAACAGAGAAGATTTTGGGTACTAAGTGGGGTTTAGGTGGATTATGGGGCTTGATTTTTAAAACCCGCACGGGACAGCACGAGTTGTGACATTCCCCAACCCGCAAACTCTCTCCATATTTGTAGAACATTTATTTAATGATATATTTTGAAATAATACATATATATATTATAAAACAAAGATTATTTTTACGTTCCACGTCATTTAATATAAGTGGTGGTCAAGACCATTTCTAGCCCCACTTAATTATTTATTTTTTAATTTTCTTTAGAAACAAAAAACCAAGCACACGAAATAATTATTCATTATTTAATTAAAAAAAACTAAACACACGGAAACAAACAAACAAATTTCATCACCAAATTAAACCTCATCTTATCACTTTTCACTCACATTTCCACCAAACCGCCGCTCGAGTTCCAATAAAACAAAAAAAGAATCTACGGTCCAAATCTTTTAACATATATATTATAAAACAAAACTTTTTTCTACGTTCCATATGTTTTAATATAAATTGTGGCCAAAATCATTTCTGGCCCCACTTATTATGAAGACCATTAATTATTTTTTATTTATTTTTAAAAACTAAAAAAATAAGCACACGGGATAACTATTCATTATTTAATTAAAAAAAACTAAACACGCGGAAACAAACAATCAAACTTCATCACCAAATTAAACCTTATCTCATCACTTTTCACTCACCCTTCGCTCGCCTTTCCACCAAACCTGCGCTCGAGTACCAATAAAACAAAAAAAATATACGGTCCAGATCTTTTGACATAAGTGGTGGTCAGGATCATTTCTGACCCCACTTATCACTTAGACCATTAATTATTCATTCTTTAATTTTTGTTTTTATAACAAAAAACTAAACACACGAGATAACTATTTATTATTTAATTCAAAAAACTAAACACACGCAAACAAACAAACAATTTCATTACAAATTAAACCTAATCTCATCACTTTTCACTCACCCTTCACTAATCTTTCCACCAAACCGCCGCTCGAGTACCAATAAACAAAAGATTTTTTCTGCGGTCTAGATCTTTTAACATGGTAGTGGTTAAGATCATTTCTGGTCCCACTTACCATTGAGACCATTAATTATTCATTCTTAATTTTTTTTAAAACAAAAACTAAACACACAGGATAACTATTAATTATTTAATATAAAAGAAAAAACTAATCACATGAAAACAGAAAAATAAATTTCATTACCAAATTAAATCTAATCTGGTCACTTTTCACTCACCCTTCACTCACATTTTAACCAAGTCGCAGCTCGGGTACCATTCTCCACCATCTTCACACTCACTTTTCTACCAATCCGCCCTCCTGTACAAGTAAATTGTCGTTGCTCGAGGACCATTCTCCACCATCTTCATACTCATCTTCCCACCAAGCCGCTCTTCTGCATAAGAAAATCGCTGCCGCTCGAGGACCGTTGTCCACCATCGATTCAAAACCATTCTCCACCATCTTCACTCACCTTTCCACCAATCCACCAACATGTACAAGAAAACTGTCGTCGCTCGAGGACCATTCTCCATCATCTTCACACTCCTCTTCCCACCAAGCCGCTCCCCTACACAAGGAAACTGCTGCCACTTGGGGACCCGTTCTCCACCATCGATTCAAAAGATGGTACAAAGACAAATGATTGTGAAATCATATGGGCTATTAATACAAATCATTTTAGAGCAGTACAACGTTGTTGGAAGGGATAATACAGAGCAGTACAACGTAGTTGGGAGATGAGTGTACACTGTTCTCCACCAATGATTGGAAGATGAGAGTACACCGTTCTCCACCATTGTTTGCTAAATCATAGGCTATTAATACAAAGCAGTACAACATTGTTGGAAGTGATAATCGGGTCTAAGAGAGCCTACCGCTCAAGCACAAGATCGAAGATTGTTGATTTGAGGGAACTAAGACCAATGATTCCAAAGAGAATAGAGAATTGGGCCAAAGATTATCCAGTTAATCCCATGATTTCTGTTTCCTAAGAAGTCCTCAATGCACAAACGTTCCTGTATCAAGGCGTCTCCACCCTCCTCCACCGCATCCCCCTTTGGGATTGCAAGAAATTTTACCAATCCCTGACCTACGTCTCGCGCCACGCAGTGGTCAGAGAGTTTGGAAACAGCAGCTCTCGAAACCGGGTTCCCGGTTTGTGCAAAACTGGGTTCCCGGTTTGCGTCTGGTGCAGCAGCGTGGGATGGCTTGGACGCAACCCCTTGCGTCTCGAGCCACGCAGGGGGTCAGAAACTTCGATCCATACAGCTCTCAAAACCGGGTACCCGGTTTGTGCCAAACCAGGGCCGCGGATTTCGTCGACGCGGGAATCCTAGACGCAACTGACTTGCGTCTCGCGCCACGCAGGGGTCAGAGAGTTGGGTAGTCACATCGCGCGAAACCGGGTCCCCGGTTTCTTTGACTTCGGTTTTGAAATTTTTTGATTCTAACACTTTTACCCCAAACTCATGACTCTTTGTACTCCTGAAATCATCAAAAATAACTACCCTTTCTCATTACTTAAAAATAAACACTAATCAACGAAAATTACTAATATACACTACGAAAATATGAAACTAATGTACAAGGAATTGGCTTTTGTTTAACGTCGTTAAGCTCAACGGTTACCTCATACTCTAAGGTGCTTCGAGGAGGTACATAAACTCTCCGGGGTGTGGATCCACCGCGCGATTAATATCTTCGCCTGCGTGATAAATTTTCAATCGATGACCGTTTACCATGAAGGTACGGTGCTCGATCGGATTCTCAATCTCAATAGCTCCATGAGGCGTGACTTTTGTTACGATATAAGGACCCGACCATTTAGACCTCAACTTACCCGGATAATTGCTGAACTTCGAGTTATATTTAAGGACCTTTTGTCCAACTTCAAATTTCTTCACTCTAATCCGATTATCATGCCATCTCTTCGTGTTTTCTTTGTACAATTTAGCATTCTCATAAGCATGTAATCGGAACTCATCAAGTTCATTTAATTTCATCATTCGATTCTCAGCGGCTAAGGTAGGATCTAAATTCAATTCAGCTATGGCCCAATATGCACCCAATTCAAGTTCAAGAGGTAAATGACAAGCCTTACCATACACCATTCGATAGGAGATGCACTAACAGGAGTTTTGAAATCCGTACGATAAGCCCATAGTGCATCATCTAATTTTAAAGACCAATCTTTTCTAGTAGGACCAACAGTCTTCTCAAGAATAGATTTTACCTCTCGATTTGAAACTTCAGCTCGACCATTAGCTTGAGGGTGATAAGCAGTGGAAACGCGATGTCTAATCCCATGTTTCTCCAGAACAGTCTTCAAATATTTGTTCACAAAATGTGTACCTCCATCACTTATAATTACTCGAGGTGTGCCATGTCTAGTGAAAATATGAGATTTCAAAAATTTAATTACCACTCGCGAATCATTCGTAGGAAGAGCTACAACCTCTACCCATTTGGACACATAATCAACAGCCAACAAGATATATAAATATCCATTTGATGGTACAAACGGACCCATAAAATCAATACCCCACACATCGAATATCTCTACCTCAAGAATGTTATTACGCGGAATTTCATCCCTCTTGGATATATTCCCAGTAAATTGACATCTATTACACTTCTTTACATATTCATGACAATCTTTATGTAACGTAGGCCAATAAAAACAAGATTGAAGTACCTTAGCAGTTGTGCGATCACCTTTGAAATGTCCTCCATAGGGTGAGTCGTGACAACCTGCAATAACCCCATAAATCTCATTCTCAGGTATACATCTTCTTGCCATTTGATCACCACACACTTTGTAGAGGAAAGGGTCCTCCCAAAGGAACTGTCTAGCACGTGTACTTAACCTCTTCTTGTCTTGGGAAGTAGCTCCTTCAGGAAAAGAACCACTTACCACAAGATTTGCAATATCAGATACCACGGTGATCAACTAAAGATAGCAAATAAACTCTCATCTGGGAATTCTTCTCGAACTAACTCTGGACTAGTGATTGATTCAGAACCTTCAAGACGAGACAAATGATCTGCAACCTGATATTCACAACCCTTTCGATCTCGAATATTCAAGTCAAACTCTGGAAGCAATAAAACCCATCTGATTAACCTCGGCTTAGCATCTTTCTTCTCCATAAGGTACTTTATAGCGGAGTGGTCCGTGAATACAACAATTTTCGCTCCCAGAAGATACGAACGAAACTTGTCAAAGCGTAAACTACCGCTAAAAGTTCCTTCTCAGTCACTGTATAATTAACTTGAGCACTAGTGAATGTCTTACTTACATAGTAGATAGAGTGAAATACCTTGTCCTTCCTTTGGCCCAACACAGCACCCATAGCTAAATCACTTGCATCACACATAACTTCAAAAGGGATTTTCCAATCAGGAGGTAATATAGTTGGTGCAGTAATTAGCTTCTCCTTCAACTCTTGAAATGCCTTCATCCAAGCTTCATTGAAAAGGAATTTGGTGTCCTTCTCGAGTAAGTTACACAAAGGCTTTGAAATCTTTGAAAAATCCTTTATAAAACGACGATAGAATCCAGCATGGCCTATAAAACTTCTTACCCCTTTTACAGAAATGGGAGGGGGAAGAGTCTTTATTACCTCAATCTTTGCGCGATCAACTTCTAACCCTGCACTTGAAACTTTGTGACCCAAAACTATTCCTTCTCGAACCATAGAATGACACTTTTCCCAATTCAACACCAAATATGTTTCCTTGCATCTTATTAACACCTTTTCCAAATTCTGTAAACATTCTTCAAAATCATCACCGAATACGGAAAAGTCATCCATAAATACCTCGAGAAAATTATCTATCATATCCCAAAAAATCGCCATCATACATCTCTGAAAGGTAGCGGGTGCGTTACATAACCCAAAAGGCATCCTTCGATAGGCAAAGGTACCAAAAGGGCATGTAAATGTGGTTTTATGTTGATCAGCTGGTTCTACGTAAATTTTATTATACCCCGAATAACCATCCAAGAAACAGTAATACTCCTTACCAGCCAATTTGTCTAACGTCTGTTCAATGAAGGGAAGAGGAAAATGGTCTTTTCTGGTCGCCTTATTCAACTTGCGGTAATCCATACAAACCCTCCAACCAACAACTGTTTTCGTGGAGATGGCTTCATTCTGATCATTGAGGATGGTATTCATTCCTCCTTTCTTTGGTACGCACTGAACTGGACTAACCCATTCACTCTTGGCTATGGGATAGATGATATCCGCGTCTAGTAGCTTAATCACTTCTTTCTTCACCACTTCCTTCATTGCTGGCATTAATCTTCTTTGACCTTCAACTGAACATGCACTATCATCTTCAAGAATAATTTTATGTTGACAATAGGATGGACTAATGCCTTTGATATCAGCAATAATCCAACATATCGCTTCTTTGTTCGCCCTTAGTACACGAAGCAGTTTATCTTCTTGGAAACCTGTTAAATTTGCTTAAACAATAACTGGTAGAGTATTATTAGTTCCCAAATACGCATACCTCAAGTGAGCTGGCAATGGTTTATCTTCTAGCTTTGGAGGAGATTCAATAGATGGTTTATATTTAATGACCATCTCCCCCGGTTCTCTCACAGGTTCATAGGCAAGACGCCTATATTTTGGGTTTCCAGAATTGAGAGTCGCCACTGTTTCAGCGAGCTCTTCCATCATCTCAGGTAAGTCTAATGTCAAAGCGGCCTGTAAGATATCATCATAATTAAAACAATCAAATACCTCTTGCGTAGCGTTTTCAGCTACATCCATTCGAAAGCAATCTCCTAGAATATCTGGAAATTTCATAGCTCTGAACACGTTAAACTTCACCTCCTCGTCTTGGATTCTCATGGTTAGTTCTCCGTTTTCTACATCTATCAAAGTACGCCCCGTGGCTAAGAATGGTCGTCCCAAAATAATGGGGTCATTCCTATCCGCGTCGTATTCAAGAATAACAAAATCAACGGGAAAACTTGAGTACCTACCTTAACGAGGACATCTTCGATTCGTCCCTCCGGATGAACGAGGGATCTATCGGCCATTTGCAGTACCACAGAAGTTGGTCTCAAATTTCCCATTCTCAGCTTATCAAAGATCGATTTGGGCATAAGATTAATACTTGCACCCAAATCGCATAATGCTTTACCTTGCCACTCCTTACCAATCGATATCAGAATTGTGAAACTCCCAGGGTCAAGCAACTTAGGTGGCAACTTACTTTGGAAAATAGCGCTACACTCTTCGGGTAAACCAATCATCTCATAATCACAATACAGCCTTTTATTGGTTAGGGATCTCTTCAATAACTTCACGTATTTCGGAATATCTTTAATAGTTTCAAGTAACGGAATGTTTACGTTGAAACCCCTTACCCTATTGATGAATCTCTGATAATCGGCCATATCTCCTTTTTTCTGAACTCTCGAAGGAAAAGGTGGTGGGGGACGGTTCTCCACAATATCTTTCTTTTTCTGAACTTCGGGAATTTTCTCCACATCTACTACTTCAGGCTCACTTTCTTTTTCTACCTCCTCCACTGCTGATTTTTCTTTATTTATCACTTCTTTTTCTTTCATGACTGGAAATGGGGGAGGAGGAAGTTTCTTACCACTTCTCAACGCTATGGCGTTACAATCTTCGGTTTGTTTTGGGACCTCTGTAAAACTAGGAAGTCTTCCTTGTGGATGCTGATTGTGTGTGAAGGGCAATCAAGCTTTCTACGGTTTTCTGAAGGTTATTTGCACCATCTTGTGGTTGAGCAAGTAAGGCTTTTTGGTTCATGATTTCGGTATAATTTTCTTGAGGAGCTTGTCTCTGAACATAGCTTCCTTGATTCTGTCCCCCTTGGTAATTATTATGAGGCCTTGGATTGAAGTTGTTACCTTGGGGACGCGGCTGATATGCATATGTAGGATTGGCTGCCCCATTAGGATTTGAATATTGAAACCCAGGATGTCCATTACCACTCGAATTAAAGTTTCCTCTATTGGAGACAAACATCACGAACTCTTGATTGTTCTGACAATTCTCCCAATCGTGATCATTCACACCACAATACTCACATCCATACACCTCTTGTGCAGCTTTTACCTCAACTCTTTTATTTGAAAAACCTTTTTTCACGGCTAATGTAAGTTGTCTCAACTGTTGTTCTAATGTGGTTTGTATCTTGTTCTCTAAGGAGTTAAACTTCTCTTCGATATTGACATTATTAACTCCTCCCTTAACTGGTGTTCTCACGGTATTCCATCCTACTTCATTATTGACTGTTCTATCTAAAATAATTCTTGCGTAAGCAGGTTGAACTCGTAAAAACGCACCACCAGATAACAAATCTAAATCTTTTCGTGAGCTCCGCTCAAGACCGTTATAAAAAAAATTCAATTGTTGTTGTTGTGAAAGGTCATGATTGGGGACTCTTCGTAAACACTTCTGAAATCTCGACCAACTTCTACCCAACGATTCATCATACTCTTGTCGAAATGTGTTAACTCGAGTTGAGCATCTAACCTCATGTTGGACGGATAATATCTATCGAAATACGCAGCCTGTAATTGTTCCCAATTCGTAATCTTTCCTGGTTCTTGCGAATCATGCCAATCACTCGCTCCATCTATTAAGAAAAATCTGAATGTAGCAAACTACATTTGCTCCCTCGTTACCCCTTCCGTAATGTATGAAAAGCAGATTTGCATAAATTTTTGTACTACGCGAAGTGGGTCTTCTCCGGGCTTGCCACGAAAATTTCTGAAATTCTGAAACTGAGCTAGCATACCCGAATCTGGACAGAATCTCGGAACATTGATGTTAGCTGGGCCAATCCCAAGACGAGGGGCAAGGAATGGTTCTTGTGCTGGACCGGTAAGAAACCATGGTCGGCTATTTGAACTTGAACTGGAGGATTAGGAATGACAGGTGGAACTGGAAGATTAGGAATGCCTGGGGGCGCTAGTGGCTGACCATTCGCGTCTAGCTGAACTCCTGGGTTCTCTTGGTTATGAAGGTTAATGTTATCCATTCTGTTCGCTAGTTCTTCTACTTCTAGAGCTTCTTGTTCTTTCCTTCTCTTGTTAGCAAGTCTGACTAATGATTCCGGATTATCAAGGATCGGAGGAAATGTCTCAAGATCCTTAAAGAGTCTCCTTCGCATACACCAAACCTAAAAACCTGAAAAAGATGAACAAACAAAGCGTAAAACGGAAAAAAATGCAACTAACACTAAAGGATAAACACCGGGGTCACACGCTATCGTCCCTGGCAGCGGCGCCAAAAACTTGGTGGTCCTTAGTGTGCTCTAAAATAATGCAATAAAATAAAAAGAACCACAACCATAAGTGTACGGTTGTCCCAAGAAATAATAGTGATAAACAGATTCGTTCTCAGGGACGGATTGGTTGACTCTAATGCTTATCAAGTAGTGTTTAATTGCACGGAAAAGCAGATAAATGATTATAAGATTTGTTTGGTTTGTTTTCTAAAAACTAAGACAATAATTAAAAAGACTAAATTAATGCAAATGTAAAGCTAGACACAAGTAAAAATAGTTGGACGCAAGATATGAGAAAGTAGTACTCGAGTAACGTTAGGATTTCACCTAAATCAAATCATTCCATGTATTGTTTAAGGGACAAATTCGGTAATTACTATTGGTCGGGATTCAATTATCTCCTTACCCCCTTCAGGGTGGACTAAGGAGCTCTTCTTAGTTGCTACAAACCCCGTCAGGGTGAATATAGTCCACCTTCGAATGGTTCAAGTCTAATTACCCAATTGGCCGTAAGATTAATCAAGCCTGTCAAGGTCAAATAATTTATATCCTACTTTCATTAACTAGTTCCATACCTAGACCTCCCGTCAAGGTGATACAATCGCCACTAATTGGAATAGCCTAAGTACTAATTCCTAAACTTGATTCATGACTTCAATAATAGTCAATAAGCGTAAATTAAAGAAAAATAGTGAATACCCAATTTGAATTAAATTAAAATAATCCCAAATTCAATAACATAGAATGAAATAATTCATGGTTCAATCCATTACGCGTTCTCAAGTACTGAATGAAATTAGCTCATAATTGGAAAAACTAAAAAAATAAATAAAAAGAAATTCATTATTGTTTTACAGAAAGGAAATTAAGAAACCTAATTAGGATGTTGATTCGGCTAAAATATGGAGATATAGACAGTCTCCAGCTCCAAGCTTCTTCTCTTCCTTGCTTCTGCGTCTTTTCTTCTTGTCTGACTTTGTAAATAATGAATTGTGTGAAAAATAGAAGTCAAAAACCATATTTATACTTAAGAAAATCAGACTTGGACCTTAGCTAATAATTAAATGAAATAATAAAGGCTCAAGTTCATTATCTTAGCCCAAAATCCCGTAACTGCTGCACCACCTCCACTAAAACAACTCTAACCGACTCGTTTCAAGCCCGATTGACCTAATTCCAGTTGCTAAAGTTCCGTAACTCCATGGGACACGTTTTCTCTTCACAAGTCAGCGGATCAATATATTCTTAGATGGCTCGAAATCGGCAATCTTTGGCAACTTTCCAGATTTGCAGCTCTAAAATATTAATTCTTTCGGGATTTGTCTTCACGCTTTGACTCCAAATCACGATCTTTGACTTTATTCTCGGATTCCTCTCCTAGATAATATTCAAAACCTACAAACTTTTCACTAAAATACACAATATTACGCGCAAAAGCTTAATAAATCAAAAATATTAAAATCGAAGGAGAGAAATTGGAATATTGCATATTATTACTAAAAGTCTATTAAAATAGTCAGATAATCACCTAATTTGATGTCTCCTAAGCATATAAATATAGAACAAAAGAGGAGACATCATGGGGACATTCTTATCCGCGTCGTAGTCAAGAATAATAAAAGCACAAGGAAAAATAAAAGTACCAGCTTTAACTAAAACATCTTCAATTTTACCCACTGGTCGGGAGAGGGAGCGATCCGCCATTTTTAATACCACGGAAGTGGGTACTACCTCTCCTATATTAAGCTTCTCGAACAGGGATCTTGGCATGAGATTAAAACTCGCGCCTAAATCACATAATGCTTTCCCGGTCCAATTGTCTCCAATGCCAATGGGAATTGTAAATCTTCCGGGATCTTCTAGCTTCGGTGGTAACTTGTTTTGACAAATAGCACTACACTCCACATGCAATCCAATTATTTCCCCAGTTTCTAAACTTCGTTTGTTAGAAAGAATGTCCTTCATGAATTTCAAATATCTCAGCATTCTTTTGAGAGCTTCTACAAACGGCATATTAATCTCTAACTTGCTCACCATGTCAACGAACTTCTTGAATTCTTGGTCATTGTCCTTTTTCTTGACACGTGAAGTGTATGGTGGTGGAGGGCGTGTATTAGTTTCCACTGAACTTTTCTTCTTTCAGGTGTCTTGGCTTGGACACTCTTTGGTTCAACTACCTCTTCGCCCTTATCTTCTATTGTTTCTTCAACCTCCTTTTCTGAAATAGGGGTTGGTTCTGGTTCTCTTCTAGGTGGAGGTAGTTGTTTTCCACTTCGCAATTCAACTGCATGACAAGCATCATCTCGAGGAGCAATAGTATCACTTGGGAATTACCCTTTTGGCCTATTTTGCAATGTACTCGCCATGTGTGATAAGGTGTGCTCGAGATTTTTTATCACCTTTTGCTGGGTTTGAAGTCTTCGTTGGCTCATCTTCATATTCTCTTCAACTACTTGCATCATCTTAGCCATACTTGAATTCAAACTCAAGGGTTGTTCTTTCTTTGCTAGTTGCATTGACTGTTTCGGTGTTTCTTGATGAGCTTTCTCAATAATTGGCTCTTTCTGATGTATAGGTTGTGGTGGATAATAGGATTGAAGTTGGGGTTGCTGATAACTCTCTTGATTTTTGACCCAACTTCGCTGTTGTGGAGGCTGATATCTAGCGTAGCTTTCTTGAGGATGATCATAACCATTAGAATAACGGTTACTTTGAGAAGATATAAAAGAAGCTGAGGCTGGACTATTCATACACCTTTCCCACACATGATTTCTTGATCCACAACCTGGACAAGAAGGTATAGTATGTACTAGATTTACCTGAGCAATTGTTCGAGCTTTTTCTTGTAGTTCTTTAAGTTATTGGCTCAATTCTTTGAGCTTCAGAGATTCTAAAGTTTCTTCTTTTTCTTCCGATTCACTTGGCCAACTTCTCTCGTTCTCAAGAATTCTCTCCATACAAATTTCGGCTTCTACAGTATCTAGTAACACAAAACCTTTGTTTCCTAACGAATCTGCTCTTGCCCTGGACTCGTTATTAAGTTCTCCAGAGAACATGGTTAAAGAATATTCTGGCGATGATTTATGGTATGGACATCTCGCCTGTTTCTCATTATATCGTAACCATGCTTCACCCAAACTTTCTCCGTCTTCCTGCATAAACTGTTCAAACTCCAACATATCTTTTAATCTTCCACTAATCGGATAGAATCGGTCTAGAAATCTTGATTGAAGCTTATCCCAATCTGGAATAACGTGAGGATATTGGGTATCGTACCAATTGCTTGCACCTCCGGTCAAGAAGAATTGGAACATATGTAATACATCTTATCCTTAGTAACTCCTCGTACGATATAAGCATCACAAATCTGCATGTATTTCTGAATATATCGGATCGGATCTTGTTGTGCAGCACCGCTAAATTGTCCATGATTTGCAAACTGCGCTAACATCCCTAGATCTGGCCAAAATTTAGCGGCTTGGAGTTCTGGAGTGCGGATTCCGCGTGGTTGCACTCTGAATGAGATGGGTAGCTCAAGTCTCCTTGGATCCTCCATCTGTAACTATCTATAAAGCAAAAACTAAACAGACAAAAGCGTAAAATAGAACTAACTGAAATAAAATCACAAGATATATGCACAAGGAATAACGATGTAGTCCCCGGAAGCGGTGCCAAAAACTTGGTGTCGACTAGGGTGTGATAAAATATGATATAAATAATTGCAAATAATCACCCTAGCCTAGCACGGTTCCGCAAGTATACAGATCATATGCAAGTTTTAATAAATAAGTAAGATTCGTTCCTCAGAGACTACGAAGGTGAGGAAGATCTTATGCAATAATCGCGTGCAAATATTCAAAGCTAGAACAAATAAAACGCAGAGAAATAAAAGACGGATAGATTTTTATTGGGTTTTTTATTAAGAAAATTAAACTAATAAAGTAAAGACAGAAAATTAAATGCAAGAGATGAAGTTAGTATGAGAGTTTAGCTTGAGTAAATAGCATGTAATCCCCACTAGTTTTGCCGTTCTAAACATGTAAGGGTGAATTATGTAGAATTTCAATAATCGGTTCCAATTGCGCTAGGTAGTTTTAAATAGGGTTTACCTGTGTCAATAAGGAGTCCTAAGCAAACTTTTCCTGCAATTGGTTAAATAGAAATACACTAAACCATATTGATTATCTAGTTAGGCTGATTTGTCAGATCTAAACCGTACACTAGACGTTATGTGCTAATCCTATAGTTAAATATATCATTGTCAATGATTACCTAACTACTATGATGGTAATTCTATATGGTCGCGATCCACAAGAACACGGAATATAAACTCCAACACATAAACTGAGAATAAAAACAATAATTCAATTTAAAACATAGAATTCCCAAATTAGATAGATGTCAACCAAAACTAGGGTTCATACATATATGCTAAAACTCAAGCTAATAGAAATTTAGTTCATACTAATGGAAGAAAAGAAAGAAATTACAAATTCAAAGGTTGAAGAAGACTCCTTCCAGACTTCTTTTCTTTTGTTGTAAGCTTCCTCTTGGCTTAGAGTTTGGCCAAGGATGATTTTATTATGATAAGAGGATGTATTTATAGTGTATAGGAAGACCTAATCGTTTTCTTGAAGGAAAAGGTAAGTATTGGACTCCTAGCCCAACTCAAATTCGTAGCCCAAAAATATGAAATCAGTTCCGTTTTTGTTTTGGTCCTAACAGTTTCAATACTTATCCGTTTGACGCGTATGAGTAGTCGAAATTCATCATCTCGGAAAGATATTTAACTTTGCTCTTGATCGTTTCTCCAGATTCCTCACCGATTTTGAGATACGAGCTGATTTGTGGTCGTAGGTGCTGGAATCAGATTTATGGCAGCTTTTCCTTTTCCATATTTTTAGCTTTTACTTTCTTGTCTTCAATTTCCATGTTTATCCTCTTTCCTTTAGCTCTTAGACTTTGACTTGGACTCTAATTAATTACCATATATCTCTAAAGCTTCACACTAAATAAATAATTAAACCCAATATAGTCTAAAATAATAAATAATCAATTTAAGACACAAAATAGGAAAGTATACTAAATCGTGCGGAAATCGACCTATAAACTAATAAATACGCCTAAAATGATATCTCAGAGATAGATTTTATCACAAATGAGGAGACATCATGGTCTTTAACCTCGACAGGTACACTAGTTTCTACGATAGTTGTCAACATCCTAGTGATTGGAACCACCTCATACTCCCTGTGAGATGCGACACGGTAAGACTCTTCAGAGTTTGAGGCGGTGTTTGCATCACGTTGATCTATATTACGTGCGTGTGTCTTGCCAATGGCTCTAGTCCTGGCTATTTTTGTGGTATCTCAATAGATGAAAGTTTGTCGCTTCCTGTAGACGTTGCCAAACAGATTAGACAAATATTACCAGATAGATTTTTGTTGAAGTAAATAGGTTTTATAGTGATGAATCGAAGTGTTTAGACGAAGAAATAAATTGTAAGTATTGAAGAGAAAATATAAAAAAGATGAATTTGAGAAAATAAACTAAATCAATGACATGGCTTGAAATTATCGAGCGATTACATGATTGATATAAGGTTATAGTAGATCTATTCATACTACCACATTCACTATTTCTCCTCACTACTCTCACTACCTTGAACTAACTAGCCTGTTTTCTCGAGCTCATCTCTAGCACAATGGTATCATGCTTCCTTCGTGGCCCATGTCCAATGAGTTGCATCGTAGGGTTCGTGGGTAGACTTGGTTCACTTTCTTGAGGCGGTGTGCTGAGAATTATCGAGCATCTTGTTACGTACAAACCTAGAATTTTTACTCTGTCATCTTCCGAGGTCTTAGCGCTCTTCTTGGCATTTAAAGGAAGATGTGCCATTGATTTAGCATGTGAGACGACGATATTTACTTCCCGTGACTTGCACAGTATTTTCTCTCTATCATTTATAACCCCCAGTTTATAGGAGTTTGAGTTGTAGTATTATTAAATTCACGCTTTAAAAATCTCCCTTGTATTTAAGTAAAAAACATACACAAGTTCTTTTTCATTATTGAAAGCAATATGACTTAAATTCAATCTCAAATTCGAGATGATTTTTAAAGAAAACTAATAATTAATCTTTGTTAAATTAAAAGCAAACAAAAGGTTTGGTATAAAAAAAATACTCCGTTTATACAAACTCAATAATTTTTTTTTTGGGTTGGGTAAACGGTTGTATTAAAAAGTACATTGTACACTATACAAAGGAGTTACGTACCTAGGCCCAAAAGCTTAAGGTAGCAACAAAGAATCAAAATACAACTAACTCATACTAAACTAATACAAGCTAGTTTTCCACTCTCATTCATAAAGGAATGATGAGGGAACAAGGAAAATAAAATATAAAAAACACGCCATTTAATTTCCTTGGTAACCGTTTCTCGTGTCATCTAATCACCTCTCATACCTAGGTGATTTCTCGCTTTCCAAATGCAATAAACAGTTGCTCTTTCTCCATGCTTTTCTCCTCCGATTTTCTCTAGCTTTAAGCTTTTTAAGCCATTTCAAAGCGCTAAGATCGTATTCATCTCCTTATTTAATCCTAGCCATGATTTAATCTCATCCCAAATTGATCTTGCATAAGAACAATCGAAATAGAGATGCTTATTCGATTCGAAATCTTCCCCACACAACTCACAAAGCAGATCTGGTTCCATATAAGTAATTCTATCTTTCGTTTTAAGTCTTTCCCTCAATGCCATCCAAACAATAATAGCATGCTTAGATAACACACTCGAGTCCCAAATAATATTAGCCCAAGGTTTCACAAAAGTTTTACGACGAAATAAATTATATAATTTTTTATATATATCATAAAACTCTTTACTAGATACCTCATATGTTGGTTGACTCACACTTCCAGATAAAAACCACAAAGCCAAGATTTTTTCTCTTCCTTCTTCTCCTAAAGACCCTCGGATAATTTCTTCTTGCTCCCAAATATTTTTCAAAAGAGGGGAATTACTCTTTTTAGGATGCCATTCCAAAAAACCATAACCATTAAAATACTCCCAATGAATCCACCTAATCCAAAGCGAGTCTTTTTTATCAACAATTTTCCAAAGCATTTTCAAAAGTAATGCTTTGTTCCACGCTTCTAAATCTTTTAATCCAATACCACCTTCTTCTTTAGGCACACATATATTTTTCCAACTAACTTGGGGTGGTTTATTATCCCAATAGAAATTACGGCAAATGCTAATGATTCGATCTTTAACTCCAACCGGGACCGGATAAATAGTAAACCAAAAACATATTACCCCTTGAAGAACCATTCTTATAAGTTCTAATCTTCCCGCAAAAGAGAGTGAGGAAGCTCTCCAACTTCTTACATAACCTTCTAATTTTTCAAATAAGGGATAATAATCTCTTGATAATAAGACGAATGAACCAAGGGGGACCCCTAGATAGCGAAAAGGCATGACCCCTTTCTCGAATTGTGTTGGCTCTATCCCATTTACTAAATCATCATATGAGACACCAATATAATAAATATTCAATTTTTCAACATTTAATCGGAGCCCCGAACAATCTCCAAACAATTTTAGACTATCCATGAGATTTTTTATCGAACCTTTATCACCCTTTGAAAGAAGCATTAAATCATCCGCAAAAGCTAAATGTGTAATCTTTTCCTTATAACATTTCGGATGATAATTAAAATAAACGCTTGTATTTTTCTTAAGGAGCCTAGAGAAATATTCAAGACAAAGAATAAAAAGATAAGGAGAAATAGGGTCACCTTGTCTTAAGCCTTTTTCGCCTTTAAAGAAACCATGTATTTCACCATTTATATCCACCGAATAATAAGGAGATGAGACACAAGCCATAATCCAATTAGCAAATTTTTCCAGAAAATTTAATCCCTTTAAAACCTCGTGAAGAATTCCCAAGATATTGAATCATACGCCTTTCTAAATTCAATCTTTACCGTGCATCTCGAGGGGCTACTTTGATTATTGCAACCCCTTAAAATCTCTTGCATTAAGTGTATATTCTCAACAAATGCATTTTGAGCTTTGTCCACTAGATTATTTAAACATGGTTTTAAACGCTCCGCCACTATCATAGTTATTGCTTTATAAACCACATTACAACACGAAATGGGGCGAAAATTCTCAACACACTTTGGATCGTCAATCTTCGGAATCAAAGCAATTATCGTAGTAATTAATTGACGAAGCAAAAACCCGAATTAAAACATTCACGTACTGCTAAAATGACATCTTCCCCAATAATATCCCACGAACGCTTGAAAAAGAGAGATGAAAATCCATCGGGTCTGGGCGCTTTATCATTTGCTATTTTAAAAATAGCCTCTTTAATCTCTATATCGATTATTTCTCGACACGATTCTTCACCTTTCTCAATGGAAAGTTTATTTCCATAATCAAACACATCGGGATTTACTTGTGTTGTAGTATCCTTAACTCCAAACAAGTCTTGAAAATAACTAAGAAAAGCTTCATAGACTTGGGCCTTAGAATGTGATAATTCCCCATTTGCACGCAACATATTAGGAATAAAGTGTTTCCTTTGTTTACTCTTCATAAGCCCATGAAACAATTTAGTACATCTATCACTCTTGAGAGAATAACTAAGCTTAGCTTTTTTGCTTAAGAAAACTAATCTCGTCTTTCTTGAGAGTTCTCGCCTTATTTCGGAGCTCAACTAAATTATCGAAGCAAAAATTATTAGATAAATTTTGTTGAAAATGTACCTCGGCCTTTTCAAGATCCTCCTTTGCTTTCTTAGCTCTTGCGGGAATATGAGAAAAATGATTCTTATTAAGCTTCCGCAAATCAAATTTTAACTCTTTAAGTTATTGGCAAAGAATGAATTGTTTAGTACCCGAAACAACGGTCCTATTCCATCCATCTTCCACCGTTGAATTATAATTTTCATGCTCCACCCACATATTAAAAAACCAGAACGGAACTACTCTTGTAACATTTTGTAAAAAAATAGTTACCACACAAGGCAAATGATCGGACACACTTGATTTAGGTAAGAACTCCGATTGAATATAGTGATCGAATTCATCTAATTTTCGATTACCCAAAGCCCGATCTATCTTGCTTAGAACATGATTATTATCTCAAGTAATGAATTGTTCGGTATATTGAATATCTTCTAGACCCAAGCAATAGCAACAATCCGCAAATTCCTGAAAATCACCAACTGTTACACTTCTCCCTCTAATTCTTTCATTCTAAGTTAAAATATTATTAAAATCACCCAAAAGAAGCCATGAATCATCAAACGTAGCGGAAAAATCTAAAAGGTTTTTTCACAAACTTCTACGCAAATCTTTATCATTCAAGCCATATATAAAAGAGGTGTAAAGGCTTTAAGAAGTTACCTTGCACATAATTTTGCAATGAATGGCTTGTGGTGTTCTCTCAATAACCTCCACTTGCACCTTATCCGGATCCCAAACGATAGGAATTCTCCCATGTTCTATAAGATCAAAGTTATTTACACTCGTCCATCCTCTTAGCATACTATTCATAAAATAATCAACTCGAACTGTATTACTTTTCGTCTCCAAAATGCCAAGAATATCAATATTTTTACGTCTTATTAAATCTTATTAAATCAACTACTCCTCGCCTCTTATGGGTTGAGCCGAAACCCCTTGTATTCCAAGTTGTAATAATCAAAAAGAAGTCTCGAAGGGTTTCCCCTTATTTACGCTTCTAAGTCTCGCACTTTTCCAATATTGTTTCTTTTGCCACGCGTATTCTCTTTAAACAAGCGTTAACTTATTATAGCTTGCTTCGCGTTTTTTTGTTTTCTTACTAATAACCATCTCCAAAGGACTCTCTTCTATACCTTCTATCTCTTCTTCACACTCTTGTAAGCGTTTAATCGCTTTGGATTCCGAAAAAACAACCATCGCGGCGGAGCGCGAACTCGAACCAACCCGGATCGCATGAACCTCACAACTACTATCAATTTCCGGAATGGAATTAAGGTCTAATGATTTTTCCCGAGCCCTAACTGCAGATTCCGTTGGTAAGGCGCTAGATCAAAAGGATCTAGGAGAAAACTCTCTAACCTTATTTTTAACTTTTTAATAATTAATGTTGAACACATATTTTAAATTAATAGAGATGGGTAATTATTAAACCCAAGAACAAAATCTAAGGAAGCCTTGAGCAAAATTTGGTCCAAACATAGAATGTGGGACCCTAGATAAGACTGTAGATATATCGGGCCCCACATAATTGTTTTCAGAAACTAAGCCCAAAAGGCCCACAAAGTAGATTAAAAATATACTTGTCAGCAATCGCAAACCCAGAAAGAGAAACACAAAGCCTCGTCCTATTTAAAGGGCTCCTTCCTTAATGTTAGTGGGGTCATCGAAATCTTTCATCAAAACCTAAAATCCCTCTACTCCTCTCTCTATCTCTCTCTCTTAGAAAATGAGTTCAGTCTTCAACTCTGACCAATCGGTCGATAACATCTACAACAACCTTCCAACTCTTCTTTCCATCAATACCAATGGAATTTCCTCATCAGGACCATCAACTAACACTTCCGCCACTACTGAGTTAGCTACTTCAAAGAAAAAGAAACCCAATGCACTATCAGTAAGCAAAGACCGCCACACTAAAGTTAACGGAAGAGGTCGCCGTGTTCGAATTCCTGCTATGGCAGCTGCTAGAATTTTCCAGCTCACTGAAGAGCTTGGACTTCGTTCCGATGGTGAAACCATCGAGTGGTTGTTACGTCACTCTGAACCCTCAATAATCGCTGCTACTGGTACCGGAACTACTCCAGCTACTCCAATCTCCACCGTCACCTCCACCATCCCTTTGTTCAATTCTCCACCGTCAGTCTCCGCACCTCTTGACCTTGTCCAGCCACTTAACTCGTTTCCTGCTGATGTGTCAATGCAATCGACTGTTGGAATGTATCCGTCTTCAGGATTTGACTTGTTCCAATCGACTCCGCCACAATCTCCACCGCTGGAGATGCTCTTTCCACCTAATCCGTACGGCAATATGCCGTTTACCCAGTTGCTTATGCAACCAGTGACGGCTGAGCTCTTTGGTGAAAGCCACCGTCTAGATTATTAAAAGGGTGTATACAAAGCTGTTTGAGTTGCAGGTGTTTGTTTCAGTGGGTCTGATTATATTTAAGAATAACTTTTGGGGGGTTTTTTTAATCATGGAAAAATCTGGTCGTGGTCTTGGTCAAGGTCAATGTGATGTGTTTTGTTTGATTGTCTGTTCAATTTTTTTTCCTTTTTGTTCGTGCGATTGTATGTTCAAAAACAGTAAAGACATAATTATGTAGTTCCTTTCTGTTTTGGGTCTATGGATTTATGTATAATATTGGAAATGAGATTATTCACCTTTGGCATTAAATTAAATGATATTATTGTTATTTAAATAATCTTCTATAATTATGCTAAGTACTAGTATTGATTAAACTTTGTTGATCACTGATTCGATATATAGAGCTACAAATGATTACTATCATCTTTTTGGGGTTATTATTCATTACTGTTTGCGGCTCACTTCACATCTGGTCCCCCATCAAGCTAAGGAACGACCAATATCAGTACTTAATGCTGGTTTAATTATGACTAATATATGAAACTAAAATGTAGGTATCTTTTGTTAAAATAAAAATTGATTAACAACTCCACATGAAATAAATTATTTAATTCAAAAAATGTAGCTAACGAAATAGTAATAATTAAACAATAGATTTTTTTTTTTAATAACTATGAGAGCCACTTTGGACTCGAGAATCATTTTGACTCCGGTAAGATTCGATCCCAGGACCCCTCGGTCTCTGCGGAGTAGCCTAACCACTAGGCCAACTATCAATCTTAATTAAACAATAGAATTGACATAAATATGATCTATAAAACAAAACCGTAAAGATAAAGCAAAAGCCTAACATACTAGGATAAAACATGAAAAGCGTGATCTTTACAATTATCTTTCTAACCGGACAAATAATTTCCTTGTTTTGACCAAAAAAAATGAAAAAGTTTGAATATATTCTGGTGTTTTTATACGATGAAAATATACATACATAGAGAAGGTTACGTCATATTCTTCTCTTACGTCACAAAACAAGGTAAGAAAAGAATAAAAACTAAGGGTGGCTTGAGTATGGTATAATTGGTTTAGATTTTTTATCAAGCCCAAAATCAAACCAGATGATTTGATTTTTTACTAAATTGGCTGGTTTATTTTCCTTTCGGTTACTCGGGTTTTGATCATTTACTCGGTATTCAGACCGGTTATTCGATTTTGTAAATTAATCATGATTATGGCGTAATATTATAAATGAAATTAATTCCTATAAGAAAGCTACATACAAAAAATGTATACTTATTTTAACCACCCTTTCGCTTAAGGAGAATAAAAAGATAGAAGAGTAAAAAGATTATTAGCTATATTGTTTTTCTATATTCTATCTAATTTTAGAATAATGGTGGCTTAAGAATGCTTGCTTAAGAATATTCTGGTTTGTTATCCAAGGTTCTTACCTTATTAAGTCAAATATAATTAACCAAATACTTACCCTTTATAAACATGTGATCGTGTTGCATATATTAACGAAGGACACCTCAACAATAGTTTAAAATATATATCTATTTACCACTTGAATTAATTCAGTTGTGAAATAAAAAATATTATGTGAAAACTAAATCAGAGATAAATTGACTTCAACCAGAATTTGATGTGATAGGGTGATTGGGACCAGATTAGGGATGTCAATGGGGTGTGGATTTGCGGGTACCCATCACGTCCTATTCTAAACATAGAAGATTTTGGGGTATTAAGTAGGGGTTTAGGTAGGTTATGGGGATCGAATTTCGAAAAACCCGCAAGAAACGGGGCGATTGTGGCATTCCCCAACCCGCAAATCTTCCTGGTAATTGTAAAATATGTATTTAATAATATTTTGATATAATACATATATATACATATATATATATACATATATATATACATATATATATTAAAATAAAGAATTTTCTAAGTTTAAGATCTTTTAATATAAGTGATGGCCAAAATCATTTCGGACCCCACTTATCATTAACACCATTAATTATTTACTTATTAAATTTTAAAAAAAAAAACAAAAAGAACTAAACACACGAGATAACTATTCATTATTTAATTTAAAAAACTAAACACACGGAAACAAACAAACAAATTTCATTACCAAATTCAACTTAATATCATCACTTTTGACTCACCTTTCACTCACTTTTCCACCAAACTTTCGCACGAGTACCAATAAAACAAAAAAATCTACGGTATAGATCCTTTAACATAAGTGGTGGTCAGGATCATTTCTGACCCTACTTATCATTTAGACCTTTAATATTTATTCTTTAATTTTTTTATTTTAAACTAAACACACGAGATAACCATTTAATATTTAATTAAAACAAATTAAACACACAAACCAAGCAAACAAATTTCATTACCAAATTAAACCTAATCTCATCACTTTTCACTCACCTTTCCACCAAGTCGCCGCTCGAGTACAAATACAACAAATATTTTTTCTACGGTCCAGATCTTTTAACATAAGTGGGGATCGAATATCAAAACCTGCAAGAAACGGGGCAGTCGTGGTATTCCCTAACCCGCAAACCTTCCCAGTAATTGTAAAATATGTATTTAATAATATTTTAAAATAATACATACGTATATATATACATATATATATATTAAAACAAATATTTTTTGTAGATTTGAGATCTTTATATATAAGTATGGTCAAGATCATTTCTGACCCCACTTATAACACCATTAATTATTTATTTTTTAAATTTAAAAAAACAAAAAAAAACTAAGCGCACGAGATAACTTTTCATTATTTAATTAAAAAACTAAACACACGGAAACAAACAAACAAATTTCATTACCAAATTCAACCTAATATCATCACTTTTGACTCACCCTTCACACACTTTTCCACCAAACCGTCGCTCGAGTACCAATAAAACAACAAAAAAAAATCTACGGTCCAGATCCTTTAACATAAGTAGTGGTCAGGATCATTTCTGGCCCCACTTATCCTTTAGACCATTAGTATTCATTCTTTAGTTTTTATTTTAAAAACAAAAAACTAAACACATGAGATAACTATTTAATATTTAATTAAAAAAACTAAACACACGGAAACAAACAAACAAATTTCATTACCAAATTAAACCTAATCTCATCACTTTTCACTCACCTTTCCACCAAGCCACCGCTCAAGTAAAAATACAACAAATATTTTTTCTATTGTCCAGATCTTTTAACATAAGTAGGCAACAAATTTCAAAACCCGCAAGAAATGGGGCGGTTGTGTCATTCCCCAACCCGCAAACCCTCCCGGTAATTGTAAAATATGTATTTAAAAATATTTAAAAATAACACATACATATATATATTAAAACAAATATTTTTTCTAAGTTTGATATCTTATAATATAAGTGATGGCCAAAATCATTTCTGACCCCACTTATAACACCATTAATTATTTAGTTTTAATATTTTTTTTAAACAAAAAGAAACTAAGCACACGAGATAAATATTCATTATTTAATTAAAAAAACTAAACACACGGAAACAAACAAACAAAATTCATTACCAAATTCAACCTAATATCATCACTTTTGACTCACCCTTCACTCACTTCTCCACCAGACTATCGCTCGAGTACCAATAAAACAAAAAAAAATATACGGTCCAGATCTTTTAACATAAGTGGTGATCAGGATCATTTCTGGATCCACTTATCCTTTAGACCATTAATATTCATTCTTTAATTTTTAATTTTAAAAACAAAAAACTAAACACACGAGATAACTATTTAATATTTAATTAAAAAAACTAAACACACGGAAACAAACAAACAAATTTCATTACCAAATTAAACCTAATCTCATCACTTTTCACTCACCTTTCCACCAAGCCGCCGCTCGAGTACAAATACAACAAATATTTTTTCTACGGTCCAGATCTTTTAATATAAGTGGTGGTCAGGATCATTTCTGACCCCACTTATCATTTAGACCATTAGTTATTCATTCTTTAATTTTTTTAAATATACAAACTAAACACACGGGATAACTATTAATTATTTAATTTAAAAAAAAAAGTAAACATATAGAAACAAAAAAAACAAATTTCATTCCCAAATTAAACCTAATTTGATCACTTTTCGCTCACCCTTCATTCACATTTCAACCAATTCGCCGCTAGAGTATAATTCTCCACCATCTTCACACTCACTTTTCCAACAAGCCGCTCTTATGTACATGTAAACTGCCGCCGCTCGGGGACCATTCTCCACCATCTTCATACTCATCTTACCACTGAGCTGCTCTCCTGCACAAGAAAACCGCCGCTGCTCGGGGACCGTTTTCCACCATCAATTCAATACCATTCTCCACCATCTTCACTCACCTTTCCACCAATCCACCAACATGTACAAGAAAAATGTCGCCTCTCGAGGACCATTCTCCACCATTTTCACACTCGTCTTCCCACCAAGCTGCTCACCTGCACAAGGAAACTGCCACCACTCGGGGGCCGTTCTCCATCATCAATTTCAACAATGGTACTAAGACCGATTATTGCGAAATCATAGGCTATTAATACATAGCAGTACAACGTTATTCGAAGGGATAATACAGCAGTACACCATTGTTGGAAAATGAGTGTACATCGTTCTCCATCAATGATTGGAAGATGAGTGTATACCATTTTACACCATCGTTTGCAAAATTATAGGTTATTAATAAAGAGCAGTACAACGTTGTTGGAATGGATAATCAGGTCTAAGCGAGCCTACCGCTCAAGCACAAGATCGAAGATTATTGATTTGAGGAAACTAAGACCAATGATTCTAAAGAGAATAAAGAATCGGGCCAAGGACTATCTAGTTAATCCCATGATTCTCGTTGCCCAAGAAACCCTAAATGCCCAAACGTTCCTGTATCAATGCGTCTCCACCCTCCTCCACCACATCCCCTTTTAGGCTTGCAAGCAATTTTATCAATACCTTTTTAATTTATAATATTTTCTAAAATATCTTGTATTTATATTTAATAAGTATTCAACAGTTATAGCCGTAGAAAATTTTGTAAGTTATATATCTATATATACGTGTGTGTTATTTGTGCAATAACACGTGGGTATATTTACTAATTTTAGAAACACATGGATACATTCGAATGTTTCATACGACACATGGAACAATTGTGCAATTTTAACTTGAAAAAGAGATGTAATTTTGTGTTCTTTTATGTTGTAAAGTTTTGGTAGGATATAGAGCTTGATGGGTGGTTCAAATTGTGTTAATTCGTTTTGGCTCGCCTCTTCATATGATACGTTAACGTCTATGTATATATATTTGGAAGTGTGTTTCCCAATGGACTTCCACTAAGGTTTGATTTTTCATTATAGGTATTGTCCAGAAGTATATATCGACAAAAATGGTTATTTAATTCGAACATGTGGTGGCTATAGACGAAGCAAAAAGAACTAGCTTCACGCTTAAATGAAATTTTAGTCCCTGTCGAAACTTTTCGCTTGCATAACATGTTTGAAAATAGTCTCTTAAAGATGATTATTTGGCTGAAGAAGAACGTTCCAAGATACTTTCAAGGCTAAAGTTAGTGTTTTTCTTAATTTGATTCATTCAATTATTTAATGCATTTTCTGCAAAAAATCACTGTTTTCACGAAATAGCGGTCTCGACTTTATTATGACCATTGAAAGTTTTCACTGGTGTGAGAAGTGATGCGCTGAGAATAGCCTTTTACAGCTAGAGTGGGCAATTTTGTGTTAAGCTGCTTTTTTTTTTTGGATTGAGCAATTCCTTTTGTTAAATTATTTTACATTAAATATCTATTTGGCGCATCAACTATCAAAGAACCCAAATTAAGGTAAAAAGTTAATTTTTACCATTGAAACTCTAAAATTGATTTAATTATTAACCTAATCTCATCACTTTTACAATTTTTATAATTGTCTGAATTAATTATAATTATAGTCATGTTGTTTATTATCCTTTTATACAAATCCCACATTGGCCGTTTCATGACCCTAGGAAACCTTTTACCATATGAGAAGTGATGTGCTGAGAATAGCCTTTTACAGTTAGAGTGAACCAATTGGTGTTAAACTGCATTTTTTGAATTGTTTTGCAGTAAATATTCATTTGGAGCAACTACTGGGGATGGTCTTAGCTTTGGTAATTGTCTTTGTCGAGTAATGTTTTTAACCCTGTTCTTTTTTCGAAGTTCATCTGCAAATTTAATTAATTATTGATATTGTGTGAATTGATCGGGCCATCTCATCACTTTTCACTCACCTTTCCATTACTGAAGTGATAAAGGTTATGCTCATATAGTAAAGAATAAAAACGCGTTGAAGAAATTAACTCTTCCTGAAATTTACCAGCCTGAACATGATAATACTGTTGTAGAATGTTTTTCTTAATGTTTCAAATATTGAATGCTATTGATTTTGTTTTATATTTTTTTAACTTAATCGTTAATGAGGTTGAAGTATTCATATTCAAGGTCTTCCATATTGGCACTAACTGCTAATGTAGTACAAAAACTATGGAAATGAACTGAAGACTAAATGGAACACAACTGGACTGGTATTAATTAATTTGGTAGTAGTGATTCTTTCAATAATAACATTTTTCTATCAAATTCGAGAAATTCAAGGTAGAATTCAGTTGACAAGTTGTGTTTTATACTTTTGATTCCTTTGCTAACTTTAGTGTGGCTAATATTTTTGCCTAAAAATATATTCAGGTATAATGAAAGATCATTTGTCTTGACATCTTCTATTAAAAAAAGTTAGGAGATGGTCTTTTAGTTGTGAGTCACATGTGGCCATAGTCAACCCGGATTAGCTACGCAATCAGAAGTCGATGAACCTAAAGTAAGATAAAAAGTTGATTTAGTTTTTAACGTGGCAGTAACTAAGTTTTACCATAAATTAGTTTAACTTTTCACTAAAATATTTTATTTAAAAACTTTCCTTAAAACATTTTTTTAAGGAAAGCGTTTAGCATAAACTTTCCATAATTTATTTTTAAAAATTTAATATATTATCGTTTATCAAATTAGATAATCTATTTTAAATCTATATCAAGAGTATTAAAATAATTTTTAAAAACTTACCTAAATTTTTTTCAAAAAACTTTATTTTTTTCAAAATAGTTTACCATATAATGTTTTCATTTAATTTACCTATATAGTTTACCTTATAAAGTTTACATTTAAAAACTTACCTAAAATTAAATAGTTTACCATCCATTAAATATCCTACAAAATATTTTTTTTTCCCTTATTTGATTTACTTTCCGTATACACTCAAATACTCTCATATCTCACATTCTTACTGTCCCTCTAAAAAATGGTTAGTATTTGTCTTTCTTTACATATTTATTATTTTTATTTTTGAAATATTAACTCGACGTTTGATGATTACAAAATATTCAAATTTTGTTTTATATGATAAGATTTACTCATTCAAGATAACTATTTAATAGTTACATGATTTTAAATTTTGTTAATATATAATAACTAATATACAATGATGTTACTGGTACGCAGATTTTATTAGAACTAAAACAACAAAAATGATTATGTACAAGAGTCCAAGAGTTGTGCAGTAATTAATTTTTGTATTTACTTTGTGATATGTATAAATATTTGCTAAACAATACTATTTTCTCAGACTAACAGAAATCTCATGAAAACCGTAAGATAACCTATTTTATATTCATTACGTATTTTGGTTATGTATATTGTTTTGAAGTGTAATTGTGAATTCAAAATGTAGGTTTAATTCTTTCAATCAGAATATGTGATTGTTACATTAATGGACAAGGAGAACTTTTATCGATTAAAATCACCACAAGTAAGAAATAAATCGAACAATTCTTTAGTATAAGTAAAGTTCATTTGAATAATAATGATTTTGAATTATAGGTAGAATTGTAAGCAAATTATGGATGATTGAAAAAAAAAAACGTGTGCCTAGATGAGAATACAATCACATGGTAGAATTATTCGTAGGTTTATAGTTACATAATTTATAGTATTTGTAATACATATTACTTAATTAAATCTTGACCCAAAAAAAAACTTAGTTGAACTGTTTCAAATAAGCAGGTTATTGTCGTGGTTTCTCAAATCGAGCAATATGTGTATGTTGATATATCCATGTGTTGTAGAGTTATGAGATGGATGCACAAAAAACAAAAAAACAATATTGAAATTATTTAAGAAAAAGACATTTAGTAGTTATGAGCAATCTCATATTCATGTCATCTCAATTATTTGAGGTTTTTATTTTTGATTACAAATAAAAATATATTTTGATTAAATGATATATAGTTTATGTAGTTGTTTGTGCAAAATGCATGCTGTTTTTTTTTTCTTGGTTGAATATTATTAGTTTATTTCTAGCTCAAAAATTGTTTGTTTATCATAAATTATATTTATTTTTTTATATTTTTATTTGTTTTGCCTTTAATTTTGAATTTTGTATTTTTTGTAAATCTAGAGACACCATCCATTATTATTTGATCTACCTTTTTTAGAATAAGATATCTACTTTTATTGGTTGATTTATAATCAATTATTAAATAAATTTCTTCAATACGAAAAATATCTACATTATATACGGAAATATAACAAACTAACCATAAAAAAGTCTTCTAAATTTCTCAACAATTTTTTAAATTCAAAAATTTCTATAAAGTATAATACAAAATTGCACTATGGGTCTATGTAACAATATTTTGGAATTGTCCGAATTTTTCGAAATATCTTCGAACACAAATATATATATTTTTACAAAGTAAAAGGTATGCTATAGTCTAATGGCCATTAGCCATATAATATGTATTATTCTTTTTTCAATGGCTTTTTATATTTATTTATCAAATACTTTAACATTTTAGATCAAAACTTTAACATTGTATTAAATACAAATAAAGTGTACCATACTACCATTCAATCTTAGTTGTACAATTATTTTCACATAAATATAAAAAATTAAACGATCAAACATAATAATGGATCATTTTCATCATTGAAATGTTGAGATTATCCTTCCCTATACTTTTTCTTAGCCTTTCATACTAAATAATCTAATACCATAGGCAACCTTAATTTTGGTACTCGTATGTTCCTTGATAGTCATATAATGTTTGGCTCGTATATTTTTTTATTATATTCTTGTTTTAATTTGTCTCGTAACCCACGGGTTGAACCCAACCCCTACGGAGATTTAAAGAACGGGACAGGACTGTTGTGGAGAAGAACAATGTCGAACGAGATGGATTGTGGGGCTCAATTTTTTTTTTCAGGGATAGGTAAATCTGCTTCAAAACCTCCCTAGACCATATGATGCTTTTGAAATTGATAATTTTTTGTCTGGTTTTTTTTTTTTGGTTTTCGGTTCGGTTATTGCATACTACATTGAATAGAACCGGAATTTTCGGATTTTGAAAAATTAAAACCAAACTAATTGGTTTTTCAGTTTGGTTTTCTAGTTAATAAATCCCATGATGTTTCATGCTTCTCATAACAAAAAGTTTTTTATGTCTTTGTCTTGCCATGTTAGAGTCTGTAAGAAAATTTGAGCAAAAGAATAATGTCATAGACTCTAAGGCTTTAACAACTTGAAGAAGATGCATAGATAATACATTCAAAAAACTAACATGTTTTTGCACAACACAATTTATACAGAAATCTTTCTAATATGATAAAACTGCTTCATAATCATATTTCATTGCATTCCTTTAGTGTTGTAGTATGTATACTTAAAGTTCAACAAGTCTATAATATGTTGGGACTTTATTTATTAGTTTTATATACCATTAGGCATATTACATATGGATCAAAAAAGCATGCTTAACTATACAATAATCTATACTAATTCCGAAACTTCCACCACTTCTTCTTTAACTTGAAATCAGATGGAAGCAAATCTGCAATATTGAGATTTAAATTAGTACCAAACTAATATATATATATATATATATATATATATATATATATATATATATATATATATATATATATATAGATTAGTTACCTCCTTGAGGATATATTGAGTTATAGTGAACTTCTGCCCAGAAACTCAAGTAAACCACTGAACAAGAACATAACCACAATTTAGTATCAATAAATTGGACACAAAAATCAGAGACATTATTATTATTATTGTTATTATAATACTCCCTCCATTCCTTAATAATTGACTCTTTAGAGTTTTTCACACATATTAAGGAGTCTAAAAAGTAGGAAAAAATTAGTTTAATATGACTAAAATATCCCTACTTTTAAGAAAGAGAAAATTAAAAAATTTTAAGAATGAGGGTAAAAGAGGAAAGAGGTCATTTAATTTGTATTGAAACTTGAAATGTGACATATATTATGGAATAAATTATATTGGTTAAAGAGTCAATTAAAAAGGAATGGAGGGAGTATGTAGTAAAAGATTTACTTTACCTCTTTCAGACTTTTGGATCTTTGGGAGGATCTCTATGTAACACGTGTCTTTAAATGAAGTTAATACAAGTATTTTTACACCATACTGTCAAAACACACATTCATAAAACATAACTCATATAAATAAAATCTAACATTAAAACAAGGCGAAGAATATAAATAATTAATAGTTCAGTAAAAATAAATTTTACTTTACCGAATCTGCAGCCGCTTGTAAAGTAACATGATCTCCCCATTCTCCGCTTCTGAATTTAATAAGTTTAGTAAATATATATATATATAAATCCCGAAGAAAAAAAAAGGTAAAAGAAACAGTTATTACTTGGGTATGCGCTTTAAATAGTCAGCATATGCCATAGGAACATACCCTTCATATATATCTGGATGAGCTTTAAGCTGGCATGCATAAAAAAATTGAAAAGTATAATATAAAAACATATTTTTAGAATTGATAAAAATGGTTTATTACCTGATTGACAACTTGTTTTCTCACAATTTTGTGGTGCTCTGGTGTTCGATAAATTTGATCAGATAAAGCACGGAACTGAGTATATAAAGATTTTATTAGATACCATTTTATTCTTAATGTGTGACACATTTTGAATCAATATTTAATTAGATGCGAACCTGGCAATTTCCATCTCCTGCAACTTTATGCTCAATTAAGTCATATAATTGCAATCTGAAAAGTATGTGTTATATATTATTTACAACCCGATAATTTAAAGAGATCTGGCTCATTGAAATCATAATAAAATGATTTATTTAATTTCTACTTTGAGGTGTTACATGTACCTATCTATTAGTCTTTGGTGATCAGAAGTTGCTTCATCTATTGAAGGTATATCTCCATTAATTCTAGGAATATGCTGCAAAAAACAATCTATATGAAATCTATCATACTAATTTGTAAAACATTTACTTTATTCAGAGAGTAAAAGTTATACTTACGGGAATAGGAACCATTTGGTTTAATCTTTTACCTACTTCACCATCAAGTTCAAACTCATCAGCTATTTCAAGTGTATAACAATAATCTTCTCCTTCATATGATCTATCTCCAGGACTAGAATATGTACTCGAAACTTCCACATCTTCAGACTCTTCATAACTAGGTTCTTCACCTACAAAATCCGAAGATTATTATACAAGGAAATGTCTCGATAGCAAAAACAGATCATTAAAATACCTGTATAATAGTTTCTTACTGGGCTATGCCAATTTTGAGGTTCAGTTTGTAAATATCCTTGAGACGAAGCTTCGGCAATTGATAATTGCATTAATTCTTCTTGAAGAGCATGAGCAATATATACATCATTTTCGGTATTGTTATATCCAGTGTCATAATGATTATTATCTTCAACATAGTTTTCATGACAGATTTTCATATTATGTTGTGTATTATCACCGTAGTAATTAGAACTGAATAAATTGTCTACATCGAGAAAATTAAATCCCCAACGAGCAGCATCTGATTCTGGCTCATACATGTTTATCTTATTCAGGAATTTTTCCAATTAAGTTATGTGCATCCCTACCATAAGAACTGAACCCCTTTAGAATTTAATTAGATACAACTTGTCAGAAATAGAATATGAAATGTGTCTTTCCTTTTTCCCTAATTGATCAAATCCTCAAGAATTTCTGACAACTTTATTTATATATACCAAGTATTACTAATTAAACAAATAGTACTAGAGAAAATACAAAAAATCTCCACCAACACACATCTATATTTGCTTCATATGTACTAGACCACACAAAAACAGATAAATAGATGTCAATTATTTCCATTTTCTAGTAAATTTACAATTCAAATTAAATTCGAAACTTTAGCATTAATGAATTCCAAAATCAATTTAATAAACTAATGAAATAAATCTTGAACTAAGAAACTATATGAATAGTGGACAAAAATGGAAAAACTCGACAAAGAAATTAACTCACCTTGAATTCAATACTAGTACGCATGTGAAATGTATAACTGTGTATTTATATATAAATTGTGTGAATATTGCGATGAGAGAGTTGATATAATTGACTATTGAATCAAAGAGGCAATTTGACCAAAAAATAAATAAAAAATAAAGAGGGCAAGTGGAAGGATTTGAAGGGTCTTTTAAATTTATGTAGAGCTGAAGTTTTGCTTAAACAAAGGAAGATACAGTATATAAGGAATTACTTTGGCATGAATTTAGGCTGCGTATGAACAGCTTTTCGAAGGCTTTTGTTGAAGAAGAAAGTATAATTTTTAAGTCACACGTCTTTCCTTTGTTTTATGTAGAGATAATAACACATAGGGTCTTGACTACACCCCCCTCTTCAAGTTGGGGACCCTGCCTAGAGCCTTTTAGTCTAAAGACCTCAGAAACTTTTTAACACATGAAACCCAAAACCCCTGTTACCTTTCTACCCTCAAATGTTTTTTACAATCATATATATAGTCTTTTCCACACTCTCTCTCTTGTAAATTGCATGAGCTCATTTTACTACTCTCTTTCTTCATTTTCGTGAGCTCTATTTTAGAGCTTTCCATATTTATTTTATATCATCCCTTTCGATTTCAACCTTCCTCTGTTGTGTTTATAGATTCATCACGTCTTCATCGTATCATTGTCTCTTTATTTTGCAGTTTGTTCTTCGTTATAAGGTTTGTTTCCAATCTATTAACTTTGTTTTCTCAGAGATTCATATTTGTTTATGTTAATATTGCTTTCTGCAAAGTAATAGCAATGTTTAATCCAAATATTTAGTATATCTCGTATTATATGTCTAATTTTTCCATTTAAGCAATGATTTCGTGAATATATCATCTTTGTTTTACAGTTTTTTAATCTTTTTCTCGTGTGTTTCATGGTAGATTTGTTCATGTTTTGTTTGTTATGGCATATATTCATGTCATTTTACGTGTTTCTTTCATTGTTTTTCCATTATAACGTTAGTGTTCTTCGATCTGAGATTTTTAGGGTTTATCACAGCCGCTGCATGCATGAAAGTACAGTACTGTACGAATACTCTCTGTTTTTTGAATTTCTGAGAGTACTCACTGTTTTTCAAATATACAGAGTGTTCCATATGTTACGCTCTTTTCAGCGTATTGTACGGGTTTCTGGTTGGTGTAGTACTCTCGGTTTGTCTTAGCGCTCTTGTTTTTATAGAGTACTCTCTGTTTGACATAATACTGTACGAATACTCACTGTTTTTTGAATTTCTGAGAGTACTCACTGTTTTCATAGAGTACTCACTGTTTTTATGGAGTACTATTATCTGGTCAGAGATACTCCCAGATTTAAAGAATACTCACTGTTTTTATAGAGTACTCACTGATTTTATGGAGTACTCTTAGTTTGACAGAGTACTCCCAAGTATAGAATACTCTTAGTTTTTATAGAATACTCTTAGTTTTATAAAATACTCTGAGATTTATAGACAGCGAGTGCCCATCTTACTGTTACAATTCCATAGAGTAATCTAAGTTGTATATTTCTTGTGTTTAATCACTGTCTACCATTTTCTGTGACAGTTAATATGATTCAAGATGTGCTTGTCGTGTTCAAGATGGGAAATGATCAGATTTTCCTCCCTTTTCAGCAGCTCAATGGCATTAACTCAGTAAAGAAGTTTGTTCAGTCTAGGTGGCCTCAGCTATCTAAAACTGCTGTTACTTCTTATACTATAGGGGATTATAAAGACTCCATGCTTGAAACTGAATCAGATTTTTGCACAATTAAGTGGATTCTTGGACGTGGTGTGTTTGACAAGGTTTATATTTATGTTACTGATTCCAGGACCCCCTCCTTCAACAATGTATCCTCTCCAGAATCACATGGCATTACTAAACCTATCGCCGCTGAACCTATTCAGTCTGTTGTTGCCTCTACCCCTGATCCAGCCTATTTTATTCACGAAAAGAAGGCTATGTTGAGTGATTCTTGGAAACTTGGCTTACAAGGTGTTGGACAGTGTTTTGTGGGTGGTGCTGAGCAGTTCCGTTCCGTTCTTTGCAAGCAAGCTGCCGTTGATGGGTTCGATTTCGACTACATTCATAATAATAAGAATTCTCGCATAAGCGCTCAGTGCTACTACAAGGTCGAGTCGGGTTGCAAGTGGTATATATACGTATCGCGTGATAAGTCAAACGGATTTTGGTATTTGCGTACATATAGGAATAATCACACGTGCGGTCATGTTTACAAGAAAACCTCACACTCCCGGTTGGATTCTTCCATTCTCAGTCGTGTTATTTACGATGAACTTCGTTCTAAGCCAGCTTCCAGGCCTAGAGAGATTCAGTCTGTCTTAAAGGAGAGTTATGGTTTCGATGTATCGTACAAAACATCTTGGTCTACTATCAATAAGGCCAAGGACAATCTATACGGTGATATTGGATCTTCATTCAATCGTTTGCAAGCTTACTTTGAAAAGCTCCAGAATCTTGATCCGAATACTGCGTTCTCGGTTCAGTGCGATCCTGAATCCCGTGTATTTCACAGATGTTTTTTCGCATTTGGTGGGTCCATTGCTGGTTTTAAGTCTTGTCGCCCCATGTTATTTCTTGACTCTACTCACCTTAAGTCCAAGTACAAAGGCTCGTTATTTGTTGCTACTGCAAAAGATGGAGATCAAGGTATTATATTAACATATTTATTGTTTTCATGTTATTCATTAATTTCTATTACTCTTTATGTACTTTTGTTTTTTTTGTCCTTGTCAGGGTTATTCCCTGTTGCTTTTGGCGTTGTTCCCGGTGAGGACACCGACAATTGGACGGCATTTCTTCAGTTTTTAAAGCCCCTTGTCGAGGGTCGCCCTCTCACGTTGATATCAGACCGCCACAAGGGTCTAGTAAATGGTGTTAGGGATGTTTTCCCTCAAGATAGTCACGGTCATTGCATTAAACATATAGAGAAAAACCTCAGACTTGCTATTTCCGGCACTACCTTTTACCGTGACAGGATGGTGTATCTGCTCAAGCAAGTCGCGCATGCTCCTACGGTTGCACATTTTGATCAACAGATGGCTAAATTCCTGCTTGAAGGAAAGAAGCCGGTCAAAGATTTCCTAAAGGGTTTGCCAAGGGAAAACTATGCGAATGCTTATTTCCCTGGTAGACGATACGGTGAGATGACTTCTAATGCAGTCGAGTCGTTTAACTACTGGATATTAGGTCAAAGGGGACTTCCTGTTTGCGAGCTAGTTGACTCTCTTCGGGTTAAGTTAATGCAGTGGATTTATGAACGATCTTTAAAGTCATCCAAATGGACTTCACCACTATGCCCGGCTATTATGGAGCTTTATAACACTAATGTTGGTCTCAGCTGCACTTGGACCTTTAAACAATCAACACCTTCTTTGTTCCAAGTCGGCTCAAATCCAATCATGGTGGTAGATATAGATGCCCGTACCTGTTCTTGTTGTCAATGGCAAGAGCTCGGCTTCCCTTGTCAGCATGCTTTATGTGCACTATCTAGTGTATCTGTTCGTGATCCGTTCGTTTATGTAGAGTCATACTTTCACACTTCATCATACCAGAAAACTTATGCAAATAGCATACCTCCTATGTCTACCTTTCAAGTTGAAGTCCCTGTTCCCGAATCTCAGATTATTCTTGCTCCTGAAGTTAGGGTTCAACCTGGTAGGCCTCAGACTAAGCGCTTTCGTTCATGCACCGAGAAGGTTGTCCGTCCAATTCGTTGTACCAATTGCAAGAAGGTGGGACACAATAAATCTACTTGTCGAGCTCCACCCAAATGATAATTCAACTACTGTTTTTTTTAATCTGGAATCATGTTTATTTATCTTCTTGTTAAACGTTTTTTTCACTCCTTGGTGCCTTTGTTCTTTTTCTGCAGTTATATGTCTTTAAGTTGTAGTGTTTGAATTTGTCTGAATCATGCCATTATTGTTATACTCTTTAATATTTGTTGAATTTGATTTTATTTGTCGTAGTACTACTACTCTATACATTTTTGATTCATAATCTATGAATCTATACGTCTGAATTAAAACACTATTTTATACTTCGTTAATATTTTTATGCATATAATATATAGAGTACTCTATACATTATACAGAGTACTCTATATAATATATAGAGTATTCTATATAATGTATAGAGTACTCTATACAATGTATAGAGTACTCTATATAATGTATAGAGTACTCCATATAGTATACTGAGTATTCTCTATATATGAATTAACTCTAATTATACTCCTATTAATAATATATATAATAGTACGAGTACTCTATCTAATTGTAGGATTACTCTATTACTCACACATTTGTCGGAGTACTCTCTATTTTTTCTCGGAGTACTCACACATTTTAACAGAGTACTTTCTATTTTACTCGGAGTACTCTCTATTTTACTCGGAGTACTCATTCATTTGACTGAGTACTACAAGCTTTCAATCTTCATGCAATTTTTAACTACAAAACAATCAATAAAATACCAAAACCCTGTTTCATTCATACTTCATATCAAGTGCTTAAAACATCCAAAAACATCCAAAAAACCAAATTAAAGTTCCAAAACCAACCAAGTACTTATCAAACTTACATAAAAACCCATCAAAAAAGTCTAAATAAAAGTCTAAATCTGAAATCAAAATCCTCCCAACACTCTTTACAAAATAAATTATCGATGATTAATCAGTTAAGAACGTTTCCCCTTGTTTATGCATTGTGAATACTTGCTGCGCAACAATTTCCTAATAATCATTGCTCGTCCTTCGTTAATATATTTTTGAATGTATGTCCTCTGTTTTATCACCCCGGTCCGATAAAATGCATAACACCAGAGGATTACAAAAACTCCGCAGTCTACGCTTCCTGGTTCTTGTTCAACACAATCTACATTGGTCATTATATATCTATCTTCTTTTCCTGGTTTTATCTTCCTCAAGACATTTTGTACCAAGAATTTTCTATACTTTGCTGCGGTTTGCTCTGTCTTTGAACCAATTGACTCTGGATTTTTCGGTTTGATTGAGTTATAATGGTAAAATTCTTTATTATCCCTGCTGTACACTAACAAACTCCAATGTCCACAGCTATCATCTTGAACAAACACAGGTAATAGGGTGAATGCATAATCTTGGCTATTTTTATAGAATGGTTCTGCAATATAAATCTTACATGCTTCAACGTCTTCATAATCGATCAAACTCTGCAATAAAATTGAAATGTTTAAAAAAAAATTCATAAAGATAGAGTACTCATAATAAAATACAGAGTACTCTATGTTTTGTTAATTAAAAACATAGAGTACTCTGAGTTTTCCAATAATAAAAAAATAGAATACTCATACAAAACTTCAGAGTACTCACAGTTTTGTTAATTAAATTCTTAGAGTTCTCGCAATTCATAGAGTACTCTCAGATTTGTTTAGTAAATTCTTAGAGTACTCACAGTTCTACTTCATTAAAACACAGAGTACTCACTACTTTATTTTACAAAATGAAAATTCTGAGTGTACTTACCATGCTCATCGCACTCTGGTGTGTCACACCATACTTCCCTCCTTTGACTCCATATTCTTCTTGTACCATTTTTAACATAGCATCAATTACCTGCAAAATGAATCAATCACATACTCAATGTCCAAGTTTTTATTTTTGTATCTATATGATCATATTTTAATTTGTTTACCTGTACTTCAATCATTCCTTTTTGCGCAACAGCAAAAGCATCTTTTCCTGATACTAATAATTCATTCTCTTTATCCCACCATATAGCATCTCCCAAGTTTTCTTCTTTTATTTGCAAAAGAAAATTATAATCCTTCTCATCTACTGTGTCTTCACCATTCCACTGTTGTTTTTGATTAATTTGTCCCCCTTCATCTGTGGTTTTCTTATTCAAACCTGCATCCTTTTCCTTATCTTTTTCTTCAGCATTTGCCGTTATTTTTTTTACAATCACTTTCTTTTTGGTTGTTTTTTCCACCACCCCTTCTTTTGGTTTCATTGTTACTTTCACTCTTTTGGTTCTTGGTTCTTCTACAAAATCAGAATCCACACTTTTAGCGGCAGCTGCTGCACGGTTATTTTTCTTGACATTTCTCTCTATCGACCCTGGAGTCGCTAATCTATACGATCTTCTTCGTTTATTAATCGTTTTTACTTCACCAACCAACTCCAAATCAGAATTAGTCCCCTCCTTATCCTTATTCACCCCTTTCTTTCCACCCTCTTCAACACCTTCATTTTCATTACTCTCCAACAATTTTGCCGCAGCTCTAAGGTTTTCACACTCCGTCTTGTACTTTTCTAGTTCTTCCAGGCTTTCGTTGTACCACTCGCTTATTTCTTTATGCTCCTTGTCCTTCTTAATGGATTCATTCTCCAACTTCTCCTTATCCTCCTTCAGCTTTTCATTCTGCCCCCTCAGTTTATTTATTCGTCCTTCTTGGCTCACAATCGCGTCCTCCAACTCCTTACTTCTAACTTCTTCTTTATTCACCTGATTGCTCAATGTCTCCACTATCTGCACCACTACAGCCTTTTCTTTTTTCAGTGTTTCTATACAAGCCTTCATCTCTTCATAGTTTGAAACCTTTTTCTTGTATTCATCCCTTTCCTTTTTCAGACCCTCGACCTCATCGATTAATTCATTTTTTTCATTTCCTAATTCAACCAACTTTTCCCTCAAAGATTTAACAACTGGATCTGCAGAATCTTTACCTTCTTCTATTTCACCGTTAAACCTCAATCTGATTGTTCCAGCCTTATGAATCACCATCCCCACCGTGTTATCCAAATCTGTTTCTTCTTCTTTGCTCAAACTCTCTTCTTTTTGAACAGCTATATCATTTTTTTCAACTTCCTCACCCCCTCTCGGTGGGCCATCGTCTATGTAGTCATATATCTCCATCTCTTCCTCCTCACTACCACAAGATTTATCCATGTCCGTAACACTCGGCTCTCCTTTTTTTTTATTTGAATCCTCATCCCCAACCACTCCAATATCTTCATTATTGTTTGATAACTTACTCTCTCCCCCTACTTGTTCTGTTTCCTCAGTTTCCATTACTCCAACAGCTTCGTTGTTTTTGGATACACTCTCATTTTTGTCACCTTCACGATTAACATCATCCATTACTCCATCCCCATTATCATTCATCCAACCATCAACGTTGACGTCTTCATCATCTGAAACTCGTTTCCCATCATTCAAATCTCCAGATTTCTGTAGATTGTTATCTCCATCCCTTCTTTCTTTCTCAACCGTCCCACTACACTCTCCTTCATTTCTTTCTATTGCTTCTTCATTGTTGTTTTCACGCTCATATACCAGCCATCCCTCTTCAACAGCACTTGGTTGTATCTCCTTCCTTCTTACCTGCGTATTTCAGTCATTCAAGTTCAGAGTACTCACAATGTTTACAAAAAAGTGAGAGTACTCACAACTTTTTAATGAAAAAGAGTGAGTACTCACAACTTTTATTAAAAAGTCAGAGTACTCATAGTTTTAAAGAAAAACACAGAGTACTCATCGTTTTTAAAGAAAATCTTAGAGTACTCACAGTTTGTAAAGAAAAACTGAGAGTATTCACGTTTTTTTATACACTAAAACTATGAGTACTCTATATAACTACGAGTACTCTCTATAAAAAAATAAAAATATATTCAATAACCTTGTTCTTCTTCACTGATTCCAACTTGATTTTGCTTGCTCCCAACCTGAACTCCCACTTTAGACATCTAGGCACTGCATTTTCTTCATCTTCTTTCAATCTTCCAATATCTTTAACACGTTCAAAAAGCCATGGCTACAAGAAAAAAACATTATATTACATTGTTTTTCTCTAACATTTTTATATAAATTTAAATACATTCATCTTACCAACAAAACAAACAACCCCCCCTTTACTCGCGATGTATCTGTACATTTTCTTATAGACCGAAATATGTAACTGCGCATTTCTCCAGCCCAATTGTAATCTTTTAATCTATCTAGGTCCTCGCAGATACTTATGTGTAACTGCTTGGACTGGTAATGTCTTTTCGATAAACACAACGATGTTAAAGTGTATATGGACAACAACTTTGCAATGTCTTCACGCGCCTCTAACGTTAGTTCCTTACCTTCAAACCTTTTTATTACTCCTGCTATTTTGCCACTTAAAATTTTCAAATTGACTTTTTCAGAACTTCCAAACATCCTTCTATACCAACTAGACCTACTGTTCCCATCAGTTGTAATTTGCTTTGGCAAATGATCATGTCCACATTCTATGCCTAAGAGTATTTTTATTTCCCTCTCCGTTATTTGAATTTCTCTTCCTCCAATGACAAAACTACTACTTACGGTAGAATAGCTGTCTAAAACTTGTTTAATTAGCACGTCTGATTTCTTCAAAGCCGTATATTTATCCCTTCTGTCATACAATCCTTTCCAGAGCCTGTAAAACGGTGTCCTTTTGCACTCTGATAAGTGGCTTTCTGTCATTCCAGGAATCTTCATGATTCCTAATAATCCATTGATGTTTGATCTGTATTGGATAGCCTTCTTTTTATTCTGTACATGGCTCAACAATATCAAGATTGAGAGTACTCTAAGTTTCTAATCACAAATAATAAAATACTCTCAGTTTTCGTAAACAAACTCAGAGTACTCTGAGTTTTTACTACACAAATAAAAAAGTACTCTTCGTTTTTTACTACAAAACTGTGAGTACTCTGAGTTTCTTGTATTGAAACTAAGAGTACTCACTATTTGTTTATAGTTAAAAAACTTAGCGTACTCATAACGCAATAAAACACAGAGTACTCCAGAATAAACAGTGAGTATTCCAGAGAATCATCCAAGTACAGAGCAAAAAACTAAGAGTACACATGCAAATAAACAAAACCCAGAAAAGCATCATCATATTCATATCAGAGCAGAGAGTATAGATTCATAAACTAAGAGTACACTTGCAAAAACTACAAATCACAGATTATCAAGCCATAAACTAAGAGTATACATGCAAAAACTTCAAAAACCCAGTAAATCAGTGAGTATTCATATCAAAACATGGAGTATCGAGCAATAAACAGTGAGTAAACAGTCAAAAACTACAAAACCCAGAAAAGACGCTTCATATTCATATCAAAACATAGAGTATTTCAACAAATCTGTAGAGTATTGAGCAAATAACAGAGAGTATAGAGCCATAAACTAAGAGTACACATGCAAAAACTTCAGAAACCCAGTAAATCAGTGAGTATTCATATCAAAACATGGAGTATCGAGCCATAAACAGAGAGTAAACATTCAAAACCCAGAAAACCAGAGAGTATCGAGCCATAAACTAAGAGTAAACATTCAAAACCCAGAAAACCAGAGAGTATCGACCATAAAACCTTGAAAACAAACCCAAATCACAAAAACCCATTTCAAACCTTCTTAGTTTCGCCGGAATCGTTGTCAGATTCATCGCTACTCATCGTTTTGTTATTGATTTGATAGAGTTTTTGCTTTCGGCTGTTGAATTAGGAGAGAGAAACGAGAGGATTAGGAGAGAGAAACGAGAGCGTTTTTTGGAAACTCAATCGAGCGAATCTGAGGAGAATGGAGAGAGAATCAGAAATATGAGAGTATTTATACCCCAAGGGTAGAAAAGACAATTGTCAAAATTCAGGTCCCTAAGAAGAATGCCATTTCAAAAACTACTCTATAGAGAAGACAATTAGTCTCCAAGACCCTATATATAATTCACCCTTTTATGTATTACTACTCCTTAGATGTCTAATTTTAGCATCTACCGTTTGAGAAAAAGAGTTTCTTACGCGTTTTTATGCTTTTGAGACGATTACATATCGAACAAAAGAAAAAGAAAATGAAAATGTTTGCATATTTTTTGAAAACAAAACAACAATTAACCATTCCTATATAAAATTTCTTCAGACATGACATTGGTAATCCTATGCGACGGATTGGTGGCTCCGGCCTAACATTCTTTGCTAGTTTATCTGCTTGAGATATGCCTGAAAGTTGGATTTTCTAGTTCGCTATTTACACCGGCCTAAATCTGTTGTGTTATGTTTGTATAAACCAGTAAAATAATATAGGAACTAATGCATAAATAAAATAAAAGTAAATAATTAAATAACAATAATTAAATAACTTTACTTATCGAGACTCGGATTGGATCCGATGTCTTTAAGGTATTTAGGTCACGTACATGTGTCTTACGTTTGTTGGCTTCAACCTCCAGGATACAACGACAAAACTATTCAAAAGAAACTGACACACGAATTCTTAAGAATTTCAACGAACTTAATAATGCTACTTCTTTCTATGTCTCTCTTATTATTTTAATGCTAATTAATGAAGAAAATGGTTTAGTTGGCCAACTATTTATAGAAAATGAAAAGGTGGCTTGCCAAAGGTTGTGATGTTTCATTTTGGAGTTACATTGTATTAATTTAAGATACACCGTTTACTTAAAAGACCAAAAAACTTGGGCTGGTCCAAATGGTACGAACCTAAGGCCCAAAAGCCCAACAAAGATAATGGTCCAGGTTCATACCCCCAACAAAGCCCACAAAGCTAATGGTCCAGGTTCAACCCTACCTAAGGCCCAACAAAGCTAAGCTATGGACCTAAGGCCCAAAGCCCAACAAAGCCTTTTTTTTTCTTTCTTTCTTTGTTATTTAAAAAAAAGAAATAAAATAACATATATATATATATATATATATTTCTTTTAATTTCTCCAAATTACATGACTCAATTTCTCATTCAATTTCAAATGATTTTAACCAAGTGAATATATTAAGTTAATCTTCACAAGTTGAGTAAACGTATTAATATCCGAATCATTTCATTAAATTGAGTCACCGACTAACATCGTAAACATGGTCAACACTTGGGTAGAATCCCATTTGTCCAACAATCCCCACATGAATGAAAATTGACTAACCACCTTAAAATATTATGCAAAAGAATGCTAAACACTTGAGAGAGAGTGAGAGAGAAGCGTAGAAGAATACTACATCGAGAAAGGTAGCTTTTGGCCTTGAACCTTCTGTAGTAAGAGCTATCGGATTTACTTGCTTACTAGTGAACGTGATGTCTTGAACTATTCAGCTTTTGTGTAAACCAAGACAATAGAACTTACATAGTATACTTCCAAACATTATTTGGTTCTCACGGTTGTGTCCATTTACGGCCCTGGACAACTCCTGGTATTTCATGAATAACCGTCGGAGAATTTCGCCTTTAAAATTCTCGTAGGGCGGCCCTAGCCATGTTATTCATATAGGTGGTCTCTTGTCGAGAGTATTCTGCATTACTCTATCTTATGTTATCTAAGATACAATAACCATTAAAAGTTTAACTTATCCTTCACTTTTACAAGTAGCACTGTTTAATTTTGTCCTAGGAATGGTTTGGGGAGGTCTCCCCACAGTGCGTCGCACCAAGTTGCAGTTTCATGATTCAGTTTTCCCTTTGAACCTAGATTGTGGGATCTCCACTCTGCTAGGTAGGGTTTCCATCATGGCAACTCATCTTTCGTAGGCTTAAGACCCATTCCCCTTGACAACACTCGCACTTGCTCTCTTTGTAGACCTTTGGTCAGTGGATCCACTATATCATCCTTTGATCGAACATAATCAATTGTGATAATTCCGTTTGAGAGCAATTGTCTAACGGTATTGCGTCTACGACGTATGTGTCTAAACTTACCGTTATACATTTAATTTAGTGCCCTACCAATGGCACTTTGACTATCGCAATGTATGCAGATAGATGACACATGCTTTAGCCAATTAGGAATATTCTCTAGGAAATTCCAAAGCCACTCGGCTTCTCCAGCAGCTTTGTCTAAAGCTATAAACTCAGATTCCATAGTGGATCTGGCTATGCACGTTTGCTTAGTGGATTTCCAAGACACAGCAGCTCCTCCTAACATGTAGGCAAATCCACTTGTGAATTTTGAGTTGGTGGAGTCTGATATCTAGTTTGCATCACTGTATCCTTCTAGTATAGCTGGATATCCTGTGTACAACAACCCTTCGTTCATAGTGTATCTATGATACCTTAGAACTTTTACAATAGTAATCCAGTGGTTCTTCCCCGGATTATGTGTAAACCTACTTAGCTTGCTTACTTCATGTGCTATATCTGGCCTAGTGCACTTCGTTAAGTACATGAGACTCCCAATAATCCGAGAGTACTCCAACTGGTTGATCATATCACCAGTGTTCTTAGCAAGATGTAAACTTACATCAACAGGTGTCTTGGCGATATGTGTGTCGCCATTACTAAATTTGTTTAATACTTTCTCAATATAGTGTGACTGAGATAGTATAATACCTTCAGATGTTTGGAGAATCTTGATACCCAAAATAACATCTGCAAGGCCTAGATCTTTCATGTCAAACTTACTTGAAAGCATCCTTTTGGTGAATTTAATCACATCATTGTTACTTCCAATGATTAACATATCATCCACATATAAACAGACAATGACATATCCAATCTCATTTCGTTTTACATAAACGCATTTGTCACATTCATTAATCTTGAAATCATTCGAGATCATGAATCTATCAAATTTGTCATGCCATTGCTTCGGTGCCTGTTTTAAACCATATAAAGATTTAACAAGCTTATATACTTTCTTCTCCTTACCTGGAACTACGTAACCCTCAAGTTGTTCCATATATATCTCTTCATTTAGTTTTCCATTTAGGAAGGCTGTTTTTACATCCATTTGATGTATTTCGAGCTTGTATATTGAAGCTATAGCGATTAACATTCGAATGGATGATATTCTCGTGACTGGAGAATAAGTATCAAAATAGTCAAGTCCCTCTTTTTCACTATAACCTTTTACAACAAGGCGAGCCTTGTATTTTTCAATAGACCCATCGATCTTTAGTTTCTTCTTGAATATCCATTTACATACAGGTGGTTTACTCCCAGGAGGGAGATCCACTAGTTCCCATGTATGGTTTTGCATAATGGAATCTATCTTGCTATTTACCGCTTCTTTCCAGTATGGGGCGTCAGGGTTTGACATCGTCATCTAGAATGTAAGATAGAAAGTCAGGACCAAAAGACGTAGAGGTTCTAATCCGCATACTTCTTCTTGGTTCTCCTTCATTTGGCAATGATTCTTGATCTTGCTTTTCAGTTGGCAATGATTCTTGATCTTGCTCTTCTTCAATTGCATCACGTGTTCTTTTTAAGGAACCAGATTCTGGTGTGGTCTTGTACGGAAAGGTTGTTTCAAAGAAATGTGCATTTCTTGATTCATTCACCATATTGACGTTAATGTCAACATGACAAGATTTGTGTACCAGGAATCTATATGCAGCACTGTTGTGAGCATATCCAATAAAGACGCAATCGATGGTCTTTGGTCCTATTTTGACCATTTTAGGAGCAGGAATTGCTACCTTTGCCAAGCATCCCCACACTTTTAAGTATTTGAAGGAATGTGGTTTTCCTTTCCATAATTTGTAAGGAGTTTCATCTACCTTCTTGTGTGGTACCTTGTTGAGGATGTGATTTGCGGTGAGCAAAGCCTCTCCCCACAAGTTCTGTGGTATCAACAAGGTATTCATCATTTCCTTCAGCGTGCGGTTCTTGCGTTCAACAATCCCATTTTGTTGAGACGAGTAGGGGGGCGTGGTTTGATGGATGATTCCATGTTTAGCGCAAAACTCCTCAAAAGGAGACACATATTCTCCTCCCCTATCTGTTCTAAGATTCTTAATCTTTTCATTTAGTTGATTCTCAACTTCAGTTTTGTATTGCATAAATGCTTCTAAGGCCTCATCCTCACGTTGAAGCAAGTATATTTGACAATACACGGTTACATTTTGGTAGGTACTATCGTCATTATATTCATCTTAAATAAACCGTCACATAGATACCCTTTACCCACAAATATCCCACCTGAAACTAGATTCCTTCTAATGTCAGGCACATGGAGAACATTATAGAGACTCAACTCTTTTTTTTAGAAGTCATTATTAGAATAACGATTCCAGATCCAACTACTTTTGATGTAGAGAAATTTCCCATACATAAAGTCTCTTCAGTAGTTGCAACTTTGTATGTTTTGAACATACATGTCAGGTGGCCCAAGTATCCACCCACTAGTGTTTGGTATTACCAACCAAAAACTACTGTAGTAAAATTAATCTTATTTGATCTTAGTCATGGTTGCTTGGCCTTATTTTCCTTTCATGGAATTGCCTTTACCCTCTGTGATTTCAGCCGTCTATTCCTTTACACAGATAGTCATTTCCATTTAACCTCTTAGACTCCTCAACGGGTCTATAAGAGTCGGGATCATGTCCCACAAATGTATTTTCCATAAGTGAAATTGCTGATGGTATGTTGTTACCGATTCCATCATTTTTGGACATATTGTTTATCTTGGTAGACATCATTTCAATTACCAAGGATTACACAATATTATAGATAATTCAAACAAACGAATTATTCAACCTTTCTCACTAAAAGACAACACAAAAACTTGATTCTTTCTTACGACAAAATGATTAAATTAATTTTAAATTACCAAGTTTTTATATTCTTGTTAGTCCCCCAAGTTTTTATATTCTTGTTGTAGAGGATCGAAGAAATTAAAGAGATAATCAATTCACGTAAAAGAAGAATCTCAATCAATTAAGAATTCTTTTAGCGGAAAATTTTCAAACCACAAGGTTCGACAAGTATGCCGATACTAGCAAGATTGATATTAGTTGTTAAAAAACACTAATATTACAACGTAATATGACGTTAGTAAGCGAGTATTTTTCTAGTATGTATACACAAGCTTAGAGATCAGAATAAGAGAAAAGAAATAGAATGTAATATTCATGTTCTGTATACACGGACCCAATTTTTTTTTCCAAAAGTACAGTTTATAAAATCATAAAAAGAAAATGTTTTCTGGTTTATACCACGTGAATCATAAATACCTTAAATTGTTGGGTTATGTTTGTATAAACCAGTAAAACAATATAGTAACTAATGCATAAATAAAATAAAAGTAAATAATTAAATAACAATAATTAAATAACTTTACTTGTCGAGGCTCGGATTGGATCCGATGTCTTTAAGGTATTTAGGTCACGTACACGTGTCTTACGTTTGTTGGCTTCAACCTCCAGGATACAACGACAAAACTATTCAAAAGAAACTGACACACGAATTCTTAAGAATTTCAACGAACTTAATAATGCTGCTTCTTTCTATGTCTCTCTTATTATTCTAATGCTTTTGAAAAATGAATGAAGAAAATGGTTTAGTTGGCCAACTATTTATAGAAAATGAAAAGGTGGCTTGCCAAAGGTTGTGATGTTTCATTTTGGAGTTACGTTGTATTAATTTAAGATACACCGTTTACTTAAAAGACCAAAAAATTTGGGCAGGTGATGTCTCCTTAATTGTTCTTATTTTCTACCCTTAGGAGACATTATTTTTGGTGTTTATTTAATCAATTTGATAGACTTTTGGACTAAATATGCAATAATATGATTTTCCTCTTTTATTATAAGCTTTTGCGCGTAATATTGGTATTTTTAGTGAAGATTTTACAGGTTTTAAATGTTAGCTAGAAGAGGAATCCAAGGAGAAAGTCAAAGATCAAAAGATAGAGTCAAGACTTGAAAAGAAATCCCGAAGATATTATTTTTAGAGCTGAAAATCCATTTTCCAGGCCATAGATTGCTGATTTCGAGGTGCTTAAGCGATGATTTAGCCGCTGACCTTTGAAGAGAAAACGCTCCCTATTGAGTTACGGAACTTTAGCAACTGGAATGAGGTCAATCGGAGTCATAACGAATCAGGAAAAGCCGTTTTAGTGAAGGCATATCAGCAGTTACGGGATTTTGGGCTAAGTTAGTGGACTTGGGCCTTTTATATTTCATTTAATTAAAAGCCTAGGTCCAAGTCCGAATTTCTACTTATAAAAGGAGGTTTGGACTTCTATTTTTTATACAATTCACATTCTACAAGATTAAACACCAGAGAGAAGTCAACGGAAGGAAGAAGAAGAAGCTACAAGAGCTGGAGAGGGTTTATATCTCCGTTCGTAGTCATTCCTATTCCGGAAATTAGGTTTTTCTTATCTTTAATTTTGTAATCAAATATGAATTCCATTTATTTTAATTTAGTATTTTTTTTAATATGAGCTAAACATTTAATAGTGCTTGAGAACAATTAATGGGTGAACCCCATCTTATTAATTAACGAATGTTGAATTTGGGTTTTTATTGAATTAAACTAAATTAGGGCTTTTACTCTTTTCAATAAATTGAGATTATTTTACTGTTTTTGGAGTAGCTAACTAAGAACAGGTGTTAGTATCTAGGCTATTCCAATTAGTGGCGATTGGATCATCCTGACGGAGGGTTTAGGTACGGAAATATTTATTTAATCTAAAATAGAAGCTATTGATTCTGACGAACTTAGCTAATTTTAGGGCCAATGAGGTAATAAAACTTAATCATCCAACGGTGGATCATATTTACCCTGACGGGACTAGTGACACTTTAGGATCGCTTTATAGTCCACCCTGACGGGGGTATAAGGAATTTAGAATCCCGACCATTGTAATTGACCAATTTAACCCTTAAACAACATAAGTTAGGAAATAGGATTGGGAGGATCCTTGCGTTCTCAAGTGCTACTTCTCATATTGCGTTTTACATCATTTTACTTGCGTCTTAGCTTTTATTTGCATTTTAATACTTGTCTTTCATTCAGTAGAATTAATACAAAAACCAAACAAACATATTACTTTTATTAGTTTTCATAAGTGCATCAATCATTAATAGATAAGCATTGTAGTCAGTTATCAGTTATATCAGTTATACTACTTGGGACAACCGTACACTTGCGGTTGTGGTTCGATTATTTATTTGCATTTATTTAGAACACACAAAGGACCACCAGCAGGTCCAAATGGTATGAACCTAAGGCCCAAAAGCCCAACAAAGATGATGGTCCAGGTTCATACCCCCAACAAAGCCCACAAAGCTAATGGTCCAGGTTCAACCCTACCTAAGGCCCAACAAAGCTAAGCTATGGACCTAAGGCCCAAAGCCCAACAAAGCCTTTTTTTTCTTTCTTTATTTGCTATTTAAAAAAAAAGAAATAAAATAACATATATATATATATATATATTTTCTTTTAATTTCTCCAAATTACATGACTCAATTTCTCATTCAATTTCAAATAATTTTAACCAAGTGAATATATTACGTTAATCTTCACAAGTTGAGTAAACGTATTAATATCCGAATCATTTCATTAAATTGAGTCACCGACTAACATCGTAAACATGGTCAACACTTGGATAGAATCCCATTTGTCCAACAAAATCTTATGTAAACAAATTGTCTTTCCTTCTCTCTCGGATATTCTTTGTTTTGAATACATGAGAGAGCCACTTTGGACTCGGAGTAAATGACTCCAATGAGATTCGATCCCAGGACCTCTTGGTCTCTGCGGAGTAACCTAACCACTAGACCAACTATCGATCTCCGGATATTCTTTATATTTGCTGTAGTTTTGAGAATTACAAGGACTTCTCCTTCAAAAATAGAATCACAGAATGATGTATTTTTAGTGTAGACTTTGCAACTCATTTCTTTATAAAATTGAAAGATCCTGATTTCTGTAAGTTTATAAGTTTTATTGAAAAAAGCGTCGCAAAACATGGTGATAGATGTGTCGCCTAGAAGAGGTTCAACTTCTTGGTTGGGTGTGCGATTTTGGTCTTGATGTATAGTGGTGTTGAAATTTCTTCAATCTGTAAGTTACAATTTCTTCATTAGTTTGTTAGTTGAAAAAAAAAATTTGTCCCCGTCAATGGAGCACTCCTCATGAACCGTTTTCATTTTTGTTTTCCAAATGTTCCACATATTTATCATAATATAATCAATAACTTTGCTAAAATCTCAGCCTCCTTTTGAATAGTTATTTGCAATTTACATAATCCAATCCCCAAGATTATTTGTTTGCTTGATGTCAACTTTAATTTGAAGAGATGATTCGACCCAAATAGCTTGGCTAATATTGCACTTAATGAGAAGGTGTGTCACTGAATCAATGTTTCCTTGAAACCATATACATTCGTTGGTATCCGCACATTTCCTTTTGTAGAGATTTTGTTTCGTAGGAATCACATTGTTGTTCGCCTTCCCTATGAATATCTTTATCTTTTTTGAGACATTTGATTTCCAAATAGTTTTCCACACATTTGTTGTATCTATTTAGAAGTACTTGCCGATTTTGGTTGATGAAAAACCTGTTCTTCAGAGAGGACTTTGTAACCTGTTTTAGTAGAGTATTATCTTTCGAAAAAGGCAAAATTAATTTATCGTTAGATCCATTATCAAAAATATGAATCATAGTGATGCAAGAAATAATAGGTTTTGAAAATAAGTTATTAAGAATACGTTATCCCATTCGTAAGAGTCATGTTTTTAAAGTTGATTGATTTTGTTGATTTTACAATTATTAGGTTTTTTCTAACTTCCAATTAGTATCAATCCATCTATTTTCCCAAATATCAATATTTTGACCATTGTCAATCTAATAGATTTCGTATTTTTTATAAAGTCTCTTCCTTCAATAATACTAAGCCCAAATTCAAGTTCTACTTTGCCGAAGTTTAACATTTATAAAATCTTTGTTAGAAAAAATAAGTTTATTACAAAAACTTACAAGATAAGAGAAAATTGACATGGTATAGTTAGGGATAGCTTGCAATACTGCCTTAATTAACACCTTTTTTCCTCCCTCAAATAGTAATTTTGCTTTCCATCCTTCGGTTTTTTTTTTTGAAAGACAATCCACACCAGGGATTCTACCTTGGATATTTTATGACATAAAGAGAATCCTAAATTGTTTCCAAGATCATTTGTTTCTTTAATGTCAATTTCAAAAACAATTAAGTCACGTAAATCTTGGGGGTCTCTTTACTAAAGATAATGGCTGATTTATCAAAATTGATTCCTTGTCAGATCCATCATAGTATTCTTTTAAAATGGTTCTCGAAAGTTTGGGTATTTCTATCATTAAGAGTTATAAAAGAAGAGAATCAACATTTAAAAGTAAATGTGAGATAGTAGGGCATTTTCTATTTATTTGGATGTCTTGAATTTGTTTACTTTGAACGTAATAATTGATTAGATTAATTAAATATGTAGTCATGATAGTAAAAACTAATGTAGATAGAGAGTCACCTTGTCTAAATACTCTACCTGGTGTGAATTTCTCTATTCTCTAACCATTTACATTAATTTGAAAAGAGACCGTAGAAATACAATTCCTTATCAAAATAAACCATTTAACGCAAAAACCCAGCTTCTTTAACACTAGAAAGTTAAAATCTCATCGAATTTGGTCATAAACTTTAGCCATATCAATTTTTATAGCTACCATATTTTTTAAATTTTTCTTTTTCCTGTTTATAAAGAAAGATAATTCTTGTTCTATAAGGATGTTGTCTTGGACCGCGCTTCCTTTAATAAAAGCCGACTGAGTGGGATAGACAATAATCTCCATAAATTTCTATAGTCTGTTGGATAATATTTTTGCAATGATTTTATAATCGAAATTAACACATGATATGGGTCTATAATCTCCTAATTTTTTCTTGAGTATCCCTTTTTAGGGGTGTAATATTAATGGTTGAGTGAAATATTGTTGTTAAAGAAATCCTACACCATTATGAACACATCTTTTTTAATAATAGCTCAAAATTTCGTGTAAAATTTACCATTAAGGTCGTCTGGTCCAGGAGCTTTCGAGGCTGATAGCTCTCTTACCACTCTTTTGATTTCTTCCATGTTAGGTTGCTTTGTTGAAATGTCATTCATACCTTTAGTGATTTTTGGGGATAGAAATTGTGTCGCAATCTCCATCTGGTCCTCAGATGCATTTTGTTTAAGAAAAGAATTTTTATTGTAATGTTGGAAGCATTTCTTAATTTTTGTTGAGTCTTCCTCCCAATGCCCTTGTTCATTTTTTATTATTCTTACTCTATTAAAACTCCTTCTTTGAATAGTTGAAAGTTGATTTTTTTTTGTGTTTTTGTCTCCATATGTGAGCCATACCTGGCGGGATCTATTTGCCCATAATTTCTCCTTACATTCAAATTCGAATTTAATTTGTGCTTTGGTATTACTTTCTTCTGTTTGTAGGTTTGGAGTTGGTCTGAGATGGTAATTTCTATTTGTCGATCTTGTAATAACTTTATTTGAACTTGATGGTTTTTGAAAACCTCTTTGCTCCATTTTTTTAAGTTATGTATAGTTTTATCACGTTTACATATAAAATTAGGAAGGGAAGAAGACGTACCCGGATTTCCCAAAACATTATTGATGACATTTTGATAGTCACTATTATCAAGCCACTACGATTTGAACTTGAATAATCGTTGACCTTGTCTCATAATACTATCATATTGTAATTTTAAAGGCAAATGGTCGGACCCGATTGTTGGTGGAATAAAAACATGAGATCTAGGGAATTTAATTAGCCATTCATAGGTTTCTAGAGTTCTATCAATTTTTGTTTATTCATCACCAAAAATTTTGCTAGACCAGGTAAAGAAGCAACTGATAGATTTAGATTCAGCTAAAGAATTATGGATATTAAAAAAATTTAAACTCAGCAAGGTATTTATTGTTGATGTTTAGAACATCATTGAAGTCGCCCATAATAATCAAAGGTTCTTTTACATCCTTGCTTCAGTTAGAAATATATTGTTCCACATTGGTAACCTATCATCAAAATTGTTAGGAGCATATATACAAATCAAGAAGTATGAGAAAAAAAAATTCATTGACATGCAAGATAATATAGTTCGGGTTACAAAAGGTGATATCAAGGTGGATAAAACCATCCCACAAAATAAAAAAAATTGAGCAAAAAGAAGTGCCCATAGGGTCTAAAAATTCAAATTATCATAATTAAACATGCGAATAATATCCCGCGAGTCAACTTCCCGCATCATCGTTTCACAATAACAAGAAATTCTTGGTTTAAACCTTGCCAAAATGAACCTAATTAGAGAGACTGACAGGGGTACCCAGGTTCCCTGGCAGTTCCAAAATAGTGTAGTCACTGAGGGTCGTTTAACGTCTTAGGGACAGACCGGATATCCCTTATTATATTAATATTATCCCCAATCTTCATGAGATTATAAAGTTCTATATTATGAAGATTAGTCCTAAATTTTTTTATCTTTTCCCTACCACCTTTAGGCAAACAATAAAAACTGAAAAGAAAGTAATTGATTAGAAAACTCTGCATATATAGATTTTATAGTACCACCCTCATAGAAAATTCACTTCAGAAAAAAGCTAGACAAGAAAATACTTCTATCCAACATTGGATGGTCCAATACCAATCTGACACATACCCCATGTTTATGTCATGCAAAAACTAATTATGGTAACTAACTAGTTAATCTAATAACACGTGTTTTATCAATTTAATTAATGGTTATGATGTTAATATTGGACCATCCAATATAGGATGAACGTCTTACCCATTAGTAATATTAGTAGATCTATTATTATTTACCTTAGTTTCTATTTATTGCTATATTTAAAAATAAAACCATAACAAGTCTTAACATACCACCGCTAGTCATTCTTAATAATCCTCTTACCTCTTTCATGGAACCTTCCTTGTTCTAATATCATGAATTTCCTATTGTATTGTTTCTTACTATCAAATAGTTCAAAATGTCCAAAATTAAAGTAAAGGATCTTACTGTATTAGAAAGTTTCCTCTTTTTCATTCAAGGGAAAAGCTTCCTTCGTAAGGATTATTTAGAAATAAATCTTTCTGTGCATCTTTGCCTGTTCCTTATTATGGATCACTTTTATATTCCAAAATACATAATCTTCCTTGCATGTGCCCTTATTTGCAATAATTTCATCTCTTCCCTTTGGACAAACATAAGATTGATGGCCATGTGAGAGCATCATAGATATACTAATAAATATCATAGAAACCTCCATCTTGTTCACAATAATTAGATCTAGGAAAGTTAGTAGTAAAAGGTAGAGACATTGGACAAACATAAGATCAATGACCATCAAAGCTTGAACACAAAGTTAAGCCAAAAGGACAAGAACGGAAAAGAAAGAAAAATCAAACAAAACCTGCGAAATAAGAAACCAAACTAAATTATCATTAATCTTCATTTATTTAATCTAAAAAATTGATCAAAACTCGAGAATCCAATCGGCATAGCAATTATCGACATATATAGGCTTATATGATAACAGGTTTCTATGCAGACATAAAAAAATCAACCTCAACTAACAAGTCCAAATCAAAAATTATCAGGTAATAATATGTCTAGTACAGTAGATTTTATCATTTTTTACATTATAAAGTCTATTTGATTAGCTTAAACATTGATCCAAAACCAAAATACCATTAGATCTAACTATTATATAGTTAATACCACATGCAATGTCAAGAAATTCATTTTTAAGGACTAACAAGAAATGAAATTAAATATTTAATATTAAGATTATATTTATGTATTATTGGATCAAAAAACTCTTTCTTGAAGCATTCCAAAAATAGATCCATGCCAACAACTGATTTAATAGTTAAAAACTAACAACCAAGGGGGGAAGTGCTGTAAAAAGAAAGTAAAAACCAATGGGAACTATAAAAGTTAGAAGAAAGAAGAGAAGGGAGAAAGTGTTTTTGGTTGAGAGAAAAGAGAAGTTTATGTGTTTTGTCTAGAATTTTGCATATGGGTGAGAGGATGTGATTTAGAGCTCGTTGGAAGTGAAAAAATACTTTTAAAATAAAATTGATTTAAAATATTTATAAAATCTAGAATTACTTTAGGTTTAAAAAAAATAAATACATACGTGGTCCTGTACTTATAAAAGACGATGTCGTTTTAATATGACGTTGGGAACACATAAATCGTTACATCCTTTGATCTTTATTTAATCGTGCGACTCAGATTCATGAAAATGGTAGTCATCCTTTTAACACGTCAATTTTTCACTTCTGTTGAATTAGTCAATGTTGATGCATCTCCCCAAATTTAGGTATTCTTTGTAAAAGTCTTTTACGATTTTATTATTATTCAAAAGTGTAATAATTCTAATTGCATTTCGGGTTTTATGTTAAGTCACATACATTAGTTTGCATCATAAACTTGTTGTACTGAATCACTTCAGTATGTATTTTTCTAGTGTTGTTTGTGAATTTGAGAAATTCAAGGTGCAACCTAAAGAATTTTTAGTGGCAATAGAGCAAATATTCACCCGATAAAGTTTTTGATTTCTATGATCATCCGATCAGGAAGAATGTTGCTAATTACGTTGTAGGTCCTTCTAAACATCATTATGCCATCCTTCCAAGTGAACCCATGATCCCGTAGTAGAATTTTCTTCTTATCCTCCTTTGAAGTGTTGATGTGCCCAATCTTTCATAATTCTTATGTCCCTTGTCTTGAATCTGCGCTACTTGAGGTGTATGCCCAAGAAGTTAGAAGGGCAACACGCGGGGGTTGGATGTGATACATCTTATTCACGTGCCTAATCCCCAAACTTCCTCTACAAGGCAACATGTTCGCCAAAACTATGTGAATGCTATAAGGGAGACTTTTAACATAATGCATTCCCAATTGACCTTTGTTAGTAACTACAATTGTGTTGTTAGGCTCGCATATCTTTCTCAGCTGGATTTAGATAGTATCATTAGATCAAAACTTGGATTTTAAATTAGTAGGTATGTCATTCATTCTTACCCATCTTTGGTTGCGGGAATTGATAGTGATTCTTTAAAGATTTTACGTGAACCTACTTATCGGGCTTATCTCTCTCATGATCCTTCCCCAAATGAGAATGCTAAACTGTTGTTGATTGTGGGTGATAAAGATTCAACCTCCTCCTAATGTGTTTTATTTTTTTGTTGCTTTGTAAGACATGATGGGTGTTAAATTCATGTTGTTTTAAATGATATTTGTGTTTGTTTTTGCTCATGTTTTTATATCCTTTCCCTTGGTGATATTCAATGAAATTTTCTTCCCTTACTCTTTACTTTCTTGCATGGTATATGCTTTTGATTGTCTCCCAATAGTTGTCTAGACTTTACTACTCTTATTGCATGATTAGCAGGGCCGGCCCAAGCGTCTTGGATACCTAAGGCGAGAATAAAAAGTGGGGCCTTTTGTAGTATAATAAAAAAAATTATCCTTGTTTTGACCAAACAAATCACATATATAAAAAATTACTAATAAAATTCAAAAAATATACTATTATTAAAAAAATAAGATTTATATCTGCAACAATTATATAAAAAACATTTGAAAAAAAATATTTAAAGATTTACTAAAATTCACTTTAAAACATTTTCGGTACTTTTTGTGATACAAGGTTATTGATTAAACTTTCGTGTTTAAATTCGTCTATTATATTTTGCTCAATGCACAAAACACTATGACCATATTCTCGTTTGCGAACTATAATAATTGACATAATAAAAGTAAATAATCGAACAATTTTATTTGAGAAACTTATTCCAAATAAATTTTCGTTTCGAGTTTTATTTTTAAATTTCGCTTGTATTTCGAAGTGGGTTCAATTAAACTTGTGACAAATATATAAAGAAAATATAATTTAAACTTAATATATATACGTGTATGATAGAAGAGAATTCTAAATTTTAAATATAATTATTTATATAAAAGACTAAAAAAACTTATTTATTGACTTGTATTCTTTATAATATTAATGTAGTTTAAAATATGTAAAACTTTAATATAATAATTATATAAAAGATAGAAACAATAATTTACTTGTTAACTTTTTTTTTTCTTTTGAGTGGACTTTTTTATTGTTGAATTCAACAAATAAAATTGTCAAAAAAAAAAAGACAAACAAAAGCTTTGTCCCAAAAAAAGAAAAATAGAAGAACAAATAAAAATCATAGGATGGGGGATTCAAACTCGGACAAGATGCTCACATAATAATCACATTTCCACTAGGCCATACACTTACATATACCAATATTGTAACTCTTACGAAATATATAAATATATCTATACTATTTTTTTTGGGCCCTAAAAAATGTGGGGCCCAAGGCAGCCGCCTTAGTTGCTTTGGGCCCGGGCCGGCTATGATGATTAGTGTTTATAAAATTGTCTCTTCTCTTATCGTGTAATGATCTTAGTATTTTATCTTAGCCTTTAAATCTAAATTTTGCACATTTATACTCTTTGTAGACTTTGTGTTGGTTAGTTTCTTTATTTAGCATAGTTCATATTCACCTTTACCCTCTAGGACTATTTATTAGGTTTCAATTGGTATCAAATCCTAGATCTAATATATTTCATGCTTTAACGCACATAGAGTTAATACGACATGGAAGTTAACTATCTAGGGGTATTAGTTCTACTCGACCATCCCTATTTATAGTTGTGGACTACTTCTATTAGAAGAAGTCTATGGAGATCTATCTCAAAGGACGTGACTACTCAATTTGGAAAATCATGATTAATGGTTTATACATACCATACAAGGATAAAGCCGCCTTGACACTCAAGACTAAGCAAAAGCTCTTGGTCTACGATTAGTCAATATGACTAAGAACAACAAAGCTCACAACATTTTCATTTGTGGGGTGAGTGCATCTGAGTATAGTTGAGTAAGTGAGTGCGACACCACCTATTAAATTTGTAAACTCTTGGAACTATCATATTAAGGCACTTCAGACGTTAAGGAAACTACGATCGGGCTTCACGTCACTCAATATGTGCTTCAAGATAGAACCAGGAGAAAACTTGAATAGGATGCATCAACGATTTCCCAACATTGTAAACAAATTGAGAACCCTTAGTCAAGTTTATGCAAATGATGAGTTATGTCGGAAGTTCTTGTTCTCACGTCTAGAAGAATATAATGCAAATTTCATTGCCATATGAGAAGTAAAGGATCTACCCTTTCATGGAGATTCATGGGCTAATATGTAATCTCATGACAGTTGAACTTGTACTCAATCAAGAGAAACTCTAAGACAAAATGGATAGGAAATTAAAGAAGCCTCTAGATTTTAACGCCAAGGAAGAAAATAATAAAGTCAAGGATGGTGTTGAAGAAAAATCAAAGAACGGAAAAACAAGTGAAGATGAAGCCATCGCTTGTGAAGATGGAGGCATCACTGTGTTGGCCAAATAAATTAATAGGGTCATAAAATAATGGCGATTCTCCAAAAGAGGAAGTTCAAACAAACCTTACTGGAGAAGAAGTGGAGAGTTCAAATCAGAGGAGGTCATTTGCTATCAATGAAAGAAGATACGGCACATCAATGCCAACTGTCCTAAGTTTCTTAAAAAGAAACCTAAACATGAAATGTATGCAAATGAAACATGGGATGACCACAACTCCGATGATAAAGAAAGAGACGAGGAGCATGTCGCAAACTTACTCTCTTAGATGGTGAAATATAACAAATCTGAACAAGAAGAAAGCAAAAATCGCTCCTCTAACCCATTCTCTAATGGTAAACAACGACGACGATATAAAAAGTATTGATGTATCCCCTTTTTTTGATGAATTTATATAGTAGCGCGACATCATTTATAGGGTTTTAGTGCATAGTTTTGGGATTTATTCATTATATTTGATATATTTTGATTTAATAGTCTAATCTTGGATATATATATATATATATATATATATTTGGAGCACTTTTAGGTAATTAGTGTGTTAAGTATTTAGCTTCTAGGTACATGGATGATATTAGATCATAGTATGAATTCGATAATTCTATATTCCTAAATATTCTCTCCTTCTGCCTATACATATGCATATATGTCGTCATGTTTTGGATATGTTCGTACCCTAGGGCCGATTATGGTTCTGAGACTAATGGTAGTGTGGTTTTTATGCTCAATTAGAGGGTAGAAGAACCTTTTATGATTAAAGGAGCAGACCGTGTTTCAGATATGTAGAAATGGGGATAAGGCCAAAAGTTGTAGAAAGACCCAAAACTTTTACAATCATTAATTAATTTTGGATACCGATTGTGAACAAATGGTCCAGATGTAAAAGTGACCAAAAAAATCCAAATCTAGCCGTAAAAGAGTATTTAAAGATAACAGATGAGAGTAAACTTTAACTTGATATTATTTGGATCTTTTTACCTAACGGGTCTTGGAGACCTCTTCTATAAACCCAAGTACCCCCCACTCAATCCACTTTTCTTACTAAAGGCCACAAATAAGATTTTAACACTATATGCCTATTTTCTCACAATTTTCCACTACCCATAATATGCCCAATTGTTTTTTAACTACTATATATACTAAATTATACACATAAAAAAAAACTATCCCCTCTCTCCACCCTAACTCCAAACCATCAATAACAGCCATTCAAATACAACACCCAACTTTACTACTGAGCAACGTATCATTTCCCAGCCCAAAAAAATATAGAAGCCTTGTTATCTGCTTGATTGAAGCCTTCAAGCTCCGTTCAAGCTGTGGTCAAGCTCCGACGAGGATAAGTGGGTGGGGTATACTTGTTTGTGGTCTACTTGTTCCATATTCGTGGTCTGCTTTCAAGCTCCGGCGTAAGTAGACAGGTGAGGAAGCTTTATGGGCCGTGTTCAGCTCATGATTCAAGCTTTCTATTTGTGATTCAAAGCTATGGAGCTTCTAGTTTCTACCATGGACAGTTCGAGTTTTTGCCATGGAAGCTTTGAGTTTTTGCCATTGATGCTAGATTTCGAGAGTCATTAACATCCCGAGATGAAGCAGACATGATGCTTCGTCCTTCCACCTTCCTGCGCTTAGGAGTTGCTTCAGATCCATGGAATTGTAGCTGATAGAAGATGATGTGTCAGCAGCGATTACATTTTTTTTATTTTTTTCCTTTTTAATTTAATCAACAACTTTTTTTAGTTATATTTGTAATAAACTTTTAAATAGTTTATTTTTATCTTTATTTAGTGTTTTTTAGTTGAATAAATGTATATTTATTTTTCGATAATTGGAATGAATTTCATGCATCATTTTCTGGTATTTAGTGTTTTTTTTGGAGTACTCTTCTTTTATTTGGGATACTCGGTTATTTTTCTTAAAATCTGTTTGTACTCAGAAGGGAAAATTAATAAAGGAAAAAAAGAGAAAAATTATAAAAGAAAAGAAATGGAGAGAAAAATCTAGTTTGGATTAAAAAAAAATTGTGCTGAAAAAAATTTACAAAGAATTTTGTGTATTTTTTATTTGGATTTAAAAAAATTATAAGGAAAAAGAAAAAACTATTACGTTTTTCTTACCCTTGTTGACATAAGAGCTCATGAGATATAATTCTCGTATCTTATGATTTGGGAATTCTCGTATCTTGAGTTTTTTTACGGTTCGATGAAAGTCTATATATCAGGATGATAAAGAAAACTCCTTGTTGGTGCTAAAAACTCGAATTCATTGATTTTTTTATCGTATGTGAATACGTAAAGAGTTATAACGGATTCTTGTCAATTTTAACTTTCATGACTAGTCTGTCAACCACTTGATTATTACAATTCATTTCCCAGTAATTCAATTTTCAAAAGATATATCAACAACCATCTATAATTTATATTTAACTAATTATGTCAATTTTAACTTTCATGACTAGTCTGTCAACCACTTGATTATTACAATTCATTTCCCAGTAATTCAATTTTCAAAAGATACATCAACAACCATCTATAATTTATATTTAACTAATTATGTCAAAGTAAGACCGTTGTAAATTATTTTAAGACTTTTATGTTAAACAACGCTAAACACTAGGGACCCTTACATAGAAAATATTTTAGTTGACAAGATACGAAGGTGTCATGACATCTAAAATATCTTTTGAAGGCAATGAATCAAGTTAAACAACTATTTTATCTTCATATTTTATATAATTTTAATTGGTATTGAAATTAAGATTTCTAAAAAATTGATCAATTTTGCAGGCACTTAGAACTGTATAAGTTTAATTGATATTAAAGTTAAGATTTTAATACCAATTAAACTTATTGTATGGGGGATTTATAGCTGGTTTTTCCGGACCATGCATAGTGAAGTCAGCTTTTCATTCTGAGGTACTAGCCTTACACTATGGTTTGAGATGGGTAGTAAGTCGTGGCGTAAAATATTTGTATGTCGATACCGACTCGAGAGAACTTCACGTGCTAGTGAAGGGCGGTGGTAGTTCTAAGAGTTGGAATTGTCATATTGGGCGTGATTGTATAGAGATCTTAAAGAATTATCCAGGGTTCGAAGTGCAGTTTGTGTATCGTGAAGCGAATTTGTGCGCGGATCTGTTAGCTAAAAGGGGAGCGGAATTACATGAAGGCCCCTGCGTATTGGAAGATCCTTCGGATTACTTATGGACTAATATCACTAGAGATAGGAGCGGTTGTGCAATTCCTAGACTAGTTGTAGACCCTCTGTGAGGGAGTAATTGATTTTATGTAATCAATTCGGCTTTGTTTAAGCCTCTGATGTATGCAAAAAAAAATTAAGATTTAAAAATAAATAATCAATTAAAAAAGATTAGTGTTTATTATGATTTATCAAAATATTTTCCTTTTCATTTGACTCTGATTTAGAGTGATTATAAAATAAGGTAGAAAGGTGATTTTTATAATCATCTCAATTACTTTCCTTTAAAAAAATCATCTAATACAAAATTAAAAATCACCTTCTTTCTTTTCCTTTTCTTTTCAAAACCCTCAATCCAACTAGACTCTTAGTCTACTCAGTAAATTGCTGAGTATAGTCACTAAATTTCTTAGTATACTTAGTGTTGTTCCAAATACTCATTGTTCCTTACAATGCTTAATGATTTTTCTCCGACACTCGGTGTTTTTTTCCCGATACCTAGTGTTATCTCCGTTACTTAGTGATTTCCCCTCGATATTTAGTGTTTTTCTGATACTCAGTTATTTTTCCTATACAATAAATTCTTTGAGTACATCTGGGATGACGACGCTGACGGTGGTCGAAGATGAAAATCACCTATACTCAGTGACTTGCTAAGTTGGTGCTTCATGCATATTACCATTTATTTTTTTGTTCATATGTAATTTTTATTTTTTTATGGTATTTTAATATTCGATCATCAATAAAATTAAATAACGACCTTTTTTAAAAAAAAAAATCTAATCACGGATTACCTATATGCTCATAAGTTTTTCAAAATTTTATAAATCAATCATCCTATTATTCGGTGACCAAAAAAAAAAAAAAATCATCCTATTATTTATTAATTTTTATCTAAATTTTCTAGACAATTTCATTTTCAAATTGATATATCATAAATTCATAATTATTACAAGGTGACAAAAAATTGAAAATGGACTGGAGTCACTATTCTTATTACATAAGCTAAGTAGCATGGTAGCTGAAAATTTAATGTGATTGCGATCTTTATTTAACGTTTTTATTTTGACCAAAAATAAAAACCTTACGTTATTCTTTTCTTTTTTTATATATATATATAACCTGTACCCGAGGTCCGATATAAAAATTAGAACCCGTTTGGGATTGATTATTTTGAAGCTAAAAGCGCTTTTTGATTAAAATTTAAATATTTGTAAAAAATATTAAAAAATATCTTGACATCTAAAATCACTTTAAGTGATTATTTTAATAATCACTAATCTAGTGCTTTTCCTAAAAGTGATTTTTAGAGCCTAAAATATTACTATGGATCTAAAATCACTTTAAGTGATTATTTTAAAAAGCAATCCCAAACGGGCACTTAGTCAATTAACGTCTATAATTATTTTTTGAGATCAATTATTTTTAATAAGATATAAAAACTTATAATATTTTAGTTAAAGAGAGATTTATGTATAAAAATTGCATGAGCACTATATTAATTTTTGAAATGTTGGTCTATAGCATATAGTTATTCTATCACCACTAAATTCACTGAAATGATAACGATTAAGATGTCTATTTTGACTATTTTTTATTAGTTATATAAATATCATTATTATTATTTATCAAATATCTATATTATCTTTTATAATAAATAATATGTAAAATGTTCAAATAGTGTGTTGAATATATATATACATTTAATGGGCTAGTTTTGTAGAGTTAAGTTATTCCAAATTTAACCTCCGCCATTTTACTGCATTTTTTGAAATTCAATGAATCCTAATGTGATAAAGAAAAACGATTTATATTCAATTTTTTGAATATTATTTGTATATACTATGTAATAAAACAAGGGTGATTGACTCATACAGTCCATGGACAATTAACAGTTGCTTATTGAGTCCAACCCACCCTAAAAGTCTGATATGCCTTTCTGCTCAAAATTAATGTCGATTGACTTACCAAACATGGTTAGATTATGTTCCATAAATATATAAATTTAACATATTCCCTCATATTCGCATATCTAATAAATCCCATGTATAAAACACAATATAATGGTAAGTTTGTTACTTTGTTACTATTATTCAGGCGGTAAGATTTACAACCAAGCTGCTATGGAAACTTTGTAAGATTTACTATTGAAAACTTTGTGATAGGTTATGTGTGGGATACTATCGGCGTGATAATTAATAGTGGTTGGTTGAAAGTGATGGTATGTGTAGAATAACAATTATGAATGGGTTACTAGTCTATTTATGGTGGTGTGTGGGTAGGATTCGGTGGGTTATGACCCTGCAACTTTTGGGACTGCACTTGGGTATTTATGGTGGTGTGTGTGTAGGATTCAGTGGGTTATACGTGTGTTTTCAATGGGTTAATAGTTTAATATGGTGGGTTAATAGTATATTATATTCGAGTTTTTTAAATAACACTCGGGTGCATACAAAATTCACAAAAGCAGACCACTAGAATACAAAACAGATAAAATAAAGCATGTAAAGTATTTCTTATTAAACAAAGTGTAAACCAATTTTATCCAAGTACAATCGAAAATTACGATATTTCATTTTTAGAGCTTTTGTGCGTTAATTTGTGTGTTTTTAGTATAAAGTTCTTAGGTCCATGGATGCTTCGGAGCACCAAGACAAGGAGAAGAAGTGAGAATTAAAGTCTTAGATCAAGCAGAGAGGTCAAAAGTAAGAAAAGATTACCTGATGAGTTGACAAAAAGAGATAATAATCTGAAAAGCTGTCACTAATTTATGATTTGAGTCACTTCGGCACTGATTCAGGCCTAAAGATCTGAAATAGAAAGTTGCGCCTATGAGTTAGGAAGATTTGAGGATTGAAATCAGGTGATTTGGACGTGAGACACAAAAGTTACGCCTGTTTTACTACAAGTTGTACATCAGTTACGAGATTCCTAAAGATGGACTTGGACTTTTTATATTTTGACTCATTATTCTTAAGTAAAAGCCCAATTTGAATTAGAGCATTATAAATAGACCTTTAGACCTCATTTTTACACACACTTCAGAGAATTCAATTCTATGCTTCATTATTTCCAAGTCTAAGCAAAAAGGCGGAGAAAGCTAGAGTTGGAGGAATTCTCTTCTTCCAACAATAGCCAATTCAACCTTTAGGTTCTTTATTTCTATTCTTTAATTTAGGATAATGTCTTTTATTCATTTAATTTCAGTTTTTATTTCAAACATGAGCTAAATTCCTTACTACTTGAGAATCGCAATAAATGAGTTGAAACCCTAATTAATTAATTTTTGTTTATGAATTTGGGATTTTACGATTTAATTTGAGTTGTGTATTTTATATTGGGTATTATTTTTTTCTTGTTTACTATTACTTATTGGTACAACTAGAAATAGGTTGTAGTAATTGGGTTATTCACTTTAGTGACGAGGTGATCATCCGACAGAGGGGTTTGATTACAGAAATAGGTAATATTCGTGTGATGTCCGTTATTAACCGACAGACTTGACTAATCACATAGCCGAAGAGGTAAAGAACTTCACATTCGTAAGTAAACTTGCTACCTTATAGGGGCTTGTCTTACTGTAGGATAACTCCTAGGTCCACCTGACAGGGGGCTAGGATATATTAGAGTCCCGACTAATATTTAAATACCAACTATACCCTTAAACGAAACATTAATTATATTAACTTAGTTGGAATAGTTGAGAGTGACACTCATACAGGACACATAGTGACCTTCTCGAAATCCATCTGGACAGAGTCTGCGGCTGAAGGGGAAGCAATAGCAGTCCTGGAGGCTGCTCAGCTGAGCCTTGCCCATCCGGGGTGTAAGACCGTTATCTGTTCAGATAACCTTAATATTATTCAATGTATAAAGTCGTTGCTAGCTGCTTGGTGGAAAGTTCGGCCTTACGTCAAGCGGATCCATAAGATGGCTGAGGAGCACGGTAATTTGTTCTTCAAGCATCTTCCGCGTAGACTTAATGGTCTGGCTGACAGCGCCGCGCGCAAAACTAGGCAATCGGCAAGGATCTATGAAGATCCGATGTGCATAAGATCTTCTTTTACGAGACTAGGGATTGGCTGAGACGTGTAATAGTTTTAGCAGTGGTTACGATCGACCAAAAAAAATTATATTAACTTAGGTGGATTCCCTTGCGGAACTCAAGTACATCTCTCCTCTTGCGTCTACTCCTATTACTTTCAATATTTTATTTCAGTTAAGCATTTTAATATTTTATTTTGTTACAACTTTAGTCCTAATACAAAACCAAACAAAAATCTTCATATTTTACTTTTCTGTTTTAATACTTGAGTAATAACTAACCGTCCCTGCGAACGAAACCCGATTATCAGAGTATTACTTGGATAACCATACAATTGCGGTATGTGGATCCTCAACTTTTACGGCATAAGATTGACACTGGAACCGAAGTCACACATCGCCTTTACCTCAAAATTGCCACTAATCTTGATTGGGAGGTGAAACCTCTTGATCTTGAAGCTTTGGTGGCAACTTTCGCTGAACTCGCACCAATACCCATTTAGTTAGAGCTCGAGTCTCATACTCAATGAATTTATTCTTCTTGCAGAGTGTCTCCTTGAAGAATAATAATTGATTTGGCTTCTTCTCGATGCTTTTGAGTACTGGGACTTTGATCTTTACTTGGCTTGACGTCTCTACGAACTTCTTCTACTCAAGACTACCACTCATATAAGTGATTCGTAATGGATATGTGGTGGGTCCTGGGGCAGTGTTAACTGGAAGTCGTACATGAGAGATTCCAATCCAACATTCGTCATATTTCAATTGGAGGACCGATCCATAACAAATCTTTGATGAATCATCGAGTAAGTGCTCGTCCATATAGGTAACCTAGCTATTCCCACTTATTTTATTATTCTTGATAAACACGAAAATTCACGATATAGTCCCCAGTAGCGGCGCCAAAAACTTAGAGTCCCCCAAGGTGTGATAACTTAACCAACGAATACACACCTCGAGAGAGCTAACGACTGCAAGTGTAGGGTTCGTTGACAAGTAATGCAAAGTAAGTATTATCTAGTGTCTCCATAGGGACTACAATGGTTAATTCTTGAGATGTGTTCTTATATAATGTCTTAGAATGAGTTGCTAGACTAACTAGGGAAGATAAAAGACATATATTTGTCTTGTTTTTTATTTATAAGAATTAAAATGCAATACATATAAATTACCTAAGGATTAAGGATTAACCTAATTAACTAAGAATGTAAATAAAGTAAGGGGTATAGATGAGAGTATAACTCTAGAACACACAAGTAATCCCCACTATTATCGATTTTATGTTTTATTGTTTAAGGCTAAATTATTTAATAATGCAGCAGTCGGATTTTAACTTCTTCCTAACTCTCGCCAGGGCAGCTTAGGAAGCAACATCAACACTACTAGGGGACTCGGGTGAGGTGACCCTACGCAATGAACGGTGCTAAAAATCTCTATTCCTATTAACTATCCGGCTAGTCAACCCCGTCAGGATCACTAACGTCCACCGAACAATTATGCATCATTTTCAGTAAATGAACCCCCGTCAAGGTGATATTCCTAATTACTAAGGATAGTCCTATACTTGGCCAGAGCAATGGGTAAATTTAAACGGAAAATACATGAGCAAAACATATTATTTTAACAATTCATATAAAGATGTAATCTCCTAAAATTAATAAACGAAATAAATCCAACTAGGGTTCATACATTATCGTTGTTCTCAAGTTATGAGAATTTCGTTCATACTTAAGGAATTAAAACTAGATATAAAAGTATAATATTCATGTTAGAAGATAAAACAGAATTAAGATACATTAATAATTGAAGACGAATGATGGAAGATAGAGTTGGAATGACATGAACTACTTCCAAACTTCTTCACCTCTTTTTTCTGCTCCAGGCAATTTTTACTTGTTAAAAAACTAAATAAGGACCCCTATGTTAAAAACTATGATATATAAAGGGTCTATCACGTTTTAGGTGTTGTGTGCCCCTTTTAGCTAGTCCAAATCCACCAAAAACGTTTTAATTGAACGGTGGACTGGTTCGAACCACGGTAGCAGCAAATTCAATAACTCTCTAAATTCAGTTTCAAATCACGAACTATCCAGCTGCTACGCGCTACTGTCTCCAAGTACTATCTAGAACAAGTCAAACAAGTCGTTTTTCAAATTCGGGCCAACACATGCTCTCAGATTCTAAAAGTGGTTGAATCTTCCTTTTACGCCATGACTAAGGGGTAATCTCGTTTGCTTGACTTTTTATCATCGTCTCAGAATATCTTAACATCCAAATAGTTAAGAGTTGCACACTTAACATACAAATTACGCACAAAATCTCTAAAAATAACATAAACACCAAGACTAAACAAGAATGTGTAAAATATCAAATGATGGGAAAAATCCCTCAACTAAGTCTCTAATACCTCTAAAAAGATGTATCGTGATTAGATTAATATATCACATAAAAGTAGACATCACTTGTCAATGATTCTTACACTTGCGATTAGTTAATCTCTCTCTAGGTGTTGAATCAATAGCTTATTTTATCACATTTTGGAAGAAAACGGTTGGTTACTTAACAATATCATATTCGAATATATGGCTATATTAATTGGATATTTACTGATGGCAAAATATCCATTCTATGTTTTGTTAATTTCTATGTAAGTTACTATTTGTGTTTTTTTATTTGATTGTTTTCAATTGTGATATTTATCTACCCGTATAAAAATGTTGTTTTATATAAAAAAAAAAAAATTAATATCCTTGCTAATATATGTCAAACGACAAGACATCATACACTAATGGTGATGTATAAGCATTTTTGGATCTATAGACTAAGCGTGCCACTTGGTCTAACTAGTTTTTCGATCAATCAAATAGGTAGTGACTTTTGCAATCCTGTTGGGGCTTCCTTTGGCTCTTCATTGCCAGGATTCTTATCATTTCCTTATTCATTCTTTTCTTCATCTTAAATAGTTTTCAATTCGCTAGCCATTTAAATCTTGTAGCAACACTAAATAAGGACCATTGAAGTCATTTTTCGAATATTTCTGCAATTTTCAACAATGTCACCGTCACGCTTCGTGGATTATAAAATACTGACGTGAGATGATTCACGTAGGAGTCGCAGCATGAAAAGGCATGGAAGGATTAACAAATGTGGCCATATCCACCCAATGGCCAAGAAACTATAGAATACCGCCTCACTTAATAGACCATACATGTAATAAGATTTTATACAATTAATCGTAATCTTGACGGATCCTTTAAATAAATTAAAATAAAATAATAGAATATGTTCTACTCCCTCCGTCCCAAAAATAATGTCCACTTAGCATTTTCACACAAATTAAGAAATGTCATTATTAAACCCTACATGTACAAAAATGCCCCTAATAAATGTCATAATGCACACCTATTCCTATGCCTAGGAAAATGCAATCAAGTATAAAATAATAATTCAAATAATTATAAATAAAAAAAAAAGTAGGGGCAATAAGGGAAAAAAGTAGAAAAAGTTGGCTTGAAATGGTAAGTGGACATTATTTTTGGGACACCACATTTAGTAATGTGGACATTATTTTTGGGACAGAGGGAGTATCACTTTGACGTCTTTTGTTATCTAATATAAATATTTTAAATCACATATTGTTTAACAACCAAATCCATACTAAAACTCTAACTGGTAGAATATTTCCTATTAATTTGACGTCTTTTGTGAGAAGAACCTTTTCTAAATCATTGAGATACTACACAGTGTCATGATTCAACAATATTCTACACTAAAAGAAAGATAATGGAGGAACCTTAGTTCTCCCCAAGGACAAACTCTAATAAACTTATTAGTTAAAAGAATGGTACAAATGAATACCCAAAAAAAGTGTCGTGTCTACGGAAAAAGAAAGATTGAGGATACCACGCCACCAAGCATGCCAGCCTGTCAAGAACAAATTGATCATTTGAAGTTGGTCAGGTGGTGCAAGGTCGTCCTGCATAGGATGGAAGACCCTCACCAACCAAGCTAAGAAATCATGGTAGCAAATAATCCAGAGTACAAACACTCAAAATTCGAGGTGGCACCAAACAAAACGAAAATGTACATACCTGATAATCCCATAATGATGAATGTTTTATAGGATTTGTTACCACTGTATACTTTCTAAATGATGATATATGATAACATCGAATTAATATACCCGTGTACACTAGTCCAACTACAAATATCTCGGTGTTAAAAGAAAAAGTTATCCATGTGAAATTCTTTGTATTATTTGTGTATTTGATTGCATAAATAATATATCCTTGGAAAAAGAAGTATAACTTCAATCCCTCATACGAGTTATAGAGCCCAATGGGATAGGCCTACGGGGTCACCGCTAGAAAAACTTGATTCAACTCTCCTGCAAGGGGGCAAGTCCAGGCAAGACAGATAAGTGGTTACCCTGGTAAAACCTCGATTCAACCTTCCCCTAGGGTATTGAATTTAGTGTTAGGCCTAAGGGGTCATTTCAATCAAACATAATTCAAGCCTTTAGATAGGTTATTGAGTCTAGGAAAACGCCTAGGGGTTTACTCTGGTTAAACCTTGATTCAACCCCTCAGACGGGTTATTGAGTCTAGAGGACAGGCCGGAGGGGTCACTTTGGTCAAACCTAGATTCAGTCCCTTAGACGGGTTACCGAGTCCAGTGGATAGGCCTAAGGGGTCACTCTAGTTAAACCTCGATTCAATCCCTCAGATGGGTTATTGAGACTAGTGGATTAGACTTAAGGGTCACCCTGTTCAAACCTGGTAACAATCCCTCAGATAAGTATCGAGTCTAGAGGATTGGACTAAGGGGTCACCTTACCTCGATTCAGTGGCTCATACGAGTTATCGAGTCCAAAGGATAGGCCAAAAGGGTTATCGGGTAAGTAAAGGTTAGATCTTCAGGATCACCAACAAAAAGCTTCAGCTCAACCCTTTTTAAGGGGTATAGTATATAAAGTTTAGATCTTCATGATCACCAACGAAAACCTCGAGTCAACCCGTATAAAAGGTTATCGAGTAAATAAAGGTTAAATCATCGTGGCACCAATGAAAACCTTGACTCAACCGCTCTAAGAATTTGTCGAGTAATTAAAGGATAAATCATCATGATCACCAACGGAAACGTTGACTTAACCCTTATAAGGGGTCATCAAGTAAATAAAGGTTAGATCATCATGATTACCCATGGAAACTTTAACTAAACCCTTCTAAGGGGTTATTAAGTAAATAAAGGATAAGTTATCATGATCACCAAGGAAACCTCAATGAAAACCTTCTAAGGGGTTGTCACGTATATAAAAGTCAGATTGTCATGATCACCAATGAAAACCTCAACTCAACCCATAGAAAGGTACGTCAAGTAGACGTTGGATAAATCACCTTGAAGTCCTTGATCTAGAAATGATCAGCAAATAAACAAGGAACCAACCTATTGGTTTTCCCTTAAGTAGAAAGGACAGGGATGTTATCTCCCTGACCGATTTCCGCACTTATAAAGAGTAAAATCGTATTGGTTGGAAAGACTCCAGATATTTTTTTAAAAATTGAAAACCCTTTACATGGCCTTCTAGGACAATGGTATTAGACTGGTCATCTAAGTTCCACGCTCACCTAACCATAAACCAAAAAGGCAGGAACAACATTACAAACAGATACGTAGCCCACACATGTGATAAAAGGTTTTCCCTTTACTAGGTCAAAGAGCCCTTTCTATTGTACAAGCGAGTGAGAGATATGGTGGGTTAAGAAAGGGGTTATCTAGAATTGCCAACCCAAAAATAGAACAATGAAAGAAAAATGAAAGAAAATAAATCAAATATATGAAATCCTAAAGCCTTGGGCTCGTACGAATAGAAAAGAAGTACAACTAGAAAGAAAAACAATATTAAGCCCTACATCCTAGAAGAAGGAACACTTCGATAATAGCTAATGAAAAATACATCCAACACCATGGAAGTCCGAGTTGCTGTAACAACATATGCCACTTCAGTTACCTTACAAAGAGGATATGAATGAATGACCCTTTAGGAAGTTCCAAAGGTTAGTGTATTCTCTAAAGAGTTATTAAATATCGTAGGAACACTCACGTTAGTGGGGACCAAATCCATAGCTACTAAAGGACTATGAGGATGGCCAAATACATACATAATGAGTATATGAATAAAGTGGCACTAAAAAATTTTGTGGGTTGTGAGACACGAGTATATGAATAAAGTAGCACTTAAAGTTTTTTGTAAGATGATAACATGATACAAGACTATTTACATAGTAGGAACCTTAGGAAATAGTGACCTCCAAGAAAACCATGGTAGACGATTCATGTACTGGTGTCACTTGAGGCATGATGTATAAAACCCCATGACTCGGGGAAGCGGCTACTTCTCGTATATGTACTACTTGTTCCAACTAATAAGTAGTAAGTATTTCAGACCGTTCTCCACAGGGACTAAGAGGTTCACATAGAACACATGTTTTTCTTTGGGTGTCTCCCAAGGCGTTGCCCGATTTCCTCAATACTGATTGCCAGCTGAGTTATTGCGGTACAAGTACTTCGGTTTTCTATGGTTGTCGTTGGGTTGGCCATCAAATGAAGGGGAGGAAACTTCCCTAACCCTTCTAATAAAATTATTTTGGCCTACATGGATTGATATTCAATGGTGTTGTATCCCACGTCCTTGTGGATATCACAATAGCGAGTTCGATCTCTCTTTGTCGCATCTCCTACCATTTTTTTGGCCACTATAAATCTAGATTGTTTTCTATGAGTCTTAAAACCTCTTTGAGATTCCTTCCTTGAGGGTGCGACACATCCCCATTATATACTCCATATTTTTTGGTCTTACTTCTCTTGGTGTCGGTGTAAGGCTAGTCTTTCTTGTGGTGCGTCTCATGGTCGTCTCTCTGACAAATTTGATCCTTCAAGATTGTCATGATATCTTAGACTATGATGTATGACTTGTCTTCCTCTAAGATCTCTACCAAGTTTGTTGTGGCTCCGAGGCTAATTTGATTTGGAATTATTTGCTTCTCAAGCCATGGGTGAAGGTCAATTGGATTATCGTGTTATCAAAGTTCTTTGTGTCGTAAGCTTCACTCCTTAAACTCTAGGTATAATATCTTAATGATTCCCCCTTCTACATGTACAAATCTAGTAGTGAGGATGAATCTCTTCCTGTGGCCTTGCTTCCAGCAAACCGTGCATTGATTCTCTGGCTTATCTGATCAAAGGGCGCTACGTTTTTTTGATATAACTTTGGAAATTTTATTATTTGATATCTTAGCCTTAATATTATATAAGTATTACCTTCCTGACTAGAGTAGTAACAATGAGAAGAGGATTTAATTCTCTAATCAATGCATATTTATATGTATATGTTCACAGTTGGATAAGGGAAATATACTTGGAGATGCTATAAATTACACAAAAAAGCTTCAAGAACGTGTATTAAAGCTCGAAGGAGAGGTGACGAAAAATAACAATCCAGAAACAATCAATATCAAGGTGAAAAGGCCTAGAGTAAGACATTTAGGTTACGATTATTCGTCTTCATATGATGAGAGTTTTGATAGTTGCTCGTATAAATCATCACCTGAGATTGAATTAATGGCATCATAAGGAAATATTATTACTTAAGTTTACAACAAACAACAAACTGGAATTATAAAGGATATATTAGGTGATATGGAAAAGAACCAATTAACAATTGTCAGTAGCAATATCATCCCATTTGGTGATAACAGATGAATATGACCATGATTATGTAGGTACTTTATAATTTTTAGTTATTATTTCGTGTTATACATTTTTTTCACAATATATATATTTATTTATATGTCTTATAGTAAGGAGTATCATTGTTAGTTAGTTTAAAATAATCATACATGCATGCTCAATAACTTGATTTTACTATCCATCTTGATTGCAGATGACGAATGAGTCTCACATTACAAAAAAAGATATGGTAGAAAATCTTTGTATGGCGATTTAAACACTTATTTGATCAATAGAAAGTGATCAACCTGAAATCATTCTTCCAACTTATCAACTTTGATGTTATTTCATTGTTAGCCATGTAATTTTTTGTTCCTTTCTAGTGAAGTATTATATTAATTGAGATCACCCCATTGTATAGCATACCAAGGCTACTTCCTCTGAAATTTTTCAAATAAATGGAGAGTAACATTAAAATGTTGCTACTAATACCATTTATGGAATCGATTTAGTTGAACATGTCACTCTAGAGAAAATTAAGTGAAACAGTTTGTTCACATTTTTCTTATTATTGTGTTGTATGAAGTATGTACTTTCTAGTTAAGAGAATGTGATGTCTCCATTTATGTGATAGAATAATCTAGTTATTAGACATCATTTTAGGGGTATTTAGTACTTTGTTTTAGTATTTTTTTTCCCATTTATTCATGTTTTACACTTTCTTGTCTAGTTTTAGTGGTGTTGATATTTTTAGAGCCTTTTTGCGTAATTTGTGTGTTATTTGTGTAGCACTTAAGTATTTGGAAGCTAATACACCTTGGGAGTATGATAAGAAGTGAAAAAAGAAAGGAAACACCTTATTCATGTTGAAAAAGGAAACTTTGGATAGATTTGGAAAGTAAAAGTGAGCTGTCCAGACTTGAAGATGTCACTGGATTCGGAGCTGTAACGAAAAAGTTATGAATTTTACAAAGTCAATGGGTCAACCAGGCCACTATTTTAGAAAAACAAGTTTAAGTTGAATTTGGACTCTAATACTTAATCATTGTCCCTAATTTTGTCCAAACTTCTATATATATATATATATGTGTGTGTGTATATGTATATATATGTATTAATACCATTAATACATATATATACATAATAATATCATTAATTAATCATTATTTACATAATAAAAAAATTATATTTTAAAACGAAAAACCTTAAATCTTTTTTTTTGTCAAAAAAAAAAACTTAAGTCACTCATTTACATTTAATATAGATTTATCACATAATCGTTTAGTGTGCAGTAGTGATCCTGACGAGCTTGCCTAAATAGATATTAAATAGGGATTAATTTGACCACTGATCATTGCACATGGTTCCCCTTACGCAAGTTACTTGATAGTGTTGAGGTTGCCTCCTAAGTCGGGAGTTAGGATGAATTTAGAATCCTGACTATTGTGTATATATCACACAATTCTCCCTCAGATAATAAACGTAGAACAAGGCTAGTGGGATCACTTGCTAGTTCTCGAGCTAAACCCTCATAAGTCTCTCTCTTCCTATTTTATTTTTTTGTCTTTAATTTAAGTCTTAGTTTAATTGTTTAGAGTCTTAAAAACCCAATAAATATATTAATGTATTTAGCGTATGATGTCTCCTCATTTGTGATAGTAAAATATACTCATGAGACATCATTTTAGGCTTATTTATTAGTTCATAGGTTGATTTTAGCTTAATTTAGTGCACTTTCCTATTTTGAGTCTTGATTTGTAGAATTATTATTTTTAGAGCATATTGGGTTTAATTGTTTATTTAGTGTGAAGCTTTAAAGATAATTATGGAGATTAATTAGAGTTCAAGTCAAAGACTACAACTTATGGAAAGAGATTTGCATGGAAAGTGGAGATAAGGAAACAATTGCTAAAAAGATGGAAAAGGAAAAGCTGCCTAAATTCTGGGATTCTGCACACACGTCTAAAGATTGGTGTTTTTACCTAAGAAATAGGCCGAATTTGGTAATTTCCTTCTTAAGGGTCAAGATAATTCTGTTGCGATTCTTTTGGTATCTTATGGAGCAAAATCCGACCAATAACGAAGAAGATACACTCAAAACAACGCAGCAGTGTTTTCCTTACGAATTTGAGTTGGGCTAGGAGTCCATTACTTGAAGTTATCTCCAAGAAACGATTTAGGTCAACCTCTACACTATAAATACAGCCTCTTAATACTCTTAAATCATCCTTGGTGAAACCCTAAACCAAGAGGAAGCTTACAACACAAGAGATAAGTCTGGAAGGAGCTGTCATCAACAATGTCTTCTTCTACCTTTAATTTTGTAATTTCTTTTTTTTTTTTTTCATGAACTAATTTTCTTTAGCTTAAGTTTTAGCATTAATGTATGAACCCTAGTTTTGATTGACATCTATCTAATTTGGGAATTGAATGTTTTAAATAGAATTATAGTTTTTATTCTCTGTTTATGTGTTTGGATTTATATTTTGTGTTCTTGTGGACTGCAGCCATTAGAATTACCATCTAGTAATTAGAATACCATTGACAACGGTGTTTAATTACATGTTTAGCACATAACGTTTAGTTTTAGGTTTGACCTGACAACCCAACCTAACTAGATAATCACTATGGTTTAGTCTTTGTGACTATTTACCAATTACAGGAAAAGTTTGCTTAGGAAGCCTTATTGACACAGGTAAACCCTATTTGAAACTACCGATAGCATATTGAGACCGATTAGGGAAATACTACATAATTCACCCTTACATGTTTAGAACGGCAAAACTAGTGGGGATTACATGCTAATAACTTAAGCTACATTCTCATATCACTTCTCTTTCATCTTTAATTTTCTGTCTTTTAAATTCTTAGTTTTAATTTAGTTTATTGAAAAACCAACAAAAAATCTATTTGTCTTTACTTTTATTTGCGTTTAGTTGTTCTAGCTTTAATTATTCACACTTTATATTTGCATAAGATTCTCCTAACCTCTGTAGTCTCTGCGGAACGAATCTTAATCTAAAACTTGCATACGATCTGTATACTTGCAGAACCGTGTAGTTCTAGGGTGTTTTTGCACTTATTTACACCTTATTTTATCACACCCTAGGCCCCACCAAGTTTTTGGCGCCGTTGCCGGGGACTACATCGTTAGTCCTTGTGCATATATCTTGTGCTTTTATTTTTAGTTAGTTCTATTTTACGCCTTTGTTTTTAGTTTTTGTTTTTCAGAATTAGTTACAGATGGAGAACCCAAGGAGACTTGAGCTACCCATCGAGTTCAGAGTGGAGCCACGAGGAATTCGAGCTCCAGAAATTCAAGCCGCGAAATTTAAACCTGATCCAGGGATGCTAACTCAATTTGCATCTCATGGATTATTCAGCGGGATGCACATCAAGATCCGATCCGATATATTCAGAAATTCATGCAGATCTGTGATGCTTATATCGTAAGAGGAGTTACTAGGAAGCAAGTATATTACCTGATGTTCCAGTTCTTCTTGACCGGATGTGCAAGCGAATGGTATGATACCCAATACCCTCATGTTATTCCAGATTGGGACAAACTCCAAGCAAGATTCCTAGACCGTTTTTATCCGGTTAGTAGACGTTTAAAAGATATGTTGGAGCTTGAACAATTCATACAGAAAGAGGAAGAGAGTTTGGGTGAAGCATGGTTACGATTTACACAGAAGAAAGCGAGGTGTCCATATCATAGATCCTCGCCGGAATATTAATTAACCTTGTTTTATGGAGGCCTTAATGATAAGTCAAGAGAGAAAGTCGATTCGTTAGGAAACACAGGTTTTGTGTTGCTAGATCCTATAGAAGCTGAGGTGGGGATGGAGAGAATTCTTGAGAACGAGAGAAGTTGGCCAAAGAGAGTAATAAAAGAAGACAATTCAACATCTCTTAAGCTTAAAGAATTGGCTAAACAACTCGAAGAACTTAAGGAACAAGCCCGAACAATTGCTCAGGTGAATACGGTACGCACAATTCCTCCGTGTCCTGGTTGTGGATCAAGAAACCATGTGTGGGAAGGATGTATGAATAATCCAGCAGTAGCTTCCGTTCAATACCCTCAAGATAACTATTACTCCAATGGTTATGCTTGTCCTCAAGAAAGTTACACGAATTATCAACAACCTCCACAACAGAAGAGTTGGGTAAAACAACAAGAGACTTATCATCAACCCCAACTTCCATCTTATAATCCACCACAACCTATTCAGAAAAAGGCACCCATTGTTAAAACTTGTCAAGAACCAAAAAAAGATCCACCTAAACAATCAATGCAATTGGCAAAACAGGAACAACTCCAGAGCTTAAGTTCGAGTATGGCTAGATTAATGCAAACAGTTGAGAAGAAAATGAATCATAGCCAACAGAAAGTTCAAACCTAGGATAATATTATCAAGCAACTAGAGCATGCTATATCACATATGGCGAGTAAATTACAAAATCGGCCAAAAGGGCAACTTCCAAGTGATACTATTGCTCCTAGAGATGATTCTTGCCATGCAGTTGAGTTGCGAAGTGGAAAACAACTACCTCCACCTAGACCAGAAACAGAACCAATCCCTATTCCAGAACAAAGGGGGGAAGAACTAATCAAAGATACAGTTGAGGAGGTAGTTAAACCAAAGAGTGTCCAAACCGAGACACCTGAGAAGACAAGAAAACCAATGGAACTTAATACATGCCCTCCACCACCATACCCTTCACGTGTCAGAAAGAGGGACAATGACCTGGAATTCAAGAAGTTCGATGACATGGTGAGCAAAGTTGAGATTAAAATGCCGTTTGTTGAAGCTATCAAAAGAATGCCAAAATATCTAAAATTCATGAAGGACATTCTTTCGAACAAACGAAGTACAGAAACCGCGGATATGAGTGGATCACAAGAGGGGTGTTATGCTATCAAGTTACCACCAGAAGAGCCCCTTCCCACGAAATCTTGGATGGAACCATCCATACTTATGAAGAATCGAGCTGAAAAGTTCGTGGGAATCAAAGGAAAGGGGTGGAAATTTCGTCATTATTAATCAAATTAATTTCAGTGGAACGATTTGGAGGAGTTACGTTATCTTGCCTATGAAAATTCACGCCTCTATAAAGAGAAAACAAAGCGATGGCATGATAAACGACTCCGTCCAAAGCATTTCGAGATAGGACAGAAAGTTTTATTATACAACTCTCGATTTTCGAACTACCCAGGAAAGCTTAAATCCCGTTGGGGAGGACCTTACATTGTTACCAAAGTCACACCACATGGAGCGATTGAGATTGAAAATCCAGCCGAGCAACGGACATTCATGGTGAATGGCCAGCGTTTGAAGAGATACTATGACAGTGATGACTTTGGGCAAGGGGAGAAAATCTACCTTGTCGAATGCGCGTAGCCTGAGGTACACGTCTAACTCAAAGACGTTAAACAAAAGTGCTCTTGGGAGACACCCCTTGTTTTAATTGCTTTTTAGATTAGTTATTTTTGCTTTGTAGTGTATAATTTTAAGTTATTGTATATTTTTAATTGTGTTTACAAGCTAATAGGAGAGAAAGGTAGTGTGTTATTGTGCAGAAAACGAGTTTGGGGTCGCAAGGAAAAAATTGGAGGAACTCAAAGCCTGGCGCGGACTACCCCGCGGACTACCCCCTAGTCCGCAGGGATGCACCGTGCCCAGAAAACCCGTACCACGGGTCGGGTACCACGGGTTTTATCCAGAAAGAAGGAAAAAATTCGACCTGTTAGGCGCGGTACACCGGACCCCTGGTCCGCAGGCACAAAACACGTGCCACGGGGTGCGAGCTCGGGTATTATCCAGTGGGCAAAAATTTGGAGCAACAGAAGCTGCGGTACACTGCGGGTCTCGTCCGGTGCACCGCAGGAGGCGGTTTGTGAAGGAATTCTTTTCCTAATCAAATTCTTACCTTATGAGATTAACCCTAGCCTTCCATACACGAATTTTTCAGACCCAAACCCTATATATACATCTTAAAGCTTGTGCAAACCTCCACAATTAACACAACAATTCATCAAATCCTCTCCATCATCTTCCATAAACACAATCCTTCATCAAATTCATCAAACTACACCATCAAAACACCATTAAATTCAACAAGCTTTAAAGAGTTCTTCCAAGATCAATCAAATAACCTTTCTCTGTCATCAATTCCAAGCAACAACATCAAGCTACACCAATTTTCCTTAAACTTTTAATCCATCCTTGGTATAACTTGAGTTGTGGGTAAAACAAGCATGACTAACAGATCTGAAGCTATGGAATACAAGAGAAAGTGTTCAATCCTTGGGAAGAATAAGAGATTGCCTGGAGCCACCATTGAAAAACCCATCAATCTTGATGAGGTTTCTGAAGAATCAAAAGAAAAGGCACATGAACAACCACTACCAAAGAAGAGATTAACTGCTAGAATGTCCATACCATCAAGAAGGCCTTTAGACAAAATAAAAATCCAAGACCAAGGTTCTTCTACTTCTTCCTCTGAAATTGTTTATGATCTTCCTCCTTGGGCTATCAAGTTACAGAACGAAGTTGAAAGATTACGTGAAGATAACAAAGACCTTTGGGTAGAAATCATGCAGTTGGAAACACGGGTAGAGAATTTGACCTTGTACAAGGATGTAGATGATTACACCGATCCCTCAGCTTCAGAAGATGAGGATGATATGATGGATCTCTATGGCCAACCAGGTAGGTCATTCTAATTTTTCTCCGTAGCTTGTATGCATTAGGTAGTTTAGTTAGTTTTATTTTAAATTTTATTCCATGCTTGAGTCTTTTTCGAGTCGTGGGGACACGGCTCACTTTTGAGTTGGGGGTGGGGATTCGTTGTCCTCATCTTATTTTCGTTTTTGCATAAAATTTAAAATTTTTAGGTTGAATTAAGGCATAGAATATCTTTGAATGTACCTATGTGAGCATGATTTTATTAAGTTAATGATAGTAGGTAGTATGTTTTTGAAAGATGCAACAAAATTGTTTAGAATGCATGTATGAAAACAGGAAATAAAGGATAGAAAAGTTAATGAGCAATGCTAAGAAATCACGTTGAAACTTAGGAATAGTTATTTGGTGTGTAGAACGTGAGGTATAAAATTAGTTGAAAACCCACTTGTCTATGAACTAATAATGAAAACGTAACGAAATCCGGTAGTTAGAAAAATGACTAAGGCAGTTCTTTCATGATAAAACACTTGAAGCCTTTAGACTTTCTCACCCTTTTATTTGATTATTGTTATTCATCCGTCTTAGCCCCTATGAGCCTTTCTAAAGCCTTTATTGAAACACATTATAATCCATACCCTAGTTTTTAGGACTTATCTATATGACCCGCACTCGAATCGCAAACCCTGAGACACTCGTTTTAGAGCTTGAGTTTGGGGTGGTGGGTTTCATAATTAGGGGATTTGGGAATTATATTTGTGATTTTATTGATGATGAATTGTTATTATTGTAACCCTTTGTCGGGGTAATAGTGAATGAAAAAGAAGCTACGAGCTAATTTTGCCAACAAGGGCATAAAAAGAAAGAATATATATGAGAAAAAAATAGTGTGATATCTCAACATCAAAAAGAGAATCATAGCTATACAAAAAAAAATTGATTTGAAAAGAAATTATATATTCGGACCGGCAAAGTGGATTTTTATATCATCAAAGGTTTTAATTGGGATTATTGGGGATGCACATTAAAAAGCATCGATAAATTGGGTTGAGTGAGAACATCTTCCAGTGAAAACTCAAGCTCTAGGGCGATTCGTTGATGGCTAGTGAGGAGAGAGCCAAAAGCTCACTTTTCATTATCCAAATATACCACACCCGTCCTTAATCCAAGTTATAACCAAGACCTTAGGAATTTTAACTACTAAATGGAGAAACAATTGAGCTATTAGGTAGTAGGTAAGTGGACCATTGGATGCTGTATTTGGGACCTATGAACAACCTATAGCCATTAACCTGAACTAAGTTATCATCCTCTATTTCTGGCATTGCGAAATTAATCTTAACTTGAACTTATGGATTGTTGATTACATGTGTATTAGGCATATTTGTGCATTATTTCTTGAGCATTACTACATGAGATTTTTTGGATTTTATGCTCTAGGATCATTCATTATATTTTGTTCTTATTCTCCTCCGACTTCTTCTTGTTTATTTTGACTACCCTACTGTTCTCATGAGACATCATTTTAGGCTTATTTATTAGTTTATAGGTTGATTTTAGCTTAATTTAGTTCACTTTCCTATTTTGAGTCTTGATTTGTAGAATTATTATTTTTAGAGCATATTGGGTTTAATTGTTTATTTAGTGTGAAGCTTTAAAGATAATTATGGAGATTAATTAGAGTCCAAGTCAAAGACTACAACTTATGGAAAGAGATTTGCATGGAAAGTGGAGATAAGGAAACAATTGCTAAAAAGATGGAAAAGGAAAAGCTGCCTAAATTCTGGGATTCTGCACACACGTCTAAAGATTGGTGTTTTTACCTAAGAAATAGGCCGAATTTGGTAATTTCCTTCTAACGGGTCAAGATAATTCTGTTGCGATTCTTTTGGTATCTTATGGAGCAAAATCCGACCAATAACGAAGAAGATACACTCAAAACAACGCAGCAGTGTTTTCCTTACGAATTTGAGTTGGGCTAGGAGTCCATTACTTGAAGTTATCTCCAAGAAACGATGAAACCCTAAACCAAGAGGAAGCTTACAACACAAGAGAGAAGTCTGGAAGGAGCTGTCATCAACAATGTCTTCTTCTACCTTTAATTTTGTAATTTCTTTCTTTTCTTTCATGAACTAATTTTCTTTAGCTTAAGTTTTAGCATTAATGTATGAACCCTAGTTTTGATTGACATCTATCTAATTTGGGAATTGAATGTTTTAAATAGAATTATAGTTTTTATTCTCTGTTTATGTGTTTGGATTTATATTCTGTGTTCTTGTGGACTGCAGCCATTAGAATTACCATCTAGTAATTAGGATACCATTGACAACGGTGTTTAATTACATGTTTAGCACATAACCGTTAGTTTTAGGTTTGATCTGACAACCCAACCTAGCTAGATAATCACTATGGTTTAGTCTTTGTGACTATTTACCAATTACAGGAAAAGTTTGCTTAGGAAGCCTTATTGACACAGGTAAACCCTATTTGAAACTACCGATAGCATATTGGGACCGATTAGGGAAATACTACATAATTCACCCTTACATGTTTAGAACGGCAAAACTAGTGGGGATTACATGCTAATAACTTAAGCTACATTCTCATATCACTTCTCTTTCATCTTTAATTTTCTGTCTTTTAAATTCTTAGTTTTAATTTAGTTTACTGAAAAACCAACAAAAAATCTATTTGTCTTTACTTTTATTTGCGTTTAGTTGTTCTAGCTTTAATTATTCACACTTTATATTTGCATAAGATTCTCCTAACCTCTGTAGTCTCTGCGGAACGAATCTTTATCTAAAACTTGCATACGATCTGTATACTTGCAGAACCGTGTAGTTCTAGGGTGTTTTTGCACTTATTTACACCTTATTTTATCACACCCTAGGCCCCACCAGCATATTATCTTATCAACTTCTTCTATTGCACTTAGTAGTTACGCTATTTATAAACATACTTTCGTAATCCTTGAGATCGATATCTCTTTCACTTACACATTACTTGCAAACGACCCGTTCACTTGCGGAGAGTTTATCGTAGTGGTATTAGGTGTTTGTTCTTTTTTATATATCGTTATTTTATCACACCTTTGCCCCTGCTAAGTTTTTGGCGCCGATGCCGAGGACTACATCATTAGTTTTGTATTTTTACGTAGTGTTTTAGATTTAGTTGTTCTATTTTACGTTTTTATTTTTGTTTTTATCTTTTTCATATTTTTAGATGGATAATCCAATCAATCAACGACTAGAGCTAGGCCTTCTTGGATCATTTTGAGTGCAACCCATTGGGATCCACCCTTCAGCTATTCAAGTCGTGCGATACAAGCCAAATTAGGGCATGCTTAGTCAATTATCGAGCTATGGGAATTATAGTGGTGTCACACATCAAGATATGGTCTTTCTGTTCAGAAATTCATGCAGGTATGTGATGCCTACAAAACTGAGAGTGTCACGCAAGAACACGAGTATTATTTCATGTTTCAATTATTCTTGACCGAAAGTGAGAGTGATTGGTTAGATGATCAAGCTCTCGAGCTAATATCAAATTAGGACAATCTTCAAGCAAGATTCCTTGATCGATTCTATTATATGAGTATGCAATTGAAGGACCAATTAGATCTTATGAATTTCTTACAAAAAGACAGTGAGAGTGTTGGTGAAACATGGACGAGATTTTGAAAAGAAGTTGGCAAGGTGTCCACTACACAGATACATGCCAGCATTATAGCTATCCATGTTCTATAAAGGACTCAATTCAGAGTCAAGATTGAAAGTAGATGATTTGGGTCGTGGTGGTTTTGTCTCCACGGATCCGAATGAAGCAAATAGTGGTATGGAGAGGATTATCAAAAAGGACATTAGTTAGACACAATCACAAGCTCCTACTACTAATACTAATATGGAGGCTAAGTTTTCAGGCTTGCAAGATTAATTGCAGCGACTCGCTATGATTGTTGAAGAAAACTTCCAAAGCAAAAATTCCGAGGTGAAGGTAATAAAAAACCAAGATACTTCATTCGATTCAAATATTTCCACGATTACATAGTTAGAACAAGAAAATTGAATAGAAATAGAAATGGAATCCTTCCATAGCAGTAATAAACCCCCGGACCTAAACGCTCTTCCTCCAGGATCGACAACATGCACATTATTAAAGGATTTAAAGTGAGAACAAGATTTAATATCATTCCTTCTGAGTCTACTTTCCAACAAACAAGCAAAAGAAACATTATTTTTTTAGACGAGGGACTTAAAAGATTTTCTTGTCAAGGGTTCCCTGGCTCCTTGACAATTCCACACCATTGGACTATCCATCCAGCCCAGCCGCTTTACGGGACCGGCTGACGTCCGGAATCGAAAAAAGTGGAGGGGTTTTCCTTCACGAGAAACCCCTGAGAGTTTCCCCCCTCGTCGGAGCTACTGGAATCACTAGACCCATCCTCCAAGTGTCCATCACAATCATCACCGCCACAAAAGTAAAGTTTATGTCTATCATCAAACTCTTCTATCAACCCCATATCCTTACCATCACAAACACGTTTTTCCAGAATCATTTTGTTCTTAACTGCGTAATAACTATCGCATAAATTAATAAAGCCTTGCATTCCCAATATTATCTTATCCTCAAGCCTAAGAACATTCTCTGTTTTACCTTTGAAAAAGGGTAGCAAGTGGCTATTTTTTCCAGACATGTTTGGTTGACAATAGAGTATATACGAAAATGGTTTTTTGTTTGTGATCAGAAGAGGACAATGTAGCAGATATATATAATAAACACTAGCATGAAGAAAGAAGAAGGCCAGCAATACTAACCTTACAGTAAAGGAATTGCATGTTAGCCACATGAAACGTATAATGTATTGCAAAGTATAATCCCTCATTGGAATTGTAAGAAATGTCCTTGGGAAAACGCACAACCAATGCATGTTGAGCTTCCCAGATCTTGGAAAAGATTTTATTATCTTTGGTACACAAAGCCTTGTGAGCGGATAAGATAATCAAACTAAATGCCCCAAACATTTGAAGCACATTAAAAAAACCCTATAAATACACATTCTCTAGAAGCAAGCACTCTTTCATATCGACCAAAATATATTCATAAAATAGAAACGGTCCAAAATAGTATTAAACAACATTCTCTCATCATTACTACCGATCATAAATAGGACCCGTAAACACCCTTTAATTCCAAATCATTACCCCAATATTTGCCATCTCTGATTAAAGCTTTGTACCAAGCTTTTTACCAGCAGAGAAGAAAATAATAAATAACCTCGGTATCATACACGCCTTTCAAATATCGAATTAGCAAACCAAGAACGCAACACACTCTATACATCAGGATGCTCAAACACCTCCTTTTGTCAACCGCTAGTCAATGCATGGCCATGCATAACATCTCGGTATACCAATCCAGGAAGAAAAGAAAAATCATTAAGTCATAGAGGCTAAGCCCATTATCAAAGAAATCCAATATCACAAGATAATTAAATTCAGAGAAAATATATGTACCAAAAAACTCTTTGGCCGACTTCAAGATCTCCAAACAAACAATCAAGGTTTGCATGGGATAATTAGCCCACCTAGCCATACAATTGAACTCAAAGTCCAAGAGACGCAGAAAAAGGATCCAAAACAAAGGAACTGGATCAAAATTGTGCAGGATAACAAGCAATACAAACAAGAACCAAAACGTGTTGTACATCACAAAAAGAAAACGAGACTGCAAATTTACACCATAAACATCCAATTAAAAGGCTTAATCGAAGAAATTAAGGGCCAGAATGAAAAAAGAAAAATTAATTTTAATAGAAAAAAGAAGAGGAGAAAGCATTTTTGTTAAGATTTTAGTTATTGTCTTTGAATAAATGTTTGGGTTGTAGAGATTGAAAGCGGATTCAAGAAACTAAAAGGTGATTTGTAATATTTTGTAAAAAAAGTTTTCTAGGCCATTCTTTTTAAAGAGATGTCCATAGCAATATTATTCATGTTGATGTTAGTATCCGATATGCTTGTTGTATATATTATACTACATCATGTAAATAATCAAGAGAAATGTGTAAATAAATGCCAATCTCCTTTTAACAAGAAATTCAACAAAAATTCGTCTTCATTGCTATGAAATTTTATTATATCATTTGGACGAAGCTCAACACTGAACCGAGAGTCCAACAAATTTTCCGCGAACCCAGTATTTGGTTTCTGAGCACAATCCCGATACTTAGAGTTTGGATCTCGGTTCGAAAATACTTTTGCAAAACTTTTTAGAATAAGGATATATTTGTGATTTTTTTCAAAAATTGGTATAAAAATGTAGAAAACTGAGTAGCTTTTTAAAAGGAAGTGCATATTGCCCGAGATTGTAAATGAAGTCTAGAAGCAATGCCCTTATATTTTAACGTTTGAGTTAATTTCACTATAATCATAACTCTATGTTTTAATTTGTTTTACTTAAATTGCACAATAAGCCCCTATACTTGGTCCATGAGGGGATTTACCTGATGCAAAATTTTAAAGAGAAAAGTATTCTACCATTCTAAACTCCTTGATTGTCATGGGATCAGTATTCTAGGCTTGAGTTTAATATTTATGAAAATGTTGATTGATGTTGCATATTTGCGACTGGTTCTACTTTGTTATTAAATTTCTTTAACTCTCAAATCCTTTAATAAATCGAGAAAATGTGTATTACTACAAATATAGTCATTCCAAGTAATTAATGGAATATTTTCTTCCTATGACGATGTCACCTATATGCAAAGTTATCAGTTGGCAATTTGTTGTTAGTGACCTTATGTTTTATTGTTGTTAGTGCTCATATTGTTGCAATAAATATAGCAAAGTTAAACATGACAAGTTATTGCGCATTGAGACATCAGTTGAATTCAAAGACATTGTTAAAATTGGTCTTACGCACTCAAAGATGCAACACCCCTTAGACAACAATTTAGTGATAGTACTCCCCAACTTATTTTCATTAGTAGGTAATTTAACCAATAATTTATCTTTAAAAGTTGTCTAATTTGAAAAAAAAAGAATTATAAAACAATCCAAAAAACTATAATTTTGTTTTAGCTTTGATGCCTATTCTATTTCCATCTCCCACTCGTCATTACAATTGACGTCTCTTATTATCATGTAATTTAGAAAATAATTCTGGTTACTTGTAATGCCTTCAGTCACATTCATATCTAGACTATATTATAATAAACAACTTTCTAAACATCTTGGATTTTCTAGATAATGACGACCAAGATCATATAGGGGCTTTTAAATCACCCCACTATAAATCTAAGGGTCTTGTGTTCGACCCATGCTATCTAAATTGCTCTAAACCTTTGTCAACCCAAAGGTCAGGATATCTATCTTTCACCCAGGGGACATGGGTTGGATTCTCGTTAATGGAATAAACTTTTTTCTTTTACCATGAACCTTGTGTCTTGAAATATGAACCACGAAGTTTGAACATTAAAATTTTAACTATGTACTAATTTGTTTATAAAAATGCATGCAAGTTAAATTATACAAATGTATTATAAGCATAAAGACAAATGTGTACAAGAATAAAACATTCATGAAGAATAAATTAATTTATTTTTGGATATGTGTTAATATATTTTATAAAAACTTAACCTTAACCTTAAAATTAGCCTTGACCTAGACCTTAAACTTAACTTTAACCTTAACCTAAACAATAAACTTAAATATAACCTTAATCTTAAACATTAAACCTTGAATTTTAACTGTAATCTTAACCTTACCTTTAACCTTAATAATTAACCGTGAACTTTATCTTAAACCTTGAACTTTAAACCTTAACCTTAACTTTCATCTTAACCTTAATCTTAATTTTAAGCTTAATCCTAACACTTACCTTAACCTTAACCTTAAGGTTTATAACTTAATTCTAACCTTAACCAGATGAAGATTCATCATGTTGATATTCGATACTAAACCTTAAATCTTATTAAACCTTAAACTTAAACCTTACATATTAAATCTTAAACCTTAACCTTAACCCTTAGACTCAACCTTAACCAGATGATGACTTATTATGTTGATATTTGACCTTAAAACTGAAATCTTATTAAACTTTAACTTAAACATTAAATCTTAAACCATAACCTTAAAAATAACCTTGACCTAAGAATTAACCTTAATCCTTAACGTCAACCCTTAACCTTAACCTTAACCTTAACCTTAACCTTAACCTTAACCTAAACCTTAACCATTAATTATAACCTTAACCTTAACATTCACCTTAACCGTAACATTCACCTTAACCTTAACCTTAACCATAACCAAATGAAAATTCATCGCGCTGGTATTTGAACTTAAACCTTATATACTATCAAACTTTAACCTTAAAACTTACACGTTAAATCTTAAACCTTAACGTTAACCTTAACCTTAAATTTAAAATTAAACTTAACCTTGACCTAAAACTTGACCTTAACCTTCTCCTTGCCAAGAAAAAAAAAACTTAATTTTAACTTTAAACTTAATCTTGACTTTCTCCCAGCGAACCTAGGTTCATGATGTCTCCCTATTTGTGATGAATTAATATTAGTTGGAGACATCATTTTTAGTGATTTAGGAAGTCTTTGAGTCGATTTTCTCGTGAATTATTGCACTTTCCTATTTCTAGTCTTGATTTAGTAAATTATTATATTTAGAGCATATTAGGTTTAATTATTTATTTAGTGTGAAGTTTTAAAGATAATTATGGAGATTAATTAGAGTCCAAGTCAAAGACTAAGAGATATGGAAAGAGATAAGCATGGTAATTGGAGATAAGGAAAGAAAAGCTAAAAACATGGAAAAAGAAAATCTGCCTTAATCCTGAATTTCTGCACCTACGACCAAAAATCAGCTTATATCTCAAAATCGGTGTGGAATTTGGAGAAACGGTCAAGAGAAAAGTTGGAGATCTTTCCGAGAAGATGAATTTCGATTACTCATATGCATCAAACAGATGAGTATTGAAGCTGCTAGGACCAAAACAAAATCGGGCCTGATTCCATGTTTTAGGGTTACAAATTTGAGTTGGGCTTGGAGTCCACTACTTACCTTCTCCTTCAAGAAAACGAATTAGGGTTCCTAAACACCTATAAATACACCCTTATACCATTGTAAACATGTCCTTGCTCAGTTTCAAGCTTAGGCTTAGTCCTTACTTGTATTTTCTCAGTTTTAAATAATAGCTTAGTCTTTTATAATTATTATCATCCTTAGTATCAAGCTAATCATCCAAGAAGCAAGCTGACCTATAGAGGAAGACAAGAAGAAGAAGTTGGAGAGTGACAAACTCCTCTTCTACATCTCACCTTCTCTATATTTAGAGTAATTAGCTATAGATTGTGGCTTCACCATATTTCTAAACTTTTAATCTGTAAGTTTTACTTTTATTGTTGGGTTATTATTTTGTCTACATTCATTAATACTATTTGTTATTTTAATTGATTGAGTTTGGCGTATATTGTTATTATGTATTTTGACTTATTGTTACAACCCTAGATTTGGCCAATCTTAGGATTATTCTTAGTTATTGACAACACAACATAATCGTCTAGTTTTGATTCTTTGCCTAACTAGATAGTCATAAAGGTTTGATTTAATCACCAATCATTACTCAGGAATCCTTGGTAGTGGAGAGGTTGCTCCTAAGCCTAATAGAGGCTAGGTAGAATTTAGAATCCTAGTTAATATATAATGTTTAATTTGTGACAGATTAGAATAACAACTTAGTAAAATAGACTCATATTAGTGACCCTAATCTATTAGACTTACATTCATATTTATTTATTTGCATTATTTATTTATTCTCAGTAGAAAATTATTCATCTTATCTTATATTTTATTCTAAACATATAAATTCATCTACGCTTGTTAAACATAAGAAGATCTAATAGATCAAATCCCTGCGAACGAACTTAACTTATCATTAAAACTTGCAAACGATCTGTGATACTTGCACTGAGTTCCGTGGTTCTCAAGGGTGTGTGCTCTTTATTATTATCTTAATTTATCTATTTATTTATCACACTTTTTCCCCCACCAGTTTAAAACCTGTTAACTAAACAACTTTTTTAAAGTGTTTTCAAATACGGAATTTACCTAGTTCATTAACAAAGAAAGCATTTTTATCCAAAAATATCATTAGAAATTATAATGCACAAGCTCTACCCTAGCATTTAATTTAGCCCTTAATAAATTTTCAATACATTTTAAAGTAATTGTAGATTTTATATATTATTAGATTATTTTGAACAAAAAAGATGTTAAATATTGAGAGAGATTTTTTTCGGGTTAGGTAAACGATTTCATTAGAATGAAAGAGAAAATATACACTACACAAATATTTACCTACCTAGGCTCAGAAGCTTAAGATAGTCACTCTCTAAAAATCTCTAATCTATTCTCAATAAGATACAAACAGAACTCCACCATCATCCATGAAGGAATGATGGGGTTATAAAGCGAATAAGATAATAAAGTGCACAATTTGATCTCTTCAATATCTCTTTCCTTGGAGGGAGTTTCATCTATCATAGCAAAGTTATTTCTCATATGTCATATATGATAGATTGTAGTGACAAATGCAACTCTATGTGCCTTTTTCCTCCAATTCTCTTGGGCTTTTAGCTTCTTGAGCCATTTTAGGTCACTCAAAATAGTATCCGTAACATTTTCAATGCCCAATCATTTTCTAATATTTTCCCAAACGCTCAATTCAAATGTGCACTCAAAGAAATGGTGTTATTTGACTCAAAATCTTCTACACACAATTCACAAAGTGGGTCCAACTCCCAGTAACTAATATTATCCTTAATATACAGACTATCTTGTATTTCCATCCATACATATATAACATGTTTGGGAGTAACACAAGAGTCCCAAACAATATTTTCCCAAGTTTTGGAAAAATATCGACGACAAAAAATATCATAAGGTGATTTATATAAAGCGAGAAACTCACCACTATGCGGATCAAAGGCAACAGTTGATCCTTTGGAGAGGAGAACCAATGATTCAACACTTTAAGTCCTCCTTCATGTCCCACCAAAATATTAATTTCCTCTTTCAACTCTCATAATTGTTTAAAAAGCATAGAATCAATTTTATCCATAACGAATATTTTTTTGCCACAATTTTCCACAATATTTTCATGGGCAAAGCTTTATTCCAAGCTCCAATATCTTTGAGGCCTAGTCCTCTTCTCCTTTTTTCTGGCTATAGTCTTCCATTTTATTTGCGAAGACCTCCTATCCCAATAAAAACTCCTACAAATACTCACGATTATGTCACACACACAAATTGGTATCGAAAAATTAGATAACCAAAAGCAGATAACCCCTTGAAGTACAAACCTAATAAGTTCAAGTCAGCCTGTGTAAGAGAGAAAATAAGCATTCCAAGATCAAACATATTTTTCCAACTTATCAATCAGAGGCTTATAATCTCTTTAAAACAATACCAAAGCTCCAAGAGGTAACCCACAATAACGAAACGACATATTCCCTTTGTCAAGTTGAGTAGTTTCTAAAATATCTTCAACCGCCTCACTTTTGATTCCCACATAGTAGATATTCAATTTAAGTATATTTAGATGGAGACCCAAACACCTATTAAACTCCTCCAAGCAATCCACGAGTATTTTCACCGAGTTATGATCACCTTTCGCCAAAAGCATAAGATAATTTGCAAATGCAAGATAAGTGATCTTATTTCCCCCATATTTTGGATGATACGTGAACCCATCACTTGTGTTCTTCTTCAATAATCTCAATAAGTATTCAAGACACAAAATGAAATGGTATGGAGAAGAGGATCACCTTGTCTTAAGCCTTTCTCCCATTTGAAAAACCATGAACTTCCCCATTAAGAACAATTAAATAAGAAGGTGTTGTAACATATTCCATAACCCAATTAGCATACACATCCAGAATATTTAAGCCTTGAAGTAGCTTTTGAAGAAGTCTTAAAAGACTTAATCATAAGTTTTGAACAAATCGATCTTAATAGTGCATTTACGTGAGTTACTATTATTATTGTATCCTGTTAAAGAGTTCTTGCATTAAGTGGATATTCTCGGCCATCGCTCTTAGTTGTGCATTGTCAATAATCTCTTCAATGATCGGCTTCACTCGATCTGCAAGAATCATTGTAATTACTTTGTAAATTACATTACAACAAGAAATAGGTTTATAGTCCTCCACAACTAATCGACTATACTTCTTCGGAGTTAGAGAAATAGTGGTAGTATCAAATTGCTTAAGTAGAAACACAAAAACAAAAATTTCATGTACAACTTGTATTAGTTCATCTCTGATAAGTTCCCAAGATCTCTTGAAGAATAGTGAAGAATATCCACCGGGTTTGGGTGCTTTATCATTATCTGTTCGAAAAGTAGCCTATATTATATCTTCATCATAAGCCTCTTTATACAAATTTATGTCTTTTTACTGTGTCAAAATATTACCCCACAATCCACACTATCTGTCTTTATTCTCAACCCCAATAACCTCTTATAATAATCCAAAAATGCATCCTTGTCTTGAGCACTAGAAGTAGTATCTTCCCTATTGGAGAGTCAAAATTTAGCTATAAACTTCTTACGTTGTTTAATCTTCATGAGGCCATGGTATAGTTTCGTACAACCATCGTTTTTTAATTTGTATCCAAGCCTCATTGTTGAAGAAAACTGATTTCTGTTTTCTCAAGTCTACCAGCCTCTTTCTGAATCCCAACCAATTTCTTTAAGATCTGAATCATTTGCTAATTATTTTAGAACTTTATTTTTGGCTTCCTCTACGGTTTCTCTTGCCCTCTTAGATCTTTCATAAATATTCAATAAATTTTAATTGCCTCAAATCTGGTATCAGGTTACAAAGCTTTTGGCAAATAATATATTGCTTTGTGCCTTTACCTTGATATTTATTCCATCCATTCATAACAACTTTACTATAGTTTTGATGTTCCACCACATATTAAAGAATCTGAATAAGGTGATTCGTTTGATATTTTGAAAAAAAAAGGTCATAATACAAGGTGAAAGAACCAAGACACTGGATTTAGGAAGTAAAATCGCATGGACAAAATGGTCTGAGGCATCAAGTCTTCTATTTCCCATAGCTCGATCAATCCTACTAAGTATATGATTATTGTCCCACGTAAAGAATTAGCCTAAGTAATGAAGATCCTCAAGCCCAATATTATTACAACAATCCACAAACTCATTAAAATTCCACATAGTTAATACCTTGTCATTTTTCCTTTCATTGTGAGTATTGTTGAAAGCTCCAAGAATTAACCATGGAACATCAAAGGTAGTAGCATGATCCACAAGTTCATTTCAAAAACCCCTTATTTCTATCTTCTCATTTAACCAATATATTAAATAGTTATGAAGGTTTAGAGATGTTACCTTACATACTACTTTGAAATGAACGGCTTGAGGTATAATCGCAGGCACATCCATTTCTACTTTATTTGTGTCCCATACAAATAAGTTTACCATGTTCAATTTTATCAATTTTATCAAATTTATCAAAGTTATCCACATGTTTCTAACCTTGTACCATAGTGCACATAAAAATTATTAACACTAATTCTAGTACTTCTCGTTTCCAAGATTCCCATGATGTCTATATTTTTTCTCTGAATAAGCCTTGCTATCCCTTTCTTCTTATGAGGTGAAGTGAATCCCAACATGTTCCAAGCTATAATAATCAAAGGCATTTTTTAGGGATGCCCCTTGTTTGAGCTCTACTTTCTAACACCTTTAGAATTCCAAAAGATCCTCTTTTGTCGTGATTTCTCTTGTTTTTCAACTAATTTCTTCTTTTCACTCGTGACTCGTTTCTTTGTTCTTTAAATCACTATGAACTCAAACAGCTCCTTAACGACCAATACATCCCCAAACCTAACTTTCTAGACACCTGAACTACTCAAAAAATCTGAAAACCCCAAGTTTTCAATCATGTGCGATTTACCTGGTCTTTGAAGAAATTTTCAGCTCATTTACCGAATCCTATCCACTCCTTCATCCAAGACATTTAGCTCATGTTATTTTCTCAAATACCGCTGCTGCAAATAACTTTGCCCTGTCTCTGATTTTTTTTACAGCTGCAAAAAAAATTCTGTAGAATTCCTGACATGATGTGAAAAACAACTTCCTGCTGTTATGTGGAGCTACTTTTGGTTATTGTTGACAGTCGTTATCTCAAACCTGCTGCCTATACCTGCTTCGACACCTTGAATTTTTGTATTCGTATGTTTAAAGCTTGTGTACAGATGCTCCAGTCCATGGGTAGTATGCTGGACTCCTCTAGAAAAAACTTCCAAGAGTTGATACAATTTCCCACTGTAACACATACTCTTTTATTGCATTCAAAGACTGGAGTAACTACTCTAGCTGTGTCGACTCAAACTGCTTCTCATTTAAGTTGTTTACACAATTCACAAGCATGATTTGATGCTTTACATTTACAACCCCCTGCTCTTTTTATTTGTTTCTCGACAACTACAAGCTTATAACTCCCCTGGGAAAAGTCTCTGCTGCAGAAAGTCCATCTCCAACTCTAGTAGTTTGTGCACTTGTCCCAATCAGTTTTTGCTCTATTATATCATCATATAACACATGGTGCTGATATATATTCCCTCTATTTCCCTATTGATTCCTCGTACGTGTAGGCCCATTACACAGTGGTAAATTCTCATATTCCACTTTCACTCTAAAATTCTCCCCCTTTCGTGAACCTATTTCAAGACACTCATTTTTATCCTTGATCAAGTCAATCCATATAAGCACTATATCATAGCTAATATCTTCACTCTCAAACGTAACACCATCAGTTTGAATTAGTTTACCAAATTGAGATGTTATTGTTGCCAATCCAAGGTTAGTTCGAGCTTGCTCCGAGAGTGTTCTCAAGATAATCCAATAAGGGATTTTTGTAATTTCAAGATTACCAAAATAAAAAAAACCGGCAATCCGGATAGTAAGAGAATCCGACCATAAAAGGAACATGGACCTCTCGTAAGTATGACTTTTCAAAACTTAATCTTTAACAAAATTGAACAATAACCAACCGCTAGGGTGTCTTCGAACCTTACATTTATCATTCATTTCCTTCACAATTTTCCGCATATCCTTCGTATTCGGGTTTTTCCCGCTACATATCCAATTATCGAGAAACCAAAAACTTACTCTATAGCGAGTACATCACAATCCTCCAACATTGGCTTTTCCCCTTCAATAGGTTCAAAATGTTGCAATTCCACACCCAACGAAGCTTTCCTATTTCTAATGAACACACTTTTGTAATCCATCTTCTTGACCTTCTCTTCTTCCACTTAGGTTACTCCCGATTTTATCACATCGACAAGGTCCCCGACCATACTCCCGAGGTTCCTTGGTGGTCTTCTCACGCCCTTCATCGACCACATTCTTTGATGCATAATATGTCATTATTACCAACATAATCAATTATAGTTTCACGATAATTCAATTGATTTTTTTTTATCTTGGGCGAATTATCAAGCAATTGGCGGTTTTTTTAGTTCATCCCAAGCATTAGACTAGAATGATCTAGCTATTTCCGCTAAATTTTCCATATCCAAAGCATCACTCTTCTTGTACAAGCTATGGCCAGTTACCTTCTTTTTCTTTTTTGATTTTGTATAGATCAAGCTTTTCCAAGCAACTAGATTGTGGAGCAGCTTTTTCTAAGAGCATGGGCTCAATAACGTTTGACCTTGAAGATAGGTCAATGAGTGACTTTGGTGATGTAACAATTGACCGAGAGGTAGCAGCTGCTTTACTCTTATGAACATCATATGGAGTCTCGCAGAAAAGATAAATTAGCTGCTAAACAATCTAGAAGGGTTAAAGGTGTCAATGAACACCCGTTCAAGAGATTCATCGGATTGCGTGAGACAATCAATAGTCTCGACAAATTGGAACTCCATGCTTATCCGAGACGTGAGGTCAACGGGGTTCGGGTTTTTTGCAGCGGATCCAAAAAGTACCAATGAAGTGTCTCTGGGGTCTAAATTAGCGGAATAAGATCTCATTTTCTTGGTTGATTTTGACCGCAGATCATGTGAGATATAACTATACTGAAAAAAGTATTAGAAAAAGACTAAGGGGGTGTTTGTTTGCACTTAATGCGATCTTAATATGGTTCATTAAAACACTGGATCAGTAAGATTGTTTGTTTCTCTTAACTAATTCAGATCTGAATAGCTATTAACTGGTCTGTTTCATTAACATTAATAACAAAGTCTGAATCATTCAGACACTACCTCTTAACAGAATAAGTTATATTCACCTGTTATTCAGCATTTAGTACTTACCACTTAAAAAAATCAAACGACACCTAATCATAGGATTTGGAAAGAATTTTTCTAACTTTTCTATTTTTTCTCTCTCTAGAGTTGAAATTTTCATATTGGAAACTTATGTAGAATATGAAAAAACACACTTGGGCTATGTATCTAAAAAAAGAAAAATGAAATCCGCATTTCGAAACGCTTTCTACACTTCACTGACAGTCTCTCGCTCTTTAAACCCTAAACCCCAATTTCTCATTACACATTTACCTCCTCTCATCACCGCTTCCACTCAAAACCCTACCGTTACGCACATCGGAACTATCTGCTATTCTACTTCAATGGCGGGAGGCGAAGTAAACACGCCTAGCTCACCTACTTCTGAGAAACTCGAAAAACAGTTCATGGATTTTCGTAGCCATTTAGATGAATCAGGAAGTCTTCGTGATCGCATTCGTGCTGTAGCTACGGAAATCGAATCGGCTACTAGACTTATGCACTCTTATCTCCTCCTTGTTCACCAGTCTCGTCCTCTTCCTGGTGCGTAATTTCTCGTTTCTCCAACCATTAAATTATTTCTATTTATGTGTGTAAATTATCCATATATAATTAGTATCGGTATAATATCGTGATTTTTTAAATTTTTTTATTAGTATACTTATAGATTAAGCTGAGCTTATATCTAATTTTGAATTGAATCAATTGTCATAGTAGACAATCGTTTAATCAATCAAAATGGAGTACAAAATGTTGAGTTTTTTTAATGTTTAATTGCACCATGGTCCATGTATTAAACGATAAAAGTAGCACAATACCCTGTACCACATAGATATATTTGACTATTTAGCTTAACACAGGGACCAATGGCGCAATCAATAGTAATAGTAGGAAGTGTAATTTCTTTTGTTCCTGATATATTGTTCTTAAAAGTGTCAAAATTTTAATTCTATCCTATCTCATCTTATAGAGGTTTTGGGTAAGGCAAAAGTTCAAATTGATGTGTTAAAGGAACTATTTGGCCGTCTTGCTGGCATAATTCATGAACTCCCTGGACAATACTACAGGTAAATGGGTGAATATCTAATTTTTTTTAATATTTGTAATTCTTAATTTATTTTATTAATTAATTAGGTACCATAATGACTGGAAAACCGAAACACAGCAAGCAGTTTCATTACTTGCATTCATGCATTGGTTAGAAACAGGGATTCTGCTTTTACACACCGAAGCTGAAGAAAAATTAGGATGTATGTATTTTCAATTTTTATTTTCTTTCCTCAATAAATTTACTAATATAATTATTTATCTAAATACAGTAACTACTCCAGAGTTTAGGCTCGATGTTGATGATTATCTAGTTGGTGAGTTAATAATTTGTACAATTTTACTTTAATTTAAAGAGATGCTAATATATACATACATATTTTGTGCAGGAATTTGTTTCATGTCCAATGAATTGGTAATCATTTTTCTTAATTTTTTTTTTTTTTTACAAATAAAGTAATTTTTTATAATTGTAGCCAAGGTATGTGGTAAATCAAGTGACAGCTGGGGATTATGATTGTCCAAGGAAGGTTTTGAAATTCATAACAGATCTTCATGCAGCTTTTCGTATGCTAAATCTGCGTAATGATTTTTTGCGCAAAAAGTTTGATGGTAGGTCCCACTTATTTATGATCTCTCTTTGGTGTTAGTTATCAAACAAGTTGTGTTTTGTTTAACAGGAATGAAATATGATCTTCGAAAAGTTGAAGAGGTGTATTATGATGTTAAAATTAGAGGTTTAGCAGTTAATGGAAACTCAGCTGGAGAAAAAGGAGAATCTTGATTTATGTAAATCTTTTAGTATTAAGCAGTTGTTCATGTGCACTGTTTGGTTAAACTGTTTTATTAGGAGCTTTTTGCACACTTATGTAATGTTTTAATGTTAGTGGTGTTCACATGTTTATTACATGTTTAAGGTTTTCCATCTGAGGCCTAAAACGTAAAAGTTTAAGTAAAACATGTTTAAAGTTACAAAGTACAAGTAAGATTTGGGTTTCATAGAATAATATCCTCTTGAAAAACAATTTGGGCCTTATCTTTAAAAATTACAAATAAACAGTTTGTGCTTGGGGTTAGATTTTATTTGCGATATTGAAGAGCGTGAATTGTTATTTTACGCCCCACTACTTTTATCTAAAATCTATTTTCATATGATTTACAAATATATGAGTATATCATGAGTAAATGTTTTTTTCCTGCTAATTAAACTATGAGTAATGATATTTGTCACCCTTTTTGTATCACTCTTTTATCACCTCCTACGTGTATGCCTACATGTACCAATGAATGGATTTCTCTATCTTATTTACTTTTTCTCTATCTTCTATTCATGGAAGTCAATTCATGGAAATCAGAACATATATATAGAAGGGTGATAAAAGGGTGACATGAAAAGGGGTGACAAATATCATTACTCTTAAACTATTTATTGTCGATCAAAAAATAATAATTAAATTATTTATTTAATCTTGTATTTTGGTATGAAAATGATTTTTTTCCCCATACATAGAGTCTTGTCATGAAACTTGCCCGTTTGGGATTGCTTTTTAAAATAATCACTTAAAGTGATTTTATATCCATAACAATATTTTAGATTCTTAAAATCACTTTTAGGAAAAGCACTAAATTAGTGATTATAAAAATAATCACTTAAAGTGATTTTAGATGTCAAAATATTTTTTAATATTTTTCACAAATAATTTAATTTTAATCAAAAAGCGCTTTTAACTCCAAAATAATCAATCCCAAACGGGCTCTAAGAGTAGGAAAGATAAAAAAGAGAATGTGGAGAAGGGCTTTTAGAACGCACACCGTGCTTCTAAGTTTACTTTTTCTTTTTTTTTGGTAGAGCCAAACGCGAGTAACATTATTTCACAAACCAAATCACAACATAAAATCCAATCACATTGGATTTTTTTCCGACTCTAGTTAATCACAAATATTTCTTGGATCCAACAGGATATTCATCTTTTTCAGTCCATCATCTCGATTTGGTTTTCTTAATTTTGTCTTTTTTTTGTTCAACCTCTAATTGTTTCTTCTCTTTTCTTTTATGCCTTACGATTGCCAAATCAAAAAGAAGCGCACAAAGAGATATTACTAGGTTAATCTTGAAGATAGTAATAAAGCTTCAAGGAAGAACAACAATTCAACAGGTAACAATAGATCACAAAACAACAAAGGCGAAATACAGATTCAAAACAATCAAACAATAGCAAGGAACAGATCTGGAAATTTGCAACAAAAGGTACAAGCAGAGGAGCCAATTATCACAAGTACAAGGGAAAGCAAAGAGTCGGCAATTGAGATTCAAAATAAGATTCATACTCGGATCCAAAGTCGGAACAAGGATTGATTTCGAAGCCGACGCCGATTGAGAAAGTTAGTGAGTCGATGGGTAATGGTAATGATAATCTAATGATAATCTAAGTGAGGAAGATAGGGTGAAAGCGACAAGAAATAAGAACTGGACGACACTATTTGAAGGCAAAATTGAGAAGGATTTAAAGCTTGAATTCCATCAACCGACTACGGCAGAAGGAAGAAGGATAGTTAAACCACCTCAAGAGGTGTTTGATGAAGGTGCAAAGGTGTGGACCAACTGTTTGGTGGGGCAATTCATAGGCGCGCCGCCTCAATTCTACATATTACAAATTTAGTGAGATATCAGTGGAAGGAGTTGGGTAAGATCAATATCAAGTCATGTGGTAATATGTTTATATTTCATTTTGACAGTAATGAGAAATGTGCAAATCTCTAGAGCAGATTTGACATGTAGCGGGAAAACCTCTCTTTTTGCGTGAGTGGAGTGGGGATTTACAGTTTGGCAAAGTAGATATACATAGTGTCCGTCTATGGATAAAACTTAAGAATGTACCTATGCATCTGTGGACCAAAAATGGGTTACATAGCTAGTGGAGTGGGGAAACCAATCCAAACAGACTCTATAACTGAGGCCAGATGTAGGTTGGGGTATGCAAGTGTTTGTGTAGAAGTAGATCTTAATGAAGAGCTGCCTAGACTTCTGTATGTTGATACAAGATTGAGTGAACTGCATGAAATTGAGGTGTTACATGACTAGAAACCCAACCAATGTCCCAAGTGTAAGAGTGTGGATCATATGGTGTTTAAGACTAAGAAAGTATGGATACCTAAAGCTAACAAAAAGGAACAACAATTAAGTGTAGTGACTAAGAAGGTTGGTGAAGTTATTGAGGTTAGAGAGGATAAAAAACCTAAAACTAATGACAAGTCTTGGAAATTTGTGACTAGAAGATCAAAAGAGAAAGGGGAAGCCAGCTTTAGCCTGTAGCTATATATTTCCTATATCAAAAGACAATTCCTTCAAAGAACTCAACAGTACACTCTCTACACTTGATGAAGATGTATTGAGAATCATACAAAATGAAAAGAATGGAGGGAAGAATAAACCCCCTGATCCATGATCATATGATCATATGATCATGGAATGTTAGGGGTTTGAGCATGGCCCTGAGGAAAGAAGATGTCTCTAATTTCATGTTCAGTAAGAAGGTAAATGTGATGTGTCTGCTTGAGACAAAAGTTCAGTTTCGCAACATGAATAAAATTGTCAAAGAAAATTACTATGTATTCAGTCTAAACCACAACTATAGTAGGGATCCTAAGGGTAGAGTTTGGATACTTTGGAAACAGAGTGAGGTACAAGTCAACTTGATTGAAAAAATATTTCAGGTTGTTGTAGTGGAGGTTGTGGATATAAAGATAACAGTATTATTATTTTATATGCCATTTATGCTAGCAAGGATGGTAGAGAAAGAAGAATTATGTGGAGTGATTTGATTAGATGGAGTATACTTATAGGGGTAGAAGATTTAGTTGTATTGGTGACTATAATGAGATATTGAGGATAGAAGAAAGGTTACACTGTGATGAGTTGAATGAGTATGCTAAACAGTTCATAGAATGTGTTGAAGAGGCTGAGTTATATGAGCATAATAGTTGTTGTAATTTCTACACCTGGACTAATAGAAGTGTATCCCCGCTAATGGCTAACAGAATTGATAGTTTATTGATTAATGCTAAATTGTTTGATGAACTACATTCAAATAGGTTATGCTTAGCACCATCAACATCTGATCACTATGCATTATTGGTGCAAATAGGGATTTCACATGCTAGAAGTCCTAGCTCTTTTAAGTTTTTCAATATTTGGGCTAACCATGATAAATTTCAGGAGGTGATGAATAAAGCTTGGCAATTATAGGTTAATGGTTCTCCTATGCATATAATATATGTCAAACAGAGGGAACCTAAGAAGTATCTCAAGGAATTTAATCTTAAATACTTCAAAAAGTCTCCACAATATATCACGGAACTGAGGGAGAAGTTAGAGGAGGTTCAAAACTTAATAATGACTAGAAAGGGTGATGAACTGACTTTGGCTGAGGAAAGAGTTGTGCTCAAAGACCTTGAAGGTAAAACAATGAAGGAAAGGGAAGTACTTAGACAAAAATCTAGGGCTACTTGGGCAACACAAAGTGATTGTGGAAGAACATATTATTACAATATAATCAAAGGCATGCAGGCTAGAAATAGGATCTCAACATTGGTGGATGATGATGGGAATATACTATCATCTACTCAACAAGTCAAAGATGAGTTTATCAAGTTCTATAAGGGATCGATTGGTACTATATATGGAGAACAAGAGGTATGTCAAGTTAGTACAGTTAAGGAACTTATGAATATTCAAATTACTAATGAGCAAAAGAAAATTCTGATTCAACCATTCTCAAATGAAGAAGTTAAAGAGGTTTTATTTTCAAGCAGTGAGAGTAAATGCCCAGGGATAAATTGATATAGTTCTTGCTTCTATAAAGCGTGGAATATTGTGGGGGAATGACTTTTGCAAAGCAACACGGGACACTTTGGATAAGACCTATATGCCAAGAGAGCTTAGTGTTACAAACATAACCTTAATTCCTAAGGTACTGGCTCCTACACATGTGAGGTAGTTTAGGCTCATTTCATGTGTCAATACCTCATATAAGACCATCTCCAATGTGAAACCATGATATTGTCTCCAGTAACTCTATAACTTACTAAGGGAGCAAAAGTAGCTTGGCATAATGTTTGTGGAACCAAGCCTAAGGGAGGTTTATATATCCTAAATTTGGAGAATCTCAATAAAACTTGTTTATTGAATACTTTTTTGGAGAATATATTAGAGGAGTAACTCTCTACTTAGTGTATGGGCCCACAATAATATACTTAAAGATCAATATATTTAGGGTATGAAGATTAAGCAAGAATATACTTGTACATGGAAGAAGATGCTCAAGCTCAAAGATGTTTCTTATCAATTCATTTATCATGCAGTTAAAAATGGAAGTCATACTTACCTGATCTGGGATAAATGGATCCAGAGAGATAATGTTACTGGTATCCTTAATAGGGAGGATGAGGAAAGTTCACTTTCGATGAATAAAATAGTTGAGAACTGCTATGCTAGAAGAAGATGGCATTTGTCACCTACAATTAGGGGTATTATTGAGTTTGTACCTCCCTTAACAATGGAGCATGATAAGCTGTATTGGATTGGAAGTAATAAAAATGACTCTCTTTCAAGAAGACATAATATGAGATAGAGGATCATGGACCTATGTTAGAGTGGACCAGTTTAGTATGGCATAAAATTAATGTTTCTTTCTGCACTTGGTTAGCTTGTCTTGACAGATATCCAACTAAAAAGCGTATGCTTGAGTGGGGAACACAACAAAGCAGCTTATGTGAGTGGAGGACAAGGACCATTTGTTTGTAAGTTGTTATTTCTTTAATAGAATACTTACTAAGTGTGTTAGGTTATGTGGAGCTGTGTTGCTGAATTGTGGTAGCTGGGATGATTTAATACGCTTTGTGCTAGATAAAACCGAGAATACCTTTATGGAGGCCATATATTCTATGTGGTTTACAACATATATACATTATGTGGAGAAATAGAAACACCTATGTACATAATGGGAAAAGGTTGACTGAGGATGACATTATGAAAAAGATTCAATATTACATGTTTGTTAAAAATATAGATAAAAGAAAGTTTAAGGAGAAACATGGGAGATTGAAAATTGCTAGCAATAGGCAGCTAAGGAATGTGTTCAAAAATTTATCATATGGATTTAATACTTTGGTTTGGAATAAATTAGCAATTAGGTTATAAACTGTAATTTAGTTGTTAGCCTATTTCTTGAATCTCTGATTTGGAACTCTAAAATTGTAAAAGACAAAATTGAAAAGCTTTAATAAAATGCTTAATTGATAAAATTAAAAAGGCTTGTCATTTATTTTCCAGTGATTTGATTTATTTTTCATAATTACTTTTTTTTATTCAAACCAGCTGCATTATTGACAAAAAGAATAGGTAATATATTAGTTTCTTTATATATATATATATAATACTTTTGGGTTAATGTCTTCTTAAATTAAAATGACAAACCAACTTCTTATTTAAATTACACAATAATTTAGATGAAAAGATTACTATAATACCCTTATTATAGTTGTTTTGTTTGACCATATATTTACTTCCATTTAAATCAAATATTATCATAGATGTGAAAATCCACCTAATACTAATTTCATCGCACGCGCACGTCCGGGATTTTTTTTTTTAAATTATCATAACTAATTCTAAAAAAAAGAAAATCAAAAAATTGTATTTTTAGATGATACAAGTTAATATTTACGTCTATGATTTTTTTTGAATTTTTTGAATTTTTAATTTTTTTTAAATGAGATTTTATCCCATTTTTAATTTAAGATTAAGATGAATTTGTCTCATCTCCATTGTAATACTGAGATGGGATTTGTCCCATCTCTATTGTATAACTAAGATGGGATTTGTCCCATCTCTATTGTAAAACTAATTAAAAAGGTATAATGTGTTGGAGATGATGATGTGTTGTTTCGCGAGGTAAAAGGCTTGACCTGGTGGGGGTTATGTACGTATGTCGGGGGATTGATAGGATTGTTACGTCCAGTTTTACTATTCCTACTCCGATTTTGTTTGCAGAGCCTTTGAAACGTAAGGCTATTAGCTGCTTATTCTTCTGATCCATTTCCCACATTTTATGTTTATATAAGAAATAACTTATGTACTTTGAATATCGATGATTTGAGAAGGAATAATTAGTTAAAATGAAGAAAATTACCGTTTCTAGTTCATTATATAACATTCAAAATAAAATTGTACGAGTCATCAATATTATCAAACACTATAACAAAAAAGAACTCATTTAATAATGAGATGGGTTTTGTCACATCTCTATTGTAAAACTAAGATGGATCTATCCCATTTGCGATTAAAACCTTCCACCACCACCACCACCATGACCCCCAACACCACCATCACCCTACCACCACCACCTTTACCTACTACTAATTTCATTACACACGCGCGCGTCCGTGAATTTTTTTAAAAATCGTCATAACTAATTCTAAAAAAATCAGAAAAATAAAAAATTCGTATTTTTGGATAAAGTAAATTAATATTTACGTCTATGATTTTTTCTGAATTTTTTTGAATTTTAAATTTTTTGTCGCAGTGAATTTAATGTTTGCGAAAAGAAAATTCACTGTTTCAAACAGTGAATTTCATGTTTAAAACAGTAAATTCTGTGTCTGCGAAAAAAAATCATAGATGTAAATATTAATTTGTTTTTATCCAAAAATACAAATCTTTTATTTTTCTGATTTTTTTAGAATTAGTTATGACGATTTTAAAAAAAATCACGGACGCGCGCGTGTGTAATGGAATTAGTAGTAGGTGGTGGTGGTGGTTGTGGTGGTGGTGATTGTGGTTGTGGTAGCTGTAATGGTGGTTAAATACATAGTAGTGGTGGTGGTGATGGTGGTGGTTGTGGTGGTGGTACCCTATTATTTGTTTAATATTTTAAAAAAAATATTGTATTGAAAATAATATATTTAATAATAAGGATAGTAAAGGTATAAAAAATATAAAGGGGGTATTTTTTATAAAAATAATTATTTTAATAGACATTTTTTTATAAATAAATTATTAAAGGCTTAATTTTACAATTATGTAATTTTATTAGATTTCTTTTAAGAAATACCTCTATTTTTAACTAGTAACAATAAAAAGGGTAGGAAAGTAAAATGATAATAGATTTTTGATTTAAATGAGAATTTGGATAATCTAATTGGGAAGAATAATAACATGTCAAATTTTGAGCATAGACTTTCCTAATAATATGATTTAAATGGGGATTTTTTCTTATACTTTAGTATTATATTATTAAATAAGAGTAATTTTGTAAAGAGAGGTGATATTATATATTTTTAATGCATAAAAAAGTGATCAAATAAAAGTGAACAGAAAATATATATATATATCCGTGTGCGTTTTAAGATTCAGTCCATACTATTCACTCCTACCTTTATTTATAACTTAAATTTTTTTCTTATTTAAAATTAAAGTAGGCATCTCTAATCCAACCAAGGCACAAACAAAAGCCTCCAATATACCCTATACACAAATTATCAAATAATTAACTTTACAGTAATCGATATAATTATACCAAAATTATCAAAGTAGGCATCTCAGGACCATCTCTATGTACCGAAATATACCCTAACTCAAGTTTTCATAGTAGTATGTATAAGAAAACGTGTACATTCTATGTAAGATTAGTCGTAGTCCTTGAAAATTGGATTAGATTACCCATGTACCATGTTGGAGTATAAATCTCCTATAACCTGTTCTCCGCCTTCTTCTAACAGTTTGAACTTTTAGTTGAGTTGGCAAGTTAACATGGTATCAGAGCTCCAGGTACTTGAGGTCCTGGCTTGCTATATTGAATTATAAGAGAAGAAATTGAATAGAAAATAGAATTGTATATATTTCTGTGTATATAATTACATGAGTATGATAGTGTTTATATAGATTATACTTTACACGTAGTGTGTGTTTATTATACACACACTTTACATACACTTTAGTAATTAATTCTGTTATCAACTTGTTGCACAAGTTGTGTGGTAATTATCCTCTAAGATGCAGCAAAATTTCTTGTTGTAAACTTCACCTTATCATCCCCCGTCAAGCTAAGTATACGTAGTATAGGAAGCTTGTCACGTAGAGAGAGAAACAGAGAAGGACCAAGACTTTTAGTAAAAATATCTGCAACTTGTTGAGCAGATGATACATGATAAAGTCGCAGCTCCTTTGCTTGAACTTGCTCACGAACAAAGTGAAAATCCACATCAATGTGACGAGTTCCTGTGTGAAACACAGGATTAGTAGCCAGCATTATAGCTGAGATGTTATCACACGCAAGAGAAGGAGAAGGTAGCTGAATATGTAAGCTTCGAAATAGAAATGTAAACCATTTTAGCTCAGCTGAAACATGAGTCATAGCTCTGTATTCAGCTTCAGTTGATGAACGAGACACTGTGGTTTGACGTTTTGACCCCCAAGAAATGAGATTTGAGCCAAGAAAGATGCAATAGCCGGTAGTAGAGCGTCTATCTATAATGTTACTAGCCCAATCTGAGTAAGAAAACGCATGAAGAACTGTTTGAGAAACTTTGAAAGTTAACCCAAAATTGATTGTGCCTTTAACATATCTGAGTAATTTCTTTAACACAGCAAAATCATAATTAGTAGGATGATGCATAGATTGACAGATGGTGTTAACAGCATAAGCAACATCGGGACGAGAAATAGTGAGATATTGTAATCCACCTGTCAAACTTCGAAAAAGAAAAGGATCTTCAAATGGCTTTGAATCAAAATCAGACTTAACCCCATATTTAGAAGGTGTAGGAGTTGAAGAAGCTTTGCAATCAGCTAAACCAACACGTTTGATTTGAACTAAGGAAGCCCAATTTTGACGAAGGAGTAAACCAGCTGGAATAGCAGCAGCTTTGATACCATGTTAGACAACCGATTCTCCCAAAAGTTTAAACTATCAGGAGGGGTCATCTTATATATTATATATGAGTATTACATGCTCAATACGCCCCCTCAAGTGCAAGCTAGATTCATGTCATTTTTTTGCATGTCTAGTCTTTGACACATGAATTTTTAAATTGGGTGACGATGACAAGACTCGAACCTGCGACGACCTCTTATGGATCTAGGCTCTAATACCATATTGATTTATAAGAGAAGAAATAGAATAGAAGAGAGAATTGTATATATTTCTGTGTATATAATTACATGAGTATGATAGTGTTTATATAAAGTATACTTCACACGTAGTGTGTGTGTGTGTGTTTATACACACACTTTACATACACTTTAGTAACTAATTCTGTTATCAACTTGTTGCACAAGTTGTGTGGTAATTATCCTCTAAGATGCAACAATATTTCTTGTTGTAGACTTCACCTTATCATGCTAAGCATACACATCTCGTCTAAACCTATAGTTCAAACTTTTAGTTGAGTTGGCAAGTTAACATACCAAATAGAAAAAAGATAATCGCTTAATTAACCTCGTTTACTTTAACAATCTCAACGAATTTTGTAATTGGAAAATAAATGTGCCAGGTGCTACCAATAATGAGAATCTAGAACTTGTACGTGGGGGAAATAGTAGATTATCATAAAGTCAAATCAAATGATTATTTAAATTGTCAGAATTGGGTTCCATCTCTGCGCCTTCGAGGTGTCACCAACATGCATGTTTCGTTTCCACTTTTCGGGATTGGCGACCCATTCCTCATGTGCTCTTGCAATTGTGTTTCACATTTACACGGGACCTCCTAATTAAGCAAAATTCTAAAACGTTATTATTGGATTTACCAAAAATATCAGTGTCCGTGGGTGGCCAACATATACACATATTATCCGAAAGATTATTATATCTATTACCTTAAACTAAGACAACGATATCACTTGTGATACTGTTAGTGAATGTAAATACCAATCTAAAGTGTTGCGGAACACTGAATAAGATATCCAATTTTTTTAATCAAAACACAAAACTTAAAACTGAAACAGAAAATAAAGAAAAAATGATATCTTTATTTCTTGAATCATGAACAATTTCTAGTAAAAAAAAAAAAAAGTCATGAACGATTTGATATTATATCTTTATTTTTTTCTAAAGTTATTTAGCCTAAGACCATAGTTGGTCTAGAGATGGTCCTGAGATTTTGGTATCTAAAATTATCTTTGAATAGGTATCTATTTCGGTACATTTATTTATTAAATAATTAAAAGACAAACTATTATAAATCAAAGGAAGGCTAATTATATAAACTACATGCTATATTGTCATGCAATATATTCTTTTATTTTTTTTCTATTTCTTCTCTGTTTTCTTTTGAATTTTAAATCATAAAATAAATTTAAAAAAAAACAAAAATAAACAAGTTATAGTAAAAATTATTTAATTTATAAATATCGTCTCTGTACGGTATTCGAAAGAGAGTTAGACAAGATTTTAGCAGACATCATATTACTTACAAGGGGACATGTTTGATGAAGGAGACTCACAACAGGAGAAGCACGAACGAGACACGATTAAAAAGAAAAAAAGGAGGAATAATCATCTAAGAGATAAGAGGAAGAACGGTGGGGGAAATGGTGGGACTGAAGCTATGGAAACGGGAGAGATAAGAGTGGTAATCAAGGGGGCTCAAAATCTTTACGTGATATTATTCAGGAGGCTGTGGTAAAGGTACGCTTTCGAAGCAGGCTGCTAAAACCGTGTTGGTGGAGAGTGATGGTGAAGGCGAGGGGACTGAGAAGGCGGAGGGGGACTTAGGTAAGTTAGCAACAGAAGAAATTCTGATAACACTTGTATTGAATCAACTTACTAGGGAGAGTGTTCACGCTACGGGGAATAAGGAAGACAAAAGGAAAAGTGTTATTGACATTGCTGGAGGGCGTATAACGGGGATGGATAAGAAAACCGTGCTTAAGAGGAGATTTGAATACCCTAACCTCAATGATATCACAAGTAAAATTCCTAAAAGAAACACAAATAGTTTAGTGCAAAAGTGATAGTCTCCATATATGTGAGATGTTAATATATACATGAGACATGATTTTAGGGGTATTTAGTACTTCATTTTTGAATTTCCCCTCTTTTATTCATACTTTACACTTTCTTGTCTAGTTTTAGGTGTTTTGACGTTTTGTGAACTTTTACGCGTAATTTGTGTGTTATTTGTGTAGCACTTAGGTATACGGAAGCTATTACACCTATGGAAACTGATTTGAAGTGGAAAAGTAAAGAAAGACCTTTTGTCATAAGTAAAAAGGAAAAGTTTGGATATATTTGGAAAGTAAGAATGTGTCATGCTGGAAAAATGTTCACTATTTGGAAAGCTGCAGGAATGAAGGCAGGTTATTCTAAAATTGAAGTTATAAAGACCTTACCACCTCCCGTTTATGTTAAAGGAGATAGGAGTTTCTTGGGTTACGCAAGATTCTATCGAAGATTCATTAAAGATTTCTCCAAAATTGCCAAACCGCTTTGTACTTTACTTGAGAAGGATACTCTCTTCAAATTTCATAACACAAGTCTTGAAGCGTTTTTGGTGATCAAAGAGAAACTCATCTCCACACTAATTGCTATTCCTCCAGATTGGAACTCTCTATTCACAATTATGTGCGATTCAAGTGATCATGCCATGGGTGTTGTGTTAGGGCAAAGAAAAGAGAAGATCTTCCACACGATATATTATGCAAGTAAGATCTTTACAGATACCCAATTGAACTACACTGTGACGGAAAAAGATTTATTAGCCGTAGTATATATTTTCGATAAGTTTCGTTCATATCTTCTTAGGATGAAAACTATCGTATACACGGATCATTCAACAATCTAGACCTTACAGAGAAAAGGACGCAAAGTCGCGTCTTATTAGATGGAAAATATTGCTACAAGAATTTGACGTAGATATTCGAGACCGAAAAGGGTGCGAGAATCAAGTAACTAATTATTTATCCCGGCTCGAAGGATCTAAGGTCAACATAAGACCAAATTGGTCAGAGAGGTATTTTCCGATGAACAACTCTTTGTTGTTAAAAACGCGTTTGTTTCTTGGTATGCAGATATAGTTAACCTCATAGATAGTGGTGTATTCCCTTTCGGATTTCAATCCACAACAACGAAAGAGGTTAAGCCATCGATCAAGACAATTATTCTGGGATGATCCCTACCTCTTCAAAGTGTGCAGTGACCAAGTCATTGGGAGATGTCTTCATGAGAGCGAGACACGGAAAATCATTGCAAGCTGCCATGGATCACCATATGGTTGCCACTTTAAGGGCGATAGAACTGCAACAAAAATTCTTCAATTCAGATTCTATTGGCCCTCCCTTCACAAAGATTATCATTGGTACGTCCAGACATGTCAAAAATGTCAATTCACTGGCAACATATAAAATATAGACGAGATGCCACTCAACAACATGTTAGAAGTAGAAATCTTTGATGTTTGAGGTATAGATTTCATAGGACCTTTCGTTGCTTCCCATGGTAATCTTTATATTTTGCTAGCAGTAGATTTTGTGTCAAAATGGGTAGAAGCAGTGGCAACACCAAAGAACGATGCCAAGACATTCATCTCGTTCCGTAAATATATATCTTTTCAAGACATGGTACGCCACGTGTTCTCCTTAGCGATAAAGGTACCCACTTTATAAATGTTGAGTTGAGAGCTGCCCTACGTAAGTTGGGGGTGAGACACCACACTTCAACAGGTTATCATCCCCAAACTAACGGTCAAGCTGAGGTCTCGAACTGAGAGATCAAATTAATCCTAGAAAAGACCATGAACAAGACGAAAAAGGACTGGTCACTAAAGCTTGATAATGCTCTCTGGCTTACAGAACAACATTTAAAACACTAGTTGGGGCATCTCCATACCGCATGTTCTACGAAAAAGCCTGTCATATTCCTATCGAGATTTAATCTCATGCTTTTTAGGATATTAAAGATCTAAACTTAAACTTAGATCTAGCGAGTAAGGGAAGGATGATGCAATTGAAAGAGTTAGATAAGTTCCGTTTTTATGCCTATGATAATTCACGTCTCTACAAGGATAAAACACAAAGATGACATGATAAACAAATTCACACGAAGATGTTTGAGATAGGACAAAAAGTGATCCTATACAATTAAAGATTATCGAACTACCCGGGTAAGCTCAAATCCCGTTGTGGAGGACCATACATTGTTACGAAAGTCACACCTCATGGCTCGATCGAAATTGGACATTCAATAGAGAAAAGAACCTTCATGGTGAATAATCATCGCTTAAAGATATACCATGACATTGAGGACTTCAGACAGGTGGAGACTATGCATCTCAGAGAACAGAAGTAACCCTAGGTAACACGTCAAACTAAACAACATTAAACGAACGTGCTCTTGGAAAACATCCCTTGTTTAGATTAATTTCTAGTTAAATTATGTTTTGTAGTGTATAATCCTAAGTCAGTGTATAATTTTAATGTGTTTACAAGCTAATAGGAGAGAGAGGTAGTGTGTTATTGTGCATGAATCGAGTTTGGGTTAAAAAGACGGAAGAATTGCAAAAATCAGCAACTAGGCGTGGTACACTACACACCAGTCGTGGTGCACCGCACACCATAAAATCGTGACAACAATGTGATAAATTGGGTACACATGCGAGACCACTTGGCAAAAAACCATATCGTTACTCGCGCAAAACCTGCCATCCAGAGAGCTCATGCGGTACTCCACAGAGGAGTTGCGGTACACCATAGCAAGAAAAACCGTCACCACGGTTCGGAAATTACGGTTCATTTGCGAGAGTCAATAAGGAATAAATCGTTTCGATAGTCGAGCCAGACCGTGACACTGTCCGAAGTCAGAAAAATCATGAATTACACCGCAGTGTGTCTGCGGTACACCGCACATACTGAAAAACCGTCACCACGGTTCGTAATTCAGGTCCAATGCCGAGAGGCCACTTGGCCATACCGTTTTGTCAAAAGCAGAAAACCGTGACACGAGGAGGTGACGTCACCAGCGGTACACCGCAAGGAAGCCACGACACACTGCAGGGAGGTGGTTTAAAGGCTAAATTGTTTCCGTTTTGGATTTTTAATCCTACAAAACCTAACCCCAGTCTTTTCTTAAGCCCCAAGCACAAAATTTTCAGACCCATACTCTATAAATACACCTTGAATCTTGATCAAACCTTCAAACAAACACAAAAACACCATCAAATCTTTCCTTCATCCTCTATAAACACATAAGCTTCATCAAATCCATTCCATAACACCATAAAACACCAAAGATCGTCAATTTTTCATAATTTCTTCACCACAAGCCAATTATTCCTTCCTCTATTATTGATATACCCTTCATCCAAACAACAACCGCAAGCCACACCAATATTTCATAACTTTACTCCATACTTGGTGCATCTTGAGTTGTGGGTTAAACAACGACGACTAACAAAACAGATGCTTTGGTGTACAAAGGAAGTGTTACATCTTAGGGAAGAAAAAGAAATTGTCAGGAGCTATAAAAAAGAGAATCGATCTTTATGAGCTAAGTTCAAAGAAGCCGAAGCTCGAGGAAACTACACAACCACTACGTAAATATAACATGAGAAAGAGGGTACCAGTCAAGCCTAAAGAAAAGACCAATAGAATATCAAGGTTCATCTTCAAATCTTAATGCCAAATCAGAAAGTGTATCTACAACACAAGATTGGGCAGTGGCATTGACAAACAAAATCACAAGCTTAGTAAACACGTATTGCTGCCACTGGATGGAAATTCTGAGGATGAACTACATCATTGACAAGATCACCTTCTAATCCTTCTCATGAATTTCTTATGTGTATTATTTTAGTTTAAATATTATTGCTTTTGAAGTCTTTTTTAGTCGTGGGGACACGACTCATTTTTGAGTTGGGGGTGGGGGTTCGTTGTCCTCATCTTTCTTTTTGTTTTTAGCATAAAATGTAATTTTTTTATGGTTATAAATGGAATAAATATGGTGAATGTCCCTATTGAGCATGTTTTAATTAGGTAAATCATATTAGGTAGTATTTTTTTTTGAACAATGTCACAACGCGTTTTAGTATGCATGTACGAAAACAAGAAGTAAAAGATAGGGAAGATTAATAAGCAGTGTGTATGAAGTGTCAAGTTGGATCTTAGGGAGAGTTAAAAGGTGTGTTGAACGTGAGATTTGGAATTAGTTGAAAACCCATTTGTCTATGAGCTAATAGTGAAACGGTACCGAAATCTGGTAGTTAGAAAAGTGAATACGGCAGTTATTTCCATATGTAAGCCACTTAATCTTTTAGCTTTCTCACCTTTTTATTTGATTATTATTATCCGTATTAGCCTCTTCTTGACCTTTCTAAAGCCTTTTATTAGCCAAATTACAAGCCATACCCCTTAGATTATAGGTCTTATCCATATGACCCGAACTCGAATCGCATAACCTGAGATAAGTTGTTTTAGAGCTTGAGTTTGGGGTGGTGTGTTTCATCATTGGAAACATTGGAATCAGGAATTTAATTGTAATTGTGATATTAGTTATGATAATGAGTTTATTATTATAACCCTTTGCCTGGGTAAAAAGAAATGAAAAAAGAAATTGAAATATGAGAAAAATTGGTATGATATCTGATGTCTCCCTTTTTCTGATAAATATATACCCTTAGGAGACATAATTTTAGGTAAAAATTGGATTTAATAGATAGACTTTTGATCATATTGCGCTATATTGCACTTTCTTCCTTCCGAACTATGATATTGTTACTTTTAGAGTTTTTGTGCGTTAATTTGTTTGTTTTAGTATGAAGTTCTTAGGTACATGGTTGCAAGAATGCATCAAGATGAAGAGAAGAAGTGAAGTTTAAAGTCTTAGATCAAAATGAAGTGTCAAAAGAGAAAAGGACATAACCTAATAGAGTAGGAGGAGTATAAGAAACTGAATAGTCGTCACTTCCAACTCATTTAGAGCCCAAACGATGCAAATCCAGACCTAGTGGTTCAAACAAAAAATGTGCACCTCTGAGTAAGCGAGAGTTGAGAAGTGGAATAAGGTGATTTGGACTTACATCATGAAAGTTATACCTGTTTTACTAAAGTGTGTACAATAGATTCATGAATTATAAAATGGACTTGAGCCCTTAATCATTTAATTAAGTCAAAGAGGGGCCCAATCAGTTTTTAAGCACTATAAAAAGCTCTTTAGACCTCATAATTCAGTACTCATTATTTTATTTCTAATTTCTGAAGAGTGCAAGAGGCAAAGGCAAGAGCAGAAGTTGGAGAATTCACTTTTCTTCAACAACAACTCATTCCATTCCTTTAAATTGGTTCTATCTTTTATTTATGTTTTTTAGGAATCATGTATAATCTTAATTTATTTTTCAGTTTTTAATTGAATTATGAGCTAAATATCAATTACTTGAGAATTGCATATAATGGGATGAACCCTAATTTATTTAATTAGTGTATTTCAATTTTGGATTAGTTTCTAATTTTATTTAATTTGGGTATTTTATGTTGTTTATTATTTTGTACATGAATTACTATCATTGAATTAGCTAATCGGAGGTCATAGTAATTAGGCTATTCACTAGTGGCAGTGATCATCTGGAAGGGGGGTTTAATTTTTGAACTAGATAATAAACGCGTGGTATTCGTCATTGATCATGACGGGCTTGACTAACCACGTAACCAATTGGGTAATGCTCTTAACCATATGAACGTAGCTTATAATCGCCCTGACAGGGTTTGTAATACTATATGATAGTTCCTAAGTTTACCCTAACGGGAGTTAGGAAATAGTAGAGTCCGGAGTAATATAGAAATACCAGTTCTACTCTTAGCGAAAGCATTAATTACATGAATTTAGGTGAATCCCTAGCGAGACTCAAGTATACTTTTCATATATGCATCTACTCCTTTACTCTTTACTTTATTTCATTCTAGTTAATTTACACTCTTGCGTTTAGTCTTTTTATATTCAAAAACCAAATAAATATCTATTTGTCTATTATTTATCTCGTATTGCAATTAATTCTGTCTATCCTTTAAACACATCGGTTTCACCTAGCAATCCCTATGGAGACGATTAACCCGTTTTTACTGATTTATTACTTGGACAAAGCGTAACTTGCGGTAGTCGCTTGTCTTCTTTAGTTTTAATTTTTATCACACTGTAGGAGCGATCAAGTTTTTGGCGCCGCTGCCGGGAATGCAGCGTATGAACCCTTGTGTTTAATCCTTTAGTAGAGTTAATTTCTATTTTCCGTTTTACGCTTTTGTTTTGTTTTGTCTTTTTCAGATCTTACAGGTTTGGTGTATGCTCTCGAATCCTGAGAAATTAATCCTAGCCCAAAAGCGAAGAGATAGGGAAGAAAAGAAATCATTAGAAGTGATGGTATGGTGGGGCCTAGGGTGTAATAAAATAAGATATTAATAAGTGCAGATAAACACCCTAGACTGATACGGTTCTGCAAGTATACAGATCGTATGCAAGTTTTAGTTAAATGATTAAGATTCGTTCTGCAGAGACTACGAAGGTTAGGGGAATCTTATGCAAGTATCAAGTGCAAATAATCAAAGTTAGAACAAATAAACACACGTAAAAGTAAAGACAAATAGAATTTGATTTTCTAAATAACTAAATTAAACTAAGAATTTAAAGACAGCAAAAATAAATACGAAAGAGAAGTAATATGAGAATATAGCTTGAGTCACTAGCATGTAATCCCCACTAGTTTTGCCGTTCTAAACATGTAAGGGTGAATTATGTAGTATTTCAATAATCGGTTCCAATTCGCTATCGGTAGTTTAAAATAGGATTTACCTGTGTCAATAAGGCTTCCTAAGCAAACTTTTCCTGTAATTGGTAAATAGTCACAAGAACTAAACCATAGTGATTATCTAGTTAGGTTGATTTGTCAGGTCTAAACCGGATACTAGACGTTATGTGCTAAACATGTAATTAAACACCGTTGTCAATGGTGACCTAACTACTAGATGGTAATTCTATATGGTCGCGATCTACAAAAACACAGAATATAAATCCAAACACATAAACAGAGAATAAAAACTATAATTCAATTTAAAACATTAAATTTCCAAATTAGATAGATGTCAATCAAAACTAGGGTTCATACATATATGCTAAAAACTCAAGCTAAAGAAATTTAGTTCATGCAAGAAAATAAAGAAATTACAAATTTAAAGGTAGAAGAAGACATTGCTGATGAACAGCTCCTTCCAGACTCTCTCTTGTGTTGTAAGCTTCCTCTAGGTTTAAGGTTTCACCAAGGATGATTTTCTAGTGTTAAGAGGCTGTATTTATAGTGTATAGGAAGACCTAATTCGTTTTCTTGAAGGAGAAATAAGTGGTGGACTCCAAGCCCAACTCTAATTCATATGGAAATAAAGATAATTACTGCTGAACTGTTTTGAGCATATCTTCTTCGTTATTGGTCGGTTTTTGCTCCATAATATACCAAAAGAATCCTCAGCGAATTATCTACTTCCCTATGAAAGGATTTTACCAAAATCGGCTTCTTTCTTGGAGTTATCACCACTTCTTTAGGCGTGTGGTGCATAAATTCAGATTTAGGCAGCTTTTCCTTTTCCTAATTGAACTCTGTTTCCTTCTATCTCCAATTACCATGCATATCTCTTTCCATATCTTGTAGTCTTTGACTTGGACTCTAATTAATCTCCATAATTATCTTTAAAGCTTCACACTAAATAAACAATTACACCAAATATGCTCTAAAAATATTATGCTACTAAATCAAGACTCAAAATAGGAACGTGCACTAAACTAAGCTAAAATCAACCTATAAACTCAGCCTAAAATGATGTCTCATGAATAGATTTTATTATTGCAAATGCGGAGACATCATGGTAGCCTTACATGGAAATGTTTAGGTAGAAGTAGATGAAGATGGCAACCCTATAGCTCCACAAATTGCGATTGATCCACCAGGATATAACGTTAACATTCGAATTCCAATCCCTCCTGGAGGACAACAACCACTTAACAACAATCAGGGTGCACGAGTTCAACTTGAAGCCATACCATGGCTCAAAGAGCCTAAAAAAAATTGACCATTCTGTTTACCACCCCTGGGACTTCACCCACCTGCGATTCAAGCAGTGAGATTCAAACCAGATGCAGGTATGACCAAAATCAGTTCATCAATATTGGTCAATACAGTGGAGCTGCACCCGAAGATCCTGTAAGAGCCATGTACAGATTCATGTAGATTTGTGATGCATATATCACTCCAGAATTTACTTAGGAACAAATGTATTTTGCTATGTTCCAATTTTTCCTCACCGGAGGAGCTAATGAGTGGTATGATCAGCAATAACACGAAAAAAAATCATAAATTGGGATCAACTGCAAACTGCACTTTTTCGATAGGTTTTATTCTCAGAGTATCAGATTGAGTGGACAGCTTGATTTAGCAGGTTTCCAACATGAATATGGAGAAGCTGTAGGGGCCGCATGGTCTCGATTTCAATCATTATTAAGAAAGTGTCCACTACACGGGTATTCATTGGAGTTACAGTTGGGAATTTTTTATCGCAGTTTAGATGAAGCCTCCAAAGAGAAAGTTGATACAACGTGTCAAGGTGGTTTTATAATGGTAATTGTGAATCATGCGTTAGCTATAATGGATCGGATCATAAAGAATGAAATGAGTTGGCAACCATTTAGATCACCAGCTTGATTTTCCGAGAAAGGTACCTTGAATATAGATGCAGAAACTGATTTGAATGCAAAGATTGCCTCTTTAGAGAAGAATATTAAACAATTATCCATTTCCGAAAGGCAAGCTAATGTTCATGTGATACAAGAACCAGAAATATGTCCCAGTTGTGGGGCAATTGATTATATTTGGGAAGATTGTCCTCATAATCCGGAATCGGTATGCTTCATCAGTAATCGTGGTAATCACTACTCGAGTGGTGAAGGATATGGTAATCAAAACAGACGCCATTTGGTTTTCCAATACTCGAATCCGCAAGGGGCTACTAATCCAGGACCCTATCAACAGAGGCCCCAAGGCAACAATTACTATTCAAGACATCAAAATAAATCTCAATGAGGTCAAGCTCTTCAAAATTATGGGTATGATGCTTATGCAGAGACTTTAGCTCTGAAGGCACTCCCTTCCCACCCACAAGAAGGCGCAATTACTGCAAACAAATTAGTTGTGACATTGACCCAGTTTATGCGAGTATCTGATCAGAAGTCAACCAAGCTAGAAGAACACATGAAAACACTTGTGGCCATAGCATAGAAGAGTCAACAAGATCAGAAAGATGCCAATGTGAGGATAAATGAACAATCAGTTGCGTTAAAGATTCTAAAAAACCAAGTGTCTCAATTGGCGAAACAGACAAATCAGCGTCCACAAGGAAAACTACCTAGTGATACGGAGATAACTCATCACTTTAAAGATTGTAAGGCGATTTCTCTTAGAAGTGGGAAACAGCTACAACTACCTACTTTCCCAATTATGAAAGAAAAAGAGGTAACTGTCAAACCAAAAGAGGTAGAGAATGTAGTTGAGAAAGATGTTATAACTGAAGATGTAGTTGAGGAGGTAGTTGATGATGTGAGTGAAGATGTAATCAAATAGCCTACGAAGGAGAATACAAAAAAAAGATACGATCGTGAAAGATAATCGTCCTCCCCCTCCATTTCCATCATGTGTCCAAAAGAAGAATAATGACAAAGAATACAAGAAGTTCATAGACACGGTAAGGAAATTACATATCAATCTACCGTTTCTGGATGCCATCCAAGGAATTCCAAAGTACGTGAAATTTTTAAAGGATGTGCTTTCCAACAAATGCAAATACTATGAGGGAGAGATGGTTGGATTGCCGAAGGAATGCAGTGCAATATGTCAAAGTAAGTTACCTCCGAAACTAGAGAATCCTAGGAGTTTCAACATTCCAATAATCTATTGGTACTGAGTGGACCGAGAGAGCATTATGTGATCTATATACGCGTATCAATCTCATGCCTAGATCGGTGTTCGAGAAATTGAGGATTGGGAATGCAAAGCCTACTACCATGGTCTTACAAATGGCGGATAGATCCTTATCTCATACTAAAGGAAATATTGAAGACATTCTTATCAAAGTAGGTAATTTTATATTTCCGTGTGATTTCATTATACTTGATTACGACTCAGATAGAAATTGCCCCATCATCTTGGGAAGACCATTCCTAGCCATGGGGCGTACTCTGATTGATGTAGAAAACGGAGAACTAATCATGCGATTGCAAGACGAGGAGGAGAAGTTCAATGTGTTCAAGGCGATGAAGTTCCACGGTTCTTCAGGGGATTACTTTTTTTTAAGGATTCCATTGAACAAGGAGAGAAAAAAATAAACAAGATTGTGGCGACCTTAGGAATAGAGGAGAGAGCTAAGACAGAAACCACAAAAAAAATCTCCAGCAGGTCCTAAGGATAATTCACACCTTGCTCATGCAACGAAGAAGACAAAGAAACGTGTTGTGAGGGTTCCAAAAGAACCCAAGAAAAAAGAGAGAAGGAGGAGTTCAGAGTGGGAGAAGAATACTCATTGAAGAAGCCTGATCCTCCACAGAAAGCACGTAAATCCAAGAGTTCTTGGCTAGGACCATTCATGGTCACAAGGATTATCTCTGAGAAGCTAGTAGGAATACAAGCCAAGGGATGAAAATTCCGAATAGTAAACGTTGATGACCTCACTCATTGCTTGGGAGGTTATGTTAAGAAATGATATCAGAGGTAACCCGTCGAGCTTAATGACGTTAAACAAAATCCATTTTAGTTGTATATTAGTTTAATGCTTGAAGTCTTTTATTTCGTAGTGTATAATATAGTTTATTAGTGTAATTTTTTAAAAACTGAGAAGGGTGTAGTATTTTTCATCTTTGCAGGTATTAAAACCCACGAGTTTGGGGTAATAAAGGTGTGAGACGGAGATAAAATGCGTCTAGGTGGTCTTTGGTAACAACAAGAACCGGCTAGACAGCCCTGTGACCGGTATTGCCGGTCCAGCTCTCGGCAATGCTCCTGGAAAATACCCACTTAGACGTACATGTAAAGTGCGTTGGCGACAAAGATCACTCACGAACGGCTAGCAGGCCTGATGACCGACATTTCCAGTTAGAGACATTAGATATAATGCTGAGAGCATGGACAACATCAGAGAAAACTTTGGAAGGTCATATATTTGCGCTCGAAGGTCTAAATTATCTGTTTCTTGAGCCTAAACCGCATTTTTTTTAGATCTTTCTAATGGGGATATCGTCACTCGCGACCGGAAAGCCGGCCATGTTGCCGGAATGCCGGTCGAGCTCTCGACAATTCTTGGAAAATCATGTTTTAGACACAACTATTTTGTGCGTTAGCCTCTTACACCAGAAACACCATGAATTACGAACCCAAGATTTGAAAATACCTATAACCCACCATCAAAACACTAAATTATCATCTAATTTTCCATCTAAACCAATCCTAACACATAATCGATCACAAATCTTTCAAAAAACACAAAGAATTTCCAACTTTAATCCAAAAAAAATTATTTACCAAACCTTAAAGTTTAGCCATTAAAACCTCTCCAATACTTTAGATATTCATTACCTAGCTCATAAAACACTATAATATGTATCAATACACCTTCAAGAACACCAAAAGTCACAAATTTCATTCAAAACTAATAGGAATTTTGAAGCTTTGACTTTGGGGTCATCCGAGATGATATGAAGGTTGGAGAAGTTATTAAGAACATGAAGAGAAAAGAGAGGTTGGGGTTGAGGATAGATTTTTGAGGATGGTGTAAAGGAGGACGATCATTAAAGCTAAAGGAAATAAAGAGTCGAGTTGATGAAGTATACTTTAAAGAAGATGAATTTAACGGTGTATGATCAATACACCATTACCAAGAAGACTTCACAATTTCGACACGATAGTACATGAAATCGGCCTAATACCGATACATATACGTTTTCTTCTCCTTTTTTCTCAGTTAGTAGTGTATATTGGTTTAATTTATTTATAGAGTCTTTTCGAGTCGTGGAGAGATGACTCATTTTTTAGTTTGGGGTTGGGTACTCGTTGTCCTCATTCCCAATATTATGTGTTATTTGTTTTATGGCTTTTTGAAAAAAAAAGTTTAAAATCAAATAATAATTAGTTTAAGGAATGATTTAACTGTAGAGTACGTTAAATGTCCCCATAAGCACGCTTTTTGTAATTTAATGATAGAAAATAGTAGACCTTAGAGTTAATGTAAAAATCACCTTGAATGCATGCAAACACTAGATGGTAAATAAGAAAAATTAATGAACAATGCAAAAGAAGTAAGCCTGTACTTAGTAAAAATGAGTGTTGTGTTGAACGTGAGATCTAAGTGAGTAGAGAACCCACTTAATTATGAACTAGAGGTGAACTATGTAATTAGGAAAATGATAGAGGCAGATCTTTGATAGCCACTTGAAACCTTTTTAGCTTTCTTACCCGTGATTAATTATATCCTTCTTAGCCCCATTTTTATCATGTAAGCCTTTCTTTTGTCACCACGATATAATCCATATCCCCTTATTTTATAGGACTTTCCATATGACCCACACCGTAAATCGGATTCCTGAGACTTCATATCTTGAGCATGAGTTTGGGATGGTGGGTTTCATTATGGGAGACTACATTGGGTGGAAATTTTTATGTGTTTGTACTCTGTGCGCAATTGTAGATGATATATTAATTGTAACCCTTAGCCGGGGTCTTTGAAAAAATATAGAAAAAGAAAAAAAATTATAAGAGACATGACCACTCACATCAAAATGAGGGTCGGGGATATCTTACAAAAAATGAAAATAAATAAAAACAAATGAAAATAAAGTAACCGGCAAAGTGGAAGTTTTGGAAATCATCTTTAGAGCTTATTGGGTTAACTCAGGGATGCTAAATTAGTGCATAAATTGGGTTGTGTGAGAACGTATTCGAGTGTAAACTCTAGCTCTAGAACAGTATATTGATAGTAAGGGAGAACAGAGCCAAAAGCTCACTTCAAATTTCTTAAATGTATATACCACACCGTCCCAAAGCCTACGCTAAAACCGTAAAGACCTCGTGATTCCTAAGTACATAGTGAAATAACAACTTTGATAATAGGGAGTACGTTAAGTGGAACGTTCAAAGCAACTAAAGATCGATGAACACCCGATAACCACCATCTTGAGCTAAGTATCAAGGGTAACCTTCTAACACTATGAAATTAATTTTGTATTGATATTATTAGTTTTTGATTTTGTATGATAGGTGTATGTTTAATTTTTAGGCTGTACTATATGAGATTTATTTTAAGTTGTGCTTTGGGTATCATTCACTAGACTCTACATTTACTTTTTACCTTAGACCTCTACTATAGTTTTGCTTTATCGAGACGACAAAGGTTTGAGTTGCGGGTCTTGATGTCTCCTTTTTTGTGATAAATATATACCCTTAGAAGACATCATTTTAGGTAGGAATTGGACTTAATAGATACACTTTTGAGCATATTTTGCTATATTACACTTTCTTTCTTTAGAATTATGATATTGTTACTTTTAGAGCTTTTGTGCGTTAATTTGTTTTAGCATGAAGTTCTTAGGTACATGGTTGCAAGAAGGCATCAATATGAAGATAATAAGTGAAGTTTATCTTAGATAAAAAAAGAAGTGTCAAAAGAGCAAAGGACATCACTTATGAGAAACTGGAAAGTCGTCACTTCCAACTCATTTCGAGCCTAAACAATGCAGATACAGACCTGGTAGTTCAAATGAAAAAGGTGCACCTCCGAGTCAGCGAGATTTGAGAAGTGGAATTAGGTGATTTGGGATTACGACCAAAGGCTACACTTGTTTTACTAAAGCGTGTACAGCGGATGCGAGAATTATAAAATAGACTTGGGCCCTTAATCTTTTAATTAAGTCAGATAGGGGCCCGATCCGTTTTTAAGCACTATAAAAATCTCTTTAGACCTCATAATTCAGTACACATTATTTTATTTCTAATTTCTGAAGAGCGCAAGAGGCAGAGGTAAGATCAGACGTTTGAGAATTCACTTTTCTTCAACAACAGCTCATTCCATTCCTTTAATTAGGTTCTATCTTTTAATCTGTTTTTTGGAGTCATGTGTAATCTTAATTTCTTTTCAGTTTTTATTTCAATTATGAGTTAAACATCAATTACGTGAGAATCGCATAATGGGATGAACCCTAATTTATTTAATTAGTGTATTTCAATTTTGGATTAGTTTCTAATTTAATTTGAATTGGGTATTTTATAGTGCTTATTATTTTGTACTTGAATTACTATCAATGAATTAGCTAGTCGGGGATAGGTCATAGTAATTAGGCTATACACTAGTGGCAATGATCATCCAGAAAGGGGGGGGGGGTTAATTACTAAAGTAGATAATAAACGCGTTGTATTCCTCATTGATCCTGACAGGCTTGACTAACTGCGTAGCTAGTTGGGTAATTCTCTTAACCATCTGAACGTAACTTATAATCTCCCTGACGGGGTTTGTAATACTGTAGGATAATTCCTAAGTCTACCCTAATGGGAGTTAGGAAATAGTAGAGTCCCGACTAATACAGAATACCAATTCTACCCTTAGAGAACACATTAATTACGTGAATTTAGGTGAATTTTTAACGAGACTCAAGTATACTTTTCATATATGTGTATACTCCTTTACTCTTTACTTTATTTCATTCTAGTTAATTTACATTATTGCGTTTAGCCTTTTTATATTCAAAAACCAAACAAATATCTATTTGTCTTTTATTTATTTCGTATTGCGACTAATTTTTTCTATCATTTAAACACATCTGTTTCACCTAACAATCCCTGTGTAGACGATTAACCCGGTTTTACTGATTTATTACTTGGACGACCCGTACACTTGCAGTAGTCGCTTCTCTTCTTTAGTGTTGATTTTTATCACACTCTAGGAGCAACCAATAACTCACCTTAATAAAGGATTCATAACCAACTTATAAAAATATATAAGAAAAGGTTGAATATATTTTGGACCGACAAAGTGGAATTTGTTATGAAAAGCTTTGTTTTAGTTGTTTGGGGATGCAAACCAGAGCATAAAAAGTGGGTTGAGTGAGAACATCTCTGAGGGAAATTCAAGCTCTAGGGCGATTCTTTGATGGAACGTGAGGAGAGAGCCAAAAGCTCACTTTTCATTATCCAAATATATCATACCGTCCCAAAGACAACGTTATAACTAAAAGAACTTATGATTTCTAACCATTTGCTGGAAGGAAAATGGAATAATTAGGGAATAGATAGGTGGACCATTGGATACTATATAAGGACCTGTGATCACCTTATAGCCGTTAACACAAACTGAGTTGAAAACCTCTCCTTCTGGCATTGTGAAGTTATTCTAGACTCGAATTAAGGGATTGTTAATTTTGTGTATATTAAGAACGCGTGAGCATTATTTCTTTAACATTACTTCATAAGATATTTTAGGATATTGCTCTAGGATCATTCATTATTTTCTATTCTTGTTCTTGTTCTTCTATTTTAGACTACCCTACTGTTCTCATCTTTATAGTATTGGGACGATACAACTTTGAGTTGGGGGTATTGATGTCTCCATATTTGTGATATATTAATCTATACATGAGACATCATTTTAGGAGTATTTAGTACTTAATTTCGGGTTTCCCTATTTATTCATACTTTACATTTTCTTGTCTAGTTTTAGGTGTTTTGACATTTTGTGAGCTTTTGCATGTAATTTGCGTGTTATTTGTGTAGCACTTAGGTATATGGAAGCTATTACACCTATGGAGACTGATTCGAAGTGGAAAAGTAAAGAAAATTCTTTAGTCATAAGTAAAGAGGAAAAGTTTGGATATATTTGGAAAATAAAGAATCTGTCATGCTGGAAAAACATTCACTAAAAGCTGCAGAAAGTCAGTCACGAATTTGGAGGAGCCCTTTGACCAACTTATAATCTTCTAATCTTTGTTATTTTGATAGGTCGTACACTAAATTCCAAAAATTAACGAAAGAGATATGACCAATCAATCTGTAAGGGTTTATCCTGCCTTACAATTTAGGAATACAAATCAATCTGCAAGGGTTTATCCTGCCTTACAATTTAGGAATACGAATTTTGGTAGGATTATGATTCAAGACTTGAGAATTACTCCATATTTCGACCAAAGTCCTATATATATCCATACCTACCTTAGAGAAATAATCATTGTTGTTCCTAATCAACCTTTAATAAACATAGAAGCAAGTGACAAGAGAACAAGAAGGAGTTGGAAGCTGTTCATGCCATTCCAACCCTTCACCTTTGTAGTTTATTTTATTTCTTTATCTAGTATGAACTAATTCGATTTAGCTTGATATTAGCATAAGGGTATGAACCCCGGAATTTTTAAATATATATTTTAGTTTGGGATGTCCTTATACATTTAATTGAAATTAGTAGTGTTATCTCTGTTTTTATGTGCTTCGATTTATTGTCTATAATTCTTGAGGTTGCAAACATATAGGATTACCATAGTAGTTAGATGGTCACCCAGAAGGGGTGTTTTATTATTGAAACACCACATAAACGTCTGGTGTGATGTAGTGATCGTCACACGCTTGCTTAAGTAGATAGTCACTAGGGTTTGATATTAACCACCGATCATTGCCCAGGGTCCCCTTACCCAATTCCCCTGGTAATTGTTAGGTTGCCTCCTAAGTCCACCCCGAAGGGGGTTAGGAGAAATATAGAATCCTGGCTATTGTATATCACACAATTCTCCCTTAGATAAATAATCATAGACTAAGGCTAGTGGGATTACTTGCTATATCTCGAGCTAAACTCTCATACTACTTCTTCCTTTTTATTTATTTTTCTTGTCTTTATTTGTAGTAGTTAATTGTTAGAGTCTTAAAAACCAAACAAATATTTTAGAGTCTTTTCGTGTATTATTTTACCTACTTCTTTTATTGCAATTAATAAATTCATTATCTACATCTAACTTGCGTAGTCCCTGCGAACGAATTCTACTTGTCAATTAAACTTGCATACGATATGTGATACTTGCAGTGAGTAACGTAGTGGGATAGGGTGATTAGTTATTTTAATATTTATATAGTTATTTTATCACACCCTAACCACCACCAGGAAAGAAAGAGGAGCGAGGAGGAAAATATGGACATTGACATAACTTCATCATCTTTGATGGAACATGAGTGACACAGGTCTAATATGGACCTGAGTGATGACAATTTTGTGGACCTTTATGAGGTTTGAGCTTATGTGTCTGAGGACGATTTGCAAGAAGACCCTGAAGAAGAAGAAAACCCAGAGGTCGTCAAAGTGAAGCTGATATAAAAATAGAGAATAGTGAGTCTGACTCCGGAGGGATGAGAGAGTTTAAGATGGAATATGAGAGAATCACTGGGAAGACAGGTGGAATAGGTAGATGTGGGGCCAGAATTGGTGGAAGAGGTCACAGTCACCTGGTAGTGGTCGCAGGTTGGAAATGAGTACGCTTGTGTGGATCTATTAGGCGATTTAGCCCACTGTGACAACTCACTTTTTGAGGTCAATGGTGAGTGATCATAAACCTTCAGTTGCCTTCTTTTTTAAACTATCCTGACCAATGTTGATGAACCTTTAGGTTTAAGAAAGCTTAATTTTGACTTTTTTCAAGTAGTTAACCCCATGGGTGTGGCTATGCACTCCACGGGAATCCTTTTTTTTTGGAATGACACTATTAAACTTAGCATATTCAATGTAATCCCCTATTATAGGATTAGCCATATTACTGATAGTTTATTTCTTTATTATATTATGTGTATACTTTATCCTACTGATTATAAACACATGTTAATTATATACAATGAGATATGTGAATGGCGGGAACATCATACTGAACTTTGGGTAGATATGGGAAATTTCAATGACATTACTACATCTAGTGAAAAACTTAGTAGAATCCTGGCTAACCCTCAACATATGATAAACTTGAACCATTTTATTAGATCCCTTTATCTAAGTGAACTTAAATCCTATGACAATTTCTATACTTGGTTAAACCGACACACAGACCAAGATCTTGTCAGAATTAAAATGGATAGAGCTTTTGCAAAAACTGACTGGAGTGTATACTTTCCTAATGCAATAGTGATTATTCCTCCTGCTATAAGGTCGGATCACTCACCTTTAATACTCACATATACATATACGGGTCAAAATATAAAAACAAATAAAATTTTCAAATTCAAAACAAACTGGATTGAACACTAGGAGTACACAAGGGTGATTCAAGAAGCATGGGTAAACTTGGACATGAAGAATTGTTGGAGGTTTTCATGGGGATAAAAGAGAAGACGACCATAGCATTAACAAATATAAAAGAGTAAAATTATATTTCCAAATAACAAGAAACAAATCAAGGAACTATAAGAGGAGCTGACATGAATCAATAACGGACCACACTCCCAAAGAGAAATAGATGAAGAGATAATGATCACAAAACAACTCAAAGTTTTCTGGAATAGAGAAGAAATATACTGATTTGATAGGGCCCGTGAGCAATGGATCAAATACGAAGACAAGAATACAGAGTATTTCTTTGCACTAACGACAAAACATAAAAATTATAACAAAATTATGAGAATTAAAAATAAATAAAGGCACTGGACCGAATCTTACAACGAAATCAAAGAGACATTTTCTGAATTTTACAAGGACCTTATCACAGGAAAACGACTTACGAGATGGAAGAGGCAACCAAGTAAATCCAATCATGGGTTACTACTGCAATGACCGACAGATTGACAAAAATTCTGGACATGGAAGAAGTACGTAAGTGGATTTTGAATTAGGCCCGAGGGAAAGCACCGAGACCTGACGGTTTGAAAGGGAAATTTTATCACGAATACTGGGGGATCATTAAAGAAGATGTTCTCGTAATGGTTCAGGATTTATTTAATTACAATAATTCACTACAAGTCTTGAATGAAACACTGATAACACTGATCTTTAAAAATGGAGGTACAAGAAGGGATGGGCGACTATCGGCCCATTTCATGTGTTAAAATTATTTCAAAAATTATGGCAGACAAATTACAAGAGATTATGCAAAAAAATAACAGCATTGACACAGTCAGGGTTAATAAAAGGAAGAGCCATACAAGATAATATTATTATTTCTTAGAGATGTCTTTCTACATGAAAAGGAAGAAGAAGAGGTTGCACCACCTCGATGCTGTTAAGCTTGACATGGAAAAAGCGTATGATCAAGTTAAATGGGAGTTTGTGTTAGTAGTTCTTGAAAATCTAGGTTTTAAAAGTAATTAGATATAATGGATTTGGAATTGCATTTCGACAGTATCTTTCTAGATTAATATCAACGGGGATAGATTGCCAAAATATCAGGTAGAGTTTGCGCAAGGCGGACTCGCCCTCACCCTTACTTTTTAATCTTATGACAGAATTACTAATTAGTATGATTGACCATAAAGTCACCAAAAAACGTACTAAGGGCATTCAAATCACTAGGCACTGCACAAGTATTTCACTCCTTTTTGCAGATGAATCTTTATTTTATCTAACGCTGGAAGGTAACGAGATTGGCGAATTTTAACAATGCACTGAGACGTATTGCGCGAGTTCAGGGCAGAGAGTTAACTTCAGAAAATTGTCAATCTGCTTTAGCAAAGGTACTTCGGATGACATCTTAAATAATACGAATAACTCTCTACATATCAAAGAAACACAAAATCTAGGTAAATATCTAGGTACACCACTTTGTCATAAGTGATAAAAAATTGAAACACTGTCATAATTAGCAGGTAGAGCGTTCTCTAAAGCTCAAGTATGGGTGGCAAAATTATTATCAGAAGGGGGAATGAAATTCTTACTAAAGCATTGTTACAAGCTATTCCTAACTATGATATGACTATCTTTTCGTTTCTTATCACCTTTGCTGGAAATTGGCATTGATTATTGTAAAATTTGGTGGAACTTATTGGAGAAACAAAAAATACATAAGATAGCATGGGACAAGATGACACTAGGAAAATTCATGGGTGGTCTGGGATTTCGCAACCTCAAAAGAATGAACACGACATTACTGGCGGCACAGGCTTGGCGACTATTAAAGAATCCAAATTCCATAGTAGCCAGAAACCTAAAAGGATTTTCTCATCCTAAGGTCAACATTTTGGAAGTAACACACAAACATAGCAAATCTTGGTCATTGGCGAGTTTGATTGAAGGTCGTGATCTCCTGATTCAAGAATGCTATATCCAAATTGGTAACAGTGAAAATACATGCATTTAGGAACACAGATGGCTGAAATCTAGAACAATACATGCTAAACAAATTAACACAGCATGGAGCACAGTTAACCAATTAATGAAAAGAGAAGACAATTAATGGAATGAGGAAATCTTGGATGCAAACTTCCAGAACTCATATGGTAGGAAATTGGAAGAATGACAATCATGTGGAGAAACGCGTAAGAAATAGTGTGGGTAGACCCGTTCACAAAATCACGCGCTTGGGGTAATTTGGCGCGTATTGCGGTTAAATTTGAACTTAATAAACCTTTGGTTCCGATTATACGTATTCCAAATCACTTATAGAAGGTTGAGTAGGAGGTTTTGCATCTTATATGTTTCGAGTGTGGGAAGTTCGGACACGTCAAGGAAAATTTTGGGGGTCAAAATGGTGGAGTAGGGGAAGAGAATGGTAGCGGAATGGAGGGAGTGACGAACAAATAGAAGTTGAGTATTGAGGAAAGGGATTCTCATATGTACGGGGAATGGATGACAGTTGACTGCTCTATAGGTCGACCAAGTAATATCGGGGGACTCCAGCAACAAAGGCCGACTCAGAAGAATTTACACCTAGTAAGAAAAGGAATGTACTGAACAGTGAGCGAGCTACATGGTCAAGATACGAGGTGCTAACTTCATTGGATAGGGAAGTGGGAAGTGGGAGTGGTGATAAAGGGGAGGGGAATGGTCTGACTGTGGGGACTGTTGTGGAAAGAACGTAGGGGATTGAGGGCAGTAAAGGGTAGTTCTATTGTAGAAAAGGATGGTGTTCAACACAAGGTTATTGACTCGATGTCTAATAAGTTGGAGGGGGTTCATTAACGCCAATAATAAACAGGTTCTGGATGGTGAGCTGGTGAGTCCGTCACGAAAGAGAAAAGGGAGAAACAAAAAAACGAAAGGCAAAAATAGGGTGTCGAAAAGAGTGTTGGTCACAGCGGGCGGTAGTGATATGGAGGTTGATTGTAATGTGGTCAGTTCAGAGGGGCGTTTTGGGATTACTGGTGGTGCTTCAGTGGAGATGGTCGATGGTGGTGAAATGGGTAGGGCATCAGATATGGGTGGGGATGGAGTGAATAGTCTAAGGAATTTAGTTGAGAGCAGGGACCAATTTTCACTTTTCAAAACTTCAGCGGGGGCTGATGTTTCCTCATTTGTGATAGATTTATGTTAAGATGAGACATCATTTTTAGTGATTTAGAAGTCTTTCTAATCGATTTTCTTGAGAAATTCTACACTTTCCTATTTTGAGTCTTGATTTAGTAAATTATTATTTTTAGAGCATATTGAGTTTAATTATTTATTTGGTGTGAAACTTTAAAGATAATTATGGAGATTAACTAGATTCCAAGTCAAAGACTAAGAGATATGGAAAGAGATAAGCATGGAAATTGGAGATAAGGAAAGAAAAGCTAAAATCATGGAAAAGGAAAAGTTACCATAATCCTGAATTTCACCACCCACGATCACAAATCAGCTTATATATCAAAATCGGTGTGGAATTTGGAGAAACGTTCAAGAGAAAAGTTGGAGATCTTTCCGAGAAGATGAATTTCGACTACTCATACGCGTTAAACAGATGAGTATTGAAGCTGCTAGGACCAAAACAAAAACGGGTCTGATTTCATGTTTTAGGGTTACGAATTTGAGTTGGGCTTGGAGTCCATTACTTACCTTCTCCTTCAAGAAAACGAATTAGGTCTTATAAACACCTATAAATACACCCTTATATCACTTGTAAATGATCCTTGCCTCATAGTAATTAGTCCTTAGGGTTTTATTCATCAGAGTTATTGTAGAGAGCAAGATGATGTCTTTTATTATTTCCTTTAGTTTATTTCCTTCAGGTATGAACTAAACTTCCCATAGCTTGGGTTTTGCATCATGTATAAACTATGAATTCTAATTTCTTTCTATGCAATTTTCTATGGGAATTATATGTTTTAATCTGATATCAGCTGTTTACCTATGTATTTGTTTATGTGTTTTGATTTAATGACTGTTTTCCTTGCTAGTGCACGAGTATAGGATTACCTTAATAGTAGTTAGATGATCGCCTTAGCTGGGTGTCTAATTATTGAAACACCACATAACGTCTAGTATCGATATTGGTCTTGACAACACTAATTCTAACTAGATAGTCATTAGGGTAAAATTTAATCACTATCACTATGTATGGAAATTGATTGCTTAGGGCCCTAGTAGCATAGGAAACCTCTATTTGAACCAGCCTCGTGGTGTGTCCGTAGCCCCCTTAGTCGCTCTCAAGGTATAAGGTATGGGAATTTAGAATCCTGACTAAGTATCTAAGAGCTAATTATCTCCCTTATTATCTAGATTTAATAGAAAGAATTAGAAGGATTAGTGCATACTAGCAAAACCTAAGCTATACTTCTCATCTCATATTTCTTCGTATTTATTTTATTGTCTTTAATTTTTCTTAGTTTAATTTAATAATCTCGAATTTACTCTCTTTAGTTTCCTATCTTTTGATTAATTACTTCTTACTCGTTATTTCTACCCATTCGATTAACACACTAAGTCCCTGAGAACGAACTCAACTTATCATTAAAACTTGCATTCGTCCTGTAATACTTGCAGTAATGTGTCTGTTTAGGGTGAGAGTGCGTTGTTTCCTGACTTATTATTTATCTTATTTTATCACACCCTAGGCGACACCAGGGGCACAATAGCTAGTTGATACTGGTACAGGGGGGACTGAGCAGGGGCTGGGTCAGGTCATGTCGCAGAAAGGGTCTCCCATGAGAATCGTTGACATGCCCCCTTCAGTGATCCGGTCAGAACAGATGCATCCGAACACTACAACACCAGGAGGAACTCTCGCCGTGACAGATCCTGGGAACAGAATTCAGACGGAAGAAAGAAGCAAGGAACCGGGCGATCTGCAGGTTCGAATTCGGGTACGGATAGACATTTGGGTAACAACTCGGGTATAGCAGAAGTAGGTGCACCAGGATGGATACTAATCAGCCACATGGAGTGTGATGTTCAAAGTATTACAAAAGTTTATGACACGGGTATGGAATGCGAGAAAGATGGAAAGCTTTCGAGCTTTTCCATCTCCTAGAGTATTCACTATGCATACCTGCTGGGGTTTATTTTCTTCCCTTATTTGTGCTGGCTCTCTTACTGTGCTTTTCTGTTTTAGTGATTTATATTTTTTTCATATCTTTAATGGGTAGTACAACTCACGGAATCAATGGAGGGAATTGGTCTTCAACCAATTGCTCGATTAATGTCTTGTTTTGGAATTGTAGAGGGGCTAGCAGTGACGGATTTAGACGCGCCTTTAAGGACCTCAATGCGCAATATATACCTTTGTTAGCAATTTCAGTAGAAACTAAAGCTTTAGGAGTTGAAGCTACGAAGATAATCAAGTCGATTCAGATGGAACATTCTATTAGTGTCGAGGCGGTTGGATTCTCTGGAGGGATATGGGTTCTTTGGAATCAGCCTGACTTATCGGTCTAGATTTTATCGGCTAGTAAGCAGGTAATAAATTTACGTATTTCAAAGAACTTATGTGTTTCTGGGATACTGTCTATAGTGTACGCAAGTACGAAAAGTTGGATTAGGGAGTCACTATGAGAGTCGCTAAAGGAGGCATCGAGCCTTATACAGGAGTCATGGCTAGTAGTTGGGGATTTTAATCAGATAGCGATTCCAGAGGATCAATGATGTCTCCTTAATTGTTCTTATTTTCGACCCTTAGGAGACATCATTTTTGGTGTTTATTTAATCATTTCGATAGACTTTTGGACTAAATATGCAATATTATGATTTTCTCTTTTATTTCTAGCATTTTTAGTTTATTAAGCTTTTGCGCGTAATATTGGTATTTTTAGTGTAAAGTTTACAGGTTTTAGATGTTAGCTAGAGGAGGAATCCGAGGAGAAAGTCAAAGATCAAAAGATAGAGTCAAAACTTGAAAAGAAATCCCGAAGATATAATTTTTAGAGCTGAAAAACCATTTTCCAGGCCATAGATTGATGATTTCGAGGTGTTTAAGCGATAATTTAGCCGCTGACCTTTGAAGAATAAACATTCCTTATCGAGTTACGGAACTTTATCAACTGGAATGAGGTCAATCAGAGTCATAACGCATCAGGAAAAGCCGTTTTAGTGAAGACATATCATCAGTTACGGGATTTTGGGCTAAGTTAGTGGACTTGGGCCTTTTATATTTCATTTAATTAAAAGATTAGGGCCAAGTCCGAATTTCCACCTATAAAATCAGCCCTTGACTTCTATTTTACATACAATTCACATTCTGCAAGATAAAAAAAACACCAGAGAGAAGCAACTGAAGGAAGGAGAAGAAGCTACAAGAGCTGGAGAGAGTCTATATCTCCGTTCGGAGTCATTCCGATTCCGGAAATTAGGTTTTTTTATCTTTTAATTTTGTAAACAATATGAATTCCTTTAATTTTAATTTCGTATTTCATTTTAATATGAGCTAAGCTTTTCATAGTGCTTGAGAACAAACAATGGGTGAATCCCAATCTTATTAATTAACGAATGTTGAATTTGGGTTTTTATTGAATTAAACTAAATTAGGGCTTTTACTCTTTTCGATAAATTGAGAATGTTTACTGTTTTTAGCGTCATGAACTAGGAACAGGTGTTAGTATCTAGGCTATTCCAATTAGTGGCAATTGGATCATCCTGACGGAGGGTTTAGGTACAGAACCATTTATTCAATCTAGGATAGAAGTTAATGATTCTGACGAACTTAGCTAATCCTAGGGCCAATGAGGTAATAAAACTTAATCATCTAAAGGTGGATCATATTTACCCTGACGGGACTAGTGACACCCTAGGATTGCCTTATAGTCCACCCTGACGGGGATATAAGGAATTTAGAATCCCGACCATTGTAATTGACTAATTTAGCCCTTAAACAACATAAGTTAAGAAATAGGATAGGGAGGATCCTTGCGTTCTCAAGTGCTACATCTCATATTGCGTTTTACACCATCTTACTTGCGTCTTAGCTTTTATTTGCATTTTAATATTTGTCTTTCACTTATTTAGAATTAATACAAAACCAAACAAACATATTATTATCTTTTATTTTCATAAGTGCATCAATCAGTATTTGTTAGACATTGTGATCAACCATTCCGTCCTTGGAACGAATCTGTATTATCAGTTATACTACTTGGGACAACCGTACACTTGCGGTTGTGGTTCGATTATTATTTGCATTTATTTAGAACACACAAAGGACCACCAATCAAGCAAGTGGAAATGAAGGTATAAATCGCAGTATGGTTAAATTTGATAGATGGAGAGACCAATGTGGGCTAGAGGACTTGGGTTTCGAGGGGCCGAGGTTCACGTGGTGTGACTCTTGGCGATCGAGGCTTCGTATTTTAAAAAAGTTGGATAGAGCATATGGTAACCGGTGTTGGTATGATACGTGATGTCTCCTTAAATGTTCTAATTTTATACCCTTAAAAGACATAATTTTTGGTGTTTATTTGACTATTTAGATAGACTTTTGGTGTTAAAATGCAATAAATCGATTTTCCTCTTTTAATTCTAATATTTTTCATTTATTAATCTTTTGCGCGTAATATGGTTTGTTTTGAGTGAAAATTTGTAGGTTTTGAATACTAGCTAGGAGAGGAACTAAAGAATAAAGTCAAATATCGTGTAATGAAGTCAAAGCAAGAAGAAATATCTCGAAAGAATTGAGAATTTGAAGCTGCAAATCTGGAAAGTTGATAAAGATTGCTGATTCCGAGCCATCTAAGAGTGGATTTAGCCTCTGACTTGTGAAGAGAAAACATGCCCCATTGAGTTACGAAACTTTAGCAACTAGAATGAGGTCAATCCGGGTTGAAACGAGCCGGTTAGAGCTGTTTTAGTGGAAATGGTGCAACATTTACGGGAGTTGGGATTAATTAGTGGACTTGGGCTTTTCTAATATTCACTTAATCCTTATTAAAAGCCCTAATCCGATTTTCAGCATATAAAAGGTCTTTGGACTCTCATTTTTTACACACCTTTTTGATAATTTAACATACGTTTAAGAGTCCGACACCAGAGAGGAAGCTAGAGCAAGGAAGAGAAGAAGCAAGAGCTGGAGACTATCTATATCTCCAATTCTCAGCCAATTCAGTTCCGTAATTAAGTTCTTCTATTTTATTCTGTAAAACATGATGAACTTATATATTTCTTTAGTTTTTTTCTTTTTAATTATTATGAGCTAGATTTAATAAGTGCTTGAGAACGCATAATGGGTTAATCCAAATTTGATTTTATTTCATGTGTTTGGATTTGGGATTTTTATAATTGAAATCAAATTGGGTAAATTGTATTTTTCATTAATTTGCTTTTATTTACTATAATTGAAGTCATGAACCAATCATAGGACGTAGTATCTAGGCTATTCCAATTAGTGGCGATTGGATCACCTTGACGGGGGGTTTAGATACAGACCTAGTCAATGAATGTAGGTTAGAAATTAGAGACTCTGACGAGCTTAATTAAACATATGGCCTATTGGGTAAATTAGACTTAATCACTTGAGAGTGGACTATAATCACCCTGACGGGGTTTGTAGCACTTGAGAGTAGCTCCTTAGTCCACCCTGACGGAGGTAAGGAGAATACGAATCCTGACCATTACAAATTTACCAGTTTGTCCCTTAAACATGACATGAAATGAATGATAATTAGGTGAAACCCTTGCGTCTCTCAAGTACTGTCTTTCATACCTTGCGTAAACTACTTTATTTTCTTGCGTCTAGTTTAATTCTTGCATTAATTTAGTATTTTAATTCATTGTCTTAGCATTAGAAAACCCAACAAACATTATTAAAATCATTTACTTGTTTTCACATGCAATTAACTACTATCTGATAAGCATTAGAGTCAACCATTCCGTCCCTGAGAACGAATCTGTTTTATCACTTATATTACTTGGGACAACCGTACACTTGCGGTTGTGGTTCTCTTATCCTTACAATATTTTTTCTAGAACACACAAAGGACCACCAATAAGTTTGGGGCATCAAGAGTTTCACATTTGCCGAGAGTCCACTCAGATCATGTACCGATTGTAATTAACATTACGACTCAACCGCATTTGAATCGAGGTAAGAGACGTTTCCGTTTTAAGGCTGCTTGGTGCCTACACGAGGGTTTTCAAATCGTAGTTGATCAAAGTTGGGGTAAGGGGAATAGAGACCTTGGAGAAAATATTGATGTTGTGAGAAGAGATTTGGAATTTTGGAAATTTGAGGTGTTTGGGGATATATTTCGCAAGAAGAAGAGAGTGTTAGCTAGAATTGCGAGTGCCCAAAAGGCTATTCAGCAGTCTTACAACTCATCCCTAGTTAGTCTGGAGAAACCTTTAAGTGGGGAATATGAGAGTTTACTAGAACATGAAGAATTTTTTATGTTCGACAGGGCTCGTATGGAATGGGTTAATTCGGGGGAGAGGAATATGTGGTATTATCATTGTGCGGCTCGAATTAAGAAAGAGAAGACCGAGAATTTACGAATCAAGGATGGGAATCATGAATGGATTTTGGATAGTGAAGTCGAGAAGGCATGGGTTATGGGTTTTTTTGACGAGTTTTTTGCACTTGAAGATACATACCCGAGTTGGTGGGTCCTGGTGTGTTATAAAATTAAGTACTGAAAATAGAGGAACCACAATACCGCAAGTGTACGGTTGTCCAAGTAATATCCGATAAATCAGGTTTCGTTCTCAAGGACAGATTAGGCACAACTCAAGTATTAATCGAATAGTAGTAGTAATTGCTTAACAGAAAAATAAAATAAAGGATTTTTGTTTTGTTTTCTAAAATTAAAGATGCAATAAAATAAATTACTAAAATAAACTAAAGCAAGTAAATAAGATTTAAACTTAAGAAGAGAAGGAGTACTTGATCCTCGCAAGGGTTTCACTTAACCTATCTAACTAATGTTTCTATTTAAGGCCTAAACTGGTATGATTGTGCTAGTCAGGACTCTAATATCTCCTAACCCCCATATTAGGGTGGACTTAGGAGCTATCCTACGGTACTATAAACCCCGTCAGGGTAATTATATCTACTTTCGAACGGTTAAGTCTTTCACCTCATTGGTTGCATGGTTAGTTAAGCCAGTCAGGGTCAATAACGAATACTACGTATCTATTATCTATGAATGCAATTGAACCCCCCGTCACGGTGATCACTTTACCACTTAAGTGAATACCCTAACTACTAAGATCTAAGTTTGATTCATGACTTCAAAATTAGTAATTAAAACAAAATAATAGTCAACACAAAATACCTAATCTAATTTAAATATTTAAATCCCAAATTCAGAAAACATAAATTAAATAGAATTGGTTCAACCCATATAGAGATTCTCATGTACTAAAGAAATTAGTTCATAACAGAATTAAATATTGAAAAAAAATAAAGGAAAGAAATAAGTCTCAATTACATAAAAGAGGTTAGATAACCTAAAGATTTGGTTGGCTGATGTTGGAAGAATATAATTCCTCCAGCTCTAGCTTCTCCTCTGCCTTCTTGCTCTGACTTGAAAATATGAAGCCTCTGATGTAATTCTCTGAAGTGTGTGTAAAAAGGATGCTAAAGGGTCTATTTACACTTGTAAATTCTGAATAGTCTTTAGGTTAAGAGCATTAGGTCAAATTATAAAAAGCCCAAGCCCATCTTCTTCTTTAATTCCCGTAAGTGGTATTCCACCCTTAGTAAAACGGCTGTAATTTTTGCATGTTAGCTCCAAATGGACCCATTCTAGTTGCAAAATTCCTAACTCACATAAGGCATTTTCTCTATTTCACTGTCCATAGGTTGAATCCGCATCTAAGTGGCCCAAAAACAGCAATTAGTAACAGCCTTCCAGATCTGTAACTCCTCTAGTCAATTCTTCTGAAATTATTTTCTTGCCTTTAGCTCCTTCGCTTGATCTAAGATTTTAATTATCACTTCTCCTCCTTCTCTTGGTTCTCAATAGAATCCATGAACCTAAGAACTTTATACTAAAAAAAAATTAACGCACAAAAGCTCTAAAAATGAAAATAGTCTAATTCCAAGGGGAGAAAGTGTAATATGACGAAATAAGCATAAAAGTCTCTCAAATAAGTCAAACATTCACATAAAATGATGTCTCCTAAGGGCTAATATTTGGAACAATTAAGGATACATCACGATTGTCTTTGGTTTGCCACAATTAAATGCTTTCGGGGCGGGGGACATTGATTTATTAGGAGGCGAGGTGATGGATGAAGAAGTCTGAGTTGCGGTTTTTCAAATGTCTCCCCATAAGGCGCTTGGGCCAGATGGGATGACAGGGGGTTTCTACCATATGTTTTGGGATATAGTGTGGTCCTCGGTGTGCGACATGATCCGAAAATAATTGGTTACCGAAAGATTTCCTAAAGAGGTCTTTGGTACATTTATTCATCTAATCCCTTAGGGGACTAACCTGGAATATATTTCCCAATTTTGACCCATTAGTCTAATCAACGTGTGGTACAAGATACGTATGAAGGTTTTGGTTAATAGAATGATATTCTATATGCGTCCTAGAAGGGGGGGTTGAATAGGACAATGAAAATTAATCGGCTAATTTTATTTCAAGTAAATAAAATTAAAATCTAATTTGAATCCTATTGTTTTAGCAAACTAAATAGTCAAGAACTAGATAATCCTAAAAGACAATAATATCAAACTATTCATGTAAGCATTTTATCAAGCATATAGAGTGCGGAAAAGTAAAGAGTGTAGGGATAGAAAGATACACAACGATGTATAGTGGTTCGGTTTCCCTACATCCACTACCTAAGGAAGCCTCCTTAGGATTTCAAGCTTTTCACTAAGCTCCGTAACTCTTTAACCCGGGTGAGATTACAAACCCATTACAACCACTTCAAAACACTTGAAGGAAATACACTTGTGTTATCACCAACACAAGGAACCAAGTATAGAACCTATACTCTCACTACTCTCTTAATCTATTACAAGAACTTAAGAGGAAAGGAAAAGTGTTTAGGGGTGCTATAAAAGCTTTGTAATTAAACTCCTAAATGAGTGGATATAAACTATGTAGCTTGAGAATGAATATGACTTGAATGCTCCTTTGAAACCTTCTTGAATGATAATATTAATTGCTCTTAAGATTGGTAGATGGAAGGGATGAGTTGTGTCTTGAATGAGCTTCAATATATAGCTGAAAATATCTTTCAACGGTCAAAAGGCTTCTATCTAACAGATCTATTTTTACTCCAACGGATATAAGCTTTGTCCTCTTCTAATAGTGCAGAAACCCTTTCTTGCGGTGTACCGCGGGTATGGTCCGGTGCACCGCGAAATCCCTCGTCTTGATTTAATAGCTTACTGGTCGGACTATCCTATGCACCGTGTTCCTGGTCCGTGCCTCAGTCCGGTGTACCGCGCCTCAGTCCGGTGTACCGCACATTTTACTAGCTTATTGGTCGGACTAGCTTATGCACCGCGCCTTTGGTCCGTGATACTGCGGTGTACCGCATGTCTCGTCCGGTGTACCGCGACATTGTTCTTTTGAAGCTCAAGCTAAGATCAAAGATTTAAAGACAACTAATCTAATGAGGGGTTTTGGAAAACCTTTAAAAGTGATACCAAATGAATTTTAGTTTAAATGATGATTTGTCGAATATTAAAACGGGAATAAAAACAAGGTGAGGCTAACATAGAATGCGGCCTATGTTAGCGAATTATATTGGTCCTTACCAAAGCAGCTTTTTGCCTCACCGGTCAACTATATATAATGTTGTTCTTGTAAATGGAATGGATTTTGTTATGCGACACGCTAAGGGGAAGAGGAGTTATATGGCTGTAAAAGTAGACCTTGCGAAAGCTTACGATAAGATAAGATGGAGCTTCATACATCAATCTTTGGAGAGTTTGAGAGTACCGCATAGGTGGATTTCAGTGATTATTTCTGGTTTGGAAGATAATGAGTTGTAGGTTATATGGAGACGGTCGCCATTATCGTCAATCAAGTCTAGGAGAGGTATTCTCTGTATTTGTTCGTGATTTGTATGGAGAGTCTCTCGTTGATAATACAAGGGTTGGTTGAGGATGGAGCTTGGATGCCTATTCGACTGAAATTAGGGGGACTCATATCTTGTATATTTTCTTTGCTGATGATTTAACTCTTTTTTCAGAAGCTTATGTTGGCAATTTTATGGTGTTACAGGATGCGTTGGATTTATTTTGCAAGGATGCGGGTTAGACAATTAGTAAGGAGAAATCAATTAATTATTTCTCAGAAAACATTGATGAGGAGTTCGCATCTAGCATTGCGAAAAGAAGTGGGTACCAAAGGAGTGAGGGAATTGGTAAATATCTTGGGGTCAATATCCTCTCAGGGTAGAGGCCAAGGTTTTTTTTTTGGTGAGCTTATCAATGACCTACGTTGGAATCTAGGCAAATGGAAGAGTAATACACTATCTCTAGCGGGTCGAATTACGTTAGCTCAGGCTGTTCTTAGTGCGGCCCCGATATACATTATGCAAGTGGAGAAGTTGCCGATTTATGTGTGTGATGAGACAAACAAAATTCAAAGGGAATTCATCTAGGGGTCATCAGGAGATCAGAAAAAGATAAATTGGATTGCTTGGACAGATTTATGTAAGCCTAAGAGCTCGGGTGGGTTGGGCTTCCGTTTAGCTGAAGATATGAATAAAGCCCTCTTTAGAAAGCTAGGGTGGAAACTATTACATAATCAATCGCCTTTATGGCCTATTGTAATGAAGGAGAAGTATTTTAATGTGACACCTCTTCAATATGTAATTGAAAATAGTGATTCTCGAATATGTAGGGTCACTGCGGAAGGTATTGCCATGTTGAGGCGGGGATCCAGATGGATCGTCAAACATGGAAGGGATGTGTCCTTTGGGTTAGATTGGTGGATGGGAGATTCTCCGCTTATAGATCATGCCCTTGGTGAGGTGGACGTTAGGGATCTTTTGAAGAGTGTTAGAGACTATGTTCGTCAAAACGGGTCATGGGATTGGGAAGAATTCCATCAACATCTTTCGCATTCTAAATTACTGGACATCACATGCTTAAAGGTGGAGAGGGGGGAAGATAATAGAGATATGTTGTCTTGGATGCACGAGATTAATAGAATATGTTTGGTTAAGTCAGCCAAATGGGAGGGGTACCTAGAGAAATGGATAATGATCGTATATGGAATAAAATCTGGCGTTTAAGATGACCTCAAAGGACTCGTGTGCTTCTTTGGAGGGTTGTTCAATATATAATAGCGATGAAAGGAAATCTGGCTAGGGGAGGTGTAGAGGTCTCGGGGGTTTGTGAATTTTGTGGTAGGTCAGAAGGGAACGCTCTTCATCTTTTCAGGAGTTGTGTGGGAGTATGGGATGTCTGGACATGAGTTACGGATGAGGTGAGAAAAAATGGGAGTTGTTCGGGTGAATTGGAAGGAGGATTGTTCAACTGGGATGTCGTCAACCACTCCGCAACAACAAGATCATTAGAGGGGGAGCTTCAGCAGCAGGTCGGGTACCGTCCATCTCTTTTGCAGACTCGCCGTGGGGTATATGTGCAGGTACAGAATGGAGCTGATACAGATCAACTATGGACAAATGGGAGGGCAATACAGGCCGACGAGGGAGCCTAGAGAATGCTGCAATATAGTGGAGGGCTCGACCAGCGGGAAACTTATGGCGCCAGCAGTTTGGAGTCGAGAAACAGGGAGTTCGATCGTTCGTCTACAATAGCAGCTCAGAATTCTTCGAGTTTGGTCAACAATGAAGTAACTAATAGCGGTGGGAACTCAGTACTGGATGTGGGTGATTGGTGGCTGCGAAACCTGTCATGTAAGAAGTTATATGCCAGAATTAGTTGGAATGTTTTCTTCGGAGCTCTTATTGATACTATATGGAAAGAAAACAACCAAAGAGTATTTAATGGCAGCGAGTTTTCGCATGGTACTGTAGTTGTGAGGAAGGTGAAACACCTAGCACAGGTATATGCTAAAGCATGTGGTTTGTTACCCGGTAGAGTGCTATCACGTAAGCATGGGGTGAATCTAGTTGGATGGTCAAGGCCCACTAGAGGGTTCGAACTTAATACCAATTGAAGTTGCAACAAGGGGTGTAAGATAGGAGGAGGTGGTGTCGTCATTAGAGATGAGAACGGGGAGTGGATTAGAGGTTTTACTATGAGAATTGATCTTGAAAATCCGGTAGTAGTGGAGATAAATGCTTTGAGTGAGGGTTTGAAGCTAGTGGAGAGTATGGATATTAAAGAGATCGTGATAGAAGTTGACTCATGGGAAACGATTGAGGCAATCCATAGGGTCGAAAATGGAAGGGGTCCAGGGGCTCATTGGATTGAGTCTATCTGGTTAGAATTAGCAAGGAATACGGGATTCACGCCGCGAGGCATTTATAGAGAGTCTAATTCATGCGTGGATTGGTTAGCGCGGGAGGGAATGAAAAGTATAGATGATTTTGTTCTACTTGAAGACCCTCCAGATGGGATTTGGAGCATCATTACTAGGGACGGGATGGGCTGGAAGACACTGAGAGTGGTTTACAATCCCAATGTGGGTAATAATATTTTAGTGTGATCGGCGTACCATCAAACAGATTTGTTGGATCTCTTCTATATTAAAAATAAAAATAAAACATGTATGGGATTTATGGGTTAATTAATAGATGTTTTTAATCTTTCTTTAGCTAACTTTATGTTATAATTTTATTTTACCATTTTTTAATAAATTTTATTATTGTTAGTTAAAAAAAAGGAGAAATAAATTCTGATTATGATTTATGTATCAATGTTTGTTTTGGGTTTTTATATAAATATGAAAAATAATATAGTGTGTGATATATATTAAAATAAAACTAAAATTTACGTAGGGTATTATTCAGTTTTTATAAAATATAACTAAGAATTATTTAGTTTAGGAAAGAGTTCATTCGAGATTCTTTTAATCATTTTTTTTTTCAAACAATAATATGAATATATAAGTAAAATAAACGGTTACAGAAAGTTTTAATCATTTATCAAATAAAGTATCTGCTAGTTCTTGTTTAGCATCCTACTCAGTCACTAGATTGTTACTATTAGAGAAAAAAGAATCTAGATAGTTAAATATTTTTAACAATATTACAGATATATGAAGATATATGAAAAAGAAAAGAAAAAACTACTCGAAAGAGAAGTAAAAATAGAGCTTGAATTATTATCTATCATAAATGTTTCCATAGATATTTTTGCCATCTCCGTAGTTTTAAGTATTTCTAGTGCTTCCGTTTCAAAGACCGAGTTTGTGTGTTAAGCTTCCACCACGTCTCCTGTATGAACATATATGAACAAATTGTTACTAACTACTATTAAAGAATTGCACAATAAATTTATTACGACAGCAGTAGCACATAGTATATAAACATATATTTTAAGTTATATATTGTTGTTCTTTCTTTACATTTCTATGAAAGTTCGTCTAAATTGACACTAAACTTACTATGTAATTACTAATTAGCAGATAAAGTTATTAAATTATGGAGAGAAACTCCACTTTGCGGGATTCAAATTCTTTAACTAGCTAACGAAAGATCCCTTGAATATAGAGAAAATACTTTTATCTATTGATGATTTGTTTTTGTTTATGCATAAATTTTGTTTGAAAAGTAAGTAATAAGTATCATTAAAAAAAGTCAATGGCTTAAATTTATCAACTAACATTTTTCAGTTTTCGTTCTTAAAAAAAATCCAGAATTTAACTAACTGGCTAAGCGGGTGTGCTCCAAGCATGCATATAATTGGGGATCATCGATCATAGTCTTGGGTAGAAGAAGTTTCCTGTAACTTCACGTATGCCAGTAGGCATGAACATCTGAGGTTATAAAATGAGTTGTTATCTCTCTATCAATCCTCATGTGGCTGTATATTGAGTCCCATGGCCAACTGATGTTGATATATATATATATATTTGGAGAAACATGCATGCACGCACAATTCTCATAAGACAACACACTTATTCATACATGCATCTCCCTTGAACACAGCAACCATATATATCATCGACAGAAATCGTGAGAGAAATTCGGTTTATCAGATTATTACCAGTCAATCTTTTTTTAGTCGAAATTTACCAGTCAGTCTATTTTCTTTTTAATATATTTTATGAATCCTTTTTACCTCGACCCTTTCCATTGCCTCTCATTTATCATTGTCTATTAATCATGGACACAGCAAATATTAATGCATATGAATTGTAGCCCTTGTGAAGTAGTTACTGGTTCTTAAGTTGAGAGCACACGTATATTATGTGTAGTCTACAAATACACATGTACATCAATACCTTTTTTTTTGTCAGACATCAATACTTTGTTCACTATTCACAAATATTCCCTACATTCCATAATTCGTCAAATTTTAAAGTTTACCTCATACTAAAAAAAAATCTAAAAATAACTGTTGTAAAAATAGCACTTAGAAATAGTTTTCGTTTGAGGCAAAACAAGTTTCCAAACCCAGAAAACAAGATCAAAAGAAAATAGTAGCGACAAAGAAAGAACACAAGATTTATCGTGGTTCAGCACAAAAATGCCTACATCCACGTTGAAACCCTTCTTCAGAAGATACTTCACACACTAAAGAACACGGTTACAGTCTCAGTACAAATCTTACAGCACAAATACAAGAATAGAACCAAATCAAGACTTCAATCAGAAACCCTAATATTACAACCGAGAAATACTACTCAATCAATCAAGCCAGATGCTTGATTTCCACTATTCTAATTGTTGATCTTTATATCACAGATTCAACAATGTTACAAACCCTAGGTTTATTTGCTGAGAGAGATGAGAGAGTAAAGAGGCGTCGAAACGAAGTGAAGAGAAGAGAGAGAAGACCCGAGCGTGTAATGGCTCTATTTATATGAGACAATGAATAAGTCACAATCTGAGCCGTCCAACTAAATAAAAAATCAAGGGAGAGAATATTGCCACGTGTAATTCCTCCATCAGCCTTATTAAGTATCCACATAAGCCTCCACATCACCATATTGACTTTACTAATATTTGACTGAAAATATATAACAATAACCAATTAGATAGTTTAGTTGGTTAAAATCTTGATTATCCATGACACTAAATCCAAAAAATGGCTCTCTAATGTAACAAACAGGAAATCTAAAAATAAAAAATATTTAGTTAAAAATAATAATATATCCCTAATTATAAAAAAAATTATATATTTAATTTCCGAATGATTTAAAAAAAAAGTAAAATAAAAAATATTATTTACATTCTAACTTTAAAAGTGAAATATATATATATATATATATATATATATATATATATATATATATATATATATATATATATATATATACTTTTTTTTATTTTTAGATTTTCTTTTTGTTACATTAAAAAGCCCCTTTTTGAATTCTACAACTATATATATATATATATATATATATATATATATATATATATATATATATATATATATATATATATATATATATGTAGTTGTATAATTCAAAAAGGGGTTTTTTAATGTAACAAAAAGAAAATCTAAAAAAAAAAAAATATTTAGTTAAATATAATAATATATCCCAATTATAAAAAGAAAAAATTATATATTTAATTGCTGAATGATTTAAAAAAAAGTAAAATAAAAAAAATTATTTGCATTCTAACTCTAAAAGTGAAATATATATATAGTTGTATGTATATACAGTGTTTTAAAAATCAGTTTAGACGCTAGAAGATAGTGTAACTTACAGAAATGGCCTAAGCGGCCTCCAGGTGGTCCCAAAAAGTCTCAGACGGGTTTAGGCGGCGCCTATGCGGACCCAAGTGGCCTCCTAGGCGGTCTGGAAGCTAAAAAAATAAAAATAAATCTATTTTTTAATATAAAAATTACAAATCTATTTTTTAACAAAAAAAATTATATAAATCTATTTTGAAAATTATATAAACCCAAAAAAATATTTAAATAAAAATCATAACCGCCTAACCGCCTAGAAAGAAACACCTAGGCGAAATCCGTCTAGTCCGCTAAGCGCTTAAAGGTGGTTGACCGCCTGCCTAGCGCTTTTTAGAATACTATGTATATATGTATGTATATTTATATGTACACGGTGATAAAATATTAGTTTTTAGAGAATACTAGCTTGTATTACTCGTGATTCTACATGGAGCATGGTGGATGGTTTTGCGAGGAACTTGGAAGCTAATTCAAGTCTTGAAGCAGTGGCAAGAGGTTTGGCTCAAGCTTGTGAGATGGCAGCAGCTTTACCTCCTGGTTCAGTAGAGATTGAAAGTGATAGTTTAATTCTTGTTAATCAAATGTATTTTGGTAGGAAAGTGTTTTGTAATATCCTTAAATTAGTTAACTATATTCTCAAATGTAAAGTTAAGTAAGGATTAAAATCTCCTATGTAAGGAGATCAAAAAATTGTGCTGCAGATTAGGTGGCTAAACAAGTGTTTAAAGGTGCCTTGTTTAGCCTTTGGAAATTCTTTCCACCACCTCAATTAGCAAGGATTTTAGACTCGGATTTTGATCCATTAGGGATAGGCTGATTTTTGTAACCTAAAGTTTTTAATATATGTGCTTCTTTCGAAAAAAAAAATATACTTTGGAGAAAAATATATCTTGTAGAGTCAAAGGTCAAAGGAATGCAAAGATTCGTGGTAACCAAGTGCTTACTAAAGAATAATCATGAATTCTAATATTCTATCATTCTTTCATTTTAATTAAGAGTTTTTATTAATATTAACATATTTTTAATAAATAATTGGCAATTTGGCATATAAAGGAAAGTATTTTCAGATTTAGCACAAGGACGGCATCCCAAACACCGCCCTTAGGCAAAATTGTATTTTTGTTAAGGGTGGTGGTTGAATGACCGCCCTTACAATTTTGCCTAAGGGCGGTGTTCGGGATGCCGCCTTTGTGCTAAATTTGAAAATACTTTCCTTTATATACCAAATTGCCAATTATTTATAAAAAAATGCCAACCTTGAAAAAAACTCTTTTTTTTTTTTTTGGGGTCGGGTAAACGGTTGTATTAAAATATCAAAATTGTACACTATACAAGGGTGTTACCTACCTAGGCTCGAAAGCATAAGGTAGCAACAAGAAATATAAAAAAAACAACAACTACCTCATACTATACTAATACAAGCTAGCCTTCCATTCACATCCAAAAAAGAATGCCGAGGGAACAAGGAAAATAAGATTGAATAAACACACCATTTAATTTCCTTGGTTACTATTTCTCTAGTCTTGGAAGCACCTCTCATGGCTAGGTGATTTCTCGCCGTCCAAATACAATACACGGTAGCTCCAAAACCCACTTTCCAAGCCTTTCTTCTCCAATTCTCTCTAGTTTTTAATTTTTTAAGCCATTTCAAAACGCTTAGAATAGTGTTCATTTCCTTGTCTAGTCCAAGCCACATTTTTATCTCATCCCATATAGCCTTAGCAAAAAAGTATTCAAAAAATAAATGTCTATTCGATTCAAAATCTTCCTTACACAAATCACAAAGTGGATCAAGTTCCATGTAAGTAATCCTATTCTTAGTTTTAAGTCTTTCTTTTAATGTCATCCAAACTATGATTGCATATTTCGGAAATACACTCGGATCAACGCCATCCGAACATGAGATTGTAAAGTGTTGGAAGGTAAAAGAATATATTCAAGGATCAATGTTGTGTACTTGTGTTAGACTTCGTAATAGGTCCTTAAATTATTGCTTTTCTAGGCCCACTGTTTAGTAGTAGTCTATTTGTTTTCCGTCTATTGAGAGATTCTTAATTCGAATCTCCAAAATCACCAGTTGTATTCGGATGTTTGAGCTTCATTTTTAATCACTTTTGCTAAGAAAATATAAAATCCCTCTACAAGTTATTTGACGAGTGAAGCATGAAGAAACTTCTTCAAATTAGTATATCCTCTATCGCTGGCACAACTAAACGCAGGATATTTTCATCTGCCGAGCGGACCCGTCAGCGTGGCCAGACCCACATGTATTAGAGTGATGCACGTAATTCTGACACTTGACAAACTCGTCTAATAAGAAGGAGTCCCCTCATGTCCCTCACTCATTTTACGCGTTTAAATGAAGGAATTTACTGTATACGGGTACGGGTAGTACTTATAAAGTTGAAGTACCAATGAAAAAAAGGAGGATTAACGACAATTGGAAAATCTGTTTGATTTTAATTCTTGTATACTAGTATCTGTGGAATATATTTTTACAGAACTAATTATTCTCCAATACAGCTCACACATTCTTTTAAAGCTCTTGTCCCTTTCAATTCTCATGCCAAAATGTGGATTTAAAGTCACACCATCCCAATTTATAGATCAATAAATAAAGCACTAACAAACTGTTTTTTAAAATGATAAAAATTGTATAATGAATAAATAAATAAAATTAATTTTGATAAAAGATAATATCGTAATAAAGTAGGTATCATTTAAAGTTTAATTAATAAAATAATAAAAAAACTTATTGAGCTAATCTCAACTGGTTATACCACATAAATTTAATCACCCAACATATTATTTATAACAAAACATACTTTGACTAAAAATAAATATTTAACCATTTTTTTCAATTTAATTCTAAATCATTTCCAATAAAATCATGACATCATAATTGATATATTTTGGATACTATAGTATATCTATAGTTGAGATTTTCTTGATTTTATCTATTTTGTCCTTATAATATTACCTAATTTATTACTTTCTTACTTTCTGAAATATATCATCTCCAAATTAATAACATAGTTTAGTGCACTCTGTTATTTCGTGAAAGACCGGGTGTGAAGCTATATGAAGTGTTAACTTGTTGTTGCAAAAGAGCATGACTGATTTAGGTTAAGAGTCACTAAAGTTATCGAGAATGTACATTAAGCAAGTGATTTATTAATGTGTGGTGGACATGGATCTATACTTGGCTTCTGCCGGAGATCATGAAATTATTGCTTGTTCTTGGATTTGTATGATACAAGTGATTCGCCTAGCATAATTCAAAACCAAGTGGTAGGATACCTTGTTGTTAGGCAACTTGCCTAATCAGAGTAAAAAAAACGTTTATTTTCATGGAACTATTAGATGATAAAAGAAGTAATTGCCTCGATCTGCCATTTATATACATAGTATTCTAGTTGCAATGTCCAAATTTACCTTTGGTACATGCATAAATTGGCTGAAACATTGAACTGAGTACGTAATATCATGTCTAGCGATGGTCAAGTATATTAATTGTTTGAATAATATCTTATAAGATGAAAGGTTACTTAGAAGTTTCCGTTGTCATCTAATAAATAACTTGTTGCTACATCGTAAAGTTGCATAATTTTTCAACTATATCTCTATCATCTTCTAAAATATTAAGTGAGTATTTTCTTTGGAGATATATATACCTTCTCGTGCATATTCTACCTCAATTCCTAGGAAATAATTTAATGATTCAAGATCCTTCATTCAAAATTCATTTTGAAGGATTTTTTCCAACTTAGAAATAGAATTTAAATTGTTGCCCTCTATAAGAATGCCATCCACATAAATGAGTATTGTCGTGTTTGGCTTGTTTTGTCGTTCGATAATCGAATAATAGTTTGCCAGTGATGGTGTGTAACCATCGTCGCGTAATGAAGAACGTAACTTTGTAAACCATTTTTAAGGAGCTTGTTTGAATCCATGAGGAGACTTGTGCAAACGAAAAACTAATTTCTCCCCCTTTTTTCCAAAGTCGGTAACATATTTTACATGATAAATAAAATAATAAGAAATAAAACTACAGTAAATTTAATATATAAATCTGGTTATACAAAACTTTGAGATCCTTTCCCTTTACAAGATATATCTATTTATAGATTCATAGGACGGTTGTAGCGAAATCCAAATTAAAGATTTAGAACTTTACACATATCTTCGTAACAACTTGAGATTGACACAAATCTTATGGTGTCGCTAATGACGCCACATATAATATCAGTTGTTAGATAGATAAAACCAAACAATTATGTTATCCTCGCATCTCCAAGACATTGTCTAAGCTTCACACAATTAGTATTCCTTATACTTGATATGCATAGCCTTGTCAGGTTTGGGTACCCAAACCTTAGAGATACTGGATCAGAGGCATTTATACTTATGAAATACCTCTTTAAATCCTAATATATTCTTGTGAAAAAATTAGGGTTTATGAAAGTATGCTTCTCCTTTTCAGAGTACTCAATCATATCGAACCTTCAGGTCTCGAATATATTTTATTTTCAAATAATATCGATAGAATTTGGGTCGCCCTTTTTTGAGGGAGGCGGTACTATTCAAGCAAAATTCATCATGTTTCTTCATTTTTTAGACGTTTCCAAGATTTTTTATTATTATGATTGTATGATAATCGTTACTACCTATTTATGAACCCTATGATATTTTCGTGTCGATAAAGACACTTCACCTTCTATGTGTACCTCCCTACATACTTATACATTTCTTTGTGACAAGTCACAAAAACCTTTTAGTTTTTCTCTCCATAATTTAATCTCTAGGTTTCTCAATCGTCTCAAGCAATTTTATTGATTAAACTTCTATGCTTCTCCATTCCAAAGGAAAACCTTTGATTGCTTTCTCCTTACATTACTTTTCCAAAATGTTTAAGTCTTTAGATGTAACTTCTATCTTCATTCATGGTGACATACACACATGAGCCTCCTTGGTTATGATTGAACATTCTATAAGAGAGGACGTAATATTCTATTTAAAGAAGAACCCCTCTATTGCTGAATTCATATCCTTATTGGAAATTCTAATACTTCTTTATACACAAATACGGGTGATGAACCTTCCTCAAAACTGGAAGAGGTATTTATTTCTATAAATGACATCTTTGTTCTTTGAAAAAAAAGATTAAAATAACCATGATTCTAATATTAGGTTTGGAGCCAATCGGATAAAATAGTCCATAATCAATGTGGGTAACAAGTAGTGGATTGATTGTAAAGAGACGAGTTTCAGGTAATCTGTTTCACTATTTTTAACGTTTTTTTTAGTTTTTCACCTTTTTATCTTAAAAATATGTTGAGGAAGAGGAGTATAAGGGTAATTGTTAATTTCTAAAATGTTTTGATTTTTTTAAAATTATTTTAAAATTTTGGAGCCTAATTAAATATTTTTTATTAAATTTTATTTTTAATTATAATAACTTTTATGTGATCACTTAGTGGTTAAATTGATTATGGATATTAATAGTTGGATAATACAGGAATTCTCAAATTGAAATCGAAAATATGTATTTGTATATGAGATTATTACCCAAGGGGTCTTGAAGACACCACCCCAGGACCCAACAAGACCGGCTAGAGTTGCTCTTCTTACTAAAAGGCCACAAACCAATTTTAACACTATAAGCCTAAATTCTCAATTATTATTATACCCCCTTTTTTATTGTCCTATATATACTAGTTTTATTCAGAAAATATTTTAAAACCCTAAGTCACATTCTCTCTCCTCTCTTTTGTTCACTCATGTAACTCCATTATCTCTCTCTATTTTCTTCATCAAATTCCATGAAAAATCAAACTTTAGCTAGAGTTTTTCCTGCGGCCGAATCAGCCATGGCCAGATCCACCCTCACCACCAGCACGGAGCCGTCGTTTTGGAGTTTTCCCGGCGAAGCCGCCGCCAAAACATCTCGTTCAGTTCCGGCGAGACAAGCAACAGCTGTCATGGCCCATCGTGATTCGTTAATGGTGAAGATGACGGTGACAATGAATCTCGATCCCGCCGCTCTGTGAGAAAGAAAACGAAGATCTGATAGGAACCACCGCGAAAGAAAACCGCCGGAATCTTAGTTCGCCTGAATCGATCTGGATCTTCGTTGATGGCTGAAGATCGGTCATGGAACCATGCTCAGCAAGTTCGAACCACGCCCAGCAAGTTCGAACCACGCCCAGCAAGTTCGAACCACGCCCAGCAAGTTCGAACCACGCCCAGCAAGTTCGAACCACGCCCAGCAAGTTCGAACCACGCTCAGCAAGTTCGAACCATGCTCAACAAGTTCAATTTCTTTTTCTTTTTTCATTTTTCTTATTCGAATAGGTCGTTGTAATTTTCGAGGCCATACTCAGGAGATGTTAATACTCATAACTTTTAATGTATAGCTGATTTGTGTTAATGTATAGCTGATTTGTGTTAATGTATAGCTGATTTGTGTTTAATGTATAACTGATTTGTGTTAATGTATATGCTCAATAAAATATGCTCAGTAAAATAAGCTCAGTAAAATATGCTCAGTACTTTTTCTGGCGGTGGTCGATGCTTGTGGCCAGAAATGGAAATTATTGATTGTTAATGAAGGAGGAGAGAGAAAAAATGATAAAGGATGTGAGAGATTAATGGTAATGGAGGAGAGAGAATAATCTATTTTTTTGTATTTTATACACTATAAGGGTAATAATGATATTTGTCAATTTTGAGGCCTCTAAGTAGGAGAGAGGATACACTTGGTTCCCATGTGGCACTAAGACGCTCTTCAAGTCCTCTTGGGTAATTGACCCTTTGTATATTTAACCATATAGTGAATATCTGAATGAGAAAAATTCTTAGGTGTGATTGGACTATACCAAGTTAATAGTTTAATATTATAATAAAAATGATTTTCATAAAAAAAGAAAAAGTCAATGAAAAAGTATTTTTTTTTTATTATTGACATGTAATTGGTTTAAGAAAAAAAAATGTAATTTGAACTATGAGCTTCACTGAATTTAAAAAAATTAATTTTAAACCATTTGATTTTATCAAATATTATTACAAATATTCTTTTTTTTTTTCAAACATTAGAATTATCCTCCTTCAAGGAAAAAGTTCTAATAATTTATTTACACTAATATTTTTTTTTTTTATTAAAATTAATTTTGTAAGAATCTTAAAAATATTTGATTCCGATTTTGATATAGTGAATCCTACCTCTAGGATTATCCTGTTAACTCGAACTAGGCACAAATACGTGAATTTATCTTTCTTTCCTCGGCTACTCGACATGTCAGATGTTGCTTGATACCTGCAAAATAAATAGTTAGCGTATGGATGACAACTGTATATTTTTTTTGCTAAAATATCAAAAATTATAACATAACTATTTATTTTATTAAAAATCATAACCTAAATTTTTTAACGGTTTTACGGTTTTCAACCAAAACCAAATGATAATTTTATAAATATATTATTTTTCATAAAATAAGACCACACATATAAGAAAAATCTTCAATGTACTTACAAAAATGTGTTGGTCTTTGATTAAATTGCATGTGTATTATTTAGTTGGTTAAATCTAATATTTGAATTTTGGTTTTAGAATTTAAATATATTATTTTTACCTTGATTATTATAGAATTTGAAAATATATATGATAATAAACGATTTTGTTATTCGATGTGTGGTTTTATATGTGTAAAAAATCTCCAATGTAAATGAAAAAATGTGTTGATCTTTAACCAACTAACCGAATAACTGAATATAAGACCACACATCAAATAATTGAATTATTTATTATCATATATATTTTAAAATTCTATAACAATCTAGGTGAAATAGTATATTAAAATTCTAAAATCAAATTTCAATTATTAGATTTAACGAATAAATAATGAATATGCAATTTAATAAAAAACCAACATATTTTTTTTATAAATTGAAATTTTTTCTTATATATGTTGTCTTATTTTATTAAAAATAAGATATTTATAAAATTATCATTTGGTTATGAAACGCAAAATCGTTTTAAAAACTAAAACTGAAAGGTGCAGTTAGGGTTTTAAATGTGTAACCGATGGTTAAACTGTTAGGTTATGATTTTTTATAAATAAATGGTTATGGTTATATTTTTTGATATTTTTGCAAAAATCGAACCGCTACCATTCCTATACTAACTTTTTATTTTACAGGTACCACACAACATCTAACATGTCGAGTAGCCGAGGAAAGAAAGACAACAGTCACGTATCCGTGCCTAGTCAGAGTTAACACGGTAACACATAATAAACTTATATGATAAAGGAGGTAGGACTTTCTCTATCAAAATCAGAATCAAATATATTTAAGATTTTATAAATTTTATTTTAGTGTAAAGATATATATTATTGGTGTAAGAAAAAGTTTGTTAGATTTTTTTCTTAAGGAGAGTAATTCCAATGTTTTTAAAAAAAAAAAAGTATGTGTGATAATATTTAATAACATATATAAGTGGCTTAAAATTTAAAAAAATAGAGATTTCAGTGAAGCTCATAGTTGGAATTACATTTTTTGTTCTTATAAGAATTACATGTTAATAAATAAAAAAGGAATATTGTTGTCATTGACTTTTCTTTTTATATAAAAACCATTCTTATTTTAATATCAAACCATGCATAGTTGCATGGTCCAACCCTACCTAAAAATTTCTCTTTTTTTGTTATCCTTCCTTCGGTTGATCTAGACAAAATGCAATAATATAATTGTAAGTTGTAAGTGGGCATGCATTTCACTGTGGTCAAGAAAGCTATCCCATACTTGAATGGAGTATCTTCTTAATTATCTACTCCGCTTTTAATGGGGTCCGTCCGTTCGATATTAATAACTTGGAAACTATGCTCATCACTGTTCTGTTTCAAGCATTCCTTGAGTGTTCGTACGTACACTTTTGTATGCAGATGAAATAGTGGAAGAAAAGTACAGCATGGTGATATGCAGACGATGAAAGATTTGGTCCCGATTTCTACACATCATGGTCAGTGGTCACCGATCTAGATTCTTAATCATTCCAAATTAAATATTTTCTAAAAAAGTAAAGGAAAGAACATCGTATTTTACCATGAGCACCCAAGTGGGAATCTAATAACTAACGGGAAAAGGAAACCAAGTTGTTTTCTGTTTCATTATATTACACTATCATTTTTTATTTCGTTAAAATTTAAGCCTGAATTCACTGCAAAATACTCTCAATTATTATTAACATATATTGATTTTTTAAACGGAAAATATATAAGTTAATTGCATGAAATACTTAAAAAATCAACTTATTTTGTTTATCATATACAAAGTCTTTTGTTTATTTGATAGGCAGGTTTAATACTTGAGCTAAAACAAACGAGTTAACTAAGTTGCCTCCTAACTACACAACCTAGGCTGTCAACTATTTAATGTTCCAAATTAGTAGCAACTAGAATATCTCCAACCTCGTCCCTATATAAGCCCTCACTTTCTGACTTCTCCACAGCAACTTCAAACTCAGTACTCTCCTTCTACTCACTCGATCATGAAGCTCATGCAAGCAAATATTCTTAAAAAGTGCTTAAACAAGTACTTGCACAAAAATGGCCGTGGAATCTCACCAGCAGCTTCTTCAGCGTGTGAGCTCTGCTGTAATTGGTGTTTCTGCACATTAGAAGAAGAAGAAAAAAGTATCCCGAAAGATGTCCCTAAAGGTCACCTAGTCATTTATGTAGGAGAAAATCACAAGAGATTTGTAATCAAAATTACTTTACTTGAACATCCATTGTTCCAGGCATTGTTAGATCAAGCTCATGATGTCTTTGACAACTCAAAACTCTTCATCTCCTGCAATGAGGATTTGTTCCTCAATGTTGTTCAATGTGCTAAATCCTCTCAAAATCCCAGACCCTTCATCTGTCTTTGATCTTTTATTTGCAAAAAAGAATATATCGTTTTATTGTTGATGTCAACTCATTAGTAACAAGATTTTGTAAATTCATTAAGATATTCAAATGGAATTAAGGTTGTGAAAGTGTTTATGTAAAATTTAAAATGATTTCGGTGTATAAATTATTGGAATTATTACCCAACCTGATCATCTCGTAAAAGTTTAAACACCATTGTTTACCGAAGATCTACTTTGATTAAAGTATTTTTTTTCACATATATTATAACAAGAGTTTTTTTTAGAGAAGCGCCTTTTAACTTAATCAATAACTAGACAAGCCCATTAACTTAGCCTGTTAGCCTTAATACTGAGGCGCTCCTCAGAAGAGCGCCTCTATTTTAAAAAATATATTTGTGTTGGCCAACTATCTGATTTCATCTTTCAATATCTCAGCAGGGATTCTTTCCTATACAATCCCTAAAAAATATAGGATATGGTTTTAATCTCTTAGATTGAGTAATTTATATCAATAAAGTAAACTCGAATCCAAGTGTTGATCTACTATGTTTCTTTAAAATTGTAAAGTTAGTATTGAAAGTAAAAAAGAAACTAGAGAAAGAACACAGTAAAAGTTAGTATTTAATAGTAGAAGGTGCAAAGCATTTACCTGATGTAAGTTTAATACTTAAATTGGGATATTTAAAAAAATATAAGGACCAATAATGTAATTTTTGATAATATATGGATTAATGTTGCAGAAAATTTACCTACTGTGTTCTTTCTCTAGCTCCTTTTTTACTTCCAATACTAATTGCACCATTTTAAAGAAATATAGTATATCAACACTTAAATTCTAGTTTACTTTACTGATTCAAATTACTCAATCTAAGAGATTGAAATCATATCCTATATTTTTTATAGACTGTATAGGAGAAAAGCCTCTGCTAGGACATTAAAAGATGGAATCAGATCGTTGACCAGCCAATTTTTTTTTTAAAAGTAGAGGCGCTCTTCTAAGGAGCGCCTCCTTATTAAAACTAACGGGCTAAATTAATGGGCTTGTCTAATTATTGTTTAAGTCAGAGGCGCTCCTCCGAGGAGCGCCTATACGTTACTTTCGTGATTATTTTTTTAATTGTGTTATTCATGCAATTATTTATTTTAAATAAGATAGAAATAAAAAAAACTCTTATAACAAGTTCTATACTATATTATATTAGAAGAACTGTCTTAATCTACTCGTTATCCGTGTAATTACTTGACTTGTACATAAATACTTTACGAGTAGAGGCAGATTCAAAAGATAAACTGAAAAGGAGCTTCAAATATATGAAAGTTCGGGAGGTTAATGTTCCCTGAATTTTTTTAAGGTAAAAATAGAATACATAAATATATAACTAATAATATCAAAATGTAAACTTCATGGTAGATGCTAGAATATAAAAAACGTATGCTCTCAGGCACGTTTTTCGATAAAACCCTCCCCCTCGTCTGAAACCCGATCCCCTACCACACTCCACCGTAAACCACCGCAATAAACCATCTCTCTCTCTCCTAAATTAATCTCTCTCTCTCCTAAATTAACCCTAACCACTAAAATCCGTCGTTCCTCCTCCCCCCCCCCCCCCTCTCTCTCTCTCTCTCTCTCTCTCTCTCTCTCTCTCTCTCTCTCTCTCTCTCTCTCTCTCTTACTCTCCGGTTAAGCTTCATCTTAAGATCCTTCTAGGATCTCTGAAATTTAACATTGTTTACTTCTCTTTAGCTTCGATCCACTACCTTAAAATCACCGTAAGATGCTTTATCAAGTTCTCTTTCACGCTTATCTTCTAGGGATGGCTTCCTTTGTGGGTAAAGGCGATAAGGCGGAGGAATCGGAAGATGACTTTTGCCTATCACCAGATCGAGAAGCTATATACTCGAAATTTGACGAACCAAAGCTCTTGGTTCGAATCCTGGCTTCAGGTATTATTAATCTTAATTATCTTAAGAAGATTATTATACAATATTGGGGTATCTCAGGACGCATCACTATTGAAAAAATAGGTGAAAATATGTGTACAATTCAATTTGATAAGGAAAAGGATTTTGAAATTGTGTGGGCTAACAGACCATATTATGTTTTTGGTTTTCACGTTTTGGTTTTCACATTTTGGTTCAAAAGTATGATGAAACTATTTTAAACCCTTCTCTATTGGAAGAATCTTCTTTCTGGGTTAGACTGGCTGGTATTCCACCCTTGTTTATTAAGGAATCAAATGTCTTTAAAATTGCTTCAAAAATTGGTTTTGTTACAGAGGTTGTCCTTCCCGACCCTCTGAAATTCAAAGAAAATTCTTGTATTAAGGCTCGAGTTAATGTCTTTGTGATGAAGCCTCTTACTGCTGGTTTTAATTTCAAAATTTCAAAAACTCAATCAGTATGGATTTCATTTAAATATGATAAACTCTTTGATTTATGCTTTAAATGTGGGTTAATTTCTCATGAGGAAAGGAACTGTGATAATCCAAACAAACTTGCAGTTAGATTGGGCAATTGGATTAAGGTTACAGATTTTGAGAAAAGAGAAAAGAATTTTGTTTTCAAAGCTATGAAAGAAGGAAATCAGGTTTCAAAAACAAAAAAACCTTTGAGGAATAAGAATAAGAATAAGAAAAAAACTTTAACCCTTGAAGAAGGGGAAATTAATACTTCACTTGTTTCAAATGGTTTTAATGAAGGAAAATCACTGAATTTAGTTCAAAGATCTCTTATTACTCCTACTGTTAAGCATGGCAACAATGTTATTGAAGGTGTATCTTTTAAAACTGAAATTAGACCTCTTGCTTCATCTGAGGTCTTTCAGTTATGTGGTTCAAATGAGGATAATCCAAAGTTTAGTCCAATTCCTGAATTGGAAGAGAAAGTTATCATAGACCCTACTATTACACAAAAATCCAGTGATAAAATTTGTTTTGGCTCTCTTGAAAAAAAAACTAGAACTAAACAAGTGAGAAAGGATTTTGGCCTTCCACTTGAGGATGAAAAGTTAACTCAAAACTCAGCAACTCTTGTCAACCTCTATGAGGATGATGATGAGATGGCTGAGAATGTTGAGATGGATAAGAATAATACAGATGATGGAATTGAACAATGGTATGAGGATGGGTTACTTGAAGGTATGGAAGTTGAAGAGGTTTGCGGGGTTGACCTAAATCAACCCCTAGACCTTCAATGATACAAGCGTGGAACTGTCAAGGCATTGGCATAGCCTTGACAGAACTGAGCTTGATTGACATGATCAAGACTCATCATATAGAGGTATTATTTCTTTCTGAAACTAAACAAAAATTTGATTTTATGCTTTCTTTGAGTTCCAAATTACATTTGTCCCTTGTTGCTCAAATTGATCCTGTTGGTTTAAGTGGTGTACTTGCAGTGTTTGTGCAAGATGAAAGTAAATTTAATCTTATTAGCTCAGATAAGAATATTATACAATGCACTTATTTGGGTTCAAAATATGGGAATTGTGAGCTCATCTTTGTTTATGGTCCTACTGCAGATGAGGAAAAAAGTACTTTCCTTAGAAAACTCAATACTTTTAACCATTTGGAGGATAAATGGTGTATATTGGGAGACTTTAATATGATAAGATACCCTTCTGAGAAGTTAGGGGGAAATCTTAACTCAGTTCACAAGAATAATATGATGCAATTTAATGCTTTTATCCATTCAAATATTTTTGTTTGATCTTCAAGTTTTAGGATGTAATTTCTCTTGGTCTAACAAGAGAAATGGCAACCAGGTGATCAAACAAAAACTTGATAGGATATTGGTAAATCAGGAATGGATTGACTCCTTTCCTAACTCTTGGACTGATTATTTACCCCCTTTGGGGTCTGATCACTCTCCTATCTTATTAAACTTGGGTCTACACCCTAAAGTTCATAAAAAGAGGTTTATCTTGGAAAAGGGATGGATTTTGTGATAAACAACGTTGTAAAAAGATTATCTAGAAATGGAAATCAGGTTACTTGATGGATTTGAGAGGTATCTCTAAGTTGAGATATAAATTATCACAAATTCAAAAAATAATTTCTATTTGGGCTAGGAAAAGAAATTTAAACAATAGAATTCTTATTCAGAACAAGATTAAAGATCTTGAAAAATTATTTAATGAACCTCACAATGATGAGTATGAACTAAAATTCAATACTCTGAGTTTGGAACTTGAGGAGATTTGGAAAAAAGAAGAACTTTATTGGTCCCTTAGATCAAAGAATAATTGGCTTAAGCTTGGAGAAAGAAACACTAAATTCTTTCATGCTTCTACTAAAGTTAGAAGAACAAAAAATAGAATTGTTAAGATTAAAGACCCTAGTGGTCAGTGGGTTACAGAAAATAATGAAATACCTCGTATTATTACTAGTTATTACATTGATATGTTCAAATCAGAAGGGACTAGAAATTACTTACCTGTCTTGAGTAAAATCAAGAAAGTAGTCTCTGATGATATGAACAACTCACTTATTAAACATGTCACTTGTGAAGAGGTGAAAAATGCAATTTGGTCCCTAGGTAGTGATATATCACAAGGGCCAGATGGTTATGGAGTTTTTTTCCTCAAAAAGTTTTGGGATACTCTCAAGGATGATCTTGTTGAGATGGTTTCAAATTTTATTTCAAATAATACTTCTCTTGAAACAATAAACTGTACTATAATTGCACTTATCCCAAAGTGTGAGAATCAATATGTTGTGGCATCTCTTAGGCCAATCAGTTGTGCTATTTTCACATATAAAATCATCTCTAAAATCTTAACTCTTAGACTTCAGGAATGGATTGGTGATTTGGTCTCTGAGACACAAACTGTCTTCATTCCTAATAGGTCTATTTTTGAGAATATCTTGATTGCTCAGGAAATAACTCATTACTTGAATAATAAAATATCCTCTAAAAGTTACTCTTTAGCTATTAAAGCTAACATGAGTAAAGCTTATAAAAATATAGAGTGGGATTTCTTGATTGATCTACTGTCTAAAATGGGCTTTCACCCTAAATGGACAGCTTGGATAAAAAATTGCATCACCTCGGTTACATATAAAATTCAAGTAAATGGTGAATTATCTGACTTGGACAAACCTCAAAAAGGTCTAAGGCAAGGGGACCCCCTCGCTCCTTACTTGTTCTGTCTAGTAACTCAAGCATTAACACATCTTATTGATTATTTTGTAGATCAAGGACTTTTAAAGGGCATAAAAATATCAAGAGCAGCCCCTATGGTTACTCATGTTTTATTTGCTGATGACAGTTTATTTTTTCTTGAAGCATCAGATTATGATATTGATATTTTCAATAATGTTATTAACTGGTATACCTTTGCTACAAGTCAAAAGGTCAATTTGAACAAAAGTGGGGTTATCTTCAGTAAAAATACACCAACTGATCTTAGGGTGAAATTTTCTTCTCAGCTCAGAATGAACAAACTTGAACATTTGGGCAAATATCTGGGAATACCCTCTTCTTGGGGTAAATCAAAAGTAAAATTACTTGAGTGGTTGGTGGAATTAGTTATGAAAAGAATGGATAGATGGGACACTAAGATGCTTTCCAAGAGTGGAAAGGAGGTTTTGGTCAAAGTAGTTATTGGAGCTATAGCAAATTTTATCATGTCAGTCTTTTTAATACCTAAAAAGGTTACATCTCACTTAACATCTCTGATTTCCAATTTTTATTGGAATAATCAAGGTGAGGACAGATGCCACTGGATTAAATGACAAACTCTTATGAATTCTAAAGATGAAGGTGATCTCGGTTTTAAAGATTTTCACTTACAAAACTTAGCTCTTTTATCTTCTAATGCTTGGAAATTCTTTTCAAACAAAGACTCTCTAGTTTTCAAACTTTTCAAAGGAAAATATTTTCCTAAGGAGGATTTTATTAATGCAAATCTTTGTTCAAATTGCTCTTGGGGATGGAAAAGCCTCCTTGAAGGCAAAAAATGCTTTGAAAACTCTATCAGATGGAATGTGGAGAATGGGAGTTCAATCAGACTTTGGGAAGATTTTTGGATACCTTCTCAAGGTTTGATGGTCAAACCCCAAAATTGTGATCTTTTTTTGGTATCTGAACTTATTAATCCTACTATATTTGAATGGAGACTTGATTTACTCAACCTTTACTTTACAGCTGAAATTGCTGCAACCATAGCCTCCCTATACATTCCTCCTTTTGACTGTTTAGATACTCCATTCTGGCCCTTATCTTTGAATTGTTGTGTCTCAGTTAAAGACATGTATAGGAAGCTTTGGATGGCACAACAGAAAGTTGAAAAGATAAAGGATAAGAATTTAGGTTCTACCTCTTTTAAACTTCAGTCTGAGGAATGGAAATATATTTGGAGTATGAAAATACATCCAAAGATTAAAAACTTTATTTGGAAATGTTGTGAAAATGGTTTAGCAACAAATTCAAATAGGAAGAAAAGAAAATCTTGTCAAAGTGATCTATGTTCTATTTGTGGGATTGAAATTGAGAATGTTGAACACTTAATATTCCATTGCTCATGGACAAGACCTCTGTGGATTGTTAGTCCTCTTAATTTTAACTCTATGATTGAGCCTACATTTAACTTCATGAAATGGGTGGCTTTTATTAGAAAATGTAGTATGGAAAGTAAACAAAATGATGTTTACTCAGGAGAACTTGCTCTTACTTGGTGTGGTTTGTTTGGAAAGGAAGAAATCAAAGCCTCTTTAGAGGCATTACTCCTGACCCTCTTCTTGTTCTACAGGATGACTTAAAAGCCTATGATGAAAATCATCAAATTAAAAGAATAATTTCTGAGGCTAAAATCAAAGAATCTTTTGATTCTAATGTTGTCCCTTGTTCTGGAAATGCTAACTCTAACTCTGTAACTCAAGGCTTGACTTTAGAGATGACAGAGTTGAGAAATGGAAACCACCACTATCTGGTTTTTTAAAATTAATTGTGATGCCTCCTTTGTTAGTGATACAAATAAGGCCTCATTTGCTTGTATTACTCGTGATTCTACAGGTAGCATGGTGGATGGTTTTGCGAGGGAGATGAAAGCTAACTCAAGTCTTGAAGCAGAGGCAAGAGGAATGGCTCAAGCCTGTGCTATGGCAGCTGTCTTACCTCCTGGCTTAGTGGAAATTGAGAGTGATAGCTTAGTTTTAGTTAATCAAATGTATTTTGGTAGCAAAGTGTATTGTAGCATTCTAAACTTAGTTAATTACATTATTAAGTGTAAAATTAGTATAGGATTGAAATCTTCTTTGTGAGGAGGTCAAAAAACTGTGCTGCTGATTGGGTGGCTAAACAAGTGCTTAAAGGTGCCTTGTTTAGCCTTTGGAAGTTCTTTCCTCCCCCTCAATTAGCAAGAATTTTATTTTGTGATTTTGATCCACTAGGGATTGGCTAACTTGTAACTTGAAGTTTTTAATATTAATGCTTCTTTCGACTAAAAAAAAAAGTCAAAATGTAAATATGAGAATCCAACACCATTTCCTTTCTCGGTAATAAATGAGATTATCCTTTAAAAAATATGTAAACTAATATCTTTATACTTAAGTTATATACTATCATTGAAATTATATTAATTTATAATAAAATTATTAAGTATTACTATTTTAAAACTTTAAATCGAGACTTGTATAAAATAATATTAATATTTAATAAGTCGTTCTCATGAAAATTAACGAATTTATTACTTACATTTACTATATTAAAGAACAAGGAGATTTTTTTATAACGTTAAATCATGTTTTAATTTATTTTGTACCAAAATACTATTATATTACCTCTATTCTATCCTAGAATGTATACATATATTAAACCACCAAACCAGAATGACTTATATATTTTTTAATGCATGCAAGTGTTACATAAATGTTCAAAAAAAGTTAATTATTTTTTGAAACAAAATTATATTTATGTATGATTAAAGTTACAGCAGCTTCAGGGGGGCTTTAACCCCCTGGTCCTATATAAGACCCTCCCCTTCCCACGAGTCACATGCACTTTAATCAGGGTAATAACCATTATTGGGTACTTCAAATTAAACAACAACTATGGTGTATTCACAAAACGCGTTAACGAATCACAGATCATTTGCGCTATATCTATCTCCTTCTCTCGTAAAACACAATTCAAAAAATAATAAATTTCTCACTGATATCCACGGTTCGAACATTCCCGAAGACTGTTGATGCAAGGAAATGGTTCCATACTCGTGCATCAGGTTGAAGGTTCTTGTAAGGCTGAGGTCTTTTCAATTCTATTTTGTTTTTCTAAACCAACTCCTTACACAAAACGTGTGCATACAACAAATTCCTAATCGTAAGTTTTCATATTCTTCACCGTAGGGTACTTGCATGGTCCAAATAATTACTTGGATTGAAGTGGTTTTGAATAACTTCCACTGTGAACGGGATCAACCTATTTCTAAATGGAACTAGATCATCACTATCTCGATAGAATATTAACTCCGTGCATAAACTCAATTGCCTCGTCATGATTGTAGTCCATCTGAATCCGAATCGATCACCCAACTCTAAAAATTGTCTACACTCACCTTCTAAGATTTCTTGTTGAAATATGTTCTCATGTAAAGGGGTTAATTCTGATATCTTTGCTTGGGAGATTTACAATAAGCGCCTAGTATCTTTGCTCATCTGTGTATTGAAATTTATAACTTTAGAGGTTGTGGTATTATTGGTTCCGAAATCACAATTTCTTGCTCTTCATCACTTTTTCTCACCATAACCGGTTCTCCTCTTATATATTGACCCGAAGTACCCGTTATCTTTCCCCCGAATTCACACGATCCTCCTCAGCTTTGCTCTCCTAAACCTATTTTCTCTCTCGATTATTAGCCATATCCCGTGAACTACTTAATGCCTTTGTTCTACTCATCATCTTAATGTACCTCCAACTCAAAATTGTAACACTCTTGAATGTATCCCTTGTTTTCGGGTAGTTTAGATGTTGTTTGGATTAGGTATTGGTGTCGCCTAGGGTGTGATAAAAATAAGATAAAATTAAGCCAAGAAACTACGCACTCTCACCCTAGACAGGCACAGTACTGCAAATATTACAGGACGTATGCAAGTTTTAATGATAAATAGAGTTCGTTCTCAAGGACTAAGTGTGTTAAACGCATAGGAACAGATAACGAGTAAAAGTAAATAACTAGAAGACAGTAAATAAAGCAAATAGAAATTCGAGATTAAGAATTAAAACTAGGAAAATAAAGACAATAAAGTAAAAGATTAAGAATATGAGATGAGAAGTATAGCTTAGGTTTTGCTAGTATGCACTAATCCTTCTAATTCTATCTATAAATCTAGTTCATGAGGGAGAATATTAGCTCTTGGTATACTTAGTCAGGATTCTAAATTCCCCAAGCTTAGACCTTGAGAGCGACTAAGGGGGCTACGTCACAACCAAGAAGTGATTTCAAATAGGGTTATCAAACGCCACTAAGGCCCTAAGCAAATACTGCAATCTTGGTGATACGGTGGCTAAAACAAACCCTAATGACTATCTAGTTAGAAGTATGTTTTGTCAGAACTGCTATCGACACTAGACATTATGTGGTGGTTCAATAGTTAAACACCCTGTAAAGGAGACCATCTAACTACTCTTAAAACAATCCTAAAGTGATCAGTTCTAGGAAAGACAATAAAGCAAAACACATAAGCAAATATAAAGTAAGAAGCTAATATCAGATTAAAACATATAATTCCCAAAGAAACTTAGATAGAAGAATTAGAATTCATAGATTATACATATGCAAAACCCAAGCTATGGGGAGTTTAGTTCATACCTGATGGAAATAAACTAAAAGAAATAATAAAAGACATCATCTTGCTCTCTACAATAAACTGGAAGAATAAAACCTTAAGAACTAATTACTATGAGACAAGGATGATTTACAAGTGATATAAGGGTGTATTTATAGGTGTTTAGAAGACCTAATTCGTTTTCTTGAGGAAGAGTTAAGGTAATGGACTTCTAGCCCAACTCAAAATCGTATGGAAATAAAGATAAACACTGCTGCGTTGTTTTGAGTGTATCTTCTTCGTTATTGGTCGGATTTTGCTCCACAAGACACCAAAAGAATCGCAACAAAATTATCTAGACCCTTAGAAGGAAATCACCAAAATCGGCCTCTTTCTTAGGTAAAAACGCCTATCTTTGGACGTGTATGCAGAATCCCAGATTTAGGCAGCTTTTCCTTTTCCATCTTTTTAGCTTTTCTTTCCTTATCTCCAATTACCATGCAAATCTCTTTCCATAAGTTGTTGTCTTTGACTTGGACTCTAATTAAGCTCCATAATTATCTTTAAATCTACACACTAAATAAACAATTAAACCCAATATGCTCTAAAAACAATAGTTCTACAAATCAAGACTCAAAATAGGAAAGTGCACTAAAACTCAAGAAAATCGACATTATTGACTTCTAAATCACTTAAAATGATGTCTCATCCTAACATAAATCTATCACAAATGAGGAGACATCAAGACCCCCAACTCAAAGTTGTATCGTCCCGATACAATAAAGATAAAAACATAGGGAAGTCTAGAAATACACACTTATAAAATTTTCAACACAAGGGAAAAAGCATAGCAGAATATATAGAATAAACCTAAAGCACATAACTCAGAAAATTTCATGCAATAATATTTATAAACTACATACCTGTACACTTCTCATATCTACAGTCAACACGGCTTGAATTCAAGATCAGATTAGTTTCGCAATGTAAGAAGGATTGGGACTTTACTCAGTTCCCCAAGAGAGCTATAGATTGTTCATCAAACTTCAGTAGTATCCAAGGATCCACTTAACTACTCTCTAATGGCTCAATCACTTCTCAATTTCATAGCAAAGAATCAAAAGGTCTTTAAGGTTGTAATGTAGGCTTAGGGACAGGTATGATAGTATATTTGGATAATTTGGAGTGATCTTTTGGCTCTCTCCTCACTAGCCATCAACGAATCGCCCTAGAGCTTGAGTTACTCTCATAAAACGTTTCTCACTCAACCCAATGAATTCCTTGATGCACAATTTAGCATCCCCAATAACCCAATTAAAGCTTAAGATGTTCACATAAAAATCCACTTTGCCGGTCCGAATATATATATTTTCTTTTCTTTTCAAATCAATCTATAGTCGTGACTCTCTTTTAATGTTGAGATATCACGCTAATTTTCTCATATATATATTTTTTTCTTTTAATGCCCTTGTTGGCAAAATTAGCTCGAAGCTTCTTTTTCATTCACTATTACCCCGGCAAAGGGTTACAACACAAAGCTGTGAATCATCATAATTATAAAGCACAAAGCACAATTAATAAGCTCAAAAATCCCAACAAAATAACAATTCCCATAATGGTGGACCCACCACCCCAAACTCAAGCTCTAAAACAACTGTCTATGCATCGCGATTCGAGTGCGGGTCATATAGAAAAGTCCTAAAATCTAATGGGATATGGCTTATAACGTGTTTCAATAAAAAAAACTTTAGAAAGGCTAGAAGGGGCTAAGAAGGATATAGCATATAAAATCAAAATCACAAGGTGAGAAGGTATAAAAAGGCTTCAAAAGGCTTCAAAATATGAAAGAACCGCCTTTATCACTTTCTACACTATGTAATTTCGAAAATTTCTTACCTTTAGCACTTTCATCAAATGGTTTTTCAACTAGCTTGGATATCACGGCCTACACACTTCCAAGGTTCCTTGAGATCGAACATACTTTCTATCGCATTGCTCACTAATCTTTTCTTTACTATCAACGTGTGTTTTCCTGCAAATACTCAAAGCATACACATACGTAGCTCATAAACATATTACTTACTATCATCAATCTACTGAGCTTATGCTTTCAGGCTATTAAACAAACTCTACATCTAATTCCCATGTATCAAAAATTTTAATTTCACCCAAAAAAACAGAAAAATAGAGATGAGAGACAACGAATCCCCACACCCCCAACTCAAAAATGAGCCGTGTCCCCACGACTCGAAAAAGACTCGAAAAACAGAAATCAAAATTAGCAGATAAACATATTTACAGAAATGGTAAGGAAGAAAGAGAACATACTCTCGAGGCTATTGCCTCGCATCATTGATATCCAAGGTTGGAATTGCTGGACCTTTCGTTAATTGTTCAAGGAGTTTCATGATGTGCACTTGATTAGCGTTGATTTGTGCCACATCATTGACTAAGGAAGTTTGAGCTGCTTCAAATTTCGTTAAACGCTCCTCCATCTTCTCTTGCCAATTTTCCTCCTTTTCTTCCTTCGAGACTTGCGTAGAACCCGCTCTTCGAAGACTTTCTTTGATCCAAGCGTTATCAATATAACTCATTTTGAACTCGAGTTTCTCCTCTTCACCCAATACTACATTCGCTTTTCGCACAAGACACGTGATCATAATTGGAAATCTAACATTATAAACCGATTTTGGAGAGACCGAAAATCGTATCACCTCCTCATAGATCAACTGTGCCACGTCAACTTCTTCTCCTCTCAAAATACAATCCAACAGTAGTGCGTTCTTCATAGTCACATCCAAAGTTCGTGTGTTTCCAAAGACATTAGGAATAAGGAAATTGTGCCAAATTCGCGCATCCGCTTGAAGATATTTGTAAGGCCAAGGTGCCTTCAATTCTCCCTTATGTGATTGCACTTTCTCTTTGTCTAAAACATGCTCAAAAAGTAATTCCTCATCAAAGATTTTTCGTTTAGCAACTGCTTCTTCAAATTTGCAAAAACCTTTCAGTTTCTTAAACTTGAAGTGGTTCCTAATCTCCTCAACTGTGAAAGGAACTAGCTTTCCTCTAATCGGAACACCATCACTATCTCGGCTAAAGAGACCTAAATAGAACTCCAAAACTAATTCAGGACATAATTCAGAACGTTTTACCATGAACGTAGACCAACCCAATTTCTCACCAAGCTCTAAGAATCTCTTGTATTCTCCCTCTCTAATTTCTTCCTTGAATACTTTCTCATAAGCAAAAGGTAGTTCTTTTAATTGTTTCTCTGTAGAAGTCTTCAAGGCCTTTGAAGTATCCACGTTTTCTATAGGTATAAGATCTTGTTGAGGTTGTGTTCTCTCCTTTGCATAATAATAAAGCTTTTTACCATTACAATCATACGAAGGTTTCCCACTCTTCACTTTATCTTTACCCTTTGAATTAAAACTAGCACCTTTGTCAATTGATTTCTTCTTGTTTAAATCCAATCCCTTGTTGCTCTTCACCCCTCTCTTGTTAGCTAAGATTGTTGTTCTATTAGTCATCCTCAATTAACCCCCAACTCAAAGCTTTAGCAACCCTTGAAATTTAACTCTTGAATTAATGGTTGAACAAGCTTGATTTGGCTTAGGAAATATGAATTGATGATTAATCTCTATGTGGGTGAGGTGGATTTGTAATGGGTTGGCTTGGATTTAAGAAATTATAGGATGAATTTTGAAAATTTGGCTCTTTGATTCTTCAACTTGAATGGATTTGGTGAGGATTGGGTGTTTGATTCTCTCTTGTAATGATGTGGAGAGAAGGTTTGATGTGTTTTTCTTGATGATTGGGTAGTGTTTTGGTGATTGGTGAAGGTTTTGATGAGCTTCAATGGAGTTAGGAGAGTTTTGGAGAAGAAAAAGAGGGTTAAGGTTTAATAAATTCAGAATAATAAGATTTATACCTCCTTTATAACTCAATCCCGTAGGGTTTTCTCTCTCTGGCGGCGCTGCGGACTACCCCTGCGGACCATGGGGTGTACCGCAGGGTAGTCCGCGACATCTGATGCTCGAAAATTTTTGCTCACTGGATTGGACCCGTGGTAGGACCCCGTGGCACGGGTTTCTGGCTCGCGGACTAGGGTCCGGTGTACCGGAGGGTACCCCGCGGCATCTGTAGCTAACTCCGTCAAAATACCCGTGGTACCTACCCCGTGGCACGCGTTTTTGGGGCATGGACCATGGTGCGGTGCATGGGGTAGTCCGCGGCATGATTTTTTCTGGTTTCTGGATCAAACCCGCGGTGCAACCCGTGGTACGGGTTTTGACCACGCGGACCATCGCTGCGGACCATGGGGTAGTCCGTGAGGTAGTCCGCGCAGGTCATTCTTGCGCTCCAAAATTTTTTCCTCGCGTTCCCTAACTCGATTTCTCCGATTCCTACACACCTAAAACACTAATACCTTCCTCAAATATGCATTATCAACTAAAAACCACTAAAATAAACTTAAACTAAAAATGTAAAAGACATGAAAACAATAAAAAAACTACGGGTTGTCTCCCGTACAACACTTTTGTTTTACGTCTTTCAAAGTTAGACGTGTTACCTCTGTCAAGATTTGCGAATATAGCCTCCCCAACAACGAGTAAGGCTATGGACGTCAACTAATCTGCGCTTGACCCCAGTTTTGGGGCGAATCTCTATCACCTTGGCTGAAACAACCTTAGTGACAATGAATGGTCCCATCCACGAGTCTTTGAAACTTCGTGGCCTGTTCTCGCGTTTGTGGGCTTTCCATAGGACTTCATGGCCAACCCCAAACTCAATGTTCGGCTCAGTATCCACAGGTTTTAAATGGATCTCCTCAGGAGGGACTTTGTGATGTGAAAGGCTGTGGATGATAGGCACGGTGGGATCCATCTTCCTTGGTTTCTTACCCAAGACATAGAAGGTCTCGGATATATTCTTAGCATGAAGGGTGATGGTCCCATCTTGAAAGTTGATCACACTTTGACTTGTGGCCAAGAAAGGTTGTCCAAGTATGATTGGAACCTGCTTATCTGCATCAAACTCAAGAATAAAAAAGTCAGTAGGGATGGCGATATTACCTGCACGGACTAAGACGTCCTCCACTGTTCCCCATGTCCTTTTCACTGAGTTGTCAGCAAACTGCAACTTCACTGGAGTCTTCTCTGATTTCTGAAGTCCAAGTCTTTCGAACACGGACTTAGGCATAAGATTCACACCAGAACCCACATCGTACATAGCTTTCACTTTGAGCCTCCCATGCAATTGAATAGGAAGGTTAAAACTTCCCGGATCTTTAAGCTTTGTTGGTAGCTCTTTCTCACTTCTTCTTGAAACCCTCAGGTTCTCTCTCGGGATCTCTACACTCGCCTCTTTCTCAGGAATAACTTGCGTATAAACTTGTTGCGGTGTAAGTCCTCTCTTCGCAATCTCAAGCATTTGGGCGTTGATATTTTCAGGTTGGTACGCCTCTACAAATGTCTTGAGAACAGTGTCATCTTTAGGATTTGTATCAGGAATAGTTGATGACACTGGTTGAACAACAGGTGGCGATTCCACCTTCTCTTCTTCTTTCTCTTCTAGCACAGCAGGTGCCACTTCATCTTTTGATTCCTCCTTTGAGGCTTCTTCCTCTTTCTCTTTAGCCAACTCAGCTGCATATTCCACTACCGATCGAATCTCCTCTTGCACCGTCCTCAGTAACTCTATGAACTCGTCCTTCTCTTGATCGTCCCCCACATAAACTTCAGAACAGTCAGATTCCATGGGGCTAGACTTGGTTGGTTCTTCTTCAGTACTCGGAATTTCCACGACACTAATGGCAGCATGTGGTATTTCTTCTTTTTCTTCTTCAATTTCAAGGCATATAGCCTTGCAAGCTTCGAACCCAACATTGTTTTCACCTCCTTCGATTGCCTTTACTTCTTTTTGTTCTACTACACTTGTTAACACTTTATTTAACTGTTCTACTTGAGTACTTAGCATCTGAAGTATGGCATCGTGTCCTCTGACCTTCTCGTCCTGAGCGTTTATAGTCGTGGTCAAACGGTCTAGAGCTTGTGCTATCTGTGTATTGTCTATAGATCCTTCTTGCGGATACTGAGGTAAAGCTTTCTGATCTAAAGTATCGGTATAGGCGTCTTGAGCAGGTTGTTGTGGAGGAGCAGGTCTTTTCTGATATTGATTTTGGTACTGACCTCTCTGTTGGTAAGAGTTGTTATGGGGGCGCTGTTGATAATAACCAGGATTAGCGGCCCCTTGTGGATTTGAATACTGCATACCCGGATGGTTGCGATTGCCCCATCGGTTGGATATAAAGTAAACAGATTGCGGATTTGATTCGCACTCTTCCCATACATGATCGTTAACTCCACATTGTTGAAAACCTTGTGCTTCTTGTACTACCTTTGTAGCAGCTAAATTCTTCTCCATCGCGATTCTTAGCTCCTTGATTTGATTTTCTAATGAGGATATTTGAGCTGAGTTCGCAGTTTCTGCATCTAAACGAAGCGTTCCTCGGTTCTTTGCTACAGAAGCTCGCGTTGAAGGCCAACTTCTTTCTTGTTCCATAATATTTTCCAACACCTCGGAAGCTCCATTATGATTCATGGACACAAAGTTACCCTTTCAATGTTATCCACCTTTTCTCTACCCTTATCATTAAGACCTTCATAGAACATAGCAAGTTGTAGAGCAGGGGTATAACCATGGAGCGGACATCTTGTTAATTTTTGTTGAAACCTTGTCCATGCTTCTCCCACTGTTTCTCCATCCTCTTGGCAGAATCTTGCAAGCTCGGTTTGATCTTTAAGTCTCATGCTCTTCGGATAAAATCGGTTAAAGAATGCGGCTTGAAGTTCTCTCCAAGAGTGAATGGTTCCATCTGGCTGTCTCTCTAGCCAATTGCTAGCTCTTCCGGTCAAGAAAAACGAAAACATATAACAATACAGTTGCTCGCGTGTAATGCCAGGAGTAATGTAGGCATCACAAATCTGCATGAACTTCTGAATCGCTTTTACCGGATCTTGAATAGCTGTACCAGTATAGAGTCTGAAACTTTGAAATTGACTGAGCATGCCCGGATCGGGTCTGAATTTGATATTCGGAATCTCAGGAGGGCGGTAGCCAATTGGTTGAACATGGAATGGTACATTAAGGCCAGGCAGATCTTGTTCAACTCGGTTCCTGTTGATTATTAAGATTATTCCCATTACCTCCTCCTGCTGGTAGCTGTACTCCTTCTTGTCCACCAAGTGGTGGCTCTTGTTGTTGTCCACCTTGTTGGTTATTCTGCACTCCACCGAGTGGTGGTCCAAGTGGTGGATCTTGTTGCAATCCTCCTCCAACTGGTGGATCTTGTTGGGATGCCATAACTCTTCTCAAGGCTTTTTCCTCACGAACTCGTTTGTTGTAAGGTTTGAAGCTCCTCTCAGGCTCAGATAAGGGAGGCCAAGAATTAAACACTGTGAAACCTGAAAAAGACTAAAGCAAACCCAAGCGTAAATCTGGAAAAATAAAAACTAAACTAAAAACTGAAAAAGTAAAACTAATTAAAAACTAAAACTCGATATAGATAACCCACACGCTAACGAGACACAAGTCCCCGGCAGCGGCGCCAAAAACTTGGTGTCGCCTAAGGTGTGATAAAAATAAGATAAAATTAAGCCAAGAAACTACGCACTCTCACCCTAGACAGGCACAGTACTGCAAGTATTACAGGACGTATGCAAGTTTTAATGATAAATAGAGTTCGTTCTCAGTGACTTAAGTGTGTTAAACGCGTAGGAACAGATAACGAGTAAAAGTAAATAACTAGAAGACAGTAAATAAAGCAAATAGAAATTCGAGATTAAGAATTAAAACTAGGAAAATAAAGACAATAAAGTAAAAGATTAAGAATATGAGATGAGAAGTATAGCTTAGGTTTTGCTAGTATGCACTAATCCTTCTAATTCTATCTATAAATCTAGTTCATGAGGGAGAATATTAGCTCTTGGTATACTTAGTCAGGATTCGAAATTCCCCGAGCTTAGACCTTGAGAGCGACTAAGGGGGCTACGTCACAACCAAGAAGTGATTTCAAATAGGGTTATCAAACGCCACTAAGGCCCTAAGCAAATACTGCAATCTTGGCGATACGGTGGCTAAAACAAACCCTAATGACTATCTAGTTAGAAGTATGTTTTGTCAGAACTGCTATCGACACTAGACATTATGTGGTGGTTCAATAGTTAAACACCCTGTCAAGGAGACCATCTAACTACTCTTAAAACAATCCTAAAGTGATCAGTTCTAGGAAAGACAATAAAGCAAAACACATAAGCAAATATAAAGTAAGAAGCTAATATCAGATTAAAACATATAATTCCCAAAGAAACTTAGATAGAAGAATTAGAATTCATAGATTATACATATGCAAAACCCAAGCTATGGGGAGTTTAGTTCATACCTGATGGAAATAAACTAAAAGAAATAATAAAAGACATCATCTTGCTCTCTACAATAAACTGGAAGAATAAAACCTTAAGAACTAATTACTATGAGGCAAGGATGATTTACAAGTGATATAAGGGTGTATTTATAGGTGTTTAGAAGACCTAATTCGTTTTCTTGAGGAAGAGTTAAGGTAATGGACTTCTAGCCCAACTCAAATTCGTATGGAAATAAAGATAAACACTGCTGTTGTTTTGAGTGTATCTTCTTCGTTATTGGTCGGATTTTGCTCCACAAGACACCAAAAGAATCGCAACAGAATTATCTAGACCCTTAGAAGGAAATCACCAAAATCGGCCTCTTTCTTAGGTAAAAACGCCTATCTTTGGACGTGTATTCAGAATCCCAGATTTAGGCAGCTTTTCCTTTTCCATCTTTTTAGCTTTTCTTTCCTTATCTCCAATTACCATGCAAATCTCTTTCCATAAGTTGTTGTCTTTGACTTGGACTCTAATTAAGCTCCATAATTATCTTTAAAGCTACACACTAAATAAACAATTAAACCCAATATGCTCTAAAAACAATAATTCTACAAATCAAGACTCAAAATAGGAAAGTGCACTAAAACTCAAGAAAATCGACATTATTGACTTCTAAATCACTAAAATGATGTCTCATCCTAACATAAATCTATCACAAATGAGGAGACATCAGGTATGGTATTAAGATGATTTTTAGTGATGTGGGTATGATGGAATTTCAATTCGGTACAGAGGAATTTAAGAAATTTGGAAAAAGTATTTTGAACAAATTTGGATAATTTCTTGGATTATTAGGTGTTATATAGTGATTTTTATGGTGGATAATTGTTTTGTGGAGTGGAAATATGTTTTTGGATATGATTCAATGGTGTTTTTGTGGTGTTTTGGTGCGTGGTGAAAGTTTGGTGAAGTTTTAATGGAGTTGTGTATGTTGGAGAAGAAGGAGGCTTAAGGTTTTATTTTGGGAATAAACCATGTCCCATCTCATTACTATTACAACTCCAAGGCTGTAGTGTACCGTAGGCTTTGCACGGTGATCCGCGACCAACTTCTTGTGATTCTGTGGCACGGTGTTTTGCATCCTCAATATGTATTTTGCATCCTGAATGCTTCTCCCTTTGATAAAAGCTGATTGTGTCTGAGAAATGATCTCATCCATGAACGGTTGTAATCTAAGCGCAAGATTCTGCAATGATTTTTTAAAACTGAAGTTAATACAAGTAATTAGCCTAAAATCCGCTATCGTTTCCTGATACTCACCCTTGGGAAAAAGAGAAATGAGAGTATCATTAATTCCATGAAGCGGCATATTGTGATTGGAGAAATTTAAAACCATTCAAAATATATCCTCTTTAATGATATCCTAATATTCATGATAAAAGTTGCCAGGAAGACCGTCTTGGCCTGGAGATTTAGAGCTAGACATACTAAAAACCGCATTTTTGGCTTCATCTATATAGGGAAGTTTGACTAAAGAATCATTCATGACAGGTGTAATTTTATACGGAATAAAGTAAAAAACGTCTGAAGAACTTGAAACCCCTTTATTTGAAAACAAATTCATATAAAAATCTTTGATAATATTATTGATTTCTCGGGGATCGCCAGTCCATGTATCATCATTCTTTTTAAGATTAGAAATGCGATTGATTTTTCGACGATTAATAGTGGCGGCGTAAAAATAGCTAGTATATTTACTCCTTTTCTTGATGTTTAAATATCTCGCTTTATCTGCTCAAAAAGATTCTTTTTGTTCCGAAACTTCCTCCAATCTATCGTAGATAATTCTCTCTTTAGTCCAATTTTCTTCGGAAGAAAAATCATTCTGAATTCGAATAACCTTCTTTTGATATTTATCAATTAATTATCTGTTGTTACAAAAGGTTTTCTTGCTCCAAACAGAAAGAGCGAGACAAGCCACATCTATTTTGTTACATAAATCTTGAATGTTATCAATATTACGATAATTCTCCCAAATATTGATAATGACTTTCTTACATTGTTCATTTTTTAATCCATCATGATTCAAACATAAAGTATCTATTGTAAATAGGACAAGATGGATATTTGTTTAAGACGAGAGGAGAATGATCAAAACCTATAGCCGGTGGGACTTGAAGAGAGAAATTAGAGAAATGATTGCACCAACATGATGAAGCAAGACCCCGATCGAGCCTTTCTCTAATATTATCATCACCTTTTCTTTTATTGCACCACGTGAAAGAACAACCTTTACTAGGTAAGTCAATGAGGTGATTATTATTTATGAAATTGTCAGAATTAATGATTCTATCAAAGCTTGGGTCGATTATACCTTGCTTTTCGGCGGTTTTAGATATGTCGTTAAAATCACCCATGAAAATAGTAGGGATATCCACCTTAGAATGCCAAGATGTAATATAATTCCATAATTTTTGTCTTTTATTATCATCGTTCGGAGCATAGACACACACAATATACCAAGAAAATATACTAGATTCCTCGACTTTAGCGATGATAAAAGATGGCGAAGAGTTTGTCACTCTAAGCTTAACAGGCTCCTTCCAAAACATGAGTATACCCCCAGACATATATGATCTTCCCTTGGATTCTAACACGTGCAAATTATTGAATGATTTAAAGTGATTACAAGACTTAAGACTCTTACGTCTAATCTTAGACTCGAGCAAACAAGCAATTGAAATATGAAATTTAGAGACAAGGGACTTAAACATTTTTTTTGTCGTGGGTGCCCTCGTCCCCCGACAAGTCCAAACAAGAAGATTATCCATTTAGCCTGACTTTATTGAGGCATAGGCCGCCATCTACTGGCAAATTATGAGGTCGATCTTCAGTCACTTGTAAATCCCGGGTACTTGTCGTCTCATCCGAACTTGTGTCACCACTAGACTCCTCACACAAATGGCCTTCGAAATCAAGAACCTTACAAAAATATAAGTTCTCCTTCTCCTCCACAACATTATTTCAAATTAAATATCATTGACGTTATCAATTTTCGCACTAAGAATTTTTTATTTCACGTCATAGAAGCTTGTATAGAGCTCGTCAACGAAAATTCGAATATCGTTAAAAATTCTTTCCATGATATTAAAATCGTTTTCTCTAAATTCCTAAATTTTGTTGGGTCTACTCATTTGACTCGGTGCCAGCGTTGTCTTGCGCTTAAAATCTTTGGGCCACGTAAATTTATCTCTTGGGCTAAATATGTGTCTTCTTGGCTTAAGTTTACCATCCAATTTAGTTGTGTTATCAGGTCTGGTGAAGTGACTTATGTGTACAAATTATGAGTTGAAAGATCCTTCATTTGGCTCGAAAGACTCAGCGTCAAAATCATATTAGACCACCTTGTTTTTTCCTTATCATCTGTTTGAACATTATAACAATCCACAGTCTCTCTATTCATATTATAACCTATGCTAGGCCAACCTGAGGCTGAGAACTTAAAACAGGACCCATATTCGCATTAAAGCCAAACCCCAAAACCTCCACAGAAGAAATAGTATTATTTGCTGATGAAGAATAAAATCCCTCTTTTTCTTGTGCCGCTTCACTTGTAAACTTTCTACACATTTCATCAATACCTAGTTCTCTAGCATTTAGGACCTCATTGATAGCCTGATTGTTTACCACGATGCTCATTCCCACGTCAATAACTTAAAAAATGGCAGGGCATTTCTTCTATGATAACTCGACTGGAACGTCAAACTGAGAAATTTTGTTGTAAATATTCTTCATAAAATCTGAGTTTTCTCTCTTACGTTTTTATCATCATCACCATCTTGTCTTCTGAAGGGGTGAAAATGGATCACTTCATCAAAGTTTCCCTATTCATCTCTTTTGCGTAATACATGAAAAACCACGTCTTCATTCCTGATGGAAAATTATTTGGACCAGTTGAAGAAACGAGCAGCATCATCGTTCCATCTTGGCCTAACCATAGATGTATATCATGCAGTTTTATTTTTCCCCAAACTACCACAATGAAAGCCAAATAACCCAATACGTTCGTAAGTAAATGCAACCCATGCTAAACAATCTAGTTGTTGGATATAAACACCAATTTTTATAGGCTCATTGGTGTCAAAGTTTACCCTAAATCTGATGAACTTGAGTTTGTCGTTATCTACAATAGGGTTATCTACTTCACAAACTTCTCCAATAAAAGAACCAAAAGCTTCAATGGCTCCTAAATTATTTTGAATCCCAGCAAGTCCATACACACGAACCTAGACTGAAGAAGTAGTTAGATCAAGTTTGTTAAGTTTATCATTAGCACTACACTTCAAAATTATAATATGTATTGCATTGACCAAGCAAGAATGGATTAAATAAAGTATATTTTCCTCTTCTTCTTTATCTAGAGTGATCTTGAAAATGTTGGCTCGAAGTTCCTTAAATATAATTCTTCCTATAATGCCCCATGCATTCAATACTACTTTACAAAACACTCCAAAATTGATGATTATGTCAGAGACAATTCGAGCAATGAAAGTGAATTCAAAATGTTTGGGGTTGACATATGTGGTTTTAGTGGTGAGTGATAAATATTCAAGCCTAAAAATATTATCATTCTTTGTACGAGCTAAGGGTAAGAAATGATTGGGTTTAGATTTCATGTTTGGAATCATATTTGAGTTGGTAAAAATAAAGGTGATAGTGATAGATGGAAAAGCAGTGAAGATAGTAACGAATATATATATATATATATATATATATATATATATATATATATATATATATATATATATATATATATATATATATATATATATATATATATATATATATATAACAAAACACTTATGACAATAGAAGAATATGAAGTGAAGGTTAGATGAAAATCCTCCACATTTACTGAATAATGAATTGCCACTTTTCTTAGGCGTGTTAAGTTATAAGATCCAAATGTAAGAATCTCAACAAAATAGCTTATACCATGTCTTATATGAAAGGCGTGCTGATAAAATATATCATTTGCTCGGATCAAGATAGATAAACACACGTTAAGTTATTGGCAGGAGACATAAGATGCAAACAAAACTCAATAAGCCAATAAAATAAGATCAAATCTTCCCAACGAATCTTTAATATAAACCAAGCAGCCATAATGATAGAATCAAGATAATATACGCAAGAGATTAGATAATTTTGCTGGAAAGACTAGTATTCCTTCTCCAAGAAACTCTCAGAAGATAAAGTAAGTTTATATAACCAAGAAAAAAGATGCTAGTAAGATTAACAAAGCAATCTACTTGAACTATACAATGATGTTGGATAAATATGAACCATAAATCTCTTTATAATAAGTCAAATATATATATATTTGATATTGGACTTATTATTATTAGCGAAAGATCGCAGAAGAGTGTAAAACACCTGTAGAGTAATATATATACATTTTCTGAGTAATAGAGAAAGAGAACATACTTGTGATGATGATGGAGATTGAATAGAAATAGAAATCTAAGTATAAATAAGCAAAGTAGATAGGTAAGTATGTAAGTATAATATTCATGCGCATAATCGAAATCGGTATAGGCGCAATGATCTTTTCTCACTTGGATGTAATGATGAGAAGACCATTTGTTATAAGGAAATTCATTATGAAACCAGCCATGCAACCAAAGAAATTCCCAGAATATATAATATAAATTATTATCTAACCCATAGAATAAGTAATGAGTGATCTCAATACACAACCGCTCAAAGTAGAGGGAGCAATTAGTAAGCATATTCGTAGAACACCTCCAACAAGACATCAGTTTGAGTGAAGCCAAGAAATAGGTTTGCATGTCATGAATACGTGATCTAGTTAGAGAATAAGTGACATTATTGGAGTCCTTAACCATTAATGAGTTAGCTAGATTCATAAAACACCATTGCATGTTGTTTATGAGAAGAATCCAGCCTAAAGTAAGACAATTGGAGTCTCGAAAGGAGTTGGGTTGTTAGGAGGTCCATGGAAAAGTGAAATTAAGGTAAAAGTATGTGGAATTTATTTATTTGGGAGGAAAGGAGTCACAAGATAAAGATCATGATAATGAAATAAGTTATTTGCTCACCATTGTTATAGCAAAAAATTTGGAAGAAAAGTTTTAGTGAAAGAAAGAGAAAAAGTAAGTTACCAAACTTTGATTGCTATGAAACAATAACCTTTTTAAAAACAATATAGGTAAAATTGTATAACAAATTCTTACCATTATAATTTTTTTTCTTTTTACGGAAAGAATAATCAACTTGTTGAATCCAAATTTAACTATAACAAACTTAACTTTTCAAGATCCCAACCCCCGCCACCTCCCTCCAAACTCTGATTGTCCTAAAACTATAACCTGTTTAAAAATAAAATAATATAGGTAAAATTATATAACAAATTCTCACAATTATACTTTTTTCCCCTTTTTTGAAAAAGTAATAACTTTTTGAATCCAAATTTAACTAAAACAACTCGACTTTTCAAAATCCCTCCCCCTCTTATTTTTTTAAGAGGAAAATACAATTAAGTCCCAATTTTTCCAACTTTCTAATTAAAATCCTGGTTACCAAAACTTTTTTTAAGTCCTATTTCTAACTTGCTGGTTTGGAACTTTCCTTTTTTACTCCTCTTCGTTATGGGTACGGACCCATAAAGACTAACTATCACGGGCTACACTATAACGTGATGGGTACATACCCAATACGTTTTGCAATGGTTTTCTAAGTCTTTTTTATTAAGTACAAAGATATGGGGCCAGACCCATATCCTTCGAATTCTTTTTGGGGTTGTACCCAACATGTTTTTTGCCTTCGTTCTTCTTATTCTTTATTTGTCTTACAGTTTTGCATGTTTGCAATCACCTTTTAATGGGTTGTACCCAACATGAATAACCACACAACAATCTATTCTCAAATACATCTAACATCACAAAAATAAAGAAATGGGTACAACCACATTACCTACAAACCAACTACATGGGGCTGGACCCAACACAAATTACAGAAAAATTAAAAACAATCAACAAACTTAACAATCTCGGCCCATATGGGGCTAGGCAGAAAAATACAAAGGATATGGGGTTGGCCCATTTTCGCATAACAACACAAAAAACACCAAACCCCGAGCAAGCGGTGAAGAATGGCTGGCCTATATGGGGCTGGCCTCAACATCTACATACAGCATACTGGGGCTGGCCCCAATATCGTTCGACACTACTGCTGGGCTGGGCTGGATCCACGAACTGGAGGCGACGACAGAAGACGAACGGCGGGAAGGGGGTTGCGATGGAAGAGGAGGCCTTCAACGGATCTGGAGCGGGGTGATGGTGAAGCAACATTGTTCATGTGATGGTGAAGCAGTTCTGGTTACGGTGGTGGTGAAGCAGTGTTGGGGTGATGGTGATGCAGCAGCGCTGGTGGGAAGGTCTACTCCAGATCTGATGGGGATGAAGGGGAGGGTCGTGGTGGTTCTGTGGTGGCGAGTGGTTTGGTGGGGGTGAGGGCTTGGTGGTGATGAAGCAGGTGCAGTGGTGCAGTGGGGTAGCAGTGGTGCATCAGTGGTTAGTGGTTAAGAAAGAAGACAATGAGAGTGGAGGGGAGGGTGATGGTGGTGATGTTGGTGGCCAATTGTTTGGTGGTGGGGTGGTTCGGTGGCCATTTTACAGAGAGGGAGAGAGAAAGACCAGAGTGAAGAGAGTGGAGTGAGAGAGAGAACAAAATGGGAATGGATGGGGTGGGGTTTCGGTTCTATAATAGGGTTTTGTGGTAGGTTTTTTGTGTTTCATTGTGGGATAGGGCTTGGGGGTATTTTGGCCTTTTACTTGGCTTCTAGTTAGCTTTTAATTGGTGTTTAGGGGTGGTGACTTATTTTATAAAGTGTTATATGCATGTTTAGGGGTGGGGACTTATTTTATAAAGTGCTATATGCACTGGGCCTTATAACATAATTCCCCATTTTTTTAATATCGTAGGTAGTTTGGAATACTTACTTGCATCTCGATTAATTCTATAAAAAAGTATATATATACCTCGTCTCTATTTATATTTTCGGGATAAATTAAAACTAGATTACCTATATTTTAAAAGAATATTAAACCATATATAAATATATATATATATATTGTTATTTATATCTTTAAAGTACATAACACCCGCTCCCTCTTTTTACAATAGCCAGGGGTGTTGGAGTCTTTTTAATTTATTGTCAATTGTCAACTTCCAATAATATTTCTCTTGGACTTACCTTAATGAATGTGGAATGGAATAGCTGGTAATTGATTTTTGAACAGAGTGGAATGACCCATATATATTTATTAGAATGATTGTGACCAATGAAAAGTCACTTGTCTCTTATTTTTCAGATGAACATTAACGAGTTATAAGGCAAAACATGATCTATCTTGTGTCCAAACGAGCTAGCAGCTTGATAGATGCATGCATGAACCGGTTCATGTCTTTACAAATATGTGCAGAAATACATACTATCAACATCAAAATAATGAAACAGTACAGCATGTATACTGGAGTGCAGTCATGAAAGAGGATAGCGATAACAACTCACTTAATTTAGGACCTCATATACTTATGATTAGCATTCATATCATGAGTTACTGGAAGCTGCACGTATGAAACCAACATGTTGACTGCAAAATTTGTTAAGGTGACCACAATTAATTAATATGCTGAAAGGTGCACTTTGTAGCACAATTCAAATCCCTTGATTTGTTCAAGTAGCAAGGACGTGTCATTATAAGAACTTCAAAAATAATAATAATTTAAAGACTAAATTTAGATAAAGTTTATTTATTGAAGTATTTTTACAATTAGTTTAAATTTTTGTTCAACCTTCAAAAACTTTGGGAATATATACTCCAAAAACCTTACATCAGTTCACTTTTGCTAGAGCTAATGAATTGAAGCAAACTTAACTAGTTTCTGTATATTCATATACGCTAAGAAATCAACCGATCGAGGAACTCTCAACCCTATTTTTTAACTCATACTAAATCACTGTTTTTACTAGAAATATGTGTCCTCCTAATTACAACCACCTAACATCTATCTGGGGCATAAAACATAAGATTCAACAACCAAGGTCACCCATACATACATCGTACTCATGCAAGAGCCGAATCTCTTAATAACAACTACAATATTTTAATTATTTAAATCAAGTTGGAACTTGAAAAGAGTGTTCGTTCATCAATAATTTAATTTAATTCATAGTTGAAAATCATGCATCCATGTTTCGGAAGGTTCTTCGCAGCACTTGAGAATTATGAGCATCTTCGTGCACGTTTCATGGAACAAATATGATTCCCCCAACGATCAATTCCGTCATTTTGCTACCAACCTATATCATTGTACCCAAGGCCGGTTATAAAGAGAAAATAAACTTGATACCAAGCATATTTTTTTTTCCTATTTTGTAACTGTAAATTAATTTTATAAAGTTGGGGATTTATCTAAATAAAAAGAAAATTCAAATCTAAAATGACAACCTCAATAGTTTTTCCATATGTATAGGCCTTGAAATAGTTTTTCACCATATGAATCAAGGGTCGGAGTATTTGATTGTTTTGATTGAGTACCCGTGACGAGCATGGTTTCAAGAATCTGGATATATAGAAATGTTCAAACGCCAGAGATATGGACGGTTAGTCCTAAAACTATAAAGTAGTAGTTTGTGAGCCTTCATCTGGTTAAGTAGGGTGTTAAAAGAACGCTAGTGAATGGTAAAAGCGACTATTATGAAAAATCATATAGCTAATCGACAGGACACCACCTTATAAAGAGAGAAAGTAGAGAGAGTTTCGATGATTTCCTTCTAAATCACTCCGATTTAGCGTCTATCTTATTGTTTTTTTTTATCTCATTTCTTCACTTTCATGATGAACAAATCACTTACACAACATGCTAGCAGCATTTCCTCTATCTTTCTTGATTTGTGAGATTCTGAAAAACATAATCTTGAAGCCATTACCAATAAACCACTGGATCCAACGAACCTTATGTCTTGGGCAAACCCGGGTAACCGGTCTATTTCGAGCATGAGGGATTCCACGCTACCACATAACTCACTGGAAATTGGTCTTGTTGGAGCTCATTTGGGTGATACGCAAGAACTTTGCAAAAGGGTATTAAGAAACAAAACACTAGGCTAGCTACTTGATGTCTCCGTTTGTGTGACTAAATAATCTAGTCGCGAGATATCATTTTAGGGGTATTTAATGCTTAGTTAAGGGATTTTCCTCCATTTATTCATGTTTTACACTTTCTTGTCTAGTTTTAGGTGTTTTGCTATTTTTAGAACTTTTGCACGTAACTTTTATGTTATTATGTATCACTTAGGTACCTGGAAGCTAATACATCTTGGGATGATGATAAGAAGTGAATAAATCAAACAAAACCTTTAGTCATGGTGCAAGGAAACTTTGAGCATATTTGGAAAGTAATAGCTTAGTTGGCAGATTTGGAAATGTGTAGTATTTTCAATACTATAGAAAATCGATAGAAAAAATTTAAAAGAGCCCTTTTATATTCATAAAGGTCTTTCTATTACGGTTGTGTGGCCACTGATTCAATGTGATTTGGAGTTGTAACAAAGAAGTTATGAAACTTTCAGTTACAATGGGCCAACCAAACCACTTCTTAAGGAAAACGTTTATGAGTTGGACTACGAGTCTAATACCTAGCCCTAAACCCTAATTTTGTCCCAACTCATATATATATATCATCTTTTACCATAAGAGAATCATTATTTCTCAAACTCTGATCATAATAACACCTAGAAATCGCCAAATTCAAGTGAGAACAAGAGAAGAAGGAGCTGGAAAGTTGTTCATGACATTCCAACCATTTTATGTATCAGTTTTCAACAATTAGTATAGTATTCTTATTATGTTTTGTCTTTTGAGTATGAATATAATATTATTAATTGCTAGTTTTTAGTTCTTTAGTATGAACTAATTCTATTTAGCTTGAGAATATAAATAGATAATTCCCAATTAATTACAATTTCTCATTTTTTCTTTTCATAAAAAAAGGAAGGAGGAAATTACTTCCTACTTACTCACAAATTCTCAACTTAATTCCCAATTAAACACATTGTCATATTTACCTTCCAATGTTACCTTTATGTGATTTTTTAATTTTAATTTTTTTTCGAATTTTTTTTAATTTTTTTTTTCGAATTTTTTAAAATTTTATTTTTCAGATTAATTTTTTTAATTTTTTTTTCAAAACTTTTTTAAATAAATTTTCCCGATATTTTAAAAAAAATTGAAATTACGGGTTATGTGTTGTTGTAACACACAAATATAGATTTATGTGTTGATGTAACACACAAAGTCATAAAATCGATCTAACAGATTTTCTTATTTAACAAAATTGTTTTTCTATTTATTGATCGCATATACCCTATTTTTATTCGTCTTTAACTATCTTGATATATTATCTTTTTGTCCATCACTTTTTTTTATTTTTGTGTGTTTATGTTTTAGGATTTTGTGTGTTCCAAGTCACACAAAACTTGATTTTGTTTATTCCAATTCTGTGTATAACACACAAATCTCAGAATTTTGTATTCTTAGAACGCACAAATATAAGATTTGTGTATTCATGGAACACACAAATCTCAAATTTGTGTATTCATAGAACACATAAAAATCAAATTTATGTATTCCTAGAATACACAAAACTTGATTTTGTTTGTTCCAATTCTGTGTATTCGTGGAACACACAAATCTCAAATTTGTGTGTTCCTGGAACACACAAGACTCTGATTTGTACGTTCCTGGAACACACAAGTCTCAAGGTTGGGCGTTCCTGGAACACACAAATCTCTGATTTGTGTACTGATGGAACAAATATAAATCAAATTTGTGTATTCATGTAATACACAAAACTTGATTTTGTTTGTTTCAATTTTGTGTATTCCTGAACACACAAATCGTAAAATTGTGTGTTAACTGGAACACACAAATCTCAGATTTGTGTATTCATGGAACACATAAAACTCAAATTTGTGTATTATTGGAATACAAAAAACTTGATTTTGGTTGTTCCAATTCTGTATATTCGTGGAACACACAAGTCTCAGGATTGTGCATTCCTGGAACCAAAAAAAATATCCGGGGAAAAAAAAATTCAAAATTTCTTTTTTCGAAAAATAAAATAAAATGTTATTATAATTAAAGTGATTAATTAATTGCCTATGAGTATTTTTGTAATCTTCCATTTTTTTGTGCTTAAGTAGGAATTAAGTTGAAGTTGTAATTAATTGGGAATTTTTACACTCTCCGTGTAATTAATTGGGCATTACCCCTAAAATAAAATTATTTTTTTAACACAAAAATAATATAAATCTATTTTTAAAATTATGTAAATTTAAAAAAAATATTCAAATATAATAGATTATCATTCATCTAAATTGTATCAATTATATATATCAGAAATAATATATAATTTTGTGAGTTTTTTTTCAAATGTGGTATCTTGTTATTTATTGTATGTTACGTAGATTTGAAAATAAATAAACTAATAATGTAAACATTCATAAATAAAATTTAAAATTGTCTAAAATAAATAAATATTTGTATTTAAAGATAATTAACAGTTTATCTAACGCCTGATAATTTTTAAAAACATTGATTAAAGATGATTTATAACCATGCTTTAATAATAATTATAATAAAGAACGTAACAGTACGACAAATATGCTAGTCCAAACTCATCAAACATTCACTCGTACATATAATGGCTATATATGAGCTAATGATAAAGGCTAATGAATAAAGGTGTGGGCAACATGCACATTCCTATTTAAAGGCCTATGTGGTAAGTAGTTCATTAGATCTCAACTAAAAATTAGAAGATACTCAACCCCTTCCCTATCCTTCTTATTACATTGAAATAACAAAAATCAAATTCCAACCCATATAGATTACGAGAAATCAAAACCTCATCTCTCTCTCTCTCTCTCTCTCTCTCTCTCTCTCTCTCTCTCTCTCTCTCTCTCTCTCTCTCTCTCTCTCTCTCTCTCTCTCTCTCTCTCGACAAGAAAATCATCGCCCTAGTAGTAGAAAAAACCATCGCCGCCTTGGATTCTTCTTCACCACCACCAACCACCGTCTTGGACAATTATTCACAATAATCTCCTGCAGACGAAAACCGCTGCCGCCCTGGACCACTCTTCACCACCATCTCTTGCAAAAGAAAAGCTCTGCCGCCTTGGACCACTCTCCAGCACTATCTCGTGCAGAATAAAACCCCCATCCGTCTTGGACCATTATTCACCAACCGCCGCCGTCTTGGACCATTCTTCACCATCAACCGCTGCTGTCTTGGACAATTCTTTACCACCAACGGTCGTCGTTTTGGACAATTCTTCACCACCAACCGCCGCTGTCTTGGGTCATTCTTCACCACCACCAACAGCCGTGCGAGTATGAAGAGATCTGTTAGATCTCGTTTTCATTTTTTGTTCCTGTCGAGTATGAAGAGCAAGAGTGAAGAGATTTTTGTTTCCTTTTTGTTCCAGCGAGTATGAAGAGATTACTTTTTGTTTTTGGTACCAACGAGTGTGAGGAGATTGCTATTTGTTTTTTGTACTAGTGAGTGTGAAAATAGATTTACTTGTGTTGCAGCAAGTGTGAAGAGATTTCTTATTGATTTGTGTTGCAGCAAGTGTGAAGAGATTTCACTTTGTTTTTTGTTCCGACGAGGGTGAAGAGATTTCACTTTGTTTTTTGTTTGGACAAGGGTGAAAAGATTTCACTTTGTTTGTTTATGTCTTTTATTATTTGAATACTTATTTTATTCTATTATTAATTTTCTTTTACGGTTGCTGGAGATGGTCTAGTTGCTGATTGGTATGGACCCACATGTTATTTTGCACCCAAATGGAACCTGTTCTATATAGAAATTGGTACGTACCCACCTGGAACCCAATAACTGCTGGAGATCACCGGAATTTAAATTGGATTTTGACTCTTTTTACATTTACACTCTCTACCTATACTTTGAGAATGATTTGGACGGGATGTAAACCCAAATGCAGTGACCTATAATTCACACCCTTGACGTTGTTTCGAGATAGGCATGTACCAATATTGGTACGCATCGATCTTGGTGCTTACCAGTTTGACCTTATTACATGATTTTATAACACATTCTGTTGTTTCGAGGTGGGTACGTACTGACTTTGGTACATACTAAAAATGGATCTGGAAACCCAAATGAAAAAAGTTAAATACAACTAATTGATTTTAATAGCAAATTTATGTAAGTTGGTCAAACCAGATTGAAAACTAAAGCCTCTATTAATATTGTTAAGAAATTAGGGTTTTAAAAATAATTTTTGGTATAGTTATACTTTAATTAATAATTTCATCGCCATATATTTATTATAAACTAATATATATCTCATTTTGCAATCTCACTCTCGTGCACAAATCAAATTGATTCGTTAGATTGAAAAAAAAAAATTTATTTTGTTAAGTCATTTTTGTCAACTTTAGTTAGTTTAACATACAAGCCAAGCGGTGAGAAATATTTATATAATATCAAACCTAAACAAAAACTAATTTTTAATTTTCCGGCAAAAAAAATAAAAAAACAATACTAATTTTATAGCTAAAAAAACCCCTATAATAAGTAAAGATAATAGCCGTCCAAAAAAAAAGTAATGATAATAATGAATATACTTTAGAAGTTAACAATAATACCACAACAATTAAAAATAAATGGAAAAACCTTCTTTAAATTATTATAAAATAAAATGTGATACTACCTTTTCAGATTAAGGAGTAGTGATAGACATTGTAAGAGATTTAATAGGGCTTTTGTAATCGAAAAAAGTTGAAAAATTAATACAGATTCGGTTTTTGAAAAAAGGCTATTGGTATTTTAAAAGTGTCAGCAATAGCCCAAGACTACCCCTCTAGAAGAATAATTATCGAAAATGATGCGCAGGAAATTATATACCTATTCTCTACAAACAAGCATGTTACTCCTATTTGTTATGAGATTAGAAATATTGTTTGTAATATTTATGGGTTATCGGAACAACCAAACCTACTTTTATTTCTATTTCTAAGAGCATCAACAAAACGGTTGACAAAATTGTCGAATAGAGATTTTTAAACACATTGTTTGGTAACTGAAATTTCTATATTCCACCTTAACTAGTTAACATTTTAAATACTAATAACAAATTATGAAGGGTTGGTTAAATTTGTAATATTTTGATATATTATTTAATATAATATATGCTTTAAAAAAAACTATGATCATGAAACACCACAAAAAATAAATAAAAAATAGTAAAAATAAATTGTAATTATTTTATGCCTAACCAAATTACATAAGCTAATCCATAAAAAAGAAATATACACCAGCCAACTTAAACTCAACCCAGGTAGCAAAATAGGCTCATCAAGTAATACAGTAAAAGAAAAAAAGAAAACCATCCTTTTCTTCTGCTGTTCGACTCAAGTATATTTTATGATATCTTGCAAGAGATTGCATTTAGTTAGATTGTACGTGGGCAGTGCACTTTGCCCAAGAAGCTTATCCCATACTTCAATATCTTATCTACTCCACTTTCAGTCGTGGGGTCTTATTTTGACGTATGCTCATCTGTTTGATCAGTACTCCTTTTCTTTTTTTTGTCAAAATCTGTTTGAGTACTCCAAATCTTGGGAAGATTTGTGTTCGTACATTTATCTCAAGAATGGTTAATAATCTTATTGGTTTCCATTATTAGAAGGTATACATTTCTTTAGTCAAATCTCCCAGCCTCATTTGTTACCCCTAATCGCGCATGTAGTGTTTTTTCTTGTTCACGTTGGAGATCAGTTGTTACTACTAGAGGTGGCCAGTGAGATGGGCCGCCTGTTGGCCCGTCTTTCGTCCAACTCACTCGCCCCTTTAAGCCATCTTTGTTGAAAAAAAATGAAGAAAATCAGAAAATTAAACGACGAGGAAAGTTTAAAACTAACATAAAAGAACCTAATTATAGTATGATTTGTCGTGTAGCCGGGAAGCTAAACTATAGTCATCGTTCATTTTCCAAAGTATGACTATTAATATTGGTTTAGAGAGCACTCTTAAAATAAGCATTGGAGAATTACTCTAACTACTCAGAAAAACTTAGGAAACAGAAGAAAAAGTAAATAGAATTTATAAACTTTTCGTGTTTGCTTGGTGTCTCAAATAAAGTTGGAGGCTGGTTTATTTTGATGCAACCTTTTGTTTTGAACGTTTTAGAAAATAAAGGTTCAAAATCTGAATCAAGTCCAAAACATCAGTAACAATTGACCGCACATTTAATCACCATTAAATTTGACTGTTATACGACTCACTGTTGTTTAAAAACATTTGTAACACCAACAAAGGAGGTGGAAAGCATGGGCGGAGCCAGGATTTGTAGTTAAGGGGGCAAAGGGGTTCGGAACAGCGTCCTCGAATTTTCTTTTTGCACGGTAGGTCCATATATTATGCAAAAATTGCAAAAAAAGTCCTTATCTTGTAAGAAATTACACTATACATCTCTATATTATATAAAAATTACACTATAAGTCTTCATATAAGTTTTTTAAAAATTATTTATCCTATGATATACTAAATAAAATTTATTTTACTATTAAAAAATTAAAATATCTATAAATTTTAATAATTTAGTTGCTAAAATGAATATTTTAAAAATTTAAGAAGGGAGGGTCTTAAAGTAATTTTTTTTTTTTAAAAACAGGTGGGGTCATGGCCCCTCCAACCTACAACGTGGCTCCGCCACTGATGGGAAGGAGAATCACTAATCTGGTTAAAAAACGTATAGTACTTAAAATTAAAAAATTTACGAACCTCTTGAAAATTCAAATATAAATAAACCCAACATGCTGGTAAAAAATTATTTTATTTTTATTTTTAATTTCTGCCCTCACTACCACGCCAAGCCTCGTCACATTGCCGCCAGTCGGTGGTTGGTCAGCTGGTGGTTGTGGTGGGCGTGTGGGGTTTAAACTAAAGGTTTCTCAATAGTTTGTGTTTAACCACCTTGAACGGTAAAGTAAATAGATAGTAAGTTAAAAAAAGACGTTCCTATCCTTACTTCGCCTATGTACGTAGAAGAGAAGAAATCCCACAAGTCTAAAAAAAGTAAAACAACTTTAAAACTTGGTCAATAAAAGCATTTTTTACACTTCTTTTGAAAACTATGAAACGATTAGTAAACGGAATTTAATCCAACAGTACCCCCTACACAGGGTTTACAAAGACCAATGAGAGAAAATAATTTTTGAGTAGAAGACGAGTTAAATCGTAGTTAAGCTTCAATGTCCAATCACGTAACCAAAAAAGTTTTTCAACTAAGATCCCAATAATACATATTTAACCCGAATTTCAAGAAAAAACTATGTGGTACTATCAACTAACATAAGTCATATATGTACCTTGGTTTGTGTGAGTGTGTTAAACAAACCATTCCATGTTTCTTATAGAAGGAGGCCCTACCTTCACATTAGGTAGGTAACTTAAAAATGTCTACTCAATGTAGACTGTCACTTGGGTTTGAAATTATCAAGGTCTATTAAGTACAACCTCAATGTGTGTAAGTGAGTTCATTAAGCCCTTCTCAATGGAACCACCTCAAATAGGATTTGACCTTATTAAGAGTAAGACTCGACAATAAGTCAATGATTGATTAATTCATCAAGTACCTCTCAGTAGGTCCACCTCAAAGAGGCTATGAACTCATCAAGAGTAAAACTTAACCTTAGGTCAACAGTTAGTGAATTCCTCAAGTTCATCTCATTAAGACTACCCACTCAAGTTATGAATTCATCAAGAGTATACACTCAACCTTATTTGCACTAAGATGCGTTATATGGATGGGAAAGTAGTGAACTAAACCATCTCTTGTTCAATCAATGGGTTTTAGCCCTAACCTATAGTCGTCAAGGCTACTCTCCTGGTTAGGACTTCTAGTAAAAGGATTAATTAAATTATTCTTTGATCTCACATACTCTTAGTCTATCATACTAATTCTCAGTAGCTTCCTTACCAAGGCATGTCTAACGTGAATATGTCTTCATTTGCCTCTATAGGCGCTATTTTGAGCAGTGTTCTAAGAAGCGCTAGACACTAGGCGAGCGGTCGACCATATTCGAGCGCCTACGGCTTAGACGGGAGAGTAGGCATTTATTTCCTAGGCAGTTTTACATTTTGTTTTATCAAAATTATATGTTATTAGTGTATACATTTTAAATCTACACAACTTATTCAAAGGAATAGGGAATCACACTTGAAAAATTCCAGACAATTATATATTACTTCTTAGATTTTATAATTAATACAAATGAGGTTAAGCATAATTAATTAAATTTTATTATTTATTTGGTTGTTTCTTTAATTTGTTGTATTAATATGTTTTGTTGAGTTGAGTTTTCATTTTCAAAATAGGGTTATATTTTTTTTTGTTAAACAGTCAATTCTTTTGTCAATTTTAAGGAGTCCAAACCGCATAGGAGGTTGCCTAGGTCTGCCTAGAATCGCCTGGAGGCCGCTTGAACATTTATGGAAGTTGTATTACCTTCTAGCGCCTAGACGCCACCTAGTCCGATTTTTAGAGCCAAGATTATGAGTGACTCTTATTATTTTTTGTGAATCATAATAAAGTGAAACATGAACAAGGTTTCCTTCCCATAATGGCACATTGGTATTTCCTAAGGTATGATATAAAAATCAATATCTAGCGAAGATTAACTCACAATTATACGAGTTGTCACAAGTAATAAAAATGACAAGTTATCGTCTTTACCTATAATAAGAAGTCAAACGCATAATTTTAGACTTAATCTAGATATGTGTTGAGGTAAAAGCCAAAATTAAAAAGATTTTTGTTTGGTTCTTGACATATTAAACTATTAAAACTATAAATTAAAGAACTAGTGATTAAGTACTATGCAAATAAAAGACGAAAAAGTAACTTCAAATATAAGATGACTAGAGGTATAACATAATATTGAAAATTCACCACTCGCATGACATGGGATTATTCTTTTATTTAAGGGTAAATTGTAGATTTTACTTGCTAACTGAGATTCTAAAGTCACCCGGAGTCCCCCTGGGTAAGTACGGGTTTCTATGTAATCCTGGGAATCTCTCCCAAGTGATCCTACAAAATTATCTAACGCCTAAAGTTCCAACCTTATGTGATTATCTAGTTACTTTAGATCTACCGATTCTAAAATTCAACTAGATTTTATAATTCTATTTTCAGAAGTTTAAACTCTCCCTCCTAGGTGAGGTTTATTTCTTAACACAACCTAATATTTTATCAAGATATAGAATTATGTGAATAATTAGAATAATAATCAATAAGGCATCTACAATCAATTTAAATTAACATGTAATCCTAAATTTCATAAAAAAATCCTAAATCATAGTTAGGGTTCATACATGTTCAGTATCAAGCTAAAATATGTATAGTTCATGCTTGGAGAAAGAAAAACACAATTACAGTTGTTCGTAATTGCAATAAAGAAGAAAATATTAAGGTTTACACTAATTGATATGGAAAAATTGATGACATAGATGATGTCCTTCATTCCTTGTTTGCTCTTGACGTTTCTCTCTTAATTTAGCTGGTTAATTTTGTTTTCTTTTTTGGGTAAAAACTTATATTTATAACCTTAAAAATACCTACCACAACTAGTACCACTTAAGTGAGTCAAAATTGAACCAATGGACTTTTTTTTATGTTGGACAACTTAGGTCTTTATATCAAAACACCCATAATTTTTTGAATACAACTCCAATTTGTTAACCGTTTGTTTTTGCATGCTATTTACTCTAATATCTACCTTGATATGCAAGGTCATGATCAAAATTATCACCAATTATTTATAATTAATTTCCAAAGTTAACGTTGACGTTTTTTCAGCAAATTTTGTTGAACATCTTATGAAACTTTTTGACTCCCTTGCAACTTGACTCGATTTTTCCTTGTCTATTTGAATTCTTAGAGTAATATCAGAGTCGCATATCATAGATGTTCCTAGGAGCTACACAATCAAACAAATCATCTCAAATTGCTTTGATAACACACACACACACACACACACACACACACACACACATATATATATATATATATATATATATATATATATATATATATATATATAAGATTAGCTAAAGACCTTAATAAATCAAAATAAAGGGATAAATCCCACATTAATGCTAAAAAACCCTTACAAATATGTGTCATGAGTATCTAAATGAATCACAAAAGGTGAGACATCACGTTTTAGGAAATGTGATGTGTCCATATGTGTTATATATTAATCTATACTTGAGACATCATTTAGGGGCATTTAGTACTTAATTTTGGGATTTTCCCCAGTTATTCATATTTTACACTTTCTTGTCTAGTTTTAGGTGTTCAGTTATTTTGTGAGTTTTTGCGCGTAATTTGTGTGTTATTTGTGTGGCACTTAGGTATATTGAATCTATTACACCTATGGAAATTGATGTGAAGTGGAAAAGTAATGGAAACCTCTTAGTCAAAGTCAAAAAGGAAAAGTTTGGATATATATGGAAAGTAAGATATCTTCCATGTTGGAAAAACATTCACTAATTAAACGGATTAAGAAAATTGGTCACGAATTTGGAGGAGCCCTTTAACCAACTGATAGATCTTTTTATCGCGGTCGTTGTGACTGGTCGTACACTAAAATCCGATAAATAACGAAGGAGATATGACCAAATCAAAATCTACAAAGGATTATCTTGTCCTACAATTTAGGAATACGAATTTTAGTAAGGCTATGACTCCTTAAATTGGAGACGGTGTCTCCTTGTGTGTTCTAAATTAACACACCTAAAAAGGCGAGACACGTACCGCAAGTGTACGGGTCGTCCAAGTAATATCCGGTAAACGGTATTTCGATCTCAGGGACGGATTGGATATGACTAAGGTGTTATGCAATAAATGGAAATAGTTGTTTGAATGACAATAAAAAGTAAATGGAATAAATATTTTTTTTGTTTGTTTAAGGACTAAAGTGCAAATAAAGTAAAATATTAAACTAACATAATGCAAATAATGAGACGCAAGAAAATAAAATATGAATGGACGTAAGAATGAGAAATAGTACTTGAGTTTCGCAAGGGTTTCACCGAAATAAACTTAATCAATGCTTCTTTTAAGGGTTGAATTGGTAATTAGTAATAGTCTGGAGTCTAGATTCTCCTAACCCCTGTCAGGGTGGACTTAGAAGCTATTTTAGGGTGTTACAAACTCCGTCAAGGAGATTATAATCCACCTTTGAATGTCAAGTTCTCTACCCAATTGGCCATAAGGTTAACTAAGCCCGTTAGGATCAATAATTTCTACCTTACGTTTATTACCTATGTCTGTAATTAAACCACCCGTCAAGGCGATCACTTCCCCACCAAAGTGAATAGATTAATTACTAAATCCTATGTCTAATTGATCATATTAAAAATAGTAAAATAGTCTTACGATAATAATTAATACTCAATTACCCAATTCAAATTAAATTATAAAAATCCCAAATCAGAAAACATTAATCAAATTAATTAGGGTTCAACCCATGTAGCGATCCTCAAGCACTTAAAAGGTTTAGCTCATAATTGAAATTAAAACTAAGAAAATAAAATTAAAGAACATCATGTTTAACAGAAAGAAAATTGAATAAAACCTAATTAAGAGGTTGGTGTTTGGCTGCGATTTGGAGAAGATGACTTTCTCCAGCTCTTAGCTTTCTTCCTTCCTTGCTTCTGACTTGTGGAGATTGAGTGCTCTGATGTAATTCTATGAAGTGTGTGTAAAAAGGAGACTAAAGAGTCTATTTATACTATTAAAAACGGATTAGGGCTTAGGTTAAGAGGATTAGGTCAAATTATAAAAAGCCTAAGCCCATCTTCTTATTTAATTCCCGTAACTGGTGTGCAATCTTTAGTAAAATGGATGTAACTTTTAAATCTCAACTCCAAATGGGCTGATTCAACTTAGAGAATCCTCCTAACTCAATAGTTTATCAAACCATGTTTCAAGGTCCAAGGCTAATTCCGCTCCTAAGTAGCTCAAAAATAGCAATCTTTAACAGCCTTTCAGATCTGCAACTTCTTTAATTAAGTTCTTGGAAATTCTTTTCTTTCCTTCAGCTCCTCCACTCGATCTAAGACTTTAATTCTCACTTCTCTTCCTTGTAGTGGTTTCTTCATGAATTCATAAACCTACTAACTTTGCACTAAAACAAACAAATATAGCACAAAAGCTCTAAAAATGCAAATAGTCTAATTCCAAGGGGAGAAAGTGCAATATGACGATATAAGCATAAAAGTCTATCAGATAAGTCAAATATTCACCTAAAATGATGTCTCCTAAGAGCTAATATTTAGAACAAATAGGGAGACATTAGGAGACTACTCCATATTTCGACCAAAGGACGATATATATATATATATATATATATATATATATATATATATATATATATATATATCCATACTTACCTTAGAGAATTTATCCTTGCTCAGTCCTTAATCAATATTACACCAAGAAATCATCAGGAGCAGGAAGACAAGAGTACAAAACGGAGTTGGTAGCTATTCATTTCATTCCAACCCTTCACCTTTGTACTTTATTTTCTTTCTTTCTCCTGTATGAACTAATTTTGTTTAGCTTGAGATTAGAATAAGGGTATGAACCCTAGACTTGTTTTATATCTATTTTTATTTGAGGTGTCCTTTTACATTTAATTGAAATTAGTAGTGATAACTCTGTTTTTATGTACTTCGATTTATTGTCTGTAGTTCTTGCGGTGCGGAACGTATAGGATTGCCATAGTATTTGGATGGTCACCCTGAAGGGATGTCTAATTATTGAAACACCACATAAACGTCTAGTGTGCGATAGTGATCCTGACAGGCTTGCCTAACTAAATAGTCACTAGGGTTTGAGATTAACCACCGATAATTGCGCCGGGTCCCCTTACCCAAGTCCCTTGGTAATTTGTTAGGTCACCTCCTAAGTCCACCCATAAGGGGGTTAGGAGGAACATGGAATCCTGGCTATTGGGTATCACACAATTCTCCTTTAGATAATAATTATATAACAAGGCTAGTGAGGATTATTTGCTATATCTCGAGCTAAAGTCTCATACTATCTCTCTTCTCTTATTTATTTTTCTGTCTTTTTAGTTTATTTAGTTAATTATTAGAGTCATATAACCAAACAAATATTTCAGAGTCTTTTAGCGTATCATTCTTCTAACTTTATTTATTTGCACTTTATATTTGCATTTGTCCTAGCTAACTTTCATAGTCCCTGCGAACGAATACTTTTTATCAACTAAACTTGCATACGATCATACTTGCAGTGAGTAACGTAGTGGGCTAGGGTGTTTAGTTCCTTTAACATTTATATATTTATTTTATCAAACCCTAACCACCACCAAGTTTTTGGCGCCGCTGCCGAGGACTACATCGTTAGTCCTAATGTTTTTCATTTAGTGTTCTAATTTTAGTTAGTTCTATTTTATGCTTTTTTTTAGTTTTATTTATTTCACGTTATTCAGATGGAAAGTCCAAGAAATCTAGAGCTTCCCATCTCATTCTGAGTGCAACCTAGAGGAATCCGCACTCCAGAAATCCAAGCCACTAAATTCAGGCCTTACCCAGGCATGATAGGACAATTTTTGAGTTATGGCCGATTTAGTGGTGCTGCATAACAGAATCGTGTTCATTATATTCAGAAATTCATACAAATCTGTGATGCCTACATCATCAAAGGTGTCACAAAGGAACATATGTACTATGTTATATTCCAACTCTTTTTGACCAGAAGTGCAAGCGATTGATATGACAACCAACACCTCGAATCAATCCCAGATTGGGATAAACTTGATGTTTGCCTATTTGTGATGAATTAATCTAGGTTGGAGCAATGTTCTAAAAGGTGCTAGGCGCTAGGTGGGCGGTCGACCACCTTCGAGCGCCCAGGGTACTAGGCGGGGGCCTAGGCGGAGCCTAGGCGTTTTCATGCTAGGCAGTTTTGATATTTATTTAAATATTTTTGTATTAATAAATAGATTTTTAATTTTTTTTAGCTTCAGACCGCCTAGGCGCCGCCTAGACCCGCTTAGTACCTTCTAGGACCGCCTGGAGGCCGCCTGGGCCATTTCTAGAAGTTCAACTACCTTCTACCGCCTAGGCGCCTCCTAGGCTGATTTTTAGAACACTGGGTTGGAGACATCATTTTAGGTGTTTATGGGTAATTAATAATCGATTTTTATTTATATTTTAGTATTTTCCTATTTCTTATCTTGATTTGGGGAATTTTTATTTATAAAGCATATTTGGTTTAGTTTGTTTGTTAATGTGAAGGTTTAAAGATATATGGAAATTAATTAGATGCCAAATCAATTTTAAAGAGATAAGGAAAGAAGATATGGATGGAAATTGGAGATAAAAGGAAGTAGAGATAAAATAGGAAAGGAAAAGTTGCCAAGTAAATCTGAATTTCAGCAGCAACGTCCACTAAAATGATCATGACTCAAAATCGGCCGGGAATTTGGAGGAGCTATCAAAAGGAAAATTGTAGATATTTTCGAAGCGGTCGTTTTGATATAAAGTAGGCAAAAATATAAGCAATATTGAAGAAGTTACGGCTAAAACAAGAAAGCAGCAGTTTTTCCCTTCTCATATATTTTAGAAAACGAAATTGATTTGGAAAAGAAGTCCAATTGCTTGCCTTCTACTCCAAGAAATCCGAAATAGGTCTTCCTAAAAACCTATAACTACACCCTTTAACTATTGTAAAAATGTCTTTGCTCGGTTCTAAATCTTAGTCCAATCCTTAGTCATTCAAGAGAAGCAAGTTGACAGTAAGTATCTTTATTTTAGTCTTATTCTTTCTAGTATGAACTAATTTCCCCATAACTTGGGTTTTGCATATGTATAATCTTTGAATTCTATTTTCTTCTATCTAAGTTTGTTTGGGATAACTATTTTAAATTGATTATAGTTTCTTAACCATATATTTCTTAATTCTCATCAAATTAGGGTTGTGCTAATAGTAGTTAGATGGTCACCCGGAAGGGGTGTCTAATTATTGAAACACCACATAAGCGTCCAGTGTGCGGTAGTGATCCGGAAGGGATTGCCCAGCTTGATAGTCATTAGGGTTTGTTATTTCACCACCGATAATTGCGCAGGCCAGTCTCATCTTAGAACCTAGTGGCGTAGGAGAACCTTAGTTAAGTGCCCTGGTAATTGTTAGATCACCTCTTAATTCCACCCGGAAGGGGGTTAGGAGGAATTTAGAATCCTGACTACTTATATAAGAGTTATAATCACCCTTATTAATAAGTAGAAGAAATAGAAGGATTAGTGCATACTCGCAAAATTTGAGCTATATTTTCTCATCGCATTCTCATGTATTTTATTTATTTGTCTTTAATTTATTTAGTTAATCGTGAATCTCCTCAATCATATTTATTTACTTTTCTTGTCTTTAACTATTATCTGCTAAGCTATTTTTATTTCCCCAATCGTATAACACACTAAGTCTCTGAGGAACGAATCTTAGTTAGTTACTAGTAGAACTTGCATACGGTCGCTGATACTTGCAGTGGGGAACGTATTTGGTCTAGGGTATTAGTGCATTGTTAATCCATCTTTTATTATCACATTATTATCACACCTTAGGCGACACCAAGTTTTTGGCCCCGCTGCCGGGGACTTGTCTCGTTAGCGTGTGGGTTATTTATTTTTTGTAGTAGTAATTTTTAGTTATTTTATTTTTCCAGTTTTACGCTTTTGGTATGCTTTAGTCTCTTTCAGGTTTACAGTGTATGCTTGTGGAGCCCGAGAGGTGCTTCATAGCTTATAACAGACACTTTGAGAGAAGAAAGAGAACAGAGAAAATAGATGGATTTACGAGTGGGAGAAGATCCTCCACTAGGGGATAATGCTAATATTAATGACGATTAACGTCAACCACCAGCCCCTTGTGATCTGCCAATAGGTCCTTAACTACCACCAGGAGGAGGTAACAGAAACATTAACAGACAAGAACAAGATCTCCCAGGGTTGGGAGCACCTTTTCAAGTTCAACCTTTAGGTTATCGTCATTCGGAGATCCAAAACATAAAGTTCAGGCCCGATCCGGGTATGCTCAGTCAATTTGAAAACTTTGGACTCCATAGTGGTGCAGCAATTCAAGATCCGGTAAGAGCGATCAGAAGTTCATGCAGATTTGTGATGCCTACATTACTTAAGGAATTACACGCGAGCAACTGTATTGTCACATGTTTTCGTTCTTTTTGACCGACAAAGCTGGTGATTGGCTAGATAGACAACCACCAGGTAAACTTATTACTTGGACAGAACTTCAAGTCGCATTCTTTAACCATTTTTATCCAAGGAGTATGAGATTAAAAGATCAGACGGAGCTTGCTAAGTCTTTCCAAGAGAACGGAGAAGAAGTAGGAGACACATGGACAAGATTTCAACATAAGTTAGCTAGATGTCTGCTTCATGGTTATTGGTGGTCCTTTGTGTGTTCTAAAATAAATGCAAATGTAATCGAACCACAACCGCAAGTGTACGGTTGTCCCAAGTAGTAATAAGTGATTCTAGGATCGTTCGCAGGGACGGTTTGGTCAACTACAATGCTTATAGATTAATGAATGATTGCACTTATGAAAGCGAATAAAAGTTGAATGATTGATTGGTTGTTTCTATTAATTCTAAGTAATAAAAGACTAAATGGAAAATGCAATTAAAAGCTAAGACGTAAGTAAATAAATGTGAAACGCAAGTATGAGAAGATAGCACTTGAGAACGCAAGGGGTCTTCCTAATCCTATTTCGTAACCTATGTTGTTTAAGGGTTAAATTGGTCAATTGCAATGGTCGGGATTCTAAATTCCTTATACCCCCGTCAGGGTGGACTATAAGGCTATCCTAGAGTGTCACTAGTCCCGTCAGGGTAAATATGATCCACTTTTAGATGTTTCAGTTAATTACCTCATTGGCCCTAGAATTAGCTAAGTTCGTCAGAATCATTAGCTTTTATTCTAGATTGAATAAATATTTCCGTACCTAAACCCTCCGCCAGGATGATCCAATCGCCACTAATTGGAATAGCCTAGACACTAACACCTGTTCTTAGTTCATGACTCTAAAAACAGTAAATATTCTCAATTTATCGAAAAGAGTAAAAGACACAATCTAATTTAATTTAACAGAAACCCAAATTCAACATATGAAATTCAATAAGATTGGGATTCACCCATAAAGCATTCTCAAGCACTAAAATGTGTTTAGCTCATACTAATTAAAAAGACAACTAAATTAAATAAAAAGGAATTCATATTGTCTTACAAAATTAAAGATAAAAGAAACCTAATTTCCGGAAATGGAATGGCTGAGAACGGAGATATAGACCCTCTCCAGCTCTTGACAGCTTCTTCTTTCTTCCTTTTGTTGCTTCTCTCTGATGCTTTAATTTGTAAAAAGTGAATTGTTGTGAAAATAGAAGTCAAAGGCTCCTTTTATAAGTGGAAAAACGGATTAGGGCTTGGACCTAAGAATAAAACACTAATTAAATGTCCAAGCCCAATTTCTAAGCCCAAAATCCCGTGACTGCTGATACACCTTCACTAAAACGGCTTTTCCCTCTTCGTTATGACTCCGATTGACTTGATTCCAGTTGCTAAAGTTCCGTAACTCGATAAGGAATGTTTTCTCTTCAAAGGTCAGCGGCTAAATCATCTCTTAAACGCCTCGAAATCAGCAATATTTGGCCTGGAAAACAGATTTACAGCTCTAAAAATATTTTCTTTCGGGATTTATCTTCAAGTCTTGACTCCCTATCACGATCTTTGACTCTCTTCTCGGATTCCATTCCTAGCTAATATTCAAAACCTACAAACTTTCCACTAAAATACACAAGATTACGCGCAAAAGTTTAATAAATTAAAAATACTAGAAATAAAATCGGAATTCCGGATTATTGCATTTTTAACTCAAAAGTCTATCAAATTAATCAAATAAACATCGAAAATGATGTCTCCCAAGGGTCGAAAATAAGAACAATTAGGGAGACATCAGTTATCAATGTATTAATGCTGAGAGTAGATTGAGGGTAGATAATCTTGGAAGAGGAAAATTTGTGTCCATGGATTCTATAGAGGCCGCTGAAGGTATGGAACACATTATAGAAACAGAGTTGGCCACTTTCACGAGCTCCTATTACAAATACCAGAGGTACGCTTCGGTTAGATGCAGATACTACTAATTCAGCTCAATTAACAACTTTTGAAAATCAAGTTAAAGAGATTAAACTTGTAATGCAAAGACAACAGAATTTAGCAGCAACAAATGTAGTGCAAGAAGCACAGGGTTGTCCATAGTGTGAGGTACCGAATCATACATGGGAAGAGTGAGAAGGAAATCCAGCATCTGTTTATTTCATATCCAACCGAGGAAATTACCAGTTCAGTTATAAAAATCATCCGGGTATGCAGTATTCAAATCCACAGGGGGCCGCTAATCTAGGTAACTATCAATCTCATTCCTAGAATAACTCTTACCAACCAAGAGGTCAAGTTCCGTATCAGGTAAATCAGAATTATAACCGACCTGATCCTCCACAAAAACTTGTCAATGACGCTTATACCGGTACTTTAGCTCAGAAGGCTTTACCACAACATCCTTAAGAGGGAGTTGTGGGTGATAAGCAATTAAATAATTTCATGGATCTTATGACAAGTAATATGCATACACAGAACGAGAAGTTGAGAGAACAAGAAGCTTCAATTAAGATTTTAGGTACGCAAGTCGAGCAAATGGGTAATATTTTAACGAATATTGTGAAAGCAAAAGAGTTGAAAGCTATTGAAGGAGGTGATGACAATGTTGGGTTCAAAGCTTTTAAGGCAATTTTCCATGAATTAGAAGAGAAAAAGAAAGTACCGCATGTTGCAAAAATTGTCGTGGAAGTTACAGATTATGAAGAAGAATCAACCAAGTCTAGCCCCGAAGACTTTAACTTCTATGAAGATTCAGATTCATCCGAGAGATCCGAGCTTATAGACCTTCTGAGAGATATGTAGGAAGAAATTAGATCGGTTATTGATCTACAAGCTACCCTAGCTAAAGAAAAAGAGGAAGAAGCCTCGAAAGAGTAGAAAGAAGAAATTGCACCTGCTGTGAAAGAAGAGAAGGAAGAAGAAAATGTGGAATCACCACCGGTTGTTCCAACAATGTCACCAACTATTCCTGATACAAATCTAAAGGTAGACATTTAACTTAAGACATTTGTAGAGGCGTATAGTCCAGAAAATATCAATGCCCATATGCTTGCTATTGCAAAGAAAGGGCTTACACCGCAACAGGTTTTCACGCAAGTTATTCCAGAGAAAGAAGCGAGTGTAGTATCCAGAAAAGAGACTGTGGCTCATGCTGAGATAGTCCCAAGAAGAGTTGAGAAGAAAGAGTTACCATTAAAGCTCAAATATCCAGGAAGCTTTAATCTTCATATTCACATCAATGGTATGATCAAGATGAAAGATATGTGTGATGTGGGTTCGAGTGTGAATCTTATGCCGAAGTCCATGTTCGATAGGCTTGGGCTGAAGAAAACAGAGAAAGCTCTCGTGAAGTTACAATTTGTGGATAGCTCAGTTTCAAAGACATGGGGAACAATGGAGGACGCTCATGTCCTAACAGGTAATATCACCATCCCTACTGACTTTGTTATTCTTGATTATGATGCAGATAAGAAGGTTCCAATTATACTTGGAAGACCTTTCTTGGCCACAAGTCAAAGCCTCATCAACTTCCAGGAGGAAACAGTTACCTTTCATGCTAAAAATGTATCTGAGACATTCCATGTCTAGGGTAAGAAACCAAGGAAGTCAAATCCCACAGTTCCTATCATCCACAGCCTTTCACATCATCGTGTCCCAGAAGAGATCCAAGTAAAACCTGTTAATACTACACCAAATATTGAGTTTAGGGTCGACAATGAAGTTGTATGGAAAGCCCACAAACCCGAGAATAGGCCACGAAGTCACAAAGAGTTGTGGATGAGACCATTCATGGTCATTGAAGTTGTTTCAGCTAAGGTGATAGAGATTAGGCCCAAGAGGGGCATTAAAATAAGGTTAGTAGATGTTCATAGCCTTGCTAGTTGCTGGGGAGTCTATATTCGCAAATTTTGATAGAGGTAACGCGTCTAACTTTAAAAGACGTTAAATAAAAGTGTTGTACGGGAGACAACCCACAAATTTTTTATGTTTTCATGTCTTTAATTTTTGTTTAACTTAGTTGTTTTTAGTATATATTGCAGTATTTAGAAAGGTATTAGTGTTTTTGATGTTCAGGTACTTAAGAAATCGAGTTAGGAAAAGAAATACAAAAATTTGGCGAAAACCAGACCATCCTTGCGGTACACCGCAGGAGAGGTCTGGTGCACCGCATAACAAAAACCGTGGAGACGGTTCATAAATTGGGTTCATTGACGAGATAGAGGAAGAAAAAACGTGTCGCAATTCATGACCACGATCCGGTCACGTGATAGGTCTGGTGCACCGCACCAACCTTCGCGTACACCGCATCTTAGAAAACTGTGACAACGGTTTTTAAATCAAGTACATTGCCGAGACCACCTAGTCAAAACCGTGTGGACAACTCGCGACCACGGTTTGGTAGCCCTCAAGTCCGGTACACCGCGCCTCATGTCCGGTGCACCGCAGCCCGCCGCCAGATCCAAATCCAAAAGGTTATAAATTGGTTTTGAAGAGAAGGTTAGTTTTTACATGAATTTCTTTATCCTTAAGCCTCTTTTTCTTCCTCAACCCTCTCCTAACTCCATTAAAGCTTCATTAAACCTTCACCAAACATCAAAACACTACCCAATCACCTTAATTTTACATCCACTACTTTCCCCACATCATTATAGAAAAGATTCAACCACCCATATCATAGCAAAACACCTAAAATCCAAGAATCAAAAGCCAAATTTCCAAATTTCACCAAACAAGTTCTTAGATCAATACCAATCAAGCAAGAATTCATCCTACCCACATAGAGATTCATCATCATTATACCATTCCTAACCCAAATAAAGCTTGTTCCACCAATAATCAAGAGTTACAAATTTCAAGAGTGTTCAAAAGCTTTGAGTTGGAGATGAAGAAGACTCAAAGTAAGGTATTGGGTTCTATTAAGAAGAAATCAATTGAGAAAAGTTCAATTTCCAATTTAAAGGGTAAAACAGTTCAAGAGAATAGAGGAAAATTAGATGTGGTAAATTGAAAGAGCAAAAATATTTCAACTTTCATAAGGAAGACACCACAACCTCTACAAATCGAGAATCTGATGCCCAAGATTAATGAAGATGCAAAGGCCTTGATAGCTTCTGCGAAGAAACAGGTACATGAACTACCTTTTGCTTATGAGAGAGTATTTGAAAGAGAAGTTGTAGAAGGTGAGTAGAAGAGATTCTTAGAGATGGGAGATAGATTGGGTTGGTCTACATTCATGTTGTGAAGATCGAATTTACATTTAGAGTTAGTTTCTGATATCTATTAAGGCCTCTTTAGCCGAGATAGTAATGGTTGTGTTCCAGTTAGAGGCAAGTTAGTTCTTTTTACAGTTGAAGAGTTTCGAAACCACTTCAGTTCAAGAAATTGGTCGGACCATGTAATTATAGAGAAACGGTGGAAAATATCAAGTCTTTTGCTTGGAATCGACTTTTTGAGAATGATTTAGATAAGGAAAAAGTGCAATCACATAAGGGAGAGTTGAAGGCACCTTGGCCTTACAAATATCTTCAAGTGGATACAAGATTTTGGCACAATTTTCTTGCACCTAATGCCTTTGGAAACATGAGAACTTCAGATGTAACTAAGAGGAACACAATCTTTTTGAATTGTAATTTAAGGGGGGAAGAAGTAGATGTGGCACAATTGATCGTTGAGGAGGTGATGCGATTTTCAGTCTCTCCTACTTTTTTATTTAATTTGAAATATCCTACTATGATCACGTGTCTTGTTCCGAAAGAGAATGTGATTCCAGGTGAAGAAGAGAAACTGGTGTATAAGATGATGAATAATATTGACAACACTTGGATCAAGACAATTTTGAAAGGAGCAGGAATTACGAAACTCACAAAAGACGAAGAGGATCGTATTTGGCGAGAAAATGTAGAGGAGCGATTAAATAAAGTTGAAACAACTCAAAATTTCTTAGCCGAAGATGTGGCACAAATCAAAGCTAATTAGGTGCACATTATGACACCCTGGAGCAACTAAAGAAAGATCCAGTAAATCCTATCTTGGATGTCGATAATGCGAGACAATATCCTCGAGAGTATGTTCTTTTAGAGTCTTTTTCAAGTTTTTGGACACGCCTCATTTTTGAGTTGGGGGTGTGGGAATTCGTTGTCTCTCATTTCCATTTTTATGTGATTTTTCTATTTTAGGTAGAAATTAAAAATTTTGATACATGGGATTTAGATGTATAGTGTGTTTAATAGCTTGAATCCATAAGCTCAGTAAGTTGATGATATAAAGTAGTATGTTTATGAGCTATTTTATTTTGTATGCTTTGAGTATTTACAGAAAACACACATTAATAGTAAAGAAAAGATTAGTTAGCAATGTGAAAGAAAGTATGTTCGATCTCAGGGAGCCTTGAGTAGTGTGTAGGATGTGAGATCCAAGCTAGTTGATAAACCCATTTGATGAACGTGTTAAAGGTAAGAGAATGACAAAATTGCATTGTTTAGAAAGTGATTAAGGTGATTCTTTGATAAGCTCCTTCTTGCCTTTTAGCTTGTTGTCCATTATTATATTTTATATCCTTCTCAGTCCCTTCTAGCCTTTCTAAAGTCTTTTTATTAGCCATGTTATAAGCCATATCACTTTAGATTATAAGACTTTCCCATATGACCCGCACTCGAATCGCGATGCGTAGACAATTGTTTTAGAGCTTGAGTTTGGGGTGGTGGGTCCACCATTATGGTAACTATTATTGGCTTGGGATTTTTGAGCTTATTAATTGTGCTCTGTTCTAAATTTTTGAAAATTCACATGTTTATTTTATTGTAACCCTTTGCCGGGGTAAGAGAAAAAGAAGTTATGAAAAGAAAAAATAATATATATGAGGAAAAAATAGCATGACATTTCACATCAAAAAGAGAGTCATAACTACTTTACAAAAGAAAAAAATGATATCAAAAGAATATATATATTTGGACCGGCAAAGTGGATTTTTTTTGTGAACATCTTATGCTTTATTGGGTTATTGGGGATGCTACTTTATGCATCAAGAAAATCATTGGGTTGAGTGAGAACATTTTAAGAGAGTAACTCAAGCTCTAGGGCAAATCGTTGATGGCTAGTGAGGAGAGAGCCAAAATCTCACTCTAAATTATCCAAATATACTATCATACCGTCCCTAAGCCAACATCACAACCTTAAAGACCTTATGATTCTTTACTATGTAATCTAGAAGTGATTGAATCTTTAGAGAGTATTTAAGTGGATCTTTAAATACAAGTGAATTTCGATGAACAATCTATTATCTCCTTGGTAAACTGAGTAAAGAACCTCTCCTTCTTACATTGCGAAGCTAATCTAGTCTCGAATTCAAGCCGTGTTGATCGTAGATATGATGAGTGTACATGTAATATAGTTTGTAAATATTATTAAATGAAAATTTATGAGTAGTTGTTTTGAGTCTATTCTATATATTCTGCTATCTTCTTTCCCACTGTGCTTAATTGACTTAGGTGTGTATTTAGAGAATTTCCTTTGTTCTTGTCTTTATTATATCGGGACGATACAACTTTTAATTTGGGTTCTTGATGTATCCCTATTTGTGATGAATTAATATAGGTTGGAGACATCATTTTAGGTGTTTATGGGTAATTAATAATCTATTTTATTTATACTTTAGTATTTTCCTATTTCTTGTCTTGTCTTGATTTGAGGAATTATTATTTTTAGAGCATATTTGGTTTAATTTGTTTGGTAATGTGAAACATTAAAGATATATGGAAATTAATTAGATTCCAAATCAATTCTAAAGAGATAAGGAAAGAAGATATGGATGGAAATTGGAGATAAAAGGAAGTAGAGATAAAATAGGAAATAAAAGATGTCAAGTAATCTGAATTTCAGCAGCCACTTCCACTAAAACGATTATAACTTAAAATAGGATGGGAATTTGTGAGGTTCTATCAAAAGGAAAAGTATATAACTTTTCGATGCAGTCGTTTCGATATAACGTAGGTGAAAATAGGAGCAATATTGAAGAAATTACAGCAAAAACAAGACAACAACAGTTTTTTCCCTTCTCCTATATTTTAGGAAACAAATTTGATTTGGAAAAGAAGTCCAATTTCTTGCCTCTACTCCAAGAAATCAGAACTAGGTCTTCCTAAACACCTACAAATATACCCTTTAACTATTGTAAACATGTACTTGCTCAGTTCTAAACCTTAGTCCAATCCTTAGTCATTCAAGACAAGCAAGTTGACAGTATGTATCTTTATTTTAGTCTTATTCTTTCTAGTATGAACTAATTTTCCCATAGCTTGGGTTTTGCATATGTATAATCTTTGAATTATATTATCAACTATCTAAGTTTGTTTGGGAGAACTATTTTAAATTGATTATAACTTCTTAACCATATATTTGTTTTATGTGTTTTGATTTATTGTTTGTCTTAATTCTGATCAAATTAGAAATGTGCTAATAGTAGTTAGATGGTCACCCGGAAGGGGTGTCTAATTATTGAAACACCACATAAGCGTCTAGGTTGAGGTAGTGATCCGGAAGGGCTTGCCTAGCTAGATAGTCATTATGGTTTGTTATTTCACCACTGATCATTGCGCATACCGGTTTCATCTAAGAATCTAGTGGCATAGGAGCACCTTAGTCAAGTCCCATGGTAATTGTTAGGTCGCCTCTTAAGTCCACCCGGAAGGGGGTTAGGAGGAATTTAGAATCCTGACTACTTATCTAAGAGCTATAATCACCCTTATTAATTAGTAGAAGTAATAGAAGGATTATTGCATACTCGCAAAACCTAAGCTATATTTTCTCATCTCATTCTCTCGTATTTTATTTATTTAGTTAATCGTCAATCTCCTCAATCATATTTATTTACTTTTCTTGTCTTTAACTATTATATACTACGCTAGTTTTATTTATCCATTCGTATAACGCACTAAGTCTCTGAGGAACGAATCTTACTTACTAGTAAATCTTGCATACGATCTGTGATACTTGCAGTGAGTAACGTGTTTAGTCTAGGGTATTAGTGCATCGTTTATCCATTTTTATTATCATATTTTTATCACACCATAGGCGACACCAAAACTCCAAGCAAATTTCCTAGATCAATTATATCTGATAAGTAGGCGCTTAAAGTACATTTTGGAGTTAGAGAAATTTATGCAAGAAGAGACGGAAAGTGTTGGTGAAGCATGGTTACGTTCTAACGAAAAGAAATCGAGGTGTCCATTCCACGTCTCTTCTCCCAATTACCAATTGACCATGTTCTATGCAGGACTCAACAACGAGTCCAAGGCAAAGGTAAATAACTTAGGAGAAGGAAGTTTTGTGTTATTAGATCCAGAAGATGCTCGTATCCATGGAAAGAGTTATTGAAACAAAAAGAAGTTGGCCATTAGAAACAGAAGAAGAAACAGAAGAAGAATAAGAAGATTCCTTCAATGCAACAAGGATCGAAAATTTAAGTCGACAACTTGAAGAATTACAATCACGTTTAGAGAACGGTTTCCTAGCCCTGGTGAGCTAGATAGACAAAATACCTCCATTACCTGCTTGTGGAGAAAGTATACATTCGTGAAAGATTTTTATTAACAATTCAGCCTTGATTTCCTTCGTATCTCATCAAAGAGTCCATTACTTGAATGGCCCTTATCATACTCCAGGAAATCACACTAATTACTCATCCCCACAGAATCAGAGTTGGGTAAAAAATCAAGGTAACTATTATCAAACTTGACCTCAAAATTATTATCATCAAGCTCAACCACAACCAATCTATTAGAAAATGCCAAATTATAGAGGCCAAGCTCCACTGTACAATCCATATTCAACGCAACAAGCCACATATGATCAACCTTCACCACAAACTTCAGTTAACAGTTTGGAATAATGTCTGGATGAATTCATGGATAGTATGAAGGGAAGCATGAAGGTGAGACATCAGAGATTTAAGAACAAGAGAATGTTATAAAGCATTAACAATTCAGCCTCGATATCCTTCGTATCTTATCAAAGAGTCCATTATTCGAATGTCCCTTATCATACTCCAGGAAATCACACTAATTATTACTCCCCACAGAATCAGAGTTGGGTCGAAAATCAAGGTAACTATTATCAAACTCGACCTCAAAATTATTATCATCAAGCTCAACCATAAACAATCTATCAGCAAATGCAAAATTATAGAGGTCAAGCTTCACTGTACGATCCTTACTCAACGCAACAAGCCATATATGATCAACCTTCACCGCAACCTTCAGTTAACAGTTTGGAACAAAGTCTAAATAAATACATGGATAGTATGAAGGAAAGCATGAAGGTGAGTCAACAGTGATTTAAGAACAAGAGAAGGTTATAAAGCAACTCGAGTATCAGCTATCACAAATTGTAAGTGCAAAACAAACCATGTTAAAAAGGAAACTTCCAAGCGACACTATAAATTCTCAAGATGATGCTTGTCATGCGATTGGATTGAGAAGTGGAAAACAATTACCTCTGCCTAGAGTGGAAGAAACAGAACAACAAAAAGAACCAACCCTTATTCCTGAATAGGTGGTTGAATAAATAGTTGAAAGTAAAATTGAAGAGGTAATTGAACCAAAGAGTGTCCCCATATGTAAAAGACACCAGAAAAGAAGAAAAATTAGTGGTAAAACACACGTCCTCCACCACCATTCACACCACGTGTCAAAAATAAGAAAAATGAAAAAAGAATTCAAGAATTTCCTTGACATGGTGAGCAAATTAGATATCAACATACTGTTTGTAGATACTCTCAAGAGAATTTCAAAGTATATTAAGTTCATGAAGGACATTTTTTCTAACAAACGAAGTTTAGAGACTGGGGAGATGATTGGATTTCCATACGAGTGTAGTGCTATATGTCAAAGCACGTTGCTACCAAACTTACAAGATCCCAGAAGTTTCACAATCCCCATTTCCATTGGAGAAGGATGGACCAGGAAAGCTTTATGTGATCTAGGTGCGAGTATCAATCTCATGCCAAAGTCCCTATTCGAGAAGCTCAACATAGGAGAGGTAGTACCTACTTCGGTGGTACTACATATGACGGATCGATCCCTCTCTCAACCAGTAGGTAAAATTGAAAATGTTTTAGTTAAAGCTGGTAGTTTTATATTTCCTTGTGATTTTATTATTCTTGACTATGATGTGAATTAGATTGTCCTATCATCTTGGGTATAATATTCTTAGCCACGGGGCGTACACTAATAGATGTTGAGAATGGTGAATTGATCATGAGGGTCCAAGACGAACAGGTTAGATTCAATGTGTTTAAATCTATGAAGTATCTAGATATGAAAGATGAATGTTTTAAAATAGATGTCATGAGCAAAATTACGCAAGAGGTTTTTAATGAGTAAAGCTTTGATGACACCTTAACAGCAGCCTTGTCACTTGAATCACCAGATGTATATGACGAGTTAGCCGAAAAAATGGCTGCTCTTGATTCAGATGACGGGAGACCAATAACGAGACTTCACGAACAAATCTAAGAGGTGGGAGACATTGAACCAATGAAGAAACCATCTATAATATGTCCTCCTGTCCTCGAGGAAAAACCACTACCTGTTCATTTGCGGTATGCGTACCTATGTATGAACAAAACTTTGCATGTTGTTATTTTTGCTGACCTTTCAGGTCCTCAAGAAGATAAGTTACTACGCGTGTTTCGAGCCAACAAAGAGGCAATTGGATGGACTATAGCCGATTGATGTCTCCCTTTTTGTGAAATATAAATACCCTCAGGAGACATCATTTTAGGTTGAAATTAGACTATTAGATAGACTTTTGAGCTTAATTTGTCATATTGCACTTTCTTCCATCGGAATTATGATATTTGCGTTTTTAGAGCTTTTGTGCGTTAATTCGTGTGTTTTAGTATGAAGTTCTAGGTACATAGATGCTATGAAGCACCAAGATGAGGAAGATAAGTGGAGTTTAAAGTCTTAGATCAAAGGAGGAGTCAAAATAGCTAAAAGGTACCACTCAAAGAGATTAAGGGGGCATAAGCATTTGGAAAGTTGTCACTTCCAACTTATTTCGAGCCAAAATGGTGCTGATCCAGGCCTGGCAGTTCAATGAAAAAAGGTGATCCTCTGAGTTAGCTTGAATTGAGGACTGGAATCAGGTGATTTGGACTTAAGACACAAAAGTTACGCCTGTTTTACTAGAGTGTGTACAACAGATGCGGGAATTATAGGTTGGACTTGGGCCTTAATTACTTAATTAAGCCCAATATTAGACCTAATCCATTTTTACTCTCCATATAAGCCCATTTAAATTATTCAGCACCTTTCACATACGCTTTAATTTTATATCATCTTTAGAGAAAGGACAAGAGCAGAAGCTGGAGAAACTCCTTTCTTCAACAACAGAACCTGGAGAAACACCTTTCTTCAACAACAGCTCAAATCAATTCCTCTATCTAGGTTTTATTTCTATTTTTTAGGAAAATGTATATTTCTAATATATTTTCCTTTCTGTATATAATTATGAGCTAAACTTAAATTACTTGAGACTCGTATATTGGGAATGAACCCTAAATTTTAATTTAATATCTTTTTAATTTGGGATTATGTTTAATTTAGATTAAGTCACGTAATTACATATTGATTACATATTTATATTTATTCACTATCATTGACGTCCCGAATAAAGGGTAGGTAATAGTAATTAGGCTATTCACTAGTGGCGGTGATCACCTTGACGGGGGGTTTAATTACGAAACTAGGATAGAAACGCGTGGTAATCTTCAATGGTCCCAACGAGCTTGACTAACCGTGTAGCCAATTGGGTAATTCGCTTAATCATCTGAACGTAGCTTATAAGTGCCCTGACGGGGTTTGTAATACTGTAGGATAGCTCCTAAGTCTATCCTGACGGGAGTTAGGAGATTGTAGAGTCCCGACTAATATTAATTACCTGCTTTACCCATAAAACGAATGTATTGGATTGTTAAATTAGGTATTCCCTAGCGAGACTCAAGTATATCTCTTATCTGCGTCTAATCTTTTAGTCTTAAAGTTAGTTAGTTTATTTCATTGGGTTTAGTAGTTTATTAATTGAAAACCAAACAAATATCTTATATCTTTTATTTTTGTGTTTGCAATTAGTTCTACTTATCTTTTAAACACTATTTCCATACCTCGCAGTCCCTGTGGAGACAAAATCCCTTATTATCTTATCTATTACTTGGACCGACCCATACACTTGCGGTTAGTTTCCTATTTAGTGTTGATTTATATCACACTCTAGGAGCGACCACATATATTTCCAAAACAAAATCATTCTTGAAGACAAAGGGGGCGTTCTATAGAGGGACAAAGAAGACTTATGCCCGCAATGAAGAGGTGATCAAGTTGTTAGATGCGGGTATTATCTTCCCGATCTCGAATAGTGAGTGGGTTAGTCCAGTGCAGTGTGTTCCAAAGAAAGGAGGTATAACTACCATCCTTAATGATAAAAACGAAGCCATTCCATCAAGAACAGTTGTGGGTGGAGAGTATGCATGGATTAGCGCAAGCTCAACAAAGCCACGAAGAAAGACCACTTCCCTTTACCGTTCATCGATCAAATGTTGGACAAGTGATGTCTTCCTATTTGTGATAATTTAATATTAGTTGGAGACATCATTTTGGGTGTATTTATTAGGATATAGGTCGATTTTCTCATGATTTAGTACACTTTCCTATTTCGTGTCTTGATTTAATTATTTATTATTTTTAGAGCATATTGGGTTTAATTGTTTGTTAATTGTGAAACTTTAAAGATATATGGTAATTTATTAGATGCCAAGTCAATTCTAAGAGATAAGGTAAAGAAGATAAACATGGAAATTGGAGATAAAGGGAAGAAATATGAAAAAGGAAAAGATAAAGTTGCCAAATAAATCTGAATTCTAGCAGTTACGAACATAAAAGTGATCATAAATCACGATTGGCTAGGAATTTGTAATATTGGTCAAAATCAAAGTTATAGAGCTTTCCGAGACGATCAGTTTCGACACATGGAACGCGTCAAACGGATAAGTATTGAAGAGGTTACGGCCAAAACAAAACAGCACCCGAATCTTACCTTTTCTATATTTTAGGGTTACGAATTTGAGATGGGCTAGGAGTCCAAGTTACTTGTCTTCCACTCCAAGAAAACGAATCAGGTCTTACTATACCCTATAAATACACCCTTTAATCATAATAAACTCATCCTTGGCAAACTTAAGCCAAGAGGAAGCTTACAACAAGAGAAGAGAAGTCTGGAAGGAGCTGAACACTACATCATGTCTTTGCAAGCCTTCAAATTTGTAATTGTTTTCTTTTCTTCTTCTAGTATGAACTAATTTACTTTTAGCTTGAGATTTAGCATATATGTATGAACCCTAGACTTTTTTTAAACGTCTATCTAATCTGGGATACCATCGTTTTTTAATTTGAATTCATGTTTTATTCTCTGATTTATGTGCTTTGATTTATTGTCTGTTTTTCTTGCGGTGTACAACGTATATGATTACCTTAATAGTAGTTAGATGGTCACTCGGAAGAGGTGTTCAACTATTGAAACACCACATAAACGTCTAGTATATGGAATTGGTTCTGACAATACCAACCTAACTAGATAATCACTAAGGTTTAATTTAATCACCAATCACTATTAGTAGGTAAGACTGCACTTAGGACCCTGGTGGCGCTAGATAATCCTATTTCGGGTCTCCTCGTGGTTGAAAGGTCGCCGCCCTAGTTCGTTCTCCGGGGATAGGGAGGAAATTAGAATCATGATTATTGCAATTCTACATACTTTTCTCTTACATGTTTAGAATAAACAAGGCTAGTGGGGATTACTTGCTAGTTTCTCGAGCTAAATTCTCATACTATCCTTTTCTCTTGATTTAATTTCCTGTCTTTAATTTATTAGTTTAATTTCCTTATTCAAAAACCAAATAAAAATATATTTGTCTTCTCTTTATTCTTGCCTATTATTAATCTAGCTTTCATATTTGCACTTGATAAATTGCATAAGTTCTTCCTTACTTTAGTAGTCTCTGAGGAACGAATCTTATTTATCAGTAAAACTTGCATACGTCTTGTATACTTGCAGAGCCATGCTAGGTTAGGGTGTTATTTTGCACTTATTTTATCTATTATTTTATCACGCCCTAGTCCACACCAAGTTTTTGGCGCCGCTGCCGGGGACTACATCGTTAGTCCTTGTGCATTTATTTAGTGCTTTTATCTCAGTTAATTCTGTTTTACGTATTTGCTTTTAGTTTTTTTACAGACTTTACAGATGGCAAGCCCGAGGAGACTTGATCTTCCCATCTCATTCAGAGTGCAACCTAGAGGAATTCGCACTCCAGAAATCCAAGCCGCTAAGTTTAGACCAGATCTAGGTATTATAGCGCAATTTGCGAGTCATGGACAATTTAGCGGTGCTACACAGCAAGATCCGGTCCGATATGTTTAGAAATTCATGCAGACCTGTGATGCTTATATCGTTAAAGGTTTACAAAGGATTAGATGTATTACGTTATGTTTCAGTTCTTTTTGACCGGAGGTGCAAGCAATTGGTACGATTCCCAACACCCCGATATTATTTCAGATTGGGACAAACTCCAAGCCAAATTTCTAGACCGATTTTATCCAGATAGTATACGTTTAAAATACATGTTGGAGCTTGAACAATTTATGCAAGAAGAAGGGGAAAGTGTTGGTGAAGCATGGTTATATTTTAACGAGAAGAAGGCGAGATTTCCATTCCATGTATCATCACCAGAATACTAATTAACCATGTTCTATGGAGGTCTCAATAACGAGTCCAAGGCAAGAGAAGATTTATTAGGAGATAAAGGTTTCGTATTATTAGATCCTGAAGAAGACGAAACTATTATGGAGATAGTTCTTGAGGCCGAGAGAAGTTGACCGATTGAATCAGATAAACAAGAAAAGAGACCTCAGAAGCTCTAAGACTCGAAGAATTAAACCAAAAACTCAAGGAATTACGAGAACACGCACGAATAATAGCTTAGGTAAATCTAGTACATACTTTACCTTCATGTCTTGGTTGTGGAGCAAGAAATCATTTGTGGGAAAAGCGTATGAATAATCCAGCTTCGATTTCCTTCGTATCTCATCAAAGAAACCGTTATTCAAATGGTTATTATAAATATCAAGGAAATTACGCTAATTATCAGCCCCCACAGAATCAAAATTGAGTCAGAAATCAAGAGATATATTATCAAAATCGACCTCAATCCTATTATCAACCACAACATATCTGTCAAGAAGCGCCAATTTATGAAGAAATTTATCAAGAACCACCTCAACATTCAATGCAACAAGCTAAATAAGAACAACCTTCGAGTTTGGATTCAAGTATGGCTGAGATGATGAAACTAGTTGAAGGAAATATGAAGATGAGCCCGCAAAGACTCAAAACCCAATCAAAGGTAATCAAGAATCTTGAGCATACACTATCACAAATGGAGAGTATACTTAAAAATAGGCAAAAAGGGCAACTCCCAAGTGATACTATTGCTCCTACAGATGATGCTTGTCATGTAGTTGAATTACGAAATAGAAAACAATTACCTCCGCCTAGAGAAGAACCAGAACCAACCTCTATTCCAGAAAAACTGGTTGAAGAAACAGTAGAAGATAAGGTCGAAGAGGTAGTGGAACCAAAGAGTGTCCCAGAAAAGACACCAGAAAAGAAGAAAAGCTCAGTGGAAACCAATACATGCCCTCTTCCACCATACCTATCACGTGTCAAGAAGAAGGACAATGAAAAAGAATTCAACAAGTTCCTTGGCATGGTGAGCAAGCTAGATATTAATATTCCATTTGTAGAAGCTCTCAAGAGAATGCCAACATATCTGAAATTCATGAAGGACATTCTTTCTAACAAACGAAGTTTAGAAACTAGGGAAACAATTGGATTACCAGAGGAGTGTAGTGCTATTTGTTAAAACAAGTTACCACCGAAACTACAAGATCCCGGAAGTTTTACAATTCCCATTGGTATTGGAGAAAGTTGGACCAAGAAAGCATTATGTGATTTAGGCGCGAGTATCAATCTCATGCCGAAGTCCCTGTTCGAGAAGCTTAACATAGGAGAGGTAGTACCCACTTCTGTGGTATTACAAATGGTAGATCGCTCCCTCTCCCAACCAGTAGGTAAAATTGAAGATGTTTTAGTTAACGCTGGTACTTTTATATTTCCTTGTGATTTTATTTTTCTTGACTACGACGCAGATAAGAATGTCCCCATCATCTTGGGTAGACCATTGGTGGGTCCTTGGGTGTTATAAAATAATGCAGATAAAATAGAGGAACCACTAACTGCAAGTGTACAGTGGTTTTCTTGAGTCACGCTAGGGTTTCACCTCAAACTTCCTTAATTAATGTCTTCCTTTAAGGGCTGAATTATTATTATTATTACGCTAGTCGTGATTCTAAAGTCTCTTAGCCCCCGTCAGGGTGGATCTAAAAGCTCTCCTACGGTCTTCTAAACCCCGTCAGGGTGATTAAAACCACTTTCGGATGATTAAAACTTTCCACATTGGCTTTTGGCCAGTCAAGCCTGTCTAGGTCATTGCCGGATACCAACGGCAATTACCTAGTTTTGTATCTAAACCCCCCGTCAAGGGGATCAATACGCCACTATATTAAATAGCCTAGACAATAAAACTTATTCTTAGTTCATGACTCTAAAGATAATAAATAATCACAAAATAAAAGCCAACGTAAAATAATAATTCTAATTAAATTCTTAAATCCCTAATTGGAAAAACAATAATTGAACTAGTTTGGGTTCAACCCACTTTGCGATTCTCAAGTACAAGGGAAATTTAGCTCATAATTAAAGTAAAAGCAAAAGAATTAAAATTAGACGAACTCATGTTTTACAGAAAGAGAATAAAATAAAAAACATAATTAGGAGGTTGGATTTGGCTGTTGATTTGGAGAAGGTGAATTCTCAAGCTCTTGGCTTCTTTCTTTTCCTAGCTTCTGCTCTTTTCTCTAACGCTCTGACTTTGGGTAAAATGAATTGTGTGTAAAAATAAAGTCAAAAGGCCTATATATACTAATAAAATCAGACTTGGGCTTATTTTAAATGAATTAATGAAATATTAAATGGCCCAAGTCCACTCTTCAAGTCCAAATCCCGTAACAGTTGTACACCCTCCACTAAAACGGCTTTAACTTTCTCAATTTAACTCCGAATTGACTAATTCAACTTGCTAATTCTTTGTAACTAGATAAGGCACAAATATTCTTTACAACTCAGAGGCTGAATTCATGATTAAGTAGCTCTAAATCAGCAATTACCATCAGCCTTCCAGATTTGCAGCTCTAATTTGTCAACTCTTCGGGATATTTCTTCTAGCCTTTGACTTCTTTACACGATCTAAGACTTACATTCTTGATTCCTATCCTTTCTAGTATTAGAAACCTACAAACTATACACTAAACCAAACCATTTAACGTGCAAAAGTTTAATGAATGAAAAATACTAAAATCCATTGAGGGAAAACGAAATATAACCAATTAACGCTAAAAGTCTATCGAATTAGTCAAATAATCACCTACTTCGATGTCTCCTATGGGGATATAAGAACAAAAGAGGAGACATCAACCATTCATAGCCACGGGGCGTACACTAATAGATGTTGAGAATGGTGAATTGATCATGAGGATCCAAGACGAACAGGTACGATTCAATGTGTTTAAGGCTATGAAATATCCAGATATGAAAGATGAATGTTTAAACATAGATGTCATCAGCAAAGTTACACAAGAAGTCTTTAATGAAGCAAGCTTAGACAACGATCTAGACGAAGCCTTAGCACTTGAATCACCAGAGATAGACGATGCTACCACTGACGAAGTTGCAGCAGTAGGATCAAACATACGAGAACAACTTCGAGAATCAGGAGACTTTGAACCAATAAAAAAAACCATCTATAATATGTCCACCTGTTCTCGAAGAAAAACCACTTACCGGCCATCTGCGCTATGCGTATTTAGGTATGAACAATACTTTACCTGTTATTATTTCTGCTAACCTTTCAGGTCCTCAAGAGGATAAGCTACTCTGTGTGCTTCGCGCTAACAAAGAAGCAATTGGATGGACAATTACCGATATCAAGGGAATTAGTCCGTCCATTTGTAAACATAAGATTATTCTTGAAAACAATGGAGGGCGATCTATAGAGGGGCAAAGAAGACTCATTCCAGCTATGAAAGAGGTTGTAAGGAAGGAGGTAATCAAGTTATTAGATGCGGGTATTATCTTTCCGATTGCAGGCAGTGATTAGGTTAGTCCAGTGCAATGTGTTCCAAAGAAAGGAGGTATCACTACCGTCCTTAATGATCAAGGTGAATCCATTCCATCAAGAACAGTTGTGGGGTGGAGAGTGTGCATGGATTACTGAAGACTCAACAAGTCTACAAAGAAAGATCACTCCCCTCTACCGTTCATTGTACAGATGCTAGACAAACTCGCAGGGAGGGAGTATATAATGAATTGTAATGAATAAACTAGTTTACAGAGAAAGAAAACAAGAAATTGAAATGCAGAAACTTAAAAGACATGAATAGAATGAAACTTTGTTGATTGCTTGATTACTTTATTCATGTACATGGGTAATTTATAGATCTACATACATAGTAACTGCAACATAACTGCTATAATGGCTATAATCTATATATTTATAATATATACATAATTAATATTTACTTAATATACAACAGCTATAATTTGTATACTTAATATATATATATATATATATATATATATATATATATATATATATATATATATATATATATATAAACTAATTAAGTTTAAATATTAATACTACGATTCATAACAGAGTATTATTGTTTTCTTGACGGATATTCAGGCTATAATCGGATTTATGTGGATCCCCTTGATCAACACAAAACAACTTTTACTTGTCCGTTTGGCACCTTTGCTTACAGAAGGATGTCGTTTGGTTTATGCAATGCACCTGCCACGTTCCAGAGGTGCATGATGGCTATATTTTGGGACATGATTGATATATATTTGGAGGTCTTTATGGAGGATTTTTCAGTTTTTGGAGATAGTTTTGATGATTTCTTAAATAATCTTGAGAAGGTCCTGGTAAGATGTAAGGAAAAATATCTTGTGCTTAATTGGGAAAAATGCCACTTTATGGTTCCAGAAGGAATTGTGTTAGTACATAAAGTTTCGAAAGCAGGAATGGAGGATGATTGTGCTAAAATTGAAGTTATAAAAACCTTATCACCTCCAGTATCTGTAATAGCTGTAATATGAGTGAGAAGTTTCTTAGGTCACGCAGAATTTTACAGAAGCTTTATTAAAGATTTCTCCAAGATCGCCAAACCTCTTTGCTCTTAACTAGAAAAGGATACTCCTTTTAATTTTAATGATGAATGTCTTCGAGCATTTGTGACGATTAAAGAAAAGCTCATCTCCACACCGATTATTGTACCTGCAGATTGTCATAGGCGTGGAAACGAATTCGCCCAAAGACGACCGAGAGAGGACAAAAGGTACTTTTATATAATTCTAGATTCTCGAACTATCCGGGTAAGCTAAAATCCCGTTGGGGAGGTCCTTATATTGTTACAAAAGTCACAACTCATGGAGCAATCGAAATTGAACATCCAACCGAGCAAAGGACAATAATGGTGAATGATTAGCGCTTGAAGTTATACCATGATAGTGAGGACTTTGGACGAGAGGAGACAATCCTTCTCAAAGAAAACGCTTAGCCCGAGGTACACGTCTAACTCAAAGACGGTACACAAAAGTGCTCTTGGGAGACACCCCTTGTTTTAAATGCTTTCTAGTTAGTTTTGTAGTGTATATTTCTAAGTTAGTGTATATTTTAATGTGTTTACAAGCTACTAGGAGAGAAAGGTAGTGTGTTAATTGTGCAGGAACTGAGTTTGGGGTCAAAAGTAAAAAATGGGGAAATCTGGTTCTCTGACCGGTAGACCGGCGGATTCACCGGTATGCCAGTGGACAAACCATGCCACGGTTTTTGGAATCAGGTTGTTCGCAGCCGCCCAGATAACCAGTAAGCCGCCCAATGAAAAAACCATGACACGGTTTTGTGAATCAGGTTTTATGCCGAGGCGAAGTTTAAAAAGTGCACCACCGATAAGACGCTTGTATCACCGGTATACCGGCGCCCAAAGAAACCGTGACATGGTTTTTCGAGATAGGTTTTATGCCGAGAACAACAAGAAGAAAACCATCACCACCGGTAAGCCGGCGAATCGACCGGTAAGCCGGTCCGAGGCGGTTTGTGAAGAGTTTGTTACCATTATCAACTTCTTACCTTACCAAGATTTAAACCTAGCCTCTCCAACACGAATTTTTTAGACCCAAACCTTATAAATAAACCTTGTAGCTTGATTAAACCTCCAAAACAAACACAACAACAACAAGAAACCTCTCATCCTTCCTCCATAAACACATATTCTTCATCAAATTCATCACACTACACCATAAAACACCATCAAAGATCATCAAGCTATCAAGAATTCTTCCAAGAACAATCAAGAAACCTTCTGCTATCATTAAATCCAAGCAAGAAACTCAAGCCACAACAATCTTTCTTAACTTAGTTCCATCCTTGGTGTAACTTGAGTTATGGCTTAATCAGAGATGACAAAGAGAACAGATGCTATGGATTATAAGAGGAAGTGTTCAATCTTAGGGAAGAACAAAAATTTTCCTGGAGCTACAGTTGAAAAGGATATCAACCTCGATGACTCTGTTGAAAAAAAACCAAAGATAGAGGCACCAGCACAACCACTACGAAAGAGATTAACAGCTAGAATAAGTGTACCACCAAGGCCTAAAGAAAAGACACCAATTCAAGATCAAAGTTCTTCTTCTTCATATCAGAATAATTATTGCATGACACCAGTATGGGAAATCAAATTACAAGATGAAGTCAACAATATAAGAAAAGAATATGCCGCACTCTAGGAGGAAATTGACAAGATTAATCAGGTATTGGGTGAAGTAACTGAGACCTTGGATATTGATAACAATTCTTCGTAGAAGGAGGAGGACATGCTAGATCTTTATGGATAGGTACCCAGTTCTAATTTTGTTTCTTAATTGCTTGTATGCATTAGGTAGTTTAGTTTAGTTTAATTTTAAATGTTATTTCTTTATTGATTCTTTTTTGAGTCGTGGGGACACGACTCACTTTTGAGTTGGGGGTGGGGATTCGTTGTTCTCATCTTCCTTTTTGTTTTTGCATAAAATTTAAAAAATTTAGGTTTGAATTGGCATAGAATATATTGAATGTACTTGTTGAGCATGATTTAATTAAGTTAATGATAGTAAGTAGTATGTTTTTGAAACGTGTCACAAATATGTTTAGTATGCATGTATGAAAACGGGAAATAAAAGATAGAAAATTTAATGAGCAATGCTAAGAAGTCACGTTGAAACTTAGGGAGAGTTATTTGGTGTGTAGAACGTGAGGTTTGAAATTAGTTGAAAACCCGCTTGTCTATGAACTAATAGTGAAAAAGTAACAAAATCTGGTAATTATAAAAGTGAATAAGGTAGTTCTTTCATAATGAAGTCACTTGAAGCTTTTTAGCTTTCTCACCCTTTTATTTGATTACATTATTATTTATCCGTCTTAGCCCCTCCGAGCCTTTCTAAATCCTTTTTATTAACCACATTATGAACCATACCCCTTAGTTTATAGGACTTATCTATATGACCCGCACTCGAATCGCAAAACCTGAGACAAGTCATTTTTAGAGCTTGAGTTTGGGGTGGTGGGTTTCATCATTAGGGAACATTGGATTTAGGAAATTGTAATTGTGATATTATTGATGATGAAAAATTTATTACTGTAACCCTTTGTCTGGGTAATAGTAAATGAAAAAAGCTGAAAAGCATGAAAAGAAGAAAATATATGAGAAAAAAATAGCGTGATATCTCAACATCAAAAAGAGAGTCATAGTTATATAAAAGAAAAAGTTGATATGAAAAGAATAATACATTTGGACCGGCAAAGTGGAAATTGTATATCATCATGAAAAAGGTTTTATCTTGGGTTACTGGGGATGCACAAAAGCATCAAATAATTGGGTTGAGTGAGAACACCTTCGGGTAAAAAACTCAAGCTCTAGGGAGATTCGTTGATGGAATGTGAGGAGAGAGCCAAAAGTTCACTTTTTATTATCCAAATATACCACACCGTCCCTAAGATACGTTATAACCGTAAAGACCTTTTTCTAGCTACTTGGTGGAGAAACAATGGAGCTATTAGGTTGTAGGTGAGTGAACCATTGGATGCTATATTAGGACCTCTGAACAACCTATAGCCATTATCAGGAACTGAGTTGAAACCTCTCCTTCTGGCATTGCAAATTAGATCTGGACTTGAATTTATGGATTGTTTATTATGTGTATATTAAGCATACGTGTGCATTATTTCCTTAGCTATACTGCATGAGACTTTTTAGATATTATGCTCTGGGATCATTTATTGTGTTCTATTCTTCTTCTACTTCTTCTTCTCTGGTTAATTATCTGACAACCCTACTGTTCTTTATTTTTATTGTATCAGGACAATATAACTTTGAGTTGGGGGTCTTGATGTCTCCCTATTTGTGATGATTTAATCTTAGTTGGAGACATCATTTTAGGGGTATTTATTAGGATATAGGTCGATTTTCTCATGATTTAGTACACTTTCCTATTTCATGTCTTGATCTAATTATTTATTATTTTTAGAGCATATTGGGTTTAATTGTTTGTTAATTGTGAAGATTTAAAGATATATATGGTAATTAATTAGATGTCAAGTTAATTCTAAGAGATAGGGTAAAGAAGATAAACATGGAAATTGGAGATAAAGGAAAGAAATATGAAAAAAGAAAAGATAAAGTTGCCAAATAAATCTGAATTCCAACAGTTACGAACATAAAAGTGACCATAACTCAAGATTGGCTAGGAATTTGGAAGAATGATCTAAATCAAAGTTATATAGCTTTCCGAGACGATCAGTTTCGACATATGGAACGCGTCAAACAGATAAGTATTGAAGGAGTTACTGCCAAAACAAAACAGCACCAGACTCTTACATTTTCTATATTTTAGGTTTACGAATTTGAGTTGGGCTAGGAGTCCAAGTTACTTGTCTTCCACTCCAAAAAAACGAATTAGGTCTTCCTATACCCTATAAATACACCCTTTAATCAGAAGAAACTCATCCTATCGGGGAATGGTGATGTCAATGTTGGGTTTAAAGCATGTAAGGCGTTAGAGAATGGTGATGTCAATGTTGGTTTAAAGCATGTAAGGATACTAGGTATAGCCCGTGCCTTAAGGCACTTTAAAACATAAAAACTGAGTTAATTTTCTACTTTCAGTTTTAACATAGAAAATGTTTAAAAGATACGATAATATTTTGTCTTGAATATGTAAAAACCAAAACAATAGATAGAATGAAAACGGAAGTGAGAAAAAATTGGTTATTAAATTCAAATGCGCCATAAATCCTTGTACAATTCAAACAACTAATAAATAGATTAAAATACGAAAATAATCAAAGAGTATCATAATGTAAATGTGTGAATCATATGATTTTGAGTTTTTAATATACGTGCATAGATATCATAACTCTACAAAGTATCATTGTGTCAACACATATATATCGTCCAACGCGAGGAGCTTGAACGATAATCTATTAATTTAAAAAATATAGAAAAGTAGTATATAATTGAAATATGTTACATTGAAGTGAAGGATGTATTTTAAAGGTTGATTTAAGTTCATGGTTCACGATTTTATGGTTTTAGGGTTCCAGATTCATTATTTAGTGTTCAAGGTTCATGTTTTAAAGTCCATGATCATATAGGGTGAGAGGGGAATGAGAGAGAAAGAAAAAAAATTGGGGTAGACCACCGTTACAATCTACGCTCCATAAAGGAAATGATTAGCACAGAAAAATTTATGTTACCCCCCTCCCACCCCACCCTTGCAAAAGGAAAAATAAATTATATTACTTAATTTTTTCTCTACTAATTAATTCAAATATTATTTATTCTTTAAAAATATTGTAATGTATGATTTATCGATTACAATTTTTTTAAATTTAAATGGTCATGGACCCGTTCCATTAAAAAGTTGAACACATTTTTTTTAGTTTGAGGTTACACACCTATAAACCTACATTCTCAATCCATACAGAAAATACCCATATTATCTATTTTTTACTTCCTTCCCTTATTCTTTCTACTTCATTATTTATAATAATAAAAATTTCATGTAGTAATCTCGCCTGAAAAAAAGAATCAATACATTTTTTTTCCGTATACAGAGTATAGACGCAAATGAAACCTAGACCAACTACATATTTTGCAAATGTTGAGAGATTTTAGGTTAGATGAATCAACAAGGTTCCTTATTGGGGTTGCGTTTGTATTCCCATTGGTAAGTTGCCTTATCAGGTTTGCATTTGTGGTCCCACCTGAGAGATGCTTTACTTGAATCTCAGCTGATGATTTTGCCTTAGCAAGCAAAGAAAGTATTCAGTTTCCAAACCTTTTACCAACTTCAATATCTCTTTCGTGTACTGTCTTGTGAGCCGTGAGTACCACATCAAACACACCTCTGGTTCGTCTAACATTGGAAAGATATTTAAGAAACACATTACTCAGGACCAATTGTGCAATTATCCAAGTTTTTTCCAAATACAAACTCCATGTCACAATTTAATAATCCATGATTATAAAGACCCGATCCATAAGAAGGTGGTGGTGAAGGTTCATGGTTCAAGGTTAAGGTTAAGTTTTAAGATGAAGGTGAAGGTGAAGGTTAAAGTTAAGGTTTAAGGTTTAAGGCTAAGGTTTGAGGTTTAAGGTTTAAGGTTAAGTTCAATTTTAAGGTAAAGGTTTAAGGTTTACGGTTTAAGTTTAAAGTTAAGGTTGAGGTTAAAATGAAGGTGAAGATTAAGGTTTATGGTTTAAAGTTCAAGGCTTAAGGTTTAAGGTGTAAGATTTGAGGTTAAGGTTAAGTTTAAGGTTAAAGTTAAGGTTAAGGTTAAGATTAAGGTTAAGGGTAAGTTTAATGTTAACATTCAGGTTAAGTTTAAGTTTAAGTGTAAGTGTAAGTTTAAGTTTAAGTTTAAGGTTAATGTTAGGTTAAGGATATGGTTAAGGTTAATAGTTAAAAGGCTGCAGTTAAGGTTAAGGTTAAGGTTAAGTTTAATGTTAAGGGGTTAAGGGTTTAAGGTTTAAGTTTAAAGTTATGGTTAAGGTTAAGGTTAAGGCTAAGGCTAAGACTAAGGATAAGGCTAAGGATAAGGCTGAGGTTAATGCTAAGGCTGAGGCCAAGGCTAAGGCTAAGGCTGAGGCTGGGGCTAAGGCTAAGGCTAAGGATAATGCCAAGGCTAAGGCTAAGGCTAAGGTTAGGGCTATGGCTAAGGCTAAGGCTAATTTAGGTCTAGGGATAGGGTTAGGGATATGGCTAAGGTGAAGGTTAAGGATAAGGTTAAGTTTAAGTTAAAGTTTGACGTTGAGGTTAAGGTTAAGGTTTATGTTAAGGTTACAAATTTTGGTTAAGGTTAGAGGATTGCGGTCAGCGTGGATCGAACACAAAACCTTTAGATGTCTAGTGGAGTGGGATAAGGGACAATTATTTTTTTATTAGTAAAAAAATTAATGAAATTAATGTGAAGATGTAAATTAAGGGACCACAGACGATCATGCTCATCTTTTTTGTAGAGGATCCAACCCGTTTAAAAATGTATTTATTATATCGATATAGAGAGATTATGAATAAGGAATGTTATTGTTTAATTCTCAGATAATTAATTATCCTTTAAGTGTTTAATAATTGAATTTTGTATTTAATAAACAGACAAATTTGTTATCTTGTAAAAAATTATTAAAAATTTATCGGATAAATCGGTTATTTTTTCTTGAAAATTTTGTTTTTATAAAGTTGCAATGATTCAAAATTATACATGGTTTGAACAATGAAAATAAAAAATAATAATTTTTTAATATTGTAATATAAAAAGATTTGTTTTTCATTTTATATTGCATCTAGTTGAACTTTTCTTGTAATAGATTTGAAATTTATTTTAAATTTTTTAATACTTTGTATATTTTAATAAAAAATAATATATTTTATTTATATTTAAGTTGGTTTGAATTCTTACAATTTTATTTATACGAAGGTTAAGTAGATTAGATATTATTTAATATTTTCATGCGTAATATCTATATAATAAAGCAGAATGAAAACTAATTTACCCTATTTATCCTCAAACTCCCCCGTTAGTCTCATAATCCCCCCATTTGGCTCATAATCCCCCCATTCTTCTCATTCTTTTATTTATTATATTATATACATATACGCATGAAAATATTAAATAATATATAATCTATTTAATCTTCATATAAATAAAATTATAAGAATTCAAATTAATTTTAATATAAATAAAATTTATTCCTTTTCTAAAATTTACAAAATATTAAAAAAATTTAAGAAATTTTTTTTAAAATTTATTATAAAGAAAGTTCAACTAGGTTTAATATAAAATTTATAAAAAATTACTCTACATTACAATATTTAAATAATTTTTTTGTTTTCTTTGTCAAAACATGTATAATTGTGAAAGAAATCATTTCAACTTCATAAAAATAAACTTTTCAAGGCAAGAAATATATCGATTCATCTAATAAAAATTATAGAATATTAGAAAGTCAAGATGGAATTCATAGGATAATAAATATATATATGTCTATCATATAAAAATTTAAAATTAAAATAATCTGATAATTGACCATTAACATTCATTATTCATTATATCTCTATATCTATATAATAAAATACTTTTTTAAACGGATTGGGCCCTCTACCAGAAAGACGAGCATGATCCACATTAATTGCATTAATTTTTTTTTCTAAGAAAAACTTAATTGTCCCTTATCCCACTCCACATCAAAAAGTTCCGTATTTGATCCACGCTGACCGCAAACCTCTAACCTTAACCCAAATTCTTAATCGTAACCTAAACCTTAACTTTAACCTCAACCTCAAACTCGACCTCAACCTCAACCTCAACCTCAACCTTTGAATTAAACTTAACATCAACCTCTAACTTAAATTTAACCTTAACTTTAACCTTAACTTCAAACTCAACCTCAACCTCAACCTTTGAATTAAACTTAACATCGACCTCTAACTTAAATTTAACCTTAACATTAACCTTAAACTTGACCTTAACCTTCTCCTTAACCCTAGCCCTGGCCCTAGCCCTCGACCTAGCCTTAGCCTTAGCCTTACCTTTCTCCTTAACCCTAGCCCTGGCCCTAGCCCTCGACCTAGCCTTAGCCTTAGCCTTAGCGTAGCCTTAGTCTTAGCCTTAGCCTTAGCCTTAGCCTTAGCCTTAGCCTTGGCCTTACCCTTAGCCTTAGTCTTACCCGTAGCCTTAGCCTTATACTTAGCCTTAGCCTTAGCCTTGACCTTAGCCTTAACATTAAACTTATCCCTAGCCTTAGTCGTAGCCTTAGTCTTAGCCTTAGCCTTAGCCTTAACCATAACCATAAACTTAACATTAACCTTAAACTTAACCCTTAACCTCTTAATCCTTTAACCCTTTAAGTTTAACCCTTTAACCCCTTAACCTTAACCTTAACCTTAACCTTAACCTTAACCTCAACCTCAACCTCAACTTTTCAACTAATAACCTTAACCATATCCTTAACCCTAACCTAACCTTAACCTTAACCTTAAACTTAAACTTAAACTTAAACTTAAACTTAAACTCAAACTTAAACTTAAACATAAACTTTAACTTACACTTAAACTTAAACATAAACATAAACTTAAACTTAAACATAAACTTAAACTTAACCTTATTATTAATGTTAACCTTACACTCACCCTTACCCTCACCCTTACCCTTAACCTTAACAATAATATTAACCTTAATTTTAATCTTAAACTTAACCATAACCTTAGATATTACACCTTAAACCTATACCTTAAACTTTAAACCATAAACCTTAATCTTCACCTTCACCTTAACCTCAACCTTAACTTTAAACTTAAAGCTTAAAAATTAACCTTAAAATTAACCTTAACCTTAAACTTTAAACCTTGAACCTCAAACCTTAACCTTAACCTTAAACTTTTTAACTTTCACCTTCACCTTCATCTTTACTTTTTTAACCTTTATCTTAACCTTAAAGTTAAAACTTAACTTTAAACTTAATTATAAAATTAATCATAACTTGAACCATGAACCTTAAAGCTTAAAACTTAAACCTTAAACCTTAAACCTTAAACCTTAAACCTTAAACCTTAAACCTTAAACCTTAAACCTTAACCTTAACTTTAACCATAAACTTAACCTTAATATTTAACGTTAAACCTTAAACCTTAAATCTTTAACCTTAGCCTTAAATCTTAATCCTTAACCTTAAACCTTAAACAATAAGTATAACCTTCACCTTCACCTTCATCTTAACTTTTATAACCACTATATTAACCTTAAAGTTAAAACTTAACCTTAACCTGAGTGTTAAAACTTAACTTTTACCTTGAACCTTAAACTTTAAACCTAAACCTTAACCTTAACTTTAACCATAACCTTAACCTTAACCTTAACATTTAACCTTAAACATTACCTTAAATTTTACCTTTAACCTTAACCTTAACTTTTATCTTAACCTTAACCAAATGAATATTTATAGCGTTATTATTCGACCTCAAAACTTATATCTTATTAAACCTTAACCTTGAACCTTAAAATTTACATCTTAAATCTTAACCCTAACCATAACCTTAACCTTAAAATTAACCTTAACCTTGACCTAAACCTTAACCTTAACCCTTAACCTTAATCTTAACCATAACTATAAACTTAACCTTAACCTTAACCTTAACCTTAATCTTAACCTTGACTTTCACCCACCAAACCTGGGTTCGATTCCCATCAATGGAACAAAAAATTTCTTAAGTGTCTTCAGACACGGGTTTTACCTATATAATAAAGCAGGATACACCTAACTCTCCCTATTAACACTCAAATTTCCCCCATTTGTCTCATAATTCCCCCATTCGTCTCATACTTCCCCCATTCTTCTCATTCTCTCATTTATTATATACACATACACATGATTTAATATATACACATTATTATATACGCATGAAAATAATTAATAATATATAATCCACTTAACCTTCATATAAATAATATTATAAGAATTCATATTATTTTTCATAAAAATAAAATAATTAATAATATATAATTCATTTAACCTTCATATAAATAAATTTATAAGAATTCATATAAATAAAGTTTATTCCTTTTTATTAAAATTTACAAAGTACTAAAAATTTAAGAGTTTTTTCAAAATTTATTAGACGAAAAGTTCAACTAGATACAATATAAAATAAAAATAAAATCACTTTACATTACAATATATAAATATATTTTTTTTATTTTGATTGTCAAAACATGTATAATTTTGACAGAAATCATTTCGACTTTATAAAAATAATTTTTTCAAGACAAGAAGTATATTGATTCATCCAATAAAAATTATAAAATATTATAAAGTCAAGATGGAATTTATAGAATAATATATATATATATATATATATATGTCTATCATATACAAATTAAATTTAATAAACACTTAAAGGATAATTAGTAATTAAAATTATCTGATAATTGACCATTAACATTCATTATTTATTATAACAAATAAACCTTAACCTCGACCCCTTAACTATTAACCTTAATCTCAACCCCTTAACTATTAACCTTAACCATATCCTTAACCTTAAACTTAACCTTATCCTGAACCTTCACCTTAACCATTACCCTTACCATTTAACCTTCACCTTAACCATTACCCTTAAACATTTAACCTTAACCTTAACCCTTAACCCTTAACCCATAAACCGTAACCTTAACCCCTTAACTATTAACCTTAACCATATCCTTAACCTTAACCTTAACCCTTAACCCATAAACCTTAACCTCGACCCCTTAACTATTAACCTTAACCTCAATCCCTTAATTATTAACCTTAACCATATCCTTAACCTCAAACTTAACCTTATCTTGAACCTTCACCATAACCACTACCCTTAACCATTTAACCTTCACCTTAACCATTACCCTTAACCATATAACCTTAACCTTAACCACTTAATTACTAACCTTAACCATATCTTTAACCTTATTCTTAACCTTAACCTAATATTAAATTTAACCTTAATCTTAAACTTAACCTTAACCTTAACCTTAACCTTAACCTTCACCTTAACCTTAACCTTAACCTTAACCTTATCCTTAACCTCAAACCTAAACTTAACCTTAACTTTAACCTTAACCTCAAACTCAACCTTAGCCTTAACCTTAGACCTTACAACTTAAACCTTAAACCCTTAATCTTTACCTTAACCTTAAATTAAACCTTAAACCTAACCTTAACATTAACTTTCTACTCCACCTTCACCTTCATCTTAACTTTTTTAACCATAGCCTTAAAATTAAAACTTAACCTTAATCTTGAACCTTGAACCTTAACCTTAAACCTTAACCTTAAACCTTAACCTTAACCTTAACTTTCACCTTCAATTTCATCGTAATATTTTTAACCTTAACCTTGACCTTGACTTTATAGTTACAACTAAACTTAACTTTGAACCTTAAAACTTAAAAGTTAACTTTAACTATAACCTTAACCCTGGCATTTAACTTTAAACTTTACCTTAAACCTTGAAATTTAAACATTAACCTCAACTTTCATCTTAACCTTAACCAAATGAAGATTTATTACGCTAATATTCGGCCTTAAACCGTATATCGACTTTAAACCATAAATCTTATTAAACCTTAACCTTGACTTAAACCTTGACCTAAACCTAAACCTTAACCTTAACCTTAACCTTAACCTTAACCTTAACTTTAACCTTTACTTTCACTTAGGGAACTTGGATTCGATTTCCGTCAACTGAACATATTTTTTATTAAGTGTCTTCGCATAAAATATCCACAAGTGAGATAATACAAACTCTTATTTTGAATTTTTTTCTAACACAAGTTCGTTGTCTTCTAATAATAGTTCATTTTAATTATATTTGTAGCACTGGAAGAAAATCATGTGTGATGATTGGATAAAAGGAAAACGCTTGGCTAGATGGAATCTCAATCACATGGTAAAAATTCACATAAATTTAACACTAATGTGTATCATATTTAAATTATATACTAATTTTCTATACTATTCAAATGAACAAGTTGTCGCTCAGGTTCCCACATTGGACGATATGTGTATGTTAACGACATTTTGTAGAGTTATGAGATCTATGCACGGATATTAAAAACTCAAGTTTATATGATCCACACATTTTGATTTTGTTTATTTTTAATTTTTTTCGTTTTTCACCTTATATATTAGTTGTTTGATAAATTAAACATAGATTTATGGATCATTTGAATTTTATAACCAATTTTTTATATCGTTTCTATATACTCTCTATCTATAATTTTAGTTTTTACATACTCAAAATAAAATATCATTCTAACTTTTAAACATTTTATATGTACGAACTGTAAATGAACAATTAACTGGAATTTTATTTTTAGAGTGCCTTCAGGCACGGGCTATACCTAGTGTATATAATATAATAAATGAAGAATGAGAAGAATAAGGGAATTATGAGAGGAATGGGAGAATTATGAGAGGAATGGGGGAGTTTGAGGATAAATAGGGAGAGTTAGGTTTCATTCTGCTTTATTATATAGATCTTTCTTAACACCTGAAAAATCAGAGATATCACCGCCTACTGCAGAAATTACCGTGGAGGTTCCAGATATTAATGAAGAACCAACCAAGACTAGCCCGAAGGAATCTGATTTATTACTTCTTCTTAAAGACATGCAAGAAGAGATCAGAATAGTCCTTGAGTTACAAGATAGAAGAGATATCGAGAAAGAGGAAGAAGCCTCAAGTGAGAAGATAGAAGAAGTAGTTGCACCTGTTGTGCAAGAAGAGAAAGAATAAGTGATTTCCCCTGATGTGCAAGAAGAATAGAAGGTGTGCTCGCCACCTACTACTTCACTGATGTCACAAACAACTCCTATTATACATCAAAAGGGTGACATGGAACTCAAAGAACTTGTAGAGGCGTACAGTGAAGAGAAAATCAACGCCCATATGCTTGAGATTGTTGAGAAGGGACTTACACCGCAACAGATGGTCATGCAATCTATTCCAGAGAAAGATGTGAGTGTACAAGTCAAGGTAGAGAATGTGGCTCATATTGAGAGAGTCTCGAGAAAATTTGAGAAGGAGCTACCACTTAAGCTTCAAGATCTGAGAAGTTTTAACCTTCCCATATAAATTAGTGATAAGCTCAAGGTGAAATCCATGTGTGATGTAGGCTCAATTGTGAATCGTATGCCAAAATCTGTGTTCGATAGGCTTGGCATCAAGAAGGCGGATAAAGCTCCCATGAAACTACAATTGACGGCTAGCTCAATAATAAAGATATGGGGAATAGTGGAGGACGTTCATGTCCAAGCAGGTAACTTAATATCCATACTGACTTTGTTATTCTTTATTATGATGCAGATAAACAGGTTTTGATCATACTTGGAAGGTCGTTCTTGGCCACAAGTCAAAGAATCATAAACTTCCAGGAGGGAACAGTGACCATCCGTGCTAGTAACATATTCGAGACATTTTATGTCTTGGGTAATAAACCAAGGAAGTTAGCCCCCACAGTTCCTGTCATCCACATTGCAACTAGGGCAGAGTCCCATAAGAAATCCACGCATAATCTATGGATACCATGCCTAAAGGTGAGTTTGGGGTGGGCAACGAAGTTGTATGGAAGTCTCTCAAACCCAAGAACAAGGCACGAGGTTACAAGAACTCGTGAATGGGACCGTTTCTCGTTACACAGGTTGTTTCGGAAAAAGTTATTAAGATTAGACCCACGAGGGGTCTAAAATGGAGATTAGTAGATGTTCATAGCCTCGCTCGTTGTTGGGGAGGCTACATACGCAAAAGTTAATAGAGGTAACATGTCTAACTTTGAAAGACGTCTAACAAAAGTGTTGTTCAGGAGACAACACACAACTTCCTTTTATGTTTATATGTTTTAGTTTTGTTTAGATTAGTTATTTTTGTTAAGTATTGCAGTAATGAAGAATTTATGAGTGTTTTTTATGTGTAGGTAACGTATAAATCGAGTTGGGATGAAGAAAACGGAGTTCTTAGCGAAAATCAGCAGCTAGGTGTGGTACACCGCACGCTAGCCGTGGTGCACCGCAAACCACAAAACTGTTACGAAGGTATACTAATCAGGTGCGCGTGCGAGGCCCCCATGGACAGACCGTATCGTCACTCACGCGTGTACCGTGTCACGGTGTCGAATAGAACCTTCGTGCAGCACACTGCACCTAAGTCGTGATAAACCACACGACCATGAACCGTCACAACGGTACGGGGAATCGGGTGCAATTACGAGAGTAAAAGGACATATTGTGCGGTATACCGCACCATACCCGCGGTACACCGCACCCAAATACCGTATCATGAATCGCGACGCACCGTGTCACGCTTGAGGATCAGAAGATTGTTGCGGTACACCGCACCAACCCCGCGATGCACCGCACGAGCCGCCGACAAAGAGAAGAGAGAAGAGGTTAGCTTATATACATTTACGAAATTCATAATCTTATCTCTTTCTTCCCCAAGCCTCCCAGACTCCATTAAAGCTTTACAAAACCTTCACCTCAGATCAAAACACTACCAAATCACCATAAATTCATATCCAATTCCTTCCCTACAATCCAATACACAAGATTCAAACAACCATATCATTCCAAAACACCTAGAATCCAAAATCAAAATCCAAAATTCCCACGTCGTTTTCCAAAAATTTCTTAAACCCTAGCATCTTAGTAAGAGTTCATCATACCCACATATAGAATCATCATTCTTACACCTTTTCTAACCCAAATAACACTTTTTCAACCCAACATCAAGGGGTAATAATTTCAATAGTGTACAAATCTTTGAGTTGGAAGTCAATTAAGATGACATAAAGAACAGAGACATTATATATTGTTAAGGCAATGAAGAAGAATCAAAGCAAGGTATTGGGTAATATTGGGAAATAAACAATTGAGAAAGGTGAAAGATTGGGTACAAAGGAAAAGGATAAAAACGGGTCAAGTTAGTAGAGAAAATCATGCAATGGTGAAACCAAAGAGCAAAGCGATTACAACTTTCAAGGAGAAAACACCACAACCTCTACAAATCGGTATTCCTATACCAGAGATAAATGAAGCTTCAAAGGCCTTTTTAGCTTCTGCAAAATAACATTTGCCCGGAATACCACTTGCTCATGAACGAATATTTGAAAAAGGAGTTGGATCAATAGATCTCTAGAGATGGGAGAAAGATTGGGTTGGACTACATTCATGATGAGGCGTTCAAGATTATGTATGGAATTAGTTTATGAGTTATATTTGGGCCTCTTTAGCCGAGATAGTGAAGGCCGTGTTCCATTTCGAGAAAACTTAGTCCCTTTTACAGTTGAAGAGTTTTGGAAGCACATCGAGTTCAAGAAATTGGTTGGACCATGCAAGTATCGAGAAGCGGTGGAGAATATCAAGCCTTACAATTGGAATCAAATTTTTGAGCATGTGTTGGATGAAGAAAAAGTGTGAGGACACAAAGGAGAGTTGAAGGCACCTTGGCCTTACAAATACCTTCAACCTGATACTAGAATTTGGCACAATTTCCTCACATCAAACACCTTTGGAAACACGCGAACCTCGGATGTAACCAAGAGAAACGCTGTCTTTTCGAATTGTGTTTTAAGAGGGGAAGAAGTATATGTGGCAAAGTTGAATTTTGATGAGGTGATGCAATTTTCTATCTCTCCACTCTCATTGTTTACTGTGAAATATGCAACTATGATCATGTGCCTAGTAAGAAAAACGAGTGTGATTCAGGGTGAAGAAGAGAAATTGATGTATAGAGTGAGTAATAATATCACCGATGTGTGGATCAAGACAGTTCTAAGAGGAGCAGGAATGAAGAAGCTTCCACAAGAAGAAATCTATCATGAAAGAGATTCAAAAGAAGAGGATCTTGTTTGGCGAGAAAGGGTAGAGGAGCAATTGAATAAATTTGAAGCTGGTGGTGCCTAGGGTGTGATAAAATAAGATATAAATAACGTGCAAAAACACCCTAAACTACACGGTTCTGCAAGTATACAGATCGTATGCAAGTTTTAGATAAAGATTCGTTCCGCAGAGACTACAGAGGTTAGGAGAATCTTATGCAAATACCAAGTGCAAATAAATTAAAGGTAGAACAACTAAATGCAAATAAAAGTAAAGAAAAATAGATTTTTGTTTGATTTTCTAATTAACTAAATTAAACTAAGAATTTAAAAGACAGAAAATAAATATGAAAGAGAAGTAATATGAGAATATAGCTTAAGTTATTAGCATGTAATCCCCACTAGTTTTGCCGTTCTAAACATGTAAGGGTGAATTATGTAGTATTTCCCTAATCGGTCCCAATATGCTATCGGTAGTTTAAAATAGGATTTACCTGTGTCAATAAGGCTTCCTAAGCAAACTTTTCCTGTAATTGGTAAATAGTCACAAAGACTAAACCATAGTGATTATCTAGCTAGGTTGGGTTGTCAGATCAAACCTAAAACTAAACGTTATGTGCTAAACATGCAATTGAACACCGTTGTCAATGGTATCCTAATTACTAGATGGTAATTCTAATGGCGGCCGTCCACAAGAACACAGAATATAAATCCAATCACATAAACAGAGAATAAAAACTATAATTCTATTTAAAACATTAAATTCCCAAATTAGATAGATGTCAATCAAAACTAAGGTTCATACATTAATGCTAAAACTTAAGCTAAAGAAAATTAGTTCATGACAGAAAAGAAAGAAATTACAAATCTAAAGGTAGAAGAAGACATTGTTGATGAACAGCTCCTTCCAGACTTCTCTCTTGTGTTGTAAGCTTCCTCTTGGCTTAAGGTTTCACCAAGGATGATTTAAGATTGTTAAGAGGCTGTATTTATAGTGTAGAGGTTGACCTAATTCGTTTCTTTAGAGATAAGTTAAGTAATGGACTCCTAGCCCAACTCAAATTCGTAAGGAAACAAAGATAAACACTGCTGCGCTGTTTTGAGTGTATCTTCTTCGTTATTGGTCGGATTGAGCTCCATAAGATACCAAAAGAATCGCAACAGAATTATCTAGAACCTTTAGGAGGAAATTACCAAATTCGGCCTATTTCTTAGGTAAAAACATCAATCTTTAGACGTGTGTGCATAATCCCAGATTTAGGCAGCTTTTCCTTTTTCATCTTTTTAGCTTTTATTTCCTTATCTCCAATTTCCATGCAAATCTCCTTCCATAAGTTGTTGTCTTTGACTTGGACTCTAATTAATCTCCATAATTATCTTTAAAGCTTCACACTAAATAAACAATTAAACCCAATATGCTCTAAAAATAATAATTCTACAAATCAAGACCCAAAATAGGAAAGTGCACTAAAATGAGCTAAAATCAACCTATAAACTAATAAATAAGCCTAAAATGATGTCTCATGAGTATATTTTACTATCACAAATGAGGAGACATCAAGACCCCCAACCCAAAGTTGTATCGTCCCGATACAATAAAAGTAAATAACAGTAGGGTAGTCAAAATAAACAAGAAGAAGTCGGAGGAGAACAAGAACAAGATATAATGAATGATCCTAGAGCATAAATTCCAAAAAATCTCATGTAGTAATGCTCAAGAAATAATGCACAAATATGCCTAATATACATGTAATCAACATTCCATAAATTCAAGTTAAGATTAATTTCGCAATGCCAGAAAGAGAGGATGATAACTTAGTTCAGGTTAATGGCTATAGGTTGTTCATAGGTCCCAAATAAAGCATCCAATGGTCCACTTACCTACTACCTAATAGCTCAATTGTTTCTCTATCTAGTAGTTAAAAATCCTAAGGTCTTGGTTATAACTTGGCTTAAGGACGGGTGTGGTATATTTGGATAATGAAAAGTGAGCTTTTGGCTCTCTCCTCACTAGCCATCAACGAATCGCCCTAGAGCTTGAGTTTTCACTCGAAGATGTTCTCACTCAACCCAATTTATTGATGCTTTTTAATGTGCATCCCCAATAATCCCAATTAAAAACCTTTGATGATATAAAATCCACTTTGCCGGTCCGAATATATATTCTCTTTTCACATCAATTTTTCTTTTGTATAGTTATGATTCTCTTTTGATGTTGAGATATCACACTATTTTTTCTCATATATATATTCTTTTTATGCCCTTGTTGGCAAAATTAGCTCGTATCTTCTTTTTCATTCACTATTACCCCGGCAAAGGGTTACAATAATAACAATTCATCATCAATAAAATCACAAATATAATTCCCAAATTCCCTAATGATGAAACCCACCACCCTAAACTCAAGCTCTAAAACGAGTGTCTCAGGTTTTGCGATTCGAGTGCGGTTCATATAGATAAGTCCTACAAACTAGGGTATGTATTATAATGTGTTTCAATAAAAAGGCTTTAGAAAGGCTCAGAGGGGCTAAGACGGATAAATAATAACAATAATATCAAACAAACGGGTGAGAAAGTCTAAAGGCTTCAAGTGTTTTATCATGAAAGAACTGCCTTAGTCATTTTTCTAACTACTGGATTTCGTTACGTTCTCCTTATTAGTTCATAGACAAGTGGGTTTTCAACTAATTTTAAACCTCACGTTCTACACACCAAATAACTATTCCTAAGTTTCAACGTGATTTCTTAGCATTGCTCATTAACTTTTCTATCCTTTATTTCCTGTTTTCATACATGCATGTAAACAAATTTGTTTGCATCTTTCAAAAGCATACTACCTAATATCATTGACCTAATAAAATCATGCTCAATAGGTACATTCAAGATATTCTATGCCTTAATTCAACCTAAAAATTTTAAATTTTATGCAAAAACGAAAAGAAGATGAGGACAACGAATCCCCCCCCCCCCCAACTCAAAAGTGAGCCGTGTCCCCACGACTCGAAAAAGACTCAAGCATGAAATAAAATTTAAAATAAAACTAACTAAACTACCTAATGCATACAAGCTATTAAGAAAAATTAGAATGACTTACCTGGTTGGCCATAGAGATCCATCATATCATCCTCATCTTCTGAAGCTGAGGGATCGGTGTAATAATCTACATCCTTGTACAAGGTCGAATTTTCTACCTTTGTTTCCAATTGCATGATTTCTAACCAAAGGTCTTTGTTATCCTCACGTAATCTTTCAACTCCGTTCTGTAACTGAATAGCCCAAGGAGGAAGATCATAAGCAATTTTAGAAGAAGAGGTAGAAGAACCTTGGTCTTGGATTTTTATTTTGTCTAAAGGCTTCCTTGATGGTGTGGACATTCTAGCAGTTAATCTCTTCTTTGGTAGTGGTTGTTCAGGTGCCTGATCTCTTGATTCTTCAGGAACCTCATCAAGATTGATGGGTTTTTTAATGGTGGCCCCAGGCAATTTCTTATTCTTCCCAAGGATTGAACACTTTCTCTTGTATTCCATAGCTTCATATTTGTTAGTCATGCTTGTTTTACCCACAACTCAAGTTATACCAAGGATGGATTAAAAGTTTAAGGACAATTGGTTTATCTTGATGTTGTTGCTTGGAATTGATGAAGGAGAAAGGTTAATTGATTGATCTTGGAAGAACTCTTTAAAGCTTGTTGAATTTGATGGTGTTTTGATGGTGTAGTGTGATGGATTTGATGAAGGATTGTGTTTATGGAAGATGTAGGAGAGGATTTGATGAGTTGTTGTGTTAATTGTGAAGGTTTGCACAAGCTTTAAGATGTATATATAGGGTTTGGGTCTGAAAAATTCGTGGGTGGAAGGCTAGGGTTAATCTCATAAGGTAAGAGTTTGATTAGGAAAAGAATTCCTTCACAAACCGCCTCTTGCGGTGCACCGGACATATCCCGCGGTGTACCGCAGCTTCTGTTGCTCCAAATTTTTGCCCACTGGATAATACCCGAGCTAGCACCCCGTGGCACGTGTTTTGAGCGTGCGGACCAGGGGTGCGGTGCAGGGGGTAGTCCGTGCCATGTCCGTCAAAAAACCCGTGGTACCCAACCCGTGGTACGGGTTTTGGGCGTGCGGACCAGGGTCCGGTGTACCGCGCCTTTCCTTCGCAATTTTTTTTACTTTCTGAATAAAACCGTGGTACCCAACCCGTGGTACGGGTTTTCTGGGCACGGTGCATCCCTGCGGACCATGGGGTAGTCCGCGGGATAGTCCGCGCCAGGCTTTGAGTTCCTCCAAATTTTTCCTTTTTACCCCAAACTCGTTTCCTGCACAATAACACACTACTTTTCTCTCCTATTAGCTTGTAAACACAATTAAAAATATACACTAACTTAAAATTAAACACTACAAAGCAAAAACAACTAATCTAAAAAGCAATTAAAACAAGGGTTGTCTCCCAAGAGCACTTTTGTTTAACGTCTTTGAGTTAGACGTATACCTCAGGCGAATCGCATTCGACAAGGTAGATTTTCTCCCCTTGCCCAAAGTCCTCACTGTCATAGTATCTCTTCAAACGCTGGCCATTCACCATGAATGTCCGTTGCTCGGCTGGATTCTCAATCTCAATCGCTCCATGCGGTGTGACTTTGGTAACAATGTAAGGTCCTCCCCAACGGGATTTAATCTTTCCTGGGTAATTCGAAAATTGAGAGTTGTATAATAAAACCTTCTGTCCAATCTCGAAATGCTTTGGACGGAGCCGTTTATCATGCCATCGCTTTGTTTTCTCCTTATAGAGACGTGAATTTTCATAGGCAAGATAACGAAGCTCCTCCAACTCGTTCAACTGCATCATCCTTTGCTTCCCGGCCAAGTCTGGGTCTAGATTCAGAGTTTTAATAGCCCAGTAGGCTCGAGCTTCAAGTTCAATCGGTAGATGACATGCTTTGTCGTAGACCATGCGATATGGAGATGCCCCAACTGGTGTTTTAAAAGCTGTTCTGTATGCCCAGAGAGCATCATCTAGCTTTAAAGACCAGTCTTTCCTTGATTTGTTCACGGTCTTCTCAAGAATAGATTTGATTTCCCGGTTGGAAACTTCAGCTTGACCGTTAGTTTGTGGGTGATAACCGGTTGAAGTACGGTGTTTCACTCCGAACTTTCGAAGAAAATGTCTCAGAGGAGCATTAAGAAAATGGGTACCTTTATCACTGATTAGCACACGTGGCGTACCATGTCTTGAAAAGATGTTTGATTTTAAGAACTTAATCACAGTTTGAGCATCATTTTTCGGTGTTGCCACTGCTTCTACCCATTTTGACACATCATCTACCGCAAGCAAAATATATAGATTTCCATAGGAAGTGAAGAAAGGTCCCATGAAATCTATTCCCCATACATCAAAGATTTCGACTTCAAGAATGTTATTAAGCGGCATCGCGTCTCTCTTTGATATATTGCCAGTGTGCTGGCATCGGTCACATGACTGGACGAAACGATGACAATCTTTGTGTATGGTGGGCCAATAGAACCCGGATTGAAGAATTTTAGCTGCGGTTCTATCGCCCTTAAAGTGACCTCCATAAGGTGAACTATGACAACCTTCAATGATCTTCTCCATTTCACCTTCATGCACACATCTTCTAACCACTCGGTCACTACAAATCTTCCAGAGGTATGGTTCATCCCAATAGTACTGTTTGGCCTGGTGATTCAATCTTTGTCTTTGTTGTGGGTGGAAATCTTTGGGAAAGACACAACTCACAATGAGGTTGACTAGATCTGCATACCATGGCACAACAGCACGTTTAATAGCAAAAAGTTGTTCATCAGGGAATACCTCTTTAACCAACAATGGTTATTTGTTCGCATCAGATCCTTCGAGCCTTGATAAATGATCAGCAACTTGATTATCGCATCCTTTTCGGTCTCGAATATCTATGTCGAATTCTTGAAGTAATAGTACCCATCTAATGAGACGCGGCTTAGCGTCCTTTTTCTCCATGAGGTACCTAATAGCCGAATGGTCCGTGTATACAATAGTTTTCTTCCCAACCAGATAGGGACGAAATTTATCGAAGGCATAAACCACGACTAACATCTCTTTCTCCGTTACTGTATAATTCATCTGGGCAGCGTTGAAAGTCTTACTTGCATAATAAATCGTGTGGAAAATCTTGTCTTTCCTCTGTCCCAACACAACACCCATAGCGTGATCACTAGCATCGCACATAAGTTTGAACGGAGCTTTCCAATCGGGAGGTATAACAATAGGTGTAGAGATCAGTTTTTCCTTAATCGTCAAAAACGCTTGAAGACATTCTTTAGTAAAATTAAAAGGCGTATCCTTTTTAAGTAAAGAGCAAAGCGGTTTGGCGATCTTGGAGAAATCTTTAATAAATCGTCGATAAATCCTGCGTGACCCAAGAAACTTCTCACTCCTTTAATAGAAACTGGAGGTGGTAGTGTTTTGATAACTTCATTTTTAGCACGATCAACCTCCATCCCTGCCTTCGAAACTGTATGTCCCAACACAATTCCCTCTTGAACCATGAAGTGGCATTTTTCCCAATTAAGCACAAGATCTTTTTCTCTACATCTCACAAGGACTTTCTCAAGATTACTCAAACAATCATCAAAACTATCTCCAAACACCAAAAAAATCATCCATAAAAACCTCCAAGTATTTATCGATCATGTCCCAAAATATAGCCATCATGCACCTCTGGAACGTGGCTGGTGCATTGCATAAACCAAACGGCATTCGTCTATAAGCAAAAGTACCAAACGGACATGTAAAAGTTGTTTTGTGTTGATCGAGGGGATCCACACAAATCTGATTATAACCCGAATATCCGTCAAGGAAACAGTAATATTCTCTCCCTGCAAGTTTGTCTAGCATCTGATCGATGAATGGTAGCGGGAAGTGATCTTTCTTTGTTGCTTTGTTCAGTCTTCGGTAATCCATGCACACTCGCCACCCCACAACTGGTCTTGATGGTATGGCTTCGCCTTGATCATTAAGGATGGTAGTGAAACCTCTTTTCTTTGGGACACATTGCACTGGACTTACCCAATCACTGCTAGCAATCGGATAGATAATTCCTGCGTCTAACAACTTGATAACTTCCTTCCTCACTACTTCTTTCATAGCTGGAATGAGTCTTCTTTGTCCCTCTATAGATCGCCCACCTTCGTTCTCAAGAATGATTTTGTGTTTGCAAACGGAAGGACTAATTCCTTTGATGTCGGCAATAGTCCATCCGATTGCTTCTTTGTTTGCGCGAAGTACTTGAAGTAGCTTCTCCTCTTGAGGGCCTGAAAGGTTAGCAGAAATAATAACAGGCAAAGTTTTGTTCGTACCTAGATATGCATAGCGTAGGTGATCTGGAAGTGGTTTTTCTTCGAGAACAGGTGGACATATTATAGATGGTTGTTTCATTGATTCAATGTCACCTGGTTCTCGAAGTAATTCTCGCATGTTCAATGCAGCAACTTCTTCAGGGTAAATCTCGAGTTCCTCTGGTATTTCAGGTGCTAAGGCTTCGTCAAGATCATCATCTAAGTTTTCTTCATTGAAGACTTCTTGCGTAATTTTTTCGATGACATCTACTTTGAAGCACTCATCTTTCGCTTTAGGATATTTCATTGCCTGAAACACATTGAATCGTATCTGTTCGCCTTGTACTCTCATGATCAACTCACCATTCTCAACATCAATTAGTGTACGCCCCGTGGCTAAGAATGGTCTACCCAAAATGATGGGGACATTCTTATCCGCGTCGTAGTCAAGGATAATAAAATCACAAGGAAAAATAAAAGAGCCAGCTTTAACTAAAACATCTTCAATTTTACCTATTGGTCGTGAGAGGGAGCGATCCGCCATTTGTAATACCACAGATGTGGGTACTACTTCTCCGATATTGAGCTTCTCGAACAGGGATCTAGGCATGAGATTGATGCTCGCACCTAAATCACATAATGATTTCCCGGTCCAACTATCTCCAATGCCGATAGGAATTGTAAAACTTCCGGGATCTTCTAGTTTTGGTGGCAACTCACTTTGACATATAGCACACTGCACTCCCTAGGTAATCCAATTGGTTCCCCAGTCTCTATACTTCGCTTGTTGGAGAGGATATCTTTCATGAATTTCATGTAGGTTGGCATCCTCTTGAGAGCTTCAAAAAGTGGTATATTAACTTCCAATTTCTTCAACATGTCAATGAACTTCTTGAATTCCAGGTCATTGTCCTTCTTTCTGACACGTGAAGGGTATGGTGGCGGAGGGCGTGTATTGAGTTCCACTGGTTTTCTTGTCTTTTCAGGTGTCTCGGCTTGGACACTCTTTGGTTTAACTACCTCCTCGACTGTATCTTTAATTATCTCTTCCCTCCTTTGTTCTGGAATAGGGATTTGTTCTGGTCTTGGTGGAGGTAGTTGTTTTCCACTTCGTAATTCAACTGCATGGCAAGAGTCATCTCTAGGAGCAATAGTATCACTTGGGAGTTTCCCTTTCGGCCTAGTTTGTAATGTACTCGCCATCTGTGATATAGTCTGCTCTAGTTGCTTGATAATCTTCTCCTGGGTTCGAACTTTTTGTTGGCTATGACTCATTTCCTTCTCAACTGTTTGCATCAATCTAGTCATACTTGAAGTCAAACTCTGGAGTTGTTCTTGTTTTGCCAATTGCATTGATTGTTTGGGTGGATCTTTCTTTGGTTCTTGACAAGTTTTAACAATGGGTGCCTTTTTCTGAATAGGTTGTGGAGGATTATAAGGTTGAAGTTGGGATTGCTGATAAGTTTCTTGCTTTCTGACCCAACTCTTTTGTTGTGGAGGTTGTTGATAATTAGTGTAGCTTTCTTGAGGACAAGCATAACCATTGGAGTAATAGTTATCTTGAGGGTTTTGAACGGAAGCTACTGCTGGATTATTCATACATCCTGCCCACACATGATTTCTTGATCCACAACCAAGACACGAAGGAATTGTGCGTACCGTATTCACCTGAGCAAGTGTTCGGGCTTGTTCTTTAAGTTCTTCGAGTTGTTTAGCCAAATCTTCAAGTTTCAGAGATGCTGAATTGTCTTCTTTTACTGCTCTCTTTGGCCAACTTCTCTCGTTCTCAAGAATTCTCTCCATCCCCAACTCAGCTTCTTCAGGATCTAGTAACACAAAACCTACATTTCCTAACGAATCTGCTTTCTCTCTTGATTGATCATTAAGGCCTCCATAAAACAAGGTTAAATAATATTCCGGCGGGGATCTATGATATGGACATCTCGCCTTCTTATCTGTAAATCGTAACCATGCTTCACCCAAACTCTCTTCCTCTTTTTGTATAAATTGTTCAAGCTCCAACATGTCTTTTAAACGTCTACTAACCGGATAAAAACGGTCTAGGAATCTTGCTTGAAGCTTGTCCCAATCTGGAATAATATGAGGGTATTGGGTATCGGGTATCGTACCAATCGCTTGCACATCCGGTCAAGAAGAACTGGAACATCAGGTAATATACTTGCTCCCTAGTAACTCCTCTTATGATATAAGCATCACAGATCTGCATGAACTTCTGAATATATCGGATCGGATCTTGATGTGCAACTCCGCTGAATAATCCATGAGATGTAAATTGATTTAGCATCCCAGGATCTGGTTTAAATTTAGCGGCTTGGATTTCTGGAGCGCGAATTCCTCGTGGCTCCACTCTGAACTCGATGGGTAGCTCAAGTCTCCTTGGGTTCTCCATCTGTAACTAAATCTGAAAAACAAAAACTAAAAACAAAAGCGTAAAATAGAACTAACTAAAAATAAAAGCACAAGATATATGCACAAGGACTAACGATGTAGTCCCCGGCAGCGGCGCCAAAAACTATACTACAACGACATTTGTAGAGGCGTACCAACCTGAAAATATCAACGCCCAAATGCTTGAGATTGCGAAGAGAGGACTTACACCGCAACAAGTCTATACGCAAGTTATTCCTGAGGAAGAGGCGAGTGTAGAGATCCCGAGAGAGAACCTGAGGGTTTCAAGAAGAAGTGAGAAAGAGCTACCTACAAAGCTTAAAGATCCAGGAAGTTTCAACCTTCCTATTCAATTACATGGTAGACTCAAGGTGAAAGCTATGTACGATGTGGGTTCTGGTGTGAATCTTATGCCTAAGTCCGTGTTCGAAAGACTTGGACTTCAGAAATCAGAGAAAACTCCAGTGAAGTTGCAGTTTGCTGACAACTCAGTGAAAATGACATGGGGAACAGTGGAGGACGTCTTAGTCCGTGCAGGTAATATCGCCATCCCTACTGACTTTGTTATTCTTGAGTTTGATGCAGATAAGCAGGTTCCGATCATACTTGGACGGCCTTTCATGGCCACAAGTCAAAGTGTGATCATCTTCCAAGATGGGACCATCACCCTTCATGCTAAGAATATATCCGAGACCTTCTATGTCTTGGGTAAGAAATCGAGGAAGTTGGATCCCACCGTGCCTATCATCCACAGCCTTTCGCATCACAAAGTCCCTCCTGAGGAGATCCACTTAAAACCTGTGGATAATGAGCCAAACATTGAGTTTGGGGTTGGCCATGAAGTCCTATGGAAAGCCCACAAACGCGAGAACAGGCCACGAAGTTTCAAAGACTCGTGGATGGGACCATTCATCGTCACAAAGGTTGTTTCAGCCAAGGTAATAGAGATTCGCCCCAAAACTGGGGTCAAGCGCAGATTAGTTGACGTTCATAGCCTTACTCGCTGTTGGGGAGGCTATATTCGCAAATCTTGACAGAGGTAACACGTCTAACTTTGAAAGACGTAAAACAAAAGTGCTGTACGGGAGACAACCCGTAGTTTTTATGTTTTCATGTCTTTTACGTTTTTAGTTTAAGTTTATTTTAGTTGTTTTTAGTTGATAATGCATATTTGAGGAAGGTATTAGTGTTTTTGGTGTGTAGGAATTGGAGAAACCGAGTTAGGGAACGCGAGGAAAATTTTTGGAGCAAAGGAATGCACCCCGCGGACTACCCCATGGTCCATGCCCTGGTCCGCGAGGTCAAAACCCGTATCACGGGTTGCTACCGCGGGTTTGATGCAGAAACCAGAAAAATTGCCGCGGACTACCCTCCGGTACACCGCGCCATGGTCCGCGCCCCAAAAACGCGTACCACGGGGTAGGTACCACGGGTATTTTGACGTAGTTAGCTACAGATGCCGCGGTGTACCCTCCGGTACACCGGACCCTAGTCCGCAAGCCAAAAACCCGTGCCACGGGGTCCTACCACGGGTTTCATCCAGTGAGCAAAAATTTTCGAGCATCAGATGTCGCGGACTACCCTGCGGTACACCCCATGGTCCGCAGGGGTAGTCCGCAGCGCCGCCAGAGAGAGAAAAAGTTACGGGATTGAGTTATAAAGGAGGTATTAAGCTTATTATTCCGAATTTATGAAACCTTAACCCTCTTTTTCTTCTCCACAACCCTCCTAACTCCATTGAAGCTCATCAAAACCTTCACCAATCACCAAAACACTACCCAATCATCAAGAAAAACACATCAAACCTTATCTCCACATCATTACAAGAGAGAATCAAACACCCAATCCTCACCAAATCCTGAATCAAGGAGCCAAAAATTCATCCTACAATTTCTAAAATCCAAGCCAGCCTATTACAAATCCACCTCACCCACATAGAGATTAATCATCAATTCATATTTCCTAAGCCAAATCAAGCTTGTTCAACCATTAATTCAAGAGTTTAAATTTCAAGGGTTGCTAAAGCTTTGAGTTGGGGGTTAATTGAGGATGACTAATAGAACAACAATATTAGCTAACAAGAGGGAGGTGAAGAGTAACAAGGGATTGGATTTAAACAAGAAGAAATCAATTGACAAAGGTGCTAGTTCTAAATCAAAGGGTAAAGATAAAGTGAAGAGTGGGAAACCTTCATATGATAGTAATGGTAAAAAGCTTTATTATTATGCAAAGGAGAGAACACAACCTCAACAAGATCTTATACCTATAGAGAAAGTGGATACTTCAAAGGCCTTGAAGATTTCTGCGGAGAAACAATTAAAAGAACTACCTTTTGCTTATGAGAAAGTATTCAAGGAAGAAATTAGAGATGGAGAATACAAGAGACTCTTTGAACTTGGTGAGAAATTGGGTTGGTCTACGTTCATGGTAAGACGTTCTGAATTATGTCCTGAAGTAGTTTTGGAGTTCTATTTAGGCCTCTTTAGCCGAGATAGTGATGGTGTTCCGATTAGAGGAAAGTTAGTTCCTTTCACAGTTGAGGAGATAAGGAACCACTTCAAGTTTAAGGAACTGAAAGGTTTTTGCAAATTTGAAGAAGCAGTTGCTAAGCGAAAAATCTTTGATGAGGAATTACTTTTTGAGCATGTATTAGACAAAGAGAAAGTGCAATCACATAAGGGAGAATTGAAGGCACCTTGGCCTTACAAATATCTTCAAGCAGATGCTAGAATTTAGCACAATTTCCTTATTCCTAATGTCTTTGGAAACACACGAACTTTGGATGTGACTATGAAGAACGCTCTACTGTTGGACTGTATTTTGAGAGGAGAAGAAGTTGATGTGGCACAGTTGATCTATGAGGAGGTGATACGATTTTCGGTCTCTCCTAAATCAGTTTATAATGTTAAATTTCCAACTATGATCACGTGTCTTGTGCGAAAAGCGAATGTAGTATTGGGTGAAGAAGAGAAACTCGAATTTAAAATGAGTTATATTGATAACGCTTGGATCAAAGAAAGTCTTCGAAGAGCAGGTTCTACGCAAGTCTCGAAGGAAGAAAAGGAGGAAAATTGGCAAGAGAAGATGGAGGAGCGTTTAACGAAATTTGAATCAGCTCAAACTTCTTTAGTCAATGATGTGGCACAAATCAACGCTAATCAAGTGCACATCATGAAACTCCTTGAGCAATTAACGAAAGGTCCAGCAATTCCAACCTTGGATATCAATGATGCGAGGCAATAGCCTCGAGAGTATGTTCTCTTTCTTCCTTACCATTTCTGTAAATATGTTTATCTGCTAATTTTAATTTCTGTTTTTCGAGTCTTTTTCGAGTCGTGGGGACACGGCTCATTTTTGAGTTGGGGTGTGGGGATTCGTTGTCTCTCATCTCCTTTTTTTTTCTGTTTTTGGGTGAAATTAAAATTTTTGATACATGGGAATTAGATGTAGAATGTGTTTAATAGCTTGAAAGCATAAGCTCAGTAGATTAATGATAGTAAGTGATATGTTTATGAGCTATGTATTTATATGCTTTGAGTATTTGCAGGAAAACACACATTGATAGTAAAGAAAAGATTAGTGAGCAATGCGATAGAAAGTATGTTCGATCTCAGGGAACCTTGAGAAGTGTGTAGGCCGTGAGATCCAAGCTAGTTGAAAAACCATTTGATGAAAGTGCTAAAGGTAAGAAATTTTCGAATTTACATAGTGTAGAAAGTGATTAAGGCGGTTCTTTCATATTTTAAAGCCCTTGAAGCCTTTTTATACCTTCTCACCTTGTGATTTTTATATGCTATATCCTTCTCATCCCCTTCTAGCCTTTCTAAAGCCTTTTATTGAAACACGTTATAAGCCATATCCTTTAGATTTTAGGACTTTTCCATATGACCCGCACTCGAATCGCGATGCATAGACAGTTGTTTTAGAGCTTGAGTTTGGGGTGGTAGGTCCACCATTATGGGAATTGTTATTTTGTTGGGATTGTTGAGCTTATTAATTGTGCTTTGTGCTTTATATTGATGATGATTCACATGTTTTTATTGTAACCCTTTGCCGGGGTAATAGTGAATGAAAAAGAAAGCTTCGAGCTAATTTTGCCAACAAGGGCATTAAAAGAAAAAAATATATATATGAGAAAATTAGCGTGATATCTCATCATAAAAGAGAATCATAGCTATAGAAATTGAATTGAAAAGAAAAGAAAATATATATATTCGGACCGGCAAAGTGGATTTTTATGTGAACATCTTAAGCTTTAATTGGGTTATTGGGGATGCTAAATTGTGCATCAAGGAATTCATTGGGTTGAGTGAGAAACGTTCTATGAGAGTAACTCAAGCTCTAGGGCAATTCGTTGATGGCTAGTGAGGAGAGAGCCAAAAGCTCACTCCAAATTATCCAAATATATGATCATACCGTCCCTAAGCCGACATTACAACCTTAAAGACCTTTTGATTCTTTGCTATGTAATTGAGAAGTGATTGAGCCATTAGAGATTAGTTAAGTGGATCCTTGGATACTAGTAAGGTTTGATGAACAATCTATAGCTCTCTTGGGGAACTGAGTAAAGTCCCAATCCTTCTTACATTGCGAAACTAATCTGATCTTGAATTCAAGCCGTGTTGACTGTGGATATGAGAAGTGTACAGGTATGTAGTTTATGAATATTATTGCATGAAATTTTCTGAGTTATGTGCTTTAGGTTTATTCTATATATTATGCTATACTTTTTCCCTCGTGTTGAGAATTTTATAAGTGTGTATTTCTAGACTTCCCTATGTTTTTATCTTTATTGTATCGGGACGATACAACTTTGAGTTGGGGGTCTTGATGTCTCCTCATTTGTGATAGATTAATGTCTCCGCTTGTCTATGAACTAATAGTGAAAAAGTAACAAAATCTGGTAATTATAAAAGTGAATAAGGTAGTTATTTCATATTGAAGCCACTTGAAGCTTTTTAGCTTTCTCACCCTTTTACTTGATTACATTATTATTTATCCGTCTTAGCCCCTCTGAGCCTTTCTAAATCCTTTTTATTAACCACATTATGAACCATACCCCTTAGTTTATAGGACTTATCTATATGACCCGCACTCGAATCGCAAAACCTGAGACAAGTCATTTTTAGAGCTTGAGTTTGGGGTGGTGGGTTTCATCATTAGGGAACATTGGATTTAGGAAATTGTAATTGTGATATTATTGATGATGAAAAATTTATTACTGTAACCCTTTGTCTGGGTAATAGTAAATGAAAAAAGCTGAAAAGCATGAAAAGAAGAAAATATACGAGAAAAAAATAGCGTGATATCTCAACATCAAAAAGAGAGTCATAGTTATATAAAAGAAAAAGTTGATATGAAAAGAATAATACATTTGGACCGGCAAAGTGGAAATTGTATATCATCATGAAAAAGGTTTTATCTTGGGTTACTGTGGATGCACAAAAGCATCAAATAATTGGGTTGAGTGAGAACACCTTCGGGTAAAAAACTCAAGCTCTAGGGAGATTCGTTGATGGAATGTGAGGAGAGAGCCAAAAGTTCACTTTTTATTATCCAAATATACCACACCGTCCCTAAGATACGTTATAACCGTAAAGACCTTTTTCTAGCTACTTGGTGGAGAAACCATGGAGCTATTAGGTTGTAGGTGAGTGAACCATTGGATGCTATATTAGGACCTCTGAACAACCTATAGCCATTATCAGGAACTGAGTTGAAACCTCTCCTTCTGGCATTGCAAAATAGATCTGGACTTGAATTAATGGATTGTTTATTATGTGTATATTAAGCATACGTGTGCATTATTTCCTTAGCTATACTGCATGATACTTTTTAGATATTATGCTCTGGGATCATTTATTGTGTTCTATTCTTCTTCTACTTCTTCTTCTCTGGTTAATTATCTGACTACCCTACTGTTCTTTATTTTTATTGTATCAGGACGATATAACTTTGAGTTGGGGGTCTTGATGTCTCCCTATTTGTGATGATTTAATCTTAGTTGGAGACATCATTTTAGGGGTATTTATTAGGATATAGGTCGATTTTCTCATGATTTAGTACACTTTCCTATTTCATGTCTTGATCTAATTATTTATTATTTTTAGAGCATATTGGGTTTAATTGTTTGTTAATTGTGAAGATTTAAAGATATATATGGTAATTAATTAGATGCCAAGTTAATTCTAAGAGATAGGGTAAAGAAGATAAACATGGAAATTGGAGATAAAGGAAAGAAATATGAAAAAAGAAAAGATAAAGTTGCCAAATAAATCTGAATTCCAACAGTTACGAACATAAAAGTGACCATAACTCAAGATTGGCTAGGAATTTGGAAGAATGATCTAAATCAAAGTTAAATAGCTTTCCGAGACGATCAGTTTCGACATATGGAACGCGTCAAACAGATTAGTATTGAAGGAGTTACTGCCAAAACAAAACAGCACCAGACTCTTACATTTTCTATATTTTAGGGTTACGAATTTGAGTTGGGCTAGGAGTCCAAGTTACTTGTCTTCCACTCCAAAAAAACGAATTAGGTCTTCCTATACCCTATAAATACACCCTTTAATCAGAAGAAACTCATCCTATCGGGGAATGGTGATGTCAATGTTGGGTTTAAAGCATGTAAGGCGTTAGAGAATGGTGATGTCAATGTTGGGTTTAAAGCATGTAAGGATATCTTTCTTAACACCTGAAAAATAAGAGGAATCACCGCCTACTGCAGAAATTACCGTGGAGGTTCCAGATATTAATGAAGAACCAACCAAGACTAGCCTGGAGGAATCTGATTTATTACTTCTTCTCAAAGACATGCAAGAAGAGATCAGAATAGTCCTTGAGTTTCAAGATAGAAGAGATATCGAGAAAGAGGAAGAAGCCTCAAGTGAGAAGATAGAAGAAGTAGTTGCACCTGTTGTGCAAGAAGAGAAAGAATAAGTGGTTTCCCCTGATGTGCAAGAAGAATAGAAGGTGTGCTCGCCACCTACTACTTCACTGATGTCACAAACAACTCCTATTATACATCAAAAGGGTGACATGGAACTCAAAGAACTTGTAGAGGCGTACAGTGAAGAGAAAATCAACGCCCATATGCTTGAGATTGTTGAGAAGGGACTTACACCGCAACAGATGGTCATGCAATCTATTCCAGAGAAAGATGTGAGTGTACAAGTCAAGGTAGAGAATGTGGCTCATATTGAGAGAGTCTCGAGAAAATTTGAGAATGAGCTACAACTTAAGCTTCAAGATCTGAGAAGTTTTAACCTTCCCATATAAATTAGTGATAAGCTCAAGGTGAAATCCATGTGTGATGTAAGCTCAATTGTGAATCGTATGCCAAAATCTGTGTTCGATAGGCTTGGCATCAAGAAGGCGGATAAAGCTCCCATGAAACTACAATTGACGGCTAGCTCAATAATAAAGATATGGGGAATAGTGGAGGACGTTCATGTCCAAGCAGGTAACTTAATATCCATACTGACTTTGTTATTCTTTATTATGATGCAGATAAACAGGTTCTGATCATACTTGGAAGGTCGTTCTTGGCCACAAGTCAAAGAATCATAAACTTCCAGGAGGGAACAGTGACCATCCGTGCTAGTAACATATTCGAGACATTTTATGTCTTGGGTAATAAACCAAGGAAGTTAGCCCCCACAGTTCCTGTCATCCACATTGCAACTAGGGCAAAGTCCCAGAAGAAATCCACGCAGAATCTATGGATACCATGCCTAAAGGTGAGTTTGGGGTGGGCAACGAAGTTGTATGGAAGTCTCTCAAACCCAAGAACAAGGCACGAGGTTACAAGAACTCGTGAATGGGACCGTTTCTCGTTACACAGGTTGTTTCGGAAAAAGTTATTAAGATTAGACCCACGAGGGGTCTAAAATGGAGATTAGTAGATGTTCATAGCCTCGCTCGTTGTTGGGGAGGCTACATACGCAAAAGTTAATAGAGGTAACATGTCTAACTTTGAAAGACGTCTAACAAAAGTGTTGTTCAGGAGACAACACACAACTTATTTTTATGTTTATATGTTTTAGTTTTGTTTAGATTAGTTATTTTTGTTAAGTATTGCAGTAATGAAGAATTTATGAGTGTTTTTTATGTGTAGGTAACGTATAAATCGAGTTGGGATGAAGAAAACGGAGTTCTTAGCGAAAATCAGCAGCTAGGTGTGGTACACCGCACGCTAGCCGTGGTGCACCGCAAACCACAAAACTGTTACGAAGGTATACTAATCAGGTGCGCGTGCAAGGCCCCCATGGATAGACCGTATCGTCACTCACGCGTGTACCGTGTCACGGTGTCGAATAGAACCTTCGTGCAGCACACTGCACCTAAGTCGTGATAAACCACACGGCCATAAACCGTCACAACTGTACGGGGAATCGGGTGCAATTACGAGAGTAAAAGGACATATTGTGCGGTATACCGCACCATACCCGCGGTACACCGCACCCAAATACCGTATCATGAATCGCGACGCACCGTGTCACGCTTGAGGATCAGAAGATTGTTGCGGTACACCGCACCAACCCCGCGATGCACCGCACGAGCCGCCGACAAAGAGAAGAGAGAAGAGGTTAGCTTATATACATTTACGAAATTCATAATCTTATCTCTTTCTTCCCCAAGCCTCCCAGACTCCATTAAAGCTTTACAAAACCTTCACCTCAGATCAAAACACTACCAAATCACCATAAATTCATATCCAATTCCTTCCCTACAATCCAATACACAAGATTCAAACAACCATATCATTCCAAAACACCTAGAATCCAAAATCAAAATCCAAAATTCCCACGTCGTTTTCCAAAAATTTCTTAAACCCTAGCATCTTAGTAAGAGTTCATCATACCCACATATAGAATCATCATTCTTACACCTTTTCTAACCCAAATAACACTTTTTCAACCCAACATCAAGGGGTAATAATTTCAATAGTGTACAAATCTTTGAGTTGGAAGTCAATTAAGATGACATAAAGAACAGAGACATTATATATTGTTAAGGCAATGAAGAAGAATCAAAGCAAGGTATTGGGTAATATTGGGAAATAAACAATTGAGAAAGGTGAAAGATTGGGTACAAAGGAAAAGGATAAAAACGGGTCAAGTTAGTAGAGAAAATCATGCAATGGTGAAACCAAAGAGCAAAGCGATTACAACTTTCAAGGAGAAAACACCACAACCTCTACAAATCGGTATTCCTATACCAGAGATAAATGAAGCTTCAAAGGCCTTTTTAGCTTTTGCAAAATAACATTTGCCCGGAATACCACTTGCTCATGAACGAATATTTGAAAAAGGAGTTGGATCAATAGATCTCTAGAGATGGGAGAAAGATTGGGTTGGACTACATTCATGATGAGGCGTTCAAGATTATGTATGGAATTAGTTTATGAGTTATATTTGGGCCTCTTTAGCCGAGATAGTGAAGGCCGTGTTCCATTTCGAGAAAACTTAGTCCCTTTTACAGTTGAAGAGTTTCGGAAGCACATCGAGTTCAAGAAATTGGTTGGACCATGCAAGTATCGAGAAGCGGTGGAGAATATCAAGCCTTACAATTGGAATCAAATTTTTGAGCATGTGTTGGATGAAGAAAAAGTGTGAGGACACAAAGGAGAGTTGAAGGCACCTTGGCCTTACAAATACCTTCAACCTGATACTAGAATTTGGCACAATTTCCTCACACCAAACACCTTTGGAAACACGCGAACCTCGGATGTAACCAAGAGAAACGCTGTCTTTTCGAATTGTGTTTTAAGAGGGGAAGAAGTATATGTGGCAAAGTTGAATTTTGATGAGGTGATGCGATTTTCTATCTCTCCACTCTCATTGTTTACTGTGAAATATGCAACTATGATCATGTGCCTAGTAAGAAAAACGAGTGTGATTCAGGGTGAAGAAGAGAAATTGATGTATAGAGTGAGTAATAATATCACCGATGTGTGGATCAAGACAGTTCTAAGAGGAGCAGGAATGAAGAAGCTTCCACAAGAAGAAATCTATCATGAAAGAGATTCAAAAGAAGAGGATCTTGTTTGGCGAGAAAGGGTAGAGGAGCAATTGAATAAATTTGAAGCTGGTGGTGCCTAGGGTGTGATAAAATAAGATATAAATAACGTGCAAAAACACCCTAAACTACACGGTTCTGCAAGTATACAGATCGTATGCAAGTTTTAGATAAAGATTCGTTCTGCAGAGACTACAGAGGTTAGGAGAATCTTATGCAAATAACAAGTGCAAATAAATTAAAGGTAGAACAACTAAATGCAAATAAAAGTAAAGACAAATAGATTTTTGTTTGATTTTCTAATTAACTAAATTAAACTAAGAATTTAAAAGACAGAAAATAAATATGAAAGAGAAGTAATATGAGAATATAGCTTAAGTTATTAGCATGTAATCCCCACTAGTTTTGCCGTTCTAAACATGTAAGGGTGAATTATGTAGTATTTCCCTAATCGGTCCCAATATGCTATCGGTAGTTTAAAATAGGATTTAACTGTGTCAATAAGGCTTCCTAAGCAAACTTTTCCTGTAATTGGTAAATAGTCACAAAGACTAAACCATAGTGATTATCTAGCTAGGTTGGGTTGTCAGATCAAACCTAAAACTAAACGTTATGTGCTAAACATACAATTGAACACCGTTGTCAATGGTATCCTAATTACTAGATGGTAATTCTAATGGCGGCCGTCCACAAGAACACAGAATATAAATCCAAACACATAAACAGAGAATAAAAACTATAATTCTATTTAAAACATTAAATTCCCAAATTAGATAGATGTCAATCAAAACTAGGGTTCATACATTAATGCTAAAACTTAAGCTAAAGAAAATTAGTTCATGAAAGAAAAGAAAGAAATTACAAATCTAAAGGTAGAAGAAGATATTGTTGATGAACAACTCCTTCCAGACTTCTCTCTTGTGTTGTAAGCTTCCTCTTGGCTTAAGATTTCACCAAGGATGATTTAAGATTGTTAAGAGGCTGTATTTATAGTGTAGAGGTTGACCTAATTCGTTTCTTTAGAGATAAGTTAAGTAATGGACTCCTAGCCCAACTCAAATTCGTAAGGAAACAAAGATAAACACTGTTGCGCTGTTTTGAGTGTATCTTCTTCGTTATTGGTCGTATTGAGCTCCATAAGATACCAAAAGAATCGCAACAGAATTATCTAGACCCTATAGGAAGAAATTACCAAATTCGGCCTATTTCTTAGGTAAAAACACCAATCTTTAGACGTGTGTGCAGAATCCCAGATTTAGGCAGCTTTTCCTTTTCCATCTTTTTAGCTTTTATTTCCTTATCTCCAATTTCCATGCAAATCTCCTTCCATAAGTTGTTGTCTTTGACTTGGACTCTAATTAATCTCCATAATTATCTTTAAAGCTTCACACTAAATAAACAATTAAACCCAATATGCTCTAAAAATAATAATTCTACAAATCAAGACCCAAAATAGGAAACTGCACTAAAATGAGCTAAAATCAACCTATAAACTAATAAATAAGCCTAAAATGATGTCTCATGAGTATATTTTACTATCACAAATGAGGAGACATCAGAAGCAACTCAAACTTTCTTGGACGATGATGTGGCACAAATCAAAGCAAATCAAGTTCACATCATGATACACCTTGAGAAGTTAAAGCGCGGCATAGCGAAAGATCCACCACCTCCTATCTTGAATGTTGATAATGCGAGGCGATAGCCTCGAGAGTATGTTCTCTTTCTTCCTTACCATTTCTTTATGTGCAATATATATTAGATATCAATTTCTTTATCGAGTCTTTTCGAGTCGTGAGGACACGGCTTATTCTTTAGTTGGAGTGTGGGGATTCGTTGCCCCTCATCTCCATTTTTTATGCTTTATTGCTTTTTTGGAAGAAATTAAGAAATTTGATAGATAGGAGTAGATTTAGATTGTGTTTAATTGCTTAAAAGAATAAGTTTAGTGAGTTAATGATAGTATGTAATTTTTCTATGAGCTGGTTAGTTTATCTGCTTTGAGTATTTACATGAAAACACACATTGATAGTAAAGAAAAGATTAGTAAGCAATGCTGTAGAAGTATGTTTGATCTTAGGGCGCCTTGAGGGGTGTGTAGGGGATGTCCCCCTATTTGTGATATAATAATCTAGGTTAGATACATCATTTTAGGTGTTTACGATTAATTAATTATATTTTTTATTCGTATTTTGATAAATTCTTATTTCTTGTCTTGATTTGATGATTTATTATTTTTGGAGCATATTTGGTTTAATTTGTGTGTTAATGTGAAGTTTTAAAGATGTATGGAATATAATTATATATCAAATAAATTCTATGAAGATAAGGTAAGAAGATATGGAAGGAATCAAGAGATAAAAGGAAGTAGAGATAAAATAGGAAAGGAAAAGCTGTCAAGTTAATCTAAAATTCTGCAACTACGTCCACTAAAGTGAAGATAACTTCAAATTGTCTAGATATTTGGATGATAAATCAAAAGAAAGAATGTATATCTTTTTGATGCGGTCGTTACAATATAAAGTAGGCGAACATCGGACCAATAACGAAGAAGATACGATCAAAACAAGACATAATTGTTTAGCCTCTCTCCTATATTTTAAGGAACGGATTTGAGTCGGACTTGAACTCAAATTACTTACCTTTTAATTACAAATTTCAACCTAGTGTCTTCCTAACACATATAAATACACCCTCGTATCATTGTAAACATGTCTTTGCCTCTCCTTAACTAATCCTTAGTATTATTCATCAAGTCATTCAAGAGAAGCAAGTTGACAGTATGTATCTTTATTTTAGTTTATTTCTTGTTAGCATGAACTAATTTTTCTATATCTTGGGTTTTGCATATGTATAGTCTTTGAATTCTATTTTCTTATATCTAAGTTTGTCTGGGAAAACCTTTTTAAATTGATTCTAGTCTCTTAACCATATATTTGTTTTATGTGCTTTGACTTATTGCCAGTCTTAATCTTGATCACGTTTGGATTGTCTTAATAATAGTTAGATGGTCACCCGGAAGGGGTGTCTGTGTCTAATTATTGAAACATCACATAAACGTTTAGTGTGTGGTAGTGATCTGGAAGGGCTTGCCTAACTAGATAGTCATTAGGGTTTGAGATTTAACCACCGATCATTGCACAGGGTCCCCTTACCCAAGTCTCCTGGTAATTGTTAGGTCGCCAACTAAGTCTACCCGGAAGGGGGTTAGAAGGAATATAGAATCTTTTCTACTTATCTAAAAGCTTTAATCACCCTTATTAACTAGTAGAAGAAATAGAAGGAGTGGTGCATATTAGCAAAACCTGAGCTATACTCTCTCATCTATTATTTACTATTTTGTATTTTTTTTAATTAATCAATATTTCCTCATCAATCATTCGTATTTACTTTTTCTTATCTTTAAATTCATTGAACTATTTATTGCTACGCTAGTCTGTTAATCCATCCGTATAACACACTAAGTCCCTGAGAAAGAATTTGTACTTATCATTAAAACTTATCAGGCCCTAGCCGGCACCAGTAGGCCATGAGATTTGAGCTAGTTGAAACCCCATTTTATGAACGTGCTAGAGGTGAGAATGTAACAAAATTTCATAGTTTAGAAAGTGATTAAGGCGGTTTTTTGATAAGCTCTTGTTGCCTTTTAGCTTGTTATCCACATTTATTATATTTATATCCTTCTCAGCCCCTTCTAGCCTTTCTAAAGCCTTTTTATTATCCACATTATAAGTCATACCCCTTAGATTTTAGGACTTTTCCATATAACCCGCACACGAATCTCAATGCTTAGACAATCGTTTTAGAGCTTGAGTTTGGATGATGGGTTCACATTATGGGAAACATCATTAGGTTTCACTGTTTATTATTGTAACCCTTTGACAGGGTAAAAGAAACAGAAATAAATATTGAAAAGAAAAAAAATATTGAGAAAGATGTAGCATGATATCTCACATCTAAAAGAGAGTCATAACTAGCTTAGAAAAGGAAAAAATTGATATGAAAAGAATGAATTTGATTTGGACCAGCAAAGTGGAATTTATTATGTGATAATCTTAAATTATTATTGGGCTATTGGGGATGATAATTAGTTCATCAAATCATTGGGTTGAGTGAGAACATTTATGAGAGTAACTCAAACTCTAGGGAGATTAGTTGATGGATTGTAGGGAGAGAGCCAAAATCTCACTCTAAATTATTCAAGTATACGATCATATCGTCCCTAAGCCAACATTACAACCTTAAAGACCTTATGATTCTTTGCTATGTAATTTAGGAATAGTTGAACCAATAGAGAGTAGTTAGATGGGTCATTGGATACTAGCTAGGCTCGATGAACCATTTATAGCTTCCATGTTAAACTAAGTGAAGAACCTCTCCATCGTGCATTGAAAAGCTAATCTAATCTTGAATTTGAACCGTGTTGATTGTTTGTATGATTAGTGTATAGATGATTTAGTTTGTAGATAGTATTACATGAAACTTGCTAAGTAGTTGCTTTAGCATTATTACTCATATTCTTCTATCTTCTTCCCTTGTGTTTAATTGGCTTAGGTATATTTGCAGAGATTTCCCTATGTTCTTATTCTTTATTGTATCGGGACGATACAACTTTGAGTTGGGGGTCTTGATGTCTCTATATTTGTGATGAATTAATCCACTTATGAGACATCATTTTAGGTGCATTACTTTAATTTTTAATGGATTTTTCCCCATTATTATTTTTTATAGTTCATGCCATAATTTGGAGATTTATTACTTTTAGAGCATTTTTTGTATAATGAGGTAAAATGAAATAATTGGATGCCAAATCAATGTCAAGGGGTTAAGAAAAGAATATCCAAGGCGAAATCTAGAGTTAAAAGGAAGCAAAGTGAAGTTAGGAAATGTAAAGCTGGCAAATAAATCTGTGATGCTGAAGAGACGTCCAGTGTTTTGACGACTGCATAAAATCGATTACGAATATGATGGAGCCCTTTTAGGGTACGGTCATTTTGATAGGTCGTACACTGAATTTGGCCAAGTAACGAAGGAGATATGCTCAAATCAATCTCCAGTGTTTATCTTGACCTATATTTTAGGAAAAAAAATTGAAATGGAATTGGACTCCAATAACTTGACTTGCACTCCAATATTTTGACCTAGGGTTATCTAGAACCTATAAATACATCTATTAATCATTGTAAACATGTCCTTGCTCAAATATTAATCCCCTAGTATCAAGTTTATCATCCATAGAAGCAAGTTGACAAGTATGTATCTATCTTTTAGTTTATTCTTTCTAGTATGAACTAGTTCTCCCATAGCTTGGATTTTGCACATGTATAATCTTTGAATTCAATTTCTTATATCTATGTTGTTTAGGAATAACTTTTAAATTTTTTGAGCTACTTATTTATTTCATATATTTGTTTTATGTGCTTTAACTTAATGACTGTAGTCCTTGCTAGTGCACAAGTATAGGAACACCCCATCAGCAGTTGGATGGTCACTCGGAAGGGGTGTTCAGTTGTAGAAACACCACATAATCGTCTAGTGTGCGGTAGTGATCTTGACGAGCTTTCCTAACTCGATAGTCACGAGGGTTTGAGAGTAATCATTGATCATTGTGTAGGGTCTCCTTACCCAAGACCCTGGTAATTCTTAGATTTTCACCTAAGTCCACCCTGACGGCGGTAGTAGGAATCTAGAATCCTGACTACTTACTCTAAAGAGCTTTAATAAACCTTATAACTGGAATATAGATTTAAAATGATAAGTTCAAACTAGCAAACCTAAGCTATATCTCTCATCTCCATTCTATTTACTTTTTATTTATTTTCATTCTTAGTTAATAATCATTCTATCAAATATTTATCTCTTTAGTTATTTGTCTTTTAAATTAGAAATTAATCTCTACTACGCTTACTTTTCTAAACACGATTCTACGCTAACAGACTAAATCCCTACGAACGAATATTACTTACTAACTAAAACTTGCAAATGATATGTGCACTTACAGTGAGTTTCTCGTGGTAGTTAACGATGTGTGTCCTTATTATTATCTTATTTATCTATTTATTTATCACACCTTTTCCCCCACCAACTAGGAAATCTTTGTCTGACTTGGCGCAAGTATCATTCTTATGCCCAAGTCAATATTCGAGAAGTTGAATATTGGGGAAGCAATAGGCAGAACGATATCGTTGAAAATGGCAGATATGATGTTTTCCCATCCTAAGGGAAAAATTGAAGATGTACTCGTTAAAGCAGGTAACCTTATATTCCCATGTTATTTTTTTATTCTTGACTACGACGCAGATATAAATATGGCAATTATTTTGGGGCAGTTTTTCTTAGCCACGGGGCGTACTTTGATTGATGTAGAAAGTGTGGAAATGATTATCCGAGTGCAAGACGAGGAAGAGAAATTTAGTGTGTTCAAGAGTATGAAGTTCCCTAATCATCCAAAATATATTTCTGCTTGGACACACTCAATAATGTGAATAAGAATCCAATCAATGGGGTGGATACCTTCGGGTTGGAGGAGAAAAAACTCAGAAAATAAGACACCATCCAAATCTCCTCCTAACCTCAAAGATGCTCCATTCATTGATTATCTGAAGAGAACCAAGAAGAATGCGAGAAAGGTTCCAAGGGTACCTAAAGGAAAGTGGAAATATAGTGAGTTTTTTGGGTGGGAGACACAATAGCGATAAAAGATCCTGATCCCCCAAACCAACCATGCAAGGGAAAGTGCAATAATTCTTAGAGTGTCCCTTTCAAGGTCACACGAGTTGCTTCCGATAGGTTAGTTAAGTTGGATACAATAAGGGTCATAGACCTCACTTGGTATAATTTGATCCTCACACACTACTGGGGAGGCTATGTTAGAAAGAAATTACCTTGACATAACACGTTGAACTTCACCGATGTTAAACAAAAGTGCTTCTTGGGAGACAACCCATATTTTTAATGCTTTAGTAGTTTTTATTTTATACCTTCAATGTTTATTGGTAGCTTTATTTTATGTATATTACATAATGAGAAAGGTATTTAGTGATTTTGTTTTGTAGGTGAGCAAGAAATTGAGTCTATGGTGAAAACTGGGGAATTTTGTGAGCCAACCAGTAGGAATCTACGGTACACCACACCAGCCGCGGTGTGCCCACGCTTGTCCACATTGATATTGAGAAAAAAAATTGGAGTTGTAGAGTTTTAGAGTTGAGGTTGCGGTACACTACATCACGAGAAAACAAACCGTAGAAAGAAGCTCGACAAGGTATATATCGCGCGAGAGGAAGAATCTAAGTGTACAGCATCACCTGTGGTGTAATGCAACGATCCAAACCGTGTACATGATGGTTGACACTTCATGAAGTCAGAGAAATTGTGTTTTGCCACATGAGTGCGGTATACTACACGACATGTGGTGTACTGCTTTGCAACAAAAAAGAAAGACAAAGTTAGACCATCAACTACACTCTTGACCAAAACTTCAAATCTTTTTCTTCCCCAAGCTTTCGACCACCATTAGAGTTCGGCCTAAGTTTCACCAACCATCAAAATACACCTAAATAACCCATATTTCACACCCAAAATCATCCATACACCATTCCTAACAACAATAAGCATCCTAAATCATTCCAACATCACAAGAAATCAAGAATCGAACAAAAAAAATCAAAATTCCTTTTTCCTAATTCTTCAGTTCATTCTTATCCCACCACCTATCCTTCACACCCACGTGACCAAACACATTCCTTACACCTTTTGACCTCTAAAGAATACCTCATTCATACATTCAAGGGAAAATTTAAAGTTGGGTAAAATTTTGAGGTGAGGGTGAAGGAAGATGACACGAAGAACCGAGACACTTGCTAATGTGAAGGAGATAAAGAAGAATGCAACCACGGATTTGGATGAGGATAAGAGGAAACAACTCAATGTTTAGGTGAGTAAATCAAAGAGGCAAAATGGTGATTTGAGTCATGTGGCTATAGAGAAACTGGTTGTTGTGGAGTCGAGTGTTCAAGAACAAGCGGTTGAGATTCCCAAGAAGAAGACTCCACAACCTCTTCAGGCCAAGATGCCTCCGCCCAACAAAAACGATAATTCTAGGGCCCTGGATACTATTGCAATTTAACTTGTGCCTACCTTGACTCCCATACACGATTGGAAATTTCACAAAGAGGTGGAAAAGGGAAAGTATAAGAATTTCTTGAGAATGGGGAAGGATTAGGTTGAAATATGTTCATAATGGAGCACTCGAAGATAAATATTGAGCTAGTAAGAGAGTCCTATCTTGGCCTCTTTAGCCGAGATAGGATTGAAAGAGTTCTCATTCGGGATAAGTTGGTCCTTTTCACAGATGAAGACATTCGAATCCATTTCAAGATGAGGAAATCGGTGGGACCATGCAAATACTAAAGAGAAGTGAAGAAAATTGAATCTTTCAATTGGAACCAATTACATGAAAAGGTATTTATTGAGGAGTTGGTACTAGTCAATGACAAAAATGATTTGAAGACATCTTGTCCTTACAAGTTCCTTCAACTTGATGCGAAAAATTGGTACCGTTTCCTTGCACCCTCATTCCCTAGAAATGATTGAATCGCGGATATACTTTAAAAATCCACCATCTTGTTGGAATGTATTATGAGAGAGGAATAAGTGGATATGGCACAAGTGATCTTTGATGAGGTAATGTGATTCATGGTAAAACCAAGGAGTTTCTTTAACGTGAAATACCCACAAAAAATAACTAGCCTAATGATGAAAGCGAATGTGAACATCAGAGAGAAATAAAACTTGTTAGCGAGTGGAGATCCATCGTAGATGATTAGTGGATCAAGAATATTTTGAGAGGAGTGCAGTCGAAAGGATCTCCTTGGCAAGAGAAGGTGAGTGAGCAACTTAAGCAACTCAAAATGTCTCAAACCTTCCTTGCCAATTATGTGGCACTAAGCAAGTCTAATAAAATGCACATCATGACACTTCTGGAGCAAATAAGACGCGCCACCACGAAATATCCACAACAAGCCATCTTGGATGGTGATCACGTGAGGCAATAGCCTCGAGAGTATGTTTCTCTCTTCTCTACCCCTTTCTCTACTTGTATATTAGGTATTTGTGTTTTATTTTATTGAGTCTGTTTCGGTCGTGGAAGTCGGGCTCAACTTTGAGTTGAGGGTGGAGACTCGTTGTCTCCACCCCCACTTTTATGCGTTTTAATTGCTTTCAATAAGTGAAAATGTTGGTGTTGAATCTAGTGAATGTATCTTTTAAGAAAATTTTTAATTAGTTAATGATAGTAGATGGAAGACTTATATAATTTTGATGTATATTCTTAAAGGATTTATATGAAAGACATATTGAAAATAAAGAAAATATTAGTGAGCAACACGGTAGAAATAGGTTTGATCTTAGAAAGCATGAGTGGTGTGTAGAACGTGAGATCCAAACTAGCTGATAAACTATTAAATCAACATGTTAAAAGTGAGAAAGTGAGTAATATGTATAGAATAGGACATGATTAACGCAGTTCTTTGTTTTGCCCTTTATGCCTTTTAGCTTGATATCCATTATAATTGATATATTGTCCGTCTCAACCCCCTTTTTGCCTTTCTATAGCCCTTTTATTAGCCACGTTACAAGCCTTTCCCCTTATATTTTCAGGACCTTTCCATATGACCTGCACCCGAATCACGATGCTTTGACACTCGTCTAGAGCTTGAGTTTGGGGTGGTGATTATATGGGAAATATTATTGGGTGGGTTTTATGTTATGTAATTGAGCTTTCTGATCAATTGTTATATACATTGTAACCCTTTGCCAGGGTAAAAAGAAAAGGGGGAAATATTTGAATAGATGAGAAAAATATATATGAGAGAGAAAATGAAACATAGTGGCATGGCTTATCAAAATAAATAGACAGTTATTTCCACTATATAATATAAAAATATATATTCATTTCAGACCGGCAAAGTGGAAATTCTTTAGGTGATCATAAGAGGGTTTCATTTCGGTAATTTGGGATGTGAATAAGTGCATCAATTGGGATGAGTGAGTACATCTTTGATAGTAACTCAAGCTTTAGGGGAACCTGTTGATGTCTAGTGAGGAGAGAGCCAAAAGGTAATTCTAAATTAATCAAATATACGTATCACACCTACCCTGAGCCTACATTACAGCCTTAAAGACCTTAGAATTCTTGACTATACAATTTATGAGCTTGTAAACTAATAGAGTAGTTAGATAGACCTTATAAACTATGCGAGGATCAAGGAACACCCTATAACCACCATTTTGAACTAAGAAAGAACCTATCTTCGTGCATTGCAAATTTAATTGAATCTTGAAATTAATTTGTGTGGGTTGTATATTAGATAGGTATATATTTGATTTAGTTTGTAAATGATGTTATATGAGACTTTTTAATATTTATGCTTTAGCGTCATTCAATAATTTTCTACTCTCTTCTTTAGTTTATTTGACTTAGACCCTTCTAAACTATTTTCTTTTTATTTCGTCAGGAAGACAAAACTTTGAGTTGGCGGTCTTGATGTCTCTATTATTTTGATGGATTAATCCATTCAAGAGACGTTATTTTGGGAGTTTATTGGGATTAAGTGAGAGAGATTTCCCTGTTATTTGCTATATTTCACTTTCACTTCTAGTTTTGGACTTATTACGGTTTATAGAGATTTTGTGCCTTAATTGTGTGTTAAGTGTGTAACTTTTAGGTACATTCTTGATACAAGGTTACAATATAAGTATAAGAAGTCAAGAAGTCAAGAGAAACCCCAAGTCAAAGCAGAATTTGAGCTTAGATCCACTTAGGGAAGTTGGAGTGTTTGCCGGAGAAATCTTTGCACCTTATGTTTCAGTAACTACAACATCTTGTTAAGATCTTTGGACCTGATTCCTTTTGATTTATAGAGAGCTTGAAGTCAGGGTCGTTTCACAAGTGACGGAAGTCAATTAGTGGTTATGATGAAGAAGTTATGCCAATTGCTTCTACCGTGGTTCGAACCAGAATTTTGGTTAGTAAAACGGGTTGGGCCCCTTCTAAACCTAATTAAGCAAGACTATATGGGGCCCAAACGTTTTTATCTCATATATAGGCCATAGTTTAGCCTCCATATCATGATCAGTCACTATCCAGCATAATTAAATAAATTCAAAAGGGGGGAAAACGCCAGAATAGAAGGAAGAGGAGAAAACAAGGGTTTTCCTATGAACCCAACTATTCTACCTCAACCATTCACAGATTTCTTTCAACATTAAGAGTAACTTAGATTTATATATGATTTTAAACATGATTATGTCATTATTTTTTATTATTTTATCTTTAACTAGTTTTTCTTCTATTGGTATGAACTAAACCCTCATTGCTTGAGGATAATATTTTAAGAAATTGTGCTTTACTTCTTAATTGAGTTATAGCATTTGGGATATTTATTATTATATCTAATTGAGTTGGATTGAATATTTTCCATTGCTTTATATGTCTTGTATTAATACCACATGTGCTCTGGCCAAGTAGTGGATGGCTGCAGTAACTAAGCTAACACCTGGATGGGGGGTTTGGTTACAGAATTTGCATATAAACGCCTAGTGTAAAGCATTGAACCGGGCAGTCTTGTCTGCTAAGTAGTCAACAGGGTACAAATTTCATTCACCCGAAAACCTTAGGCGTGTACAATTGTCTACCCGAATGGGAGTTAGAAGAGCACTTGAACCCCAGCTAATGTGAACACAACCACTCACCCTTATCAAGAACAATATTAATTAGCGGCATAAACAATTACTAGAAATTCCTCAAGCAACCATATCTTATTAGTTCATACCTTTTCATTTACTTACTTGTTTAATTTTCATTCGTAGTTTAATTGTTATTTCCATTACTTTATTAGTTATAAATCATTTGAAAACCAACTAAACATTCTTCTATTTGAACTCTTTAGTATTTCATTATTTATACTACAAACTTCACGTGTTTACACTAGTTTAAGCATCATTAGTCTCACAAGTAATCCCTGTGGAAAATGATAACCCTATTTATCACTTTTACTTGTCTTTGATCCGTACACTATGGAGTGTCACCCTAATTTTATTACTGCTTTATTATATATCACACTGGGGGACAACAACGGTTTTTTTCTAATTCTGGATAACTTGTATCTCTTTAGTAATATTGGCATAACTTTCATATCTCAACTCGAAATTGGATCCCTTTTCACCACGTGTGATAGACTCCGAGATCTATCTTGTCTGTAAATTTAATGATCTAATTCACTACCAAATATTTGTTATAATTTTTGCAAGATGACAGAAGCATTCTACCGGGAAATTTTGTTGAGTTCTAAATGGAATTCTTATCTCCTTTTGCGACTTGGTTTGGCTTTCTTCATGACTTTTTGAACTCATAGCCTAATCTTGGGATCTAAGAACATCCATGTACCTAGTATATACACACTTAACATGCAAACGTCTCAAAATGCTCCAAACATACATATATCATCCAAAACTGGTTAAAACTCATATAGCGTCACATATTGAGATAAATCCCACAATTACTCCTCAAAATCATACTCAAACGATATATGTTAAGTCTCTAAACATATAATAAACTGAGAGACATCAGGGACCTACGATAGTGTTGGTGATTATGGAAAGTTGATACGGTGGAGGTACTTATATATAGTTCGAAAGTTGATTACACAGAGTAGCTCTTTCTACTCTGATAACCTTGAACTAGTTCAAGGCATCAATTCTCAGGGAAGACTTCATTGGAGTCCTAACCCGATTGTCGAAGAAATTAAGGGATGGATGAATAAATTTCCGCTTTGGAAGATTGCGTACTGTAAGAGAGAATATAACGTTGTTGCTGATGCGCTTGCAAAATGTATCAGAAGAAATATCAGCCTCATGGGATGGAAGGACTTCACAATTGACGGATCAACTGCTTTCTTACTTAATCTGTTGTCTTCTAATTAATCTTTTCGTTCCTCTTTGTCAAAAAAAAAAAAAAAAAATTGCCCAGAGAGAATAGATAGAAACCTCCTGAGACCCCCCCCCCCCCCCCCCAATCTCGTTAAAGATATATCTGGTTTAGAAAATCTCCAACAAAAATCAGACCTATCATATAGAAATACATAAGCAACGCTTTATTAATCTCGACCAACCTTTTTAAAATATATTGCTCTCTTTCACCTTTTCGCTTGGGTTGCGCTAATAGCAACGATACAATGACTCATATACTACTTATGTCCAATGATATGCAAAAGTATTGGAACATATCCATCCTCTAACTCCGTATGGATTCCCTGGGAACTCCGTCTTTCAACAATTGCTTTGTTAACATCATTTAATCGTATTGGGGAAGTGGATGGACTATGAAGTGTGTGGAGACATTTCTCAGGGTCTCATGCCGGAATACTTGGAAAACTGAGATGAAAATGTACCATGAAAATAAACCATAGGATAAGGGAGTATTGATGTTGCTACTAGAAGATTTATGGACGAATTTTATTTGTATATTGTACTTTAGAGTCTTGCTCATGGTAGTTCTCAAGATTTGGTCACCCATAACACTCTAATATCCCTCTCTCTTAGGTGGTGGTTATCCAGTGTGCCACAGTTTTCATTTCCCCTTGTCTGATATAGGTATTGTTGTTGTTTGTATTAACCCGCCGTGAGTTATGGTAGATAGCGCTTGCCCATCAAGGTGAGGCTCATGTTGACATCCATGCATGCTTATGAAGCCAGGATTGGCTCATTTGTTTTTTTTAGTAAGATTGTCTTAAAATCGTTTAGGGTTATTTCAACCCGTCTAAAGTTAGACGAAATTTACAACCATGCTTGAATAGTTTGACCGTTATATTGATAGTTTAGAAGAGACAAGCCCCCCACCCCCACCCATCGTGTTGTGTTTCCTTTGTTAATTATAGTACTGGTTTGTTGGAAGAACTCGGATTAAAAGCTCATTAAGTGTAAACAAAACAGAATGTTGGTTGTCCGAACGGTCTTTCTTTTGTAGCTTATTTAAATTTCTCCCATAATATGAGTTCTTTTAGGGAAAAAAAAATCCTGCTAGCTACACAACCTGTCAAGTGTCAACCATTTAATGTTCCAACGTACTGCCAGTCCTTAAACATCTATATCTTACTATTATATAAACCCAAGAACTCTCTGACTTTTGTACAGCAAGTACACCACTACCCTAATAGCGTTCATCTTCCTTACTTCCATTCCAAATTAACGAAAACTACTTATTCAATCTAGATCTATGAAGTTCACCCAAGTAAAAAATCTCAAAACAAGCTTGAACAAGTTGAAGAAAAAGTGCTTCAGAAACCCAACTTCTTCTGCGTGGGATGAATGCTTCCAATGGTGTTTCCACAATTTTGTAGACGAAGAAAAGACCAATTCACCAAAAGATGTCCCAAAAGGTCACGTTGTAATTTACTTAGGAGAAGGAGAGTATGAGTATGATCACAAGAGATTTGTAGTTAAACTGAGTGTACTTGAGCATCCTTTGTTTCAAGCATTGTTAGATCAAGCTCATGAAATCAATATGTACGGCAACTCTAAACTCGTCATCTCCTGCAATGAGGATTTGTTCCTCAGTGTTGTTCGATGTGCTAGATCATCTCAACATCGAAGGCCTTTCATCTGCCTTTGACTTTTCATTTACAGAGGCACCATGACTAAATTTTTTTTATATCTTTTTAAGTTCAACGGCTCACTAGTGTCCAGTGACAAGATATTATGTAAAGTCATTATGGTAATATGTAATGGAAGTGTAGTGCATGCTTATTCATTTAAATTTATGTTGGATGCAAATGCAATTCTCAATATCACTTCCACTTTTTAACACTTATTCTGATTATAAACAACAACCCACTGTATTTCTTATTTTACTAATAATTGAAGGGGAAGAGATCATATGCCTACCCTACACTATATGGGAAGAGAAATAACTCTCTACCCATTTTGTTTCTAGTTTATAATCTCCAATCTCCATAAGCCCATGATGTAGTGTAAAAACTCATGGATTTGCCATACAGTTTGCTAATAAACCTGCACAGATATTTGTCTTCATGTAAACTGGTTTAACTAGGGAGGTCGATTATTAAAATATGTTAGTTAGATATGGTTAGCCCTAACTTCAATTTAATTTTTTAATAAATCTTTTATATTGTTTTTATAAACCAAATTAATTTATTTAGTCTTAACAATACATTTTTTTAATTTAATATATATTTCTAATAAGACGTAATAATTAACTACTCATATAACTAACTTATTTTATTATTTGAATATAATGATAGTTCGATTATATTTTTTGATAAAATAATTAAAAATTTAATATTTATAAGATTCTTGTATAAAAATAAATAACACATATTATTTAAAAAAATATTATGATAAGTAATAACTATATTTAAGTATTTTTAGTAATATTATATTCAATACACAAATTAATATTAAATATATTAATATTAGTTTCGAACATTTATAAATTAAAAATAATCCTATACATAAAAGATATAAATATTTACGAATTAGTTAAAATAAATTTAAAATATAATTCAGAAGTTGAAATTGAGAAATTGTTGAAGTATACTAAATTCAAAAGTTGTTAAATTAAAAGAAACACCTGGTATAACTCTCAATTCTGATTATTCAAGAAGTAGCAAATCCAATAGCTCCTAAATTGGGGATCAAATATTAATAAGTTTTTCTACAATAGCTCTCAATTTTTGAATACCCAATTCTTTATGTTTTTAGCTATATCTAGCTAACTCAATTTCACCTTGTATATTATTTGTTTTAAGTAAAAGATAAATTGTTGTATTTGTAATATTATGTATGTAAATATTTTTTGGGTGATTGACCTATAGTGTCTTAGAGACTAGATTTTTGTCCTATAAAAACTAGTGGGAATCTTAATTCTTTAAAGAGATCTCAAACAGATCAAATACTAAAATAACCTAATTAACACTAAAAGACAAAAAAAAGTGATGTCACTATTCATCTCTCTCCACTACCCACCTACCTCAGACCTCCGACCACCGGCTTCCGGCCTCCGGCCTCCAACCACCGAACACCTGTCACCGGCCACCAGAAAAAACATAGAGTGTCTGAAAAAACAATGAGTATCGGAAAAATATAGAGTTTCAAAAAAATATATTAAAGTTTCAAAAACATTGAGGAGTACTCTATAAAAATATATGAGTATTCTATAAAAAATTATGAGTACTCAAAAAAATTGATGAGTATTATTAAAAGAGCAGAGTATTATTATCACTATGGCAACACATAATTACACCAGAACAAATAAACTAACTAATTACAACAGCTATTGAACAAAAGAAAAAGAAAAAAACAATTTACAATAAAAAATTAAAAAAAACTAACTAAAATATCTAATTTGACCAGATCTTACAAAACAATAAAAACAAAAAAATTATGGCGCTCGTCTCTCAATCGAGCGAGCCTCTCCATCGAGCAAGGGGAATTCGTCGCCACTGCGAACAGATACGGCGAGGTGGATCAAAAAGCAACACAACACAAGTAGATCAAAAATAAGCGAAGCCTCATGACTTGAGGTCCGTGAGCAAGGTTCGTGAGCAAGGTTCGTGAGCAGTAGGCTTCTCTCCGGCAGCAGGCTTCTTTCGGTGCGGCAGGCTTCTCTCCGGTGTAGCAGTGATGCTTCATGAACCGCCGGAGAAGACATCCAGGCTATGGTGAGTAGATCTGGCCATGACTTGAAATCAGAGAGGAAGACAAAGACGAGTAGATCTGGTCATTGGTTGTGGGGGAAGAGAGCTCCGCGTGTTTGTGGCCATGGCAGTGAAATCGATACTCAATACTCAATTGAAATGAGATTTTGTCTTGTAGTGTTAAAAACTATTTGAGATATTTAGTAAGTAAAGCAAAAAGATGGGTTGGGTTTGGAAAAAGTGGGTGGATGTTCAAGACCCCTTGGATCAAAATCTTTTTTTTTTTCATTATTACTTTCAATGGGAAAAAATAATAATCAATTGAATTAAAAAATAATGTTTATCAGTTAAGAGATTTTACTAAGAAAAAGGTTAAATATCGAATTAATTACAAAATCATATCGACCTGACTTATTAAATAGTCTTAATATATTTTAATCTTGTTTGATATATTAACAAAAATAACTTGTTTAATAATTATATATTTAAAGATTATAATTTACATATTAATATTTATATTTTTGTTTCAAATATTTTTATAGCAAATTTAAAAGAAAAATAATGAATATATAGATACGTGAGAATTTGAAGTATTAACAATCAACTGATTTAATAATATTGTTGGTATAAAATTAAAATAGAATTTTTCTTAAATTGGAATTTGTTGGAACAAAGTTGTTTTACGAGGTTAATATTTGATAGTAAACACTTTACGTATTTCACAAAGTTTATTTTGTCAAGATTTTTATATATATCAAGCAAGTAGTACGTACTCCATACTGAAAATAAACGCAATATTTACTGACTTTATATGAGAGGTCCTAACAGATCCTTATACTAGAAAAATTGGCCAGGATGCCCGCTAAAGTGTCCTTATTCGTTGATACTCGTTGTCTACTTTGTTTGGCAAAAAAATAGTCATAAAGTTGGAAGATCGCGTAATGTGACGGCAAGAAAAAAAAAAGATCCCGATAATTCCTTGACCTTCGACACAATATGTCTAATCTGTCAAGACGCCTCTGACGATAATAAATCCCTTGAATGACTCCAAGGTTATCGAGAAAACTACATTACTTATCTTATGATTTTTTTCCAACTTGGTTGCATGTAGAAGGCCCAAATCTTCAACCGCTTCTGGTGATAAACAGTGAAGTTCATATCCATGATTACATTTTTTCGATTATTCCTAATTCAATGATCTCCTCTTATCCCACAAAATATGCATCGTAAAAAAAACAATATATCTTTTTCGGTAATATTGTCATTTTCTCTTTCCTAGGATACGATTGTATTTCCTTATTGTTGTTAGTGAATCATTTTATTGAGTTTCGAAAGTTCTTATGTCCTATAAATTAAATAATTCGTGTGACTTCAAATTTGTTTCCTTCAACTAAAAACAAAATCTCCGGAGGAGGCAGAAGCAATTGGAATACGAAATGCAATCAAAGAAGCCTCCTTTCAACCAAACAATCATTTTGTGCTTTTGAATGATTGCCAATCACTTATGAAGCCGCTTATGGAGTGTCAAACGTTTGCAAATCGTTATTTACTACATGTTTTTGAAGATATACAAACATTTTCTAGCACCCTAAGCATGGATTTCCACTTTATTCCTCGGAAATCTAACCAAGCCGCCGATTGGATTGCGAAGAGGGTCATCTTAAATAGCCTTCCTTGTAATTGGGTGTCCTCACCCCCAGCTTTTCTTGAAAAGCTTATTTTTAGCGACTTTGTTTCATTAGGAATTGGTTAATACATTTATCCTATCTTATTGTAACCTACTATTATTTATTTTAATTTAAATTATGTTTTAACGTCAAAAAAAAATTGTTTCCTTCGTGTATTTTTGACATGTTTGTTTTCCAAATATTTTTAGATTTAAAGTTAGTGAATGCATTCATGTAAGTGAAGACTACTACATCCACTACCCACTAGCACAAGATTTAAAACTCTTTTTTTCTTTTTTTATATGGGTGTCCAGGCCAGCTTACGCGCATCACGACTATTCTCATAGAAAATATACACGCCTCATCATGCATATTCCCACTTAATCAGAACTAAGTTACCCATGTTCAGGGAGGGTACTCGAACCTTGCACCTCTTGCTTTACCCCTTTAAGGGCTTAAGAAATATTAAGGCTGATGGGATTCGAACCCTTTACCTCCTAGGGAAAAAAAGATTTAAAACTATTTCCCTTAAAGAGGGTAAAACAAGAGGTACAAGGTTCGAATCCCCTCCCTGAACAGGGGTAACCTAGTTTTGATTAAGTGGGAATATGCATGAGAAGACGTGTATATTTCCTATGGGAACAGTCGTGGTGTGCGAAAGCTGACCCAGACACTCATATATCAAAAAAAAGATTTAAAACTATTTAAAGGGTAAAGCATGAGGTACAGGGTTCGAGTCCCCTCCCTGAATATGGGTAACCTAATTCTGATTAAGTGGGAATATGCATGGGGATATGTGTATATTCCGCATGGGATTAGTCGTGGTGCGCGAAAGCTGACCCGGACATCCACGTATTAAAAAAATTAGAACTTTTTCTTATAAGAAACTTGTTTACATGATTATTTTGTATTACGAAAACATAATTAAAGAATAAAAAAAGATGAACAAACAAAAATACAGACAAATATTTTCTACGAAAATAATTTTTAATTCTAATCATTTAACTAAACTAATATATTTATAAGTATTCTTTTGAAATTATTCAAACTTTTGCTACTTCCTCCCTTCTGTCCAAATTTTGACAAAGAATGAGATACATTCATCTAAAAAGGTTTACGGGAATGTTTTTAGTATTTTTTTTAACTTTTAACCAAATAATTTATCTCTTTAGTCTCATTTTTTTCATCCTCCTTACTCTGTACACTACTACATCGCTCATTATTAGCAGCGAAAGTATTAGCGACGGCTCTATAGGTAAGACACACGTATGTCGCCCCTATTGGTACTAAAAATTAAAGTGTATCATTAGCAACAACGACATGTTGTCGCTAATGTTATATATAACTAGCGACGAACAGTTTTTGTCACAATTAACGATATTAACTACGACAATTTATATTAAAAATAATTCAAAAATTAACTTCTCTTTAGCAACGACATATGTTTATGAGAAAAACTAGTAAGTCTTTTTTCACGCATTTATGAGACGTTTCATGTTTGTTATCTATTCAGTTTTGACAGTTATACGTTTGATAAAACGGGTGCAAACAAGACATGATGTATATACCGGGATGAACGCATCAAGACCATGATGGTACAAGGGAATTTGAGATTTTGTTGCGAAGTTGGAATTCTAGCAAATTCCATGATGGTATCATAAATTACGCGAGCAACATCCATAGGTTTCTCCTCAACAATACACTTGATAAACAAAAGATGCTCCTTCTTCACTTCCGATATGTGTTTAATTCCAAAGAAGGTAGGGATTATGAAACGGGACCATACCTTAGCACATGGTAACAAATTACTGCTATACATCTGTCCAGGATATCTCTCTCCTTCGGGAATTGGGCGGGCTCCATCAATAAGAACTTTTCCCCAAAGGGATTCATAATCAAAAGAAGGTTCTTTAAGAGATTCTTGGAAAGGGCATAATCCTAGAAAATTCGGGTAATTTTAATGATTTACGAATAAGCTCAACGGAGAAAGGAACTACCTTTTTGCGAATCACAACTGCATCTTTTGAGAAGGCGATTCCTTCATAAAAATCTCGCACCAAGGTAGGAATATACTCAAGCTTCCTTTCTCTCAATTCTTTCCAACCCAATTTGTCACAAGTAATACCAAAATCTTTATAAGCACTAGTCATAATACCCTTAGGAAGATTCATCTCCTCACCAAACTTTAAAAATTGAATTCTATCACGAAGCTGAGTATCCCACGGAATGAAGACTCTCTTTGGCTTTTGAGCCCATGTTTTCCTACGCGGAGGTTTCTGTTGTTGCACGGGTTCTTCGGGAACTTCTTGTTCTGATTCTTCCTCAACTTCTTCGTCACTTTCTTCGTCACTTTCATCAATTAACCTACTCTTTTTCGGATTAGCCTTACTTGGATTTTCCTTTCTTTTCGGAGCAATTGGGATTTGTTCAGTCTTTTTGGATCGCGAATTCGGAATCTCAATTGCTTGGTCTGGGCTAGCTCCAACATTGTTCCTGTTTCTTGGTAAGGTTCTTCGATAGTTACACATGGAAGCAGTTCTGTTAGTCATCTCTTTTCACCCCAAACTCAAAACTTTAAATAGTGAAAAAGCTAGAGAAAAGCTTAGAACTTTGATGTTTTGAGGCTTTAAACTTGAAGAATATGGTGGAATATGAGATGGGTTAAGGTTAATTGAGAGGAATTGTGGAAGAATTGGGTTTAATTTCAAGGTTAGGTAGAAGAAATTTATGGAGAAAAGATAAAATTTGGTGGTGTTTTGGAGAAGATATGAGTTGATTGTGTGTTTTTGTGATGAAAGAAGGCTTGATTTGATGATTTTATAGCTGTTTAATGATGATTTTCGGAGTAGGAGGAGGCAAGGATTCATAATATGAGGTTAGCTTGGAAAAGGAGGCAAAAACTAGGTTTAATAAGCTCAAAACCGCCTCTCGCAACAGGGCACCGACTAGCCGGCAGATTCGCCGGCATGCCGGTCGCGAAGGCGGCGAAAAAATATTACTAAATTCGATTTTTTTTTACCTCAGACGCAAGCACCTTGCGTCATTGCTGGCGCAGTTATCAGAAAGTCCTCCTTCGTTGGCCGGCTAGCCGGTCATCTGACCGGCATGTCGCTGGCGCACTTCGAGACGCAGCGTCCTTGCGTCGTTGCTGACGCAATGGTCAGAAACTTCTTCGTCATCGGCCGGCTAGCCGGTCATCTGACCGGCATGCCGGCGGTTCTCGCTGGCGCAAATCGAGACGCAGCTATGCTGCGTCATTGCTGACGCAGTGGTCAGAGAGTTGGGGTTCTTCAGCTCGTTTGGCCGGTATACCGGCCAGCTCGCCGGCTAGCCGGTCAAACCTGTTGTGGACTCCAAATTTTTTCGTTTTCTCATCGTTTTGACCCCAAACTCATGACAATTTTACCCCTGAAATCATCAAAAACAAACACCCTTCCTCATTTCTTAATAATAAACACTAAATTCAACGAAAATCAACTAATTTACACTACGAAAATTGGAATACTTAATCTAATATACAAGAAATTGGCTTTTGTTTAACGTCGTTAAGCTCGACGGTTTACCTCATGCTTCTAAGGAGCTTCGAGGAGGTACATGACCTCTCCGGGATGTGGGTCCTTTGCACGATCGGTATCTTCACCTCCATGATATATCTTTGAACGATGACCGTTCACCATGAATGTACGGTTTTCAAGTGGATGTTTTATCTCTATAGCTCCATGAGGTGTAACTTTGGTCACAACATACGGTCCTGACCACTTCGATCTTAACTTTCTTGGATAATTACTGAACTTTGAGTTATATTTCAATACTCTTTGTCCTACTACAAAGTTCTTCTCTCGAATCCGATTATCATGCCATCTCTTGGTATATTCTTTGTAAAGTTTAGCATTTTCATAAGCATGTAATCGAAATTCATCAAGCTCATTAAGTTTCATCATTCGATTCTGACCAGCTAGAGTAGGATCTAAGTTTAATTTCGCAATAGCCCAATATGCACCCATTTCAAGCTCAAGAGGTAAGTGACAAGCCTTACCATATACCATTCGATACGGAGATGCACCAACTGGAGTTTTGAACGCAGTACGATAGGCCCATAATGCATCATCTAGTTTCATGGACCAATCTTTTCTAGTAGGACCAACGGTTTTCTCTAAAATAGATTTCACCTCACGATTTGTGACTTCATTTTGACCATTATCTTGTGGATGATAAGCGGTAGATACACGATGTCTCACCCCATACTTCTCTAAGACTGTCTTCAAATACCTATTAATGAAATGAGTACCTCCATCGCTAATAATTACCCTCGGAGTGCCATGTCTAGTGAAAATATGTGACTTCAAGAACTTAATCACCACTCGTGAATCATTGGAAGGTAAAGCAACGGCTTCTACCCACTTAGACACGTAATCAACAACTAATAAAATGTAGAGGTTACCATTTGAAGGAACGAACGGACCCATAAAATCTATACCCCAAACATCAAATATTTCCACTTCTAATACATTATTACGTGGCATCTCATCCCTCTTGGATATGTTTCCGGTAAATTGACATCTTTCACATCTTTTAACATATTCATGACAATCTTTCATAATAGAAGGCCAGTAAAAACCAGATTGTAATACCTTAGCCGCAGTTCGATCTCCTTTAAAATGCCCACCATAAGGTGAATCGTGACACCCAGCTATGATCGCCTCAATTTCTTCCTTGGCTACACATCTTCTTACCATTTGATCAACACACACTTTAGAGAGGAAAGGGTCCTCCCAAAAGAATTGTCTCGAACGGTGAGCTAATCTTTTTCTCTCTTGATAAGTTGAACCTTCAGGAAAAGACCCACTTACCACTAAATTCACAATATCTGCATACCAAGGGGCTTCATAATCACGAACAACAAATAAACTCTCATCAGGAAATTCTTCTCTAACTGCTTCAGTACCACTATTCATTTCTGAACCTTCAAGACGTGATAGATGATCTGCAACCTGATTCTCACACCCCTTTCTATCCTTGATCTCTAAATCGAACGCTTGAAGCAATAAAACCCATCTGATTAACCTCGGTTTAGCATCCTTCTTCTCCATGAGATATCTAATCGCTGAATGATCTGTATAAACAATAACTTTCGCTCCAAGAAGATAAGAGCGAAATTTATCAAATGAATACACAACTGCTAGCAACTCTTTTTCTGTAACTGTATAATTAACTTGAGCACCATTAAAAATTTTACTAGCATAGTAAATCGAATGAAAAACTTTCTCTTTTCTCTGTCCTAATACAGCTCCCATACACAAATCATTCGCATCACACATAACCTCAAACGGTAAACTCCAATCTGGAGGTAATACTATAGGAGCAGCAATAAGCTTTTCTTTGATTGCTTTGAAGGCCGCTAGACAAGCTTCATCAAAAAGGAATTTGGAATCCCTTTCGAGTAAGTTGCATAACGGTTTAGCAATCTTAGAAAATTCTTTAATAAAACGCCTATAAAAGCCAGCATGGCCAAGAAAACTCCTTACCCCTTTAACAGAAACAGGAGGGGGGGAGTTTTAATTACCTCTATCTTTGCTCTATCGACCTCTAATCCAGCACTCGAAACTTTGTGACCCAGAACAATACCTTCGCGAACCATGAAATGACACTTCTCCCAGTTTAAGACCAAATCTGTTTCCTAGCATCTGATTAACACTTTCTCCAAGTTATCTAAACATCTATCGAAATAATCACCAAACACGGAGAAATCGTCCATAAAAACTTCAAGAAAATTATTGATCATATCCCAGAAGATGGCCATCATACATCTTTGAAAGGTAGCAGGAGCATTACACAACCCAAATGGCATTCTGCGATATGCAAAAGTGCCAAAGGGACATGTAAATGTAGTTTTATGTTGATCTTCTGGAGCCACGTAAATCTGATTATATCCGGAGTAACCATCCAAGAAACAGTAGTATTCTCTTCCGGCTAATTTATCTAACATTTGATCAATGAAGGGCAAAGGGAAGTGATCCTTTCTGGTGGCTTTGTTCATCTTTCTGTAATCCATGCAAACTCTCCAACCAACTACCGTTCTTGAAGGAATCGCTTCATTTTTATCATTAAGAACTGTTGTCATTCCTTCTTTCTTCGGTACACACTGAACTGGGTTCACCCATTCATTACTCGAGATGGGATAAATAATCCCCGCATCTAAAAGTTTTATAACTTCCTTCTTTACTACATCCTTCATAACGGGCATTAATCTTCTTTGACCTTCAACTGAGCGTGCGTTATCATCTTCAAGTATGATTTTGTGTTGACAATAGGAGGGACTAATGCCTTTGATGTCTGCAATTGTCCAACCTATTGCCTCTTTGTTGGCTCTTACCACACGCAACAGTTTATCTTCTTGAGGACCTGTTAAATTAGCTGAAACAATAACAGGTAGAGTTTCATTAGTACCTAAATACGCATACCTCAAGTGTGCTGGTAACGGCTTTTCTTCCCATTCCGGAGGAGATTCAATTGAAGGCTTCTTTTTAGGAATAATCTCCCCCGGTTCTCTCACAGGTTCATAGGCAAGACGCCTATACTTTGGATTTTCAGAATTGAGAGCTGCCACTGTTTCGGCAAGCTCTTCCATCATCTCAGGTATGTCTAATGTTAAAGCGGCCTGCAAAATATCATCATAATTAAAACAATCAAATACCTCTTGCGATGCCTGCTCAACTACATCCATTCAGAAGCAATCTTCTTGAGAATCTGGAAATTTCATAGCTCGGAACACATTGAATTTGACCTCCTCGTCTTGTATCCTCATCGTAAATTCGCCATTCTCTACATCAATTAATGTACGCCCCGTGGCTAGAAATGGTCTACCCAAAATAATGGGGACATTTCTATCTGCGTCGTATTCAAGTATAACGAAATCAACGGGAAATATAAGTGTACCTGCCTTAACGAGGACATCTTCAATTCGGCCTTCTGGATGTGCAAGAGACCTGTCCGCCATTTGCAAGACCATAGAAGTAGGTCTTGCTTCTCCAATTTTTAGCTTATCAAAAATCGACTTGGGCATCAAATTGATGCTCCCACCCAAATCGTATAGTGCTTTACCTTTCCATTCTTCTCCAATCGATATCGGAATTGTGAAACTCCCCGGATCAACTAACTTTGGAGGCAATTTACTTTGACAAATAACACTACATTCTTCAGGAAGACCAATCATCTCATTATCACAGTATGGCCTTTTATTAGTGAGGGCTCTCTTCAAAAACTTCGTATGCTTAGGAATATCTCGAATAGCCTACTAAGGCCCCTCACCCTATTAAAGAATTTTGAAAACTCGGCCAAATCACCCTTTTTCTGAACTCGAGATGGAAACGGTGGTGGAGGGCGATTAACATCATCTTTCTTCTTTGGAATCTCAATCGGCCTCTCTATTTCTTCAACCTCAACATCTTTTTCTTTCACACTCACTTCCTTTTCTTTTCTCGGAACTTCTTTCTCTTTCATAACAGGAAAAGTAGGTGGAGGGAGGTTCTTACCACTTCTAAGAGTAACAGCTTTGCAATCTTCATGTTGTCTCGGATTCTGTGTCACTAGGGAGTTGCCCTTGTGGACGCTGATTAAGCTGTTTTGCGAATTGATCCATTTGATTCCGTAATAACTTCATGTTTGCGTCAGACGCTTGTTGACGTTCCATAGCTTGCGTCTGAAGAGCAATTAAGCTTTCTACGGTTTTCTGAAGGGTAACTACACCTTCTTGTGGATGGGCAGGTAAGGTTTTTTGGTTCATGGTTTCATTGTATGTGTCTTGAGGAGCTTGTCTTTGCACATAGTTCCCTTGATTTTGTCCTCCTTGATAATTATTTTGTGGTCTTGGATTGAAGTTGTTGCTTTGGGGGCGCGGCTGATACGCATATGTAGGATTGGCTTCCCCATTAGGATTCGAATATTGAAACCCAGGATGGTTTCTGTTAGGCTGATATCCATTACCACTCGAATTAAAGTTACCTCTGTTGGAGACAAACATCACGGATTCTTGATTATTCTGACAATTCTCCCAACTATGATCATTTACACCAACACCACAATACTCACATCCATATACCTCTTGTGCAACTTTTACCTCACCTCTTTTATTCGAAAAACCTTCTTTCACGGCTAGAGTAAGTTGTCTCAATTGTTGTTCTAGTGTGGTTTGAATCTTTGTCTCTAAGGAGTTGAACTTTTCTTCAATATTGACATTATTAACTCCTCCTCTAACTGGTGTTCTTACGGTATTCCACCCAACTTCATTATCAACTGTCCTATCCAAAATAATTCTTGCATACGCAGGTTGAACTCGCAAAAACGCACCACCACACAACAAATCTAAATCTTTCCTAGAGCCACCTTCAAGACCATTATAAAAAATCTTCATCTGTTGTTGTTGCGTAAGATCATGATTCGGGACCCTTCTTAAAAATTTCTGAAATCTCGACCAACTTTTACCCAACGCCTCATCATATTCTTGCTTGAAATGTGTTAACTCTAGTTCAGCATCTAACCTCATATTGGATGGGTAATATCTGTTGAAAAACGCAGTTTCCAATTGTTCCCAGTTTGTTATCTTTGTAGGATCTTGTGTATCATGACATTCACTTGTAATAGTGTATAAGACAAAGTTAGTTAGTGAGTCATGTAGTGACTCATAGATAAGACAAAATAGTACAATCAATTGTTAGTCATGCGATACCACACAATGCTCTACATTGTGTACTATATATATTCCTATCTTGTAAACAGTTTTACAATCAATCAATATACACATTTTCTATTATCTTTAGTCTCTTGTTAATATGGTATCATAGAGCCAGCAAGATTTTTTTTTTTAAAGCTTCGTCTGCCATTAATGGCGATTTCAAGCTTTTTTTATTTTCTATAAATTTCTTCCGCTATACTCTTATCTATGGCTTCATCGTCTACTCCTTCCTCGTCTTCTTCTCCGATGATTACCTCTAGTGCATCTATTCCTCCAGGATTGCTTCTTCTTCGACAAAACTGGAGTGGTTTAGTGCAAGTCAAACTAGATGCCTCTAACTATGTTTTATGGCGAGCTCAGATTGAAGCTGTTCTTGAAGCCCATGGCTACTTAACTCGTGTTACTGACCGAGCTGATATTCCAGCTGTTACAGATCCATTGTATTCTACATGGATTCTCGAAGATCAGCAACTAAAGGTTTCTTTACTCTCATCTATGATTCCCTCTGTTTTAACTCAAGTGGTTAAGTTAGCTAGTGCAAATGATGTTTGGGTTAAGCTTGAGGAGATTTTTGTCTCTCAATGTCGAACACACATACATCAACTTAAGATGAAGCTGTGTAACATCAAGAAGGGTGATAAGCGTATGTCTGAGTATTTATCAGAAATTCAAGATCTATGTGATGGTCTTGAAACAGCTTCATCTGCGCTTCCACTTGAAGACATCATCATGTACACTCTTAAAGGCCTTCCTCATGAATATAATCAATTTAAGTCGAGTATTCGGATAACTAATGCTCATACTTCGACATTAAGCTTTCATTCGTTAAGTAGCTTATTAATCTCTGAAGAACTCCATATTTCTATGGCTGATTCGACTGAGAATTTACAGAGCTCTCACACAGCTCTATTTACTTCATCCTCACCACAATCTATGCCTTCAAACAGAGGTGGACGTGCATATTCGCCTCGTGGTCGAGGTCGTGGCCGTGCTAGAGGAACAGGTGGGAATAATTCATCACCGAATTCCTCATATTCAGGTTACAATTCTTCAAATTCCTCTAATTCAAATGTACCTACCTGTCAAATTTGTGTTCGTTTTGGTCACTCTGCGATAGATTGTTATTCTCGTGCTGATTTTGTCACTTTCCCTTCACCAAAAGCTTTGCAAAGACAAAATTACTCAGCTCACAACACTACAGTTGCTAATTATAATTCATCTAATTTCAACTCGGCTCCCTCATCTTCATCTACATCTTATAATACTCCACAGTCATCTAACTATAATTCATCTTCATCGAATTATAATCCGGAGTTATGGTATTTGGATTCTGGGGCTAATAGTCATGTCACACCAAATCAAGGTATGCTTCAAAACTCTTCAACTTATTCTGGTGCTAACTCTGTAGCTGTTGGTAATGGTCATGCTTTGGATATAGCCAACATTGGGACTCGTAAGCTTTCTTTAAACAACTCACCCTTATACCTTAAATCTATCTTACATGTTCCTAAAATTGCCTCTAATTTACTCTCCATCTCTCAATTTACTCGAGATAACAATTGTTGTGTTGTGTTTAATGCACATTCTGTGTCTATTCATGATATAGCCTCTCACAAACTCTTGTTTCAGGGCCCTTGTGAAGGTGGTCTATATCCTCTTCGAGTTGAGTCAACTATGGTTACTCCCTCATCCACACCTTCCAAGATTCAGTGTCTTTCTTCTTCAACAGTTTCTTCACAAGCTCAATTATGGCATCTTAGACTTGGACACCCCTCTTCAAATGTGTCATCTACTTTGTCTCATATTTTAGATACAAAGCTTAATTTCAATGGCGTTTTATGTAATTCTTGTGCTACTTCTAAGTCTCACAAGCTATCTTTTTCTTTATCTACATCTAGAAGTAAATTTCCCTTTAGTTTAATACACTCTGATGTATGGGTCCATCTCCCATTGCATCTTGTTCTTCTTTTAAGTATTACATTGTGTTTATTGATGATTTCAGTCGATTTTCTTGGATTTATCCTCTTGTTCATAAATATGATGTTGCTAAAGTATTTCAAATATTCTATGAAATGATTCTTACTCAATTCAAACTAAAAATTCAAACTCTAAGGTCAGATAATGGTGGTGAATATACTAGTTCCATTTTGCAACACTTTCTTCAATCAAAAGGCATCATTCATCAAACTAGTTGTCCTCACACACCAGAACAAAATGGCATTTCTGAAAGAAAACATAGACACTTGATAGAAACCACTAGAACCTTGCTAACTCATAGTTCACTACCTCACAAATTTTGGCTTGAAGCCTTATCTGCTAGTGTCTACTTAATAAATATATTGCCCACACCTCTACTTCAAAACAAAACTCCTTATGAAATGCTTTATAAAGTTATACCTTCTTACTCTCATCTTAAAGTCTTTGGGTGTCTTTGTTACCCATGGCTCAAGCCATATAGCTCTCATAAACTTGCACCTAAATCTGAAATGTGTGCTTTTCTTGGTTATTGCTCACATTCAAAGGGTTACAAGTGTTATTCCTTGTCCTCTAAAAAGGTCTTTATCTCAAGACATGTTGTTTTCAATGAGCATCAATTTCCTTTTGAAAATTCATTCTCTATTGATGCCTCTCAACATGATCAAACATCTACACCCTATATTGATTTATTTGAGTCTCATATTAATCCTAATTCTATTTCTCACCCTTTTTTATCTTCCATAAACTCTACACCTCAGGCACATATGTCTCAGCCTGATTTACCAAATGACCAACCATCTTCTCCACCTATACATAATCCTTCACCTACACCTCCTCCTATACAAACTAGACACCCTATGGTCACCAGAAAACAGACAGGTTCATTAAAACCTTCTTATAAGTGTCAAAATATCTCTCTTACACCTCCCCTTGTTGAACCTACTACCTTTAAGGAAGCTATCGATTCTCAATGTTGGTTAATGGCAATGAATGATGAATATACAGCCTTAAAGAAACAAAATACTTGGGAACTAGTTCCACCTCCTCATGGCCGAGTTCCTATTACTTGCAAATGGATATATAAGTTGAAAAGAAATGCTAATGGTTCAATTGCAAGATATAAAGCCAGACTTGTGGCTCGTGGTTTCTTACAAGAGTATGGGTTAGACTACACTGAAACCTTCTCTCCTGTGGTCAAACATCAAACTCTGAGAGTTGTATTATCACTTGCCATTTCTTATAACTGGAAATTACATCAATTAGATGTATCAAATGCCTTTTTACATGGCAATTTAGAGGAAGAGGTGTATATGACTCAACCTCAAGGCTTTATTAACAAAGAACATCCACAGTATGTGTGTAAGTTAAAAAGATCTTTATATGGTCTTAAACAAGCTCCAAGAGCTTGGAATTTGCTTTTAACTTCATTTCTTGAGTCTCTTCAGTTTGTTGTATGTCCTGCTGATACATCAATGTTCACAAAAGGCTCAGGTGATAACTTATCTATAGTATTGATTTATGTGGATGACTTAGTTATTACAGGCTCAGCTTCAACTGAGATTTTATCACTCATATCAGCCTTGAAAAACCGTTTTGAGATGAAAGAACTTGGCAATTTGTCTTATTTTCTTGGCCTTCAAATTCAATCTTCATCAGAATGTATCACTGTATCTCAGAGTAGTTATGCTACTTCTATATTAACTAGAGCTGGTATGAGTAATTGTAAGGCTTCTTCAACACCAACCTTGAATAAATACTCTATCAAATCTGATTTTTCACTTCAGCCATTTGAGGATCCCTTCTTATTTAGGAGTTTGACTGGAGCACTTCAATATTTAACCATTACAAGGCCTGATATAGCATTTGCTGTTAACCAAATTTGTCAAGCCATGCACCATCCTACAAATGGTGACTTTGACTGTCTCAAAAAGCTGCTACGTTACATTAAAGGTACAATTGACTATGGTTTAAAATTTGTACCTTCAACTTCTACCTTACGTGCTTATTCGGACTCCGATTGGGATTGTATATTTCTTGGATCAAACTTAATCTCATGGGGCTCAAAGAAACAAACTACTGTTTCACGATCATCGACTGAGGCTGAGTATAGGGCTATGGCGTATGTTGCAGCTGAATTAATGTGGATAACTTATTTATTAAAAAGTTTGAAGATTACGAGTTCTACTTCTACAATTGCCTGTGACAACCAATCTGCCATTGCTCTTGCTACAAATCCTGTCTTTCACACTAAAACACGACATATTGATGTCGATTTTCATTTTATTCGAGAACAAGTGAAGATGAAGAAACTTATACTACATCATGTACCTTCATCATCTCAGATTGCAGATATACTTACCAAAGGCTTACAACCTACACCCTTTATATCTCTTGTAGGCAAACTTCCCCTCTTACGAGTTATCAGTTTGAGGGGGGATAATAGTGTATAAGACAAAGTTAGTTAGTGAGTCATGTAGTGACTCATAGATAAGACAAAATAGTACAATCAATTGTTAGTCATGCAATACCACACAATGCTCTACATTGTGTACTATATATATTCCTATCTTGTAAACAGTTTTACAATCAATCAATATACACATTTTCTATTATCTTTAGTCTCTTGTTGATAACTTGCCCCATCAATAACGAAAAATCGAAACACAGCAAAATACATTTGATCTTTGGAAACTCCTTGTGTGATGTAAGAATCACATATCTGTTTAAATTTCTGTACTGCTCGAAGGGGATCTTCTCCAGATTTACCACGAAAATTTCCAAAATTTGGGAATTGAGCTAACATACCCGAATCTGGACGAAACCTCGGGACATCTATATTTGGAGCACCCACTCCTAGAGCAGGAGCACGGAATGGAACTTCTTCTGGACCATTAACAAACCACGGATCTTGGTTCATCGCCATTTGAACTTGGACTTGAGGATTAGGAATGCCAGGCGGAGCCAAAGGATTAAGAACTTGTGGCGCTATAGGCTGGTCATTCGCATCTAGCTGAGCTTGTCCGTTATTGTTTTGTTGATTCTGAATATTAACGTTCTCCATTTTGTTAATTAATTCTTCTACCTCTCTAGCTTCTTGTTCTTTCCTTCTCTTGTTAGCAAGTCTGATTAATGATTCTGGATTATTAAGGATCGGAGGTGATGGATCTAGATCCTTAAAAAGTCTCCTTCGCATATACCAAACCTAAAAACCTGAAAAAGATGAACAAACAAAAAACGTAAAATTGAAATAAAAATAAATGCAACTATCACTAAAGGATAAACACCGTGGTCACACGCTACCGTCCCCGGCATCGGCGCCAAAAACTTAGTGGTCCTTTGTGTGTTCTAAAATAAATGCAAAAGTAATCGAACCACAACCGCAAGTGTACGGTTGTCCCAAGTAGTAATAAGTGATTCTAGGATCGTTCGCAGGGACGGTTTGGTTAACTACAATGCTTATCAAATAATGAATGGTTGCACTTATGAAAGCAAGTAAAAGTTTTAATGATTGATTGTTTGTTGTTTTAATTCTAAATAATGAAAGACTATAAAGCAAATGCAATTAAATACTAAGACTCAAGTAAATGAATGTGAAACGCAAGTATGAGAAGGTAGCACTTGAGAACGCAAGGGATCCTCCTAATCCTATTTCATAATCTATTATGTTTAAAGGTTAAATCGGTCAATTACAATGGTCAGGATTCTAAATTCCTTATAGCCCCGTCAGGGTGGACTATAAGGCTATCCTAGAGTGTCACTAGTCCCGTCAGGGTAAATATGATCCACTTTTAGATGATTAAGTTAATTACCACATTGGCCCTAAAATTAGCTAAGTTCGTCAAAATCACTAGCTTCTATTTTAGATTGAATAAATAAATCCGTACCTAAACCCTCCGTCAGGATGATCCACACGCCACATATGTGGAATAGCCTAGATACTAATACCTGTTCTTAGTTCATGACTCTAAAAACAGTAAATAATCTCAATTTATCGAAAAGAGTAAAAGACACAATCTAATTTAATTTAACAGAAACCCAAATTTAGACATAGAAATTCAATAGAATTGGGATTCACCCATAAAGCATTCTCAAGTACTAAAATGAAATTAGCTCATACTAATTAAAAAGAAAACTAAATTAAAAGTAATGGAATTCATACTGTCTTACAAAATTAAAGATAAAGAAAACCTAATTTCCGGAATTGGAATGGCTGAGAACGGAGATATAGACCCTCTCCAGCTCTGACAGCTTCTTCTTTCTTCCTTCTGTTGCTTCTCTCTGATGTTTTAAATTGTAAAAAGTGAATTCTGTTGAAAATAGAAGTCAAGGGTTCCTTTTATATGTGGAAAAACGGATTAGGGCTTGGACTTAGGAATAAATCACTAATTAAATGTCCAAGTCCAATTTCTAAGCCCAAAATCCCGTAACTGCTGCACCACCTTCACTAAAACGGCTCTAGCCGCTTCGTTATAAATCCGTTTGACCTGAAATCACTTGCAAAAGTTCCGTAACTCGATAAGGAATCTAATATCTTCAAAGCTCACCGGCTAAATCATCTCTTAAGTACCTCGAAATCAGCAATCTTTGGCCTGTTTTCCAGATTTGCAGCTCTAGAATTAAATTTTTTCGGGATTTATCTTCAAGTCTTGACTCCATATCACGATCTTTGACTCTCTTCTCGGATTCCATTCCTAGCTAATATTCAAAACCTACAAACTTTTCACTAAATTACACAAGATTACGCGCAAAAGTTTAATAAATCAAAAAATACTAGAAATAAAATAGGAATTCCGGATTATTGCATTTTTAACTCAAAAGTCTATCAAAATATTCAATTAAACATAAAAAATGATGTCTCCCAAGGATCGAAAATAAGAACAATTAAGCATAAGAAGCATATTGATAAGTTAGCTTGGCAGCGCTTACTGTAACACTTCATATCGAAAATAATGCTTGTTTGAAGCGCTGCCAAGCTAGATTTAGTCTTGGTTTAAAATTTGGGCCAAAGTCCTTATATAGAAGCATAGAGCTTTGACAATTTTCAAGGCCCAAAAGAAGCCCATCCATACCCCCAATTCCATCTTTACTCACTAACTCTAAATCTGAATTTTACTTTTACCATAAAAAAGGCACCTTAGGAATTAAAAACTACTTAAAAGTTTAAATTTGAGAAATGATTGAAATAATTTGGCCTTATTTCTAGCTCAGCTAGAGCTTAAAGGTCGAAAAATATGTTAAGGGAGAACTCCATTTCGTAAGGTTTTTTGAAAAATATGTTATTCATTGTGGGAATGATCTGATGAAACACCTTTAATCTTTAGTGGTAATAAAGGGTGGCACTTAATTACTCTTCAAACTATGCATGTGTGTTGATTCAAAATGATATAAAAATCCCATAATTAATTAATTAATCATCAAGAGATCAATCCAAAACACTTAATAATAATGTAATACACCAATAACTATAAAACTTGGAGGAACAACACAAAATCCCTCACAAGAAAACAAAAATAAATCATTATCTCTCCCAACACAACACAATCAAAACACAAATATTCCAATTCAAACAAAATTATTATCTCATGTAAACTGAAAACAAAACGGGCCGGGCTTAGTTAAACTCAGGCTTGGCCGGGTAAGTGCAACCTGATCTCTGAATGATCACATTTGCTGCATAACAACCCGCCCTTACACACTCCTTAATCTCCTTCCCTTGAACCAATTGTGATAAAAATCCTCCAACAAAAGCATCACCTTCAAAATCAAAACACATCATTAACAAACACAAACTTCTAATTAATTGCAATTTGCAAATAGACCCTTGTAATAACATACCTGCACCATTAGTGTCCACAAGTTTTTCTTTGGGTAATAAGATCACAGGGAACAAAGTTACTTTCCCATCTTCAGCTACAACTACGGGATCTTTACCTTGAGTAATCACAGTAATTCTTTTATGTGTTCCCGAAGCCTTTGGCCATTGAGATATTTTCACAGCTATTTCTTCAACATTCTCTGTCTGTTCATATATAAAAATATTAAAATAAAAAAAACATAATTTTTTTTTATCTTATTATATATTATTATTACCTCCCATCCATGAACTTTCGCAAATGTTCTTGCTTCAGTTTCGTTTCCGAAAACAAAGTCAACGTATCTGAAAAAAATAAAGTTTAGTAATTGGAGTTAACATATCTAGAAATGGGTTAAGGGTATATTAGTCATACGCTAAAGCTTTAACTTGTGGCTCCTTGAAAAACTCGCAGATAAATGGAGCTGAAAGGTTCATGGTGAAGATCTGGAAATAAATATAAATGTTTAGTTTTTGTTTTCTTTTTAAACGTAACCAATGATGTTAAATATAATACCTTGTTATTTGCAGCTGCATGTTCAGCTACAAGTTGAATAGAGTCTGGTGAAACAGTGAGAAAAAATCCAGCTATGTAGTAAAACTTAGCCTTTTCAACTGTTAAAAAGCGTGAAAAGTTAGTTTAATTAGGTAAAAAACGAGACGAGAAGAGTATTATCTTTTTATTTTTACCTAAAGCCCAGTTTTCAGGTCTTTTGAGATGTTCAGATTTGTAGCAATTTGCTGCAGATAAGTTAGCCACAAGTGATCTGTATAAAGAACCAGTTTCGTAATTAAGAGAAAGTAAAGGATGATTTTGTGTAGTATAATGTAAAATTAGAGATCTAAGATCTAACCTTTCACCACCAATAACACAAACACCACAAGTACCGGTTGGAGCAGTTTCATCCTCATAGTAATGAACCTGAGATCGTGTATATTAGTTAATATTTATTTTAATATTAAAGTATTTAAGATAATATTAATAAAGGAGAGTAAAAAAGATATTTATTTACCTTAACTCCAGCTGCTGTGCAATCTTTCTTCATTTCTTCACCAAATTTGTCTTTTCCAATGCAACCCATGTAACTTGTGGCACCAGGAACTTGAAGCATCCACTGTAAATAGTAAAAATGGTAAAAATTAGATAAGTTAAGAGTATTATATTATAGAAAGTTATAGAGAGTAGTATTTACATACCTGAGCCACTTTGATTGAGTTTTGTGTAGCGCCTGTAATATAAATATGTAGGTTAATAATGTATGAAAAGAAGATACTCTTGTGTAAAAGTTTTTATGAGTGTAATTTGTAAAGAGGAAAAATTACCCCCAGCAATGTACTCCACGTTGCTCATAGCTGCCAATTCTGTGTACCTGAAAAATACTCGCAAATTGAGAAAACAAGAAAATATTAAAATAAAATCAAACAATACATGTAATTAACTTACATAGGTACGTGTTTTTCTTCTGCAAGAATTGCATCGTTCAATTTGATTCCATATCTGTAAATTAACCAGATCGGTGATTTTATTACACCCTTTATAATCACATTCATAATATAAAGCAATAATATCCAGTTGCAATGCATTATTTAGTCATAGCTAGTAAAGTAGAATAGAAAGTATATAACACAATAACACATTCTTGTTCTCCAACCTATATGCAAGATTTATTATTTCACTACCCGAAAGATGGGATTACCAAATCTATTCGAAAAATGACAATTTCAAATCCAAGATCTGCATATTCATACCACAGCTAGATAACAGATTACATCTTAAACAGAATATGCGTACAAATCCAAATTTGTTTAAGGTTTTCCTTTACAGATCTAAAGAAAAAATGAAATACGGTGGGACAACAGTGTAATATAATGAGCTGATGGTAATTAGAAATGAATTGCAAAAGAATGACAGATCCAGACAAGAATGTTACTCAATTAGTGCTAAATTATATTAGTGACGGGTCTGTGAGGATGTTAACAGTCACAGTCACCCTAGATCCAACATTACATATAGAGAAAGAGAAAAGAGAGAGAAATACATACTTGTCTATGAATTGTTGGTCTACGACAGCTGAAATGTCCAAAAGGGGATTTCCCATACCCAACAAGATTCCTTCACTCGCCATTGTTGGAGATTGGTGGTGCTGTTTAGAGAATAGAAGAAGAGAGTGTGGTAGTATGTAATGTGAGAGCAAATACGTTTCACCGAATGAATATATATATATATATATGTGGGAGTCTTTGGGGTCTTTAACAACTTTGCCTTTTTCCTTTTCTATTTATTTTTTATTTTGTAATACATTTATGAGATTTTTACCTAACCCATATTCTAACCTCCACCCATTCCATACTACTCCTTCCGTCCATGTTTGTCATAGCTTTTTTTTCACACAAATTAAAAAAAATAATTAATTTTCTCTATTTTTTTACTAAACTACCCTCAACCAACTTAGTAAATATATTTAATGATGATAATCTATTGAATATTAAATAAGGATAAAATTAATAGAAAATATAAAAAATTTCATTGGTATTTTAAACGGCAACCTTTTATAGACATCTACTTTTAGATATTCTTATTTCCATTTATAGGCTTATTAGAATAAAAATAAATTACTTAATATATCCCTTTATAATAATAAATTATAATATTTCTTTTTATAATAATAAATGGGTGATTTAATTAAAAAGACCTATATCATTGTCATGGTTATACACAAAGGCCTAAACGAAATGGTAGTTAGACATCTTCTAACTAAGATATTTATTTACTAATGTGCCATCAAAAAGTGATATCCTCATGCAGACAATGTCAATTCCACCGTCTTATTCAATTAAACCCATTAATATTTTAATAATAAAATCTCTTTTCCTCTCTCCTTATTGTTATCGATGTAATTGCTTTTCCATTCTTTCACACAGTATAGCACCCTGTTCATCTTCCTCATTCAAACCATATCTAGAAATCTACAATACATCCTCTCACCGCCATCAGAACAAAACCCTTCCTAATACAGAGAACGACGAACCACCATAGCCTTGTTGCAGCGATTTTTACAGGGTGACTCATTTCTTTATTCGGGAGAGTGAATCCTTTGACGCGTAGTTTGGTTAATCAAAAATAACATATTGTACAAAGAACGCCGTATATAAGGTACGCATAACGTCTAGTCTAATCATCTAATAAACATGTGTGTGATTATTTTATTTATAGCTTAGGATTTGATGAATTATATTTATAAAGTGGTATGTAGTTGTTAAATGCTTAGTGACAGAGGTAGTGATATTTAATTTTTGATTGTCTTAAGGTCGTTGTAGTTTTGATAGTCATAATGTTAGATGTGCATTATCCTTTAATAGGTTGAATGTGTACTTCATTTAGTTAGTTGTTGATACGAGGGCTTTGCAATTCAAAAATTTGGGTTAAACAATTGTATGTGTTATTCAATAATGATTTCCATTTGTTTTTGTGTAACTCAGTTACATGGCAGAAGACAGATGTTCAATGGCTGCACTGTTCAAGATTATACGTAACCCAAATATGACAGATTACTATTTCGAGGGTTTATGTAAAAGTCCATTTTACCAGCTATTCCAAGGGATGAGGAATTTTACTGGCAGCAAACGATGGGAAAAAAATGATAGCATTGTAGCAGATATTCTTATGACTTACAATGATAATAAAGAAGTATTCGAAATCGCGGGAGTGCCATTAAAGATTGAACCGAAAGATGTATCTTTAATCATGGGTGTTAGCGGTGGTTCGTTGAAAGTTCCAAGGTACACACGTGCCGACCTCGGACCTGGAAGATGGTTTAAGAAGACGTTCCTTGGTGTGAAGTCAACTGGAACACTTTCTCAGTCTGATGTCAAAGACGTGATAAAAAGCATAATAGAGATTGGTGGAGGTGACAGAGATACATTAGCAATCTGTGTGAACATGCTTACTATGTCTACAATCTTTTACCCTTCGGGTTCTGGGAGAATAACTCAATGGCACTTGAAGGTATCTGAAGGTTTGAGTGATCTAAATAGTTACAACTGGCCAAAACATATAGCTGAACATGTTATGAGTTCCGACACGATTCTAGGAAGAGGTTGCTCAGTAATGCTAGTGGTATGTTGGTTTAATATAGTGCTGACGCTTTTTTTTAAACTGATTTGAATTTTTTTTTTCCTGTTTCAGCCTAGGCTATATGAGCGCATTAAAATACCAGGAGTACAACCTGAGGAAGAACATGCACTACCCAGAATTTTCAAGTGGAATCTATCAAAAGGTGCTTCAGAGTTCCGCAATGATGTAATTGATGCTATTAGACCACATATGGTAAATAATATATAGTAATTTTTTTGTAAACATATGCAATAAAAACCTCCTTAACTGTTATTGTTTTGATCGTGCAGATAATGAAGGAAGGCCTCCAATTGACACCATTGGAACAAATTGTTTTAGTTGGTATTCGTGTAGAAGATACAGAAGCTTCATCTGCGGGTGTTGATAACGAGCTAACTGAAGTTTTAGAAAACGATACTGATAGAACTCCCGGAGGCAATACAGACGAGTTGGAGAAGGTTAAAATGCAGCTGGTCGCTGAGAAAGATCGAAATGTGGAGTTGCTCGAGAAATTTAATTCCATTCAAATAGAAAACCAGATCCTTAGGGAACGTGTAGTTGAATTAAATGATCTAGTCAACGATCTGCGTACAGGAAAATTAAATAATACCAATTTACCTGAATGTAATGAGAATACACATACAGATTCACGGGGAGATTTTACTTGTGATTTAAACAAAGGTGTATGCGATAACGTGCAAAACGGTGGTAATGAGAATGTGGGAGAGCAGTGTAGAGAGCAGGTAGATGATGGCCAAAATACCAAACATGCTGGTAAGTTTGCATCTACCAGTACATCTGTATAATTTGTAGAAAACATGGATTTTGACATTTTTTGTTTTTGTTTGGGCAGATGGTGATTTAATAAACAAATCAGGGTCGAAAGTAATAGTAGCATGCGTTGGTGATGTTATGGATGGTTGTGTTACGCTAGATCAAGTTGCGGATACTGATGTGAAACAGAGTTCAATGATTGGAAGGGTGAAGAAGGCTGATAGAGCTAAACGTCGGAAAGTAATGGTTGAAGATTACGCAGCACGTTTAAATAAAAAAAACGAAAGGGTGGAATCAACAATGTAGACGACACAGATGATTACGATGATTGTGTCATCATTGGAGAAGACCACCCAAAAAAGAATATTTGTTATAAACCCGACCTACGACTCCTAGATAATATAGTAATTAAGTTTACTAGCAATGCGTTGGTTTTTAGTCAAGAGGGTGTTAATATATCAGCTGGAGATTGTTTGATGGTTGGGGAATAGGACCGATTAAAGTGGCAGGTAACACGCTTGATGATAGCTGTAATTTTTTTTTTCTTCTAACAAATGTTTGAGTTACCACAGGTGGTTGATTACATGCTTCAGTTCTGGGAAAGACAGATGAACAAAGAAGATTCATGTATTGGGATATTACCTGCCAGAGCTTATGTAAGTTGTTTTATGTTCTGTGTACCATGGATAAAGTTAATTAATTGTGTTGTCATTGTGTTTGCAGCATAAACGAAAGGCAGAAGCTACTGAAGATTACGAGTTACGGTGTAGGATAATGAACGATAAAAGCGGACAATTAATAAGCTCAAAAAGGTTCTTACTTGTTCCACTAATAACCAAAATCGGCATAGCAACGTTATGGAGTGCATTAATATATGACAACGAGGTTGGGACGTTTTTTCACTACAGTAACGCACGGGTCAGTAAAGGCGGTAATCCACTTTTGGACAAAGCTAACAAACATGGAGTTCATATTGCAAATATGATAATGGATAATTACTGGCCTGGAGCTGAAAAAAGGGTGTTCAAACACTTTGACAAACATTTGCCCAAGTCAACGACTAACTGGAGAGATTCTGGTGTCTACATGCTAGCTTGCATAGACGAGGTGTGCAGGACAAAGACTGTTCAAGGGGTTTATTGTATTAATGTGTTACGGAAGTTACGGAAGACGATTGTTAATACAATCTTAGCTGATAAAAACCATAAGGACCTGATTAGCAAGTCTCGGATTGTGTTGTAGTAGTAGTTAATTAAAGTAGAATAGTTGCATAAGGCTGCTATGTAATAGTTCGTATTTAATTACGATGTGTGTGCTTAGGACAATGTGATTTTATCCATGATTTAGTTAGATGTCTGGATTTTGGATGTCAAATTTAGTTTTCAATGCTTGTGTTGCTTAATATTGTTTTACATTATTCTATGAAAACAAGACCCCGTATTGAATTTGAGACATCTTAAACTATTGTTGGTTAGCTTAGGGGGTATGTTACCTAAAGAATCATTTCGGGCGAAAACCCATTCAGCAAGAATTTGAGTGTTTATAACTATTTTAATAATTCGCTATCATTTTCAACCATAAGTTGGACTTCGGTTCCTTGAATTGTCTTGTCCCTAGGACATTGAAAAAGCTCTGGGGATATACCCAATAAAGATAGGTTTACTTTAGTCATTCGTGGAACATCGCGTACGTGCCTCAAATAGACGTCGAACCAATTCACCAATGTTATTCTTTTTTCGGTAGTTCCTTACGTCTTTATGACTAACCCTTGTTTATTATGCTGAGTCAAACTTGATGACATAAAATCTCAAAAGATTCATTTGGGTGTATGCCCAAACGAATTATCTACCCTCGACTTGTATAGGATATAACGTAAAGAATGACACTACCATCATTTGTGAGAATGCCCATCGTACCATGCATGGTCATATGTCCAGTAACACCCAGCTATCTGATAATTATATTCTAATCCGTAAGGGTTGCTTCGGTGATGCCCCACATAGTAGAACATTCATATCTACATTTTTCATTTGGGTGTACGACCAAACACGGTAGGTAACTTCCATCATATGCCCCAGTAACATAATTAGACGTTATTTGTGTGGTATTCTTCCACACAAAGGAACTTATTCCGTTGGGTTGGATTGGGTGAATACTAATAAATTGTACAACATTCAGTTGGTTTTATGCCCAGTTAATGAAAAACATGTTTACAAGTTTCTTTTCCGCCTTGATGTGAATGCGCAAATGAATCAAGTTGGGTGTACGCCCAATCGCAGTACAACCTTCCCCTTCATTTTCAAAACTATTTTAAGAAGTCGATAACATTATCAGCCATAAGTTGGATGGTGTGTCCTTGAATTGTCTTGTCCCTAGAACATCGAAAAAGATCTGGGCATATACCCAATATAGATATGATTACTTTAGTCATTAGTGGAGTACCGCGTACGTGCCTCCAATTGTCTGCGAAACATTTCACCAATGTTATACTTTTTTTGGTAGGCCCTTTTTTTGGTATTAAGATTAAACATATTGCAAAATCTACTTACGTTTGTATGACAAACAATTATATTCGGCTGATTCAAACTTCATGACATGAAAAATCAAAAAATTCAGTTGGGTACATTCCCAAACGAATTATTTCCACTCAGCTTGTATTGGATATAACATACAGAATGACCCTCCCATCATTTGTGTGCGTGGCAATAGTACCATGCTTTGGGATATGTCCAGGAACCCCCAACTATCTGATAATTATATTCTAAGCAGTAAGGTTTGCTTCCTTGATGGACCACATAGGAGAACATTCATATATACATTTATCATTTGGGTGGACGACCAAACACGGTAGGTAACTTCCTTCATATGCCCAATTACCATAATTAGACGTTGTTTGATTGGTAATTATACCACACAAAGAGTTGTACAACATTCATTTGGGTTTATGCCCACATAATAGAACATTCATATCTACATTTTTCAGTTGGGTGTACGACCAAACACGGTAGGTACTTCCTTCATATGCCCCCGTAACATAATTAGACGTTATTTGTGTGGTATTCTTCCACACAAAGGAACTTATTCCGTTGGGTTGGATTGGGTGGATACTAATAAATTGTACAACATTCAGTTGATTTTATGCCCAGTTAATGATAAACATTTTTACAAGTTTCTTTTCCGCCTTGATGTGAATGCGCAAATGAATCAAGTTGGGTGGACGCCCAATCGTAGTACAACCTTCCCCTTCATTTCCAAAAAATTCATTTGGGTTTATACACCAAAAAAATAGAGTAACGTATTCATTCGGGTATATGGCCAACTATTTGTAAGCAAATGTTTCATTTTTCGGATAATGTAAAACAGCTTTGAAGATAAGTAATAGGTCTTTTATAATTACGATGTTTGTGATTATGATTTTTTTTTAGCCCGTTCAATGTTTCCGTTAGATGTCTGGAATGTGGTGGTCAAATTTATCTTTCAATCGTTGTGTTGCTTAATTTTGTTTTTACATTAGTCTATGTAAAGAAGAACCCGTAGTGAATCTGATGCATCTTAAACTACTGTTAGTTATTTTAGGGGTTATGTTAACTAAAGAATCATTTCGGGCGAAAACCCATTCATCAAGATATATAATTTAAAACAGTATAATGTTCTTGTTTCCGATACTGATGAATATAAAATGCCCAATTAGACGTTGTTTGATTGGTAATTATACCACACAAAGAGTTGTACAACATTCAATTGGGTTTATGCCCACATAATGTAAAACATATTTTCAAGTTTCTTTCCCGCCTTGATGTGAATGTGCAAATGAATTAAGTTGGGTGGACATAAAGGTACATATTAATTTGGTTTTATGGCAAATTAATGTATACACATAGTATTGGGTGGACGCCCGTTAGCGATATCTACATAATAAATGTATATCGTCCAATTGTCGGTGTATGAACACCAAGATTAGTTATTTTGTGTGTTGTGGTTGGATATGTATCTCTGCGTTCGTTTAATTGAACTGAACATATTCCTATAGTAATCCACAACCTCTAATGACAGTAATCGAACTTCAACTCTTCCAAAATAATTGTTATGTCCAAAATATATGAATAAAGTCAAATACATGAATGGCGAGAATCGGAAAAAAGAATACGACATTGGTTTTGGTGTATGGCCAAAAAATAGATAAGGTGTTTGCAAGTTTCATTTCATCCTTTGTGTGAATGACGAAACGAGGTAGAAAATTATTTCATAACTACATTCATCGTTTGGGTGTAAGACCATACACTATAGGTCACTTCCGGCATATGTGGAATTACCATAATTAGACATCATTTGTTATGTATTTAACCCACAAAAGGTAATATAATTTGTCATTATTGGCTGACGATCAGTAGCTATTACTATGAAATATATTTGGGTTTGTACCCAAAACAATAGCATAAGGCCCGACGAATATGCATATTTCATCGTAATTAGCCGTTATTTGTTTTGTAATTCTTCCACATAAAGGTACATATTCGTTTGGGTTTACGCCCTATTAATGTATACACATAGTATTGGGTTCACGCGCGATAGCGATATCTACATAATAAATGTATATCGCCCAATTGTTGGTGTATAAAGAAAATAATAGTTATTTTTTGTGGTGTGGTTCGATATGTAAATCTGCGTTCGTTTAATTGAACTGAACATATTCCTAAAGTAATACACAACCTCTAATGACAGTAATAGGAATTCGACTCTACCAAGATAATTGGTATGTTCAAAATACATGAATAAAGTCAAATACATGAATGGCATGGATCGGAAAAAGAATACAACATTTGTTTTGGTGTATGACCAAAAAATAGATAAGGTGTTTACAAAATTCATTTCATCATATGTGTGAATGACGAAACGAATTCGATTGGGTGGACGCCCAGTCGAGGGAGAAAATTATTACATAACTACATTTATCGTTTGGGTGTAAGCCCATACCCGGTAGGTCATTTCCATCATATGTTGAATTACCATAATTAGACATCATTTGTTATGTAGTTAAACCACAAAAGGTAACATAATTTGTCATTATTGGGTGACGACCAGCAGCAATTAATATAAAATATATTTACAGTTTTCTTTTCGTCCTTTATGTGAATGCCAGACTGAATTCGATTGGCTTGATGTCCAATCATAATCGAACCAAATGTCCACCTTGACCTATGCATGTGGTATATGCACCAACAAGACCTAATAAGCCAATACTTATGTTGTAGGTGACTGTTTGCTTTAAACTTATTACTGTTGGTGTATCAACATAGGATTGTGTTAATGCCCGATACCGAAATTGATAACGTTGGATAATTTGATATCAAAATGATTCGACACAACCAGCTAATATTGAACAAATATACTAACGGATGTACAAAAATCATTTTTTAATTGACCTAAACCTAATTCTATAGTAATTCACACGCACTACTTACAGTTATTATGTTTGGGTGAATGGCCGTATGTTTATGCTTGAGTTGTTGTCCACTCAAATTAGAAACTACATTCAACTTTACCAACATCATTGGTATGTCCAGAGTATATACAGATAAGCAAGTCGTTACGTTGCTCGGTTTTTGTGCTATAAACCGACACAACCTCCTTCTTTTTCAATGTTTTTCAGTACGGGTAGGTTGTGGGACCATATGACCAAAATGTTATAAACGTAATCCAATGTACACACAAATTTTTTTTTGTATTGTTCTTCAGTAATACAACCACTTGCTTATGTTATAATTGGTATTATTGTACGTACTAGACATTGGACCAAACCAACAAAACTTCTTTGAACACACACCCATAATAATAGGGGTGATGATTTTGTTTGGGTTTTGTAGTTCTATCAAAAAGAAACCTTAATGGGATTCATCACATGTATCGATTACGGGAAATTAATGTACGTTTTTTTAATGTTGGTTTTAGTGTAAATCATAACGTTAGTATGGTTAACCTTAATTTAGAGTAAAATATTAATATTTAAGAAATAAGTATATCATAACAAAATCTCACACGTGCAATGTAATATAATATCAATTTTTCCAGTCACATTAAGCAGTAGAAGGTTGTCAGACAAGGGTTACACAACAATGAAAGGCGTGAAACGAAAAAAGCAGCACATATATCGATGATAGACATTACACCTACTACCTATAGTACAAGGGAGATAACTTTCTACCGTCGATTTCATTTCATAGCACACGGCATAATATACATCACCAAGACGATAGATAATCTAAGAGGGTTATTGTCTACTCCATTAACACTGTACTTCCAGGTATGTAAAATTTGTATAGGATCGATTAGATAATGCTTCGTCTTTTATTCTTAGGGTTTATAAGATATACGATAAAAAGTTAGATAAAGTGGTCATAGATTACTATGCTAAATTCCCAGAACATGTTAAATAGGTTATTAAGTAGATTTATTTGATGAATATTTGGCTTGTAGGTTATTTATTTTTCAAACATAATGCTTTCTATGGAAAAAAGGTTTGATTTTTTGTTTGAAACAGGTTTTTGTAAACTTGAAGGATAATGGCGGAATTTAGGTGCACTTTACAGACAGTGTACACAGCTCTCAGTGATGAGAACATTACAACTGCTGATATAGATGCGTTGAACAAGTCTCCTTTTTATGGTCTGTTACTCGGTTTGTTTAACAAAGAAGGGGAAAAAGGGTCAAATAAATGTTATTCTTTGATCTGTGACATTATCCGGACCTATGACGAAGCCACACAATGTTTTGTATTTGGTGGGGTGGAGAAACGTGTATCTGCTAGAGATGTGAGGCTGATTCTTGAAGTGGAAGGTGGTAATCAAAGGATTCCGAAGTACACACAAAATCAGATGAGAGCTTCACCATGGTTTACCAAGAACTTCCCCGGGGTAACTACCGGTTCGTTATCTCAGAAAGCTGTTAAAGATAAAATTAAAGAAGTATTGGTTGAAAGGAGGCCTGGAGGGAGGAGAACTCTTGTTAGATGCGTGAACATGTTGACAATGTCAACTATTATTTATCCATCTCCTTCAGGTAGAATCACTCAGTGGCATGTGAAGATATCGGAAGACATTGACAGTCTAAAAATGTATGACTGGGCCTCCAATATTGCAAAAAGTATAATGGACCCCGTTAAGGGTTTGGGACAGAGCTGTTGCATAATGCTTGTGGTGATTTTTTTTGTCATGTGTTCATTTAATTTGTTAATATAATAACTAATGTTTTGTGTATGTGATAAACGTAGCCATGGTTTGCTGAGCATGTTTCTGGATATGGTATATTGGAATTGAGTGGTAGCAAAATCCCTAGGATATTCAAATGGAGCTTGACAGAATCGCCAGAAAACTTCCATGCCGCAATCATCGAAAGAATTCAGCCTGAAATGGTGATGTTTGGAATTACTCAATATATATATAACTTCTATAATTCATTAAACTTGAAATTTTTCAGGTTTTGATTGGAGAGCTATCAATGACAGATGATGAAGTAGAAGAGTACGGTTCACCTTGTATCGATGATGACAGATCAAGAAACCCTACGAACATAAATGGAGATTCAGATAATAACACAAAGGCGCCCGACGTATCAGATGTTAATCAGCGTGTGGTTGAAACCGGAACAATATATTCAGATTACGAAGAACAATTAAGGTTGTTGCAAATGGACTTAATGCGTGAGAAGGAACGTACATCGAATCTTCAGACAAAATTAGATGATGAAAACAAGAAAAACCTAATGCTTTTGGGTGAAGTGGAAAGAGTAGGACTATTATTGAAAGAAACGAATCAGAATAGGGGGCATCTGCCACATGATGAAAGTGCAGAAGGTATAAATTATTGTAAAGCATCGACTTTATCTGATTTTGCTTTGTTGTGTGATAGTTTTGATTGATACTTGACAGGTCATGGTGATCAGCACAACACGTTTCATAGTTTCACACCCACGGAAGTTGATGTGGGAATCACGGATGAGACTGCAGCAGATTTGAAATTGCATTCAAACACAGCCAGAAGCAACAATCATAGAATGGAGGAGGTTATGGATGTTACTCATAGTAGAAGTAGACTATACATTTTTAGTGGGAATGAAAAAATGTTACACTCTGATATCGAAGAACAACATACCGTGAGAACCTTGGATGCTGAATTTGACCTAGTATCTGATGAGATTCCACGTGACCCTAACGTCACGTTGCATAGTGTTTGTGCAGATGCAATATTGTACGATATCCCGCTAGAACAAAGTGTTTCATCTCTTACTGGGAAATTGAATGCACTTTGTAAAGGTGCATTCGATAGTTGCGCTGATAAAGGGTGGGTGTCGGAAAATGTTGGTGCTGTATCAGATGTGTCTCCCACCGCCGATCATTTCGTACCGGTACCAAACAAAGATTATGTCGATGATGCTTCAGACAATGAAGTTGATGAGGCTGAGCTATCATCGTTAGTACAAAAGATAGCCGAAGCAAAGGGTTTGGATGTTCAACCTAAGCGACGTAGTTCTATGATTGATCGTGCTAAGGAGGCTGATAGGACAAGGAGGAAGAAGCTATTGGGCGATGCATTTATAACTGGTCAGACCCCGAGAAAAAGAAAGTTTGCAGATAGGGATGTGTATAAGACCAATGATTGTGTTTCTGGAATTGAGCAGACGACGATGGACAACGTACTAGTTGATACGGTTGGAACAAATTTTGGGCTCGTGGGGGGGGGGGGGGTTACATCCAATTTGAATTACAATGCAGGGTCTTCTTGTACAACAGTTTACGTTTCGGGGAATGTATTGATGTCTGAAAATAGTAGCCGCAACGTAGCATCGGATAGTGATTTGAAAGTGTTAGAATATATTAAGCATCGTCTTTCAGGTTCAACACCTGTATGGGTTAGCAATGACATAATTATAACAGTCGATGACTGTATCGGGATAGGCGAGGAATCTAGTGTGAATTGGGCGGTAACCTATATTATTTAAAGTTTTAATGTTGAAAAATATATGGTAGGACAAAACATTCAAATTTTTTTCCTTTTTTTTAGGTAATGGAAGGGGTAATGTCAATATGGCAGGCTGCAAACGAGAAGAGAAGAGGAGTGCACAAATTTTTGTTTCTATCTTCAAGGCCAATGGTATGTTAGGCGATAATTAATTAATTAAGCGTCTGGGTTTTTTTATTGGAAATATAAATTAACTTGTCTGAAAACTTGATTTGTTGTTTGTTTTTTATCTGAAAGTGTAATCAACAAGGAGATGTTGATGGGGAGTTTGGGATATCAAAGACGTTGTTCGATTTAAACAGTTTCGTCATTATTCCAAACTTAGCGGTTGTTGATGGTGAATCTTTCTGGAGCATGATTGTGTACACAAAGGCAGTGGATACTTTCAAGCATTTCACATCAATTAACCGTAGTAGCCATATTCGACTAGCAATTGAATCACAACATCATGCTGAACGTATAGTTGAAGTATTGTGCCATAAGTTATGGCCAGATTTTACCGAGTATGGTCAGAAGAAGTTGTTCGCCTACAGAATGAAGATGGATGACAAACCGCATGAGTGTCACGATTCAGGTATATATGTATTGAAGGGGATGTTTGATTTAGTAAGGCGAAAACCGTTGAACAGGGTGTACAGTCTTAATGATTTACGGAGCATGCGCAGTTATATTGTGAACTTGATCCTCCATGACGATAAGACAACAGATGTGGTTTCGCAGGCAAGAAATCACATTCTTCTAGTTATCTAAGCAATATGTATGTTACGCACATGTACTTGTTGGTAGATTTGGGTTTTTTTGTGTTGACTGGACGAATTAATTTCGTTTATTTTGTGTATCTGAATGTGATATCTGTCTAGCGCAATCGTGTCTAGACTTGTTTTGGTTTATGTGTTATTGGGAAAAAATCGGAGATTTTTAACAGTTTTTCTGAATTTGTACCTTGAAGATTATTATATCTTATATATTATTTTTGTAAATCTGACTTAACTATGTGTGTGTGCCCAAAGTAACATGTTGTTGAACATTCAATTGTGTGTATCCCCAAAGCCTAACATGTGCTTTTTAATTATACTACACAACGTATCTTATTCACTTAGGTTTGAGTAGGTGGTGTCGACCATATTAGATCATTCTTTTTGGGTGTATGCCCAAAAGATATAGAAAATATTTACCCTTTTCCTTGCTGCCTTAGCCTGAATGAACAAACGTAATAGATTGGGTCTGAGCCCAATCGACGTAGAAAAGTCCATCATAAATAAAAAAATCCATTTTGTGGTTTGCCCAAATATATAGCATAATGCCCGTTATCATAATTAGCCAATCTGTGTTTTGTATGTATACCACACAAAGTAACTACTTCTGTTGGTTTTGATTGGGAGAAGCCCAACATATTTTAGAACCGTCAATTGGTTGTACGCTTATAAGAACTAGATTGCCCAATCAAGGTAGATCATTCCTTCATATCTAGACAACGAATCTACTACCATTACGTTTGTTTAGGTGATGCACAACATATTAGAACATTCTTTGGTATGTGTGCCCATTAGTTATATAACATAATAACCATTTGTCATTCGTCCTTTGTTTGAATGACCAAACGAATTCGATTGGGAAGACGCCCAATCGATGTATAACATTATTTTATATGTACAAAAATCCATCTGTGTAACTTACTTCATACCCCCTTAGTCGATTGGGTGGACGCCCAATAAAGGAAGAACCGTCCTTCATAGCTACATTATGCCAAGTATATGACCAAATGCACAAACTAAGCCGTACTGTGATTTGTAATTGTACAGAACGGATCTACTACCATTACATTTGTGTTGGTGATGCATAACATATTAGAACAATATTTTGTATGTATGCCCGATAGTTATATAACTTCATTACCATTTGTCATGCGTCCTTTGTTTGAATGACCAAACAAATTCGATTTGGTCGACGCCCAATCTATGTATAACATTTTATCATATCTACAAATATCCATATGTGTAACTTACTCCATATCCCCATAGTCGACTGGGTGTACGCCCAATAAAGGAACAAACTTCTTTCATATCTACATTATACCAAGTATATGATCAAATTCACATACTAAGCCGTAATGTGATTTGTAATTGTACACAAAGCATCACGGTGAAACCTTCCTTTTTTTGTTTGATTAAGTGATGCAACAGACTAGAATATTTGTTTTGGGTGTATGCCCAAAGGTGGAGGTATTAGATTGGGTGGACGCCCAATCGAGTTAGATCATTATTCCATGTCTACAACATACATCTTGGTGTACGACCAATCGAGGGTAGAACCTTCCTTCATATCTACAAATGTCATTTGGGTGTATGCCTAATATATGTATTAAGCCCCGAGGAATATTTGTTCACTATGTGTGTTTATGAAAAATATGACTACAAAACGGTAATTATTCGCTTGGGTTCGCGTAGGTGATGCCCGACATAAAAGAACATGTGGTTGGGTCAAAGCCAAAAAAAAATATAAGGTCCTTTGTGTGAATGAACAAAATAATTAGGTTGGGTTTACGCCCAATCGAGGTAGTCGATACTTTTATATATACATTTCTCTGTTTGGGTGTACACCCAATCAAGCTAGGACACTTCCTTCGTTTGCCCAACTAACATAATTAGACGTTATTTGTTTTGTAATTGTACCACACAAAGTAACCTATACAGGTGGGTTTGATTGGGTGACGACCAATACATTGTACAACATTCGTTTGGGTTTATTCCCCCATTAATGTAAAACATATTTTCAATTTTCTTTTCGGCCTTGATGTGAATGCGGAAATGTATTAAGTTGGGTGGATGCCCAATCACCGTACAACCTAATTAGCCGTTATATTTTTTGTAATTATACCACGTAAAGTAACTTATTCATTTGGGTTTGTGCCCCAATTAATATAAAACATATGTACAATTTTCTATTGGTCAATGATGTGAATGCGCAAATGAATTGCATTGGGTTGACCTCCCTATATATATACAACTATTCATTTCGGTTTATGCCCAAAATACATAATAAGGACAGGCGACTATTTAACCTTATTGGTCGAACGTGTGATTGACGAAAGGAATTCGTTTGGGTGTACGTCCAATCGAGATATACCACTCTTCCCTATCTACATTATATTATCGGGTGTATGCCCAAACATGGTGGGACACTTCCTTCACATGCCAAACTAACATAATTAGCTGTTATTTGTTTGGTAATTCTACCACACAAAGTAAGTTATTCCTTTGGGTTTGATTGGGTGACGACCAATAAATTGTACAACATTCATTTGTGTTTATGCCACAATTAATGTAAAACATATTTACAAGTTTCGTTCCCGCCTTGATGTGATTGCTCAAATGAATTAAGTTGGGTGGACGCCCAATCACGGTACAACTTCCCCTTCATTTGTAATATATTCATTTGGGTTTATACCCAAAAAAATAGAATAAGGGCCGACGAATATGCACATTTTAACATCATTAGAGATGGGTTAAGCCGTTCAAAAAACATGTAAACTAAAGTTTGGAGATGTTAACACTTTAGACTAAATGTAGATGTTCAATAGTACAAAATGTGTTCAACATCAAATTAAAATAAGTTGAATATGGGATACAAAAAGGTGGTGAGCATATCGTAGATGCCTAACATTCATTAGTTGGTTACAAGAACAAAAACATAATACACATAGCTATGGGAAATGACGATGGAAATCCCTTGCATGATTCACCACGTTCGTACAGAACTCATGGTTTAGAATTTTTTCTACAATAGTACCCCTCATTTTCCTAAAGTCGGCAACACTGTCGATGCCCCTAACGTAGCCTAATTCATAGACGTCTTTTGCACATAGCATTACGTATACACCGGAATTCTCTACGGTGCATCTTGTTTGAAAAAACGATGATGTCTTGTATTTTTCTGCACGCTCGTTTACTTCTGCCCCCTCCATTGAGTAGATGCCACGAAGCACATTGTCGTATATATAGTTATAAATCTTAGTTGCATTTGTTTCAGCTACCTTAGCGCACATATTCCCATTTTCAGATTTCATGCAACTAAAGTGTTCAAAGGAGTAGTCTTTCCTTGTGTCATAAACTAATAAACTCCAGAATGTGGTGCTACCAACTTTGGACATAATCGGTATCAAAACAACTTGGTACACATCAAAAACAGATCTGAATCCCGATAAAATATAATCTTGAGCAAACTCAACCATTCCCTTGTTGTAATAGTACTGAATTTTGTGAAACAGTTTAAGCTTTTTTATCCCCGTCAAAATAATGTACAATGAACATCGAATTTACTTACCATGGACCGTGCTCTTAAACGTTGACACCAACCCATCCCTTCAATACTAATAAATGCTGGAGGATTCTTCAAGCTATCCAAGTTCCATATCAGCAGGACTGCGTCTATCACCTTTGACATAACAAGGTTTTAGATATAAATTCGTTTGTTAAGTATTTGTAACAAGTTAACATTATATAGATTTCATTTAATACCTGCCATTTTAAAATTCTTTGATGGGCAACATCATGACAATGCATTGCCTTCACCTGGATGTATTCAAAACCCCATACAATTGTTGATTCCGGCGTATGACTGTAAAGCCTATCCAATAGCAAGTCGTCCACTCTGCGGGCCAAGGAAACCTTCTGTATAACGGCTCTGTTGTCATTACTTACGCACTCTTTTGCAACTCTATTATGAACAACATTCTTAGTCTCTACTAAAGGCGATCTAACAACCATGGGGTGAACAATTTTACGCCTCACACTACGTAACACAGTACGTGGCTTGCTGCTATTCCAAGATTGCTGCTCCCTCCTTTTAGCCAAAATCCTGGATAGTGGAACGTGATCATCATCTAATAAACCCTCTTGTATAATACATTGGCATTCTTGTATCTCATATGTTGCAGCGACAACGTTCTCATTGTCCACGCGATTGCCGTGAAATGCCCTTGTTATTTTTCCTGACACATTGAATGCAATAGGTGTATCTTCCATAATACCTTTCCCCCTTTTATTAATGTCTGCCACAGTACTGCCATACTCCATAATCGAGCTTTTATGATCCGTATTTGTAATTTTCAAACCCGCGTAGTCCGAAGTGTCCTTAACATTCGGTGCAAACGTAACCCTTTTTTTACCTTTATCACTTAAAGGTAATATCTTTTCAGGTGGCGTAATTATTCCCAAATCGAAGTTTGGAACGGTAAAGGCGTTATTACAGTTGTCCTTACTACCAGAAACACTATCACCGCCTACGTTTTTCCCGAAGCACCGGAACAAAACTTTAGGAGTTACGCAACCAGCGTCCATCATACTACCCTTCTGTTTAATAGTACCTTCTTCACTGTGAGCATCTACAGGTCCCTCGAACCCAACACTCCCTTGACGTTGGATTATCAAGTCATGAACTAAAGTTTGCGACTGTTCAACAACTTCCATTGGATTTTTCTGGGTTAGATTTAACGGATAGTTTTCTATTTCCGGAACAGATACCACCCCTACCATACAATTTGAATCTTGCAAATTTTCAACAGGGCCATTTGATTTGGATTCCACTATCCTTTGTAACTTTGCATGATGTCTTCAAGTTGCCGGCATTTCCGCTCAAGTACAGCGTTCTTCTTTTTCTCAACATCCAACTCTATCTTTAAATTTGTTTCCATGTCTATTTTATTGAGTATCTCCTCTTTTAATGATAATAGTTCTGAACGGATAGTTAGTTTAATATTCTGCAAGTCTACCTTATGAGTCGTTGTATCCGGAGATCCACTAGCATAAACATTGTTAACATTACCCAACTCTACCTGGCTTGGGATTTGTTGACCAGGTTGGACAAAAAAATGGTCTGCTGAACCACTACAAAATTCAACATTAACTGGAATATAATCATCAACACTAATTGGTTGATTTTGTACTTGTCCAACATTAGCAAGTTCACACGGAGTTTTATCATTAGCTAGCAAATTCTCCAAATCATATAACTGTGTATAAATGGACAATACATTAAGCATAACATTATATAAATTAACAGAACGGGTATATCACTGAGAAGTATATACACTATTATAATTTAAATGAAAGAATAATTAATTTACCCATAATGAGTCATCCATTTGTTATGCCACTTATACAATTAGCTGCGTATATTGTTGCACTACAGTTAATAAAATATCAATAATAAATAATTTATATAGACAACAAAGTTCATGTATTAACTAAGGTGGTGTATTACCTGATTACAATGCTTTCTGCTGTTATGATTTTTTGGTTTAAGTTAGCCAAAAGAAAATGGGTATACGTAGGTAGGGTTTATAGCGTGTTTTGCCGAAGATATTTGTTTGTTTGTAAAGTTTGTTGTTCAAATCTTTGTCAAAATACAAGGATTGCATAAAGGTGTTTTTCACATCGAACAAGGTGATATACTATAGTGTGGTCAGTAATTGGAGAGAGAGTTTGTCTGCTTGATGTGATAGAATGGAGCTTACGTACAACACATGCCATCAACATTGCTTGCTTTACCTGTTCGCATAATTTTTCATCATTGTTTAATACTTGTACAACCCATATCACATACCAATTACACGTCTCATACTATATCACTTTAGAGTAGACATGGTAAGAAATGTGGCCCTTAAGTAGGAAAAATAAGAGTTTAGTAAGTTTTAGAAGAAAAGATAAAATTTGACACATATTACATTTCCGTATTGTTGTTGTTTGTTTGTATCACGACTAAATTTTTTTTTTGCCTGATGTGTATTATAACACGTTATTCATTTTGGAATGTTAAAGAAATTTCACATTACAAACACCCGCTTTTTTTGCCCGAAGCACTACTATAACATGCACTGTGTTTGATAAACTAATCAATATCCATAGACGGTCATACGTCACGAAAATACTAAAAGCAACGGGACACACCCAATACATACACCATGTTTTTATACTGCGTGGACAAACATCTGCATTTGTGGCGATGTTTATCTAGGCATATCTACCGTCGGGTGATTTGTCTACTCGTACAATTTGTGATTTATGGTTTAGGTGCTGGTGTGTCGGTTTTATTTATTAGGGTATAGGGTTTAGTCTTGAGGTAATTGGCTACGAGCCTAACACCTGGATTATGTATATGACTAAACAAACATCATTTTAAATAGCAAAATGTATATATTAGATGTGAAAGGAAGTTTATACGCTGATAAACCCAAATAGATTTCTTTTTGGATTTCACACCATGGATGAAATGGAACTGGTATATATGTTTGAAATTAACTCGTCAAATGAAGGAAGGTACTGCTGTGACTAGGCGTACATGCAGACTAATATTGTAGATATGGAAGTATGAGCTAACGCGATTGGGCCTCCACCAAAATTAAGTTTCTAATAGGATGGACACCACCGAAGCAACACCAAATGATGAAGTTTTGTTTGGTAGCACACTAACAAAACATATCCCAGCTTATTAAGAGAATTGGTCATAAACACAAATAAAGTTAAAATATTAGTCGGTCATTTTTTTTCACATTGGGCATAAACAAAAATGTATATGTTACATATGAAGGATGTTTCTGCCGTTACGAGGCGTAGATGCATGTGAATTTTTCGGATATGAAAAAAGTTTCTACCTCGAATCTTTCGGTCATAAACCCAAATAAAAAATAGTTGATATGAAAATGTTGGTTTGGGCTTAAACAAAATGGGCTAATATTGTAGATATGAAGGGCGTTGTACCGTGAGAGTGAGTCCACCAGATCGTAAAATATAACGGTTCATTATGTGTACTGGTCAAAAACACAAATGTATGATGAAAATTCGGCGGGCCTGATACTATACAATGGGGGGGGAACCAAAATGTATAAATTGAGTACGTTTGGGACTTGTGAATATGATTTATATTATTTGAGCATATGAAGCAAGGTGATACCATGACTGGGGGCACACAAAGATGAATATTGTATATATGAAAGACGGTTCTACCTCGAACTTTTAGTAGCTATGCAAGTAGGTTCTACCTTGAATGGTCTTCCCCCCAAATGTATATATTATATATGACAGAAGGTTCTGCCGTGTTTGGGCGCCAACCCGATCGCATTTGTTTGTGCATTAAAAAGAACGGATGAGATGGAACTTGTAAATATGATTTATATTAATTGAGAATCTGGAAAAAGGTTCTACCGTGACTGGGCGATTCGTATGGTCGTTCAAAGAAAGTGCGAAGATGAAAATTTTAAATATGTGTTATATCGTTTGGGTCTACCCCAAAATGAAGGTTCTAACGGCTTATAATTTGTGTATTGGTCGGGCCTTGTTGTATACAGTGAGAAAAAAAATGTATGCATTAGATATGAAGGAAGGTTCTATAGTGATTGGCCAAAAAAAATTTCGTTTGGTCACTCACAAAAAGGATGAATTGAAACTTGCATCTATGATTTATATTAATTGGGCATATAAAAGAAGGTTCTAACACGAATGTTTTATATTAAGTTGGTTTGGGCACACCCACATAAGAATATTGTATATATTAAAGAAGGTTCTACCTTGACTTGGCGCCCACCCAAAATATATATAATATATATGAGGGGAGATCCTGGCCTTTTTGTTGGTCAACCCAATCGAATTCGGTTGGGCATTCACCAATCGGTTGAAATGAAAGATGTAAATATGATTTATATTAATGAAAGTTGTTTATATGTAAGACTGTTCTAACCCGAATGTTTTGGTCATAAACCAAAATAAAGGATGTTTTGATATGAAAACGTTGGTTTGGGTACACACCCATAGGAATATTGTAGTTATGAACGAAGGTTCTACCTTGAATGGGCGTCCACCCAAATGTATATATTAGATATGAGGGAAGGGTCTGCAGTGTTTGGTCGCCAACCCAATCTAATTCGTTAGATCATTCACAAAACGGATGAACTGAAACGTGTAAATATGATGTCTAGTAGTTGGACATATTGAGGAGGTTTCTACCGTGAATGGGCGTACACCCAGATGAATATTGTAGATATCGAAGAACCAGAAATAAAGAATGCTTGATATGAAAATGTTGTTTCGGGCACACCCCATAGGAATATTCTAAATATGAAATATGAAAAATGTAGATATGAAAGACGGTTCTACCTCGAAATAAATAATGTTTGATATGGAAATGTTGTTTTGGGCACACACCCAAAGAAATATTTGTAGATATGCTATAAGGTCCTACCTTGACTGGGCGCCCCACCAAAATATATGTATTATATATGAGGGGAGATCCTGCCTTTTTTGGTGGTCAACCAAATTGAATTCGGTTGGGCCTTCACAAATCTGATGAAAGGAAAGATGTAAATATGATTTATATTAATGAAAGTTGTAGATATGTAAGACTGTTCTAACCCGAATGTTTTGGTCATAAACCGAAATAAATGATGTTTTGATATGAAAATGTTGGTTTGGGTACACACCCATAGGAATATTGTATATATTTAAAAAATGTATGCATTAGATATGAAGGAAGGTTCTATAGTGATTGGTCGTCGACCAAAAAAAAATTCGATTGGGCACTCACAAAAAGGATGAATTGAAACTTGCAACTATGCTTTATATTAATTGGGCATATAAAAGAAGGTTCTAACACGAATGTTTTATATTAATTTGGTTTGGGCACACCCACATAAGAATATTGTATATATTAAAGAAGGTTCTACCTTGGGTTGGCGCCCACCCAAAATATATATATTATATATGAGGGGAGATCCTGCCGTTTTTGGTGGTCAACCCAATCGAATTCGGTTGGGCATTCACCAATCGGATGAAATGAAAGATGTAAATATGATTTATATTAATGAAAGTTGTAGATATGTAAGACTGTTCTAACCCTAATGTTTTGGTCATAAAACCAAATAAAGGATGTTTTGGTATGAAAACGTTGGTATGGGTACACACCCATAGGAATATTGTAGTTATGAATGAATGTTCTACCTTGAATGGGCGTCCACCCAAATGTATATATTAGATATGAGGGAAGGGTCTGCAGTGTTTGGTCGCCAACCCAATCTAATTTGTTAGATTATTCACAAATCGGATGAAATGAAACGTGTAAATATGATGAATAGTAGTTGGACATATGGAGGAGGTTTCTACATTTGATATGAAAATGTTGTTTCGGACACACCCCCATAGGAATATTCTAAATATGAAATATGAAAACTGTAGATATGAGAGACGGTTCTACCTCGAATATTCGGGTAACAAACCGAAATAAATAATGTTTGATATGGAAATGTCGTTTTGGCACACACCCAAAGGACTATTTGTATATATGAGGGGAGATCATGCCGTTTTTGGTGGTCAACCAAATTGAATTCGGTTGGGCCTTCACAAATCTGATGAAAGGAAAGATGTAAATATGATTTATAGTAATTAAAGTTGTAGATATGTAAGACTGTTCTAACCCGAATGTTTTGGTCATAAACCGAAATAAAGTATGTTTTGATATGAAAATGTTGGTTTGGTTACACACCCATAGAAGTATTGTAGTTATGAACGAAGGTTCTACCTTGAATGGGCGTCCACCCAAATGTATATATTAGATATGAGGAAGGGTCTGCAGTGTTTGGTAGCCAACCCAATCTAATTCGTTAGTTCATTCACAAAACGGATGAACTGAAACTTGTAAATATGATGTATAGTAGTTGGACATATGGACGAGGTTTCTACCGTGAATGGGCGTACACCCAGATGAATATTGTAGATGTCGAAGAAGGGCCTACCTCTAATGTTTGTGTCATAACCAGAAATAAAGAATGCTTGATATGAGATTGTTGTGTTGGGCAGACACCCATATGAATATTCTAAATATGAAAGATGAAAATTGTAGATATGAAAGACGGTTCTACCTCGAATGTTCTGGTTATAAAACGAAATAAATAATGTTTGATAAGGAAATGTTGTTTTGGGCGCACACCCAAAGGACTATTTGTAGATATTCAAGAAGGTCCTACCGTGACTGGGCGCCCACCCAAAATGTATATATTATATATGAGGGAACGCCCTACCATTTTTTGTCGTCAACCCAATCGAATTCGGTTGGGCATTGACAAATCTGATGAAAGGAAAGATGTAAATATGATTTATATTAATTGGGAATATGAAAAAAGTTCCGTTAGGGCGCCAACCCAATCTAATTCGTTAGGTCATTTGTAGATATGTAAGACTGTTCTAACCCGAATGTTTTGGTCATAAACCGAAATAAAGTATGTTTTGATATGAAAATGTTGGTTTGGTTACACACCCATAGGAGTATTGTAGTTATGAACGAAGGTTCTACCTTGAATGGGCGTCCACCCAAATGTATATATTAGATATGAGGAAGGGTCTGCAGTGTTTGGTAGCCAACCCAATCTAATTCGTTAGTTCATTCACAAAACGGATGAACTGAAACTTGTAAATATGATGTATAGTAGTTGGACATATGGACGGGGTTTCTACCGTGAATGGGCGTACACCCAGATGAATATTGTAGATATCGAAGAAGGGCCTACCTCTAATGTTTGTGTCATAACCAAAAATAAAGAATGCTTGATATGAGATTGTTGTGTTGGGCAGACACCCATATGAATATTCTAAATATGAAAGATGAAAATTGTAGATATGAAAGACGGTTCTACCTCGAATGTTCTGGTTATAAAACGAAATAAATAATGTTTGATAAGGAAATGTTGTTTTGGGCGCACACCCAAAGGACTATTTGTAGATATTCAAGAAGGTCCTACCGTGACTGGGCGCCCACCCAAAATGTATATATTATATATGAGGGAAGGCCCTACCGTTTTTGGTCGTCAACCCAATCGAATTCGGTTGGGCATTGACAAATCTGATGAAAGGAAAGATGTAAATATGATTTATATTAATTGGGAATATGAAAAAAGTTTCGTTAGGGCGCCAACCCAATCTAATTCGTTAGGTCATTCACAAAACGAATATCGAAGAAGGGTCTACCTCGAATGTTTTTGTCATAACCAGAAATAAACAATGCTTGATATGAAAATGTTGTTTTTGGCACACACCCACTGGAATATTGTACATATGAGAGAAGGTTCTAATAATTTTGGGCATCACCGAAGCAAACCCAAAGGAAAAAATTTCAGTTTTTAGTGCAATTACAAAAAATATAACGGCTAATTTTGTGTATTAGGAAAAAACAAAAATGTATATATTAGATATGAAGGAAGGTTCGGCCCTGTTTGGGCATCTACCCAATCGAATTCGTTTGTTCATACGTAAAAAGTACGACACGAAATTTCTAAAAAATGTTTTAATATATTTTGGCAATAGACCCATCTGAAGGTTCTAATATGTTGGACATTACAGAAGCAAACCGAACGGAAGAATTATCGTTGTGTTGTGCTTATTATGTGTATTTGGTCGTTAATACACATTAATGTTGTATTTTATACGAAGGAACGTATTCTAAAATGTGTGCATAAACCAAAATGTATATATTATATATGAAGGGGAGGTATAACGTGATTGGGCGTCCACCCAATCGAATACGTTTGGGCATTCACAACGAATATGAAATAAAACTTGTGCAAATGTACCCTATTACATATAGGTGTATGGGAATATGTCCAAACCATATGATGAGTGTGTATGGGTATGGACCAAAAACAGATATGTTTTCGGCTAACAGAACCGTATGTACAAAAATTGGGTATTAGACCATTCATGGATTGATCAAATACGACATGAAAAAGGGCAGACGACCATGATTGAATGGTGAAGATTTGGGTATTAGTCCATTAATGACTGTTGAAGATAGATTATGTCCAAATCACATATGTCTGAGCAAAGAACAAAACAACCGATTATACAATGTATACATACACAAAACATATAATGTTGACAATTAGACTTAATTGAAAATAGACGTTGTAATGTATGTTCCCAAGAAAGGAACGGATAGATATACAAAACAGTGTGGAATGTTCAACATAATGTAATAAGAACAAGACGTGCATATTACACAACGAACATTAACACTCACTCAAAAAGACTATTGGCATCACAAGTTTGTAGTGCAGGTTCTCTTGTTGTGGTATCCCATTAGTCCACATCGACCACAACGTATCTGGGCCCGAAGAAGTTCGATCTGGGATAATTTACGTTTACTTTGAGGCCTACCTGGGGGGATTTTGCATAACGGCGGTAAGATCTCTTCTTGAATGTTTGATTGGGAAGCATTGCAAAACGTAGTAAGTGCCGGGATTTTCGATTCATAAACTTGACGAATATAGGCCGTATGGAAAAACTTCTCAATATAATCGTATTTAGTGTCAGGTTTCGCATAAGACAATACACGTACTCCATGCTCGCATGGGAACCCATCTATTTGCCATTTCCCACATGAACACATCCTACGTTCAATGTCTACTATCATCCTAGGGTCACAACAAACCTAAAAAACGATAGCAGCAGCTTGTGAAACCTCCCAGGTTCTTGATGATTGATAATTTTCATTATACTCAATCTGTCTCAAGGGAGATAAAATAGTTGTCCAAGATTCAACCAACACCGAACGCTCATATGTTTGTGTCATCAACATAAGCCTTATTTTGTCAACAAACTGAGCAACAGGTAGTTCCCGTATCTTTAAAATTTGATTATTGAATGACTCTGCTGCATTTGAAGTCAACTCACCGTATCTTTTGGCTGGGCAATGAACATTTGTGAAGTTTTCTAAAGGTAGGTTTTCAAGGAAGTTTATCGCGTTTTGTACACCGTACTTCAGAAAATCTACCATTTATAAATCAAACAACTCAACGTTGGGAGCCTTTGCTAAATGTTCAATTGCCCATAGTGCTTCACGCCGATGTTTCCCGGATAATTTAGCTATCAAGTTTCCTTTGATATGTCGGAAACAGAAAGAATGATGCGATTCCAGGAATATTTTCCGCACACCATTAATAAGACCAGGGTGACGGTCAGATATAAATACGAGACCCCTACCAGATACTAGGGGACGGAAGAATTGCATAAATGCAGCCCAATTAGCATTATCCTCTGCACGTACAATGGCGAACGCAATTGGGACAAGTCCTACAGCAAAAGTGAAAAACATTAGCTTATGGTGAAATGTAAATTTATTCTGTTACACAACTCATATAAAACTCACCACTATTGCCATCCTTTCCTACTGCCGTCAGAAGTGTCCCTTTGAATTTGTTTTTCAAAAACGTACCATCCATGAAAATAATGGGCCGGCAAGCGCGGAAACCATCTAATGAAGCGCCAAATGCAAAATGTGCACGTTCGAATGTGCCATGTAGTGGATCAGTCTCTAATAAATAACTACCAGATGGGTCGGATTGCTTCAACTTAATAAAATAATCCTTTATCACATTGTATGACCTTCCTGGATCTCCATTAATATCAAACTTCGCGCTACTAAGTGCGTCATAGGCTGTCTTGTATAATGGTAAAACCATAGTGTTGGCATATAGCCTCCCTTAATAAGTTGTTTTAATGTGACAAATCCTCTTGTGTTTAGTGTGCTAATTTCTATTGTTATATACATTCTATCTTGCACTCTAATTCATCAAAAAGCTCATCCTTTATCATTTTGATCAAAGCTTTATTGTTTTATCTTAAGAAACTAATTCTCATACAAATGCTATTAACCTTATCTTTGTGTACATTGAGAATTAGCTTTAGTGATCAACTTCAAAGGTTCTTAGAATGATGTTTCCAACAACTTTCGTAAAGAAGACTTATTGATCCAAGTCATTATCTTTCAAAGGACTTGGCGCGGTACACCGGACGAATGGCGCGGTACACCGGACCAAGATTGCGGACCAGGGCGCGGTGCAGAGGCTAGCCCGTCAGTAAGCTAGAAAATCAAACCATTGAAGCGCGGTACACCGCACGAAATCTTGCGGTACACCGCAAGAAAGGTTTTTCTGCACAAAAGACAAGTCATAAGAAATATATCCGTTGGGAGATTAATAGACCCGTTGGACCCAAGTCTTATGACCGTTGGAAGCCATTTTCTACTATAAATTGAAGCTCTTTGAAGGCTACAAATACACCAACTAATTACAAACATTAAGGGGCTTAATTGCTATCATTCAAGAAGGTGTCAAGTGCTATACATAGTCAAATTCAATCTTAGTGAGCTTATAAATCCTTTCAAGGAGTTAATCAATTAAGCCACAAGGTTCTATCCACTCAAGAGGAGTAAACAAGCTTATAGTCATATCCACTCTTTTAGGAGTTTTAGTTACAAGCTTTTATAAGCAACCCTTTAAACACTTTTGTTGCTATCCTCTTAAGTCTAGGTCTTGTAATAGATAGATTAAGAGAGAATTCAAGTATAGGGAGTATACTTGGTATCCTTGTGTTGTGATTACACAAGTGGTTTGTCCTTCGTGTTATCGAAGAGTTTGTAAAGGTTATTGTGTTCTCGACCCGGTTAAGAGAGACACGGGAGCTTAGTGAAAAGCTTGAAATCCTAAGGAGGCTTCCTTAGGTAGTGGATGTAGGGAAACCGAACCACTATAAATCGTGTGTATCTTTCTATCCCTACTCTATTTACTTTCCGCACTTTATATGTTTGATAATATGCTAGCATGAGTTCTATGATATTGTTTATCTAGGATATCTAACATATAGTCTTCTAGAGTAGTTTAAGATATTGGATTGACGATTTACTTGTTATACTTTTATATCAAACCTCTATCTTACCTTTGCATGATCCTATAAGAGTTTGATTTAATTAGTTGACTTAGAAGTTTTCTCTTAAACTTATAATTGTCCAAAAGATTTTTTAATTAGGCATTAATCTTATTAGTAATCCTATTCGCCCCCCCCCCCCCCCTCTAGGACTTTCAATTGGTATCAGAGCCTAACTCTACGTGAATAGCTTAACCGTTAGTAGAGTAAACTATTTGGAATTTAATCTTTTGGAAGTGTTGTTTTCTACACAACCTCCATTTTCTTGTAGGTGATCGTTACTTTGCTTGGAGGAAACAAATGGAAGAATTAAATATACGAAAGAACGCTCAAATCTCGAAAAAGGAAAATCCGGTGATTTCTTTTCTTTATCTCGTATATAATATTGCGTTTCCTCCTTATGACTTGCGTTTTTAATTATGTTTTGGGTTGTGATTTGATTAGTTGTGTTTGTTGTTATCATGTTTTATCTTTGGATATTATCTTGTGATTCTAATCATTGTTTTAATGTTATTAGTGTTATTGCATCTAATTCTCATGAATGATGTTTTTGCACTTTAGCTATTAGAATTTTGGTAATTGCATTTTAGTCCCCAAAATTTTCAAAATTGCACTTTGACCCCTCATAGTTATTAAATTCTCCAAAGTGTCATAGTTTGGACTTCATAATCTTTCACATGTAAAATTTGCCATTTTAGTTCATATTTTTGAAAAATTGCATTTTTAGTCCCTACTATGTGAAATTTCCTTTTTGTCCCTCAACTTTTATAAATTGCACTTTTTATTCTTACAAGTTTTTATAAATTTTAAAAGTGCCTATTGATTAATAAAAGGGAAAAAGGTCAAAGATATTGTTTACACTTTCAAATCTTAATTTATCTTTGATCACAAACTTGCATTTTCATATGGGTGTGTCTTTAAAGAAATTGCTTTTCAAAATATTTTTCCGATAATCTTTTGCATTTCCCATAGCATTTCAAAAATGTTTTTATGCATAGAATTATGGGAAATTAATCCATTATTGGTCATTAACTCATTTGCATGAATTTGTTTAGCCTTGCTATCTATATGTTGTGCTTCATTTTGTGCTTATATGGTTTATTCCCTATTGTGCAAATATCTTGTATGACTTGACCTTTTCATACTTAAAATTGCTTAACTTTGATTTTGGGTCTTTTCGTATTTTTTAGAATATATAGGGGTATTTGTGAAATAAATCGTTTTATTTGTTTTCGTGATTTCCATGTTGAATCTTTTCAAAACAAAAGCGTTTTTAGTAGTTTTAAAATATTTCTAAACTATTAGGGAGTTTTCGTATTAGTTTTTGGTGTTTATGCAAATTGCCTATTTTCTATATCTTGTGTTTGCTCTATTTCGTTTGCTAAGTTCTAAATTTGGATTTTTGGTTTTGAATTGCTTAAATTATATGTTTCGGATTTTATATTGTTGTGTTAATGTTGCTAACAATATTCTTGATGATATAGGTGTTATTGCACTCTTAGTCCTTGATCTTATTCAAATTGCATTATGTTTCCTATAGGTTGAAAAATATTGATTTGAGGTCCCTATAGTTTGAACAAGTTGCATTTAGCTTTCTTATGCTTGAAAATTAGACCTAGGTCCCTATTGTCTTGAGAAAGTTATACTTAGGTCCTTGAAGTTTTTCAAAATTGCATTTAGTCCCTAAACTTTTGAAAAATGCTTATTGACCCCTATACTTTTCAAAGATGAAAATTTACCCCTTGATTTCTTAAAATCGGTTTAAATATTCTTTTTGGTAAAAAGGGGAGAAATTATTGGTCAAACTTTTTCAAAATTGAAACAAACACTCTATGCATTTTGTGAGGGGGAGTTTTTCTTAAATTATCTTTAAAAACTCAAATGCTTGGTTAATCGTTTGCACTAATCGTTTATCTCATAATTGCACTAATCGTTTGCGTTTATAGAAAGCTTATAAGATGATAATCTTCCGATCTAGAAGTTGGTAAAACGTTCTTATCCCTTATATCTTTCCTTCATCTTGTTTCATGCTTTACATTGTTAATCTTTATGCATTTCAAAATTAAAATGTTTTAAATGCTCTTTACCCTTGATCTCTCTATGTTGTTTTTCAAAATCTATTCACTTGAGTTTTAGCTCTTCTATGTTTAGTTGTTTTGGTTTTATTTTATTATCCCGTCTTTTTGATGAAGACAAAGGGGGAGAAATATGTGCACTAAAACTTTCAAAATTGCACTTTTTAAATACTCACAAATGCATTTCATATCTTATATTCATTTTTACTTAAATGCTTATTGTGAGGGGGAGCTAAATTTGATAAAAGCTTATACTTTCATATCATTCCTAGGGTGTTTTAGTGAAGGATTTGTCATCATCAAAAAGGGGGAGATTGTTGGCATATAGCCTCCCTTAATAAGTTGTTTTAATGTGACAAATCCTCTTGTGTTTAGTGTGCTAATTTCTATTGTTATATACATTCTATCTTGCACTCTAATTCATCAAAAAGCTCATCCTTTATCATTTTGATCAAAGCTTTATTGTTTTATCTTAAGAAACTAATTCTCATACAAATGCTATTAACCTTATCTTTGTGTACATTGAGAATTAGCTTTAGTGATCAACTTCAAAGGTTCTTAGAATGATGTTTCCAACAACTTTCGTAAAGAAGACTTATTGATCCAAGTATCTTTCAAAGGACTTGGCGCGGTACACCGGACGAATGGCGCGGTACACCGGACCAAGATTGCGGACCAGGGCGCGGTGCAGAGGCTAGCCCGTCAGTAAGCTAGAAAATCAAACCATTGAAGCGCGGTACACCGCACGAAATCTTGCGGTACACCGCAAGAAAGGTTTTTCTGCACAAAAGACAAGTCATAAGAAATATATCCGTTGGGAGATTAATAGATCCGTTGGACCCAAGTCTTATGACCGTTGGAAGCCATTTTCTACTATAAATTGAAGCTCTTTGAAGGCTACAAATACACCAACTAATTACAAACATTAAGGGGCTTAATTGCTATCATTCAAGAAGGTGTCAAGTGTTATACATAGTCAAATTCAATCTTAGTGAGCTTATAAATCCTTTCAAGGAGTTAATCAATTAAGCCACAAGGTTCTATCCACTCAAGAGGAGTAAACAAGCTTATAGTCATATCCACTCTTTTAGGAGTTTTAGTTACAAGCTTTTATAAGCAACCCTTTAAACACTTTTGTTGCTATCCTCTTAAGTCTAGGTCTTGTAATAGATATATTAAGAGAGAATTCAAGTATAGGGAGTATACTTGGTATCCTTGTGTTGTGATTACACAAGTGGTTTGTCCTTCGTGTTATCAAAGAGTTTGTAAAGGTTATTGTGTTCTCGACCCGGTTAAGAGAGACACGGGAGCTTAGTGAAAAGCTTGAAATCCTAAGGAGGCTTCCTTAGGTAGTGGATGTAGGGAAACCGAACCACTATAAATCGTGTGTATCTTTCTATCCCTACTCTATTTACTTTCCGCACTTTATATGTTTGATAATATGCTAGCATGAGTTCTATGATATTGTTTATCTAGGATATCTAACATATAGTCTTCTAGAGTAGTTTAAGATATTGGATTGACGATTTACTTGTTATACTTTTATATCAAACCTCTATCTTACCTTTGCATGATCCTATAAGAGTTTGATTTAATTAGTTGACTTAGAAGTTTTCTCTTAAACTTATAATTGTCCAAAAGATTTTTTAATTAGGCATTAATCTTATTAGTAATCCTATTCACCCCCCCTCTAGGACTTTCACATAGCTCTCCCTTAACCGATGTATGACTTCTTTCGGCCTCATATCTAGACGACCACGAGCATCGTCTATTATCAAGTCTTTCACCAAACCCGAAGTCATAGCTGAGTTTATCATTCTACGATCTGGTGTCTTACATGTATGAACGTTGTAAAATGTCTTGACATACAGAAGGCCGTCCTTTGATGAAATAGACGCGTATATCCACCATTTACAACCAGTTGTATTACGAAATAAACAGTGTGCACCGTACTTTGTATGGTTGTTATGTGAAGACTTGGTGCGATATCCAGTTTCACATTGGTACTTGCAAATTGCGTTGCGTAATTCAGGGAAACCACTCGGGAAACAGGTTCCAACGTCGCCCAAGGAATCCGGCCAATCCTTACTAAGCAGTATCTTTTCACGATGGACATAAAACTTCTTCTCCGTCATTACACCCTCCAGAGCCGTTTGTATTATACTGAACATGAGATACGTCCTTCGAGCTACGCGAAAACCCAATAAGTTGGCCAGCAACAAGTATTTCAACTTTATCCGCACCATCACGGTTTATCAACCATAATAACCCAGAAAAGTCAACTTGCGAATCGAGATTGCAGTTAACATTATCACCAGTTGAATAACGGTACTCTATTGTATCTCCATCTAAAAACTTCCATTTATTATTAGCATAAGTGACTAAGGCTTCAAAACAATCAAACAAACTAGCAGGTGCTATATACTTGTCATTCCCGTTCCTGAAAATGAAGATGCATCTTTCCATATTGTATTTGCATTTTCAAAATGGTACTTAATAACTTAACACACGAGTTCTTAATACTATTACCACTGAGATGGAGAATATATCAACACAAATGAAAAACGCAATAGATATAACAATAGAAATCATAACACAAAAAAAATTCTTCCATAGTTTGTGCTAATAACTTAAAAATGTTCCTATACGTTTTACCAAAATGATTCTGAACGGGATAATACCCATTTAGGTTTATATCAACACAAAATAAAAACTTAATAGATATAACAGTAGAAATCATAACACAAGCAAATTCTTTCATAGTTTGTGCTAATAACTTAAAAATGTTCCTATATATTTCACCAAAGTAACTATGAACGGGATAATACCCATTTAGGTTTCTAACCACGTTGTTATACATGAAGAACAACATATAAGGAAAATTTTTGCAGATCAACGGTATGTTACAAGATATAAAATTAATTGGTTTGCACATGATTATTTCGTCATACTATAGTATGATGATGCATATGCGTACCTGTATTCTAATTTATAAGCTAACTGTCTTGGTAAATTCTATTAATAAATAAACAAATCCAAGAACGATGATGAAGATGCGTACCTGTATTCTAACGTAGCAGATGATTTTACGATGACTGATGATACCTTCTAGAGGGAACAATTTGAATTCAAATATCAAATTAGCAGAAAGAATAAACAAAGATTTTATCTTGTAAAGGATGTACCACAACGGTGTTTTGACTGATTTGTCAAGAAAGGTAAACTGACGAGTGGGGTAATATGCATTTAATGAGAAGCCAATAATGGGACATAAATGCTGTATGAAGAAATTAGGCATTAAATGCTCCGCACCCTATTTGTGTGTAAGCCCAACGCACCTTTAGTTATAACATGCCTTTCTCAGAAGTTTTGGGCGTTTACAAGAAGTAAAATCTAACCAGGCCCATGAGAGTACAACCTTTGTTAGTTGGGCCTAATATTGTAGTTTTCTCATAATAAATTATAATATTTCTATATATAATAATGAATTATAAATCAAAGGCACTTTCCTCTTTACATAGATCTAAAAACAACCTCTTCACCTCCACCGCAAATCTTTTTAGGTAGTTCATCACGGTGGAATCACGATAGATCCCTAAAAGATTTGCGGTGGAGATGAAGATGTTGTTTTCAGGTCGTTCGAGCGCCTTCCACGGTAGAGATAAGCAACATCGAAGGTAGTGGCGAAATTTCCAGGTCGTTCGAGCACCTTTTACGGTGGAGATCTTAGCCTATTTTGCAACGAGCTCACAGATCTGTTACGACACCTTTTCACGGTTGTGGTTATGCATACTCACAGATGATGTTCAAGATCTTAGAGCTCCACGACTAGTTTTTTTTTTGGGGAAAAAAAACCAGATCTGGTTTTTTCGGACGATGTTGGCGTTATCGTCAGCATGTTGATGTCAGTGAGGTTAATGATTTATTTTTTCAATTTTTGGTAGTTTTTGTTCGTTTCGTATTTTTTCAAATTTTATTTAACCTCTATTTATTATAAACCTGTCTTTTTTATACGTAATGCAGTTATACTATAATTAATTGTTAAAATAGTGTAATTAATTTTATTTAAATATGTGATATATTTTTTTATATGTGGTAATGTCCCTCGTTAAGTAGCCACGTGCGAGGCAAATTAAGAGGGTAAGTAGGCAATTTATGTAATACTTTAGGGGGTAAGTAGATAAATTAATTAATACTTAACAGAGAAATTAGACGGATTCCGTCATTAAGGGGTAAGAGTCACAAAAACAAAAGTTAAGGGTAAATTTACACTTTATAGGATCGAGAGGATAAGCTGTCAAATTTGTGATAGTACGGGGGCAAAAAAAAGTATTTATTCTTATTTTAATGTATATACTTTGGATGGAAATACTTTCAATCATTAAACGATAGAGAAGTTTTTTTTTAGATTTTATTTTTATTTTGAGATGTAAATCTATAGATAATTCTATTGTTGAAATATTTACATTCTAACCGGTTGGGGTTTGCTAAACTAGATAGTGTTTTGGTTCTCTTTCTTAACAGTACAAATTAAACCGAGTCAGTGGTTCTGAGAGTACAAAATGGCTCTCCGATGTATCAAAAAAAAAAGTATTCTCATTTTATTTTAAGGTCATTAATTTTGACATTTGTGAGACTGTAATTCTATTAGTAAGTTTTTTTCTTTTTTCAAAATTAGTAAGGCAAATTTCATGATGTTCTTTTTTTGTCAAAATCAAACTGCAGGTCAGCATGTAAGTGTTAAAAGACTTTTACTTCAATAATACAAATTATTTTTAAAAAAAACATTTTTCAATATGGTTTAACCATTTTCATTTTCAATTCAAAAACTTTAGCAATATGTCGGTTCTAGATCTGGAGAGGGGTGCATAAAAGATTTCTTGAGGAGGTTATAATGAATGCGGTGCCACGTCTGACAAGTCCTTGTCCCCTACCAAAAACACTCTCTTCAGATCTAAGACTTTACCGACTAGTGTGGACCCTTAGAGAAATTGGGGTAAAATGCAACCCTTAGAGAAATATTACAAATTCTGTTTTGACTGAAGAACCTTGAATGCCAATTAACCGTTTATTAGTTTTTATTTTGTTCAAATTACCGTTTATTAGTTAAAGTTTAGTTAAATTTAAACACTTTATATTTTAGTACTTACTCTTTAGTCCTCTATGTTGAATGTTATTTTTTTGTATGTAAGAGTTTGTTTCTTCACAACTCTTATTATAACAATTTGTACAAGTTTATGGTGTTAATACCTTTTAATGAAACACTTAATTCAACAATTAAAATAAAAAGACAATTACATCCTTGTCCTGGAACATGCTAAAGACTTTTAGTCAAGGGAGTCCATATACTAATTAACTTAACTGAATTCATAATATAATTAATTTTAGAATCGGATGAAAATTGTTTTCTGTTTTGCACATGAGCAGAAACCTATAACTACTAGTGCCCTCTTGATAAGCATCTCTAATCAAATTTTGGGTGTATTTCTCCTCCATAAACAATTAAAAGGAAAAAGCTTAATAAGTCATTAAGTCACATACATCCTGTGTCAATACGATGGAAAACCTTTATTTCTATCTATATTCAGGTAAAACAAAAAACTAGTTAATTCACCCCCAGAATGCAAATTCTGGTACTTATAATAAAAATAAAAGGAATAACAAGTATGTTTTATTTCCTCAAGAATAAGGTATACGAGCTTTGTTTTGTCAAATCATCAAGACAAATATAATCCCGCTCTGTAAAGCTACACCATGAAAAAGTAATTGGAAAAGAGAATAACTTGTATTCTAGCAAGTCAGGAAAAATGAAAATATACACTTCTTTCAAATATGATCACATATGGCATTAGTAAATTCAGTAGTAGTTGATGTACCACCAAGATCACCGGTTCGATACTTCCCCTCAGCAATTGTAGTCAATATTGCTTGTTGTATACGCTCAGCTTTATCATTCAACTTCAAATGTTTAAGCATCATTACTGAACTCAGTAGTAAAGCTGTTGGATTTGCCATATTCTGCATTTTTTTTATTTTACATTTTAAATAAATCATCAATTAATAATCATTAATTTCCTTAAAAACATACCTTTCCAGCTATATCAGGTGCAGAACCATGTACTGCCTCAGCAAGACAAATACCATCCTCACCTATATTGCAACTGTACACAAAGGTCATTTTAGTCAACTTATTACAACATATTCAACAACAAAAAACTACTCTACCTTGGTGTTAAACCTAATCCACCGATTAAACCAGCGCAAAGGTCACTAATGATGTCACCATACAGATTAGGCATCACTAATACATCAAAAAGTGCTGGATTCTTCACTAGCTGAATATACACAATTATCGATATACAATATACTCAGTATTTCTCTCATTTTACATACAAAAATAAACCAAATTAAACATACCATCATACAACAATTATCAATAACAACTTCTTCATATACTATCTCAGGATATTTCGCTGCAACTTCGCGACAACACTGAGAATTTTAAAAAAAAAAACAAAAATCAGCATATTATAGTCTATACAATAACTTATGATTCAAGTTTCACCTTAAGGAAAAGACCATCAGTTTTTTGCATAATATTTGCTTTATGAATAGCAGATACTCTTTCTCTTCCATGGTTTTTTGCGTAAAGAAACGCATACTCAGCAACTCTTAAACTAGCTTGACGTGTAATAATCTTGAGACTTTCAACTACACCTCGTACAACCTGATTATATAAACAATGAATATAATGAATATGAGATCTGAGTTTATGTAAGTGTGAATACTTACTTGATGTTCAAGACCACTGTATTCTCCTTCAGTGTTTTCACGGATAGTTACAAGATCAACATTGTCATAGCGAGTTTTATACCCGGGTAAACTGTAACAAGGTCTAACATTTGCGTAGAGATTAAGCTCTTTCCTTAGTGTAAGGTTGAGTGAACGGTGACCTTTTCCAATTGGTGTCGCCATTGGTCCTTTTAAACCAACTTTGTTAGTTCTTACTGATTCAAGACTTTCCCATGTTAAGAAACTTTGGGTTCTTGGATCAATTTCTGTTCCAACAAAGTGTTCTTCCCATTCAATTGGTACATCAGCAACTCTGTATACCTGTATTGTGTATATAATATAGGAGTAAATTAAATACTTAATCATTGTTTATGAGACAATTTACATGTATTAGCAAATCTGCTTCGTCAAAATTCACAACAGTCAAAGATTTATAAGTTACAAGGCTATACACAATTGAAAGCTAAGGACGCGTTAAAAAGCTTGGTTTACAACTCATTTAGCTGCACAAATCACAATAATCTGTTCTGTGACTAAGGAGAATTAACTTAATCAACTTAATTATTTTGATGTTATCTAGATTAAGCTTCGATCGGAAGAAGCTAATTAACAACGTAGGGATTAAAGGAAAAAGAGCGACATTTTTAAACAAGTAAAGTCATAAAGAAAAAAAGGTGAAATGGAAACGTAGATTCAAGGAAGGGACCTGTTTGACGGATTCAGCGATCTCAGGACCGATACCATCACCGGGGAAGAGAGTGGCACGGATCAGATTAGATTCCGATGCGGTGGTGGAAAAGAAGCTCCGGAGGGGAACGGCCGTTGAATTAGGGTTTGAGATGCCGATACTGCGTACGAGTCTTCGAAAGGCCATTTTGGAGAGCTGATTCAGCTTTTGCTTATTCTCTGCCTTTTCAAATCAATCAAACGAAATAGTAGCAGAGCTGTAAAGGAGAAGATAATTAAAATAAAATAGTTAATATAGTAACAAATATGAATTATTTTTCTTTAAAATTATAAATATGTATCCAAACACGTTAAATCAGAATTGTAAAATGAGTTTATTTTTTTTTTTAATATACGAGAGAACCATTTTGGACTCGGAGTTATTATAAAATAGTTTTTTTTTTTTGGCATACATGTGAGGCGATAATAATATATATCACCGAAGTTGAATCTATTCAACTAATGATTCTCAATGAGAATCTAACACTTGTCTAGGAAAAGCAACACCACTCCTATCACTAGTTATTGCATCCCACAAGAAATCTGGAGGATCTTCTAAAGTGCTCGGTCCTTCGCTCATTTTCGCTCCATTCTTTGCAAGTAAGTCCGGACATAAGTTGGCTTCTCGATACACAGATTTCAATTCAATTCCAGGGTATCTTTTTAGAATTTCATTACAATCGCGGCTAACATAGCAATTCCAACCTTTAGAGCTACCACCGCCCTTCACTAGCGCGTGTAGCTCTCTCGAGTCGGTTTCGACACGTAGCTCGCTTATACCTCTACTCAACGCCCACTTCAATCCATAATGTAGAGCCAACGCTTCCGAGTGAAGTGGCGACTCCACCACACAAGCCCCCGTAAACCCCGCAATATACTCACCGTCCAAGCCCCTTAAAAGCCCACCAATACCCGCTTTTCGCCGCATTACATCGCAACTACCATCGATATTTAACTTAGCTTTATCATGAGGTTTAGTCCATTTGATTAACTCGCTTTTAGCTGATTTAATAATGCCCCCATCACATTCCACTCCCCATGCCGCTACACAATCGCTAGCCAATTTCATTGTGTCTCTTTTAAGACCATCCAAACGAGGAGTAACAGTGGCTGATTGGAAAAGCGCCTCATTTCTTCTCGTCCAAAGTACATTTGCTGCTGCTGCAAAGACAATTTTCCACTCCAATCCATTCATTCTATGTCTCACTTGCAGGTTTGCTTCTACCCACCTTCTGAAATCACATTGTTGTCGGGTTTGAAGCAGTTTTTTCTGGGCTTCTGAGATGCAGCTCAAAGACGCTGTGCTGCGCCAGGAGATTCTGCTGTGAAAATTCTGCAGATTCCAGGGGAGCAATTCTGGATTTTCCTGCGCTGCTGATCGAACTTCAAGGCTCTTGCATTGACACGGCTCTGGGTTCAATTCTGTAACACTGCAGCGCGCCACTTCTGCAGAATTGTGAGCCTCGCTGTCAGGTTCTTGCCTCAACAGGATAGTACTCGAGAGACCAAGTTCTCTCCACAAGATTCTCGCTGTTTTACACTCCAATAAGATATGAGTTGTATCCTCTTCTCTCGCCCCACAGATACTGCATTCTCCCAGTTCTATTATATTCCTTCTTTGTAAATTTATTGTAGTTGGGAGCCTATCCTTGACCATTCTCCATAACAGTATCCTAAGCTTTTGGGAGCATTTTAATTCCCAAATAGTCTTCCAATTAAACTGAACATCAGGGGCTAAACCAGTGAGATGATCATGACCCGACTTCACGGAATAACTTCCATCATTTTCATATAGCCATCTGTACTTTGCGCCACAGGAGTTATTTTCTACTAATATTTCGGTTTTAAGAATGCTCGCTCCAGCTATTATCGCCTTACACATATTAGAATCCGTTGTTTTTATCTCCCGATTCAATAAGCCGTTCTTGAAATATTTATGATTAAAAGCCTCTACCCACGCTACATTTTGGTTTTGAAGAAGTTTCCATCCGAGTTTCGCAAGTAGAGCTATATTAAAAAAATTTGCACTCCTTAGCCCCAATCCACCACTTAATTTCGGTTTACAAATCTGTTCCAAAGCAACCCAATGTATTTTCCGTTGTTCCTCAGACGAACCCCATATAAAATTTTGCGTTATTCGATCAATTTCCTCGCACACATATAACGGTAATTTCATAAATTGCATTTGGTAGGTTGGGATCGCACTTAGAACTGATTGAGCAAGAGTAATTCTACCTGCCAAGGATAAGCTTTTTGCCTTCCAATCCGCTAACTTACTTCTCATTTTTTCGACAATCTTCTTATAGAACCCTTTGGGTAGCCTACCAGATTGAATTGGTGCTCCCAGATACTTCCCAAAGGAATCACTTAAACAAAATCCACTTACTCCAGAAAGTTCGAGTTGTGTTTCTTGTGGAACATTCTTGGAGAAATAGATTAACGATTTGTCTGCACTTATAGTTTGACCCGCTTCATTACAGAATACACTGAGAGTTTCTTGTATTAGGTTCACTTGTGATAAAGAGGCATCACCGAATAGTATTAGATCATCAGCAAAGAAAAGGTGAGATAAAGTAGGCCCACCTCTTCCTAGACTGATTGGCTTCCAGCTTCCATTTTTGCACAGCTCTTGAATGAGAATAGATAACCTCTCCATACACAACACAAAAATGTACGGAGAGAGTGGATCACCTTGACGAATACCCCTGTACGGCTTAAAAGGTGTGAGGGGCTCACCATTCCATAGTACTTGCATTTCGTTCTCAGCCATACTGGACATTATAATTGATACCCAACTCGATGGGAATCCAAAATTTGTTATAGTATCTTCAATAAATTCCCATCTAATCTTATCATAGGCCTTCGCTAGATCAATCTTCACCGCCATAATTCCATTTTTTCCTTTGATTTGCCGCATTCTGTGGTCAATTTCACGAACTAGCACTATATTATCTACGGTGGATCTACCTGGCAAAAAACTACTTTGACAGGGTCCAATTTTATCAGCGAGAATAGGCCTTAGTCTATTGACCATAGCCCTCATAAAAAATTTACAAGGCGAATTAATAAGGCTAATGGGTCGAAATAAGCTTACTCGATCCGGATCGACCACTTTTGGAATGAGGTGGATGAGTGTTCCGTTGAGACTCTTCGGAATACTCCCTGTTTCTATGGCTTCTCGAAACATTGCTTTCATAGAGGGACTTACTGAATTCCAACAATTCTGATAAAATGCAGCTGAGATACCGTCTGGACCAGGGGCTTTCATCGGATTTGATTGGAAAACTGAGTCTCGAATTTCTTCCTCGGAAAATGGTGTGTTAAGATCTTGTGCAACATTATCCCCAATGTACTCTACTTGAGGTAGCGAAAAAATTCCAATTGTATCATCTGGCTTTTTATATAGCTGCTGAAAGTATTCCCGGACCATTGCTTTTAACTCTTCTCCATCTTCTATCCAAGTGTTATTGTTATTTAATAATCTCACACATTTCGCTTTCTTTTTCCGAATAATTCTAGAAAGATGATAGAAGCGGGTATTTCTCTTACCATTCTTAATCCAATTTTTCCTCGATTTTTGATAACTCATAATTTCTTCTTGTTTTAATGCACTCTAATACTCATTTGACCGTCTCTTCCCTAGTTGACGAAGGGATGAGTTATATGAGTTCTGTAAAGATTTTTGGATACCTCTTAGCCTAGCCGATAGGGAGCGTTTTCTTCTATTTATATCCCCAAAAACCTCAACCTTCCATCTATTAATGTGAGCTTTAATATCTTTAATACTATCACCAATTTCCTTTCCAATACCAATCCATTTCTCGTTAACAAATTCGGCAAAACCTTTATGTAAACACCACGCAGCTTCAAAACGAAATCTTCTCGGATGAATATTTTGTGTCTGAGCTGGGCACAGTTGTATCAAAATCGGCAGATGGTTAGAATGTATTCGCGTTAAATGTAGGACTCTTGCTTTCGGAAATAACGTTATCCACTCTGAATTACCATACGCCCGATCTAATCGCTTCATAATCACATTAGTTATTATAAAATAGTTAATATAGTAACAGTATGAATTAATTTTCTTTAAAATTATAAATATGTATCCCAACACGCAAAATCAGAATTATAAAAAATTCGAACGGAAAAAGAAAAAAGAATTGTAAAATGAGTACATTTCTTTTGGAAAAAAATAAAGAATGGTAAATACCACCTATCACATTTATTTTACACTAATGCCCTTTTATTTATTTACGAAGTTTAACCCAATCGGACTTAAAATTCTTGTTTTTAAAAAAAGGAAGAAGAGAGAACGATAGTTGGCCTAGTGATTAGGTTACTCCTTCAAGACTAAAAGGTCTTGGGATCGAATCTCATTGGAGTCATTTACTCCGAGTACAAAAGTGGCTCTCTCATGTATTAAAATAAATAAATTACAAGGTACGTTAATCTATCTTTTTTTTTCTACGAGATTAGAAAGATACTACTACATAAAGAAGAGTAATGATATATACTACCCAAAATCATACTATCCAAATAAATCGTTAATCTATTTATTTTCTTGATCTAATTAAAGATTTGTTACTAACCAATTCACGCCATGTCACTAGGTGGTATTTGGGTGCAGCGGCGAATCTAGAAATATAAATAAGGGTGGGCTTGAATAATAAGGGGTTCAGGGGGAACGCCCACAAAATTTTTATTTTTGGTATCTAATAAAAATCACATGGTGATAAAAAGTCTCAAAATCAACCTATACATAGGGTTGTAAACGAAGCGAGTCAAGCCGAATACTAGATTTACAACCTTATTTGATAAATTTTACGAGTCAAGTTCAAATTTTAACGAGTCGAGCAAATTTTTTTAGAGTTTGTTTGTTATCATATCGAACGAGTTTTTTTTCAAGTCGAGCTCGAATTACTTACGAATAATTAGTTTTGTATAGGTTTAATAATATATTTATTGATAACTAAAAAAATTAATTTACTAATCATAAATATTAACGAGTTAACGAACGAGATCAAATGAGTTTTTTTTTAGCCGAGCTCGCCCTGGTCACGAGCGACTTGATTCGTTTACATCCCTACCTATGTTATTAGACTAAAATAAGATATATTATAATAATATATTAAAAAATTAAGATGTGAGTAAAATAAAAAATTTAAGTTAAAATTTATAAGTGAAATTAAATAGGCTAAAAACTTAATAATAAATTAGATATTAACAATAATTAAATGAATTAAAGTAGTTTTTTTTTAATAATTCGAAGGTGGGCTTAAGCCCACCTCTTGCATGAATAGATCCGCCTATGTTTGGGTTTTAGGTGGTATATATCACTACTCCGTGAAGAAATGAATCAGTTAAATATCACTTCCATTTCGGAAAATCAAGATTTTGTTTTACGTATTTGGTACAAATATCAGACATTTCATTAAGTTTGACATGTAAAACATTCCATACTGAAATTTTTTTCACCCGACTTCAATATCCGTTGGTTGGACCCTCCAATTCATTCTCATCTTCCCGTTAAAGCCTTGAATAATTTCAAGGATATCTCAGTAGAACGAGCAACTCTGTAAACAGAGATCTACCTCAGATCTCATGGCCAGAAGAATAACCTAGATTTTACTTTCATCGATACAATTGAATTTACATCGTTTCATAATCCTATGATTAACCTCTCCTTAATTACTAACTGCAATAGAAACTGCGTTCGTTGGTTTCCATTTTTTTGTAAACAAGGCATCATTTAGCCAAATCGTCTATGCATCATCTTGAAGAATTGTATTATTTTCCCCTGTCTCTCCATCACAAGGATTATCTCTTATATTGAGATCCATATCCTCTTGAATATATTCGTTGAATAGTTCTTTAATTGATGATTTAGTTTTGTCGTTGATATTCCAAATACACCATTTTTTGTTTTCAAAAAATCTTTTCATTCTTGATCTCCAAATGTTCCACATGGTGCAAAAGATAATTTTTGTAATGACTTTCTTGTTCCATCTATAATTTGAATAACTTTACACGGTCTTGATTATCCAATCTCTTATATTTTTGTCAAACTTGCGATCAATTTTACGTTGTGTTTGAGAATTAGCCCACGCTTATGTACCAAAAGGACACTTAAGGAACAAATATTCTGCTGATTCGGCTTCAATTTTGCACCATTCACACGTATCAATCTGCACACGTTTCTTCCTTCTCAAACCCTTCTTAGTCTGTATAACATTGTCACAATTTTTTCAAATAAAATTCCTAACTTTAAAGGGGACTTTAGAGAGGCAAACCAATTTCCAAAACCCTCTATTATTATTCTCATTTGATTTAGAACAATGACTTTCCTTCTCCATCCCTCTTTGCACTAAACAATGATAACCCGACTTTGTAGAATACATACCGTCCTTTGTGGTAGGCCAAATAATTTTATCTTCGTTATTGTATGATCAAAATTTTGACGAATTCTGCAATTTCCCTTAAAGTACTGAATTTATTGATGATATCAAGGTCCCATCATGTCATGTTTTTATTACAACATTCGACCACTTTGGTCAAATTACATCCCACTAGGTTTTCCAATTTGTAACCTTTCGCGATCTGGGTGTGCTTTCAAATTTCGATTGTAAGTATGTTTCCGATTTTTCAGATACACTCCTATTTCAAGAATTGCATACCTTTAAAAATACTCGCCCAACTCCATGATCGTATTTTCTTAAGTTTTGAGTCCCACATACTTGTGTTAGGAAAGTAAATACCCTTAAGAACTTCAGCGACCAAAGAATTTGGGCTATTTATAATACTCCATGCTTAATTAGCCCGTAACGCCATATTCATTTTTTAAAAATCTCTAAAACCAATTCCGCCAATAGATTTGGATTTAAGTTTTTTTTTTCATGCAAACCACTGAATTCTCTTCTGGAAACCTGAATTCCACCAAAAATTTGCGACGAGGCTACTGAGTTTCTTACACAAAGATTTTGGGAACTTAAAGACATTGCATAATTTGGTATAGACTGCAAAACTGCTTTAATCAAAACCTCTTCCCATCCATCCAAGAGAAGTTTGTCTACCCAGCTAGTTTACTTGGTGATTATACTATCTTTAACGTAATTCACAATTTCACTTTTAGCTCTCTTAAAATATAAAGGAATGCCAAGATATTTTCCAAACAATTTTGTACCACCAATGTTAAGGTAATCTGACACCTCATTAATCACATTGTCCCGAGTGCCATTAATTGACATAATAAAAGATTTATTGAGATTAATTATTTGTCTAGATGCTTGGAAATAATTCACGATAATATCTTTTAAGCATTCAATTTTATCTATCGTGAATCTCGAGAAAGAAGAGGCATCATACACAAGGTGTAGATGTGTGAGTTTTGGATAATTTCTTGATAAGGATAAACCCTTAACATTTCCTTCTCAAAAATTAAAATATATTAATCACACAAGAACTTCTGTTAACATCGCAAATAAAAAAGGTGATAAGGGGTCACCTTGTATAATACCTTGTTCTGGTTTAATTTTCTTCATTCTTTCACCATTGAATTTGATTTGGTACAACACCGATGAAACACAATTGAAAATAAGAATTCTCCATTTCTCACAAAAACCAAGTTTTCCAAGAATATCCATCAAAAAGTACCAGTTGATCATAGGCCTTGTCTATATCAAATTTAGTCGCCACAGAGTATTTTTGTGATTTTCTTTTTGTTTTCAGGAAATGGGGAATTTCTTGGGTGATGAAAACATTATCCTGAATGTTTCTTCTTTTGTAAATGCAGATTGTGTTGGGGCGATGATTTCATCCATAATGGGTTGAAGTCTAAGAGCCAGAATTTTTGCAATGATCTTGTAACTGAAATTAATATAGGATATTGGTTTATAATCCAAGACCGATTCTTGAGATTCTCCTTTGGAATGAGTGTGATAAGAGAATTATTGATCTTATCTAGTGGAGTTTTATGACTTATGAATAAAATAAATTTGAGACCATTTTGAAAATTTCATCTTTAAGAATATCCCAGAATTCTTGCTAAATGTTATCTGACAGCTCGTCGGGGCCGGGAGCTTACATGCCGACATACGGAAAACCGTGTTCGTCACTTCCTCAATATCCGAGACCTTATTAAGTTTTCCATTCACGACTTCACTGACTTCACATGGTGTATGTATTGAAACATCCTCCATGTTTGAATTCTGATCATTTTTATTAGATTGATAGAGTAGTCTTGGATAATCCTTTTAATGCGTTTAGGTATTTCCACCCATTTACCATTATCATCTTTTATGTTACAAATTCTATTAATATTCCTTCTCCCGGTGGTTACCACAAAAAAATAATTAGCATCTTTATCGCACTTCTTAATATATATATATATATATATATATATATATATATATATGACTCTGGCTTGATCTGCCAAAAAGATTCTTCCTTATTCCATAAGGTCTTTGTTTCACTTTTAATTTTTTTACTCTATATCATGATTATGATTGTTTGTCTATTCATTCTAGATCTTCTCGAGCATAACTTGATATTTATTAATCAATTTTCGATTATTTAGGAACGTTTACCGACTCCATCTAGTGAGGGCCAAGCAAGTAGCGTCTTTTTTCATAACAAAGTCATGTATTATCAATTCCTCTATCAGTGTCCTATGAATTCTGAACAATATCTCTGCAATGTTTGTTTTTGAGCCACCTTGATTGACAGATAAAATATTTGTTATCATCTCTTTTTGGAACATCTATCTGAATAATGAGCGGTGAATGGTCTGAACCAATGGCCGGTGGAATTTTCATAATCGCGTTAGGAAATTAATTATACCAAGAATCAGATGCTAACTCGTTGTCCAACCGCTCTTTAACATTGTTCTCTCATTTGTGTTTGTTAGACCAAGTGAAAAGACATCCTATAGCCGAAATCTTGATTAAATTATTATTATTAATAAATTTATTAAAAACGTAACATCCTGTCCAGATTATGAGGGATTTTTTCTTTCTTTTCCGAGATTTTGGAAATGTCATTAAAATCTCTGATGGCTAGAACAAGTTCAGATATATTTGATTTCCATGGCAAAAGACAATCCCAAATATTTCCTCTCTCAGTATCATTAGTTGGGGCATAGATGAAAACAACATACCAAGAAGATAATTTAGATTAAAAAACATTGCAAATAACATACGATGAGCTCAAGTTCACGACTCTAAGCTTCATGTGATCCTTCCATGCATCGATGACCCCAGAACTAAAGGCTCATCTTCCAGAGTTTACCACATGCATATTATTTTAAGGTTTCAGAAACTACAAGATCTAAAATCATTAATCCTAATTTTTTATTCCAAAAGACAGACGATTGAAATATTAAATTTTGAATAGGGGGTTAGACATCTTCTGTGGAAAGGGTGCCATTACACGTTGACAATTCCATACCATTATATTATCCACCAGCTCAAGCCACTTTCGACGACCAGTCGCCGCGTTTTGAGAAGTTTAGATCAATGTTTTCTTCACGAACAAGGCCCGGTACTAGCATCATCTTTTGTGTCACTAATTAAAATATCATCGCCTCTTAATGACATTCACATTCGAATCTGCTACAAAAGTATAACTTCCTTTGATCAACTAGGCCTTCCTCCACATACAAATCTCTGTTCAACCCCCATCCTTTATTCTCCATGAATTGTTGTTTAACGTCACAAAAGCTCGAGTGCAAGTCGTCCAACAAAAGCTGTAGTTCATTAATTCTGCGTCCCAAAGTTTTAAATTCCTCCGAGCGTTTCTTTTTTGGATTTTTGATGCGCCTTTTCCCCATGCCGGAGATGATTTTCATTTGAGGTTTCTTGGCCATGAAAGTCTCTAAGTAAGGCCGATCACTCTCATCCTAGGTTTTGTATACATCTTCTGCATAAAATCTTTATCGTGACCGATATGTTGACTTGGATGAATAGAATGTGAATTAGTCGATTCCTCATCTAGTTCACACGATTCGATTTCTTCATTCCTTACCAAAATAATTCTTTTATCTTTTGAAATCGCCATATCGAGCCTAAATAAATCTATTAGGAATGCCTTGACCCACAATGTTTTGTGTCTCATTATTAAGAACCTCGTTTTCTTGTGTTCCAACACCAATGTTTCGAACCTCGATGCCCCCATTGCTTCCTTGCTGCGCTTAAAGCCCTTCTAGAAAAAATTATTGGTTTGATCTTGATTGTGACTAATATCCAAAGTAAATATCTTGTGCATCGCCTCAACATCGACCTCACGTACATTAAGAACCTTGACAACAATTTGATTGTTCACAATGATACTCTTTCCAAAATACCCCATTTTATCTTGAAAGTTCTTATACAACCCCGGATACTTACTCATTGATATTTCAGTTGGATCGATCGAATTATTTGTGTCACCCACGATATCACCTAAAAGGATGATATTCTTCCTTTTCCTTTTGGAAGTTTCGCTATCATCTTTCTTGTTATTTTCGCCACTATCTTTATTTTTTTGTGTCCGAGTAGGAACGTGAATAGTTCCAACATTAAGCTCGCTATTCATTCCTCCTTTCCACCTCGGCCTCCCCATGCCGACCAAACAAGCTCCTTTGTTGTGGCCTAAAATACCACAATTATAGCAAAACAAACCCAAACTTTCCTATATTAAGGAAACGCATGCAACATCATCAATTTGATCCATAAACACTTCGGTTTTAATGGGGTTTCGAGTGTCAAAATTAACCTTAACAAGAATGAAGTTGATCTTCTTCGAATCATTGAGCGGATGATCGATTTCCATAAGCTCGCCGATAAAATTACCTATAGTTTCCATCATTACAATACTTGTTTGCAAACCTGCTAAGCCATAAAATCTTATCCAACCATAAGATTTATTCAAGTACAGCTCTTCGAACGATCTGTTGTTATCCTACTTGCAGAGTAATACATGCATAGATTGTGCGAGACAAGGACTAAGGAACCAAAGCCGATCGCCTTCATCTTCCTACTCAAGCGTAATTTTAAACACATTTAAAGCTAATTCTTTGAATAAAATTTGACATTTTATCCCTCATTAATCAAACACAGTCTTGTAAAAAAATGCCAGAGAAAAGATGTGAAATGAGATAATCTTCGCAAACAAAACAAAATCATTGCTTCTTGTTTTGACAGAAAGATGTTTTGGTGGAAAAAGAGAGCACGACAAATTTTTTTAATGTTTCATTTTTGTTTTTTTCTAATGGTAGATCATGGTTATATTGAGTAGCCATGAAATTGATATGAAGGTAAGACAAGAAATAAAGCCAATGAAGTGAAGTGAATTGCATGTTTACTGTGTGATATATATTTATGAGTAATGATATATACCACTCAAATCTATACCGTCCAAATGTCATCCATGACGTGGCATCTTACATGGCAGGTACACCTCCTTATTCTAGCTTTTAAATATTATTTATTTTATTTAACATTTTTTATCTATTTTACCTTTATTATTTCAATCTAAAAATTACTTAAAATATATGATTTAATACAACCATGTTATCTTCTCCAATTAATTTTTTTTGTCGACCGATTCGCTCAAGCAAGAACAATTTTCGCCCAGATAACATCAAATCCAACGGCTGCTGTCCACCACGAAGAAATCACTTCATCCCCAAAAAAGTAAAAAATTACATCCCTTTGAATTAAATAAATAGTTAATTTTAATTTTTGTAAAATTAATTTTTCAAATTTATTTGATATAAGTATAATATTGTTGGGGTTGTTTATTATATTTTATACAAATCCTATAGTGACCATATTATGATAGTTGGAAACCAATAATATGAATGAGAAAAGTGTTTCATTTACTTTTTTTTCTTTTTGTGTTTGTTTATTATATTTTATACAAATCCCACAGTGGCCATATTATGATCATTGGAAGCCATTTACATGAGTTTGTATTTCGTTTTTTTTTGTCAACCGGACTACAAACTCAACTATGAATCCTTTATCCAATACACAATCGTCCAAAAGAGAGCGTCAGTTGAGCCTCGCTCCCCCTGTGAATCTTTCGCTGCCTAGCCAGTCATGCGGCTCTATCAGCCCATCCATTACAACTTCGTGGTATATGTACGAAAGACACCTGACCGTGTCTCTCAGCTTCCTTCTGGATATGCGTAATGAACGGTTTGATTTTCCACCATGATGCTGACAGCTTGTTAATACCTTGAATGGCTTCAAGGTTATCGGAACAGATTATTGTTTTCCTTCCCAAGTCTTGTGTGTCCATTTTTGTTGCTTCGTGCACCGCTATTACTTCTGCTTCTAGTACTGTATCAGTCCAAATCGGTTTGGAGAAAACTTGTCGATATTCAGTTGTAACTTCCCTCCTAACAATTCCAATTCCACTCTGCTAAGTTTTCGAGAGGAACGATGCATCACAGGTATACAGTATCTCAGTGTCCTCCGGTATGTGCTGGTTGACTGGGTTTATCGGGACTTGATCACCCCTATTATCTGATTGTACCTCCATTACACTCCAATCCTGTCCAAACAAATCTGTCATAGTAATATCAGTTAAATGTAATACTGAAGTAATATGTAGTGAACCATTTTCATGTATAACTTTCATTTTTTTTCCAGATATTCCACAGTATAACCATAATATAAGCCATCAGTATACGTTTACCCCAGATTTTTGGATCAATGCTATCATTTTGTTTCATTATCCATTCCCCAATGCTGTGTGGTTCATCTTCCGGGATTCGTATTTGTATCGCTGATGCTGCCCAGACTTGTCTACAAAAATTACACGTTAATAGGAGATATGAACATGATTCAGTAATGTCTTCGCACCACTGACAAGTATCCGTCTCGCTACATTTCTGATTTTTTAAATTCCTTTTTGTTGGTAAAATATTCCAGCAAGCCTTCCATACAAAGTTCCGCACTTTAGATGGCACATTAGATGTCCACACTAATGTCCACAGTTTTGAGTTGCTCATTTCTGCCTGTTGAACTGATTGTGGTATGTTATCTAGATATGTATTGGTAAGTAGCTTGTATCCTGATTTTGTTGTATAGTTTCCAATTTTTGTAAATGGCCAGGTAAACGTATCATTTTCTTGTTTGTTAATTAACGGTATTCTATAAATTTCTTCTTTAACCGGATCTGGAATATTTGCATCTATTGTTTCCCAACTCCATTCGTTACCCATATTTTGCATTAACTGGTTTACTGTTGTAAGTTCCGTGCTTATTGGTTTGTCTTTAATTCTTCCGGATAGTAACCACTTATCATCCCAGATACGAGTTGTCTCTCCGTTACCGATTTGTATGAGGCCGTGTTCAATTAAAAAGTCTCGTCCTTCGATTATACTAGCCCATGACCACGATCGACTCTGTCTCAATTTAACCTGCAAGAAATCTGTGTTAGGAAAATAAATGCCCTTCAGTAACCTTGTGGCTAAAGACTGAGGATCATGATAGAGTCTCCATACCTGTTTGGCCAATAATGAATTCCGGATGAACGAAACCCTAAAAACCCTAGCAAAAGGTCAAATCGGTTATCTCTTTTATTAGACCCTACATTTAGATATACGTCACTGTAGTCTGAACCATTGGTTAAAGAAGTAGTAGATTTAACTTCCAATATTTAGTAATTCATAAAACAACTTTTCAAAAAAGATAAATTTTGTAAAAAAAACGCTCAAGAAAAAGTCAACATAAGCTCCAAAATTTCAGGAAACAGAAAAACTGAAACACTGATCACCGGCATGGAGAGGTCGATGCCTAGTATCGATGCTACATCGTCGGGCCCAAATAAGCTTCTCCAATCGGTGTACATGGACGTCAACATGGGTGATGTGGATTTTCCAGCACTCACGACTGCCACACACGACCTGCACAGCGGCAAACGGTCAAGAGCCATGACAGACGAGGAGACTGCTCCTGTGACAACAAGCGTGATTGCTGCAACAATTGGCATGAACTCTTATAAGCCTACTGTGAATAATATAAGCATGAGTCACACGAACAAGGCTACCTTGCTGGGCCAGAACTATAATGCTAATGCGCGTCCTAGGCCTGTTAATAATGTTAATAATCCCAGATTAGGTGAATGGAAAGGTATACTAACAGGCAAGGCCGGCCCGAGAAACCAAAATATGCTTAGTTACCTAAACCAAGACTTATTTTTCAAGGCCTTTTGTAAATATAAAAAATTTATTTTGATAAAATTGGAGCTCCTTTCTATTAAAAAAAGGGGCCTAAGACGGCCGCCTTTGTGGCCTTACCCAAGGGCCGGCCCTGCTAACATGAAACAATATAATTATTCCTATCATAGAGGACAAAGAAAAAATGTGGATCGAAGAATGGGAAGGGGGAGGATGAATTTTCAGAATAGAAGATCTAGTGGAGGATGACATAATTCTTGAGACGGATACAATACCCACAGTGATTCACACCAAAGACGAAAGCGTAGAAGGTATTCTTTTGTGGTGCAATACTGTAGTATTTCGTCTATTGGGCAGGGAAATAGGTTTCACGTATTTATCATCTAAATTAAAGCAGATTTGGAATCCCATCGGTTACTTAGATCTAGTTGATGTAGGCCATGGCTACTACATGGTCAAATTTGCGGAAAGGGAGGATGGTGTTAGACCACTATCTTATCGTGTGAGAATGGACCCAGTGCGTTAACGAACTCAATCAAAACAACAATTGTCTGGGTAAGGATCTCAAACGTAGGTATGCATAACTACACTTCTCGTATAATCTGGAAAACTGGCGATAAGTTGGGCAGGACAATTGGAATCGATCCCATGACCAAGGGGAGGTTAAGGGGGTAATTATGCACGCCTTGCTATCGAAATTGACCTGGAAAAATCATTGGAACCGGAAGTGTGAATTGGGCCGGATGTTTGTAAAGTGGAATATGAGGGGCTCCACCTCATATGTGATATATTAATCTATACTTGAGACATCATTTTAGGATTATTTAGTTATTAATTTCGGTAATTTTCCCCATTTATTTATACTTTGCACTTTCATGTCTGGTTTTAGGTGTTTTGTTATTTTGTGAGCTTTTACGCGTAATTTGTGTGTTCTTTGTGTAGCACTTAGATATGTGGAAGCTATTACACCTAAGTAAACTAATTTGAATATGAAAAGTAGAGGAAAACCCTTAGTCAAAGTAAAAAAGGATAAGTTTGGATATATTTGAAAAGTAAAGAAGCTGCCAAAACTGCACATACGTCCATTAATTAATTTACTACAGAAAAAAGTATGGAATTAGGAAGATATTTTTATATGAGAAGCTATATATTTTCAACGCGGTCGTTTCCATATAAAGAACGTCAAAATACGATAAGTAACGAAGGGGATATGACCAAATCAATATCTGCTAAGGTTTATCCCTTCCTACAAGTTAGGAAAACGAATTTTGGTAAGATTTGGACTCTTTAAATTGGATTACTCCTAATTTCGACCAAGGGCCTATATATACCCATTCCTACCTTAGAGAAAGCATCCTTGGTCAGACCTTAAACATCAAACGACCAAGAGGAAGCTTACATTAAGAGAAGACCAGAAGGAGTTGGACAACCATTCATGCCTTTCCAATCTTTCAAATTCGTAATTTATTTTCTTTCTTTCTCTAGTACGAACTCATTATGTTTAACTTGAGATTAGCATATGGGTATGAACCCTAGACTTATTTTATATCTATTTTAATTTGGGATGTCGTGTACATTTAATTGAAATTAGTGTTGCTATCTCTGCTTTTATGTGCTTTGATTTATTGTCTGTAGTTCTTGCGGTGTACAACATATATGATTACCTTAATAGTAGTTAGATGGTCACCCAGAAGGAGTATCTTATTATTAAATACCACATAAACGTCTAGTGTGCGGTAGTGATCCGGAAATGCTTTCCTAACTAGATAGTCATGTGGGTTTGAGATTTAACCACCGGTCATTGCGCATGGTCCTGATGTCTCCTCATTTGTGATAGATTTATGTTAAGATGAGACATCATTTTTAGTGTTTTAGAAGTCAATAATGTCGATTTTCTTGAGTTTTAGTGCACTTTCCTATTTTGTGTCTTGATTTGTAGAAATAATGTTTTAGAGCATATTGGGTTTAATTGTTTATTTAGTGTGTAGCTTTAAAGATAATTATGGAGATTAATTAGAGTCCAAGTCAAAGACAACAACTTATGGAAGGAGATATGCATGGTAATTGGAGATAAGGAAAGAATTGCTAAAAAGATGGAAAAGGAAAAGCTGCCTAAATCTGGGATTCTGCAAAGATAGGCATTTTTACCTAATAAAGAGGCCGATTTTGGTGAATTACTCCTAAAGGGCCTAGATAATTCTGTTGCGATTCTTTTGGTATCTTGTGGAGCAAAATCGGACCAATAACAAATAAGTTATGACCAAAACAACGCAGCAGTGTTTATCTTTATTTCCATACGAATTTGAGTTGGGCTAGAAGTCCATTAACCTTAACTCTTCCTCAAGAAAACGAATTAGGTCTTCTAAACACCTATAAATACACCCTTATATCACTTGTAAATCATCCTTGCCTCATAGTATTAGTTCTTAAGGTTTTATTCTTCCAGTTTATTGTAGAGAGCAAGATGATGTCTTTTATTATTTCTTTTAGTTTATTTCCATCAGGTATGAACTAAACTTCCCATAGATTGGGTTTTGCATATGTATAATCTATGAATTCTAATTCTTCTATCTAAATTTCTTTGGGAATTATATGTTTTAATCTGATATTAGCTTCTTACTTTATATTTGCTTATGTGTTTTGATTTAATGTCTTTCCTAGAATTGATCACTTTAGGATTGTTTTAAAGTAGTTAGATGGTCTCCTTGACAGGGTGTTTAACTATTGAACCACCACATAATGTCTAGTGTCGATAGCAGTTCTGACAAAACATACTTCTAACTAGATAGTCATTAAGGTTTGTTTTAATCACCGTATCACCAAGACTTGCAGTATATGCTTAGGGCCTTAGTGGCGTTTGATAACCCTATTTTAAATCACTTCTTGGTTGTGACGTAGCCCCCTTAGTCGCTCTCAAGGTCTAAGGTAGTAGAATTTAGAATCCTGACTAAGTATTACCAAGAGCTAATATTCTCCCTAATCAACTAGATTTATAGATAGAATTAGAAGGATTAGTGCATACTAGCAAAACCTAAGCTATACTTCTCATCTCATATTCTTAATCTTTTACTTTATTGTCTTTATTTTCCCAGTTTTAATTCATAAATTCGAAAACCATATATTTAATTTTCTGTTTTCTAATTATTTACTTTTACTCGTTATTCTTACTCACGCGATTAACACACTTAAGTCCCTGAGAACGAACTCTACTTATCATTAAAACTTGCATACGTCCTGTAATACTTGCAGTACTGTGCCTGTCTAGGGTGAGAGTGCATAGTTTTCCATACTTAAATTGATCTTATTTTTATCACACCCTAGGCGACACCAAGTTTTTGGCGCCGCTGCCGGGGACTTGTGTCTCGTTAGCGTGTGGGCTATCTATTTCGAGTTTTAGTTTTTAATTAGTTTTACTTTTCTAGTTTTGAGTTTAGTTTTAGTCTTTATTTTTCCAGATTTACGCTTGGGTTGCTTTATTCTTTTTCAAGTTTTCACAGTGTTTAATTCTTGGCCTCCCTTACCGGAGCCTGAGAGGAGCTTCAGAGCTTATAACAAACAAATTGGTGAGGAAAGAACCTTGAGGAGAGTTATGGCAGAACAAGTTAATGATCCGGAGTTAGTTTACTTTGCACCAGGAGGACCTCCAGCATACATTCCACCTGGTGTACAATTGCTAGCAGGAGGAGGTAATGGGCAGAATCATCTTAATAATCAGGACCGAGTTGAACAAGATCTACCTGGCCTTAACGTACCATTCCATGTTCAACCCATCGGTTACCGCCCTCCTGAGATTCCGAATATCAAATTTAGACCCGATCCGGGTATGCTTAGTCAATTTCAAAGTTTCGGACTCTATACTGGTACTGCAATTCAAGATCCGGTAAAAGCGATTCAGAAGTTTATGCAGATTTGTGATGCCTACATTACTCCTGGCATTACACGCGAGCAACTGTATTGTCATATGTTTTCGTTTTTTTTGACCGGAAGAGCTAGCGATTGGCTAGAAAGACAACCACATGGAACCATTCACTCTTGGAGAGAACTTCAAGCCGCATTCTTTAACCGATTTTATCCGAAGAGCATGAGACTTAAAGATCAAGCCGAGCTTGCAAGATTTTGCCAAGAAGATGGAGAAACAGTGGGAGAAGCATGGACAAGGTTTCAACAAAAATTAATTAGATGTCCACTCCATGGTTATACACCTGCTCTACAACTTGCTATGTTCTATGAAGGTCTTAATGACAAGGGTAGAGAAAAGGTGGATAACATTGGAAAGGGTAAGTTTGTGTCCATGAATAACAATGAAGCTTCCGAGGTGTTAGAAAACATTATGGAACAAGAAAGAAGTTGGCCTTCAATGCGAGCTTCTATTACAAAAACCCGAGGAACGCTTCGTTTAGATGCAGAGACTGCAAATTCAGCTCAAATATCCTCTTTAGAAAATCAAATCAAGGAGCTGAGAATCGCGATGGAGAAGAATTTAGCTGCTACAAAGGTAGTTCAAGAGGCACAAGGTTGTCAACAATGTGGAGTTAACGATCATTCATGGGAAGAGTGCGAATCAAATCCGCAATCTGTTTACTTTATATCCAACCGATGGGGCAACCGCAACCATCCGGGTATGTAGTATTCAAATCCACAAGGGGCCGCTAATCCTGGTCAATATCAATCGCGACCCCAGAACAACTCTTACCAACAGAGAGGTCAGTACCAAAACCAATATCAGAATCGACCTGCTCCTCCACAACAACCTGCTCAAGACGCCTATACCGATACTTTAGATCAAAAAGCTTTACCTCAGTATCCGCAAGGAGGGTCTATGGACAATACACAGATAGTACAAGCTCTAGACCGTTTGAACACGACTATAAACGCTCAAGAAGAAAAGGTCAGAGGACATGATGCCATACTTCAGATGCTAACTACTCAAGTGACACAGTTAAACAAAGTGTTAACAAGTGTTGCAGAACAAAAAGAAGTAAAGGCAATCGAAGGAGGTGAAGATAAGGATGAGTTCGAAGCTTGCAAGGCTATATGTCTTGAGATTACAAAAAAAGAGGAAGCACCACATGCTGCCATTAGTGCCGTGGAAGTTCCCAGTATTGAAGAAGAACCAACCGAGTCTAACCCCGAGGAATCTGACTGTTTAGAAGTTTATCTGGAGAGCGATGAAGAGAGAGACGAGTTCATAGAGTTACTGAGAAAGGTGCAAGAGGAGATTCGTTCGATGGTAGAGTATGTAGCGGAGTTAGCTAAGGAGAAGGAGGAAGAAGCCTCAAAGGAGGAAGCGAAAGATGAAGTGGCACCTGCTGTGCTAGAGGAGAAAGAAGAAGAGAAGGTGGAATAGCCACCTAGTGTTCAACCAGTGTCATCAAATATTCCTGATACAAATCCTAAAGATGACACTGTTCTCAAGACATTTGTAGAGGCGTACCAACCTGAAAATATCAACGCCCAAATGCTTGAGATTGCGAAGAAAGGACTTACACCGCAACAAGTTTTTACGCAAGTTATTCCTGAAAAAGAGGCGAGTGTAGAGATCCAAGAGAGAACCTGAGGGTTTCGAGAAGAAGTGAGAAAGAGCTACCTACTAAGCTTAAAGATCCGGGAAGTTTCAACCTTCCTATTCAATTACATGGTAGGCTCAAGGTGAAAGCAATGTACGATGTGGGTTCTGGTGTAAATCTTATGCCTAAGTCCGTGTTCGAGAGGCTTGGACTTCAAAAATCAGAGAAAACTCCAGTGAAGTTGCAGTTTGCTGACAACTCAGTGAAGAGGACATGGGGAACAGTGGAGGACGTCTTAGTCCGTGCAGGTAATATCGCCATCCCTACTGACTTTGTTATTCTTGAGTTTGATGCAGATAAGCAGGTTCCGATCATACTTGGACGGCCTTTCATGGCCACAAGTCAAAGTGTGATCAACTTCCACGATGGGACCATCACCCTTCATGCTAAAAATGTATCCGAGACCTTCTATGTCTTGGGTAAGAAACCGAGGAAGTTGGATCCCACCGTACCTATCATCCACAGTCTTTCACATCACAAAGTCCCTCCTAAGGAGATCCACTTAAAACCTGTGGATACTGAGCCAAACATTGAGTTTGGGGTTGGCCATGAAGTCCTATGGAAAGCCCACAAACGCGAGAACAGGCCACGAAGTTTCAAAGACTCGTGGATGGGACCATTCATTGTCACGAAGGTTGTTTCAGCCAAGGTGATAGAAATTCGCCCCAAAACTGGGGTCAAGCGCAGATTAGTTGACGTTCATAGCCTTACTCGTTGTTGGGGAGGCTATATTCGCAAATCTTGACAGAGGTAACACGTTTAACTTTGAAAGACGTTAAACAAAAGTGCTGTTCGGGAGACAACCCGAAGTTTTTTTTTTATGTTTTCATATCTTTTACATTCTTAGTTTAAGTTTATTTTAGTTGTTTTTAGTTAATAATGCATATTTGAGAAAGGTATTAGTGTTTTTGGTGTGTAGGAATCAGAGAAATCGAGTTAGGGAACGCGAGGAAAATTTTTGGAGCGCAAGAAGGCACCCCGCGGACTACCCCACGGACAACCCCATGATCTGCAGGGATGGTCCGCGAGGTCAAAACCCGTACCACGGGTTGCTACCGCGGGTTTGATCCAGAAACAAGAAAAAATTCCACGGACTACCCCACGGTGCACCGCGCCATGGTCCGCGCCCCAAAAACCCGTACCACAGGGTGAGTACCACGGGTATTTTGACGGAGTTAACAACAGAAGCCGCGGTATACCCTCCGGTACACCGGACCCTAGTCCGCGAGCCAAAAACCCGTACCACGGGGTCCTACCACGGGTTTAGGTCAGAAAGCAAAAAATTTCGAGCATCAGATGTCGCGGACTACCCTGCGGTACACCCTTGGTCCGCAGGGGTAGTCCGCAGCGCCGCCAGAGGAGAGAGAAAGTTACGGGATTGAGTTATAAAGGAGGTATTGAGTCTATTATTCCGAATTTATTAAACCTTAACCCTCTCTTTCTTCTCCACAACTCTCCTAACTCCATTGAAGCTCATCAAAACCTTCACCAATCACCAAAACACTACCCAATCATCAAGAAAAACACATCAAACCTTTTCTCCACATCATTACAAAAGAGAATCAAGCTACCAATCATCACCAAATTCATTCAAATTGAAGAATCAAATAGCCAAATTTCACAAATTCATCACACAATTTCTAAAATCCAAGCCTACCCATTACAAATCATCCTCACCCACATAGAGATTCATCACCAATTCACCCATCCTAGGCCAAATCAAGCTTATTCATCCATTAATTCAAGAGTTAAATTTCAAGGGTTGCTAAAGCTTTGAGTTGGGGGTTAATTGAAGATGACTAATAGAACAACAATCTTAACTAGCAAGAGGGAGGTGAAAAGTGACAAGGGATTGGATTTAAACAAGAAGAAATCAATTGACAAAGGAGCTAGTTCTAAATCAAAGGGTAAAGAGAAAGTGAAGAAGAGTGGGAAACCTTCGTATGATCGTAATGGTAAAAAGCTTTATTATTATGCAAAGGAGAGAACACTACCTCAACAAGATCTTATTCCTATAGAGAAAGTGAACACTTCAAGAGCTTTGAAGATTTCTGCGGAGAAACAATTAAAAGAACTACCTTTTGCCTATGAGAAAGTATTCAAGGAAGAAATTAGAGATGGAGATTACAAGAGATTCTTTGAGCTTGGTGAAAAGTTGGGTTGGTCTACGTTCATGGTAAGCCGTTCTGAATTATGTCCTGAATTAGTTTTGGAGTTCTATCTAGGCCTCTTTAGCCGAGATAGTGATTGTGTTCCGATTAGAGGAAAGTTAGTTCTTTTCACAGCTGAGGAGATTAGGAACCACTTCAAGTTTACGAAATTGAAAGGTTTTTGCAAATTTGAAGAAGCAGTTGCTAAACGAAAAATCTTTGATGAGGTATTACTTTTTGAGCATGTTTTAGACAAGGAGAAAGTGCAATTTCATAAAGGAGAATTGAAGGCACCTTGGCCTTACAAATATCTTCAAGCAGATGCTAGAATTTGGCACAATTTCCTTATCCCTAATGTCTTTGGAAACACACGAACTGTGGAGGTGACCATGAAGAACGCGCTACTGTTGGACTGTATTTTGAGAGGAGAAGAAGTTGATGTGGCACAGTTGATCTATGAGGAGGTGATACGATTCTCGGTCTCTCCTAAATCGGTTTATAATGTTAAATTTCCAACTATGATCACGTGTCTTGTGCGAAAAGCGAATGTAGTATTGGGTGAAGAAGAGAAACTCGAGTTTAAAACAAGTTATATTGATAATGTTTGGATCAAGGAAAGCCTTCGAAGAGCGGGTTCTACTCAAGTCTCGAAGGAAGAAAAGGAGCAATCTTGGCAAGAGAAGATGGAGGAGCGTTTAACGAAATTTGAAGCAGCTCAAACTTCCTTAGTCAATGATGTGGCACAAATCAACGCTAAGCAAGTGCACATCATGAAACTCCTTGAGCAATTAACGAAAGGTCCAGCAATTCCAACCTAGGATATCAATGATGCGAGGCAATAGCCTCGAGAGTATGTTCTCTTTCTTCCTTACCATTTCTGTAAATATGCCTATCTGCTAATTTTAATTTCTGTTTTTCGAGTCTTTTTCGAGTCGTGGGGACACGGCTCATTTTTGAGTTGGGGGTGTGGGGATTCGTTGTCTCTCATCTCCATTTTTCTGTTTTGGGTGAAATTAAAATTTTTGATACATGGGAATTAGATGTAGGGTGTGTTTAATAGCTTGAAAGCATGAGCTCAGTAGATTAATGATAGTAAGTGATATGTTTATGAGCTATGTATTTGTATGCTTTGAGTATTTGCAGGTAAACACACGTTGATAGTAAAGAAAAGATTAGTAAGCAATGCGATAGAAAGTATGTTCGATCTCAGGGAACCTTGAGAAGTGTGTAGGCCGTGAGATCCAAGCTAGTTGAAAAACCATTTGATGAAAGAGCTAAAGGTAAGAAATTTTCTAAATTACATAGTGTAGAAAGTGATCAAGGCGGTTCTTTCATATTTTTAAGCCTTTGAAGCCTTTTTATACCTTCTCACCTTGTGATTTTTGAGTTTAAAAGTTATATCCTTCTTAGCCTCTTCTAGCCTTTCTAAAGCCTTTTTATTGAAACACGTTATAAGCCATATCCTTTAGATTTTAGGACTTTTCCATATGACCCGCACTCGAATCGCGATGCTTAGACAGCTTAGACAGTTGTTTTAGAGCTTGAGTTTGGGGTGGTGGGTCCACCATTATGGGAATTATTATGTTGGGATTTTTGAGCTTATTATTGTGCTTTGTGCTTTATATTGATGATGATTCACAGAATTGTATTGTAACCCTTTGCCGGGGTAATAGTGAATGAAAAAGAAAATTCGAGCTAATTTTGCCAACAAGGGCATTAAAAGAAAAAAAATATATATATGAGAAAATTAGCGTGATATCTCAACATTAAAAGAGAGTCATAGCTATAGAAAAGAGAATTGATTTGAAAAGAAAAGAAAATATATATATATATTCGGACCGGCAAAGTGGATTTTTATGTGAACATCTTAAGCTTTAATTGGGTTATTAGGGATGCTAAATTATGCATCAAGGAATTCATTGGGTTGAGTGAGAAACGTTTTATGAGAGTAACTCAAGCTCTAGGGCGATTCGTTGATGGCTAGTGAGGAGAGAGCCAAAAAGCTCACTCCAAATTATCCAAATATATGATCATACCGTCCCTAAGCCTACATTACAACCTTAAAGACCTTTTGATTCTTTGCTATGTAATTGAGAAGTGATTGAGCTATTAGAGATTAGTTAAGTGGATCCTTGGAAACTAGTGAGGTTGATGAACAATCTATAGCTTTCTTGGGGAACTGAGTAAAGTCCCAATCCGTCTTACATTGCGAAACTAATCTGATCTTGAATTCAAGCCGTGTTGACGGTAGATATGAGAAGTGTACAGGTATGTAGTTTATGAATATTATTGCATGAAATTTTCTGAGTTCTTTGCTTTAGGTTTATTCTATATATTCTGCTATGCTTTTTCCCTTATGTTGAGAATTTTATAAGTGTGTATTTCTAGACTTCCCTATGTTTTTACTCTTATTGTATCGGGACGATACAACTTTGAGTTGGGGGTCTTGATGTCTCCTCATTTGTGATAGATTTATGTTAAGATGAGACATCATTTTTAGTATTTTAGAAGTCAATAATGTCGATTTTCTTGAGTTTTAGTGCACTTTCCTATTTTGTGTCTTGATTTGTAGAAATAATGTTTTTAGAGCATATTGAGTTTAATTGTTTATTTAGTGTGTAGCTTTAAAGATAATTATGGAGATTAATTAGAGTCCAAGTCAAAGACAACAACTTATGGAAGGAGATATGCATGGTAATTGGAGATAAGGAAAGAATTGCTAAAAAGATGGAAAAGGAAAAGCTGCCTAAATCTGGGATTCTGCAAAGATAGGCATTTTTACCTAATAAAGAGGCCGATTTTGGTGAATTACTCCTAAAGGGCCTAGATAATTCTGTTGCGATTCTTTTGGTATCTTGTGGAGCAAAATCGGACCAATAACAAAGAAGTTATGACCAAAATAACGCAGCAGTGTTTATCTTTATTTCCATACGAATTTGAGTTGGGCTAGAAGTCCATTACCTTAACTCTTCCTCAAGAAAACGAATTAGGTCTTCTAAACACCTATAAATACACCCTTATATCACTTGTAAATCATCCTTGCCTCATAGTATTAGTTCTTAAGGTTTTATTCTTCCAGTTTATTGTAGAGAGCAAGATGATGTCTTTTATTATTTCTTTTAGTTTATTTCCATCAGGTATGAACTAAACTTCCCATAGCTTGGGTTTTGCATATGTATAATCTATGAATTCTAATTCTTCTATCTAAGTTTCTTTGGGAATTATATGTTTTAATCTGATATTAGCTTCTTACTTTATATTTGCTTATGTGTTTTGATTTAATGTCTTTCCTAGAATTGATCACTTTAGGATTGTTTTAAAGTAGTTAGATGGTCTCCTTGACAGGGTGTTTAACTATTGAACCACCACATAATGTCTAGTGTCGATAGCAGTTCTAACAAAGCATACTTCTAACTAGATAGTCATTAAGGTTTGTTTTAATCACCGTATCACTAAGACTTGCAGTATTTGCTTAGGGCCTTAGTGGCGTTTGATAACCCTATTTTAAATCACTTCTTGGTTGTGACGTAGCCCCCTTAGTCGCTCTCAAGGTCTAAGGTAGTAGAATTTAGAATCCTGACTAAGTATTACCAAGAGCTAATATTCTCCCTTATCAACTAGATTTATAGATAGAATTAGAAGGATTAGTGCATACTAGCAAAACCTAAGCTATACTTCTCATCTCATATTCTTAATCTTTTACTTTATTGTCTTTATTTTCCCAGTTTTAATTAGTTTTAATTCATAAATTCGAAAACCAAATATTTAATTTTCTGTTTTCTAATTATTTACTTTTACTCGTTATTCTTACTCACGCGATTAACACACTTAAGTCCCTGAGAACGAACTCTACTTATCATTAAAACTTGCATACGTCCTGTAATACTTGCAGTACTGTGCCTGTCTAGGGTGAGAGTGCATAGTTTTCCATACTTAAATTGATCTTATTTTTATCACACCCTAGGCGACACCAGGTCCCCTTACCCAAGTCCCCTGGTAATTGTTAGGTCGCCACCTAAATCCACCCGGAATGGGGTTAGGAGAAATATAGAATCCTGGCTATTGCATATCACACAATTCTTCCTTACATAAATAGGTTATAAGTAGGCTAGTGCAGATTACTTACTAGATCTCGAGAAAACTCTCATACTACTTTTTCTCTCTTTATTTATTTTGCTGTCTTTATTTTATTACTTAGAGTCTTTTGAAAACCAAACGGAAATTCCGAGTCTTTAATTTCCTGCGTATTATTCTTCTAGCTTTCTTATTTGCACTTTATATTGCATAAGTTCTTTTTATCTTTTGTAGTCTGTGAGGAACGAATTCTACTTATCATTAAAACTTGTGTATGATCTTTGATACTTACCGTGAGTAACGTGCTTCGCTTGTGGTGTTAGTTGCATATCTATTTATCATTATTTATCACGCCCTAACCGACACCAATATGCTCCGGATGCAGAAAATTCGGTCATAAAAAAGAGAATTTCCCCCTAATAGGATTTCAAATTCGAACGAAATTGTTAGTTTGACTCGAGACAACATAGCGCCAAGTGGGATTAGAGTTCAAACTCCGATAATATAAAAAAATATAGGGATTGGATGACGGTTTGGAAAAAGAATAGGGGAACAGATAAGGTAAAGTGGCTTTAATTCCAAAAACAATGGTGCAAAGAGGCTTAGATAATCACTTTGAAGCGTTATGAATGGATGATGACGTCAGTGATGACAAGGGTAGATTCGTATATGGGACCCAAAGCAAGGGTCAAAGCTCGGGAACAAAAGCGGGAAACAGCAAGGATAAATATGTGGAGAAGAATAATACGAGAAGTAACAATCGGGGTAGTACAAGGGGCCATAATGTCGTAGCCACTCCAAACTTTGAGCAGCGCCAGGTGTTACAAGACGTAGTAGAGATTCATGAATTCACAGCGGGAGAAGTAACAAAAGAAAAACTAACTGAAATAAAAAAAGGAGGCAACAGTGAAGCCAAGGTGAGAACAACAGACCCAATCGGATCTAATGGGGCCAGGGGAAGGATTAATGGGGCGTTAGTGGTGCTTAAAATTGAAACATAATTAGTAGATATTAAAGTGGAGCAAGAAATGGATAATATGGGAGGTACTTCTTTAATTACTAATGGTACAAGGGAAATTATAGTAACAGGCCATGATGCAAATCATTTTGTGGAAAATACTAATCAGCACCTGCCCACCGAGAACATGCTGAATCTGATGCCACCAGACCCCTCCTAGGAAACCGCCTCACTTGAGAAGGGAAGTGACTCGCTGTACGGATGCCTAGGGATCTGCTGCATAAGGACGGCGATCTGGAGCGACTTGATGATGATGTCAAGATGACTCCATGCGTTACATAATTTATTCCACGGGTATCGTTCCTAATATTTTTTATTATAATTGTTATATAATGAATACCATCTTTGACACAGATAATAATTGGGGCATAATTTATTCCACGGGTATCGTTCCTAATATTTTTTTTTATTATAATTGTTATATAATGAATACCATCTTTGACACAGATAATAATTGGGGCAATTATAAAGTAAAGCCCGAAAACTTTCCCCTCACTAAAGTTAGGCCTCTAAGTGGAAAGACCAAATACCCCCTTTCCCTTTGTTATCATAGTGATATCACAATAGGAAAAAAAAGCCAAAACAAAAAACCTATAATAGGGTTATGGAACCCAAAATTTATTCTACCTCTCTCTCTATACAACCTCTCTCCTCTCATACCCTCTCTCTCTCTATCGGTCATCCCACCACCCTCTCCACCATGGCCGCCCCTTTCACCACTGCTGCAATGAAGCACCATCACCACCACAAAGATGACGCGCTGCTGCTACCCCAGTCTCCCACTCTCTTTGTCACACTACCCCAGCCCAAAAACATCGCCCCTCCCCTACCCTCTCCACCATCACGACACCATCTCTGTCACCTTCGAGATCTGCTGCAACACCTCCACTCCACTCCCTTCTGTTCGAGATCTGCAAGACCACCACCACCACAGTAGATCTGCAAGAAAAAACACCGCTCTGTTCCACCTTCCCCCTCCATCTCCCCCTACCTTCTTCATCTCAGAAAGCCTCCGTCTCCCGTTCGTGAAACACGAGATCTCCTCCAGTGCGAATCTGCAGCGAATCTCTACCGCGAGTCTTCCATCTCTGCCGCCTCCAGAAGCGCAGTAAAACCGCCTCCACGAGATCTCCGATCTCCATCTTCACACAGCATATGTCACGCTGCTCCTCTGTTGCACCAGATCTCCTCCAGCGCGAATCTGCAGCGAACCTCCACCGCGAGTCTTCCATCTCTGTCGCCTCAACAAGCGCAGGACAACCGCCACCACGAGATCTCCACGAGAGCCAGCTCCATCACTGTCGCCTCCCTCCAGCGCTGCAGAGCTCCACCACCACGAGATCTGCTGCTGCAACAGGCGGGGACCGCTCTCTACAGCGCTGCAGCGCCGCTGTGACGCATCACCACCACTGCTCTGATTTCGCTCCGTTCTCGATCGAGTATCGTTATTTGTTTTATTTTATTTTTTTTCAAACAAATTTGGTCCAAGAGTCCAGCCTGATTGGGCTTTGTAAAACTAATATGTCCAGCCCATTTTGGGCTATAGGTTTTTCTTTTTTAAAAAACAATGTGTTGTTCCTTTTTTTTTTAGAACGTGATTGTGCAATTTTGGGCCATAACCTTCTTCTGTGTCTAGGTCCAGACCTATTGGGCTCAATAATTTTGGTCTGTACTTCTTTGATTTTTTTTCAAATTTTGTGTTGTTCTGTTGATTTTTTTTCTTTGTTGCCGTGTGAGTGTGTGTCCAGACACTTTAGGTTCAGCCACATTGACTCAGTTATCTATTTTTGCCTAGTAGATATGTGTGAAAAAAATATTTAAGGGTACAAACATTAGTGTACAAACCCTATGGTCCAGCCCCTAGTGTCCAGTCTATTATGTCCAATTATTTATTATGTCCAACTGTTTAGGTCTATACATTAGATATTAGAGATTAGTAGGATTTTTTGTTTTAGTTTTAAAAATTGTAAACTCCAATCTAGTTTGTTACTTTTGCAGGTAAAAATTAAAAACTAATGAACCACTAATTATAGCCTAATTACAAATAATTGACATATTGGCATGAACATTAACAAAAATCGGGCTTGGGTACGGTCCCTTGAACTTGGACAAAATTGAAACCTTAGATATATACAAAAAATGGTATATCCCCTAGTTTATTTGGACTATTATATGGACAACACTATATAAAAAATCATTTTACTCAACTTAAAACCTAACATATGTCCGTACCGGTGGGTACGGACCCATCCATTAAATGAAAAGAACAACAATATTAAAAATAAATTACTGGAAAAAAATGGATTAAAAAAATAAAAAAGAAGGAGAAAGAAACGGATTTTTTGTCAACAAAAGTAGAAGAGAGTGGAGGAGAGAGAGGGGGGTATAATAGTAAATGTGTATATAAATATTATAAAAATAGGTTTTATTTTGAATTATTATGTGGAAGAACTTTATAATCTAAGAGTTATCAAAATTAGGGTTCAATTAGTAATTTTCTCGATATCTATATTATTTATTTGGATTTGTTTTATAGCTCGATCTGAAAATTATTACTATTAATAATATTTTATTGCCATATGATTTCTGATTCATCATTCAAAACATAAAAAATTGGCCTCAACTATTTTTTGACTAAGCCACATTAAACTATACTGAAGCATGTGAAGTGAAGATGAGAATTAACGAATTTAATGATAAAATTCATGGTTGTTAATGATTAATTAATTTTATAGAAATGAAAGTAGGATGAAACTATAGCCAAAAGAAGTTGTTAGTCATTAGAACTCTTGAATGAGAAATGGATTATATAAAAAGAAAACAAAAAATAAAAGAAAACGTGATTTGAAAATAAATATAGAGACAAAAGCATAAAATAGGAAATTTATTTATTTGAAAATTAAGGATAATATGGACATGTATAACGTATAACAATGATTAATTAATAAATTAAATATTAGATAATCATTAGTTAAATAGTAATTTAAACTTTAAATAATAGCTAATTGATAATTTTTTTTTGTTACAAATGAGGTCACGAATGACCGGAAGCGAAAGCTTCCTATTTATTGTCTATCTATAACCGCTCTAGGAACGGCCCACCCACGTCGGTCCATGGTTAACAAGCCCAAAGTCCCTCTGGAGGGTCTCTTAACGGTGTTGAACTCGCGTCACTATTCATTCCCATCTTCGCTAACCAGTCTGCGCATCTATTAGCCTCTCTATAGCACCACACAAGCTCAAAATCCCGCCTTGATCGAAAAATTTCACGACAAGCATTCACAATATCACTTGAGAACCCTCTTGAGTTCGCACCGCTCTTCACTAGCGCGTGCAACTCACTCGAGTCGGTCTCAATAGCTAGCGAAGTGAAACCTCTAGTTAAAGCCATATGCAAGCCAAAATGCAAAGCGAGTACTTCCGCCTCAAAAGGATCTCTCGCAACACAACACCCTGCAAAACCACCTACGAATCCACCCTTCTCATCTCGAAACAACCCTCCAACCCCTGCTACTTTCCTTTCCGTATTAAACGCTCCATCTACATTAAGCTTTACACCGTGTACCGGCTTAACCTACTTGATAAGCATATTCTTGGCCGACACTATTAAGCCCCCATCCTGTTCCGTTTCCTCCACCACCCCCACATTGCCGGCACATGGACTCTTCAATAATTATTCCTTTAATAATATTGTTATATTTATCCCAATTATATTAAATGACATTTGTATTAAAGAAGAAATTCTATTAATTTGGACATGAAATGCATAAACAATACGCTATATTAGCTTAATTCAATAATAGAAATCAAGAAAAAAAAATGGAAGTCAATCTCTAAAAGAAAAATATAATAAATAATAACACATTTACCAGGAGGTATGTTATGTAGGTCCCTTTAGGACATTGACCGAAAAATAAAATGAAATGTCTTTTTCCAAAAATAAAATATCTTAAAGATAGGTAAAGCCCGACCAAAAGAAAAAGATAAATGGGATGTAGATCCACTCCTACATTATTACATTATTAACACATGTATTACATTGCAGTTCGGTCCTTAGCTATCTCATAGTCATGGCTTCTCCACCTGCTTGTACATCTCTTCCCTCTCGAATTGCAGTCATATATACTATCCTTCTAATATTTGTATCATCAATAAACGTTACATTTGGAGGATGCTTCAACTCCATCATTAGCTTTGGTGATTCATACGCCGACACTGGAAATTTAATACCTCTCGCCCCACCATCTGCAAATTTTCCTTCTAAAGTATTACCATATGGAGAAACTTACTTCTATCACCCTACTGGTCGATTTTCTAATGGTCGTCTCATCAGGGGCGGATCCAGAACCTAAATTGAGGGGGGGCTTGAAATATATAGAAGTTCGGGGATCAACCCTTTCTTAAATTTTCTAAGTAAAAATAAGATACATAAACACATAACAAGAAAGGTTAAAAATGCAAATATGATAATCTAACACCATTACATTCATCGTCTCTTTAATTGATGAGTTTACCCGTTCTTAATTACCCAAAAAATATGTAAACCAACACCAATATATACACTAAAGGTATATAGTATCATTAGTATTATATTGATATAGCATATGTTATTTTAATATTCTAATTTATAAATATGAAAAAGAAACCATTTATAAAAAATAAAACATTATAAATTCATTAGATTGATGTAAATAATAAATTATTAAGTAATACTATCATCAAATACAAAATTTATATTGGAAATTTTTTCTATTATATGTATATTTGGAAAAAAAGAAGAAGTAAATGCTATGATTCGAACCCACAACCTCTATATCGTATGCTAATATGTAAAAATACTAAACCACTACGACACAATCACTTATATGTTCTTTAGTGCATTAACTTTTATATAAATTTTCATAGAGGGCAAATTATTTTTCGAGACAAAATTACAGTAACGTATCATAAATTTTACGGGTTCAGGGGGGGCTTGAGCCCCCTCTGGGCCCCACATGGATCCGCCCCTGCGTCTCATTATTGATTTTATTGGTATATAGCAATTCTACTCACATATACTTTTTAATTCTTCTTATACAATTTTATTCAATGAAGGATGTGTCAAGATATATTAATGAATTTAATTCACTTATTCATGAATGCAGCTGAGCATTTTGGTTTACCATTAGTACCACCATATTTTGGGGTCAATAACATAACAAAGAAGGAGATCGGAAAAGGTGTGAATTTTGCAGTGGGAGGGGCAACAGCTCTTGACTACTTTTATTTGAAGAAGAGAGGAATCATTAACCCAACGGTCACTCGCACCTCTTTGGAAACGGAGTTAGTTTGGTTCAAAGAAATGGTGGCAAATATGGTCCCGATACCTTCAGGTTAGCCGTTTTCATCTTTTCTTTTGCATTAAAAGTAGTGGTTTCTGGTATTGAAATTATTATTTTTATTATTTAATAATTAAAAAATATAAAATATATAAAAAATTTAAACATTCAATATCTAAAATCAAAATTTATCAGGTTTATTATTTTATTACCATTTCAAAAAATTAAAATCAAATATTCTAATTATGGTTACATAATTAATCGAATTATTCATTGATTTCTATTTAAATCTTACCTTTATCATTCTTTCTTAGTGAAAATTAAATCAAACCTCCATTTACAGCTTACCTTATTGTAACAATAATGTTGTATATATGTTGTATTTTTTATTTGGAAAAACTAGTATATATATCTTAGTAAAGTTTTAGGTGCAGAAATGAATCGGTTTGTTTTTATATCAAAACGTATACTTTTTTTTTATCATTAGTTAAAATATAAAATTATAAAGCATGAAAGACCAATGTGAAATAAATTGTCTAAATTCGCGTAAATTTTTTTTTCTAAATTCAAAAGATAATTTAAATTTTAAATTATACCACCTTTCAAACATATATTTTTTTGATAAGATTGGATGGTCCAATATATAAATTAAAATTATTGTTGATAACATTCTTATTGAACTCTCCAATTATTTCTTTAAGATTTCAATAATTTATTTTAAAAAAAAATTCCTAATGAAGTAATTATTTATAAAAAACCTTTTATATTTTTCATACCTTTACTATCCTTATTATTAAATATTTATTTTATTTTAATACAATACTAATTTTAAATATTGAACAAATAATAGGGTACTACCACCACCACCACTATGTATTTAATCACCACTACAACCACCACAACCACCACCACAGCAAGCACCACCACCACAACAACCACAATCACCACCACCATCACCACCTACTACTACTAATTCTATCACACACGCGTGCGTCTATGAAATTTTTTTAAAATCGTCATAACCAATTAAAAAAAAAATCAGAAAAATAAAAAATTTGCATTTTTGGATAAAGCAAATTAATATTTACGTCTATGATTTTTTTTTTAATTATTTTTTTCGCAGATATGAAATTATATGTCTAAAACATGAAATTCCATGTTCAAAACATGAAATTCACTGTTTGAAATAGTGGTTATTTTCGCAGACACGGAATTCCATGTTTAATACATAGAATTCCATGTTTTAAACATGGAATTCCGTGTCTACGAAAGAAGATTTTTTTAAAAAATTCTATAAAAAATTCCAAAAATTCCAAAAATTCCAAAAAAATTCATAGACGTAGATATTAATTTGATTTATCCAAATATATAAATTTTTAATTTTTTTGATTTTTTTAGAATTAGTTATGACGATTTTTAAAAAAAAATTCACGGACGCGTGCGTGTGTTTACTAGTTTTTGTGTTTTTTATTTTCTTTTTTCTTTTTTTTAATTATTAATTATATGGGTAGTTTGGGATGAAGCTGTTTTCTATAAAGTATCTTATTGTAGGTACCTTTTTGTAAATAAGTTTTTTAATAGGCATCAATCTATAATTGACTCATCCTATAAACATGGGTCATGTGTCATAATATAAATATGTCATTCTAATATTGATCTATCCAATATTAAATTGAAGAATTTTCCATTTTTTTCGTCAACCTTTCAAACATATTGGGCTACCCAATTATTGGACTCAAAACCAGGCCAAACCCCATTGAACTCTAAATATCTCTTTCTCTTATCAGCTCAGCTTTTCCACCATGGATAAAAAGAACCTTATTCATCACTCTCAGTTACAACTTACAATGATTACCTTTTTTAATTTAATATTATTTTATTTTAAATTCTAAGGTGAAAGTTCTAAAAGTAAAAATAATTATAGAGGAATCAAAATCCAAATTTGCAGTTTCATCGTTAATGTATTAAATGATTTAGTATTGAAATTGCAATGTCACAAATCAAGTATATCTCAAGTATGGGAGGAAGAAAACTGGTAAAATGTGTGTTTATGGTTGCAGATGTGAATCAAATTTTGCAAAACTCTCTAGTTTTAATGGGGGAGATTGGCGGGAATGATATTGCATTTGCATTTTCTCAAGGAAAAACCAGGGAAGATCTATACTTTTTGGTTCAACCAATTATTAATATCATCAGTCTAGCAATTCATGTAAGAAGACACTTCTAACTTATTTAACTTTATTTATCTTTTCCTATGAAGTTATCATTGTTATCTTTAATTGAGTATAACTATTTGCTTACAAGATTCACAAATTATTGGTGGTCGGTTTATTAAGAATATGGATCCTCTCCTAACTTGATTCTTATACTAACTCTACTAACTCCAATCACAATTAAGTAATTGGTTTTTAATATTGTCTTTATTTATATAATTGAATTACTATGTGAGATATAATAGAAAGATAGAGAAATAAATTATGAATAAAAATAATACTAAAAACCAATTACTTAATTGTGATTGGAGTTAGTAGAGTTAGTACATGAGTCAAGTTAGGAGAGGATCCAAATTCATTTAGTGTTAATGGAACCGATGGTGCATCCATGAGGGTTTGGTTCTCACAAAAGGTAACCGGTGAATAATCTGTTAGGATTTTCTTTTTTATAATAATCCGACGGATAATCCAAAATCCGAATAAAATATAAGAAATAAAATATTTGTATTATATACAAAGATATTCTAGATATACAAAAATCATACATAATATCGACCAAATAAAATTATTCCACACATAAAGCACCAAATTAATTTTATCTAGTTTATTATTATATTGTCTAATGCCTATCTATAGTCACCTAATAATTAAGTAGCTAATTTTATAGTTTTAAAAATATTTTATAAGATTTTCTTATTTAAATCCTATTGAACAATTACGGATGCGGATTAATCGCGGATAATCTGAATCCGTCGTGGATGCGGATTTGGTAAATAATTCTAAAATCCGATGGTTAATGGATGCATATTTGATTATCATTTTTTAATGGATGTGGATATGGTTTTGCCATTTTTTGAGGATATCCGATCCGTTGCCATCCCTAACGTTTAACAACCGACCTTTTTCCCCCTCTATAATAAATGACATATTACTTGTGCTTACTACTCCATATATAAGGATTTGAAACGTATAACATTTTTGTCAACTAATTTGAAACGTGTATAGGAAATGATTGAATATGGAGCGGTGACAATAATGGTTCCAGGAAATATCCCAATAGGATGCTCAACAGATTTTTTAACACGTTATAATGCTTCAGACAGAAAAGATTATGACCCTTCTACTGGTTGTGTCATCTGGCTCAACAATTTAGCCCAACATTATAATAATTTATTACAGATCGAACTCAATAACATTCGACACCTTCATCCTCATGCCACAGTTATCTATGCTGATTACTATAATGCTGCAATGCAATTTTACAACTCGCCTGAAAAATATGGTAATATTATCTCACTTTGATTTTTTTTTTGCATTTTATTATAAGAAAAAACATTATAGCTAAGCATTATAGGAATTCGTATGACTTGTATATGTAACTTAGATAAGCCATGTCATTCAAATCTTTACTCCTAAGTCAATTTAGGCCCATGTCACTTTTATGTTCCATAATGTTTCCCAACCGTTACATGTGCAGGATTTACCAGCACTCTTTCAGCTTGTTGTGGGTTCGGTGGGCGATACAATCATAACGCTACAATACAATGTGGGCATCCACCATCAACAACGTGTGATGATCCTTCTCTCCGTGTTAATTGGGACGGAGTCCACATGACAGAGAAAGCATATAATCTGATCGCTAATGGTTTGCTACAAGGTCCTTTCAGTGTTCCTCACATTAATGAAATATGTTTATCCTCAATATGAACTTAAATCATCTAGTATTCTAGTTGACATTATTTTCTCCAGCAGATGCGCTATTTTTATACTCTATATTTCATTATACCGTATCAAAATACAGCTACTCTATAATTATACCGCATCAATTTCCAGTATTACTATTTCAGCTACTCAATAATTATGCCGCATCAATTTCCAGTATTACTATTTCAGTTACTCTATGACTATACTTTATATCTATTATTTATTTATAATTTTAAATTTCAATTATACTTTTATAATAACATAAATAATAATAATAATTATTATTTCTCGCAATATTAAAAATAATAATATTTTAATATTTAATTTTAGAATCGATTAGTTTAAATGTTTTTTAATATATACTAGGTATAGCCCGTGCCTTAAGGCACTTCAAATCATAAAAATTGAGTTACTTGTCTACTTTCAGTTTTAACATAGAAAATGTTTAAAAGATATGATGATATTTTGTCTTGAATATGTAAAAAGCGAAATAATAGATAGAATGAATACGAAAGTGAGATAAAAAAATGGTTATTAAATTCAAATGCACCATAAATCGATGTACAATTTAAACAACTAATAAATAGATTAAAATACGAAAATAATCAAAGAGTATTATAATCTAAATGTGTGAATAATATAATCTCGAGTTTTTAATATACGTACATAAATCTCATAACTCTACAAAGTATCATTGTGTCAACATACATATATCTGAAGAACTCAAGATTTTTTTTCCATTGACGGGAATCGAACCCAGGTTTGATGGGTGAAAGTCAAGGTTAAGATTAAGGTTGAGGTTAAGTTTAAGAATAAAATTAAGGTTATGGTTAAGGTATGGGTTAAGGTTAAGGTTTAGGTCAAGGTTAAGGTTAATTTTAAGGTTATGGTTAAGGTTAAGGTTTAGGTCAAGGTTAAGGTTAATTAAAAGGTTATGGTTAGAGTTAAGGTTTAAGATTTAAATTTTAAGGTTCAAGGGTAAAGTTTGATAAGATATAAGGTTTAAGGTCGAATATTAACGCTATAAATATTTATTTTAAGGTTAAGATAAAGGTTAAGGTTAAGGTTTAAGGTAAAATTTAAGGTAGTGTTTAAGGTCATATGTTAATGTTAAGGTTATGGTTAAAGTTAAGGTTAAGGTTTAGGTTTAAGGTTTAAGGTTTAAGGTCTAAGGTTCAAGGTAAAAGTTAAGTTTTAACATTTAGGTTAAGGTTAAGTTTTAACTTTAAAGTTAAGATAGTGGTTATAAAATTTAAGATGAAGGTGAAGGTGAAGGTTATAGTTATTGTTTAAGGTTAAGGTTAAGGTTGAGGTTAAGGTTTAAGATTTAAGGTTAAGGTTTAAATTTTAAGATTTAAGGTTTAAGGTTTAAGGTATAAGGTTTAACGTTAAATATTAAGGTTATGGTTAAAGTTAAGGTTAAGGTGTAAGGTTTAAGGTTTAAGGTTTAAGGTTTAAGGTTTAAGGTTTAAGGTTTAAGGTTTAAGGTTTAAGGTTTAAGGTTTAAGGTTTAAGATTTAAGTTTCATGGTTCACTTTAAGATTAATTTTATAATTAAGGTTAAAGTTATGTTGTAACTTTAAGGTTAAGATAAAGGTTTAAAAAGTAAAGATGAAGGTGAAGGTGAAAGTTAAATTTAAGATTTAAGGTTTAAGGTTAAGGTAAAGGTTAAGGTTTGAGGTTCAAGGTTTAAGGTTTAAGGTTAAGGTTAATTTTAAGGTAAATTTTTAAGGTTTAAATTTAAAGTTAAGGTTAAGGTTAAGGTGAAGGTGAAGATTAAGGTTTATGGTTTAAAGTTTAAGGTGTAGGTTTAAGGTGTAATATCTAAGGTTATGTTTAAGTTTAAGGTTAAAGTTGAGGTTAATATTATTGTTAAGGTTAAGGTTAAGGTTAAGGGTGAGGGTAAAGTTAACGTTAACAATAAGGTTAAGTTTAAGTTTAAGTTTAAGTTGAAGTTTATGTTTAAGTTTAAGTTTAAGTTTAAGTTTAAGTGTAAGTTTAAGGTTAAGTTCAACGTTAATGTTAGGTTAGGGTTAAGGTTATTAGTTAAAAAGTTGAGGTTGAAGTTAAGGTTAAGGTTAAGGGGTTAAGGAGTTAAGGGTTAAGTTTAAGGTTAATGTTAAGTTTATGGTTATGGTTAAGTCTAAGACTAAGACTAAGGCTAGGTATAAGTTTAATGCTAAGGCTAAGGCTAAGGCTAAGGTTAAGGCTAAGGTTAATGCTAAGGCTAAGTCTAAGGCTAAGGCTAAGGCTAAGACTAAGGATAAGGCTAAGGATAAGGCTAAGACTAAGAGTATGGCTAATGCTAAGGATAAGGCTAAGGCTAAAGGTAAGGCCAAGGCTAAGGTTAAGACTAAGACTAAGGCTTACGCTAAGTCTAAGGATAGGTCGAGGGCTAGGGTTAAGGAAAAGGTTAAGGTTAAGGTTAAGGTTAAGGTTAAATTTAAGTTAGAGGTTGATTGTAAGTTTAATTCAAAAGTTGAGGTTGAGTTTGAGGTTAAGGTTTGAGTTATGGTTAAGAATTTGGGTTAAGGTTAGAGGTTTGCGGTCAACGTGGACCAAATACAGAACTTTTACATTTCTAGTGGTGTGGGATAAGGGACAATTAAGTTTTTATTAGAAAAAATTGATGCAATTAATGTGAAGAAATAAATTAAGGGAACAAAGACGATCATGCTCGTCTTTTTTGTTGAGGGCCGAACCCGTTTAAAAAAGTATTTTATTATATAGATTATGGTCAATTATCAAATAATTTAAATTCTTAATTTTCCTTTAAGTACTTATTATTTTTAATTTTTTATATAATAGACATATATATATATATATATATATATATATATATATATATATATATATATATATATATATATATATATATATACTCTCCCTATTTATCCTCATACTTCCCCATTCATCTCATAATTCCCCCATTTGTCTCATAATTCCCTTATTTTTCTCATTAGCTCATTTATTATATTCATATACGTATGATTTTAAATAATAAAAAAAATTATTTCTTATATTCTTTCTAAAATAAAGAATTATAAGTCTTATTTTTATTTTCTAAATTGAACAACATGAAAAATACTAATAATGCAAATAATCTCATAATTCCCTTATTTTTCTCATTAGTTCATTCATTATATTCATATACGTATGATTTTAAATAATAAAAATAAAAAATTTATTTCAACAGATTTATATTCTTTCTAAAATAAAGAATTATAAGTCTTATTTTTATTTTCTAAATTAAACAACATGAAAAATACTATTAATGCAAATAATATACAAAAATAATCTCATTTGAAACATGAACATCATGATAATGACAATAGGATGTGATATCATTTTTATCTCCTATAATAATAATAAATTTTTTTGTGACATGAGAACTTAATTAGTAGAATATCTTAATCACCACAGATAAATAAGCCTTATCACCTTTTGGTAAACCTTTAACGTAAACGTAAACAGTAAGTTTTCTTTACATGCATTAGTTTAAATTATAATTAAAATACAAAGATATGCATTAAAAAAATAAAAATATGAATAGAAAAGATTGAGCATTGTTTCCCTCGAGGCTGGTACTGACAAGATCCGGTTTGACATGGGACTAAGGAGAATTTACAGAATGAGACCCCTTTATGCAAAAATATTATAAAATTGAAAACCCCTAGGAACATCAAAAAAATCGGGGGCCCGAAGCAGTCGCCTCTTCGTCCTACCCTCAGGATCGACCCTGGGCCTTCCCTGTATAATTTACTTACTATATTGATTCATTACTTCAACTGATAATATATTTTATGTGATTAAGGGACAAAATGTTGAATAGGATTAAAATGAACCTTAACCCTCAACCTATTAACCATAACCTCAACTTCTTAACTATTATTATCTTTAGCCTTAACCATAACCTTGACCTTAAATTTAACCCAAACAATAATCTTAACCTTACTATTAAAATTAACCTTAAACTAAACCTTAACCTTAACCCTCAACCCATTATCGTTTAGCCAGCGAAGCTCGGGCATGTAGAACTCTTATGTTCAGGAATATCTCAAGTTCCTCACTTCTACTAGCAAGTGAGTATTAGTATATTTTTTATTCTTTTGCTTTCGTCTTTTTCATCACTAATTAATCGTGAAATCAACATGGAAGAGTTGAAAGGATTAAAGGGTATTAAAGTGAAGAGAGCTACTTATATTCTTGAATTACGTGAAAATTCTCCCAATCCATTCAAGTCTGTAAGGTCTATATTTTTCTTTTGTATTGTGATTGATCATGGATGATAGTTTTTGTTGTTTGTTTTTAACAGCTTGACGATTTGAAAAAAATGGTAAATCAGCGAAATAGGTATTATTTTAAACTTAGGTAGTTACCTTTTAAGATTGTTAGTATTAGAAAGATTTATTTTTCGAGTGATGCTAAAAAAATAATCTCTTAATGGTTACAGGTGAAAATTATGATGAAAAGGATAGTTGGAGATCTTTTCAGTTTTTTGTAATAACTTCATATGTTTTTTGTAACCAAGGATATATGAAGTAAGGACAGTGGGAGATCTTTTACTTTTTTGTAATCACTTCATTGTAACCAAGGATATATGAAGTAAAGACACCTGTAAATCTTTTCAGTTTTTTGTAATAGCTTCATATGTTTTTTGTAAACTAGGATATATGAAGTGTTATTGTGATTAATTCATAAAATCACTTCATATATCTGCAGTTTATCCCACAAAGGCCAAAGTGTATGATATGAATGTCATGTAAATCTTTAATATTGCCTTTGGGAGGAAAATGCTTTTAATTAAAAAAAATTGTGTATTATATATGTCTCAAAAGTTTTGATTCAACTATACACGCTGAAGAATTGTTCATCTCAACTGTAAATAGCTAGATATAAACTAGAATTTGTACTAAAACGTATCAATTAAATGTTAATATTATGGTGATAATTTGTAGAAAAGAGGAGATGTAAATGCAGCAAATCATACATGTCAAACAGCTATACCCTGGCTTGCAGTTTGAGGTGTAACTCAAGTTGCTGAGTTTTTAGTACAAGAAGGTGGCATGTAAGATTTGGGTTTGATTGATTAGTATTTATATTTTCTTTCTGAATTTGGGTTAAATGCTTCATTGGTACATGTATTATGGGAAATGGCCAATATATTGCATCATTGGTCCCATATTTATATTCTTATTGTTGAAATGTGATAAACCGTTTTGACTGTCCCGGTTTTCAAATTGGAACATCTACAGGGATTAGTGGTACAACATAAATTGAATAATGTGTTTCATGTAGCACTACTTGAAGAACCAGGTTTCATTGGGACGATAACGGATGCTCAAGTGGAGGCAAAATGGGGTTGCGGTTTCATCGTATTGTATTAAGAATGAGGTGAATCGGGGAGCAGTTCAGTGCCGGAATAGATGGAGAATTCATAATTGAAAATAAGTGCTAGGTTTTTCAGTTGGTCATAGTGAATAAGTAATATATTTTTCAGTTGGTCATTCCACAATAAAAAATTCAGAATGTTTCATTAAGTTGGGGATGACTTATGTTTCACTTTTTTTTAATTCATAGTAATTCTATGGAAAATTTTGTGGTTGCTATTCTTTTTTTTCTAATTGTGGAATTGGGTGGAAACTCACTAGAGAAAACACAAAAAAGGTCTCCTTTTGATTTGTTTGGTTTTTCTTCTTAGTTTCTAACTTTAATACAACTTTAGACATATTTCATGTTATTTAAAATAGAAAATTATATCCCTTTTTTTAAAATGTCACATATATTTGTGGATTTTTTATTGAGTTTCTTAAATAATATCTGAAAAAATGTAGAATCAAAGACAAAATATGGTGGTTAAAGAGAATTTTCATGTTCTTCATATATCGCTTAAGGATTTGAGAATCCTCAATATTTTTTTGTTTTATATGTAATTTTTTTTAGCTCAATTCAATCATCGACCTTTTTTATTATTGCGTAATTTTTTTTAATCATCGAAGTGCCTTAAGGCACGGGTAATACCTAGTATATATAATAAAGTAGAATGAAACCTAACTCTCCCTATTTATCCTCAAACTTCCCCATTCGTCTCATAATTTCCCCATTTGGCTCATAATTCCCCATTCTTCTCATTCTCTCATTTATTATATACACATACACATGAAAATAATTAATAATATATAATCCACTTAAACTTCATATAAATAAAATTATAACAATTCATATTATTTTTTATATAAATAAAGTTGATTCCTTTTAATTAAAATTTACAAAGTACTAAAAAATTAAAAAAAATTCAGAATTTATTATACGAAAAATTTAACTAGATACAATATAAAATTAAAAAAAATCACTTTACATTACAATATATAAATAATTTTTTTCTTTTATTTTTTACTGTCAAAACATGTATAATTTTTACAGAAATCATTTCAACTTTATAAAAATAATTTTTCAAGACAAGAAATATATTGATTCAGCCAATTAAAATTATAGAATACTATAAAGTCAAGTTGGAATTCATAGAATATTAAATATATATATATATATATATATATATATATATATATATGTCTATCATATACAAAATTATAATTAATAAACACTTAAAGGATAATTAAGAATTAAAATTATTTGATAATTGACCATAATCTATATAATAAAATACTTTTTTAAACGGGTTGGACCCTCAACAAAAAAGACGAGCATGATCGGCTTTGGTCCCTTAATTTATTTCTTCACATTAATTGCATCAATTTTTTTCTAATAAAAACTTAATTGTACCTTATCCTACTCCATTAGACATCTAAAAGTTCCGTATTTGGTCCACGCTGACCGCAAACCTCTAACCTTAACCCAAATTATTGACCATAACCTAAACCTTAACCTCAAACTCAACCTCAACCTTTGAATTAAACTTAACATCAAACTCTATCTTAAATTTAACCTTAACATTAACCTTAAACTTAAACTTAACCTTCTCCTTAACCCTAGCTCTGGCCTTAACCCTCGACATATCCTTAGACTTAGCGTAAGCCTTAGTCTTAGTCTTAAACTTAGCCTTGGCCTTACCTTTAGCCTTAGCCTTATCCTTAGCATTAGCCATACTCTTAGTCTTAGCCTTAGCCTTAGCCTTAGCCTTAGCCTTAGCCTTAGCCTTAGCCTTAGCCTTAGCCTTAGCCTTAACCTTAGCCTTAGCCTTAGCCTTAGCCTTAGCCTTAGCCTTAGCATTAAACTTATACCTAGCCTTAGTCGTAGCCTTAGTCTAGCCTTAGTATTAGTCTTAGACTTAACCATAACCATAAACTTAACATTAACCTTAAACTTAACCCTTAATACCTTAACCCCTTAACCTTAACCTTAACCTCAACCTCAACTTTTTAACTAATAACCTTAACCATATCCTTAACCCTAACCTAACATTAACGTTGAACTTAACCTTAAACTTAAACATAAACTTCAACTTACACTTAAACTTAAACTTAAACTTAAACATAAACTTAAACTTAACCTTATTGTTAACGTTAACCTTACCCTCACCCTTACCCTTAACCTTAACAATAATATTAACCTCAACTTTAACCTTAAACTTAAACATAACCTTAGATTTTATACTTTAAACCTACACCTTAAACTTTAAACCATAAACCTTAATCATCACCTTCACCTTAACCTTAACCTTAACTTTGAATTTAAACCTTAAAAATTTACCTTAAAACCTTAACCTTAAACCTTAAACCTTGAACCTCAAACCTTAACCTTTACCTTAACCTTAAACCTTAAATTTAACTTTCACCTTCACCTTCATCTTTACTTTTTTAACCTTTATCTTAACCTTAAAGTTACAACTTAACTTTAACCTAAATTATAAAATTAATCTTAAATTGAACCATGAACCTTAAAGCTTAAACCTTAAACCTTAAACCTTAACTTTAACCATAACCTTAATATTTAACGTTAAACCTTATACCTTAAACCTTAAATCTTAAAATTTAAACCTTAACCTTAAATCTTAAACCTTAACCTCAACCTTAACCTTAACCTTAAACAATAACTATAACCTTCACCTTCACCTTCACCTTCATCTTAAATTTTATAACCACTATCTTAACTTTAAAGTTAAAACTTAACCTTAACCTAAATGTTAAAACTTAAATTTTACCTTGAACCTTAGACCTTAAATCTTAAACCTTAAACCTAAACCTTAGCTTTAACCATAACCTTAACTATAACATATAACCTTAAACACTACCTTAAATTTTTACCTTTAACCTTAACCTTAACCTTTATCTTAACCTTAACCAAATAAATATTTATAGCGTTAATATTCGACTTTAAACCTTATATCTTATTAAACCTTAACCTTGAACCTTAAAATTTACATCTTAAACCTTAACTCTAACCATAACCTTAAAATTAACCTTAACCTTGACCTAAACCTTAACCATAACCTTAACCTTATTCTTAAACTTAACCTTAACCTTAATCTTAACCTTGACTTTCACCCATCAAACCTGGGTTCGATTCCCGTCAATGGAAAAAAAAATCTTGAGTGTCTTCAAATATATGTATGTTGACACAGTGATACTTTGTAAAGCTATGAGATTTATGCACGTATATTAAAACTCGAGATTATATGATTCGCACATTTAGATTATGATACTCTTTGATTATTTTTGTATTTTAATCTATTTATTAGTTGTTTAAATTGTACATGGATTTATGGTGCATTTGAATTTAATAACCAATTTTTTTATCTCACTTTCGTATTCATTCTATCTATTATTTCGGTTTTTACATATTCAAGACAAAATATTATCATATCTTTTAAACATTTTCTATGTTAAAACTGAAAGTAGACAAGTAACTCAATTTTTATGTTTTGAAGTGCCTTAAGGCACGGGCTATACCTAGTATATAATAAAGCAGAATGAAACCTAACTTTCCCTATTTATCCTCAAACTTCCCCATTCATCTCATAATTCCCCCATATGTCTCATAATTCCCTCATTCATCTCATAATTTCCTCATTCTTCTCCTTTATTTTTATTTTACATATCCTATAATCGTTTGAAAAAAAAACTTTTACCCATAAATCCCCAATCAAAACGTAGCATCATAGAACAAAAATATATTCTTAAATTTTACATTTTAAAAAATATATTTAAATTTTTTACATTTGTCTTATAATTCTCTCATTCATCTCCTTTATTTTCATTTTACATATCCTATAATCGTTTGAAAAAAAACTTTTACCCATAAATCTCCAATCAAAACGTAGCATCATAGAACAAAAATATATTCTTAAATTTTACATTTTAAAAAATATATTTAAAATTTTTACATTTGTACAAGAATACGTTATACATTTCTGTTGGATTTATAAAAAAAAAATATAAAACAAATGGAATTTACGTGGGTTTAAGAAAAAAATTGTAAAAAAAAGAAAATACAAATAATTTAGTAAACAATAAAATATTTTCTATATTTATATTTTGATATAAAAATATAAAAATAATTGATAATTAAATAATTAAAATACTACTAAAATTAATAATCACTATTTGTTGCATTTAGTATATCTATATTTTTATTATAAAATCGTTAAATCCTATTTATTTTTTGTTAATAAACTAAAAAAAGAATCTGAATATTTTAATTAGTAATCGTATTACTATTTGAGTAGTTTGTAGATAATATTTTCCATTTCGAATACTCACTTTTAAGAAATATAGCATACAAATATTTACATGTAATTTTTTCTATTCATAGTTATTTTTTGCAGGCTAAAACAAAAAATACAATGGACACACTCGAAATGCTAACTAAGACTATAACAAATTCAAACGACGAATATGGTGAAATCGGTTACTTAACCCTTTTATGGACTGAATTCACTGACGAACCAATGAATTCAACTAAATCCATGCTTGATCACATTAAACGAAAGGAAGAAAGTTATTATTCCTTTAGGAGTAGTACAAACGTTCCTTTAGATCTGCCCCCTTGCTATATGTCATAGTTGCCACACTTCCTCAAGATTGGCCAATAGCAAATATTCTACCTTTACTAGAAAAATATGGATAAACTAGAAGATTTGAAAGTTTTACTTGATGATACTGAGTTTACGATGCTAGCAGATTTAACCCTTGCTAACATGGAGTAGGGTACCTTATATTCGAATGGTCGTTATTTATCAATGTAATAGATTTTTGGGAGTGGATTTTAATAAAGTAGTCTAGATTCGACAATAAATTTATGGTATTGATTTGCTATTTTTCATGAATAATCGTTTTTAGGGAGTCATTTGTAATAATTTGTTCTTGATTCGATAATAATTGTATTGTATTGGAGAACTACTTCTTTACGTATTGAAATAAATTAGTTGAACTTATTAAAATTATACTTACGTGTGTCGTACTTCAGTATATGTATTACTAGATTAATTGTTTCATTTGTATAACATGTAATATAGATTTATCGTTTTATTTACCAAATGTTAATAAATCCTCATATTTTCATATCATTGTACAATCAAATGACGAGCGTATCGAATAACAAAAACAAGGTCTCAAAAATGAGTGCATCCCGAGTCCAATCGAATGCAAAAGTTTGCAGACCTCAAGTAAGCATATAATTGCACTTTATGATCGAATACGTGTATTTCTTCTTGATGTTGAACAAACAACACCTAATATTGTATACCCTGAAGTTTCGAAATAATGTATATTATAAGTAAACACACAACACTAATGTCATTATATTGTAACTAATACATAATTGATATTATTATATAGGTTTCGCAGGAAAATAAAAGAATCGAAATGACTATCTACACAACTCGCGCAATAAACCGTACTCCAATTTTGAAACAAAACCCACAACTCATGAATTGGAACTTGGTTGTGGAAAATCGATTGATAAGAGAACATTTACAACTTCAAAGGGAAGCGAAAGATAGGGATGCAGATATAAACGTTGATCGACTTAACAGTGCACAAAGGCGCGCATACGATAAGATTGTTGATTCCGTGTTTAATAGTAAAGGTGTAACTTTCTTCTTGAATGGAGGTGCTGGAACTGGAAAATCCTTTTTATACAATACGATATCAACAAAATGTCGGAGTATAGATTATTTTGTGATTAATGTAGTTTCGTCAGGAATTGCATCTTTGTTATTGATTGGAGGTCGAACTGTAGATTCCACATTCTCGATACCACTGAATATTGTGGAAGATTCTATTTGTCATATTTCTAAACAATCCCTCCAGGCTGAGTTGATATGAAAAACAAGTCTTATAATTTGGGATGAAGTTCCGATGCAACATCGAAATTGTGTTGAGGCTGTTAATCGAAAGTTACAAGATATAAAAAAAGAGAAGTCAGTCGGGGGCATCACTGTTGTTCTCGGAGGTGATTTCCGACAAATTTTACCAGTTGTACCAAAAGGTGTACGCGAACAAATAGTCGGAGTCTCATTAAGACGTTCTATACTCTGGAGAAAAATTCACGTGCTTACATTAGATGTTAATATGTGTCTCAACGACTCAATTAGCGGAAACTCTGATTTTGCCGACTTCCTACTAAAGGTAATTTGAATGGCTCTAAATTTTGTTATACATTTTTTTATACTCATAAATTTAAGTGTTTGTTAATCATTCTAGATTGTCTCTAAATGGAGATCCCAACAAAAATGTGCAAGTGCACAAATTTGAACAATTTGATATCAACCACATATCCTGACCTTGAAACTGTAACAAACACATACCTCAATGAACGCACTATACTGTCCGCGAGAAATGATGATGTTAGTGAGATCAACAATCTTGCGCTTAAGATTTTTCTTGGAATACAAAAGACGTATCTAGCAGCTGATAAGATGGTTGAAGAGGATCAAGTAGATAAATATATAACATCTCGATATCCAAATGAGTATTTAAACTCACTAAATCCAAATGGGTTACCTCCGTTCAAATTGGATTTAAAAGTGGGTGCTCCTATTATGTTGTTAAGAAATATTTCCCCGAAGGATGGATTGTGTAATGGCACGCGGTTAATGGTTGTCAGATGTTCAACATGTGTTATTGAAGCCCGCATTTTGAATAGAGATAAATCCGGTAATTTGGTATTCATTCCAAGAATATCATTGACGCCTTCTGACTCGGAAATACCCTTTGTGATGACAAGGAGACAATTTTCCTGTGTGTTTAGCCTATGTTATGACCATCAATAAATCACAAGGTCAATCTGTGAAATTCGTTGGGATCGATTTGCGAACACCAGTATTTAGTCATGGACAATTGTATGTTGCATTATCAAGATGTACGAGTTATGATCGCATAAGTGTACTTCTTCCCGATGGTGAACAACAACAACTAATATTGTATATCCTGAAGTTTTAATATAATGTTTATTATAAGTAAGCACACAAGACGAATGATCATATATGTATTTTCGATTCTGTTTCTTTTTAATTTTTTCGTATTTCAACTTCTTTATTAGTTGTTTGATAAATTATACACATATTTATGTTCATTTGAATTTTATAATAATTTTTTTTATAATTTCTGTATAAAACACTATCTATAATTTCAGTTTTTACATATTCAATACCAAAAATCATTCTAATTTTTAAACATTTCATATGTATCAACAGTAAATGAACAAGTAACTGGAATATTATTTTTTGGAGTGCCTTCAGGCACGGGCTATACCTAGTATATATATATACTAGGTATGAACCCGTGCCTGAAGGCACTCTTACAATATTGATTTAGAAAAAATAATTTAATACAAAATAAACAAACAATTCTTGAGATAAAAATAAACTGAAAAATAAAGTATGATGCATTTTTCACAAAAAGCTACACAAACCATAAATCACAAAAGGGAAGTGATATACTCATTCAAAGTAAAAATCAGATCCCAAAAGTGTTTTTAATAATTCGGATCTCTAAATGTTAAGATGAAGCAGATTTAAGGAGATCCTCCTCCGAAACGTGTTACTGACAATCACAACTCAGTAATAGTTACTGAAAATAGATAATTAAAAAAACAAATCGAAAACACATAAATCTAAGCAGCAAAACATGAAGCTATTGTACAAAGCCAGTTATATACAAACAACTGCAAAAAACCATCACATTTAAATTAGAGATCAAAACCAGCTTCTTCTCCTTTTCAAGCTCTTTAGCTGCTCATTATACAACTTCTCATCACTGCAAATCATTTATTCCAAGTTAATTTCACTATAAACCCGTAATAATTTAACCAAAATTTGCACAATAGATCCCTATCCTATCATACCTGATGTGGCTATTGCTGATAATATCCTCCATAATATTTGGGTCTCGTGGAGGTGGCGCATATCCATATGCCTCTTAACCACCTTGTGGATACCCATTATAACCTCTTCATGCACCTCCACCTCTCGCTCCACCACCACCATTCCACTGAGCTTGCTCCGGTTAAATAAAAATTATATATTAATAAAAAATCGTTAGTTAAAAAAATATTATAAAATAAAACGTGTTTGTTTGAAGAACTTCTTCACCATGAAAGTCGAATACTTTGACCTCCGAGTTGTGAACCTTGTAAACCTGATATAGCTTGTTCCGCACAGCTCCTAATTTATAACATTAAATTAGTTTTTACCAAAAAAATAAAGTTTAATTTAATTTTTTTTACATACCTATTAGAAAATTGAACAAAATAATGTGAATTAGCCTGAATAATGCAAAAAATACACAAATTAGTACACTCTAATTAACTGTAAATGCAAAAAAAAAAACGATACTTAAAAAACCAAGTTGTTCTTGTATTACAACATATAGGCAAAAAAAAAACTTGATGCAATACATTCGCCATATTAAATACTAAATCTCAAACAACTAAAGAAATCCCTTACCCATTTACATCCAATGTAAGAGATTCCTGGAATATTATATTAATCAAGCTCCTCCATTTAGACGCCCTGAAGTACAACAGAAACCCTGTAAATGATATATGCACCATTAGTTCCTGTAGTATCAAAAAACAACACCTTGATATTAATCCAATACCTTCTTTAATAATAACTTGTCTAATGCTTCGGTGGTTTGACGATCAATTTTCTGAAATTACCAAATTACCCATTGAGTACAAAGTAAAGACTAATTGTTGGGCAAGAATTTGAGTAATTAGTGAACCTTTCGTTCTTCTTGAAGAGCCTATAATTCATCTACAACACGGACTAATATTCCTTCAACCTATACACACACAAAATCTCGATGATTAACTTAGTAGGACCCGTCTAGTTAATGAATATAAAAGAAAAAATGAAAAAGTAAAAAACCATTGATAAAGATCCACGTTGAGCTTCAGGAGGAATCTCGAAATCTAGTTCAAGAACCTGCACCAATAAGGATTAGAGTATGAGATACAAAAATTCAAGGTCATAATGATTAATTATATTTGATAAATAGTTTCATATCATATACAGATAACTTAGTTTTATGCCAAAGAAATAACCAGTAAATTACCTTAATAGTGGCAGTTTCGGATTTCACAAATTTGACGACTAAATAACTGCAAAAGAAACAATAAAAATCACAAAAAAAATATTATTTACTGTGTAAGCTCTATTGTAACCTTTTGACTAAAAGTCCAAGCAGTACAGTCAATAGAATCAGTTGGAACTGAAGATAGATCTTCATAACCCATAAAGTATAAACTGAATTTCATTTCTTCAAAATCCAACCTTTTCAACAACCTGAGACAAATCAATATAAATCAGAAGTTAATATCAAAGAGAAATGATTCAAGTTTAGGAAATACAAAATACTTACTACATTCCCAATATTCTAGAGTAGAAATCGAGATTGAACAGATTTTCCAGGACAATCAAGAAGAACAGATTTTTCAGTCTTTAATCCACGACGCTATTGTATAGTTCTTAACACCTATACGCTTTTGAACCCTTTGCTACAAAGAGGGCCACATGAAGAGGGTTTCAATTGAAAAAAACAATTACCTTAAGTTTCGGAAGATAGTATGATACGCTTCAGAGTTATATCACATAGGCCTCTTCTCTGCTTTTCATATTTAGACCAAATATTGGTAAACTATGTAGAGGAATAGCATCCTGCGAAAAAATTGACAAAATTGAAATAATGGGGAAATGAAGAAAGAAACTCAAACTATTTTTACCTGATTTAACATCTAGGTCCCTATATTATGTTAAACTGCACCACAGATCTCTAAATTATGCAAAACTACATTACAGATCCTTAAGAAACAGAACCATTGATCACCTAAATACAAAGAAGAGACAGAACCATTGATCCTAGGTGAGGAGCAGATTTGCAAATGTAAAACAAAACAGGAACCAAAGAGTTAATTAATTAAATTAATTTACCAGAATAAAATCGGAATCTCTCTGCTACTGGAGAGGACCTCGGAAGGTTGAATTGTAGGATTTGTATTAAAAAATAATAAACACGACTATTATTATACTCAAATCAGAAAATTCTGAAAATCGTAAAAGTGAGAGAATAGTTTAAAAATAATTCAACTTTTAGACTTTTGGAGTTTTAATAGTTGATGGCCAAGCCTGTGGTCAGCTCATCACTTCATACGGTAAAAGGTTTCAAATTCAGATGGTCATAAAATGGGTAGGATTTGTATAAAACAATAATAAACCTCAATAAATAACCTTAGGTTCTTCTTGATGGCCATTGGTTGGTGATGGTCAAAAGGCTTCAAATAATTATAAATTGAGCATCGTGATGGCCATTGGTTGGTGATGGTCAATGAGCATCGTAGGGATCTGTATAAAAAATAATAATTATCATCACTGTAATTATATTTAATAATTAAACAAATGGCCAAGCTGGATGGTGATGGTATGTACGGTAATAGGCTTCAAATGCCATAAATCAAATGGCTAAAAAAATAAGATTACATTAAAATTAATATATTACCTGAATGGTGAGCGGCTTGCTTAGAGGGAAGGTTGAGTTTCAATCGGAGTTGGAGAAAATGGAGGGTTTGTAAAGATGGGTTTGCAGAGATTCCCCATGATTCTTCGATTAAGCGGCTTGGTGTAGCGGAAAGTGCAGGGTTCTTCTTCGATTGAGTGGCATAGTGGAGAGTAAAGGGTTCTTCTTCTTTGATTGAGCGACATGGTGGAGAGAGAGAGAGAAAGTGTTCTTCGATTAAGCGCTTGGTGGGGGATAATTGTTTTAAATTTTGAATTAAAAAAATAGAAAAGTGAAAAATATAATGGGAAGATCTAACGGCTGAAAAATATAGAGGATAGATCAAGATATTTTAAACCGTAGATTGAATTTAGACAATCTAGACCATTAATTGAACGATCTAAAGGCCGAAAATGATTTAAATTTGATCCAAAGGCTAGAAAATGTGGAAAAAAACAGGAGACATTTCGGGCCGTTGGCCCTTCTCCAATATTATATAGATATATATATATATATATATATATATTCATTCATTATCTGATAAAATAGAAAAGTAAACCTTAAATTTGGGCCTTTGTATTTCTGCAAAATCACTGTCTTCTTCTCCGTTCTTCTTTCTTTGAAGATTCTGCAAATCAAGTATCTCTACAATAGATTATCTCTGCAAATCAAGGTAAGTATTTAAATTTTGCAATTACAACCTTAAATTAACAACATGAATTGATATTAATATTAAAAAAATGGAAATTTTACCTTCAAACACTTTTCTTTACAATCTTTGCTCATGGAAATTTTCTGCAATTTTTTGATTTCTGTTTTGTTCAATTTGATTTGGGTGTATGAGTTTTTATAATTAAACTCTCCAACGGCTATAAATATAGCCGTTAGAATTTTTACAGTGTCAATAAAATGCAATGGAAATAGCGTATGGGAGAAAAGAAATGCCGTATGGTGTTTGAGGGACCCACTTTTTACCGCATCTGCTGGAGAGAGCAAAATTGTACTTTTACTGTATTTTTTGAATTTTATAGCGTGTTAATGAATATAAAGCATCTGCTGGAGATGGTCTTAGTGTAAGGTTGAGTGAACGGTGACCTTTTCCAATTGGTGTAGCCATTGGTCCTTTTAAACCAACTTTGTTAGTTCTTACTGATTCAAGACTTTCCCATGTTAAGAAACTTTGGGTTCTTGGATCAATTTCTGTTCCAACAAAGTGCTCTTCCCATTCAATTGGTACATCAGCAATTCTGTATACCTGTATTGTGTATATAATATAGGAGTAAATTAAATACTTAATTATTGTTTATGAGACAAATTACATGAATTAGCAAATCTGCTTCGTCAAAATTCACAATAGTCAAAGATTTATAAGTTACAAGGCCATACACAATTGAAAGCTAAGGACGCGTTAAAAAGCTTGGTTTACAACTCATTTAGCTGCACAAATCACAATAATCTGTTCTGTGACTAAGGAGAATCAACTTAATCAACTTAATTATTCTGATGTTATCTAGATAAGCTTCGATCGGAGGAAGCTAATTAACAACGTAGGGATTCAAGGAAAAAGAGCGACATTTTTGAAACAAGTAAAATCATAAAAAAAGGTGAAATGGAAACGTAGATTTAAGGAAGGGACCTGTTTGACGGATTCAACGATCTCAGGACCGATACCATCGTCGGGGAAGAGTGTGGCACGGATCAGATTAGATTCCGATGCGGTGGTGGAAAAGAAGCTTCGGAGGGGAACGACCGTTGAATTAGGGTTTGAGATGCCGATACTGCGTACGAGTTTTCGAAAGGCCATTTTGGAGAGCTGATTCAGCTTTTGCTTATTCTCTGCCTTTTCAAATCAATCAAACGAGTCCGAGTGGATTGGAATTTACAAAATCCACTTATAGCGGGCTTTAACTACTTTGAAGAAGACAATACAAAATCGTGGATTACTTTCAAATATGAAAACATAGGGCAAGTCTGCTACGGATGTGGTCTATTTGACCATGAGGAATCAATGTGTAACAACACTAAAGTAATCCCAAAATTAGGAAATTGGATTAAAATCTCAACTAGAGGTCCATCGAAATCATCATCTTTTTTCAAAGCAAACAGCAATATGAAAGCGAAAAAGGTTATCAATGGAGGTAAAATCAACAATGGAGGTAAGATTACCTTCAAACCGAGTTGGAATCACAAACTCGGTAAACAGAATTCACCGAGTCCAAACAAATGGATTAACGGCAATATCAATAACGCTGTTAACAAGGTACAAGCACAAGCGGATACCAACATGAAGGACACCGTCCCACCACCAATTTTTGAATTTAAAGGACAAAAGGACGAAGGTACTATTGAAGGTGGAGAGAAGAGCACGAACGGTACAACTTTATCGGATAGCTACGAAGAAGAAGACAAAGTAGAAAAGAGGGCCAAACTTTTGGAAAAGGAAAATAACTTATCTCACCTAGCACAAATCATGGCCCAAAAGTTAGAAAATTCTCCAAAGCCCATAGATATAAATGATATATCTTTCGGGTCTTTTCCAAGTCCTAATCAAGGTGGCCCAACACCTGATTATAAAAACCCAACTTCAAATAACAAGAGCCCATTACTTAACGAGACAACCCAATTACTAAACACCCAAATCACCAACCCAACACCTAACTCACTCTATACTGACCCTAATCAAACCCCAACCTCTAACCTAATCCCAAATCACTTCTCATCTACCCCGATCCCAATCACTAACCCTAACCTCACCGCTGCAACTCAATACACCACAACCACCATCCTAACACCACCCCCACTTAACCAAATCTCCGATGTTAACCCTACTAAAAAAAACCCTCTCTCACCATCGGTAAACTCTGAACAAGCAAACATTAAAATCAAACTACCTATCATTACAACTGATTACGAAAGTGAGGATGAAGAGATGTTCGATGCTGGAATATCTCTCTCTAACAAAAGTAGAAGACAAAAAGAGAAGAAAGCTTTCTCAGAAAAGAATAGGCGTATTAAACTATGGAATCAAAGATCGACTAATAAAAATCAAGTAACAAATGGAGTAGAAACAAGTAAAGAGTCTGAAGGTAACTCTATTTCACTCTTGGCTGAAGAACAACCTGAAGAAGGTGAGGTTTGCGGGATTGACCGTAATCAATCCCACCAATTACAATGATACACCTGACCTGGAACGTTCAGGGGATTGGCACACCCCTGACGGTCCAGACCCTTCTAGATATCCGTAATAGATATCACCCGGAGGTAATTTTTCTTTCAGAAACTAAAAACTCTTTCTCTGTTCTTAAGAAACTTGAAAAACCTTTAAGAATGTCCCTTATCACTACTGTTGAACCCATAGGTTTAAGTGGAGGTTTGGCTATCTTTGCTATTAATAAAGACAGTATTAAAATTCTTAGTAAATGCGAGAACTTTATTAGCTGTGAATTTGAAGGCACTAAGTTTGTCTCAACTTTTGTTTATGGCACTCCCTTAGAGAATTATAAAGACCTATGCCTTGAAAGTATTAAATTATGTAAACCAAATAATGATTTGGCTTGGAATCTTATTGGTGATTTCAACCTTATTAGAAACTCAAATGAAAAAATTGGAGGAAACATCTGTAACAAGAAAAATATGAAGAAGTTCAATAACTTTATTAAAAACCTTGAACTTATGCAATTAGACAATAAAGGTTGTGCCTTTACATGGTCTAATAGAAGAAACAAGGATAAACTTATCAGAATGTTACTTGATAGAAATCTGAATAATAAAAAATGGTCAGACCTTTTCCCAAATGCTTGGGTCAATGCTTTACCAGCTATAGGCTCTGACCATAGCCCCTTAATACTCTATCGTGAGGAAAATACTGATAAGAAATATAAAAGATTCTACTTTGAAATTTTTTGGGTAGAAGAAAAAGAATGCTTGAATATTATAGAAAATGTTTGGAACTCTAGAAATACCATTAAATCTATATCTAAAGGTAATCTGCTGACAAAGCTAAATATGTGCAAGATAATCCTTACTGTTTGGAGTAAAAGGAAATTTAGAAATACCAAACAAAAAATAGATCAATATATGGAGAAATTGAAAGCTATTACCAATAGTAAGTCTTTTAAAGATACTGATAAAGATGAATACAATTTTATAGTAAAAGAAATTTAGACCCTTTGGAAAATAGAAGAAGAATTTTGGACAGCTAGATCTAGAATAACTTGGTTAAAAAAGGAGATAGAAATACAGCATTTTTTCACGCTGCTACTAAAAAAAAAAGATATTTTAATAAAATATCTTCCATCATGAATGATCAGGGTATTTGGTTAAATAACCAATCTGAGGTTAACCAAAATATTCTTGATTATTTTAATAATATTTATAACTCAGTGAGTTCTCGGAATTTTACCCCTATATTAAATATTATTCAACCTAAGGTTACTAAAATTATGAATGATATTCTCCTCAAACCTGTTCTGATAAAAGAGGTTGAGTTGGCAGTCTCTGAGCTAGGAGCCTTTAAGGCACCTGGACCAGATGGCTACCCTGGCTTCTTTTATAAGAATTATTGGAGAATTATTAAATTGGATGTTATAAAAATCATAAATGATTTTTGGTATAATAATGGTAGCCTTGAATATTTAAACCATACGTTTATTTCACTCATCCCTAAAATCCAAAAACCTGGAACTATAAAGCACTATAGACCTATTAGTGTCCCTAACTTCATTTACAAAATCATTGCGAGGCTTTTAGTCAATAGACTTCAACCTTTTATGAACTCAATTGTTGATGATACACAAACTGCCTTTATCCCAGGTAGAGGCATTCAAGAAAACACTTATATAACTCATGAAGTATGCACCTATTTAAAAGAAAAAAGAAACTCAAAAAATTATAGTATGATTATTAAAGCTGATTTACAAAAAACATATGAGTTTGTAGAATGAGATTTTCTACAACTTATGGAAAAACTCGGTTTTGACCCAAACTGGATTAAAAAGATTATGAATTGTATAACCACTGTCTCATATTCAATTTTGATCAATGGGCAGCCTAATAAATTTAATAAACCTCAAAGGGGTCTTAGACAAGGGGACCCACTGTCCCCTCTCATCTTCTGCCTTATAACACAGACTCTAAATGATTTGATTAAAAATAAAGTTGAAAATGACCTACTTGATGGCATTAAACTTTCTAGAAATGGCCCCTCATTAACTCATCTCCTATTTGCAGATGACAGTGTATTTTTTCTTAAAGCTAATCACAAAGATACAAATAGTTTTAATGACATTATTACTAAGTTTGGTTTTTCTACTGGACTCACTTTGAATTTAAACAAATGTGGGGTGAGATTTAGTGCTAATACACCTCACTATATTCAACACATTTTTGCCTCTAGGGTAAATATGAACATTACTAATAATCTTGGCCCATATTTGGGTTTACCCACTAATTGGGGTAGATCTAAAGTAAAAGAGCTAAATTGCCTTATTGAAAAAGCTATTAAAAAAACCCAAAATTGGAAAAATCTTTATCTCTCGGAAGCAGGTAAAGAAATTCTAATTAAGTCAGTTTTACAAAGTATACCAAACTATTTTATGTCCTCTTTCTTGTTGCCAAAGAAAATATGTGAAATGATTACTAAGAAAATAGCTAAATTTTGGTGGGGAAATAAATCTAATAAATGAATACATTGGACTAATTGGCAAAGTATAACTTATAGTAAGTATATTGGAGGATTAGGTTTTCGAGACCTAAACACTATGAATGTGGCTTTACTTGCTAAAAAAGCTTGGAATCTACTTGATAAAAAAGACTCACTTCTATATAAAATACTAAAAGAGAAATACTTCCCAAATAGTTCATTTCTCCATGCAAAACTGGGTAGTAAATCTTCCTGGGGTTGGAAAAGTCTTATAATACGAAGGGATGCAATAAAAAACCATTTAAAATGGAAAATTGGAGATGGGGAAAGTATAAATCCTCAACATGATACATGGTTCTCCTCGAAATTAGATGTTATAAAACCTAAGGATACCAATATTAATAAGTTAAAAGAATTTTTCTGTCCTGGTGAAAGAAGATGGGATTTGGAAAAAGTTAAAAAGAATTTTCATAAGTTAGATTATGAAATCATTATAAAAACATTTATACCACTTGTTAAAGTTAGTGATAGACTTACTTGGACCCTTAGTCCTAATGGACTATTCTCATTTAAAAGATGCTATCACCACTTAATAACTGATAAAATTAAAGAAGCTGAGATTAAGAAACCATCCAAGCCATCCTCCTCGCATATCATAGACCCCTTGGTTTGGAAAGCTATTTGGAATATGAAAACACCCCCCAAAATAAAAAAATTTATTTGGAAAGCGATAAAAAATATGCTCCCAACCTCAGAAAATCTTTACCTAAGAAAATGTAGAGATACTAGTTTATGCAATATTTGTAATAAAAAAGTAGAGAATGTGGAGCATATGTTGTTTGATTGTGATTGGGCACGAGTGATGTCTCCTCATTTGTGATAGATTTATGTTAAGATGAGACATCATATTTAGTGTTTTAGAAGTCAATAATGTCGATTTTCTTGAGTTTTAGTGCACTTTCCTATTTTGTGTCTTGAATTATAGAATTAATGTTTTTAGAGCATATTGGGTTTAATTGTTTATTTAGTGTGTAGCTTTAAAGATAATTATGGAGATTAATTTGAGTCCAAGTCAAAGACAACAACTTATGGAAGGAGATATGCATGGTAATTGGAGATAAGGAAAAAATTGCTAAAAAGATGGAAAAGGAAAAGCTGCCTAAATCTGGGATTCTGCAAAGATAGGCGTTTTTACCTAATAAAGAGGCCGAATTTGGTAGATTACTCCTAAAGGGCCTAGATAATTCTGTTGCGATTCTTTTGGTATCTTGTGGAGCAAATTCGGACCAATAATAAAGAAGTTATGACCAAAACAACGCAGCAGTGTTTATCTTTATTTCCATACGAATTTGAGTTGGGCTAGAAGTCCATTACCTTAACAATTCCTCAAGAAAACGAATTAGGTCTTCTAAACACCTATAAATACACCCTTATATCACTTGTAAATCATCCTTGCCTCATAGTAATTAGTTCTTAAGGTTTTATTCTTCCAGTTTATTGTAGAGAGCAAGATGATGTCTTTTATTATTTCTTTTAGTTTATTTCCTTCAGGTATGAACTAAACCTCCCATAGCTTGGGTTTTGCATATGTATAATATATGAATTCTAATTCTTCTATCTAAGTTTCTTTGGGAATTATATGTTTTAATCTGATATTAGCTTCTTACTTTATATTTGCTTATGTGTTTTGATTTAATGTCTTTCCTAGAACTGATCACTTTAGAATTGTTTTAATAGTAGTTAGATGGTCACCTTGTAAGGGTGTTTAACTATTGAACCACCACATAATGTCTAGTGTCGATAGCAGTTCTGACAAAACATACTTCTAACTAGATAGTCATTAAGGTTTGTTTTAACCACAGTATCACCAAGACTTGCAGTATTTGCTTAGGGCCTTAGTGGCGTTTGATAACCCTATTTTAAATCACTTCTTGGTTGTGACGTAGCCCCCTTAGTCGCTCTCAAGGTCTAAGGTAGTGGAATTTAGAATCCTGACTAAGTATTACCAAGAGCTAATATTCTCCCTTATGAACTAGATTTATAGATAGAATTAGAAGGATTAGTGCATACTAGCAAAACCTAAGCTATACTTCTCATCTCATATTCTTAATCTTTTACTTTATTGTCTTTATTTCCTTAGCTTTAATTTAGTTTTAATTCATAAAATTCGAAAAACCAAATATTTAATTTACTGTTTTCTAGTTATTTACTTTTACTCGTTATCTGTTCCTACGCGTTTAACACACTTAAGTCCCTGAGAACGAACTCTACTTATCATTAAAACTTGCATACGTCCTGTAATACTTGCAGTACTGTGCCTGTCTAGGGTGAGAGTGCATAGTTTTCCATACTTAAATTGATCTTATTTTTATCACACCCTAGGCGACACCAAGTTTTTGGCGCCGCTGCCGGGGACTTGTGTCTCGTTAGCGTGTGGGTTATCTATTTCGAGTTTTAGTTTTTAATTAGTTTTTACTTTTCAGTTTTTAGTTTAGTTTTAGTTTTTATTTTTCCAGATTTACGCTTGTGGTTTGCTTTAGTCTTTTTCAGGTTTCACAGTGTTTAATTCTTGGCCTCCCTTACCGGAGCCTGAGAGGAGCTTCAGAGCTTATAACAAACGAATTCGTGAGGAAAGAACCTTGAGGAGAGCTATGGCAGACATACATGATAACGATCCGGAGTTAGTTTACTTTGCACCAGGAGGACCTCCAGCATACATTCCACCTGGTGTACAATTACCAGTAGGAGAAGGTAATGGGCAGAATAATCAACAAAACCGAGTTGAACAAGATCTACCTGGCCTTAACATACCATTCCATGTTCAACCCATCGGTTACCGCCCTCCTGAGATTCCGAATATCAAATTTAGACCCGATCCGGGTATGCTTAGTCAATTTCAAAGTTTCGGACTATATACTGGTACTGCAATTCAAGATCCGGTAAAAGCGATTCAGAAGTTCATGCAGATTTGTGATGCCTACATTACTCCTGGCATTACACGCGAGCAACTGTATTGTCATATGTTTTCGTTTTTCTTGACCGGAAGAGCTAGCGATTGGCTAGAGAGACAACCACATGGAACCATTCACTCTTGGAGAGAGCTTCAAGCCGCGTTCTTTAACCGATTTTATCCAAAGGGCATGAGACTTAAAGATCAAACCGAGCTTGCAAGATTTTCTCAAGAAGATGGAGAAACAGTGGGAGAAGCATGGACAAGGTTTCAACAAAAATTAGCTAGATGCCCGCTCCATGGTTATACACCTGCTCTACAACTTGCTATATTCTATGAAGGTCTTGATGACAAGGGTAGAGACAAGGTGGATAACATTGGAAAGGGTAATTTTGTGTCCATGAATCACAATGAAGCTTCCGAGGTGTTAGAAAATATTATGGAACAAGAAAGAAGTTGGCCTTCAACGCGAGCTTCTGCAGCAAAGACCCGAGGAACGCTTCGTTTAGATGCAGAAACTGCGAACTCAGCTCAAATATCCTCGTTAGAAAATCAAATCAAGGAGCTGAGAATCGCAATGGAGAAGAATTTAGCTGCTACAAAGGTAGTTCAAGAGGCACAAGGTTGTCAACAATGTGGAGTTAACGATCATTCATGGGAAGAGTGCGAATCAAATCCGCAATCTGTTTACTTCATATCTAACCGATGGGGCAACCGCAACCATCCGGGTATGCATTATTCAAATCCACAAGGGGCCGCTAATCCTGGTCAATATCAATCGCGACCCCAGAACAACTCTTACCAACAGAGAGGTCAGTACCAAAACCAATATCAGAATCAACCTACTCCTCCAAAACAACCTACTCAAGACGCCTATACCGATACTTTAGATCAAAAAGCTTTACCTCAGTATCCGCAAGAAGGGTCTATGGACAATACACAGATAGTACAAGCTCTAGAACGTTTGAACACAACTGTAAACGCTCAAGAGGAAAAAGTCCGAGGACACGATGCCATACTTCAGATGCTAAGTACTCAATTAGCCCAAATAAACAAGCATCTAAAAGAACAAAAGGAAGTAAAGGCAATCGAAGGAGGTGAAAACAATGTTGGGTTCGAAGCTTGCAAGGCTATATGCCTTGAAATCGAAAAAGAAAAGGAGGAAGCACCACATGCTGCCATTAGTGCCGTGGAAGTTCCCAGTATTGAAGAAGAACCAACCGAGTCTAACCCCGAGGAGTCCGACTGTCTAGAAGTTTATCATCTGGGAAGCGATGAAGAAAGAGACGAGTTCATAGAGCTACTGAGAAAAGTGCAAGAGGAGATGCGATCAATGGTAGAGTATGCAGCGGAGTTAGCAAGAGAGAAAGAGGAAGAAGCCTCAAAAGAAGAATCGAAAGAAGATGAAGTGGCACCTGCTGTGCTAGAGGAGAAAGAAGAAGAGAAGGTGGAATCGCCACCTAGTGTTCAACCAGGGTCATCAACTATTCCTGATACAAATCCTAAAGATGACACTGCTCTCAAGACATTTGTAGAGGCGTACCAACCTGAAAATATCAACGCCCAAATGCTTGAGATTGCGAAGAGAGGACTTACACCGCAACAAGTTTTTACGCAAGTTATTCCTGATAAAGAAGCGAGTGTAGAGATCCCAAGAGAGAACCTGAGGGTTTCGAAAAGAAGTGAGAAAGAGCTACCTACTAAGCTTAAAGATCCGGGAAGTTTCAACCTTCCTATTCAATTGCATGGTAAGCTCAAAGTGAAAGCAATGTACGATGTGGGTTCTGGTGTGAATCTTATGCCTAAGTCCGTGTTCGAGAGACTTGGACTTCAAAAATCAGAGAAAACTCCAGTGAAGTTGCAGTTTGCTGACAACTCAGTGAAGAGGACATGGGGAACAGTGGAGGACGTCTTAGTCCGTGCAGGTAATATCGCCATCCCTACTGACTTTGTTATTCTTGAGTTTGATGCAGATAAGCAGGTTCCGATCATACTTGGACGGCCTTTCATGGCCACAAGTCAAAGTGTGATCAACTTCCAAGATGGGACCATCACCCTTCATGCTAAAAATGTATCCGAGACCTTCTATGTCTTGGGTAAAAAACCAAGGAAGTTGGATCCCACCGTGCCTATCATCCACAGCCTTTCACATCACAAAGTCCCTCCTGAGGAGATCCACTTAAAACCTGTGGATACTGAGCCAAACATTGAGTTTGGGGTTGGCCATGAAGTCCTATGGAAAGCCCACAAACGCGAGAACAGGCCACGAAGTTTCAAAGACTCGTGGATGGGACCATTCATTGTCACTAAGGTTGTTTTAGCCAAGGTGATAGAAATTCGCCCCAAAACTGGGGTCAAGCGCAGATTAGTTGACGTTCATAGCCTTACTCGTTGTTGGGGAGGCTATATTCGCAAATCTTGACAGAGGTAACACGTCTAACTTTGAAAGACGTTAAACAAAAGTGCTGTTCGGGAGACAATCCGAAGTTTTTTTTATGTTTTCATGTCTTTTACATTCTTAGATTAAGTTTATTTTAGTTGTTTTTAGTGGATAATGCATATTTGAGAAAGGTATTAGTGTTTTTGGTGTGTAGGAATCGGAGAAATCGAGTTAGGGAACGCGAGGAAATTTTTGGAGCGCAAGAAAGCACCCCGCGGACTACCCTCACGGACTACCCCATGGTCCGCAGGAATGGTCCGCGAGGTCAAAACCCGTACCACGGGTTGCTACCGCGGGTTTGATCCAGAAACAAGAAAAAATTCCACGGACTACCCCGCGGTGCACCGCGCCATGGTCCGCGCCCCAAAAACCCGTACCACGGGGTGAGTACCACGGGTATTTTGACGTAGTTGACAACAGAAGCCGCGGTGTACCCTCCGGTACACCGGACCCTAGTCCGCGAGCCAAAAACCCGTACCACGGGGTCCTACCACGGGTTTAGGTCAGTGAGCAAAAATTTTCGAGCATCAGATGTCACGGACTACCCTGCGGTGCACCCCATGGTCCGCAGGGGTAGTCTGCAGCGCCGCCAGAGGAGAGAGAAAGTTACGGGATTGAGTTATAAAGGAGGTATTGAGCCAATTATTCCGAATTTATTAAACCTTAACCCTCTCTTTCTTCTCCACAACTCTTCTAACTCCATTGAAGCTCATCAAAACCTTCACCAATCACCAAAACACTACCCAATCATCAAGGAAAACACATCAAACCTTCTCTCCACATCATTACAAGAGAAAATCAAGCTACCAATCATCACCAAATTCATTCAAATTGAAGAATCAAAGAGCCAAATTTCACAAATTCATCACACAATTTCTAAAAAATCCAAGCCTACCCATTACAAATCATCCTCACCCACATAGAGATTCATCACCAATTCACCCATCCTAGGCCAATTCAAGCTTGTTCATCCATTAATTCAAGAGTTAAATTTAAAGGGTTGCTAAAGCTTTGAGTTGGGGGTTAATTGAAGATGACTAATAGAACAACAATCTTATCTAGCAAGAGGGAGGTGAAGAGTAACATGGGATTGGATTTAAACAAGAAGAAATCAATTGACAAAGGTGCTAGTTCTAAATCAAAGGGTAAAGATAAATTGAAGAGTGGGAAACCTTCGTATGATAGTAATGGTAAAAAGCTTTATTTTTATGCAAAGGAGAGAACACAACCTCAACCAAATCCTATACCTATAGAGAAAGTGGATACTTCAAAGGCCTTGAATATTTCTGCGGAGAAACAATTAGAAGAACTACCTTTTGCCTATGAAAAAGTATTCAAGGAGGAAATTAGAGATGGAGAATACAAGAGATTCTTTGAGCTTGGTGAGAAGTTGGGTTGGTCTACGTTCATGGTAAGCCGTTCTGAATTATGTCCTGAATTAGTTTTGGAGTTCTATCTAGCTCTTTAGCCGAGATAGTGATTGTGTTCCGATTAGAGGAAAGTTAGTTCCTTTCACAGTTGAGGAGATTAGGAACCACTTCAAGTTTAAGAAACTGAAAGGTTTGTGCAAATTTGAGGAAGCAGTTGCTAAACGAAAAATCTTTGATAAGGAATTACTTTTTGAGCATGTTTTAGACAAGGAGAAAGTGCAATTACATACGGGAGAATTGAAGGCACCTTGGCCTTACAAATATCTTCGAGAAGATGCTAGAATTTGGCACAATTTCCTTATCCCTAATGTCTTTTGAAACACACGAACTTTGGAGGTGACCATGAAGAACGCGCTACTGTTGGACTGTATTTTGAGAGGAGAAGAAGTTGATGTGGCACAGTTGATCTATGAGGAGGTGATACGATTTTCGGTCTCTCCTAAATCAGTTTATAATGTTAAAATTTCCAACTATGATCACGTGTCTTGTACGAAAAGCGAATGTAGTATTGGGTGAAGAAGAGAAACTCGAGTTTAAGACGAGTTATATTGATAATGCTTGGATCAAAGAAAGCCTTCGAAGAGCGGGTTCTACTCAAGTCTCGAAGGCAGAAAAGGAGCAATCTTGGCAAGAGAAGATGGAGGAGCGTTTAACGAAATTTGAAGCAGCTCAAACTTCTTTAGTCAATGATGTGGCACAAATCAACGCTAATCAAGTGCACATCATGAAACTCCTTGAGCAATTAACGAAAGGTCCAACAATTCCAACCCTGGATATCAATGATGCGAGGCAATAGCCTCGAGAGTATGTTCTCTTTCTTCCTTACCATTTCTGTAAATATGCCTATCTGCTAATTTTAATTTCTGTTTTCGAGTCCTTTTTCGAGTCGTGGGGACACGGCTCATTTTTGAGTTGGGGGTGTGGAGCTCATCTCCATTTTTCTGTTTTTGAGTGAAATTAAAATTTTTGATGCATGGGAATTAGATGTAGAGTGTGTTTAATAGCTTGAAAGCATGAGCTCAGTAGATTAATGATAGTAAGTGATATGTTTATGAGCTATGTATATGTATGCTTTGAGTATTTGCAGGAAAACACACATTGATAGTAAAGAAAAGATTAGTGAGCAATGCGATAGAAAGTATGTTCGATCTCAGGGAACCTTGAGAAGTGTGTAGGCCGTGAGATCCAAGCTAGTTGATTAACCATTTGATGAGAGTGCTAAAGGTAAGAAATTTTCTGAATTACATAGTGTAGAAAGTGATCAAGGCGGTTCTTTCATATTTTTAAGCCTTTGAAGCCTTTTTATACCTTCTCACCTTGTGATTTTTTAGTTTAAAAGTTATATCCTTCTTAGCCCCTTCTAGCCTTTCTAAAGCCTTTTTATTGAAACACATTATAAGCCATATCCTTTAGATTTTTAGGACTTTTCCATATGACCCGCACTCGAATCGCGATGCTTAGACAGTTGTTTTAGAGCTTGAGTTTGGGGTGGTGGGTCCACCATTATGGGAGTTATTATGTTGGGATTTTTGAGCTTATTAATTGTGCTTTGTGCTTTATATTGAGGATGTTTTACAGAATTGTATTGTAACCCTTTGCCGGGGTAATAGTGAATGAAAAAGAAGCTTCGAGCTAATTTTGCCAACAAGGGCATTAAAAGAAAAAATATATATATATATGAAGAAATTAGCGTGATATCTCAACATTAAAAGAGAGTCATAGCTATAGAAAAGAGAATTGATTTGAAAAGAAAAGAAAATATATATATTCGGACCGGCAAAGTGGATTTTTATGTGAACATCTTAAGCTAAATAGGGTCATTGGGGATGCTAGAGTGTGCATCAAGGAATTCATTGGGTTGAGTGAGAAACGTTTATGTGAGTAACTCAAGCTCTAGGGCAATTCGTTGATGGCTAGTGAGGAGAGAGCCAAAAGCTCACTCCAAATTATCCAAATATACTATCACACCGTCCCTAAGCCTACATTACAACCTTAAAGACCTTGTGATTCTTTGTTATGTAATTGAGAAGTGATTGAGCCATTAGAGATTAGTTAAGTGGATTCTTGGATACTAGTAAGGTTTGATGAACAATCTATATCTCTCAAGGGGAACTGAGTAAAGTCCCAATCCTTCTTACATTGCGAAACTAATCTGATCTTGAATTCAAGCCGTGTTGACTGTGGATATGAGAAGTGTACAGGTATGTAGTTTATGAATATTATTGCATGAAATTTTCTGAGTTATGTGCTTTAGGTTTATTCTATATATTTTGCTATGCTTTTCCCTTGTGTTGAGAATTTTATAAGTGTGTATTTCTAGACTTCCCTATGTTTTTATCTTTTATTGTATCGGGACGATACAACTTTGAGTTGGGGGTCTTGATGTCTCCTCATTTGTGATAGATTTATGTTAAGATGAGACATCATTTTTAGTGTTTTAGAAGTCAATAATGTCGATTTTCTTGAGTTTTAGTGCACTTTCCTATTTTGTGTCTTGAATTATAGAATTAATGTTTTTAGAGCATATTGGGTTTAATTGTTTATTTAGTGTGTAGCTTTAAAGATAATTATGGAGATTAATTAGAGTCCAAGTCAAAGACAACAACTTATGGAAGGAGATATGCATGGTAATTGGAGATAAGGAAAAAATTGCTAAAAAGATGGAAAAGGAAAAGCTGCCTAAATCTGGGATTCTGCAAAGATAGGCGTTTTTACCTAATAAAGAGGCCGAATTTGGTAGATTACTCCTAAAGGGCCTAGATAATTCTGTTGCGATTCTTTTGGTATCTTGTGGAGCAAAATCGGACCAATAATAAAGAAGTTATGACCAAAACAACGCAGCAGTGTTTATCTTTATTTCCATACGAATTTGAGTTGGGCTAGAAGTCCATTACCTTAACAATTCCTCAAGAAAACGAATTAGGTCTTCTAAACACCTATAAATACACCCTTATATCACTTGTAAATCATCCTTGCCTCATAGTAATTAGTTCTTAAGGTTTTATTCTTCCAGTTTATTGTAGAGAGCAAGATGATGTCTTTTATTATTTCTTTTAGTTTATTTCCTTCAGGTATGAACTAAACCTCCCATAGCTTGGGTTTTGCATATGTATAATATATGAATTCTAATTCTTCTATCTAAGTTTCTTTGGGAATTATATGTTTTAATCTGATATTAGCTTCTTACTTTATATTTGCTTATGTGTTTTGATTTAATGTCTTTCCTAGAACTGATCACTTTAGGATTGTTTTAATAGTAGTTAGATGGTCACCTTGTAAGGGTGTTTAACTATTGAACCACCACATAATGTCTAGTGTCGATAGCAGTTCTGACAAAACATACTTCTAACTAGATAGTCATTAAGGTTTGTTTTAACCACAGTATCACCAAGACTTGCAGTATTTGCTTAGGGCCTTAGTGGCGTTTGATAACCCTATTTTAAATCACTTCTTGGTTGTGACGTAGCCCCCTTAGTCGCTCTCAAGGTCTAAGGTAGTGGAATTTAGAATCCTGACTAAGTATTACCAAGAGCTAATATTCTCCCTTATGAACTAGATTTATAGATAGAATTAGAAGGATTAGTGCATACTAGCAAAACCTAAGCTATACTTCTCATCTCATATTCTTAATCTTTTACTTTATTGTCTTTATTTCCTTAGCTTTAATTTAGTTTTAATTCATAAAATTCGAAAAACCAAATATTTAATTTACTGTTTTCTAGTTATTTACTTTTACTCGTTATCTGTTCCTACGCGTTTAACACACTTAAGTCCCTGAGAACGAACTCTACTTATCATTAAAACTTGCATACGTCCTGTAATACTTGCAGTACTGTGCCTGTCTAGGGTGAGAGTGCATAGTTTTCCATACTTAAATTGATCTTATTTTTATCACACCCTAGGCGACACCAACGAGCCACTTGGTTAGCCTCACCTCTCTCGTTGAAAATCAGCAACCACTCCAAGAAATTGGATGTATGGATGGCTGATTTATTAAATGATTTGAAAAAATCAAGTAGTAACTTTATATATTCTTTTGAAAGGATATGTATTTTGGCATGGCATATATGGAAGGATAGAAACGCTTGTATTTTTAATAATACAAAATTGGACCCTATGAATACTATAAGAAAAGCTGAGGTTACTTGGAAAGAACATTTTGAATGTGTTGGTAATAATGAAAGCAAAGATAAATTGTGGGAAAGGCAAACGAAAAATAAGAACAAGGCTGAGAAAGGTATAAAAAACCCTCATGATGTTAATCTTAAACTGAAGGGAATAATAATTCAACCCAATCATGGGATTAATGCAACTTCTAATTCACAGTTGCGAGATCAAAAGATAGCTAGTAAATGGATACCTCCCCCAAAAAACTCTATAAAAATTAATTGTGATGCTTCTTATACTAAAAATGGTTCCAATATTGCGTGTATTGCCAGGGACTATAAAGGAGGAGTGCTAAAATGCCAAGGATGGAGAATTAATGCTGATAATAGCTTGGAGGCCGAAGGATTGGGAGTTTTGAAAGCCTGTCTATGGGCTAAGGAGCTCAATAATTTCCATTGCATAGTGGAAAATGACAATCTTACCCTCATGGAGCCTTTAGTTAGCAATTTTCCCTTTAATTCTCCATGTATTGCAAACATAGTTAGAAGTATTTATTTTGTTTCCGAATTATGTAATCCATCATTTTCATTTGTTAGAAGAGATGGAAATAGAATAGCGGATTGGACTTGCAAAAATTTGCTTATTGGTGAGTCATATGACTTTTGTGCAAGTCCTTTTCCAACTAAACTAACTAAATTGTTAAGCCTTGATTTGTCCCCTATGGGGATAGGCTAACACATATTGTAACTTGCGTTTGATTAATATAAGCGTTTAGAACAAAAAAAATTGTAAAATAAGTACATTTCTTTAAAAAAATAAAGAATGGTAAATACCACATATCACATTTATTTACATTAATGCCCTTTTTATTTATTTACGAATTTTAATCCAATCTAAATCTAATCAATCAGTGAAATATCACTTCCATCTTAATAAATTGTCGTCACCTCCGCCACCTCTTTCACTTCCCTCCGCATCAATAAATTCATTTCAGTCAGTCACTCGCACCACCTCCCCACCTTAATCACCTAAGCCAAAACAAATCCATTCCGTTTACACGCACCTTAATCACCTACACCGTCTCTCCCTCAATCACCTCCGCACCACCTAATCACCTCCACTGCAGATATTGGGTCTTGGAAGAGGAAATTGTGTAAAATCCAATAGCTATTGATAACGCATGTATTGCACAACAAGCGTTTGATTATATCACCAAGACCACATTTTTTTATAGCTATTTTCAGCTATTTTCATTAATGACAGAATCACTTATTTCACTAATAGATATGAAAGTTCAGATAGGAGAAATTAAAGGGATTCAAATTACTAGGAACTGCCCAACTATTTCACATTTGTTATTTGCAGATGACTCACTGTTCTTTATCAACCTGGGAAATGATGAAACATGAGCTTTTCAGGAGTGCATTCGGGAATATTGTGAAGCGTCAGGGTAAGTGGTGAATTCAAGCAAGACAACGATTTATTTTAGCAAAGAAACTACCCCAGAAGTGCGGGAGTTAGCTATATCAGAGCTTCACATCAATGAAACACAGGATCTTGGTAAGTACCTTGGCATTCCGATATTCCATAAGAGGTCGAAAGTGAAAGCACTTGAATGAATAGCAAATAAATTATTTGCAAAAACAGAAGGATGTAAATCAAAACTTCTATCGGAAGGAGGGAAGGGGGTACTTATTAAAGCAGTTCTCCAAGCAATTCCAATTTACACAATGCCTTTGTTCTCATATCCAGAGACATTCTGTAAGAATCTGGTTTCAGCCATTTCAAAATTCTGGTGGGGTTCGGGTGAACGCGATGGGATTCATTGGGTAGCTTGGGAAAAAATGACGGTCGGGAAGATATTGGGAGGTCTTGGCTTTAGGGACCTTAAGAGAATGAATAAAGCACTTCTGGGAGCTCAAGCCTAGCGTATTTTTACGAATCCCAACACGCTGGCTGCCAGACTTCTTAAAGGTATTTATTATCCTAATATGGACTTTATGAAAGTCAATACTCATGCAGAACCGAACTTCGAGCTGGAGTAGTATCTTGGAAGGCAGAGACTTTATATTAAAGCATGGCATATACCAAATAGGTCATGGGGAGTCTACAAATATTTGGAATGACAAAATGTTACCGACAACATGGTCATTGATTCAGCCAGAGGGATGCAATCTACAAATAGTTAACCAACTATGGAAATCAGAGTCAGCTGAATGGGATTTGGAAGTGCTTGATGAGATCTTCCCGAGTCCTATTATTCCGGAAATTACTAAGGTACGTCTTCTGAACACGGATCAGGAGGATATGTTAATCTAGCCGTTCTCGAAGGATGGAAACTATGCTACCAAGACTGGATATAAGATACTTACTGATGAGGCTATACTTCATGTGCCCCAATCATCGGAAACAGGTACTAACCGTAATGAAGAACTTTGGAAACTAATAGGGAAGACTAACATACCAAAAAAGATTAAATTGTTCATATGGAGGATATGTAATAATGCGATTCCAACTAAGAAGAATTTAGCTAAGCGACATTGCACGGACACACCCAATTGTGAATGGTGTCCAGAAGAGACAAAACGATTGACCATCTTCTACTAGGATGCAAAGTATCTCAAGCTATTTAGGCTGCTTCATCCCTCCAGATACGAATACAGCAGGAACCGACTCCAGATATCAAGGTATGGATGTCAGAAATCATTAAAGGTTTCACTCTTGGGGGATGGAAAGAACAATTAGTTAAAGACTATATTTTTATAACGCTTTGGAATATATGGAAAGTTAAAATGAAGGCCCTACATGAGGATAGGGAAGTAAATATTGATCAAGTACTGTTAGGAGGCCACAAACTGATGGTTGAATTGCATGGAAATGACTGGAGGAATCAACAAGGACAAGTAATAGAAGAGCAAAGAACCTACCAAGCGGACATTAATCAGGGTAACAAACCAGTCGAGGATGATATGAGCTTCTTTTGTGATGCATCTTTTGTCAATCGAACAGAGAATACAGGAATTGGGCTACAACACAATCAAGGTCAACACAACACTACCAAGTTCAGGGAGGTTCAACGATGTGAAACAATCCTGGAAGGAGAAGCAATGGCAATACTATCGGTAGCCGAAAAATGCAAAAACTTCCCGGGGAAGACAAAAGTGATCCTCTCCGATAACCTTGAAGTGATACAAGGTATTAGACGGGCATCAGCTGTGAGATGGCCGATTTGGCCGATCATCCGACAGATATGGAGGATGATGGAAGAAGATGGTGGGATCTCTTATCGGCACGTGCCGAGAAGAATGAATAGCCAGGTGGACAGTCTCGCGAAGGAAGCTAGATGCGGAGCCAGGGTCTCAGATATAGTGATTTGTAGAATAACACTGGGGATTTCAAAGATAGGGATTTGGTGTCGCCTAGGCTGTGATAAAATTAATATAAATAAAGGTCAAGAAAACTACGCACTCTCACCCTAGACAGGCACAACACTGCAAGTATTACAGGACGTATGCAAGTTTTAGTTAGTAAGTTGAGTTCGTTCTCAGGGACTTAAGTGTGTTAATCACGTGGATAGGAATAACGAGTAAGAAGTAAATAATTAAAGACAGAATATAAATAGAGATTGAATTTCGAAATACTAAATTAAACTAAGAAAATAAAAACAATAAAATAAATAACTAAGAATATGAGATGAGAGATATAGCTTAGGTTTTGCTAGTATGCACTAATCCTTCTAATTCTTTTAGATCTAGTTTATAAGGGAGAATATTAGCTCTTGGATACTTAGTCAGGATTCTAAATTCCCATACCTTAGACCTTGAGAGCGACTAAGGGGTCTACGGCACAACCAAGACGTGGTTTCAAATAGGGTTATCAAGCGCTACCAAGGCCCTAAGCAAACACATCAATCAATTGGTGATATGGTGATTAAAACAAACCCTAATGACTATCTAGTTAGAATCATGTTTTGTCAGAACTAATATTGACACTAGACTTTATGTGGTGGTTCAATAGTTAAACACCCAGCTAAGGCGATCATCTAACTACTATTATGGTAATCCTAAACGTTGCGCACCGCAAGGAAAACATACATTAAATCAAAACACATAATCAAATATAAAGGTAAGTAGCTAATATCAAATTAAAACATATAATTCCCAAAGAAACTTAGATAGAAGAATTAGAATTCATAAATTATACATTATGCAAAACCCAAGCTATGGGGAGTTTAGTTCATACCTGAAGGAAATAAACTAAAAGAAATTACAAAAGACATCATCTTGCTCTCTACAATAAACTGGAAGAATAAAACATTAAGAACTAATTACTATGAGGTAAGGATCATTTACAAGTGATATAAGGGTGTATATATAGGTGTTTAGAAGACCCAATTCGTTTTCTTGAGGAAGAGATAAAGTATTGGACTTCTAGCCCAACTCAAATTCGTATGGAAATAAAGATAAACACTGCTGGACCGTTTTGAGCATATCTTCTTCGTTATTGGTCGGTTTTTGCTCCATAAGATACCAAAAGAATCCTCACAGAATTATCTACGTCCCTATTAAAGAAAATTACCAAAATCGGCTTCCTTGTAGGAGTAATCACCAATTATTTAGACGTGTGCTGCAGAATCTCAGATTTAGGCAGCTTTTCCTTTTCCATATTTTTAGCCTTTGTTTCCCTTATCTCCAATTACCATGCTAATCTCTTTCCATATGTTGTAGTCTTTGACTTGGACTCTAATTAATCTCCATAATTATCTTTAAAGCTTCACACTAAGTAAACAGTTAAATCTAATATGCTCTAAAAATATTATTTTACTAAATCAAGACTTAAAATAGGAAAGTGCACTATTTCTCAAGAAAATCGACATTTATGACTTCTAAATCACTAAAAATGATGTCTCATCCTAATATAAATCTATCACAAATGAGGAGACATCAGGATTGGTTAGGACTTTTGCGTTGGTTACTTTCGTCCAAAAAAAATTATGATTTTGTCTCACGTATGTCGCAAAAAAATCGGACACTATATTAAATTCTATTTTGACATGAAAAATTTTCCATGCTTAAAACTTTTCAGTCCTTCTCTAGATTTCAACATCTATTGGTTAGACCCTCCAATTCATTTCTCATCCTTTTGTTAATGTCTTGAATAATTTCAAGGTTATCATAATAAAACGAGTAACTCTTAAAACGAAAATTTGTCGCAGATCTTCTGGCTAGAAGAATAGCGCAAATTTCACCTTCTACGATACAATTAAATTTACAGTGTTTCATGATCCTATGATTAACCTCTCCTTAATTACTAACTGCACTAGGAACTGCGTTTGTTGGTTTCCATTTTTTTTGTAAATACGGCACCATTTAGTCAAATCGTCTATGCATCATCATGAAGAATTGTATTATTTCCCCCTGTCTTTCCATCACAAGGATTATCTCTTATATTTAGATCTATATCCTCTTGACGATATTTGCCGAATAGTTCTTTAATTAATGATTTAGTTTTGTCATTGATCTCCCAAATACACCATTTTTTGTTTTCAAAAAAATGCTTTCATACAGAATTAGTATCGACAATATAAATTCCCCCTTTGTTAAAGAAAAAAAGAAAAAATATATCCTTTGTTAATGCCATAATTCACCTACAACCTTCCTCATAAGTTGTATAGAAGCTGTTGTAATGGTGCCACTGGCCTTGTGATCAGCCGATGTGATGAAGCTTTACCGCCTCGGACCAACTCTACAAATGGGTGTTCGGGGCCTGTGATCAAACCTTATAATGAAACCTAACTGTATTTTTTGGCCATGTTGTGGTCCGCCTTGTAGTTTTAATACAACTTTTGGGATTTTTGTTGAACACATGTTAAATTGGGTTCTTCTATGGGTTTGAGAAGGAATTGAAACTGATTTTTGTGATTTTGAACACATGTTAATTGGCTTTGTCGATGGCTATAAATAATATGAGTTTTATTATTTGTTATTTTTTGTTTTGGTAATGAGTTTATAAAAAAAATTGACCACATGCGATGATGTGACGCTTATGTGGTGTTGACTAACAATCAACTAACAAAAAATAGAACAAAGGGCAAAAAATGTCACAAAAGTGAAAGATAAGGTACATTTCGAGTATTTTGATGCATAGGGTCTATGAGGACCGTTTGACCTAAAGATAAAATGGCCACAACTGGCCTTTACCCTATAATTTACATGCTCAATTTTTGTTGATTGACTTTTTTTTATCTTTGACTAGCATTCATTCATTGAATATATATCATTAAGAGTTTGATTCAGTGTTTCACTATTGTATCACAACTCTTGTGTTCATCTAGCCATTTATATAATAAAATTTAGAAAGTTTATTTTCGAATAGAATCAAAGAATTCAATTGACTATTAGATTTTCAATTACACATTGATCTTATTCACCCCCTCTAGGAGTATTTATTGGGTTTTACCTTACAATATCTAGATTCATCTTGTCTATTAAGAAATATGTCATCCAAAGGTGGCTAGATCTGAATCATAGATTTGTAATTTAACGTTACTCTTACAACATTTACCATAAACGCGAAATAGTTGGCAAGGTGAATTTTACGATTGCTTTGTTGTTGGTTGAATGCGATGTTGAATGTGATTTGAAAATCATTTCCATCAATAATATTGTTGAAGTTCATACATTTTCTTCTCCCACGAGATCTTCACATATGACACCTCAAGTTGATATCTATTTTGTGACCATATTGGTGAGAGTAAGTATTGTATAGTTGATTAACAATGTCAACTCCATAAGTGAAAGAAACTTTGTAGTAGTAAATGCATGCAAGACTTAAAGAAATCTAGTCAATGTTTTTATGATGGTGTGAAAGAATTCAGATAATCTCTTGCTAAATACACTTGTGAATCTGGCTATCCTTTCCATGTTGATCATAATAATGGTTGTAGGGTTATCGCTTAATGCAAAAGAAGAAATAAACATGGTGTCCTTGGTACATACATGCATCAATTGAGAATATATATCACAAGTTATATGTCAAATTATTTATCAAAGATCATACTTGTGGTGGTGCACCTGAGAAGTGTATGCATAATGATAGATTGTCTTATAATATAATAAAGGACACAATCAGCGATGAAGTTAAATTTAATGATATTGTAAGCCATATAAAAGACATCTACAATTTTACTATCATATATAAAGTCACATACATGGAAGTTTATAAAACTGTGCGATTAGTAAAGATGTTGGTCAGTCCTACAATCTTATTGAAGCATATTTGGACAAGTTGAAAGTTGTTAACCCATCTTCGTAGGTTTCTTTACAACTCGAACCTGTTACATATACTTTTGAGAGTTATCATGTTACTTTCAGTGTGTGTGTGTGTCTGGCTAGTTTATACGCATTCTATCTCTATTGTTTATCGATGACAATTTCCAAATCTAATATTAAATGTCTCTTGTTGATTGCAACGGGAAATATGCAAATAATGACATATATGTATTTTGTGTTATGGATTTTTTCAACCATCAGACTGAAACTTGTAACTTTTTAGTGTGACACACCCACCATTTCTATAACACCCAAACTCAGTGCAAATATTCATTAATTTGTCTTATATTAAACTTTTTATGTTGCATGTCTTTTTTCTTTGCGTTTCGATAGTCCGATTGGAGGATGGTGATAACTATACTGGGATTTTGAGTTTTCTTGCCCCCATATCCTTCACAGTTAGTTGACGTTTGTATTTGACCGTCACGGTTGAGTATTCCGGTAGTGTATCACACTTTATGTATGCAACATCTCAAAAGAACCGAAAGACCAAATTTAAGGGTGGCAAGGTGATGTAAATCTATCACGTGCAACAAAATAATAACACTAACAAAATGAACTAACATCTTAATTTTCATTCATAATACTCGAAGTATTCTTTGGAGGTTACAAAACTATCTATAAATACTATAAACATAAAGGCTAATCATTATATTTTCCTAAGTTATTCAATACTCTTGATTATTTAAAGGGTTAATGTCCAATAGGCACCTGCCACCTTACGTCATGGCCTATAAAAGGTACCGTATTTTTAAAAGAACAATGGGTTATGGGAAGCTTTCTAAAACTCAAAATCTGAATTTTTGAAATCTTCCCATAACTCAAACAACTCTTTTTATGGGAAAGAACAGGAAAAAGAAAAATATGTGGCCTTTTATAGGCAAAAAAATAATGGTTGGGATGAGGGGGAATTAATTCTAACTTGAGGTGTTTCTTGGGTATTAATCCTTATTTTAAAACCACAAAACTAGAATTAAGATCGACTAATAGAAACTAAATTAAACAAAAAATTACAATAAATTCTACTTAATTTTGGAAACTGTTGTAAAACTAAGAGGAAAAGTAAGAGACAAAGAATAAGAGGAAGAGAGAGTAGTATTATTAATCGTATGGAGTTCCAGACACAATGTATAAAGTCTAATATATATAGAGAGTAAACCCTAATAGAGCTTTGTCTTCTTGGGCTTGATAGATGGACTATAAGTCTATGGCTAAGGATTACTATCCACATCAAATAGTTTATAACACTCCCCCTTGGATATTAAATCCTTAATAATATGCCTCGTTAAAACCTTCCTGGGAGAACCCTTTGCGACAAAATCCAGTGAAGGAAAAAGAGTACGATATTCTTATGCTTTAAATTTGCCTCATTAAAAACCCTGTGGGAAAAATCTTGATGAAGGGAAAAAGAATGCAACACGTTTTTATCTCTCCCTCATGTGAGCATATCGATGACCGTCTTCAATTTGGAATCTGATCTTGATCTTCATAATCTCAAACATCATCGTATTCAATTAAACAATATATAAACAAATGGAATGATACAAATCTAAATAACATAGATATGAAATTCAAGAATCAATTATGTGCAAATTATAGTAACAACATTCATGCACATAATCACATATAAATACATATTCTACGTATAAAATAACACATGAATATGCATGACACATTACATGACAACATATACGACAATTAACAGATAATAACATTCTAATTTATATCCCGAGATTTGTATTTAAGCGCTTTTAGTCATATAAGAACGTTCATATGAATGTTTATATCTCATAAAATATATCGATAAATTTCTTTATCTTAGACGCAAATGAAGTCCTATATCAAAATTTCAGAATATAAGTCATCATACATTCACATGTACCACATGGGTATGAATCTGCCTGAAGCGTCTTTCTATGTTTGGCCATAAATTCTTGTCGACATTTTGAATGGACTTTGATTCAAAATCCTCGCTTTGTATATGATCATTTGTGCATATTATTTAATCATGATCAATGTGTTTTTTGATTCCATATATTTATGAACTAGTATAACTGAAAGAGATATTCAAATTTTAATTTCCTAATAAGAAAAATATTTCGGTACCTAATACTCTAAAGGAGTAATATATTTCAGTTATATTTTCTACTTTCTTTATCATGATATGCACATGATGTTAAAGTTCAAGAAGTGCCAACTTGCTCATACTACTCAATTTTATAAAAATGTTGGAATCGAAAAGTCGACCACGTTGTAAATAATGTAATATATATTCTTTCAAAAGAAATTAATATGAGTAGGAGTTATTAAAACTGAATATGTGACTTAATTACTTTATTTATAATTACATCTTTTTGAACATTGAACTCATAATTATTTGTGAGGATCGTGATGTAAATTATAATACTTTTCAGTTATCCCGCTTGTAATGAGATTTTTTGCCTTATGCATAATATTTAAGCAAAAACAAGATTTCTCCAAATTTGCAAGTCTAAATTACAAATAAATTATTAGAGATAAAAAACAAATTCTCATATATGTTCATTGTATAAATGGTGGGACATTTATATAACATATTGCACAAATATAAATAGATGGTATATAATTGGTATTTGACCAGTGATGATATTTAAGATTTAATAGTTGGACTTCTTTTATATAAAGTTGCAATTATGTAAAATTACAAGTTTATGTCATAAAATACAAATTCACAATCCATTGTTTAGCAATTCTCTACATATGAGAAATATATTTAGCTAGATCATACATATCTTTCCCTGAATTTGCCAGTTTGACTTAAAATATCGAGTAATATTTTTCTAAAAATATAACCAAGATATCGAAAACTCACTTGATAATTAAAATTTATTATCAAATCAACTTGAACCTCTTGGCGAGGAAAAAAATATGAATTAAATCATGTTGTTATAAATATATGAACTACACAAAAAATAAATTACAAGTTTAACATAAAATACAAGAAGTATTTTTTTCTTGGCGTTTTAATCCTATTTGTTTTGTTTTAAAGGGTATATCAATGAGATTAAATCTCTTTTCAAAATCAATAGGAGATTCATATTAAATAAACAATAAACAATGATTAAGGTACAATATAAAAAAAATTACAAATACTTTACTCTATCAATATAGTTAGGCATAGGTTTTTTATCAATTAAAAAAAACACAAAATATAATTTATATCAATTAATAAAGAAAATGGGAAAAAAATGTTGTATAGTAATAAATAGATAGATATCAATTTTTTTCTTCTTTTTACGAGGAAGAGAATCGAGTATAATGAATTTTTTTAAAACTAAAATTGAACACATTCTTAACTGCGGTGATTGAGAAATTCAGGTAACATACGTATTAGTAGATGTGATAGAACATGTATGTTGCTTAATATATTCGCTTAATAGGTAATAGAACATGTATAGGTTTGTTTTAGTAATTTATAGATTAAAAATTTAAAAATAGGCAATTTTATGTGGTAGTTAATCACACAAAATCACGATTTAACACAAATCGTACTGAATTGGTTCGATTTCAATTGAATTATACACGATTTGGGATTTTCGCGATACGACTTATGATACGTATCGTTTCTCAGTTGTGTCATGCTGTATCGTACGGTTTCATATACTATGATGTATACCCTTGTTGAGTAAAAAATTACAGCCGACACCAGCTCTAAAACTAACCCCAAAGGGGATTTTTTTTTAAGGTGAATAGATCCACCCTACCCTTGTAACCATAATAAGTTGCTTCCAACAACTTAACCTCATAGATGAGTTGGACACGGGTTGAAGTATAATTTAATATAAATGGGACTCAGATATGTTTATGAAATAAGGCAAAGAGAATGTGAACTGACTTGGATGCAAAAGAACCGCTTGCATGTGGAAGAAGCAGGTCCCCCGCACAAACCATCTTGGTAAACTCACCAAGATGCATGTCACTTTAGCCTCAAAGCTCCTTTGTACTCCCAAAACATGATGCAATCCGAGAAGAAAATTTTGCCATTAGATTTTGCCTTTGTACTAATTCGAAGAAAATTAGTGGTTATTAATAAGTTGTTTATTTAATGTCGGCCAATTTGATATAAAAACACAGCGGCCAATTTGTAACAAATAGATCAAAGGGATCTTTTTAATAATTTCAACAGATCAATTCCAACCGACGGACGTTATTTGGACAACGAACCAGACTATGATTGAACACTTTGGACAGGAATGGGCCAAAGGTAGGACGGAGAATAACACATCATCAAATCATACAAGAGATGATGAAAGTGAACTGGAAATAAGGACGGACGTGGCATTCACATGTGATGCCTCGTTTGATCAACCGCACATACCCACCGGCATCGGGATTGTACAGATTGATAAAGGTACAGGACACAGAACTGAATTTTCACATGTTACAATGTGCAATTCGAGCGTGCAAGGAGAGGCGCAGGCAATTCTTCATGTCTTGGACAGAGCAAGCCACAGACAGCACGAGGGGGTGACAATCTTCTCAGATAACCTTGAGATTATTCAAGGTATACATCAAGTGTCGGCTACTAACTGGAGGCTCAAACCATGGATCAAGGTTATCAAAAAGCGGACGATGGAGATTGGACCGGTTTTCTTTCAACACATCCCGCGAAGATTCAATGGGCGGGCTGACATAATAGCTAAGGAAGCCAGACACAGGGCAACTACAGTTTACGACTCACTAGCAACGTTGAAGGATAGGTTTGCGAAATTGGGGATCGGTTAATACTTGTATTACTTGTGAAACTCCTTCCGTGTCAAAAAAAAAAAATTCAACATATACATCTTTTATTATTGCTATTACTTTCCATTCCATTATTCAATGAAAAACAAAATCATTTATTCCATTATTCAGTGAAGAACAAAATCATTAAAATATATTCAATGACTGATATAACATAGATTTTAAAATCAAAGACTTGTCGTCTTTTAAGGAATTAAAAGATTTTAAATCAAATGATCTAATTTTTTTTTTCTCTTAAGTGGTAGAAAATATCGTGCCAATAACGTGTTGTAAATCTAAGAAGAAAAGTAAGAGACAAAGAATAAGAGGAAGAGAGAGTAGTATTATTGATAGTATAGAGTGTCAGATATCGTGTATAAAGTCTAATATATAGATAGTAAACCTTAATAGGGTTTTGTCTTTTTGGGCTTGATAGATGAACTATAAATTTATAGGTTAAGGATTAATATCCACATCAAAGAGTTAATACTAGAAACACAATTATTTATCTTTCTATAAATTTTGAGTGATTTTTAGATCCAACCACCTTACATCATCTTTTTTAAGGTGGAAAAAAATCGTTCTCAAATTTACAATTGAGTCTATGTAAATTACGTTATTACCAACTGTTGAGTTGACTCTATTAAATTCTCATCCTTGGAACAAAAAAAAACTAAATTCTCATCCAACAAATCCGCTTCGGTAGCATTCCCAAAACCTTTTTTTTTTCTTACATAGGAGATCCAAAACAGGATCAGAGGGAATGACCCTCTATAAATCTAATACATCTTTGATCAAATCCGAGTTATAGACCAATCTAGGTGATCTACAACCCATTCTATCTCTCGTAAGAAGGCCCCAAATACCATCAGGTGGGTCTTCGAGAAGCGTGAACTCTCCATTCTGATTATTTAATCCCGCTCTAGCCAACCAATCTGCGCAATTGTTAGCCTCTCTATAAATGCCTTTCAGTGCAAACCTTTGATTTCTTGCCAAGATTGCCCGAATAGCATGTATCCATTGCGCTCCTGGGCCTCTACCATGATCAATCTTCCGTACCGCCTCAATAGCCTCCCACGAATCCACTTCGATTATGACCTCTGTTGCACCTAATCTCTCCACCAATCGGAGCCCTTCAGCCAAAGCAATTAATTCAACTAATACCGGATTGTCTTGATGAATTCTCATGCTAAAACCACTAATCCACTCTCCATTACTATCTCGAATGACACCACCTCCGCCTCCCTCTCTACGCCACATATTACAGCTTCCATCCGTGTTTAGCTTCCAACCCCGGGTGGGTTTCTTCCATCCCACCAGCATGATTTCTGACTTTCTTGATGGTGACCCTCCCGGAGCTCTGCCCCATGCCTTACTATATTTCACCGCAAGAAACTTCGCTTTATTTAAAACAGCTCCCATTACCTTCTTTACACATGGTGCCCTTAGTCCCTTATGCCCATTACCTTCACCAATCATTTCGAGGACCAGGAGTCAACCTCGACAAGTAGTTGAGTGACACCAATCACTTTGCCAATCCATCTTGCTATTAGTTTTGCTACTACTAGGAACGTATTACCTATACATATTCTCTATTCAAATATGCGTTCCCATCCACATTCAATTTCCATCTCTCCACTAACTTTTCCATCCCACTCTTATCTTAGTTCGACCTCAAACTATACCAAACACTTTAGTACTTTAAGACACTTTGACAGTTTTATAATTTGTATGATGAATATTAAGTTTTATTTCTATAAAAGCTTCAACAACTGTAAAAACAAAGTAAAATTGTAGCAAACTTCACAATAGACAACAAAGATAATCCTATACTCAAAATTCGTGCAAGCATGTAGTGGAACAATATGTTTAAGATTTTATACATTTAATTAATGTAGAAGTTTGATACCAGAAAAGAAAAATACTAATCCCAGTTGGCATGAGATAGGGGTAAGTACTGTATGACCCTTCATCTGTTCTTTAACATTAGATTGATGTCATGACTTGGGAACACTTTGTTATACTCTTGGCCAGGTTATGAACTCTTTTCTCCAGTGAGCAAATCTAGTTCCCAACTCATACCGAATAAATTTGTGTAATGATCCATTTAACGAACCTTCCTTCTGTTTTTGCGAGAACCAAAACACATATGGAATAATAGTGTTTAAAGTTGATCACATATAGCGTTTGTGAATTCAGTTGTTGATGCTTTTCCACCAAGGTCAACAGTTCGATACTTTCCCTCAGCAATTGTAGTCAATATAGCGTGGTGTATGTGGTCAGCCTTATCATTAACCTTCAGATGACGTAACATCATCACAGAACTCAAAAGCAATGCAGTTGGATTTGCCATATTCTATATAAAATTAAACACATCTAAGATAATGACTGAGTCACACACTGCTTATAAAGTCGTTTTAACAAAAACCTTTCCAGCAATGTTAAATGCTGATTTATGCATTACTTCAGCAAGAGCAATACCTTCCTCACCAATATTGCAACTGCACAACATATAACTCTACTTATATAATTACAAATCTAACACTAAAACACATATAAAAAGATTTAGCTACCTTGGCATTAACCTTAAGTCACCAATTAAACCAGCACACATGTAACTAATAATGTCACCATAATGGTTAGGCATCACCAACACATCATAAATCGATGGTTTCTTTGCAAGCTGAGCACACTTACTTATCAGATATTAATTACATGGATCAGGAATTCACTAGACATACCATCATACAACAGTTGTCAATAACAACCTCTTCATATTTTATCTCCGGGTATTTCTCAGCAACTTCGCGACTTGGTGAGCAGTAACCTTTTATGGGCATGGCAATTGGCCCTTTTAAACCAACCTTGTTACTTTGCAAAGATTTAAGGCTTTGAAATGATAAAATACTCTGCTTTCTGGGATCAATCTTATGTTCCACAGAGTATTCTTCCCACATAATTGGAACATCAGCACTTCTAAATACCTTCATTACAAGTACATGATAAAACAACTATGTTAGACCAAAGTATAACATATTTAAAAAAGATTTAAAACGGCTAATACTAAATTATTTTCAGAGTAAATAACACTTTTGCCCCCTGTGTTTATACGCGATTGACAGGTTGCCCCCTAAGTCTTAAAATGCGCCTCGATACCCCCCTAAGATTTAGTTTTGTGACCCGTTACCCCCTGACTGTGTGTTCCGTCCATTTTCGCCGTTAAAAGTGACGTGGCATTTCCATGTCACATTTTTTTTTAATCCAGATGTTAATTACCTGTTTAATTAATTTAACCCTTATTTTTTCCAAGGGCAAGTTGGGGAATTCACTAATGGCTATCCTATATATACCCCAAAAACAACAAAACAAATTAACTTAACAAAAACGAAAATCAAAAGGAGAAAACGGGTTCGGTTTGAAGAACTCGAAGAACACCAAAACCCTAGCTTTCTACAGTAATTCGCGTCGAAACCTCCCAATACCTTCAAGGTTGATGCCGATGTCGCCCCTTCAAGCCGATAGCGCTGGTTCTTCTTCGCACTATAGTTCTCAAGTCCCGTATTGCAGATGCAAGAAATTAGCAAGGCTTCACACCTCTTGGACAGATGCGAATCCTTGCAGGAGGTTTTACAGGTGCATGTATTGGGGGTGTTCAATGGATTGCAAGTTCTTCATGTGGTTGGATGAGCCATTGGCGGAGGGTACTAGTTCGATAATTCGAGGGCTTCTTTTTAAAGATGCCAATCACTGTCTTGAGAAAGATGCAATGGAGACGAAGATGAACTTGTTGGTCTCTGATTTCGGAGATATGATGCATTTAGAGAAAAAAGCTTTTGCAGATTGGAAGCTCGAATGTGCAAAAGTCAATGAACTGAACACACAGTTGGTTGAATTGCAAGAAAAAGAACAAGTTGCCTCAAAAGATTTGAAATTTGAGCGTGTGAAAGTAACTGTGTTGGAGCATGAGGTGCAACGTCTTAACATATCGATGGACACTGTAACTCGGGAAAACAAGTTTCTGAAATGGACCTGCTTCATGATCATATTCCTCTTCCTCTCCATTTTGTCTTGTATTAGTCATTCAAAGTATTAGAATGTTGTTGTTGGAGTTGTATTTTGGTGTAGCTTGAGAGATGTAGCAGGTGGTTGCAACTGATGGTGTTTTGTGTTTGTTTTATCAGTTTGTTGAAGTTTGCAGCTGTTGGTGTTTTGTGTTTGTTTTATCAGTTTGTTGAAGTTCTAAATTTGTTGTACTGTGTTAGTTTTAAGCTTTGTTTGTAATTGACTTGGTTTAACTAAAGTATGTGGTTTTAGTTGAATTGGAATATGAAGTTTTTGCTGTTAGTTTAAGTTGTGTTTTACTGTGCAATGAATAAAGTATAGAAACAAACACTTAATGGACAATATAATCTAATGCAATCTAAAAAAAGTAGATAAAGATAACAATAAAGTGCTGGCATTACATAGAGTCATAGACCATAGCAAAAAAAAATTCAAAGCATCCACTTGTGCACTAGCATACAAAACACCACAGACCTGCAATAAAGGCCTTACCAACAAAAAAAACAGTATTTAAATCCCACCTACACCACATACTAGAAATCCTTAACAACAAGAAGCTTGCTGTTTGAAGATCTACTTTTACACAAAACAGTTGTCACAAAACACAGAAACATAAAAAACACAAATCTGCAGAATTCTTCAATCTTTAGCTTCTTTCCCAGTTTTTACTGAAGAACTAGTGGCTGCTTTCCTCAAACGAAGTGCTTCTGCAACAGTTACATACTTTGGATCACCCTCCCTCATTACCACCCCCTGTTTATGCTGGATTATGCGCCTCTTTTTCTCTGGTTGGCTATTGTCTCCTTCCTGGTAGAATGATAAAGAAGAAGTTAAGCATTCTGTAGTATGTAATGGTGTTAAAAAATCAACACATGACTAACCTCAGGTAAACTCCTTTTTGAACCTGATTCTGCTGGTGGTTTATCATGTTTGAACCTCACCTAAATGGTAAACAAATAAAAGCATTCAATAAAGGTATCTGCAGAAGGTCTTTTTAGCAAAATTTTGTAGATCCAGGGGGCATTTAGTCACTGAAATAAAAGTCTAAGGGGTAGTTAGTCAAAACTTTATATACTTACCCCTGGGATATTCCTTAATGAAATCTTCCTTTTTTGCTTTGGGGGGGCTTTCTCCTTTGGTTTGTCTATGCTAATCTGCTCACTTGTTTTCTCATTTTCATTTGTTTGTGCATCCTCAGCATTTTTATGCTTCGCTTTTTCCAATAGTTCTGTCAACTTTTCCATCTTTACCTTCTGCGTAAACATAATAAGTTATAGGGGGTAAGTAGTCAAAACATAAACATTTATAGGGGGTAAGTTGACAAAACATAATAAGTTATAGGTGGTAAGTAGTCAAAAACCATAACTTTAAAGGGGGTATTAGTACTAACCTTAAAAATTGATTTAGGATGATTAGTATTAGTCTTCTGTTTTTGTTTCCCAGATTCATCAACCTGTAATCATTATTCACATAATACAAACTTATAAACATAAACCAATGCAAAAAATAGTTTCTATTTTAATAATAATGACCTCTAATGGTGATATAAGAGCAACATAAGTATTTCCCTTTTGTGTCCCTGGTTCATCCTCCTCTAAAGATATATGCATTGTGCTTGAACCTCCTGAAATTGTCTTCAATCCTTGATCCTTAATTCTACTGCTTTGGCGTATTGGTTTTTCCGCTGCTTGGTCTGGTATGCGCATCTTTGGTCTGGACTTAGGTGGACTATTAACTACTGGCTCATCTGATCTGTGTACTGGAAAGCGCATCTTTGGTCTGGATCTGTGTGATGAATTAACACCTGATTCCTGTGATGTTTGTCCTGGTAAGCGCATCCTTGGTCTGGATCTAGTGGGTGAGTTAACACCTGACTCCTGTGATGTTTGTCCTGGTAAGCGCATCCTTGGTCTGGATCTAGGGGGTGAGTTAACAACTGACTCCTTCGAATTTTGTCCTGGTATGCGCATCTTTGGCTCTTTATCCTTTTCCTAAGATAAGCGCATCTTTAGTTTTGAACCACTGGTTGTCTTAGCAATTGGCTTTTTCTCTTTGTCTTTCTTACCAACTGTATCTTTTTTTGTCACAGTAATATTTTCAGGCTCAGTTGGAGTAGATTGGGGGTTACAAGGAGCAGATGGTTGGACTTCTAACTCATCAAACATTTTGTTAATCATCTCATCTGGGGTCTCATCCACATCTGCATTAACACCACCACCCCTACCCTCATCTAGACTTTCTTCCATAACTTCATTATCACCAACAACCCTACCATCAGCTACACCATCTTCCATAACTTCATTATCACCAACACCCCTACCATCAGCTACACCATCTTCCATAACTTCATTAGCACCTTGAATATCCTCTAATCCTACTGTTTCCTGTTCTGTAGCACTTACATTTGCCTTACATGACCTTTTGTTATGGCCCTCTCCCTTGCAAATTGCACATTTATGTGAAGTACCTTTTACTACCATCTTTTGAACACCTTTAGATGTTCTTTCTTTTCTCCACTTTTTAACTTGGTCCTCATCTGCCTCCTTAGTTCTTGCCCTTTTAGGTCTGCCAACCAACTTAAAAGCTACTGGAGGTTCTACACTTACAGGCCTTGTACTAGGCCACATCTTTGGTCCATTTATAGGGTATATCATTGGTGTATAAGCCTTCATATACGTCACCTTTGAGTAGCATTCATGGACATAGTTTTCTGGGTCTATACCTATGTATTGAATACTCGCTATCGCATGGAAGCAAGGTATCCCAGATAGCTCCCACCTCCTGCAGGGACAACTATTTGTATCCAAATCTACCGCATATGAATCTGTTCCCAGGTTCCTTACTTCAAATTTCATTTCACCACAAAACACTGCATGCCACTTTCCACTGTTTGTTTTACCTTTATTCACCAACTTCCTAACCTTAGGACATAAATCACCTTCGTATTTTGACATCCATGCTCTTTTAGACTGAAGCCTTTTCAAACTATACATCCTTAGACCCTCTAGTATGAGGATGATAGACTTGTCCCTGTGCAAAAAAACGTTTACTGTTAGTTATGTAGGGGGGAGGAAGTAGTCATTATCTAAAACTATGTAGGAGGGAAGTAGTCATTATCTAAAACTAAGTAGGGGGTAAATAGTCAAATGTAAACATGAAGAACGGGTTTGTAGTCATTTACGCATTTTTATAGGGGGTAAGTAGAGGCAAATCATAACTTTATAGGGGGTAAGTAGTCAAAACATAAACTTTTATAGGGGGGTAAGTAGACATAAATCATAACTTTATAGGGGGTAAGTAGACATAAATTAGAACTTTATAGGGGGTAAGTAGTCATAATACCTAACTTTTTTTATGGCATTGTTATAGCTTTCACAGATGTTGTTAAGTAGAAGATCACATTTTGTAACAGTGCTAAAGTGAGACCTTGTCCATGTCTTGGGATCTAAATTAGATAGCCAATTGAATGCCTCCTCATTCATGTTTTTAATCTCATCCATTACTTCATTAAATATGCATTGTGTGGGGGCCCTAGCAGCTTCCCAAACTTTGTCTTTTAAGGCCATTCCAGGATGTTTGATTTTGAAATTATTGTAGAGATGCCTTACACAATGCCTATGTTCAATATCTGGAAGCATGTCACTCATCACCTGAAGCAAACCCTATACACACATACAATTAGAAATAAAGTCAGTGATCTAAATAAAACTATTTAACTAAGCCCCTGAAGGATAACCAACCTTTTGTCTATCTGATATGAAAGTCCATTCTTCTTGATTACTAATACCAAGATCTTGTATCAACAAGTTAAAAAACCATCTCCAAGAATTGCTATCTTCTTTCTCAGCTACACAATACAGAATTGGGAATATACAATTGTTCCCATCAATACCAACTGCTGTCAAAATTACACCAGGATGTGGACCTTTCAAGTGACATCCATCAACCCCAACAACCTTTCTACAACCCTCTAAAAAACCCCTTCTGCACCCCTCTAAGCAAACATAAATTCTTTGAAATCTTTCCTTTCCAGTTACCTCATCAATAGTTGTTTCAATTGCTACAGTACTCCCAGGGTTACTTCTTCTTATTTCTGCTGCATAATCAAAAAGCTTTTTGTATTGATCCTTGTATTCAGCCTCAATCATGCTTTTTGCAGACTTATATGCCCTGTAGCATGTTCTGGTACTAACATTAACTGAATAATCCCGATGCACTAACTGTTGAAAGTCACTCACATTAGTGTAGAGGTTCAATCTTATCATATCTTTAAAAGTATTTGCCAAGAACTTTGCAGTAACATGCTTATGGTTAAGGTTTTTACCACAACTATGTTTATTACATAAACTCATTATCACCAGCCCACCAACCTTTTCTTTATGAGATGCATATAAAAACCACCCACATCCTGCTCCTTTGCAAACAACTCTAATCCGATTCCAATCGTTCTTCACAAACTTAATGTTGACCACCTTTCTTATAGCATGTGTTCTTACTACTTGTCTAAGATCAGAGGCATTCACAAATGTCAATCCTAAAACAAATCTAGGCTTCTGCATATCTATACTCGGCTTAAATAGGGGGTAATCTTTTTCTTGAGCAACTTTTTATTTTTTCCTTCTTCATCTGTACCAGAAGAAGAACTAGCTGTACTCAGATCTTCGGAATCATGTATATATTCATCCGAATCTGTCCCACCACCAAGATCATCACTATCGCCTTCAGAAGCATCTGCATCATCATTTTCCACATTCATTCTATCCCCTTCCACATCCGCGTCAATAAATATATTATAATCCTGGTCGTCATCACCCTTTCTCAAATCGATGTCGCTATCTATTATATTTTCGTCATCAGTTGTTGATTCTTCATCCACAGCTTCATCAGCTTCAAACACCTTCTTTTTCTTTTGAGAACTTTCTTTCCTACCACCTTTGTTGTAACTCTCTGTCTTTGTACCACTAGGGCCCACTCCATCTACTTTTGTTCTTTTTATACTAGCCCTAGTCCTTTCCTTTTTATCTACTGTTTTTGTTTTCTTTACTTGTGAACTGGTTTGTTTCTTCTGATGTTGTATAACCAACTTCTTCTTCTTTATGACATTAGCAAGTAACTCATTATCACTGAACTCCTCATCCACATCCTCATTATCACTATCTGAGACCATTTTGTCACTGGTGTCACCATCTACACCCTCTACACCATCAGGTTTCTTAAAAACACTGTCTGAGTCATCGGTTAGGTCTTCATCGATAAGCCTGAAAGGCCTCAATGGTGATTTATCTCTGGAACTCCTCTTAGTCACATTATCTTCTGTCATCAAAGCCTTCAACACTTTATCCAACATATCATTAACATACTTCTCCTTCTCTCCTATATCCGAGAGTTGTTCTTCCAAATTGTCATCCCCTTCCTTCTCATTAACATGTGTGCTTTGTTCTTCACAAACAACCTGAAACAAAACACAAAATATTTAGGGGGTAATTTGTCAATCATATGAAATAGTAAGGGGTAAACTGTCACACAACCTTCGTCTGTTCTTGTTCAACAACGCCTTCAACTACAATGTTCTCCCCATGCGGTTGATCATTATTATCTTCTACGTCTTTTTCAGTCCCTTCTTTGCAATTCTGGACTTCTTCTTCAACACTTTTATCATCCACTTTAGTATGGACTTCATCACGAGTCTGAACTACTTCTTCACCATCACGTACTTCATCTTTTTCACCTTCATTTACGTTTAAAACAAATGTGCTTTGCTCTTCGCAAACAACCTGAGACGTTGAATGAAATATAAAGTTAAAGAACTGAGAATCAGGGGGTGATTTGTCAATCAAATGACATGATAAGGGGTAAACTGTCAAATGACTTTCTACCTTTAAACCTTCTTCTACAACTTTGATTTCCTCTACGCTTTTCACATCATTACAGTTCTGAACTAATTCTTGTTCCTCAACTTCTACTACATTAACATTATCTTCTTTTTGCTGCTTAACTATTTCTTCATCCTTGTTCCACGTTAGTAACAAAGGCATGAAGATGGGAGATTGAAGAACTTGGGCATCATGACCTATGGGATTATTAACAACATAAAGGTCCATAGTTACGTTGTTGTCTACGATGCTACACATCTCCATACCTTTGTCCTCGCTATCTAAACATACTAGACCATCAGGTAGATTTTCTCCCACTTTCAAATAATAAACATCAGAGTAACAAATTACACCCAATTTCGAAAGAATCTTCCTAAGAACTGGTATACTAAACTTGTCATATTGACAACCATCTACATACTCAATGCTCACTTCATGATAATAACTCTTATCTTCATTAAAAAACCCACCAAAGTGAATCTTTAGTGCGAATTTCTCTGTTAAACAAGCAAAATTGAATAAATTAGTTACCAATTACATTAAGAATCACAAAATGGAAAAACAATTATCACACTACGGCTATGGTAACCGAATCCCGTAAAATCTGCTATTATTACTAAGAAAATCCCTCAATCCACGCGTGATATCTATGTATGTAATAAATTTAATACAAAACCCTATATTTTCGGGTTAAAGGATCTTAGACAACGAGCAAGGATTTAGGGTTAATAAATAAACCCACTTACTCCATTGATTTGCCGGCGCCATTGATCTTCTTCAAAGCATACGAACTTTGCTTTTCTGGGTTTGGATTTGGTGTTCGTCGAGTTCTTCACAAAACCCGCGCTCCTTGGTTTTCTCCTTTTGATTTTCGTTTTTGTTAAGTTAATTTGTTTTGTTGTTTTTGGGGTATATATAGGATAGCCATTAGTGAATTCCCCAACTTGCCCTTGGAAAAAATAAGGGTTAAATTAATTAAACAGGTAATTAACATCTGGATTAAAAAAAAATGTGACATGGAAATGCCACGTCACTTTTAACGGCGAAAATGGACGGAACACGCAGTAGGGGGTAACGGGTCACAAAACTAAATCTTAGGGGGTATCGAGGCGCATTTTAAGACTTAAGGGGCAACCTGTCAATCGCGTATAAACACAGGGGGCAAAAGTGTTATTTACTCTTATTTTCATAACAATTGATTTGTAATACCTGTTGGAAAGATTTAGCGATCTCAGGGCCGATTCCATCTCCGGGGAAGAGACTGGCAATAATGAAATTGGATTCTAAAGGAGGTGGTGGAAAAGAAGCTCCTGATAGTAATGGTTCTAGATATGGGACTTGAAATGCTGCTGAGGCTTTGAAAAGCCATTTTTTAGAATCGATTTGCTTTTGAATATACTCTTCTTTCCTTTTCAAATCAATCAAAACAGTTATTGTAACACAAATGGGAGAATTATGTGCCATCTTTATACAGAAAAAGATTAGGACTAAGGGCCACCCACACCTTCTTATAAAATATATGGGTTAACGCAAACATTTCTGTCTACTTGGAACTAACAATCAACTAGAACAACTCTATTTTAATGTCCAAACAACTAGAATAACTAATAACACCCACTACAAATGTTACGGTCTTTAGCGAGGACCGTCTCCCTCGTTAAAGACAAGGAAAGTCCTCGCTAAAGACCATTTTGGTCTTTTGCGAGGACCAGTCCTCGCTAAAGCCTACTCGCTACCAGGGGCGGATGTTTACCCAGCCCACTATAATTTAACCTACTTTTTTTTTTAAAAAACTAGATAAAAATATAACTAAAAACAATTATAGCATAAAATTAGCCCTCCCTAACTTAAAATTTAGAGATTAATTCTATCAAATAATAAAATTTATTAACGAAATTGGAACGTAAATACCATTAAATATTCAACTTCTTGGTTCGTTTTAATTTTTTTCATATATTTTTTTGTAATTAACTCTTAAATGTTTTAAAAAATTTCATTTGGGCCCCCTAAATTTTAAAATTTATTTTATTAGACTTTAAATGATTTTATTTATAGGATTTTTTGTTTTTTTACAACAAAATGTATGTTATTTTGAATAAAAAAAGAAATTTTTTGAATGATTAATTTTAAAAAATAATATTCAGACTTATATTGCAATCTTTACACAATATAGGGATTTATAGTGCATTTTAGCATTATAAGGATCTATCTAGCAATTTTTGCATAATTTGTAGACTTATCGTGCAAATACGGCAAAATAATTTTTTTCGGGGGCGTTGACCCCGAACCCCCTTAGCCCCCCCTAACAAAAAATCCTGGCTCCGCCCCTGCTCGCTAAGCTTTGTCGCGAGAGACCCTCACTCGCGACGACTTTTCGTGTCGTCGCGTAGGCACATATCTTTAGCGAGGACATCAAGCCGTCACTAATGATAAGGTCTTTTGCGAAGACCATGTCCTCGCTAAAGACCTTGTCAATTGCGACGACGAAGTCGTCGCCTTTACTGGTCAACTCTTTAGCGAGGAACGTTGACTTTATTTCTTGCGAGGACACTGTCCTCGCTAAAGACCTTTTTTTTATCTTATTTGTATTTTTATTTTATTTTATTTCAATTATATAATTTAGTTATTTTTTGTTTTTCTTTTATTTATTTAATTGTCTTGATTTTTTTAATTTTAATTTTATTTATTTATTTCTATATATGAAACGAGAAAAATACAATACGAAAACTAAATTAACCGAAAGTCAGAGTCATACATACAAAACTCAAAACTAGTCAAAGTCATAAAAATTCAACACATAGTCTAAATATAATAAACAGTCAACTGAAAAACACACTAAGGATTAGACAGATCTTCATCTTCATCTTCACCTTGATCCATAAGATGGAGGCGCGAGCTTGACGGAGTAGAGGTAGTGGGTCGGGATCGGGGTCGGGGTCGGGATCGGGATGTACCAACAGGAGCCGCAGATGGATTGCCGGATGGAGGGATAAGTGCTTCCTCGTGTCCACGTTCTTCTCGGCACCTATTGAGCAACGTGATGACTGTACTCATCCGTGAGTCCATCGCCTCCTTCGTGGGTCGCGTACTAGCAGTGGAAGCCGAGGATCGTGAAATGTTGTCTGGCACCGGGTCCTTGCCTATGGACACAAGGAACTCGTTCAGGGACTTCATCAGCCACTCGTAGTCCCGAAGCATACTCCCGCTTACCGGATCCCAGGCATTAGAAGACTTCCTCTTCTCTGGAAGCGGGTGGCCAACTCCCGGGATCCAGTAGCGGGTCCTGTCTCATAAACCTAATCGGGCCGCCTCCATCACTGCGTCAACCTGCTCCCGTTGCGCCATGGTGGGTGAACATGATAAGTCACCACTTTGACTTTGTGATTCCCGAACTCTATTTTTGAGAATCTCCCTCAACGCTCCCTGTACAATAAAATAAATATATTAAAATATAATAATTAGTAAGATATATTAAAATATTAAACTTACGTATGCTCTCTCGTACTCGGGGCTCCTCCACCCGTTCTTCTTACTTCTCCACCCGATCTCGAAGAAGAATCTTTTTATTTTGGGTAGAGGCACCTCTTCCACGTCACCCCCGACCACTTAGGGGGTTGACTACTCCCCTCTCCATGTAAAAAGTCAAACAGTCAAACAATGATGTTTAAATAAATATTTTAAAATTATTTATTACCTCCATCAAGTTATCCCTCCCCCTAGTGTGGCTCATATATCCCGCCCCGCTCAGGTTTTGCAGCAACTCCCTATTCTCTTTATTTAGTTTAGCTTGGTGTTATTTTTAAACAAGAAATCAAAAAAATAATGTTAGTCAATTAAGATAATATTTTATTTAAAACAAGTTAAAATAGTACAATTACATGAGCTTGCTCCGAGTCCCACATCTTCAAAGTGCGCTCCCACTTCTCGGTTGTCTGATCATCCAGTTTCTGCCGGGACACATAATACTTTCTCTTCACTATTTTACTTATATATTTTACCTTTTTTTAACAAAAAAATAATTGGATAACTATTTTACTTATATATTATACCTTATTTATTTTTTACTTTTTTTATAATAATATTTATTGTAGTAAATACCATATATAACACAAATACATTACACATCATAATCAAAAAATAATGAAAAATATTAACCGTTTCAGTGTTAAACATAATACATTACCAAGACATAATAAAAAAGAAATACAAAACTAAGCAGTCTTGTCCCAATCATCAACTATTACTGGTTCGTCATCACTGGCAACATATATAGTTTCCTCATCAGCCTCGTACTCTCCTAAGGTGTCATCATAATCTTCATCATCGACGGGATTAGCGGGTTCCAGTACAAGGTTAAAATTCAAAATATCGATCTCTATCCCTTGTCCAGTACCCAATTCAATCACCGGGTATTCCGATTCCAAAGTTGAATCAGCCAACGGAATGTCGATCAGATCTGTACAAAGGGAAATCGATTATGCACCAAATAGCTCAGGACTCCATCAGTGACGGTCGTTCACTTCCCAAACTATTTTCCAAACCTTTTCCGCCTTCCTTGCGTTAATTTGGTTAACGTAAAAGACCTTTTTTGCTTGAGTAGCTAAGATGTAGGGTTCTTCAATCCACCAAAAAGTACTAGTGTTGATAATTGTTGCTCCGTGTTCTTTCTTTCGCAGTTTTTTTTTCATCTGTGTTATACCGCTTACACTTAAATAACACAACTGAACAACCACCAGTGAATTTAACCTCGATGATGTTAACAAACTCACCATAAAAGGATCTTCACCTATGAAATCACAAAATAAATATTTTATATACAAACACCCAACTAAAAAAAACAGAAAAAAACAACCTGTGATTGTACAAACTCCGTAGTCTTGAGTAACTCTCTTTTCACCCTTTTCACATGTTATCCATTTGACCCCGTTCGCAACGCAAGAATCATATTGATATACGACGCTATTCGACATTCGGAACAACGAGAACAGCTCTTTTGTAGCAAGTGTTTTACCTTCTTGTTCCATTTTGAACACCTGCACACGTGGTCAGTTATTAGTTGAAATATAGTCAACTTAGTTTGTTGAGTTTTATACCTTTCTCTTGAACAATCGACGAAAATGCTCTCGGTGTTTTGCATCTCTATCACGGACCGCAAGTGAGGACTTATGTTCCCTAATACCAAAACATAGTGTTAATAATCGATGATACAATATTTATATAAACGGTAAATAAGATTGAAATTAAAATACTTACATCAAATAGTGCTGGATCTCGTCTTCGTCGGAACACGTCTTCGTCGGTACTCTTTCGGGTATGGTGCCAAATCATATATTTCATGGTGTGCCTCGAAGCATACATTCTCTGTAACCTAGGCGCAATCAGAAAATAATGCAGCTTCTTATGCGACACTTTCTTCCCCTTCTTCGGGTCCCACCTTGATTCTCCACAAACTAGACATTTCTCAAGATTCTCATTCTCTTTGTAAAACAATGCACATGTCGATCGTGGAGTATCCCATGCCAAACTTTTCAACTTTCTATTACAATCCGCATAAGAATCTGGTAAGTTATGAGGTTCAGGCAAAACACGACCCAACAACTAAATAAGTTCGGTAAACGAGGTGTTTGTCCACTTGTTCTTCACTTTCACATGCATTAACTTTGCTATGAAATCCAAAGAACTCATCTTAGTACAACCGGGATACAATTTTGTCTCCATTTCCTTGAACAACGCGTCAAAAGACCCACGACCACTTCCATTGACATTCTCGTCATGCATCTCGGTGTCACCAGAATTCCCACCAGTTTCATACGTAGGTTCCAAATCATGAATTACATTACCCATTACATTATCTTCGTTTGGTTGATCCACGGGAATTACTACTTCTTCCCCGTGTTTCGTCCAAACCTCATACTCTGGCCAAATACCCCACTTAAATAGATGTGCTTGAACATCGGCTAGTGTAAACTTTCGATTATTATAACAATGAGTACACGAACAATATATTTTACCAGCGTGATCCAAATTATTGGACGCAAACTCAAGAAACTGTATTATACCCTTTATATATTCCCTTGTAACCTTATTCTTTGATGTAATCCAACTCTTGTCCATTCTCTAAAGTAAATTAAAACACTAATTATTATTTTAAATGGTTTAATTAAATACTACTAAAACATACTATTATAAAGATTTACATCAATCCCAATATTTTATGAAAAAGTAACTAAGACCCCTAAAATTTATAAAATTGTCAATTATACCTCTAAAGTTATTTAAATGTCACTAAGGCACCTAAAGTTTAATAAATGTTACTAAGGCACCTAAAGTTTATTAAATTTCACTAAGGCACCTAAAGTTCAATAAAATTCCAATTTTATCACTAAATTTTATTAAATTTCAATAAGGTACCTACAGTTTAATAAAATTGCAATTTTAGCACTAAATTAAATCAAATTTCACTAAGGCACCTAAAGTTCAATAAAATTCAAATTTTACCACTAAAGTATATTAAATTTCAATAAGGCACCTAAAGTTTAATAAAATTATAATTTTACCACTAAAGGTAACCAAAATTCATTAAGGCCCCTAAGGTTCAATAAAATTACAATTTTACCACTAAAGTTTATTAAATATCACTAAGGCACCTAAAGCTTAATAATATTACACTTTAACCTCTATATTGTATAACAATCCATTTAAGGCCTCAAAGTTTTTAAACATTACTCTAAAACACCTAAAGTTTATTCAAATATCACTTTTACCCCTAAAATTATTTTAATACAATAAGGCACCTAAAGTTTATTAAAATTACACTTTAACCCTTATATTTAATGAAAAATATACTAATGCACCTAAAGTTTAATAAAATTACAATTTTATCCCTAAAGTTTTTAAAAATTATTAAAAGGACACTAAAATGTATTAAATTGTCATTAAAAAAATTCTAAGTAGTTCACAAAGATCCTTACATTAATTTACCATTAATAAAACATCATCCAAAATTATTATAAAATCAATAACCAAATTAAAATTAAAACACAAAATTATAAAATAATTATTATATAACAAAAAATGAACAATATATCACACCTAAAAAAATAAACACTACTACTTGCACTTATATAACACTAATTATACAATATAAACAAATAAATAAAAAAAATTAGATAATACCTTTTTTGTGGAGAAATTGATGAAATAGTTGCTTGAAAATGGGACAAAAAATAGTTAGATGAATCGGAGAAGTTTCGTTATTGATTGATCCAGAATTTTTTTGAGGATTACGGAAAAAATTGGGAGAATTCTGGGGGTTTTTTGGAGTTTTTGTTCGCAATTAATGGCCAACTGCCGAGTCGCTGTATTTAATACGGCGAACTATTTAGCGAGGACACTAAGTGCTCGCAAAAGACCAAAAAAGTCATCGCATAAGACCCCTTTTAGCGAGGACACACCCGTTGTCGCAAAGAGGGTACCCTTTAGCGAGGGCTCATAACGGCTACTTTCTCTTTTTATTAATTTTACTCGCGTAAATTTTTAGCCACTTATACGCGACGACTTGGTCGTCGCAAGAGACCGTCGTCGCTGAACAGGGGTATTTAGCGAGGACATACGTGTCCTCGCTAAATAAGTTGCGTGTAGTAGTGACCATTATGCAAAAGCAAACTACATTAGTAAATTAGTTGCCTTTTGTTTGGTCAATTAGTTGCCTTCTCAAATTAACTAATTTTTAGCCTCAGTTTCCTATTTTTATATGTATATAATTTATTCCTATAGACTTCTAAAACTTAATATTTATAAAAATAAATATATAAGTAATGTCATATACCTCCTCTTTTCATAAACCCACTTATGTCATGATTTAATTTAAGGGTGATTAACTGAGAGAGTCCATAGAATATTGTCAATTGCCCATCAGGTCCAACCCACCTAGAAAGTCTGAATTACCCTTTTATACCAATTAATGTTTGTTGAGTTACCATAACCAAATTCCCGAATTCCATACAACAAGTCAAATAATATTAAATAAAAAAACAAAGAACCAAAATAAAATTCAGAAAATCAATTAACAATCAATCTTCTTCTTTCATCCAAAACAATAAACAAGTCAAATAATATTAAATAAAAAACAAAGAACCAAAACAAAAATTTCAGAAAATTTATTAACAATCCATCGTCTTCTTTCATCCAAACCAATCAAACCCTACCAAAGAAACACCCCACCTCTGCAACCCTGCAAAAATGCGAAAATAACACAGTAAAATAAATTTCGTACATGGTGCTGTACGCGAGCAAAATAAGTGGGTTGATTGACTAATGTGATGGTGTAGAATATTAACAATTCACCGTCTTCTTTCATCCAAACCAATCGAACCCTACCAAAGAAACACCCCACCTCTGCAAACCTGCAAAAATGCAAAAATAACACAGTAAAATTACTTTCGTACATGGTGGTGTATGTGAGCAAAAGAAGTGGGTTGGTTGACTAATATGATGGTGTGTGTTTGTAAAAGCTATTCAGCTTGCGATGGCGTGTCAGAGTAATAATAGTGGGTCAGTAGGGTATTTGGACGGGTTACATGTCTGTATGACATAAAATGTGGTTTTGGATTAAAAGATTCATACCTTTAGAATTTTTGCATAACAATGTAACGTTATCGTATGAAGAATCAATACCCGGACACCATTTAGCAGTTAGACAAGCACTTCATCTTCCACCATTTGAGCATACCCATAAATCATTCTGCTCCATAATACCACATTTCTTTCCGGTATTTCATCAAACATCTTCCTAGCATCATGAATATTCCCCAGTTTTGCATACATATCAACCAAACAACCCTTACATACAAATTGACATCAAGTGTTGGCCTGAAGGAGGGTTGTGTTGATGTTATCTCCTTCTATTTTTTATGGTGTTTGGTGACAGATTTGGAAAGGTAGATTGGTGAATTTCGATGGTGGTATTGGGCTTTCCGGTGGGAGTTGTTGATTGGCTTCGTGTTGGGCTTCTTTTGGATTGGGTTTCGAGGATGGTTTTGTGCGTTTTGGTCGTAGAATGACTCGAGAAGAAGTAATGGTGGTGGGCCTAGTGGTGGACTTGGTGGTGGTTGGAATTTTAATACTCGATTTGGTGGTGGAGCGGTGAGCTGGAGGCTTTCGCGACAGCTTTGGGCGTGGAGGTTGTGGTGGTGGGGAATTCCGGAAAGGGTGGCGGAAATGTGAGAGCCGTCGGAATCTGAGCCGGAATCCATGGGGTGTTGATATTCTGTTGGAGATGAAGGTGAAGAATGTCCTTCTGTTGACCTTCTGTCGGAGAGGAAGGTGGAGAATGTCCTCCAGTGTCGACGTCTTTGTGGGAAGATGAGAGTGAAGATATTTATTTTATGTTTCATTGTTCTTCAGCGATTACTTTTTCTTTTTCTTTCAAGAAGCTATAGTTAAAGGATTTATTAGATACACTATATATATGGAATAAGTTAAAAAATGATAAATATGGTAAAAATCAAATAAGATTATTAAATCAGAGGTATGGATAGAAGAGATATTATAAAGCTGGACCTTTTAAGGAAGAAATATGGTATTGGATTTGATGGGGTGGATTAATGGATTTGTGAACTTAATTGGCAAATACCTCTTAATTAATTTAAAATGAAATCAAGTTTCTTGAAAAAAACAATAATAGAAATAATAATTTATTCATAATCAAATTATAATATTATTTTTTATAAAAAATAAATATATTTCAATTAATAAATAATTCTTATTAAGATTGTGTTTAGAGAGGATATATTTATTTATATTTGAACAAATAAGAATTTGTTTACTTGTAAAAAAAAATTGTTTTTATTTTACTTTCTCAGTTAATTAAACTTTTTATCAAACTGAGTTTCCAACTAACTATTTTAATAAATCATCCTTTAGCAAAAAAATTGGTTAGATATTAAGTAAGATCCATCATAAAAATATAAAAGGATTCATATTCAACTCTAAAAATACACGCTTATAACAATTTTATTTAGACTTAAAAAAAATACATGCATATATGATTCAAAAGTTTATACTAATAAGTAAGTAATAAATCGTATTCAAAACTTCATAATACATACATTAAAAAATTTGCATACACAATCTAATCTAAAGTAAAGAAGTAAGGGACTATGTAATGTTTCAAATATTTGAGCTATAAAATTTGTTAGCTTTATCAAAACTCTAGATTGATTCCTAAATTATATTAGTAAATATAATTTATAATTAAAAAAATCATGAAAAAAATTTGTTTGGTGATTCTTTTTTAACAAAAGAATATATAAGAGAGGGAAAATAAAAAACAATTTTTGAAGATTTAGGGTTTAATGGCACTAAATGGTTATAATATCTCCCATATTTTAGCATTTGAATTATATTTATTTATACAATAACTAAATCATCCAAAAAATTAAAAAACATGACATTTCATTTTTATAAAAATAAAAATTAGTTTTGTGGAAAATTGACAACTTATTAAAAAATACCCATAATATTAATATAATATTTTAAAATTTTAAGTTATATAATTATATCATTCTTTTAAATATTGTACCTATATAACTTAGGGTCTTTTATTGGGAGAATTTTAAGCTAAAAAAATATAGTCTAAAGGACTTTGGTCTTTTTAAAATTATTGTTAAATGTCTCTTGCAATGTAAAAAACTATATATACCCTTAAATTTGTGAATAATGACAAAAACTTATAATAAAGACAAAACAGTATTCGCATTCAATCAATTTTTATTTCGGTCAAAAAAAGGGATTGAGATAAAAATAAAAGGAACGATATTTTACAGACGGGGTAGTCATCCTATTGCTGTTCTGTTTCTATTTCTCCTAATGTTTATATCAAATCGGAGTCAGGAACTGATGACCAATTTGTAGGGAGGAGATTACGTCTAATACTTCTAGCTAAAATGTCAGCCTTCTCAATTATATTTCTAGAAACATGTCGAATACATATGTTGGATCTCGTCAAAATGAGGTCATTGATCTTTTTGTATAAGAGGTTGGGATCTCTAACAGACTTCAGATATGTTCTTAAGGACTAGGGTAATTCTCAGGGCCGGTCCTAGTAATTTGGAGGCCCTGGGCGAAAATTTAAAATGGGCCCAACTACGACTAATTTAGAAAAAAATTAAGATGTAAAATTTTCAATGGAAATGACGCTTTTGATTTTTTCAGAACGTAATTTATAATAAATATTAGATTTATATGAAATAATTAAATAGACATTAAATTTTGTATTTATATGTGTTTAATATATAAAAATTTAAAAAATATATAATTCTTAATATATGATAAATCTAGAGTACACGTCGAAGATAATGTTGATCGTAATTCCTATTTTTTTCTGTCAAATGAATCAAAATTTGTTTTAGTACATCATAAAGACAATTTGGACTTGGAATTATTTCTTACTTAATAAGATTTGAATTCAAGACCTTTTGGTTATAGAGACTTCTCAACCATTACCACTTTGGGTTAGGTCTCATTGGCAACCTAATCGAGATTTAACTCTTATAATAGTGAAATAATCTAAACTAAAAGTAACAATAAATCACAATACGACAACCTTATACCGATAACTAATTAAAATATAACTCTGACTTTGATTCACTCAAATATAAATCCGAGTTTGTCGAATTGCCCATATTTCGACGAAATCAAATGAGTTTAACATATTCATAATGTAAAATAAATTATATTAACTAATATAAAAAAAACTTATTATTTTTTGAGTAAAATATATAGCTTATTGATATTTTTATAGATGTCTATTGTAATGAACACAGTTAAAAACTAAAAATACTATATTATGTTTTTTTTTATAAAAAATACTCAACTTACATTGTTTATATTTTTTAAAATTCATTATAGAGAAAAATGTAGTTTTAAGAAGAAAAATACGTAAAATGTAGTTTTAAGAAGAAAAATACGTAAAATGTAGTTTTTATTTTTTTTTAAATATAAGAAGACTCGAACTTAAGTTAAGGAATAAATAATAATTATATAAAAATATAGTTTTTAAAGAAATGAGTAAAATGTAGTTTACAAAAAAAAAAACTTTCTATATTTATTTATTTTTAACAAAGAGAAGTTTTTTTTAAAACAAACGTAAATATAAGGAAATAAAGTTTAAAAAATAAAAAATAAAACATAAGCTTTCGTTCAACTTTTATTTTTGGTAAATTATATAGTTTGTTTAAAAAAAGTAAAATATAGGAAATATAACAAAACATAGTGTTAGGAAATAAATAATAATTATATAAAAATATAGTTTTTAAAGAAATGAGTAAAATATAGTTTAAAAAAATAAAACTTTTCTATATTTATTTATTTTTAACAAAGAGAAGTTTTTTTTTTTTTAACAAACGTAAATATAAGGAAATAAAGTTTAAAAAATAAAAAATAAAACATAAGCTTTCGTTCAATTTTTATTTTTGGTAAATTATAACAAAACATAGTGTTTTGAAAAGAAAAACAAAACGTAAATATGGGGGCTCAAACTTGAGCTTCCAACAAGACAGTACAAACGCTTCACCAACTCAGCAAAGTATCTAACTTGGTTAGTTACAGAACCTATACTTAATTATAATAAATACATTCATATATATATATATATATATATATATATATATATATATATATATATATATATATATATATATATATATATATATATATATATATACCCCTAATAAATTAGGGGCCCCTATCCGCTTGGGGCCCCGGGCGGTCGCCCTGATCGCCCATACCCTAGGCCGGCCCTGTTACCAACTGTTGAGTTGACTCTATTAAATTCTCATCCTTGGAACAAAAAAAAACTAAATTCTCATCCAACAAATCCGCTTCGGTAGCATTCCCAAAACCTTCTTTACACATGGTGCCCTTAGTCCCTTATGCCCATTACCTTCACCAATCATTTCGAGGACCAGGAGTCAACCTCGACAAGTAGTTGAGTGACACCAATCACTTTGCCAATCCATCTTGCTATTAGTTTTGCTACTACTAGGAACGTATTACCTATACATATTCTCTATTCAAATATGCGTTCCCATCCACATTCAATTTCCATCCCACTCTTATCTTAGTTCGACCTCAAACTATACCAAACACTTGGGTAAAAGAGGTATAGAGGCCCATTACAACCTCTGTTTTTTAAAAAAGGGCCCCAATTGAAAACCAACTGATCCAATTGAAAACCAACTAAAAAAAATCGATATAACCCACCCCCCTCCCCATTTGTCGACAGCCCCCTCTCTCTCTGCACAATGAAACCCTCCCGACCTCCTTCCCACTGCAGCACCACGCCGCTGCACACCACGCCGCCAACGCCGCTGTTTCGCTTCTCTCCGAGCCACCACCAGCAGCACCACGACGAGGCCACCACAAAGAAGCCACCGCGACGAAGCCATCAGATCTGAAGCCACCAGATCTGCGTTAACCTGCTGCACCACGACGAGCCACCACTGCTGCCGTCGAGATCCAGTGCTGCTGCTGTGATTTCGAGCACCACCAAGACGAGCCACCAACACCAAGCCTTCGCCACCCCCTCGAGGTCCACCAACACCACCACCAAGCCCTAGCTGCCAGTTCGAGGTCCACCACCACCACCATCCTCGAGGACCACCCTCGCCGCCCCCTTCCTGTGTTTTTACACCACCAGCAAACCCCCCCACCAGCAACACCCCCCCAACAGCAACACCCCACCCACCAGCAACCCCCACCACCACCTGCTGGTCTTCACTCCGATCCCCACCACCACCCTCATTCTCTTCACTCCGAGGCCCACCACCAACTACAGATCGAGATCTCATCAGATCTGTGTTTTCCTTTTTTTTTTTTTCAGGGGTGGCTTTTGGCAGAATTTGATAATCAGGGGTATATACCCCTTGTTTTGATATTTTAGGGGGTAATTAGAGGAGATTAAGGGGTGAAGATGTTATTTGGGGGGCAAACATAGTATTTTAGGGGTAATGTGGTGGTTTAGAGGGGTTAAGGTGGTAATTTTAGGGGGTAATGTGATATTTGGACAATATGGACTTAAAGGACTTAACTAAAAAATGGAATTAACTTAAAAAATGGTGGGCGTGTACCCCCTAAAAAATAAAATAGGGGGATCTACCCCCTAATAAATCGAAAAACAGCGGGTGCGAACCCCCTAAAACGTGACCCTAACCAGGCAAAAAATCTAGTTAGGCCCTTAAAAAACATAAGATCTAACTAGGCCCTTAAAATTCTCTTTTTTGAATTTTAGGCCTCAAAAGGTATATTTCTCCAAACACTTTAGTACTTTAAGACACTTTGACAGTTTTATAATTTGTATGATGAATATTAAGTTTTATTTCTATAAAAGCTTCAACAACTGTAAAAACAAAGTAAAATTGTAGCAAACTTCACAATAGACAACAAAGATAATCCTATACTCTAAATTCGTGCAAGCATGTAGTGGAACAATATGTTTAAGATTTTATACATTTAATAATATAGAAGTTTGATACCAGAAAAAAATATTTATCCCAGTTGGCATGAGCTAGAGGCAAGTACTGTATGACCCTTCATCTGTTCTTTAACATTAGATTGATGTCATGACTTGGGAACACTTTGTTATACTCTTGGCCAGGTTATGAACTCTTTTCTCCAGTGAGCAAATCTAGTTCCCACTCATACCAAATAAATTTGTGTAATGACTCCATTTCAAAACCTTCCTTCTGTTTTCGTGAGAACCAAAACACATATGGAATAATAGTGTTTAAAGTTGATCACATATAGCGTTTGTGAATTCAGTTGTTGATGCTTTTCCACCAAGGTCAACAGTTCGATACTTTCCCTCAGCAATTGTAGTCAATATAGCGTGGTGTATGTGGTCAGCCTTATCATTAAGCTTCAGATGACGTAACATCATCACAGAACTCAAAAGCAATGCAGTTGGATTTGCCATATTCTGCATAAAATTAAACACATCTAAGATAATGACTGAGTCACACACTGATTATAAAGTCGTTTAACTAAAACCTTTCTAGCAATGTTAGGTGCTGAACCATGCATTACTTCAGCAAGAGCAATACCTTCCTCACCAATATTGCAACTGCACAACATATAACTCTACTTATATAATTACAAATCTAACACTAAAACACATATAAAATGATTTAGCTACCTTGGCATTAACCTTAAGCCACCAATTAAACCAGCACACATGTAACTAATAATGTCACCATAATGGTTAGGCATCACCAACACATCATAAATCGATGGTTTCTTTGCAAGCTGAGCACACTTACTTATCAGATATTAATTACATGGATCAAGAATTCACTAGACATACCATCATACAACAGTTGTCAATAACAACTGTTGGAAAAACTTGAATGTAATAAAGGAGGTTTTTGGACTTTTTTGTTATCCCACATCGGTGGGAGAAGTAAGCTATTTGCTTCTTTTATATTGAGTAATATTAACAAAGTCCAAATGGCCAACTACCATGCACATAGCAAAACAATGGAATAACCCACACGCGCGCACCACCACCCACCCACCCGACCCGGCCCGGCACCGGCACCGGCGACGGCGTGAGGCGTGGAGCGTGGGTCGTGGTTCGTGGTTCGTGGTTCGTGGTTCGTGGGGAGTTTGGGGAGTTTGGGGAGTTTGGGGAGTCAAAAAATGAAAAATGAAATGGATTTTGTACCAGCTCTTATAGTGTGGAGAGTTGACTACTCAACTTAAAACGTAGAGACAAAGCTCCACAAATCTCGCACACGTTAAGATGAAAGAATATCCCAGCTGTTACTTGGTCAAGTCAAACACGTGGGTCAACTAAGCTGTTACAGAAAATCAAATCAAATCAAACGTGGGGGTTACAAGACTCAAAAACGTCAACCCAATTAAGCCAATTTCGGGAGGAAATCTTGGGCTTTAATGAGGACGTTTCTGAAGGCTTGGTTCCTCCTATCCACTCCCCTATATAAAGAACACTCTCTACACTTAACAGTCTACGAAAATAACACAAAAGAAAAACACTCTGCCTCACCACCCTCTCTATATTTTCCGTTGGAATTCTCTGTTAGAGATACCGGTCACGCCGGAATATCTTTTAACAACGGTGTCGCTTTGCTTTTCTTTTCCGTGTAAGTGCTTTGTTATTTCCGTTTCCGTGTAACTGTTAAACTCGATTTTTGTAATCGTTTTTCCGTGTAATTGTTAACTCGATTTTTGTAATCGTTTTTTCCGTGTAATTGTTATTCGGTTGTTGTAATCGCATTTCGATTTATTGTAATAGTTAGTCTATTTCAAAACCGTTTTTCTTTTTCATTTGTTTTTGTTTTACGGAAACCATTTTTCTCTTGTAAAACTGGTGGTTATTAATATAACAATTTAAAAGATATTCATTTTCTTTTCCACCGGTTATTTAAGAAAATGGCTCTTCCTGTTTCGGCTGTTGGTTCTTCTTTGAACACTAAGCCTCTTCTCGACGCGAACAAGTTAGAGCCCCTTAATGGTTCTAACTATAAGCGTTGGGCGCAAAAAATTATGATATGCCTTGAACAGTATGAACTTGACTTTGCTATAGTCGAGGCTCCTCCACTTTTGGAGATTGGAGCTCATACTGAACAAGAGCTAGCTAGGCATGCTGCCCTCGAATCTAGGTTAGAAAGAGCTAACACCATGGCTCGGGGCTGGATGCTGAACAATGTTACTAATCCCATCTTTGACCTCCTTGCCAAGGAGAAATCGGCAAAGGTCATATGGGAAACTCTCGAGAAGAAATATGGGGCTGATGATTCGGGTAAGAAAAAGTATGTGACTGGGAATTGGTATAACTTTAGACTTACGGATCAGAAACCTATGACTGAACAACTTCACGTGTACGAGAACCTATGCGCGGAAGTTATCGCCGAAGGCATGAAGATGTGTGAAATTCTTCAAGCCAACATTTTGCTTGAGAAATTTCCCCCATCTTGGAGTGAATACCGCAACCACCTCAAGCACAAAAAGAAAGAAATGACCCTCCAAGAGCTCATCAGCCACATCCAAGTCGAAGAAGCGAATCGATTAAAGGATAAGTCAATCTCTTTCCCTTCTCATTCCTCCAAAGCTAATCTAGTCGAAGGTTCTGGCCAAGGTAACAAAGACAGGTTCAAAGGGAAGGGAAAGCAACAAGGGTCCAACAAATCTAAGTCTGGGGGAAACAAGAATCGCGGCAACTCCAACAAACAAGGTGGAGGATTCAAGATCTCTGGTAAGATTCAAAAAACTAAAGGGGCCTGTTATTGTTGTGGCAAAGAAGGGCACAAAGCCTTTGAATGTCCCCAGAGAGCTGGCCAGGGTCCCAAAGCTGCCGTGAATCTGACTGAGACCGAAGAAATCATTGCTGCGGTAATGGTTGAGGTAAACTTGGTAGAAAATAAGAGCGAGTGGATCCTTGACACTGGAGCTTCTCGTCATTTCTGCGCAAACAAATCCTTGTTCAAGAAATTCGAAAAGGCAACTGATGGTGAGTGTGTGTACTTGGGTGATTCTTCCACCGCTACTGTTCTTGGTAAGGGTCAAGTTCCCCTCAAACTCACATCTGGTAAGACTCTTGAACTGAATGATGTTCTCTTCGTTCCCTCTCTCCGTAGGAACTTAGTTTCCGGGGCTCTCCTTAATAAAGTTAGTCTCAAACTTGTTTTCGAGGGGGGTAAAGTCATTATCACCAAAAATGACGAATTCGTGGGGAAAGGGTACCTTAATAATGGTTTGTTTGTTTTAAACACTGTAACCCTTAATGAGAATGCAACTAATTCCGCTTATATTGTTGAGTCCGTTCAAACGTGGCACGGTAGACTAGGCCATTTAAATGTTGCGTCTATTAAAAGGCTTAAAAATCTTGGACTAATACCCGTTAACAACGTGGATGACTTTGAAAAATGTCAAATATGTGTAGAGTCCAAACTTGCGAAAAAACCTTTTAAACCCGTTACCACGAGACAAACTAAACTACTTTAACTAGTTCATTCGGACTTAGCTGATTTTAAAAACTCCGCTAGTAGAGGTGGAAAACTTTATTACATAACCTTTGTAGATGACTACTCTAGGTTTACTAAAGTGTATCTTCTTAAAACTAAAGATGAGGCGGAAAATGCGTTTTTAAAATATAAAGCTGAAGTTGAAAACCAACTAGATTGTAAAATCAAACGACTTAGGTCCGATAGAGGAGGCGAATATAGTTCTAATTCCCTTAAAGAGTTTTGTGAAACAAATGGGATTATCCACGAACTTAGTGCCCCTTATACACCCCAACAAAACGGCATAGCAGAAAGAAAGAATAGGTCCCTTAAAGAGACTATGAATGCCATGTTAATTAGTTCAGGTTTACCAAACAACATGTGGGGGGAAGCTGTCCTGTCAGCCTGTTATGTACTTAATAGGGTACCGCATAAATCCCTAGATAAGACCCCGTATGAAATGTGGAAGGGTTTTCCACCAAACCTGAAATTTTTAAAAGTGTGGGGGTGCCTAGCCAAAGTCAAACTACCTGATTTTAAAACTGTCACCGTTGGTCCCAAAACCGTTGACTCAATTTTCATAGGGTATGCTCAGAATAGTGCGGCCTACAGATTCTTGTCATTAGAAGATAACTCTATTTGTGAATCTAGAGACGCTGAGTTTTTTGAACATGTTTTTCCTTTGAAAGATTTAAATACTGTCAATGCTTCTTTACCTGTTGATAACTTATCTACTAATGATTTTGTACCTCTTTGTGATGTTTTTCCTAACCCCTCCACTTCCACGGAGCCTAGTAATATTCCCGAGGAAGAACCTAGGAGAAGTAAGAGGCGCAGGATTGAGTCTAGCTTCGGCCCTGACTTTATAACAGCCTTTATCACAGAAGGTTCTCACATTGATCTATTAGACGAACAGGTAGTCAATTGCTTCCTCATGGAGGATGACCCAAAAACTTATGATGATGCGTTAAAATCTATAGATGCTAGTTTTTGGAAAGAGGCTATTAATAGTGAACTTGAGTCAATTAAAAGTAACCATACATGGGAATTAACCGACTTACCTAGGGGTAGCAAAGCGATTAGTAGCAAATGGATTTTTAAGAAAAAATTGAGACCCGATGGCTCAATAGAAAAATTCAAAGCCAGACTTGTTATTAAGGGCTTCACCCAAAAGAAAGGTCAAGATTACTTTGACACCTATTCCCCAGTGACCAAAATTGCCACGATAAGAACCCTTATTGCCTTAGCCGTCATTCACGAACTTGTAATACATCAAATGGATGTCAAAACCGCGTTCTTGAACGGAGATCTAGATGAAGAGATCTACATGGCTCAACCTGAAGGGTGTGTGGTCCCTGGTCAAGGGGACAAAGTGTGTAAGTTGAAAAAATCCTTGTATGGTTTGAAACAGGCACCGAAAAAATGGTATGAAAAACTAGATAGTACTCTCATTTCATATGGGTTTATTGCTAACACTTCTGATTCATGTGTTTACTCCAAGGTAACAAATTCAGAGTGTGTTATCATCTGCCTTTATGTAGATGACATGCTCATCTTTGGTACTACTATTCATATTATAAATGAGACTAAACGTTTCTTGTCTTCCAGATTCGACATGAAAGATATGGGAGAAGCTGATGTGATACTTGGGGTAAAGATCATTAGAAGCAGTAATGGTATTACCCTGAATCAGTCTCATTACGTAGAAAGGATGCTGAAGAAGTTCAATTCCTTTGATGTAACGCCTGTAAACACTCCTTATGATTCTAGCATTAACTTATCTAAACATGTTGGGGATGCTGTATCCCAAAATGAATATGCTAAAATCATAGGAAGTGTAATGTTCTTAATGAACTATACTCGACCCGATATTGCCTATACCGTAAGCAGACTTAGTCGCTATACTCATAACCCAAGTAGTGACCACTGGGTTGCACTTCGCCGTCTATTGAAATACTTGAGGGGTACCATCGATCTAGGCTTGCACTATAACAAATTCCCTGCAGTCCTTGAGGGTTTTTGTGATGCAAACTGGATCTCTGACAATGACGAAGTAAACTCCACCAGTGGTTATGTGTTCTCCTTAGGGGGAGGTGCTATATCGTGGAAGTCTTCCAAACAGACTTGTATAGCACGCTCCACCATGGAGTCTGAGTTCATAGCACTAGAGTTAGCTGGACAAGAAGCTGAGTGGTTGAGAAGTCTCTTATCGGATGTGCCACTTTGGGAAGGAAGTGCCACACCTGTATGTATCCACTGTGATTCGCAAGCAGCCATTGGAGTCGCTCATAATAGCGCCTATAATGGGAAGAAGAGACATATTCGCATCAGACATGGGTCAGTAAGACAATTACTGAAGAATGGTGTGATAGCCTTGGAATTTGTACGATCAGAGGAGAATCTAGCTGATCCGTTCACCAAAGGCTTGACCAGGAGACTAGTCCTGGAGACGTCGAGGGGGATGGGTCTAAAACCCATTAAGTGGGAACATGTGACTAATGAGTCAATGTAATTTCCCCATCCCTAAGGCTCAAAACCAAATCGTCTAGTTCATAGCCACTTGTGGTGGTCCTTTTGAGAAGGACTTGATGAAAAAGGCGTATCGAGTGTTGAAACTCACATTTGAATTCATAGCCTTTATGGTGGTCCTTTGAGAAGGACTTGATGAATTCAAGGGTAACTTTGAAACCCAAATATTCATGGTAAAGTGTTAAGGAGACGTCCTTACACCACTCTCAAATGAATAAATCCACCAAGTTCATAGCCCTTAAAGGGTGGTCCTTAGAGAAGGACTTGATGAACCAAAGGTAATGTTAGAGGGAACCATAACCTTGAATCGGGTAGAGTATGTGCTGTGAGGGTCTCGATCGATAACCGTTAAAGTTCAAGAGTAAGTTCACTTAAACGGAATTCGGTGGTTGCCTCACTTCACTACGCGTCAATTCAAATCGCAAGATATTGACGCTTAAGTACAATTCACCCATTCTTCTTTCTGGAACCTTCTCTCCAAACCTTTTGCTAACATTCAAGTGTGTGGGGGATTGTTGGAAAAACTTGAATGTAATAAAGGAGGTTTTTGGACTTTTTTGTTATCCCACATCGGTGGGAGAAGTAAGCTATTTGCTTCTTTTATATTGAGTAATATTAACAAAGTCCAAATGGCCAACTACCATGCACATAGCAAAACAATGGAATAACCCACACGCGCGCACCACCACCACCACCCACCCACCCGACCCGGCCCGGCACCGGCACCGGCACCGGCGACGGCGACGGCGTGAGGCGTGGAGCGTGGAGCGTGGGTCGTGGTTCGTGGGGAGTTTGGGGAGTCAAAAAATGAAAAATGAAATGGATTTTGTACCAGCTCTTATAGTGTGGAGAGTTGACTACTCAACTTAAAACGTAGAGACAAAGCTCCACAAATCTCGCACACGTTAAGATGAAAGAATATCCCAGCTGTTGCTTGGTCAAGTCAAACACGTGGGTCAACTAAGCTGTTACAGAAAATCAAATCAAATCAAACGTGGGGGTTACAAGACTCAAAAACGTCAACCCAATTAAGCCAATTTCGGGAGGAAATCTTGGGCTTTAATGAGGACGTTTCTGAAGGCTTGGTTCCTCCTATCCACTCCCCTATATAAAGAACACTCTCTACACTTAACAGTCTACGAAAATAACACAAAAGAAAAACACTCTGCCTCACCACCCTCTCTATATTTTCCGTTGGAATTCTCTGTTAGAGATACCGGTCACGCCGGAATATCTTTTAACAACGGTGTCGCTTTGCTTTTCTTTTCCGTGTAAGTGCTTTGTTATTTCCGTTTCCGTGTAACTGTTAAACTCGATTTTTGTAATCGTTTTTCCGTGTAATTGTTAACTCGATTTTTGTAATCGTTTTTTCCGTGTAATTGTTATTCGGTTGTTGTAATCGCATTTCGATTTATTGTAATAGTTAGTCTATTTCAAAACCGTTTTTCTTTTTCATTTGTTTTTGTTTTACGGAAACCATTTTTCTCTTGTAAAACTGGTGGTTATTAATATAACAATTTAAAAGATATTCATTTTCTTTTCGTTCCCTCTCTCCGTAGGAACTTACCGACAACACTGAGAAGGAACAAAAATCATCACTAGCACAAGAGCTTATGATGATGCACTTAAAATTGTACCTTAAGGAAAAGACCATCAAGTTTCTGCACGATGTTTGGTTTATGAATTGCAGATACTCTCTCTCTTCCATGGGTTTTGGCATAAAGAAACGCGTACTCAGCAATCCTTAGACTTGCATGGCGTGTATTGATTTTGAGGCTTTCAATAACACCCTTTACCACCTAATTTTTCAAATTGTGAATTTAGTTAATATAATATAAGATTTGACGCTTATGAATAGTGGAATGCAGACTTACTTGATGTTCAATACCACTGTACTCTCCTACAGAGTTTTCGCAGATAATAATGAGATCAACATTATCATACCGAGTCTTGTACCCTGGTAGACTAAAACAAGGTCTAACATTTGCGTAAAAAGTAACTTCTTTTCTAAGGGTAATACCTAGTGATCGGTGTCCTTTTTGAAATGGCATGGCTATGGCTATTGGCCCTTTTAAACCAACCTTGTTAACTCGCAAAGATTCAAGACTTTCCCAAGTTAGGAAATTCTGTGTTCTGGGATCAATTTCAGTCCCAACAAAGTGCTCTTCCCATTCAATTGGAGCATCAGCAATTTTAAATACCTTCAATACATATACATGATAAAACAATTATGTTAAACCAAAAGTATAACAAGTTAAAAATATATTTCATAACAATGGGTTTGTAGATACCTGTTTAACAGATTTGGTGATCTCAGGACCAATTCCGTCTCCAGGGAAGAGACTGACGCGAATCAAATTGGAATCTGAGGGTGTGATGGAAAAGATGCTCCTGATAGTAATGGCTCTCAATATAGAAGTTGAAATGCTGCCGAGTCTTCGAACAGCCATTTTTTAAGAATCGATTCTGCTTTTGGAAATTCTCTTCTTGTCTTACTAAATCAATCATAACAGTTATTGTAACACAAATAATAAAATTACGTGCCCTTATACATAGAAAAAGAATGACACTTAGTGCCACCCACACCTTCTTATAAAATAAATGGGCAACGCCAAGATTTCTGTCTTATCGGCACCAACAATCAACTAGAACAACTATTTTTTTTGTCAAACTAGAACAATTAATTACACCATTATTATCCAAAATTAAACTACATTAGTAAATTAGGGTAAGATGCTTCTCATAAGAAGTGGTTAGGATTAATAAGGAGATAAATACTCTTTTAAACACTTTAAAATAACTTAAAAAACTTAAAACTTGAAAAAATTAGAAAAGAAAGACTTGAAGAATTGCTTTTGAAGCTAACATATATTGCATAGAAAAGAAAGGAATCACCTTTCCATGAAAGGTGATTTAGTGCTCGTTTGGAAGTGCTTTTTTGGAGAAGCACTTAAAAGTGCTTTTAGCATTTTTAAGAGATTTTTTGACTTTGAAAAGTACTTTTTTGAGAAGCACCAAATAGGTGCTTCTTAGAAAAAGCACTTAAAATAATTTTAGATTTCAAAATTATTTTTAATAATTTTTTTAAGTTTTGGATTTTATTCTAAAAGCGCTTTTTTACTCTAAAATAAGCACTTCCAAACGAGCCCTAAGTATATTAATCTTTTTATCTTTTATTTTTTATTTATTCATCAATATTCCTTTTTAAATAATAGTGGAAAATTATCTTATATTAGAATGAAATAGTTGTTTTTTTATTGTTGCTACTTTAAATTTTTTGGTCTAATTAGGTGACTTCTTGTACCGTGTGTACAGTTCCTTTGCTACTAATATAACCCTTTTCTCAAGATTTTTTTTTTACTTTCACTTTTCTATTTTTCTTTGTATACAATTTTTCTCTATGGACTTTACAACTTAATATTTATTAAAAAAATATTTAATTTCTGTGAATAAACTATTCTTGTCAAGATTTGTTTTTTGGTTGGGTAAACACATATATTAATAAGAAAAAGGAATAAATTATATACTATACGGAAAGTCACCTACTAAGACCCGTAAGTTTTAGCAACACATAAGCAAATGCAACTATCTCTTACTATTACATGATAATTGCCCACTATCATCCAAAAAGGAACGATGAGGGAATAAGAAAGATAAAATGGAATATGTGCACCACTTAACCTCTTTGATAACTGTTTCACGAGTAGTTGGATTACCTCTCATAACAAGATAATTTCTAACCCTCAATATACGATACACGGTGGCTCCAAAAGCTATCCTCCAAACCTTTCTCTTCCAATTATCTTGAGCCTTGAGTTTCTTAAGGCATTTCAAAGTACTCAAAGAAGTATTCATCTCCTCATATATATACCCAACGTTTTCTTATCTCATCCCGTAAGTCATAAGATTTCTTATATAAAGTATTAAAAAATTTGATATATACCTCATGAATGGTAGGATGATCGCTAAACGAAGAGAACCACCTAGCCAAGATACCTTCTACCATCACCACTAATCGACCCATAGATCCCCTCTTTAAGTTCCCATATATTATTCAAAAGAGGAGAATCCACTTATCAAGATTGTTCTTAGAGACGATTTAATGGGGATATGTATATTTGGACGAATATGAGCTTTTTTTTTTCAAATAAAAATTTTTCTTTTGTAAATTTTAATAAATACCATATTTTAAATACACCCCTATCCTACGCCCTTATACCTACATAATATATCTAAATATTTGATGCTATCCATAATCGAATTACATTTTCCATTTGAGATGTTAATGTCCAGTCTTGCAAATTTTGCAACTCGATCCACAAAATCATTCATGTATCGATTGATATGATACCCTTTCCAAATCGGGAACATCGCCATCCATTTCCACATCTCACCGCTGATTGGTAAGATTCTCCAGTTAGTTCCTTTTTTTGAATCCTTGAATAACTTCAAGGCTGTCCAAGTAGAAAGAGCTACTCGTGAGGTTAAAACCACCCGCTAATCACGTCGCAAAGAGGACGACCCAAGTTTCACTATCCGTACACGATTTGACCCTTCCTTTCTTCATAACCTTGTTGACTATATTACCATCCTTATAAACCGTCACTGCGACCCCCGCAAGTTCCTAGTCTTTTGCGAAGAAGGCATCGTTCAACTAGATTAGATCGGCTTCATCTTGGCAAATAATCGAATTCTCCGTGACCTTACTTTCCTCTATTTTATTGTTTTTAATTCTCCTTTCCCCGCTTATTTCCTAAAAATTCTCACTCATGATTCTAGTTATCTTCCTATTAATTTCTTGGATGTCCCATATTTTTTATCTCAAAGAAACCTTCCATTTTTATTTTCCAAATAAACCATATTGTACCGAGAACAAATGTCACAGAGTATCTTTTTATTCCATCCATTACTAGATAAACTTTTAATTAGGGGTGTGCATTGGGTTAGAAAACCCGCATAACCCGACCAACCCGATTACACTAACCCAAAATAATGCGGGTTAGTTTTTTATTGGGTGGGTTGCGGTTTACATTTTAAAAAAAATATACATTGTTTGTGGGTTGTGGATTTTAAACTTGAAACCCGCATATACCCGATTACCATGTAGTATAAATTATTAGAAAAATTTGTATTGCTCGTTTTATTCAAATAAAATAGTATAGTCATGTGATTCTCAATTTATTTCTTTTTTTATTCCTTTCCCTTAATTTTTTTTTAAATTTTTTAGTATTTCAAAAATATTTTATCCAGTGATCTGTTTTCATTTAAATTATGATATTATCTCCATTTTTTGTTTAATTCATAAATTTATTTTCCTAAAATATCATTTTATATATTTAAAAATCAGAGATGATATTAAGTGTATATAAACAATATTTTTTGTTGCGAAATTCATTTATAATATAAAATTGACTCACCGAATGATTATGCATGCAAATTTGGCTCATTTATTAAACTAAATCACCCGCGACCCACTCAACCCGAAACTCAATAGTTTATATAATAGATTGGGCGGGTTCGGGTCTCATTTTTCAAAACCCGCATAAGAACGGGTAATTTGTGGGTTGAGCATTTTTCATCCAAAACCGACCCGCGCACACCCCTACTTTTAATAGTGTTGTGAACCATTTTTAAAACAAGCGGTTAAACTCCTGGTCAATTTTTATTTTCATTTTTTGGAGGCCTACACTGCAAAACTATATGGACATTTAAGTAAAAGGTGTTCCACAGTTTCATCCCCCATTTTACACCAATAACATGTAGGATCTTCAACACATTAATTTTCTTCAGCTTCCTCATGGCCGGCAGTTCTCCCTCCATTAATAAATTTCCATGCGAATATTTTAATTTTTTCTGGCAAATTAAATTGCCAAATAGTTTTCCGGGTTTCACCATTATCCAACTCTCATGCAGACGAATTTTGACCATCCTTATCACTCTCTTCTTGAACCATAACGTGATATATCAATTTTATGGTGTAATTACCATCCTTCGTGTATGTCCATATACTTTTGTCTTCTTTATCTAGCTGTAAAATTGGGATCTAAATAATATCGTTCGATCAAATTTTTAGGGCATACCTTGTTAATGGTATTAAGATCCCAAACTACCATATCCTTATTAAATAGTTGTGCCATGACTTCCACATTACAATTCCTTGGTTTTTCAAGTTTTATATTTTTATTTATCCACGAGTCCTTCCCCACTTTTGTCGCTAGTATTCCTAGTTTGCCACACAAGTTCCTTCTTGAGAAATTGGAGGCCCTTAAAAATGCTAGCCCGACTCCATGAACTTTTCTAGCTTCATATTAGTGTCCCAAATCGACGAGTTAGGTGACAAATACCTTTTAAAGCTCTAGCGACTAGGGAATCTGGCTTATTAATCATTCTACATGCTAAAACCCAATTCCACCAACCGTTTTTGACCTAGCAATCTTTTTCCAAGCAACCCAATAAATTTTCTTTTTCCGCGACGAGTCCCACAGGAAATTTGCATACACACTAGCCATATTCGTACAAAGATCCTTAGAAATTCAAAAATAGACATTTCATAATTTTGCATTGCATGAAGTACCACTTTGATTAACACTTCCTTTCCACCTTTAGATAAGAGTTTTGAAACCCAACTTGCTGATTTGGTGAGTAGTCGTAGTGGATCCTTGACGTACTTCAAATTTTCTGATTTGTCTCTCTTCAATGTAATTGGAATACCTAGATATTCTCAAGTGAGTTAGTTCTTTCCATTTTAAAAAATATAGAGAATTCTTCCATAATATCATCGGGGGTTCCTATACTATAAAATTTGATGACTTTTGTAGATTAACTTTCTGGCCCAATGCTTCACAATATGCCATAATCGTATCTTTAAAATCTTCAGTTTCTGCCTTATTAATATTGACAAAAAATAACGTGTCATCAATGAACATGAGGTGAGTAACTTTCAGGCGTTTTCTCGTGATAGCGATACCCTTAATGATTCCTTCTGTACCTTTGTAATTAATAAGCCCAATGAGTCTTTCCGTCATGAGAGAGAACATAATTGGTGACATTGGGTCTTTTTGCCTGATGCCTTGCCTTGGTGTGAATTTCCGAAGAAAACTGTCGTTGACTTTGATATGAAACGACACAGTACATATACAATTTAATATTCAATCTCTTTATTTTTTGGCAAAAACCCAGTTTTTCCCGAATTCTCATTAAAATCCCTAGTACTTTTTCATATGCTTCTCCATATCAAGTTTAATAGCCACATAATTTTTCTTTGATCTTCGCTTGGTATTAAGATAGTAAGACATTTCCTGAGCAACCAAAATATTATCTTGGATACTTCTTTACTTAATAAATTTCGATTGTGTTGGAGACATTGTATTATCCATAAACGAATATGACCTAAGTGTCAATATCTTAGCGATAATTTTATAGCTGAAGTTAATGCGCGATATTGGTCTAAAATCCTTAACCTTTTCATGGGTTTATCCTTTAGGCACCAGTGTGATGAGCCCATAGTCGATTTTTTCCAGAGGCATATTTTTCGTAAAAAACTCTTACTAACATGAAGATATCCTCTTTAATCATTTCCAAGATTCTCGATAGAAATTACCCGGAAGACTATCGGTGCACGATGCTTTAGATCCAGACATACTAAAGACCGTCATTTTAGCTTCATCCATATGTGGTATCCTTGTAAGCTCCGGATTCATATCATCTGAAATTTTGCATGGAGTATGGTTCGCAATTTATTCAATACCACTCCCCAAAAAATATTATTTTAGTATTTTAGTATCATTTCCTGAAATTCTTTTGGTTCCTCACCCCACAAACCATTTTCATCCTTCAATCTACTACTTCTATTAATATTCCTTCTCCATCAAAGCATGAAAAAAAGTCGTATTTTGTCCTCTTTATTAACACAAAGATTTTTTGCTGTATCGACCCAAATTTCTTTCTCTTTCATCCATAATTTTTATAGGTTTGCTTTGATCATATCTTTTTTTTCTCTATTATGAACACTTGTCGTCTGGTGCTGTAAATCTCACAGTAGCATTTGGTAGTTGTTCATGAATCTTTTACTATTTTCGAATGTTTTCGTACTTCAACTTGTCAGCGCCAAACACATAACATCTCTTTTAACGCAAGAATCATCGATGCTCTTAAAAAAATTTCATTTAATTAAACATCTTAGATGATCTAAATCACTACCAAAGTACTTAGAGACGCCTTTGTCATTAAAGTACTTAGAGACGTCTTTGTCTTTAACGATGTTCATTGTCGCCGCAAATGATCTCGATTGATCATTTGCTATGACATGTCATTGCAAATGTATTGTTGCTAGATATTGGTCGAAAAAGGTACCTATTAGAGACGATCAGTGGAAATTCGTTGTAATTGCTCGAATGTCATTTGCGACAAAACAATAAATTTTAATTTTTTTAGTTGAATAATGGTTAAAGAAACACAAATATTTAAGATTAATATATATTATAAAGAAATATCAAGTATTATTAGCGGCCGATTTTATGTACCGTAGTAAATGTTGCTGTTAAAAATATCATTAGTAACCAAATCTTTTTGCCCCAATAAGTATTGCTGCTAAAACAATCATTAGCGACCATTTATGGTTGCCATAATAAAATTCACCACTAAAATTATCAATAGCGGCTTTTTTTTTACTTCTCCACAATAAGTTTCGCCGCTTTTTCTATTAATTCTTGTAATGAAGTTTCTCTAAACCTTGAATTGTTAGCACCTCTACGATACTAAAATAATATATTTATCGGGTAGCTAGCTGAAGACCAGTTCCCAGCATTAGTATTAGGTGTAATAGACATAAGAAATAATATATAAAGAAGCGACACAATAAGGAAAGAAAGCAAAACCCTTTTGTGTCCAACTCAAACAAGTTCAAGAAATATTAATGTTTAGAGGTGATCATATAGTGCATTTGTAAATTCGGTTGTTGATGCTCTACCACCAAGATCCACCAGTTCGATACTTCCTCTCAGCAATTGTATTCAATATTGCATGTTCTATGCACTTAGCCTTGTAATTCAGCTTCAGATGTCGAAGCATCATTACTAAACTCAATAGCAAAGTTGTTGAATTTGCCACATTCTGCGTAAATTAAACAAATAAGAAATAATGATTGAGTCATGCACCGCTTATGAGAATGTTTGACACAAACCTTTCCGGCAATATCAAATGTTGAGCCATGCACTACTTCAGCAAGAGCAATACTTTCCTCGTCAATATTGCAACTGCGCACTATATAACTCTACTTACATGATCACATAATTAATACTAAACCACACTGAAAACATGCACCTACCTTGGAATTAATCACAAACCACCAAGTAAACCAGCACACAAAGAACTAATAATATCACCATAATGGTTAGGCATCACCAACACATCAAAAATTGAAGGATCTAAATTATTAGCCTTCTCAAATTAACTAAATTTTTAGCTTCAATTTCCTAGTTTTATATGTATATAATTTTCCCTATGGACTTCTAAAACTTGATATTTATAAAAATAAATAAATAAGTAATGTCATATACCTCCTCTTTTCATACACCCACTGATGTCTTATTTAATTTAAAATAAAATAAAGTTAAATTAAAAAATAATAATGGAACTAATGATTTATTTATAATCAAATTATAATGACTTTTATAAATAAAATAAAATTTAGTTAATATATTATTTTTAGGATTAATGACCAAGAAACACCTCAAGTTAGAATTAATTCCCTCTTACCCCAACCATCATATTTTTGCCCATAAAAAGCCAGATACATTTCGTTTTTTCTTTTTCTTTCCCATAAAAAGAGTCGTTTGAGTTATGAGAAGCTTCCTAGAACTCAAATTTTGAGTTATGAAAAACTTTCTAAAACTCAGATTTTTAGTTTTGGGAAGTTTTCCATAACTCACTGTTCTTTAATAAAGACAGTGTCTTTTATGGCTAGGGCGTAAGGTGGCAGGTGCCTATTGGGTATTAACATTTTTTTTATTAAGATTGTGTTTAGAGAGAAAATATTTATTTATATTTGAACGAATAAGAATATGTTTACTTGTAAAAAAAAACAATAAGAATTTATTTTTATTTTACTTTCTCAGTTAATTAAACTTTTTAAAATAAGTTTCCAACTAACTATTTCAATAAATCATCATTTAAAAAAAAATTGGTTTAGAAAAAAAATTTGTTAGATATAGAGCAAGATCCATCACAAGAATATATATGATTCATATTCAACTCTAAAAATACACGCTTATATGATAACACATGTGCAAATTTATTGGCTAAACAAGGTGCGGATTTAAGCGAATGACCGTGTGTCCTAGAAGATCCTCCGGACTATTTGTGGCGTAGTATAACTAGAGATAAAAGTGGATGTACACTTCCTAGACTAGTATTAGACCCACAATGAGGGATTAATTGATTGTTTGTAATAAATTTCAGCTTTTAAAGCCTCGTACATATGCAAAAAAAAAATATACACGCGTACATGATACTAAAGTTTTATTGATAATTAAGTGTTTAATTGTATTCAAAACTTAATAATAAATGCTGAAAATTTGCAATCACGGTGTTATTTAAATAAAAATGGAATGTTTCAAATATTTGAACTATAAAATTTGTAGTGTAATCGAAACTTATTGATTTCTAAATTATTTTAGTAGAAATAGTTTATAATTAAAAAAAATCATGAAACAAAAAGTTTGTTTAATTTTTTTAAAACAAAGTAATATGTAAATTAAGAAAAAAAAATCAAAAACAAGTTTTGAAAATTTTAGGGTTTAATGGCACAAGAAAATTATGATATCCCAAATATTTTAGCATTTGAATTATATTTATTTATACGATAATTGGTAACTGAATCATCATCCATAAATAAAAAACATAACATTTCATTTTTATTAAAAATAAAAATTAGTTTTGTCTCAAATCAAAATAATAAATAAGATTAATATAATATTTTATAATTTTAAGTTATCTTTTAATTATATCATCCTTTTAAATATTGTACCTATATAACATAGGGTCTTTTATTGGGAGAATTTTTAGTTAAAAAAAATATGGTCTAAAGGGTTTGGTCTTTCTAGAATTATTGCTAAAAGTTTCTTATAATGTAAAAAACTACAAAATACCCATAAATTTGTGAATAACCATATAATAAAGACTAAACATTATTTACTTTCAAAATTCAGATACAATTTTTATTTTGGTCAAAAGAGGGGATTGAGATTAAAATAAAAGGAACGATATTTTATAGACGGGGTAGTCATCCTATTCATGTTCTGTTTTTATTCCTCCTAATGTTCAAATCAAATTGGGGATATGAACCATTGCCCATTTCGTAGGGAAGATATTACGTCTAAAACTTCCAGTTAGAAGGTGAGCCTCCTCAATTCTATTTCTAGAAACATGTCGAATGCAGATGTTGGATCTCGTCAAAATAAGGTCATTGATCTTTTTCATAAGAGGCCGGGATCTCCAGCATACTTCAGATATGTTCTTAGGACCTAGGGTAATTCTGAGCCAGCCAATGTGAATTATGGAACTTCTATCGTTTGAGCTTGCTCCATCCTTTCAATCATGAATATTGCAGTCGCTTCCCCTTTCAGTGCAGAGTTGCAAAAAATCCTTTCTCCCTTGCAAGTGATTGGGACATTTTTCTTATCAAAATTGATAGTAGCAATACCTGTGGTTTAGTCATCAGTCTTAAACAACGCATCATAGAAAATATTGGCTTATGTTGGGGGTAGTTCCACTTCCATTTCATTAGCCCCATGCACGTAAAAGACTCTCATTTTATTATTCCATTTATGACCATGGAAGCCTGTTAATAATTTGTTTCTTTGGATGGAGATGAGTTGGACATTCCATGGTGTAACTTCTACCAAGCATATCATCCTTTTTGTCCAAATGTACCATATAGTTGCAAAAGAGAAAGTAGTAGAGATTTCAGTGCTCCACCCTTCATTTTATCCTTCCTTAATAAGAAGGATATTTTTTCCTCAAACACATCAAGGCGTTTAAGAAGTTGTCCATGTCCTGTTCTCATATGCATCCAAACATCTACACTTTAGTGGCTATTAGAAAATATGTTCAATGTTTTATATGTGGTTACTGCAGATTGTACATCCTGCAGTCTTAGTTTAGTTCTTTTTTAGAAGGGATAAACCACAAAGGATAGCTTTGTTACAACATTTCAAAATAAAATGTCTAACCTTGGTTGGTGGCTTTGTGTGCCATACGATTTTCCAAGTTTTTGGATTATTGTATGATCTTGAAGATGAAAATTTAGTGTTAAAGGCTTGTTCCGATGAGTGGATAGCATGCTATCCCAGATTTGTAGTATAACACCCTTTTTCATGGATCCATATGAGTTTACACAAGAAATAAACTTAAATTTCTTGACACTTGATGGAGTACTGACTTTTGGGATGATTGTTATATTAGTTCCATTGACTCCCTGAAGCATATATCAACTATTAAGTGTTTCCAAAGTTCAATCTCGGTCATTTGCGAGGATATTATATGTCTCTGGTGAGGACAAATGTCCTCGCCGATGTCGGAATCCGTAGCAATGGTCGATCGTAGTTTAAATCCTGAAGTCTCCATCGGTCCCATAAGTGGAACAACCATAGGCTTAATTGAATGAGTGAATGGAAAAAAAGGAGAAGTGAACTAATTATTAGATGAGTCTGTTTGTTTGTTTTTGATCAACTGAATTTAAAAAAAAATTCAAGTAATTTTTACTAACGTGTCAAAATTGACCACGTGACGATAAGGTTGAGGTGACGTGGCGCCAAGCAGCGTTGACTAATGGTCATTTAATATAAAATGGAAAAAAATGATCAACAATGTCATAAAATATCAAGGATAAGGGCCATTTAGGATTTTTTTAAAGCATTGGTGCTAGAGAGAAAATCGAGTTAAAGATAAAACGTCACCGCTCTTTTTTACCGTTAATATAAAATAAATATTACTTTCTTAAGAAAATGTAGGAATTTGTTTTTTTTGGTCAAGAAAATGTAGGAATTCTATTTGATCTTTTATTAGAAAAGAGTTCTTGTACGGAAAAAAGTCATCAATTAGTTATAGCTTATATACAAGAATATATGATTATGTTAAAATTTTAGAGAAAATTTTAAGAATTACCATTAATTTTAAGGTAAAAATAACATGTTGTGAATATTTATATAGATCGTTTTAGTTTCTCGGCAAAAAATACATCAGAAATGTTTTCTTTTACTGTTTTCAAACCCATAAATAAACAAGTAAAGAAAAATGTAGAATGGTGTCACTTCTATTTTTCAACAAAAAAGTCCAAACTTTCCTAGAGTAGTCATCAACTAAGGACAAGAAAAATCTCCTACCCCCATGAGTTTCATGTTTTTCAGGGCCTCACAAATCAGCATTTATATATTCTAAGATAGTTTTAGACATATAAATACCACTAGTGAATTTCATTCTATGCTGCTTAGCTAACACACAAGGTTCACAGAAATTAAGATCAAAGATAATGTCCTTACCAAGCAAGCCATCCTTACTCAGTACATTGAGCCCTAGCTAACTCATATGTCAAAGCCTCAAATTCCACTTAACAATATCTGCATTCTCAATATTAGTCTCAACATTGTTTGAATTAGAATTAATTCACATACCATCAAGAACATATAAATCATAATTTTTCTTTCCATATAGGACAGTTTATTATTCTTATTCACATAAATCACACCATTTGAAACTTTATACACACAACCAAGGTCATCTAAAACATCTAAGGATATAAGGTTTCTTTTAAGGTCAGGTAAGCCTCAATTAACCATACCAATCCCAACCACTTGACATGTATTATTATTACCCATATAAAAAGTTTCAAAATTAGTGTCTTTAAATTCATTAAACCATTCTTTATTGGGGCTCATATGTAAAGTACATCCAAAATCAAAAATCCATTTAGACTTACAAGCAATATCAGATACATTCAAGACTTCACAAGTACCATCATTTTTCAGGGGCATATGCAATGTTGGTCTCGTTATTAGTAGCATATTTTTTCTTAAGGGCATATCAATTATTTATAATAGGTATAGGCTTCCCACAATCATTTCCTGAAATTATTTTGGTTCCTCAACCCACTAACCATTTTCATCCTTTAATCTACTAATTCTATTAATATTCCTTCACCGTCAAAGCATGAAAGAAAGTCGTATTTTGTCCTCTTTCTTAACATAAAGATTTCTTGCTTTATCAACCCAAATTGCTTTCTCTTTCATCCATAATTTTTATAGGTTTGCTTTGATCATATCTTCTTTTTCTCTATTATGGACACTTGTCGGCTGGTGCTGTAAATCTCCCAGTAGCATTTGGTATTTGTTAATGAGTCTTTTACTATTTTCGAATGTTTTCGTACTTCAACTTGTTAGCGCCAAACACATAACATCTCTTTTAAGGCAAGAATCATCGATGTTATTCGGAAATTTTCATTTAATTAAACATCTTAGATGATCTAAATCACTACTAAAGTACTTAGAGACGCATTTGTCTTTAAATACTTAGAGACGCCTTTGTCTTTAACGATGTTCATTGTCGCCGCAAATGATCTCGATTTATCATTTGCTATGACATGTCATTGCAAATATATTGTTGCTAGATATTGGTCGAAAAAGGTACCTATTAGAGACGATCAGTGGAAATTCGTTGTAATTGCTCGAATGTCATTTGCGACAAAACAATTAATTTTAATTTTTTTAGTGGAATAATGGTTAAAGAAACACAAATATTTAAGATTAATATTTATTATAAAGAAATATCAAATATTATTAGCGGCCGATTTTATGTACCGTAGTAAATGTTGCGGTTAAAAATATTATTAGTAGCCAAATCTTTTTGCCACAATAAGTATTGCCGCTAAAACAATCATTAGCGACCATTTATGGTTTCCATAATAAAATTCACCGCTAAAATTATCAATAACGGCTGTTTTTACTTATCCACAATAAGTTTCGCCGCTTTTTCTATCAATTCTTGTAGTGAAGGTTCTCTAAACCTTGCATTGTTAACACCACTACGATTCTAAAATAATAAATTTATCGGGTAGATACCTAAGACCAGTTCCCAGCATTAGTATTAGGTGTAATAGAGATAAGAAAGAATATATAAAGAAGAGACACAATAAGGAAATAAAGCAACACCCTTTTGTTGCCAACTCAAACAAGTTCAAGAAATATTAATGTTTAGAGGTGATCACATATTGCATTTGTAAATTCGGTTGTTGATGCTCTACCACGAAGATCACCAGTTCGATACTTCCTATCAGCAATTGTAGTCAGTATTTCATGTTCTATGCGCTCAACCTTGTCATTCAGCTTCAGATGTCGAAGCATCATTACTGAACTCAAAAGCAAAGTTGTTGAATTTGTTGAATTTGCCATATTCTGCGTAAATTAAACACATCTGATATAATGATTGAGTCATGCACTGCTTATGAAAATGTTTGACACAAACCTTTCCAGCAATGTCAAGTGTTGAACCATGCACTACTTCAGCAAGAGGAATATTTTCCTCGGCAATATTACAACTGCGCACTATATAACTCTACTTACATAAGTACAGAATTAATACTAAACCACACTGAAAACATGGACCTACCTTGTCATTAATCACAAACCACTAAGTAAACCAGCACACAATGACTAATAATATCACCATAATGGTTAGGCATCACCAACAGATCAAAAATCGAAGGATCTAAATTATTAGCCTTCTCAAATTAACTAATTATTTAGCTTCAATTTCCTAGTTTTATATGTATGTAATTTTTCCCGGTGGACTTCTAAAACTTAATATTTATAAAAATAAATATATAAGTAATGTCATATACCTCCTCTTTTCATACACCCACTGATGTCTGATTTAATTTAAAATAAAACAAAGTTAAATTAAAAAACAGTAATGGAACTAATAATTTATTTATAATCAAATTATAATTACTTTTATAAATAAAATTAAATTTAGTTAATATATTATTTTTAGGATTGATGCCCAAGAAACATCTCAAGTTAGAATTAATTCTCCCTCATCCAACCATCATTTTTTTGCCAATAAAAAGCCAAATACATTTTGCTTTGTTTTTTTCTTTCCCATAAAAAGAGTCGTTTGAGTTATGAGAAACTTGTCAGAACTCAAATTTTGAGTTATGGGAAACTTTCTAAAACTCAGATTTTGAGTTTTGGGAAGCTTCCCATAACTCATTGTTCTTTAAAAAAGTCAACGTCTTTTATGGGCCAAGGCGTAAGGTGGCAGGTGCCTATTGGGCATTAACCTTTTTTTTATTAAGATTGTGTTTAGAGATAAAATATTTATTTATATTTGAACGAATACGAATTTGTTTACTTGTAAAAAAAAACAATAATAATTTATTTTTATTTTACTTTCTCAGTTAATTAAACTGTTTATCAAAATAAGTTTTCACTAACTATTTCAATAAATCATCGTTTAAAAAAAATTGGGTTAGCAAAAAAATTGGTTAGATATTGAGCAAGATCCATCACAAAAATATATATGATTCATATTCAACTCTAAAAATACGCACTTATATGATAACACATGTGCAAATTTATTGGCTAAACAAGGTGCGGATTTGAGCGAATGACCATGTGTTCTGGAAGACCCTCTGAACTCTTTGTGGTGTAGTATAATTAGAGATAGAAGTGGATGTACACTTCCTAAACTAGTATTAGACCCTTAGTGAGGGATTAATTGATTGTTTGTAATCAATTTCAACTTTTAAAGCCTCGTATATATGCCAAAAAAAATTCACGCATACATGATACAAATGTTTTTATTGTTAATTAAGTGTTTAATTGTATTCAAAACTTAATAATAAGTGCTGGAAATTTGAAATCACGGTGTTATTTAAATAAAAAATGAATGTTTCAAATATTTGACCTATAAAATTTGTAGTTGTATAGAAACCTATTGATTTCTAAATTATATTAGTAGAAATCGTTTATAATTAAAAAAATAATCATGAAAAAAAGTTTGTTTAATTTTTTTAAAACAAATAATATGTAAATCAAGAAAAAACAAATCAATAACATGCTTTGAATATTGTAGGGTTTAATGGCACAAGAAAATTATGATATCTCAAATATTTTAGCATTTGAATTATATTTATTTATACGATAACGGGTAACTGAATCATCATGCATAAATATAAAACATAACATTTCATTTTTATTAAAATAAAAATTAGTTTTGTTTCAAATTAAAAAATACACATAAGATTAATATAATATTTTATAATTTTAAGTTATCTTTTAATTATATCATTCTTTTAAATATTGTACCTATAGGTCTTTTATTGGGAGAATTTTGAGTTAAAAAAAATGGTCTAAATGAGTTTGGTCTTTTTAGAATTATTGCTAATAGTTTCTTATAATGTAAAAAACTATGAATACCCTCAAATTTATTAATAACCATATAAACATTATTTACTTTGAAAATTCAGATATAATTTTTATTTTGGTCAAAAGAGGGGATTGAAATTAAAATAAAAGAAACAATATTTTATTGACGGGGTAGTCATCCTATTCATGTTATGTTTTTATTCCTCCCAATGTTTAAATCAAATTGGAGATATGAACCAATGACCATTTCGTAGGACAGATATTACGTCTAAAACTTCCAGTTAGAAGGTAAACCTTCTCAATTCTATTTCTAGAAACATGTCGAATGCAGATGTTGGATCTCGTCAAAATAAGGTCATTGATCTTTTGCATAAGAGGCTAGGATCTCCAGCATACTTCATATATGTTCTTAGGACCAAGGGTAATTCTGAGGCAGTCAATGTGAATTGTGGAACTTCTATCGTTTGAGCTTGCTCCATCCTTGCAATTAAGAATATCGCAGTCGCTTCCCCTTTCAGCGCAGAGTTGCAAAAATTCTTTTCTCCCTTGCAAGTGATTGGGACATTTTTCTTATCAAAATTGATAGTAGCAATCCCAGTGGTTTAGTCACCGGTCTTAAACAACGCATCATAGAAAATATTGGCTCATGTTGGGGGTAGTTCCACTTCCATTTCATTAGCCCCATGCACGTTAAAGACTCTCAGTTTATTATTCCATTTATGACCATAGAAGCTTGTTAATAATTTGTTTATTTGGATGGATATGAGTTGGACGTTACGTGGTGTAACTTCTAACAAACATATCATCCTTGTTGTCCAAATGTACCATATAGTTGCAAAAGAGAAAGTAGTAGAGATTTCAATGCTTCACCCTTTATTTCATCCTTCCTTAATAAGAAGGATATTTTTTCCTCAAACACATCAAGGCGTTTAAGAAGTTGTCCATGTCTTGTTTTCATATTTTTCCAAAAATCTACACTTTGGTGGCAGGATAAGAAAACATGTTCAATGTTTTCTATGTGGTTACTGCAGATTGTACATCTTGCAGTCTCAATTTAGTTCTTTTTTAGAAGAAAGAAACCACAAAGGATAGCTTTGTAACAACATTTCCAAACAAAATGTCTAACCTTGGTTGGTGACTTTGTGTGCCATACAATTTTCCAAGTTTTTGGATTATTTTACGATCTTGAAGATGAAAGTTTAGTGTTAAAGGCTTCTTCCGATGAGTGGATGGCATGATATCCCAGATTTGTAGTATAACACCCTTTTTCATGTATCCATATGAGTTTACACAAGAAATCAGCTTAAATTTCTTGACACTTGATGGAGTACTGACTTTTGGGATGATTGTTACATTAGTTCCATTGACTCCGTGAAGCAAATATATACTATTAAGTGACGATGTCGGAATCCGTAGCAGTGGTCGATCGTAGTTGAAATCCTGAAGTCTCCATCGGTTCCATCAGTCGAACAACCATAGTCTTAATTGAAGGAGTGAATGGACAAAATGAGCAGTGACCTAATTATTAGATGAGTCTGTTTGTTTGTTTTTGGTCAATTGAATTTATAAAAAAATTCAAGTCATTTTTACTAACGTGTCAAAATTGACCACGTGACGATTAGGTTGAGGTGACGTGGCGCCATTAAGGTTGACTAACGATCATTTAATATAAAATGGAAAATATGATCAACAGTGTCATAAAATATCATAGATAAGAGCCATTTAGGATTTTTCTTAAAGCATTGGGGTCAGAGAGCAAATCGAGTTAAAGATAAAAAGTCACCGCTCTTTTTTACCGTTAATTTAAAATAAATATTACTTGATTAAAAAAATTCTAGGAATTCTATCTGATTTTTTATTAGGAAATTGTTCTTGTACGGAAAAAAAGTCATCAATTTAGTTATATCTTATATACAAGAATATATGATTATGTTAAAATTTTAGAGAAAAAATTAAGAATTACCATTAATTTTTGGGTAAAAATAACCTATTGTAAATATATATATATATATATATATATATATAGATCGTTTTAGATTCTTGGCAAAAAATATATCAAAAATATTTGCTGTTACGGTTTTCAAACCCATAAATAAACAAGTAAAGAAAAATGTAGAAAGGTGTCACTTTTATTTTTCAACAAAAAAGTCCAAACTCTCCTAGAGTGGTCATCAACTAAGGACAAGAAAAATCTCCTACCCCCATGAGTCTCATGTTTTTCAAGGCCCCACAAATCATCATTTATATATTCTAATATAGTTTTAGACATATAAATACCACTAGCGAATTTCATTCTATGCTGCTTAGCTAACACACAAGGTTCACAGAAGTTAAGATCAAAGATAATGTCCTTACAAAGAAAGCCATCCTTACTCAGTACATTGAGCCCTAGCTAACTCATATGTCGAAGCCTCAAATTCCACTTTACAATATCTGCATTCTCAATATTAGTCTCAACATTGTTTGAATTAGAATTAATGCACATACCATCAAGAACATATAACCCATAAATTTTCTTTCCATATAGGACAAGTTTATTATTCTTATGCACATAAATCACACCATTCGAAACTTTATACACACAACCAAGGTCATCTAAAACATCTAAGGATATAAGGTTTCTTTTAAGGTCTGGTAAGCCTCAAATGAACCAGACCAATCCCAACCACTTGACATATGTTATTATTACCCATATAGAAAGTTTCAAAATTAGTGTCTTTCAAGTCATGAAACCATTCTTTATTGGGGCTCATATTAAAAGTACATCCAAAATCTAAAATCCATTTAGACTTACAAGCAATATCAGATGCATTCAAGACTTCACAAGTATCATCATGTTTCAGGGGCATACGCAATGTTGGTCTCATTATTAGTAGCATATTTGTTCTTAAGGGTATATCGATTCTTTATAATAGGTGTAGGCTTCCCACAATGATAACACTTTCTTGTTTCAGATTTACTCTTATTTCCTTTATTCTTTTTCTTAAACTTATTGGGTTTAACATACTCAAGGGATTCAGTTTTATGTTTCACAAACAAATTATTACCTACACGTTTCAAGTTCTTTAATTCAAGCTCCCTAGTTTTCAAAGAGACGACAATCTGATCAAAATTAGGCAACCCAGTGGAGTATTGAAAAGCATCCTTAACAACTTGATATGATTCAGGTATAGAATTCAATAGGATCATACATTTACTAGTCTCATCTAGGGCCATATCAGATCCTTTCAAAACTTAATTAAGTTTTAAGAATTCATCAAAATTTTCATCTACAGTTTAGAGAAATCTATCTTATATGAAAAAAATTCCTTTAAGAAAAGCCAAGTTGGGAGCATATTGCACAAAATATAAAGATTCGAGTTTACCCCACAATTAAATTGCAGTTTCTGCACCATCAACTTTCCTTATAACATTGTAATAGATTCAAGAATAGCAGATTTAAAGCTTCCTCTCGTATCTCATCTACTCGCTTTAATGCCTCTTCTGACCAGTTAGCCACATCGGCTTCAAGCGCCGGCAGCACCTTATGGTGAGAAAGTAACACACACATCTTCTTTTTTTAAACCCCGAAGTCAGATTTTCCATCAAACACAGAGACTTCAATTCGTGTGGTAGCTATTATAGTATCTATTAAGAAGTAGATACAAAGCACAAGAACAATTTTACTATGGTTAGATTAAATCACAAACCCTAGAAATTAAAACTCTAGGATCAAGATTTCAGAAACCCCTTAAACACTTTTAGATTTGTGAGTTTCAATAAAATAAAAAAAACTTTTATTGACCAAAAGATTTCAGAAGTTTATAAACCACATATGCACAAAACTATAAGAAACCGAATCAACACAACCTTTCATAAAATGTTTTACACAAGTTTCGTAAGCCACCAAGGAACCGAAAAGGCTCTGATACCAATGTTGTAAATATTTATAAAGATCGTTTTAGTTTCTTGGCTACAAATATATCAGAAATATTTGTTTAAACTGATTCTGCAATTTATCGTGGTTCAGCACTAAGGCCTACATCTACGTTGAAACAATCCACGAGAGATGTTTCTCACACTAGAAGAACAGGGTTACACCTTCAGACAAGAATCCCTCAGGAATTACAAGAATAGAACACCGATATGGTTTCAATCGGAAACCCTAATCGAGAAGTACTACTCAATATATACAAGTCAGGTGCTTGCAAATCTATTCTAATCTAGATTCTTTATAACATAGAACTCGATGTATACAAAACCCTAGGTTTTATCTACAAAAAAAATATGAGAGAGGAAGAGGCGAAGTCAAAGAAGCAAAAGAGAAGTCTAACTAAGTTGAGAAAAGAAGTGGCTCTTATATGAGAGAGAGAGAATGATTTCATCCACAGCCGTGCCAGGCGTTTAACTTAAATAAGGTGGTGGACCAAAATAAAGCCCAAACAAATAATTGACTTCGGTCAAGATAATTAACCCACACGAGTCCACATCATCATGCCACGTCACCAAAAGTCCAACTATGAAAGTTGACTAGTTGACTTTATATTTAACATAACCTTTTTAGGAAAGAAAAAGCGCAATGTTTAACAAAAAATAAAAGAGAAATCATGTACTTTTTAAATCCATTTTTCATTCTTTTAGGATTTGGAAAATTCTTTCATATTATCTAACTAATCTTTGTTATTATAATTATGGATTATTCCATTGTTTAAAATCCTATTCCCTTCCTTAAAAGATGTGTGGCTTACAACAGAACCCGCGGTTCTTGATTTTCAAACACAGAAAATCAAGGGCTCTAGGTAAATCCGCCCATGATAATAGCTAAATTTATGCATAATGCCTGCCCAAAATTGGATACTATGACCGTACTTATATTAATTATTAAGATAATTATTAAGATTTTATTGGATAAATACAGATTTAATAATTAGTTAAAATTAAATAAGAGTTATGTTTAGATGAAGTACTGATTAAAAATTAAATTACTCAGATTCGTTTTTTGTTTGTTTCTCGTTTCTTCTTAATTTGTTTCCCACTTGGAATGAGATTAGTGAGAGATCGTAATAAAAGGAAGAGAATAGGTTTGGTTTTGTTAAGCAACTAAATATGGTCTTTTTTACTAGTTACAAGAGTTCCCATGGCCATGAGAAACAAGCTCAGGCTCTTCGTCCACAACACGTTCCTACAGATTCAGTAGTAGTCAGCTCCTCTTCCCGTTTTGGAACGCCTATTACCAGTTCTTCCATGGACGTTTCACCAGCAGAGACTATCGGGCTTATTTCTTTGTTGAAAGATAAGAGGTAGTAATTAGCTAGGGTTAACAAAAATATGTTGCTATATATCTTTCTCAGAAGAGCATAGTTTGTGATTTACTTTTTTTGCTTGTTCAGTATTGATGACCTAAAGAAGCTTCTCTCTGACAAGGATGCTTATCAAAATTTCTTACTTTCAGTTGAGCCTGTAAACCACATCAATAGCGTAAGTTAATTGCTCCAACTTCATATTTGTCATTAGAAACCTGCTTGTACAATTGTGTTATTAAAAATATCCACCTCCAGGTACGAGATGATCTCTTGAATGGAACATTGAAGCTTGCTAGTGAGTACTCGATCCTCTCCTCATTATGTTTTCGGTTTCATTGCCTTCTCCTAATCCGTTTGTAATGTTTTGTTCCTCAGGGGCGAATCTCGAGAAAGAAGCTCAGATAATGGAGCTTCAAAATCAGGTGAGAATCTATTCTTAGCCCATCTTCCATCGTCTACTAGGAAAATCAATTGTTCAACACTATATATATAATTTACTTTTGATGAACAAGTCAGTATTTTTCTGTGTACAGTGCAAAATAATTCAGGAAACAGAATTGGCTGCTGCTCAAGAAAAGCTTCATGAGCTACACAAAAAGAAAATAGAGATGCTCACTTATTACTCTCCCGCATCTCTGCTGTATCAGCTTCAAGGTGAGAATGGTTATAAATCTGGTGATTTAACTCTTCTTTTTGTCTTTAAGAAACAACATTGACTTGTATTTTACTTACAAATCCACAGAGTCTATAAATAAAACCGAGGAAGAATCTGAAACTCTACATAGGGAGCTTCTTGATCAGAAGATTGACATTGACAGTTTTGTGCATAAGTACAGGAAGTTGCGTCATTCTTATAACAAACGAGTTCTCACACATCTTGCTGCCCAAACATCATTAACTGGTTGAAAAATCAATTCTTAACACAGTTTGCAATCAAGGTGCATGGTAATATGGCTCTCGGGTCTCGATATGGTTGTCAATTATGTTGTGCTTTGAATGTATAAACCCGTAAAACAATATAAAAGCTAATGCAGAAATAAAATAAAAGTAAATAAATAAATAACTTTACTTGTCGAGCCTTGGATTGGATTCGATATCTTTAAGGTTTTTAGGCAACTTACCGATATCTTACGTTTGTTGGCTTCAACCTCCAGGATACAACGACAAAACTATTCAAATAAAACTGACACACGAATTTTTAAGAATTTCAACAAATTAACTTAATAAATCTGCTTCTTTCTATATCTCTCTCATAATTTTAATTAGGGGTGAGCAAATGAGAACCAAATAACCATATCGAACCAAAAAACCGGAAAAAACCGAACCAAAATAACCAAAAACCGAATAACCAAATGGTTCGGTTTTTTATTTTCAAAAACCGAATTTTTTGGTTCGGTTCGGTTTACTACCTAAAAACCGAACCAAAAAAACCGAACTAACGAAGGAAAAATAGGGTTTATGTGAACGTCTTTTATAAAAAAATTATGTGAAACTTTTGTTCATCTACGTGAAATTTTAGTTATACTATTCGATGGTGCTATTAGTGAGAATTTTTTTTATATCACTTAAGATTATAAGTATTCATTACTTGATTGATTTTATAAATCATGATTGTATGAAATAGGAAGTAGTAGATTCAAATTTATTGTAGTATTGTAAATTAAGATAAGTATTTTTAGATTATAAATTTATATTTGATTGATATATTAATAGTCCACATGGACAAGTAATAATAGCATAATTGTATTGGAATATTAGTGTCTATTGGACAATGTATTTCAAGAAATTGGGTGAAAATATTATTGATTAAGCATCCGAATTCGAAGAGAATTAAAACCGAACCGAAACGAACCAATTCGGAACCAAAAACCGAATGTGGGACCAAATGCGAACCACCCGGTTTGGTTATTAAATTATAGAAAACCGAAATATTCGGTTCAGTTCCGGTTTTGGCCAAAAACCGAGACGAACCGAACCATGCTCACCCCTAATTTTAATGCTTAATGCTTTACAAAACTAAATGAATAAAATGATTAAATTGGCCAACTATTTATAAAAGATGAAAAGGTGGCTTGCCAAAGGGTTGTGATGTTTTATTTGAGACACGTATTAATATAAGATGCAACGTTTACTTAATAAAGACCAAAACTTGGGTTTGTCCAGATGGTATAAGATACAACGTTTACTTAATAAAGACCAAAACTTGGACTTGTCCAGATGGTATGAACCTAAGGCCCAAAAGCCTAACAAAACTGATGGTCTAGGTTGAACCCATCATGTCCTCTTTTTTAATATCAAAAAGAAATAAAAAATAAAATAACATATATTATTATTATTATTTTCTTTTAATTTTTTCAAATCACATGACTCAATTTCTCATTCAATTTCAAATGATTTTAACCAAGTGAATATATTACGTTAATCTTTACAACTTGAATAAACGTATCAATATTCAAATTATTTCTGAGTCACCGGCTATCATCGCAAATATGATCAACACTTGGGAAATATCTCATTTGACCAACAATCCCACATGAATGAAAACTGACTAACCACCATGAAAAATTATGCAAAAGAATGCTAAACACGAGAGAGGCGTAGAAGAATACTACATCGAGAAGTGTAGCTTTTTCCCTTGAACCTTCTCTAGTAAGATCTATCAGATTTACTTGCTAACTAGTGAATGTGATGTCTTGAACTATTCAACTTTTGTGTAAACCAAGACAATAGAACTTACATAGTATACTTTCAAATATTATTTGGTTTTCACGGTTGTATCCATTTACGGCCCTGGACAACTCATGGTATTTCATGAATAACCATCGGAGAATTTTGCCTTTAAAAATTCTCGCAGGGCAGCCCTACCCATGTTATTCATATATGTGGTCTCTTGTCGAGAGTATTCTGCATTACTCTATCTTATGCTATAGCTGATAGCTGACACGGTCTTTGGCCAATTAGGAATATCCTCTAAAAAATTCCGAAGCCACTCGGCTTCCTCAGCGCTTTGTCTAAAGCTATAAACTCAGATTCCATAGTGGATCTGGCTATGCACGTTTGCTTAGTGGATTTCCAAAACATGGTTGCTCCTCGTAACATGTAGATAGATCCACTTGTGGATTTTGAGTCGGTGGAGTCTGATATCCAGTTTGCATGGTATCCTTCTAGGACTGTTGGATATCCTGTGTACAACAACCTTTCGTTCATAGTGTATCTAAAATACCTTAGACCTTTTACAATATCAATCTAGTTGTTCTTCCCCGGATTATGTGTTAACCTACTTAGCTTGCTTACTACAAGTTCTATATCTGGCCTAGTGCAGTTTGTTAGGTACATGAGACTTCCAATAATCTGAGAGTACTCCAACTGGTAGATCGTATCACCATTGTTCTTAGCAAGATGTAAATTTACATCAACAAGTGTGTTGGTGATATTTTTGTCGCCATTACTAAATTTAATTAATACTTTCTCAACATAGTGTGACTGAGATGATACAACCCCTTCAAATGTTTGGAGAATATTGATACCCAAAATAACATCCGGAAGGCCTAAATCTTTCATGACAAACTTATTTGAAATCATCCATTTGGTGAATGTAATCACATAATTGTTCTTTCCAATGATTAGCATATCATCCACATATAAACAGACAATTACATATCCAGTCTCATTTCATTTTATATAAACACATTTGTCACATTCATTGATCATGAAACTATTCGAGATCATGAATCTATCAAATTTGTCATGCCATTGCTTCGGTGCCTGTTTTAAACCATATAAGGATTTAACAAGCATACATACTTGCTTCTCCTTATTTTGGAACTACATAACCCTCAGGTTTTTCCATATATATCTCTTCATTTTGTTCTCCTTTTAAGAAAGCTGATTTTTACATCCATTTGATGAATTTTGAGTTTGTATATCGAAGTTATAGCAATTAACATTTGAATGGATGATATTCTCGTGACCGGAGAATAGGTATCAAAATAGTCAAGTCCTTCCTTTTGACTATAACCTTTTATAACAAGGCAAGCCTTGTATTTTTCAATAGACCCATTAGTATTTAGTTTCTTCTTGAATATTAATTTGCATCTGAATGGTTTATTCCCAGGGCAGAGATCCACTAGTTCCCATGTATGTTTTTGCATAATGGAATCTATCTCGCTATTTACTGCTTCTTTCCAATAAGGGGCGTTAGGGTTTGACATAGCCTCCTTGAATGTTCGCGGTTCGTCATCTAGTATGTAAGATAAAAAGTCAGGACCAAAAGACGTAGAGGTTCTTATACGCTTACGTCTTCTTGGTTTTCCTACATTTAGCAATGATTCTTGATCTTGCTTTTTGGTTGGCAATGATTCTTGATCTTACTCTTCTTAGATTGCATCGTGTGTTCTTTTTAAGGAACTTCTTGTACGGAAAAGTTGTTTCAAAGAAATGTGCATTTCTTGATTCAATCACCGTATTGACGTAATGTCAACATGACAAGATTTGTGTACCAGAAATCTATATGCAGCACTGTTGTGAGCATATCCAATAAAGATGCAATCAATGGTCTTTGGTCCTAGTTTGACCATTTTTGGAGCAGGGATTGCTACCATAGCCAAGCATCCCCACACTTTTAAATATTTGAAGGAATATGGTTTTCCTTTCCATAATCTGTAAGGAGTTTTATCTACCTTCTTGTGTGGCACCTTGTTAAGGATGTGGTTTGCAGTGAGCGAAGCCTCTCCCCACAAATTATGTGGTAACCATAAGTTAATCATGAAGGCATTCATCATTTTCTTCAACGTGCGGTTCTTGCGTTGTACAATTTAATTTGTTGAGGTGAATAAGGGGTCGTAGTTTGATAGATAATTCCACGTTCAGCGCAAAACTCTTCAAAAGGAGACACATATTATCCTCCCCTATATGTTCTAATATTCTTAATCCTTTTATTTAGTTGATTCCCAACTTCAGTTTTGTATTTCTTAAATGCTTCTAAGGCCTTATCCTTACTTCGAAGCAAGTATATTTGACAATACCTTGTGCAATCGTCAATGAAATTCATAAAATATTTTTTCCCACTTCTTCAGTCTTGTATTTCTTCTCAAGAGAGTCCTATAATTGTTTGGAAGTTGGCATGGTGCACACTCATTATATAAGGAATTCTCCAAACATTTTAGAATGCAATTCTTATTTAAGAAATCAGCATGCTTACAAGTATCTACTGCGTTGTATGTCTCATTGTTTAGATTGGATCCCATTTCCGGTGGATCTTTATTTAGAGATTTTGCCAAGTTTAGAGTGGTCAGGTAGAACAACATATTATGTTGCCACTTCTTAAAGTCAGAGCTATTGAACTTTTCTGGCCTATCGGCTGGTCCAATGGGTGTTGGTGCGGGTACATGAACTTCTTTAATTGAGGTTTTACCCATCTCATGTTGCTTTTTTACTTCGTTCAATATTTTTCTCCATATTTTAACATAAAGAAGAAATATCACGTTAGTAAGCGAGTAACTTTTTAGTATGTATAGACAAGCCTAGAAATCAGAATAAGATAAAAGAAATATAATATAATATTTATGTTCTGTATACACAGACCAAGAAATTTTGCAAAAGTAAAGTTCATAAAACGAAAAGCAAATGTTTTTCGGTTTATACAACGTGACTCGTAAATACCTTAAATTATTGTGTTTTAATTGTATAAACCAGTAAAACAATATAAAAACTAATGCAGAAATAGAATAAAAGTAAATAAATAAACAACTTTACTTGTCGAGACTCAGATTGGATCCGATGTGTTTAAGGTATTTAGGCCACGTAACGGCGTCTTACGTTTGTTGGCTTCAACCTCCAGGATATAACGACAAAACTATTCAAAAGAAACTGACACACAAATTCTTAAGAATTCTAACGAACTTAATAAAGCTGCTTCTTTCTCTCTCTCTCTCTCTCTCTCTCTCTCTCTCTCTCTCTCTCTCTCTCTCTCTCTCTCTCTCTCTCTCTCTCTCTCTCTCTCTCTCTCTCTCTCATAATTTTAATTAGGGATGGCAACAGATCGAATTATTACAAAAATAATCCAAAATCATGTCCATAACCATTTAATTTATCAAAAAACAAATCCTAACAGATTCAACCGTCGGACTTAAATTTCAAAACCACGACCAAATAATTCAGATTTGTTTTTTTAAGCGGTTTTTTGGATTTTAACCATAATCAAATTATAACTCTTTAAATATATTGAAAATTCTTAAAACAAGATCACAAATACAAGAAAAAATTTAAAAATATATAAAATATTATGTTGATCCTTAATTAAATAACATATTGGTTACTTTTTTTTTATTAAATTAACAATTAGATTTTAATTTACAGATATGAAAATACTTTTTTTATCTATATTATTATAAAATATACAAAAATAGATGATAATAAACGAATTTTTGGTTATTCGGTTTTATTTTTATCTAAAACCATAACCTAACTTTTTTATCCATGGTTGCATAATTGGTTTTTAATCGGTTTGGCTTTTTATCGGTTTCGGTTTTAAACCATAGTTATTTCCATCCAAAATTTTAATGCTTAATGCTTTAAAAAGATGAATGAATAAAACATTGAGTAGGCCAAATATTTATAGAAGATGAAAAGGCGGTTTGCCAAAGGGTTGTGATGTTTCATTAGGAGACACGTTGTAGCCCAACAAGGCTGATGGATCAAGTTTGAACCCCACCAAGCCATTTTTTTCTTCTTTGCTTTATAACAAAAATACGTATATCATTATTATTTTCTTTTAATTTCTCCAAATTACATGACTCAATTTTTTATTCAATTTCAAATGATTTTAACCAAGTGAATATATTACGTTAATCTTTACAACTTGAATAAACATATCAATATCAAATTATTTATTTAAATTGAGTCACCGACTATCATCGCAAATATGATCAACACTTGGGAAAACTCCCATTTTACCAACAATTATCACATATAAGAAGCGCTCATGCCCCTTTTCCCGATGACAAAAAAAGATAAATGAAGCAGGAAATAGAGTGAAAAATATTCGATAGGAGCAGAGAAATGATATTGATATAGTTAAACATGTAGATAATAAAAACTCTCCTTTTCCTTATATGATTGGTCCTCATCTGACCACAGAGGAACTATTAGATTATATCTAATATATTGGGAATTTCTCCCACCTTGCATGTTATAACTTTTTCTCATAATGCAACAAAGGGTCTAAATGGACTTTGTACTTTGGACAGAATAAACAGTTAATCAAATGGGATATTTATTCAAGTGTTGACCATATTTATGATGATAGTCGGTGACTCAATCTAAAAAAAATATTCGGATATTGATGCGTTTGTCCAGTTGTAAAGATTAACGTAATATATTCGCTTGGTTGCTGGGGGTTTGAACCTGGACCTTTTCAGGTTTTTTGGGCCTTATGCTCATACCATCTGAACCAGCCCAAATTTTAGTTTTTATATAGTAAACGTTATATCTTATATTTAATACAATGTGTCTTCAAATTAAACATCACAACTCTTTGCCAATCTAGCTTTTCATTTTCTAATAATAGTTGGTCAACTCAAACATTTTTTTTCAATCAGTTTTCAAAAGCATTAACCATAAAAAGAAATCATAAGAGAGAGAGAGAGAGAGAGAGAGAGAGAGAGAGAAGCAGTTTTATTAAGTTCGTTGAAATTCTGAAAAATTTGTTTATCCGTTTCTTTTTATTAGTTTTGTCGTTGTATCCTGGAGGTTGAAGCCAACAAACATAATAGACTCATACGTGGGATAAATACCTTAAAGGCATCAGTTCCAATCTAAACCTCGACAACTAAAGTTATTTATTTATTTACGTTTATTTTATTTTTTCCATTACTTTTTATATTGTTTTGCTGGTTTATACAATTAAAACACAACAATTTAAGGTATTTTTTATTCACGTTGTATAAAATCGAACGTTTATTTTTAATAAACTCTACTTGTATAAAATTTCTAGGTCTGTGTATACAAAACATGAATATTACATTTATTTCTTTTATCTTATTTAGATTTCTAAGCTTGTGTATAAATACTAGAAAATTACTCGCTTACTAACGTTAGATTATTGCTTCATATATAATATAGGGAAAAATACTGAAAAAAGTGAAAAACAACCTGAGACGTGTAACAACTTAAGAACAGAGGTTCGTGTACCCGCACCAACACCCACCAGACCAGTTGATATGCCAAAAAATTTCAATGGTTCTGACTTTAAGAGGTAGCAGCAAAAGATGTTGTTCTACCTGACCACTCTAAGCTTGGCAAAATTCTGAAGGAAGATCCATCATAAATTGGATCTAATCCATAAAATGAGACACACAACGCAGTAGATGCTTGGTAGCATGCTGGTGTCTCCTGTTGTGTTTTAAAATAACACACATAAAGCAAGAAGACACGTACTGCAAAAGTATGGGTCGTCCAAATAATATCCGGTAAACAGGAGTTCGATCTCAGGGACGGATTGGATAAGACTAAAGTATTATGCAGTAAATGGAAATAGTTGTTTGAATGATAAGAAAAGTAAATGAATAATATACTTGTTTGGGTTTTGATTATAACTAAAGACGCAAGAAATTAAATACTAAATTAACGCAATATTGAAAATGCAAATAAATAAATAAAGGGATGGACGCAAGGAAGGGAATAGTACTTGAGTCACGCAAGGGTTTCGCCGAAATAAACTTAATTCATGCTTCTTTTAAGGGTCGAATGGATAATTAGTAATAGTCGGGATTCTAGATTCTCCTAGACCCCGTGAGGGTGGACATAGGAGCTATCCTAGGGTATTACAAACCCCGTCAGGGCAATCATAAGCTGCCTTCGAATGTCAAGTTCTCTACCCAATTGGCTATAAGGTTAACTAAGTCCGTCAGGATCAATAATTTCTACCTTACGTTCATTACCTATGTCTGTCATTAAACCCCCATCCAAGGTGATCACTTTGCCACTTAAGTGAATAGCCTAATTACTATATCCTATCTCTAATTGATTAGATTAAAATAGTAAATAGTCTCACGATAATAATCAATACTTAATTGTTATGAAAATCCCAAATCAAAAAACATTAATCAAAGTAATTGGGGCTCAACCCATATAGCGATTCTCAAGTACTTAAAGGATTTAGCTCATAATCGAAATAAAAACTAACAAAATACAAATAAGAACATTCATTGTCAATTACAGAAAAGAAATTAAGAACCTAATTATATGATTGAATTTGCTGTTGTTGGAAAAATTGCTTCTCCAGCTTTAGCTTTTCTCTCCTTTTTGCTTCTCTGACTCTTTCCAAGCGTTGCTCTCCTTTGTAAAATGAATTGTGTGTCTAAAAACTGAAGTCTAAAGTCTTTTTATAATGAGAAAAACGAATTGGGCTTTTAAAAAGAAGGAATAGGTTAATTAGAATAAAAGCCCAATCTATTTAATGAAATCCCGTAACTAGTGTATAGTTGTTACTAAAACAGATGTAACTTTTGCATCCGGACTCGGAATCACTTTGTTTAACTTGGAAACTCTTCCTGACTTCAAGCTCTATCGTCCTCATTTTATGCTCCAAGGCTGAATCAGTGGCTAAGATGCTAAAAACAGTGATTTGTGACAGCACTCTAGATTTCATTCCCCACTAATTACTTCTTCGAATCAACTATTCTCGCCTTTGACTTCAACGCTCAATCCAAGAGTTTAATTCCCGTTTATTCTCCTTGTCTTGGTACTCCGTCAAATCATGGACCTAATAACTTTACACTAAAAACAAGCAAATTAACGCATAAAAGCTCTAAAACATAAATAATCCAAATCCAAGAGAAGAAATCGCAATATGACCAAATAAGCTTAAAAGTCTCACAAATAAGTCAAATAATCACCAAATTAGATGTCTCCTAAGGGAATATAATATTAGAACAAAAACGGAGACATCACATGCTGATTTCTTAAAAGAATTACATTTTGAACTATTTGGAGAATTCCGTATGTAATGTGTACTGCACCATGACAACTTCCAATCAACTGTGGATTTTCTTTAGAAGAAATACAAGACTGAAGATGTTGGCACAAAGCAATTCGTGATCGGTAGGTGCCTTTATTTCAAGACCACTATCTGAAGTACAACTGTACCAGATGATTCATCATGAGTTGAGCGTTGAGGGTATGAATCTGTTAAAGCCTTTCCAAGTTTGTGCTCATGTGGAAAATCTACCCCCGTTGTATAAAGATTTCAAGAACTACCTCAAGCACAAACCCAAACAAATAAGTCTTGAAGATCTAATTGTAAGGTTAAGAATCAAGGAAGACAATCGAATGGATGAATAGGCAACTAACCCTCGATCATATGAAGCCAAGGAAAATATCCAGGAACAAGGGAAAACCAACCAAAACAACAAGCGCAAGAGGTAAGAATAGTGAAATAATGAAAACAATAAGAAGGTGGAATTCAATGGGGATTGTCACAACTGTGTCAATCATGGACATCGTGCAAAAAACTGTCGAAACAAAAAGGCACAAGGAAATTAAAAGAAAGGTAAGGGCAGTCAGTCGTATGTGACTAAGATATCCGAGGGCATTGATGATTTGAACTTGACGAAAACAGTCTCAGAAGTCAACCTCGCCAGCAATCCAAGGACATGGTTGATAGACACTGGAATAACCCAACATGTGTGCTCGGACAAATCTGTGTTCAAAACCTACAAGAAAGATACAAATGAAGAAATCTTGTATATGGTAAATTCCGCCACCTCAAAAGTTCAAGGTACTAGAAATATTGTGCTAAAGATGATCTCTGGGAAAGAGTTAACCTTGAACAATGTCCTCCACGTTCCAGACATTAGTAAGAACTTAGTTTCTGGTTTCTTGCTTAGCAAGGCTGGGTTTAAACTTGTATTTGTAGTTATTAAGTTTGTATTAACTAAGAACGAAACATATTTAGGAAAATGGTACCTTTCCGACGGTTTGTTTAAGAAGCATGCAATGACCGTAGTACCTACAAAAAATGTAACTAAGAAAGAAATGAATGAAATTTTTTACTGTGTTTATATGCTTGACTCACCTAATTTATGGCACGATAGATTAGGACATGTTAATTTTGGTTCATTAAATAAGCTAATAAGCGTCGGATTATTACCTAATATTAACTTCAATTCTCAAAAAGAATGTGAAGTATGTGTTGAGTCAAAATTAACCAAAACCTCATTTAAACCTATAGAAAGGACTTTACTACCTTTAGAGTTAATTCACATTGACATCTGTGACTTAAAATTTGTGCAAACTAGAAGCGGGAAAAAGTATTTCATTACTTTTATTGACGATTTAACAAGGTATTGTAAAATATACTTGCTTCGAAGTAAAGGATGAGACCTTAGAAGCATTTAAGAAATACAAAACTGAAGTTGAGAATTAACTAAATGAAAAGATTAAAAATCTTAGAACAGATAGGGGAGGAGAATATGTGTCTCCTTTTAAAGAGTTTTGTGTTGAACACTGAAATTATCAATAAAACCACGGCCTCCTATTTGCCTCAACAAAACTGAATTGATGAACACAAGAACCGACATTGAAGGAAATGGTGAATGCCTTGCTGATTAAGTATGTGTTACCACAAAACTTATGGGGAAAGGCTTTACTCACCGCAAACCACATCCTTAAAAAGGTACGATACAAGAAGGTAGATAAAACTCCTTACTAATTATGGAAAGGAAGACCACCTTCCTTCAAATATTTAAAAGTGTGGGGATGCTTGGCAAGGTAGCAATTCCTGCTCCCAAAATGGTCAAATAGGACCAAAGACCATGGATTGCATCTTTATCGGATATGCTCACAACAGTGCTACATATAGATTCCTGATACACAAATCTTGACATTTTGACATTCACGTCAATATGGTGATTGAATCAAGAAATACACATTTCTTTTAAACGACTTTCCTATACAAGACCACACCAATATCTGGTTCCTTAAAAAGAACATACGATTCAATATAAGAAAAGCCAAATCAAGAATCATTCCCAAATGAAGGAGAACCAATAAGAAGTAAGCGGATGAGAAACTCTACTTCTATTGGTCCTGACTTTATATCTTACATGCTAGATGACGAACCGCAAACAGTCAAGGATGCTATGTCAAACCCTGACACCCAAACTGGAAAGAAGCGGTAAATAGCGAGATAGATTCCATTATGAAAAACCATACATAGGAACTCCTTCTTAGGAATAAACCACTCAGATGCAAATGGATATTCAAGAAGAAATTAAAGACAGATGGGTCTATTGAAAAATACAAGGCTCACCTTGTTGTAAAATGTTACAGTCAAAAGGAAGGACTTGCCTATTTTGATACTTATTCTCTAGACACGAGAATATCATCCATTCAAATGTTAATCGATATAGCTTCGATATAAAAGCTCAAAATTCATCAAATGGATGTAAAAATAGCGTTCCTAAATGGAGAACTGAATGAAGAGATATATATGGAACAACCTTGAGGGTTACGTAGTTCCAGGTAAGGAGAAGCAAGTATGTAAGCTCGTTAAATCCTTATATGATTTAAACCAGGCACCGAAGGAATGGAATGACAACTTCAATAAATTCGTGAGGCTACATGTCTGTAAAATGCTGAGTATATCTTCTATCAACAAAAGTCTAGAAATGGATATCATGTTAAACACAATAGATGTACAAAAATATTTCATGGCATAATGAGAAGCAAGAAAAGAAAAAACTTCATTTCCTTGATCAAAATAGCGGATGAATCTGATTCGACATCAAAAGTGGAACTTCATGATGCTTTTGTAGATTATTACACTAGTCTTTTAGGAACTAGTGAGACTACTTTGCATGCCAAAAGAGATGTCTTCGAGGGTGTAGAATTGTCTGCCAAAGTGTCTGGTGAAGAGATTAAGGAGGTTATTTTCTGTATCGATAGTGAGAACACTCCCAGGTCGGATTTATATTCGCTTCATTTTTTCAAAAAATCTTGGAATGTGATTGGAAAAAGTGCGATGATGTGTTTAGAGAGTTCTTCACCTCCAGATTGCTCCTTAAACAACTTAATCATAATATCTTAGTTCGTATCCCCAAAATGGATAATCCCATCTCTGTGGTACTTATTAACTTATAACTTGTTGTAACGTGGTTTACAAAGCTGACACGTAATTGTCGAGTGTATAACTTTGATCCTCGATGGAATCATTGATAAGTTTCAAGGTGCTTTTGTCTCGGGCTATCTTATTTCAAATAATATTCATTTGATGCAAGAATTGTTAAGAGGATATAATGGTAAAAGAGATCCCCTAGATGCACAATCAAGATCAACTTTTGGAAAGTTTTTGACATGATTTCGTGGAGTTTTGTTCATGAAATCCGTGTGGGGTTAAATATTACGAAAATGTATATTGGATGGATAATGACATGTGTGACACCACCATCATACTCCTATTCATTACTGGAGACTCTTACATATACTTCAAAGGAGAAAAGGGATTACACCAAGGTGATCATTTATCTCCTTATATGTTCATCTCGTGCTTGGAATATTTGTATCGATTGATCAAGAAAAGCACGTCCAAGCATAAACTATCACCCAAAAAATAGGGATACTAAAAATCATCAATTTTGAATTTGTGAGTGATCTTATGCTCATGGACTGTGTAAATCCTTACGAAATGCATAAATGATTTTTGTGAGTGTTCGGGTCTCCATATGAACTTACTTAAGTGTAATTTTAATTTTGCAGGTGGAGAATGACTTGGATTTATTAAGGGTTTGACAAAAATGAAAGTAGGGATGGTGTTATTTAAATATATAGGAGTTCTTCTTGGTGCATCTAGTTTGCATACAAATGATTATTAACCTCAAAGGGATAAATTGAGAAAACATGTGAGATCGTGGAATGCTTCGAGTTTGGCTTATATCGGAAGACTCAAACTTATTCGATCCATCCTTCAAGGTATTAAATATATTTGGTTTGCAATATTTCTGATTCTAGGTAATATGCTTAGGGATGTTATTAGTATTTGTCGTAAATTATGTTAGAATAAAAAGTTCTTGCATATATCTTTAGAAAAATTCGTACTCCAAAGATAGAAGGTGGTTTAGCTTTGAAGGATCTTGAAACTTGAAAAAATTATTTACAAATGAAAATCGTGTGGAGCATAGTGGTAGAGAAAAATTTGGTGTGGGTTGAGTGGGTGAATGTTGAGTTTTTGGGTAATTGGAACTTTTGGGTTTTCTCTATGAAGACTCCGAATTTCCATTGATGAAAACTATTTGCGGGTTGAAATATGGACTTTTACTTTCTTGTGGAAAATTCAGAGGGGGATATATATTGAGGAGATGGTTTGAAAAAGTAAAGTTTCATGTGAGAGATAATAGCCCCCAAGAAAATATTACTACATTGAATAATAATAATAATAATAATAATAATAATAATAATAATAATAATAATAATAATAATAATAATAATAATAATAATAATAATAATAATAATAATAATAATAATAATGTATTAAATAGGGTGACACTACTTTGTCAAACAAATGAGGCCAACAGGTTAATAGGGTGTGAATTACACGTAAATGATGTTCAAAATTTGCTAGCCAAGGATAGTGTGACACATTCAGCTTGCAAAAGGAAACATATCATACCTTTTTATTTTGTGTCTTGCATATTTTTCAAGAATATTGAAGCGACATACAAATGTTGGGTTCAAATATCATTTGAAATGTGAAAAACTAAGATCACTCACCTTGTTTTGCCGATGAGAAAAACGGACTCGCAACTCTTCAAATAACCTTGAGATTTAAAGAATGAAATTGATGTTTCAGTAAGATATGAAAGAGGAGAAAAGGTTTTGCACCATTGGTTCTCCACCTCAAATGATAATCTCATTGCAAATGAGCCTCGTAGTGGTGAGTTTCTTTCCTTGTATAAGAAACCTTATGATATTTTCCGTCGCCGATCTTTTTCTAAAACTTGGGTGAATATTGTGTGTGGCCCATGTGTTATTCCTAAACATTCAATCACTGTATGGATAACAATACACGAGAGATTTCGAACAAAGGATAAGTTGGTTTTAATGGAGTTAGGTCTACTTTGTAAAATGTATTGTGACAATTTTAAGTCAAATAAGTAAATAATTTTTTTAATGTGCATTTGCAAAGGATATGTGGGAGGATATGAAGCAATGGTTTAGTATTGGGAAAGAAATGAGTATTATACTTTGAGCGCTCTTAAATGACTAAAGAAGGTAAAACCCCAGTAAATTGGAAAAGAAAAGTATAAAGAGATGTTTTCGCCGTTACTATCTCACTTGGGGGATGAGGAAGGCCGTTGTTATGAATGGTGAAACTCCATCAAAGGAAATAGTTATAAAGGTGATAAAAAAGTTTACTTTTTCTATTTTGTTCGCTTTTTAACCTAGCATGCCTTAATGGATGATGGTGGGTTCTTAAGTGACCTATTTGGAATTAAACTAGCAAGAAGTTAGTGACTATCTTTAAGTTTTTTAGCCTAGGTTGGTTAATAATTTACTTTACATTTCCTTATATTTTTTTAATGAAAGTGTTCACCAAACCCAAAAAAGAAAAAAAACTGTAACTATAACACACTTGGTTTTTGCTAGTTGAACTATGTTAAGGGCTACAAGTGTTCGAGTAATACAAATAAATAAAAGGTTAATGCCCAAAGTCCAAATAAACCCCCGTAACCCTGTGTATTATTCTGTAAAAAGCATGGTCTTTTTCACCCTTTTAAATAGACCTTGAGTTTGCTTCCAGTGGCAACAAAATAACTTACATGGATACATCAAGAAATTGTACAAAAATGTCATAAAAATGAGTCATTAATTGTTTTAAATACAAAACACTGATATGATATACATCAGACAAAGATTTTTTTGTTTTAAAAAAAAAAGACATTTTGAGTTAAGGGGCAAACCCCAAAACTCAAAAAGTTGAGTTATGGGAAGAAAATTCCCAAGACTCAAAAAATTGAGTTACGAGAAAATTTTCATAACTGATTAAGAAAAGTATAAGTTTAGTTATGTATCATAAGCATTTTATTCTTTACTTGTTAAACAATCTGAGTTTGTGTAATTTTCTCAAAACTTAAACTGTTATTCAAAATAAAGGTAAATTAAATAAAAATATAGTATATATCCTATTTTATGATACATACTTGTTGTTTGTTACTTCACAAACAATAAAAAAGAACTAAAAAATCTAAATAATACAAAATTACAGCAAAAAAAAAAGTAGTTTGAGTTTTGGAAAAATTCTCAAAACTCAGAATCTGTGTTTTGAGAATTTTCCCAAAACTCAAATTGTTTCAATTCAAAGGTAAAGTACATAAAAAAATATGGTATATACCATACATTATGATATATACTTATTGTTTATTATTTCACAAACAATAATAAGTAAAATATATTTAAAAAAATTCAAAAAATTCAAAAAATATAGCAAAAAATAAGAATAGATTGAGTTATGAGAATATTCCCGAAACTTAGAATCTGAGTTCTGAATTTTTTTTAAAATACCCAAACTGTTCTTTAAACCCATAATTTGAGTTTTGACTTCAATTCTAAGTAGTCATAGTGTTGGGTCTATGATTCTTATTTTATTAGTTCACATGTCCTGTATGTATTCTTTGTGCTTAGTGTAATTTAAAGCCACTGAATTTCATTTAATATTTGATCTTGCAGAAGTATACCAAAATCACCCAAACAGACAAATAATAAGAATTTGGCTAAATTACTATTTTCAAATTTTTGTGTATCATCACAATATTGAAAAGAGTCATACAATGCATCATTGAACTTTGTTCAATCTTCATGTTTAACATCATAGGATAAATGGATATATTTTCACCTAGAAATGGTAATAGTGTTTTTTGTCTATTTTGAATATTTTTCTTTCCATTAATTTCTCTTTATATAGTTTAATAAAATTTTGATTCTTATATATCTAGTCACTTTTAGAGACCAACGAATATGATGACTGTAATTTTTTATTTGTCGGTTTGTAGTTACAGTTATATTAAATGGTTAGAAGCTTAAAAAGTAACAAAGAAAAAAATCAAATGTATCGCACCTTTTATAAGAAAAAAATAACATTTGTGGTGTATAAAAATAAAAAAATAGACCATGAGGTTTCATAAATATTAATCTATAAATAAATAGTTAAATATAAAAAGTAAGAAGGCAATTGGTCACGCCCGATTATCTTTATAAAAGAATTGGGGAGTGGGTCCTAGTAATACTTGACTTGATCTAAAATCTTCATATCCGGATTTCTAAATATGGGTTGCAAAAGAAACAGCAAAGCAAAGGAGTGAAGGACCCTACTTGGGAATGCTTGGAAGTCACTTCTCCTTCACGGTTAGCCAGATCAGTACAGTGAAGAAGCAGTTAGAAACGAATTAAAACCTTTCTAAATTGAGAAATTAAGTCTCCATACAAGTAATCAAAAGGTCGAGAAATATTTGAATAACTCTATTTTACCCAATCTTCAAGTAAACGTCAAACCCCAATTGAGAAATCAAGTCTCTCTTTCGTTCTTTTTTTCTTTCTGTTGCATAATCTTGTCTATATTTCCTTTTTACACTCTCACTCTAACTCCTCATCATCATCATTTCTTTTTGATCTCATCAGCTAATTCGCCGGAAAACACCACTATTAATGAAGATCAACAACGGTGGACGGAAGAAGACCAACATATCAATCTTCGTTGTAGTCTTTTCTGTATTTCTCTTTGGTTGCTTCATATACAATGAAGATGTTAAATCCATTGCAGAGTTTTCATTTTTAAGGCCTAAATCACAAGAAGCCCATCTAGTTCAAGATAATACCAAGAATAACTTGGGTTCTATTTCTCTGATTTCAAGAACTTCTAATCAACACCAAGACCAGGAAGAAGAAGAAATTGATAATGAGGTGCTTGAATTGCCTCCTGTAGAGTGTGATCTTTATACAGGGGAATGGGTTTACGATAACATCACACACCCGTTATATAAAGAAGATGAATGCAAATTTCTTACAGCTCAAGTTACTTGCATGAGAAATGGAAGAAAGAATTCTATGTATCAGAACTGGAGGTGGCAACCTAGGGATTGTTCTTTGCCAAAGTATATTCTTTTCCTTTTTTTTTAAATGTCATTTTTCTCATATATACATTTTAATTTTTTATTGATTTTATTGTTATTATAATTAAGATTTAAGCCAAGATTATTGCTTGAGAAGCTACGGAATAAGAGGATTATGTTTGTTGGAGATTCTTTGAATAGAAACCAGTGGGAATCTATGGTTTGCTTCGTCCAATCAGCTTCTGCCAACAACACTTTAAACAAGACTGGCTCTTTATCTGTTTTCACAATTCAGGTCTCTCTCTCTCTCTCTCTCTCTCTCTCTCTCTCTCTCTCTCTCTCTTTCTCTCTCTCTCTCTCTTTCTCTCACACACACACACAATTGCATAGTTTGTCCCTGTTTCTTCACAAATACTCCAGCAATTATTCTCACATGCTTTAAAATACAAAAAGGGTAATACCACAATGGTCCCTATACAATACTATGTGAATTGTGAACTAGCCAAATATATTCTTATCTTATGTCACAAAATAACAAATATATCTATATCGAGGGGTAGCTAAATTAATTCAAATATAATTGCTAATTATTTGACTGTTTCAAGTAAGAATTAATACCAAGTAATTATAATAATTAATACATGAATATGACGTTTTGTAGGATTATAATGCAACAGTAGAATTTTACTGGGCCCCATTTCTAGTAGAGTCAAATTCAGATAATCCAGACATGCATAGTGTATTGAATCGTATTATAATGCCTACATCAATAAGCAAGCATGGGCAATATTGGAAGAACGTGGATTATCTGATTTTCAACACTTACATATGGTGGATGAACACTGGCTCTATGAAAGTTCTGTAAGTTTTATATCTTTATTACATTTAATATAAAATGAGCATTTAATTTACGTAATTATCTTTTAATTAACTATTTGTTATTGGTTGATAAAACAAATAGACGAGGATCGTTCGATGAAGGAGCAACTGAGTATGATGAGATCATGAGATTAGATGCATATGGTGAAGTGTTAAGAACGTGGTCAAATTGGGTAGATGAAAATGTGAATCCTAATTCTACATCAGTCTTTTTCATGAGCATGTCACCTCTTCATCTCACGTAATTTTCTTGCTTATAACCTAAATATTTGCTACTTGTTTATTTTATTATTTACATTATCCCTTGAATTAACTTTTACTCATATTTTCACGGGACTTTATGAAATATAGCTAGATAATTAGTTGACTACCTAACAAACGTTTGTTTATTATTATCTTTATGGGGTTAATTTAAATGAAACGCCTTCTCTTCTAAAAAATAAGTGTTGTGTCCGTTTCTTTTATTTTGTATTTATGTGTTGTCTATGTAACACTAATTAACACCTAGTTGTTTTATACATTTAATTAGTTTTTTAACATTTTTATGCTTGGTGATGGAATATGTAGGAGCTTAGACTGGGGGAATCCAAATGGTATTAAATGTGCATTAGAGACTACACCAATTCTCAACACATCAATGCCACTAAATGTTGGTGTAGATCGTAAAATCTTTGAGCTTGCATCAAATGTTACAAAATCGATGAAAGTACCAGTTCACTTTGTTAACATAACTACACTTTCGGAATATAGAAAAGATGCTCATACTTCAGTTCATACAATCCGTCAAGGTAAAATGATCACACCAAAGCAGCAAGCAGATCCTAAAACATTTGCAGATTGTATACATTGGTGCCTTCCCGGATTGCCTGACACGTGGAATGAGTTTCTCTATACACGTATATTGTCACACTCGTAGCACAATTATAGCCTTTATGTCCTTGTAAAACTTCTCCTTTTTTACTGTCAGATTTAAATTCGGGTTATGTTTTTTATATGTATCACACGCCTTATTTTGAATTGTGTGTGAGTTGTATCTTTTGACCCGCAAAACATTAGGGAATCAAATTTTGTGTTTTTTATAGGTTAACCAAGATCTTTGATTTGAATTTTATTAAAGTTAATATGATTTTCATCAAAGTGTTATTTTCTATAGGTTATGAGTTGAGTCCCATATATAATCAAGAGGTCCTTGATTTGAATAGTATTGTAATCAAAAGGTCGTCTAATCTAAAATAAATTTCACATGTATAGAAAGTAGTTGGAACCACTACTAATATTCTTTGTTGGGTTTTTTTTTTTTTTTTGGTCGCGGAAGAACTTTTTGGGCTTCTAGCTCGGCCTGTTTTTCGTGGGAGGCTGACTGAGAACATTCAATGATTTTTACATTTATTCACAACTGGTAACCTAAGTTTTTTTTTATATATATATATATATATATATATATATATATGGGTGTTCGAGCCAGCTTACACACACCATGACTATTTTCATAGTTAATATATACTTCTCCTCATGCATATTCCCACTTATGTAACCAAGTTTTCTTCTTTTTGGTACTTGTGGATTGTCCTAAAAAAAAAAAGTTACATGTGTGGATTTGCTTAGTTTTATAAGAAACTCATAGTAGTTTATTTTTCAATTTAGAATAAAATAAGTGCCTGTTTGAAAGTGTTTTTTTTTTTAAAACACTTAAAAGTGCTTCTAGTATTTTAAGATTCTTGAAAAAAGCACTTAAAATAATTTTAGATTTCAAAATTATTTTTAATAATTTTTTAAAATTTTAAACTTTATTCTAAAAGCGTTTTTATTCTAAAATAAGCACTTTCAAACGAGCCCTAAGTGCCCGTTTGGAAGTGCTTTTTTGGAAAAACACTTAAAAGTGCTTCTAGCATTTTAAGAGTTTTTTATCCTTAAAAGCACTTTTCTGAGAAGCACCAAATTGGTGCTTCTTGAAAAAAACACTTAAAATAATATAAGATTTCAAAATTATTTTTAGTAATTTTTACAAATTTAAAATTTTATTCTAAAAGCGGTTTTTTATTCTAAAATAAGCACTTCCAAACGAGAAGTATGATTCATGGGTGAAATTATTCAAGCCCACTTTCTACAAAAGTATGATTCATGAAAATAACTCTAACGAAATAAAATCTCGTTGGTATATTGAGCAATATAATTGGCCATACATGTAAAGAAAATACTGAATTCATGGAAATACATTCTACGAAATAAATTTCATTTTTATATTGACATGACCTTGAAAGTCATATGCATGTCACAAATGATAGTGATTAATAATCATTTGAGAAGAAAGTAACGCATCTAAGAATGATTGCGTAGAACAAAAAAATTTCTTCAACATTATCTCAAACGAGGCTTAAAGCCTAATCCTATGATTTATATAGTTACCACGAATCAAAAATTCGTTTGATATAATGAAACAATTATACATTATATTAGTCACTGACTTTGAATATCATACACGGTTGGAGAAATAATTACGTATTCCTGAAAAGAACATGTTATCATAAAAAATCGTGAACTTGAAATTGCGAAAGATTATTTAACATGATTATTGAATCATGAAAACAAAAAGAAAGATAAATTCTGAAATGAATCATTATAGGATCAAAATTAATATTTTGATAACAAGATAATTAAATGTTAGAAGTGGGATTTGAACCACCACCCTTTTACAAATTGTGCAACTTAGTATGGTGTCTTAGACCAGTCAATCATCATGTCATAATTGTATAATATTATTGGACAAAATTATTTGACATAACTATTTTATGATGAATGTCATTTGCACAAATCTAATATTAAATCAATATTGTTTAAATCTTAAAATAAATATTACTAGGATATCTCCTTTTTGTTTGTACTATTTGAAGTTAATAGCCAAATTTAGGGGGAGAAATATATGATCTAGCTGAATATATATTTTCTTAAAATAGAAAATTGCTAGACAATTGGTTGCGAATTCGCCTAATATGACTTATCGACATACAACTTTATACATATATACGGTCATATTGAAAAAAAAACCCAACTAAAAATCATGAATATCCTCATTGGTCAAAGACCTAAAGTATCCATCTATATACTGTTACTTGTGCAACATAAAATATAAATGTTCCACCATTATGCACAAAGATGAGATCACAAACAAATATGAGAATTTATTTCAATCTACAATTATTAATATGTATGTTGAGTTTGCAACATGAAAAACATATATACTGGAATACTATGCATAAAGCAAGATTCTCATGATAAGAGGGGGAGCTGAAAAATATTATATAAGATGCAACTTCATCCTCGCAAATAAGTTATTAGCTCAGTGTAATAATAAGATGCATTCATAAGTGACTAAGTCACGTATTCAGCTTGAAAAGATCATGCTCAAATTAATTTTCTTTGAAAAAAATACATTGCAACGCGTAAAGCGTGGCCGACCTGTCGGTTCCAAAATATCATATTATTGAGCAGTATGAGCAAGTTGGCACTTCTAAAATTATCATGTGATAATGTAGAAAATATAACTAAAGAATAATACTCTAAAAAGAGTACTAGATACCTGAATATTTTCTCGGTATTGAGAAATTGTGACAAAAGAATCTCATTCAATTATATTACTACAACAATATACGGAATCGGAAAACAACTTGATCATGATCGAATAATATGTGTATATGATCATGTAAAAGTTACTAAATGAAAACGAGGATCTTGAATCGAAGTCCATTCTATGATGTCGTCTAGAAAAATTAATCGGCCAAATATAATAAGACGCAGTCAGGCATAATCATACTCACACAGTCAATGTGAATATATGAAGTACTTTTTTGGTGAAAAATATTTTCCTGAAAGTTTCATGTGCGTCTTATGATAAAAAAATTTACCAATATGTATCGTGTGATACGAAAAAAAATTATATGAAAGTCTTAAGAAGACTAAAAAAAGCGTATACATAAATCCCTGGATATATTAGAATGATATTTGTATTACTTTTGTTGTCTTTAACAATCTCTAATTGTCTTATATATTGTCATGTAATCTGTCATATATTTGTTTTATATTTCATAAGTAGAATATGTGTTTATTTATGATTACGTGCATGAATATTTATTACTCTAAATTGCACATGATTGTGTTTGTGGATCATTCCAGTGTTATATGACGATATGACTTCATATATTGTTTAATTTGAAATTATAGTTACTATTATAAAAATGTGTAAGATACTGAATATCGAGATTATATTTGAAATTGAATATCATCACATATGCGTTTACATGAGGGGAAGAACAATACGTATTGCACTCTTTATTCCTTCGTCAAGGATTTTTCCCACAGGGTTTTCCTGACAAAGTTTTTAACGAGGAAAGTTAAAAGCGTATTGATAACGATTATGCACTCTTTTTCCTTCACTCGGTTGTTGTCCCACAGGGTTTCCCTAGTAAGGTTTTAACGAGGCATATCAATAAAAATTTGGTGGATATTCAACTCGACTTGGTCAAATTTAAGTTCACAAGAAAAGCCCAAGATGTAAAGTTCAAGATGAATATCATGTCAATATAATTTATGGATGCACTTGATAATTTTATGCAAAGATACTTCCATTTCATGAGACAAGTCAATAATACTAATGATCAAGGTACTTTATCCACACATTCAGAGGGAGATTCATACGCGTTGCACTCTTTTTTCCTTGACTAGTTCCCATTGGGTTTTACTAGCGAGGTTTTTAACGAGACAACATCATATGCGTACTTGAAATAATACCCAAGAGGGAGTGTTATGAAATATTATAATGTGGGTATTATTCTAGAGTAGTGGAGAGCCTTTGTAACCTTCACATGTATCCCTTGTAACATCCTACTTATTATGTAATTAGTAGGGTAGTTGGATAGTCTCATAAGTATTTATATAAAGGCTTGTCCATTCCCTCAAAGTAAGATGGAAATCCATATATAATAATATACTCTTCTTATTTCCATATAACCTCTCATTAACTAGGTTCTTTTACATATTGTTTCAACAAAGAGATGTTATCTTAAAAAGTCCAAAGCCCCACCCCACCTCTTACGAAGTCTAGTTTTTTTTAGTCTTATAAAAGGTCCAAATTACACCAATTATTCCAGAATTGCCCTTCGATATTATTATATTAATCCCCACGATTTTATCTATTTTAAGTATGAAATCAATTAATGTTATTAATATCATGTTTATATTAACGGAAGAAAGCAATCAAATCATACCTTAACAAAAAAATGCTACTTCCTAAATTAATCTACCATTTACCATGTTTTTATTAACGAAAGAAATTAACCAATCATGTTTATTTTAATAGAAGAAAGCAATCAAATCATCCCTTACTCGTCCTTGCTACTATTTCTTAAAATCTCAATCTCTCCAACTAGACTCATGTTCCTATTCTTAAGAAGTTCCATGTCTGCTTTTTTTTGTTACATAGGAGAGACACTTTTGGACTCAAAGTCATTGACTCGGTTCGAACCTGCACCATTAAATTGGATGACCAAGGCCCTGGCCAGTGAGTTAATCCCAACTGGTTAATTCACATCCTACTTTGCTTATCAATAACGGGGCCTTCTTCTTTTTACCTACTTCATTTACGGCCGTCATCTTTTTCGTACTCCTATCGGTATCGGTATGATTTGATGTGATGGTAGTTATGACTTATAATGTGATGTCACGGTTACAATGCAGTAATTTTTTGTTATTTTTTGTATAACAACACATCATGTCAAATTAATGGTGTAACAAGTTACACTACATCACAAAATGGGGGATGTATCGAAGGTCTAAGTCAGATAACAAAGCAGTTCAAGTTGAAGTAATTAAGAACAATTTGTGAATTTCTAAATGATTCTATCACAAGTAAGATACACCATCTTCAAGTAAAGACATATCAAATGTTAATTACTACGTTCAATAAGAGCAACAATTATGGGAACAATTTGATTTTGATATAATCAGACCACCATGTTTTACAATTGTTGTTCAACTTTCGAAAATCCACTTTGGACTACCCTTATACACATTCGATTAATACCTTAACCAACCCACGTGGAAAACAAATTAATTTTTAAATAATCAAACCTGTTAATGACAACCCTAATTACATACAACCCAAGTCAGCTTATCACCCTAACTAACCCACAATTCAGTGTACTTATCACACCACACGATCGGACCTGATGCATTCATGAACGAATCTCACATTCCAACTCATCATACACACACCATTGGTTATACATAATCGATTACTAAAAAAAGATGAAAATGTTTACCTACTTTTTTTCCATTTCTTTTCCTTAAGACCTCGAAGAAAAGTTTCCGTGTTGAAAAACCTTCCTGTAATTGCGAATTTAGTGGGGTTATTGGAGTTTGATATTTCCTTTGACAAAATCACGAACTATGTTAAATGCCTAGCTGATGAGAGCTTATTTGATGGGACGCGTGTGATACACACTATTATTATTAAATGAGGGAGTGTGATAACGAGATTGGGTTTTAGGGATATTTGGGTCCAGAATTCGGACTGGACCCTTTGGGCCAGATTTTGGTGTATGGTCTCTTTAGGTAACTCACCCAAAAAATTACAATTAAGCTTTCAATGTTAAAATTAATTAAAAAGAAAAAAACAATTGTAAGTAACTTTGCTGCTGTCAAAATGAATTAAAAAAAAAGTAATTGTAGAAAAGTTTTAGAAGTAGCACAATGTAGCGAAAGAGAAAGAAAATTCGGATACACAATTATGGACCCCTCTTCTATGGATTCTGTTGGAGTATTAAAAATAAGTTTTTAACTCCCAATTCTAACTTTTAACTAGAATTGAGGCTCTCTTTGACTCAGCCTAAGAAGGTTCGTATAGCTACTAGTTAATGATTAGTAAAAAAATTCTCTATTTAACCAGTTACACAATTATATTTTAGTCTATTAATTCGGTATCACTCAACCATCATCAAAGATCACTCGACCATCATAGAAAGTAAAAGACCGACAACATTTGAAGAATACAATGATCGATCAAGTAGATCACGTGTTTAAAGCTACCCCGATGACTAACTCCATAATGAGTAGATAGAACAATGTAGCTTGAGTGTGTAGATATGACTTTGAATGTCTTTAGAAACCTTCTTCAATGATGTAGATAGAAGGTGTAAGTTATGCTTTCAATAAGCTCCATTTTGTAGCTGAAAAAACCCCCAGCCGTCACAATACATGTATCTAATGGATCTAAAATAAACCCAACGAATATATGCACTTTGTCTTGTTCTTTGACCAATGAAACCTCCTTGCAGTGTACCGCATTTCCGTTCTGTTGAAATTGCGTTTTCTCGTCGCGGGATGAGCTTGAGTTCGCGCATGGGTCCGCGCTGGTGTGGTGTACCGTAGCTAGGTACTGGAAATCCTTAAGAAATGTGCTTTATAATGAGTATAAATATAAGGCTTAATTTTCTAAGTATGTATGCAGCACGTTAGGTTTAGAAAATATCTTTTAAGTATTAAGAAACAACTATTAATGATCCTAATAATAATTTTAGTTTAAAAGAGATTTGTCGAAAAACAGGATTAAAAACAAGGTTAGGCCAACACTTTATTATGTGAGATTCATGCTACATCTTTGATCATATTTCAATAATTTTTTTTCTTTTTCTTTTACCCCAGCAAAGAGTTACAATATAAAACATGGTTTATCATCATAAAAAACACATAATAATAAGCTCAAAAATACCTACCCAAATATTTACCATAATTTGAACTCACCACCCCAAAGTCAAGCTCATGAGACGACTGCCTTAGCATTGCGATTCGAGTGTGGGTCATATGGAAAAGTCCTATACTCTAAATGGTATGCCTTGAAACATGGCTTATAAAAAAGCTTTAGTAAGGGTAAAAGGGGTTGAGACGGATAATATAAGAATTAATTTTGCACAACAAGCTAAAATTAAACAAAGGCGTATCAAAGAACCGCTTTAATCATTTTCTAAACTATGCAATTTCATAACTTTCTCACCTCTAGCACGCTAATTAAATGGTTTTATCAACTAACGATATTACAGTCTACAAACCTCTCAAGGCTCCCTAAGATCGAACTTACTTTTACTGGATTGCTTACTAATCTTTTCTTTACTATTAAAGTGTGTTTTTATGTTCATATTGTAAGCATACAAAACAACTAGTTCATAAACATATTACTTACTATCATTAACTCACTAAATTTGTGCTTCTAAGTCATTAAAGACGATCTACATCAAATTCCAGCCACCAAATTTTTCTTTCTACCTAAAAAGAAGTAAATCACATAAAATGGAGATGAGAGACAACAAATTCCCACACCCCCAAATAAAAAATTAACAGACTACCCATGACTCAAAACAGTCTCGATAAAAAACTAAAAACTAACATATATGTCACAAGTATTGAAAGGGTAAGGAAGAACGAAAACATACTCTTGAGGCTATTTCCTTGCGTCATCAACTCCCAAGGTAGGTTCAGTGCTTCTCTTGTATGTAAACTTCTCGTATCACCTCCAACCCAATCAATCATCCAGCTCTAGAAATATCCACCTTCTCCAATTTCTCTCTCGAACATTCTATAAACTGAAGGTGTTCATCCATGAATCTTTTTTTGGCTATAGCTAATAACGCATTAGAAACTTTGCTTATCTTGGGTGTAGGGATCTCGACTTGCAGAGGTTTTGGTGTCTTCTCTTTGATAATCACGATTGCTTGTTCACGACAACTTGAATTTACCATAACTAGTTCCTCTCTACTTGCTTGACTCGATTTACCCTTTTTCTTTATTCCCAAACTTGTACACTTCTTACTTATTTCTTGTTGATATCACCCATTAGGTTGATTTTATTCTTCTTCATCTCCCCAACATAAGATAGTGTCTCTATTCTTTTCATCATCTCTTTTAACCTCCATGGCTCCAACTCAAAGTTTCACCACTTTTGTATTTCCCTTTGATTATAGGTAGGTGAGGCAATATTTGAGTTAGGAAAGGTGTAAGGAGAATGATTCTTTATGTGGGTATGATGGAATCTTGCTTGAATGATAAGGGTTTGATTAATTTTGGAATTTTTTTTTGGAAATTTCAATTTTGATTCTTGGATTCTAGTTGTTTCGGAATAATTTGGGTGGATAAATATTGTTTTTAGGAATGTAAGGATTGATTCAGATATGAATTTATTGTTGTTATCTGTGAGGTGAAGGTTTGGTGAAGTTTTAATGGAGTTTGGTTGCTTGTAGAAGAGGGAGGCTTAAGGTTTATGGATAGGTTTTGTTCTTAACCTCTTCTTCTATATCAGTCGTCTCGCGTTGTGGTGCACCGCCCATTGGGTGCATTGTACTGTTGAGCTTGGACTATTTCATGGTATGCCACGATTGACAAGACAGTTTGGGTTGCGGTATACCGCGTGAAGGAGTGTGCTTTTGGCTTTGAACCTGATTTTGCCTACCACCATGACGATTTATTCGAGGTACGGTGTATCTCAAGGATGCACGGTGTACCACGAGAATACCCTTTTTCTCGATTTGCACTATGACTTCACCTACGTTGTGACGGATAGTCATGGGTGCACCACAGAAACGGTGCGGTGTACCGTGGCATCCAAATGAGCATGAACTTCTGAATAGCACGTACCAGATCTTGGTGGGCGGCTCCACTATAATTCCCATAGTTGAGGAATTTATTCAACATACCCATATCTGGTTTAAACCGTGCGACTTGAATAGATGGAGGGGGAATCTCCAAAGGTTAAAAACAAAAAGGCAATACAGGCTCAAGTTTTCCTTTCATTTGATGATTAACCCCATTTGGTGGACTGAATCCATTCAAGTTCGATCCTTGTTGAACATTGTTGTGAGAATCCCCAGGTGGATTATCTCTTACTGGTGGGTTCACCTGATTCTCATTGACCTCAAAACCAGGCGGTGGGTCAAGATTAGCCATTACTACTTACGCTTTTCTCATTCTTTCTCTCTTTCTTTGGTCTCGAAGCAACTTCTCTGGATCCGAGAGCATACACCAAAACATGTAAATTTGTGAAGAGACAAAAACAAGAAAACAACATAAAATTATAAACAAACTAGACACTTCTACACTAAAATAAAAACACAAAAACCTAAAAATATAGTCTCCAGCAGCGGCGCAAAAAACTTGTTCGCCCCCAAGGTGTGATAATAAATCAACACCAAGAAAAGCGTGACTTCCTGCAAGTGTACGGGTCATTGGCAAGTAATAATTTGATAAGCGTGGGATTATTGTCTCCACAGGGACTATCAATGTAGGTAATTATGCTTCCAATAGTGTAAATATGTAGAGTTTGTAGTAGGAATAAGTAAACGGAAAAAACTTAAACTAGAAAAAATATTTATTCGGTTTTCATTGATTAAAGACTAAAATGATTAAAATGAAAAGATTAAGACGATACTTAAAGTAAATAACTAAGTAAATAAAAAATATAAACTAAAGATGAGAGAGTTGCTTGAGAATTTTCTAATAGTCCCTTGTTCTATTAGTTTAATAGTTTTATTGGTAAGCGTGAGTATCATTAGCCGGGATTCTAATATCTCTCTAACTCCCATCAGGGTAGCTTACATAGCAACCTTAATAAGGACACCCTAGGCAATGTATCGATGTATTAATTCTAACCCTATTTACTATCTAGCTAGGCAAGCCCGTCAGAATCACAACCGTACACTAGACATCTATATGCTATTTCGGCAACCAAACCCCCTACTACGGGTTTAAGCTTGATTACTAGGCTACTCTCTATTTGGACAGAACACAAGTATTATTAAAACAAACATATAGTCAACATAATAAAATCAAACCATTCTCAATTAAACGTTTGACCCAAAATCAATAAAGCAATTAACTAGATAAGCAGAAGTTCTTACATAAGAACCCTCAAGCAATGAGGGTTTAGTTAATAATAAAAGAAATAAAAATAATAAAAAATAAAGATGGGACATGATTAAAAGAAAAAATAAATGATAGTTACTCTCAAGGAAGAGATGATTCGATGGATGGTAGAGGAATAGTTGTTGGGTTTATGGACAAACCCTTCTTTTCTTCTCTCCTCCTCTTCTTCTCATGCTCCTTTGTAAAACTGAATTGTGTGTTGATTGATAATGAATTGTATATCATAAGGGCGATGATAAATGACTTATATAATAGCTAAAAAAATGTTTGGGCCATCTTTGGCTTACTTAATTAGGTTTAGAAGCGCCCAACCCGTTTTTAGCTAAAACTAGATTAGTTCGAGTCACGGTGGAAGAAAATAGCATAACTTTTTCATCTCAACTCCGAATTGACTTCCGTCACTTCCTACGCGAAACTGACTTCAAAATCTTTCCGAATCAAAAGTAATCGGGTCCAAATCTCTTACCAATAATCAGCGGTGACTGAATTGATATGACATTAAGATTTCACCAGCAAATTCTCCACCTTCCTAAAGGGACTCTAGTCTCAAAATTTGCCTTGTCTTGGGATTTATCTTGACTTCTTGACTTCTTCTCTTCATCCTAGAACCTTGTATCAACCATGTACCTAGAATCTACACACTTAACATACAATCACAGCACAAAAGCTCTATAAATAGCAATATGACCAGAACGAGAGGCAAAAGTACAACATAGAAACTATTAAGGAAAAATCCCTCACTTAGGGCTAATAAACTCCCAAAATAATGTCTCGTGAGTGGATTAATCCATAACAAAAATAGTGACATCACAAACCCAAGCTATGGGAAAATTATAAAAAAAAACTAAAGAGTAAATACCTTAAGAACATGGTTAATCCAAATATCTAAGAAAAATTACCCTAATGGTAGGAGTAAAATGATGAAGAAGAGGAGTCTTGATTCTCCAGCTTCTATAGCTTCCTCATTATGTCAACTTTCTCTCTCTTTGATGAATTTCTGGAGGCTCTGTAGGCAAGGAATGTTTTATAAGTCAAAACCTTATATATATATATATATATATATATGAGTAAATAACACTTTTGCCCCCTGGGTTTATACGCGATTGACAGGTTGCCCCCTAACTCTTAAAATGCGCCTCGTTGCCCCCTAAGATTTGTTTTTGTGACCCGTTACCCCCTACTGCGTGTTCCGTCCATTTTTAGCCGTTAAATGTGACGTGGCAATGCCATGTCATTTTTTTTTTTTTTTAAATCCAGATGGTAATTACTAGTTTAATTAACTTAATCTAAGGGTAAAAAAGATAATTTATAATAGTTTTTATAATATTAAATAAAAATAAAAACCCCTACCCTCCCCCCACCCTCACCCCCCCCCCACCCCCCCCCCCCCCAACCCCTTCTTCCCCGTTCTTCTTCTTCGTCCCCAACCTCTGGTTCGCCCAAAAAAAAAAAAAAAATCATGAACTCCACCAACAGAAATCAGAGACTCTAGCCACTCATCCATACTTATCCACTCATCCACACTTTGTATCGGATCCACAATTAATAAGAGTTTGTGTTATGGAGCTACTTAGGTACAAATTTTATTTTTCATCCCCCCGAAAAGGAGCTTATTCGAATCCCATCTGTAGCACGAGGTGTCTGCAGCTGCATAAAAGGAAATTGCACCATGGGAGTAGCTTATCAAGTCCAATAGCATCTAGACTATGATCAAGTCTGTCACTCAAAGTTGAATTGTCAGTTGAGTTGTAGTCTTCGTATATGAGTGTCTAACCGGACCATAGAGAGCTCCTTCTGCAGCTAAATGTATTCGCTGATTCTCATTAGGTCCAGCCCTTCTGTTGCTGAAGTTCTAGTTTTGTGATAACTTCCCTTACAAGAAAGTTTTCTGCAGACCATATCTTCAGAGCTCCCGATTCTACTGGAATTTGCAAATTAAATGAGTCCCTGAGGGGTGATTTCTATAGCTTAGCTATGTAGCTTGACTTATGAGATTGAGATGCTCCATTATTGCTGGTGCAACAGCTATCGAGATATATCAGTTTCAGCCACACAATTATTAAAAGTGGAACAAGCATATCTTCCTTTGAATATATAGTTTCAAAGTTAAGAGCTGGAATACATATGTGAGAAATTCACTTCTATCTGCAGATTCCTGGTAATTTGTTCAAGGCTACAGCGCGCACAAGTTTCAAAATTTGTTGTTCAGTCCTCCCATAATTATACACCAAAACATCATCTCAGAAGCTTTGGTTATCAGTTTTAGAGTCGTCTATATAAGTAGTACATTTCTTATTTTGAGTCTCGTGGTCTTTGTTGTAGAAATCAGTATTCTTATTTTATGTCTGTTCTTTTGATCATAAATGTATGTTTTGATATATAAATACTAAAAAATCACACAACAATACTCCAATTAACTGGTATAATCATTAAGAAATTCGCTACTAACTACAAATAGAGCATGTATCTTAGTGGTTACATCCACATCCATGTGAAGTAATTAAATCTTCATATCACTCAAGAGTTTGCCTCAACCTAAAACTTCAAATTACATTTAATGTTTTTTATCGTTTTACCCCAAGCATTTTTTCAAGGAACATGAAACAGGACATTTGTTCAAATCATAATAATTGTAATTCTTCAGCACATTTGCTATCAAATAAAGAAGCATCTTTATTGTTATTTCCTGAGCTAAGATCATCTAGTACTTGATTCCTAGTAGGTAGAATTACTTGAAGCATCATTCTCTTAGAACATAAATGATGAGGGTCCCGTTATGAGCGTAATACAAAAGCAAAACATATCAAGAAATAAATGCATTACAAAAAAATGGGTGTACTAAGCTAAGGCTTATTTCAACTTTTTCCTTTTCTATCCCTTCCACTGGAGGGTAGGAGTACAATATCAGATCTCTTCAACAAGATCTTCGTGCCCATACACTAATAATATTACCAACTACATTACAGAGTATATGACACGACACGACACAACACTAACTCAACATAACAAAACTTATATTGCTGTAATGTCCTTAGTTTTAACTGAATCCAGAGCATAATTAATCAACGTTTGACCCATTGGAAACTCTTTTGTGGATCCGATACAAAGTGTGGATGAGTGGATAAGTGTGGATGAGTGGCTAGAGTCTCTGATTGCTGTTGGTGGAGTTCATTTTTTTTTTTTGGGCGAACCAGAGGTTGGGGACGAAGAAGAAGAACGGGGAAGAAGGGGTGGGGGGGGGGGGGGGGTAGGGGGTGGGGGGGTGAGGGTGGGGGGAGGGTAGGGGTTTTTATTTTTATTTAATATTATAAAAACTATTATAAAATATCTTTTTTATCCTTAGATTAAGTTAATTAAACTAGTAATTACCATCTGGATTTAAAAAAAAAAAAATATGACATGGCATTGCCACGTCACATTTAACGGCTAAAAATGGACGGAACACACAGTAGGGGGTAACGGGTCACAAAAACAAATCTTAGGGGGCAACGAGGCGCATTTTAAGAGTTAGGGGGCAACCTGTCAATCGCGTATAAACCCAGGGGGCAAAAGTGTCATTTACTCTATATATATATATAGAGAGAGAGAGAGGGGGTTGGGGTGAAATCTAGGTCATGGGCTAGGTTTTAGAGTCATAGTCCAACTCAAACACGTTTTCCTGGGTTGGTTAGTCTATAGAGTTTGTTAAATTCATAACTCCTTTAGTGGCCACGCGTCTGTAATTCAAAACCCTAAAAGGATATAAAATGGATTCTTCAAACTCTTTGTCTATTTCACACGCCATTGAAAATACTACCCTTTCCAAATCTGGCCAACAACGTTTGCACTTTCTAAAATTAGCTTCTTTTGTCCTTTAACTCTGGATTTTGTTTTCGATCTTATTTCCTCAACTCTATATCCATGTCTTGGAATCTAACATCAACTTCACAACTAAGAGCTTCAAATTTAACAACAAATTACACCAAAAAATTTCTAAGAGTAATAAAACTCCAAAACAAGTTAAGAATTGAGAAACTATCAAATAATGGGAAAAACCCTTCAACTAAGCACATAATACACCTAAAATGATTTTGTGTAACTATATTATTTTATCACAAATATGGAGACGTCACTTGTCAATACCCCTTTATATTTGTGGGATCAATATTCTTCGTTGGGTTGTGCTCGAAAGGAATTCATCACTTCTAACTTTTTAAGATGATACGAGGTTAAAATCTTATGTTAGGTTTTCCGTTAGGTGTGTTTTACCAAGAACTGTGCTGGTCTTTATCAATGAGGTTGATAAATGAGTTTACATCGGTCTTACAGATTATTCCGTATGACTAATAACACTATATTTTAGGAGTGCGCCTTTGGAAAGGTGTTGGAAGCAAGAATTTGATGGTACGCAAGACTTGTTGCGGAGTTAATATTTAACTGTTTAAATGATTTAAGTTTCATGAATGATACCTAGTTGTTGAAGCTATGTTGGATTATTAACCTTTCTCTCTCTGGATTGTCGTGGCTATGATCGACTTATAATAAGTTTGATCTTCGAGGTTACGCCAGTCTTACGAGTAACTTGGATGGTCGAGGCTATGAATAACTCCAATTGTCGAGGCTACGTCAGGCTTATGAATAACTCTAATTTCCGAGACTACATCAGACTTACAACTAACCCTAATTCCAAGTTTATTGATGTATTTATGAATTATTCTGATCATAGAGGCTATATCAGTCTTATTAGTGACTTGGATTATCGAGCCTATGAATAAATTTGATTGTCAAGGTTGCGTCAGGCTTACGAGTAACTCTGACATTGGGCTTACGAATAACTCCAATTGTCGAGGATACGTCAGGTTTACGAGTAACTCTGATTGTCGAGACTACGTCGGGCTTACGAATAACTCTGATTGTTGAGGCTATGTCAGACTTACAACCCCTGGTTTCCAAGTATACATTGGACTTAAGAATAATTATGATCGACATGGCTAGATTGGTATCACATGTAAGATTGATGGTCGAGGCTCCATTGATCCCACGGGTAACTTTGATGACCGAGGCTTCATCAATATCACGGGTAATTTTGATGGTCGAGGCTACATCGGTCTTATGTGGAGTCCTTTCTTTAATGATTACTGTTAATGCTGAAATAGTGATTTTAATCTTAGTGTTCTTGATACGATATTCTTCCATATATATAGAGAATTACATATCATCCTAATACACATAAGATATTACACAATAGATAAAAGACTAAGCTACCTAATGGATAATAGTATGTACTAATATCCTAAGGGTTATAGGATGATGCTTTGCTACACTTTAACAATTACCTTGGGATATGGGACGTCTTCTTTCATATTAATTACCTTGGGGAAATGGACGGTCACTCCTATGATTATAATTATTGTAGCAACCTTTTCCATTGTCATCACAACTTTTCTCCCCTCCTTTTATCAAAAATCTTCCTTACCATAGCTAATAACTCTCATTCCATAGCTTTTGCTTCTCGAGATATAGGTGAGGCCTTAGTTCCTTTAACGAAGAGGAGGATATCATCACTTTCTCGTTCTACCTCTATCTCTTGAAGGCCATTAGCCCCTCGGGCTCATACTACCCATTTCACATATGGAATTGCCTAGCATTCAAATTACGAAGAAGCCTCTTCTGTATTGGGGCAAACTATTTACTCAATACCAAAAAATTGATTTAATCCCTTCTTAATGGATCCATTTCATTTTACTTACTTGTTTCTTTTCTAGTAATTGATTTCAAGATATTTCGTGTTCCTCCCGGGAAGGTTCGCCATCAACTTCCCAACCCTCTTATAGGAATCCGGCGAATAGGCTTCATGAGCTTTTGCTAGAAAGAGATTAGGCTAAAGCTCTGGCTACCCATCTACATGTAGAAAATGACCGTCTTTTGACAATGTGCTTAGGGAACGTCCTTGTTTGGTTCGCCTTGGGATCGTCTTTTACTTATATAGCCAAGTTATTTGATGGGATAGTTCAATCAATGATATATTTGGGTGACCCCCTTGCCTTGTCTTTTTCAACCACTTTAGTTTTTGGAAATTGTAGCCTCTTTATAAAAGGGATACCTCGTCTCTCTTGTTTGTGTAATCTGTAATGAAATATTTTATTTTTTAAAATAAAGGCCTTTACTATTAATCCATTTATGCTCGCTACGGTAGTGGCATAGCACTATAAGCAATTCACTTATTACTTGAGACAACAATCTTTTCTTACCTCTCTTTCTTTGGCTATTGAGTTGCTATTCATTTTTTGTTTCCTTTTGGTTTATGGTTTTTGAAACATTTTCCTTGCTTGTCACATCATTTATACACCTTTTCTTCAAGAAATAAAAAGCAATATGTATATGTCTATATATAGTTCTTTACAAATATCATTACTTTAATCTAAGCAGAGGTAGTAATATGTCAATATATAAAATCAAACTCATAAACCAACCCTCTGGATTACATGTCAAATATGGTTGTGTGGTGACAAAAATTTGTTATATACCTTACATTTCTAGCCATTTTATAGCTTATTGGATACCTTAAGTGCTTATAATAGCTTAGCTTCCAATTTTAGGTTGGTCTTTGAATGCCAACATGTTTGGTTTTACTTTCGAACAACACGCAGTTGAGTCGTATTCTACCAATAGTTTAGTTTTATCGGGTCATAATTTACCGATAGCACAATCATGCACTCTTTTAGAGAAAATATAGTCGGTCGTTCTTTGGCCAACAGTATAGTCAGGAAAACCTTTACCGACAATACAGTTGGGTGTTATTTGGCCAACAATATAGTCATGTATTCTTTTTCCGACGATACAATTAGACATTCTTTTGTCTAAAATATAGTCAGATGCCCTTTTACCGACAATACAATCAGATATTCTTTATCCGACAATATAGTTATGCATTCTTTTACCAACAACATAGTCATAAAATATTTTTCCGAAATACAGTCAGGCACTCTTTTGTCGACAATATAGTCTGGCATTATTTTGTCGACATTATAGCCAAACATTCTTTTTCTAGCGATACAGTCAGGCATTCTTTGTCCTTCATCTGCCGTCAGTCTCTTCGAACCATAATTCATAAGTGACATAGTCATGCGTTAGTTCTGTTATGCCATTGGTCTATGTCTTAATTAATTAAAGCATAGAGTCAGTGTGCCGCCAAAGTTTGAAAAGTTTTTATATTTTGACTATGTTCATGATAGAAATTTACTCTGGCCGACCCCTTACTCAGAAACTTAGGGTGTCAGTGTACCAGTGAAGCTGGACTTTGGTCTGCCAACAAATCTGGTCTTTGAGACCAATGCAAAATTAGTCTTTATTTGTTAATGAAAAATTGGTCCTTTTGCAAGAGATGTTGGTCTTTGATTTGCCAACAAAGTTGGTCTTTAAGGCCAATGTAGATTCGATCTTAATTTGTCAATGCGAAATTGATCTTTATTTTCCAATGAGAAATTGGACTTTATTTGCCAATGCGAAATCGGTCTTTGGAATTTTTTTTATAATCTATTGACTTTTCTAGGTCAGGATTTATCTTTGATCAACAATTTGAACTTGCAACATTCTTTATAATAGCAATCTATCTTCCAAAGATCACGTTCTCTTTAAAAACCCCCAGCAGGGAGAAGGGTGTGAATGGGGCAATTTCGTCCAGATTGCATATTATTAATCAAGAAATTAAACTTGACAAAAAGTTGTAAATTTGATACCAATTTTTTTTGGTTTTTGATCCTTGATCTCATCACCTGTCAGTGTTGACCCCCCCCCCCCCCAAAAGAGCTTAAATAGAATTCCCAATTGTGTCATTGATCCCCTCGAATGATTGCTACATCACTGGGGGTGGAAAATTTAAATTTAAGTGGTAAGTCGAAACTAAAACTCAAATATTGTTGAGAGTGGTTATCCCGATGATTGTGTGGAAATCTGAATCACAATTGACCACCACAAAAAAACATACACATTTTTTGACAGTGTTCCAGATCCTTCATCGGTAATTCGATATAACCCGATAGGTGGAAAATTTGCAATGTGAACCCTTTTATTGGACCGATACATGTCTTAACAGCCTTCAGATCTATCTTTAGTTGATTGAAGGCTCATGCATATATCAAGTCAACCGGACTACCAATTGATGTCTCCCTAAATGTTCTAATTTTATGCCCTTGGGAGACATCATTTTTGGTGTTTATTCGACTATTTAGATAGACTTTTAGTGTTAATATGCAATAAATCGATTTTCCTTTTTTAATTCTAGTATTTTTCATTTATTAAACTTTTACGCGTAATATGGTCTGTTTTGAGTAAAAAGTTGTAGGTTTTGAATACTAGCTAGGAGAGGAATCCAAGAATAAAGTCAAAGATCGTGTAATGAAGTCAAAGCAAGAAGAAATATCCCGAAAGAATTGATAATTTGAAGCTACACATCTGAAATGTTGAAAAATATTGCTGATTCCGAACCATCTAAGAGTGGATTTAGCCTCTTACTTGTGAAGAGAAATTGTTGCCCATTGAGTTACGGAAATTTAGCAACTGGGATGAGGTCAATCCGAGTTGAAACGAGCCGGTTAGAGCTGATTTAGTGAAGGTGGTGCAGCAGTTACGGGATTTGGGCTTAATTATGGATTTGGGCTTTTCTTATTTTCACTTAACCTTTAAAGAAAAGCCCTAATCCGATTTTAGTAGTATAAATAGGCTTTGGAATCTTATTTTTACACACCAATTCATACGCTTAAGAAAAGAGTCAGAACACCAGAGAGGAAGCTAGAGCAAGGAAGAGAAGAAGCAAGAGGTGGAGACTGACTATATCTCCAATCCTCAGTCAATTCAACTCTGTAATTAGGTTCTTCTATTTTATTATGTGAAACATGATGAACTTATTTATTTCTTTAGTTTTTGTCTTTTCAATTATTATGAGCTAAACTTAAATAGTGCTTGAGAACGCATAATGGGTTAATCCCAATTTGATTTCGTTTCATGTGTTTGGATTTGAGATTTTTATAATTGAAATCAAATTGGGTAAATAGTATTTTTCATTAATTTGCTTTTATTTACTATTATTGACGTAATTAACCAATCATAGGAATTAGTATCTAGGCTATTCCATTTAGTGGCGAATGGATCACCTTGACGGGGGGTTTAGGTACTGACCAATTAATGAATGTAGGATAGAAATTATAGACTCCGACGAGCTTAATTAATCCTATGGCCAATTGGGTAGAAATAGACTCAACCACTTGAAGGTGGACTATAATCACCCTGACGGGGTTTGTAGCATCTAAGAGTAGCTCCTTATTCCACCCTGACGGGGGTAAGGAGAATTCCGAATCCCGACCAATACATATTTACCAATTTGTCCCTTAAACAATACATGAAATGAATGATAATTAGGTGAAATCCTTGCGTCTCTAAAGTACTACCTTTCATACCTTGCGTAAACTACTTTATTTTCTCGTGTCTAGTTCAATCTTTGCATTAATTTAGTATTTTAATTATTTGTCTTAGTTATAGAAAACCAAAACAAACATTCTCAAAATCATTTACTTGTTTTTACGTGCAATTAATCACTATTTGGTAAGCATTAGAGTCAACCAATCCGTCCCTAAGAACGAATCTGTTTTATCACATATATTACTTATGACAACTGTACACTTGCAGTTGTGGTTCTCTTTTCCTTATTGCATTTATTTTAGAACACACAAAGGACCACCACCAATATCAACCTATACCCAACGCATCAAGTCATTCTCAATGAGTGCATGAATTATCAACGAATCGTCATGGGCAAACAACATTGCTGACACCCTTATTGGTGAGTTATGTCATAACCATGTGAGAGAATGCCATATTGTTGTCATGTACACACCTCCCACATATATTTTTTTCTTACGCTCTAAGAATGTCCACTCTCGGTCCCCTCGACAATAGTATTTATTTCAAACCCGTAGGTTTAGCAACCCCCACGTATATTGGAGATGGTATTTATCTTGAACTCATATCCTCAACCAGCCAGGGATCTATATCTTGCCTTTTGGGCTCAACATCCCAATCACGTGGAATTCTTCTCTCATGTGTTATTTTTCAATTACAAGGTTTGGATATATCATCGACCTCTTTCAACCTACCATTTTCATCGACTAGGTTGGGCAACTTTCCTAAACCACTTAGTTGCTCGATTTGTCTCTTCAGCTGCTTAAAATTGTTCATCTCATGACCACGATCCTTATGGAAATGGAAGTATTTGGTTGTATCCTGCTTCCTGCATCGGCATACATCTTTGGTGACGAACAAATTTTCTCGCGCTATACCTCTTTTTATATCTGGTACATGAGCTAACGAGAAGTCTTGTCTCATACCCTACTATCATATCTTGTTTTAGGTTTACCGAGTCCCTTATATCCAGCTCTTTGACCAAATTTTTGATACCAATCATTTTTTACTCATCTTTGAGTGTCATTAGTTATATTTTCCCTATATTTTTCTCTTTTCACTACATTTTGATTCATTTGTTTGACCTGAATGTAAGACTTGATTCATCTATATTCTTGCACTACATAGACCTTGGCCTTCTCACCAAGTAGATCTGAAATATCAATATTGAACAATTCCAGAACTAACGCGTAATATATTATGGACATATCCAAGTCCTCGGTATTGTACACAATCTTGGTAAATCAATCCACATAAGATGGAAAGCTTCCATCCTCTTTTTTGACATATGTCTAACAAGGACAAATTTGTTTGTCCATTTTTTATGTTTAGGAACATGTGTCGCAAACCATCGACTAATTGTGAAAAATTATTAATAGATTTTAGTTCTAACCTAGAGAACCACTTATATGAACTCTCGAATAGTGTCACAATGAATATTCGGCAATGGTTAGAGCTATGAACTCTATATGCCTTTAGTATGTGTATACATGTGCATCTGGATTGGTAGTTCCGTCGAATGTTGGCATGGACTTGAATTTCCTCGTCATTCGAGTATCTAGTATCTCCTATGACAAAAGTATTTCCCTGATTAACCATCAGCTCCCGATTTTTTGGTTGAGCTTCCAAAAAAATTTGGAGTTGGTATTCTTTGTTGGAGTTCTCTTGGACAATGCTGATTTCTTCCTCGAAATAGGCTCTATACATTCTTAGCTCCCGAAGGTATGTACTTTCATAAGTCCCCTCAGAATCACTTGGTATATGACCAATCAAAGGTATTATGTATGGTCGTGTCGGTGTAGGTCTTTATTGGCTCATGAGCCTTAATACTAAATGATCTAGTTACCACAAAACTATCGACGATGGTTCATCATTATTAGCATGTGTTGTAATATCTAGAGTGTAGGCCTCAACACCCCCAGCTACCATAGGCATAGCCGGTATATATAATTAAACACCTTCCACTATTGTAGGTATATGGTTTAACATACTCAGGTGCTCTCGGCATAGACGGGCGCTTGCAGTGTAGTTACTTCAACCGTTACAAGCATAGCTTGCATGTATGGCTCGACAACTTGAGTTTGATTATTCATAGTGTTTGGCAACATATCGACATTATTCCTTGCACTTGATTATTCCATACTTCAAAATGTGACCCTCTTTGGACGACCAATATGTTGTTTGCCATTTCATCATTCATTTGTCACGATAATATCACTACTTGTGTCAAAAACATGTGGTATCTTCATGGGATAACAACTTGTTCCCATAAACGGCGCCAATTGATTTAAAAGGAATAATCCCCTTACCAACGTATCTCTTAGATAGATAAACCCGAGACTAAAATAGAATCGGTAGAAAAGAAAAAGTAATTGGTCTGATAATTAGTATGGAGATTCTCGATGAGAGTGGCGTATGTTTTGATATTTATCTGTCATGAAGCTTTCACTTTGCGTTTCCAAGGCTTAAACTGTATGACCGAGCTTCCTGAAACCAGTCACTAAGTCAGGGACAATGGGAGGCGAGCTCCCGATGATACTCTGATACTCAACATTAATATTGTTGCTAGCAGATATTTATTATGATCCGAGGACTTATGAAGATTTATCCAACTGTATAATAACCACATTGATTTTAACAGAGAGGTATAGTTTTAGTTGGTTAAATGGTGTAGTTATAGATGTCGTAGACTTGCGGGGAAGACTGACACAAGGTGTGCAGTTTAGGTGACGTTGGTGCACATCTTAGGCCGTTGTGGGTCCATAGATGTAACAAGATCTCGATGTGTAGCAAAGATATACCATTAGATGTCAGTTGTCTAACCAACCTTACTTCTTCGATGCATCTCCCCTCAAGAGAGATTAACACTCCTCCCCCTTGCCAGGCATAAATTACCATCGGTGTAATGACCATACTCTCGGTTTAGCCTATACAGATCCTCTTGTGATTAATTTAGCATCGGTGGGTTACTTTTGATTTATCAGCCTATCATGTTATAACTCGTGTCTCCTTTATTATGCTTAGGGGCAACTTTCCGAAAGACAAGTATAGAGACAGTTGTTGGTTAGGATAACCAAGGATACCAAAGGTAGTGAATGCTTGTTTTTGTTATATGTCATGTTTAGTTGCGTTTTGCAAGTTAGTTGGATGATGTATTAATTTATGGCGCCAATTTAGTCACCTAAACCAGACAATTAGTGAAGTATGACCATAATCCATTGTCATACTACACAATCCATTCACATTATATATACAATCCACTAATATTTGTTTGGTAACCTTGTTTGGTAACCCTCTTTATTAATCGAAGACAGTCATGTCATTATGTGCATACCATATATTATGATATCATTTACATTTTTATTGAGTATTTTTTATCTTGACTTGCATATTGAATATGTATATTGCAAGTCTATTCTCGATTACTTTTTCATTGTTAAGGTAGAAAGAACTAGAATTGATCACGTGATGTAACATTTGTCACTGACTAGTATGAAGGTATTGTCAATGCCTTGGTTTTAGTCTTCTCCTATATTCATTATGTTTTTTGCTAACAACAACCTTTTAAAGAAATTTAAAGTTCAAATTCAAGAAAAATTCAAGTTAGTAAGAGATAATAATGATGTATTTTCTTAATGTTTACATGTGAATTCATTTCGCAGTATAAAAACAAAAACATAAGAAATACTTGTCATGAAATAAATTTCATCTCCTCGGTCGTGTGCAAATAGGATTAGATGTAGGTTTAGTGGTGCAGATTAGTGTGATCTCTTAAAAATTAAAAAAATATATAAAGATACTCGCCATGAATGAAAAATTCTATATAAGGTTTTTTTTTTGAAACATCATGAAATCACATTATATGCCAACAGTTTAAAAATGTGTCATACAAATTATAAAGTTCAATTATTTCGTGATAATGGAACAACGGACAACATAGATCATCATCGACAGTTCTTGTTGTGAAAGTACAATTCATTAAAATCGATAGTTGGTCTAGTGGTTAGATTACTCTGCATAGACCAAGGAATCCTGGATCGAATCTCCTAGTCCAATCATATGTATTAGAAAAATACAATTAATTAGAACATAGGCCGCAATACTCCATTGTTGAGATGGGGAATATGTAACATTAACACTGATTATTGCTTTGCATCAATACTCCATTAAAAATTATCTACAACAAAGGAAAATGAGTATCACAACAAGTTATACAAGTTACACAAGTTACACAAGTACACAACTTTTATAACACCATACAATGATATCAACCGTGGAATAATGAAAAAACGAGGAAAACAAAATAAAACACTCGATATAGTCCACACAATTGTTGCATTTTTATGGACTAACACAAACTAATCAGATTGGAATGGGAGCACCATTCCAGCCCGCGAGACACGCCAGCAATGGATCAACAATCTTTCCTTCACAAATAGCTGTATACACCTTGTCAAACTCTTCCCCTGGTGATCTAACTTTCTCTCCAGTGAGCAACTCTGTTCCAAGCTCTTCCCTAACAAACTTGTACAATGGATACGATCTGCATTCCTTGATCCTGTTAGGAATTGCTGGATTTCCACTCTCAATAGAAACTCGTGCACTCTCTACTTCCTTAGGCAAAATGGCCTTTAACTCTTCTTCAAATAGGCTAATCTTATGGAAGATTGAAGTGTTCACATTCTTCTCACTATCACCGTTGCCCAAAGCATGATCAACTAGAACTTGTCGAAGCTTCTGCATCAATGGGTATGTAGCACTACATGGATCATCTGCATAAGCAAATGTGTATTCACGATCGACTACTCGAAGTAAATCCTTTTCACAGAATCTTGAAGGGTGAAGATCACCATTCACACCCATCGTCAAAGTTCGTTTAGCCACTTGGCTAACCGTGTTCTTTACAGCATTTTTAATATTCTCCTCTATGTACCTCAAATCAATAGCTTGGCATAGTCCAACCAAGTAAGTAGTTGACATAAGCTTCAAAATATCGACTGCCTCAGCAGTTTTTCTAGCAGAGATTAACCCTAACGAGTTCACATCTTGGTTATGTTGTTCCGCACTTTGAACATGGTTAGTAACCGGATTAGCCAGTGCTTGAATCTCCGAACAATACGAAGCCATAGCAATCTCAGCTCCCTTCAAACCGTAATCCAAACTTGGGTCTCTACTACCCGTCAAATTCGAAGGCAAACCGTTATTGTAGTAATCATTGACCAACTCCGAGAATTGAGCAAACAACAACTTCCCAATTGCTGCAAGGGCGAGCCGAGTATTATCCATAGACACACCAATCGGTGTACCTTGGAAGTTCCCACCATGTAAAGCCTTGTTTCTTGCAACATCAATAAGAGGGTTATCGTTAACTGAATTAATCTCTCGCTCGATCATTCGTGTAGCCCCGCGAATCACTTCGATTTGTGGGCCCAACCATTGTGGTGAAGTACGAAGAGCATAACGATCTTGTTTTGGTTTCTGTAACGGATCGGTCTCGTGTAGCTTAGCAGCTGCCTTGACGTACGAGCTACCCTCCAATATATGTTCCATTATTGCAGCAGCTTCGATTTGTCCGGGGTGGTGTTTTAATTTATGTGTCAAATAATCGGTAAATTCAGGCTTTCCATTCATAACTTCAGCGAAAATAGCAGACAATACTTCAGACAACAAACCAAGGACATTCGCTTCATAAAGAACCATGGATGCCATGCCAGAACCCACGGCTGTGCCGTTAACAAGTGCTAGACCTTCCTTAGGCTGCAACTCGAAGAAACCTGTATGAATTCCTGCAAGCTTAAAGGCTTCTGTAGCGCTGAGACGTGCTCCGGTGGGTCCTTCGGCCTTGGAATTAGGACGACCGGTTAATAGACCGGCAATGTAGGATAAGGGAACAAGGTCACCGGAGGCAGTGATTGTTCCACGTAGGGGTAAGCAAGGAGTGATGTTGAGGTTGAGGAATTTAGTGATTGCTTCAAGAATTTCAAATCTGATGCCTGAATATCCTTGAAGTAAGGTGTTGATCCTCACGAGCATTGCTGCCCTTGTTGCTTTGTGTGGTAATGTGTGGCCGGATTCTATTCCATTTCCAAATATTCCAGAATTCAAGAATCTGTACAAATTAATTAAATCAATAAATAAGAATTTAAATTATTGAAAAACAATACGTTAAAAAATCAAACTTCATCTATAATATTAAGAAACCAAATCAACAAACAAGAATATATATTATTAAAAGACAATACGTTAAACAATCAAGCTTCATCCTAATATTAAGAAAACAAATCAATAAAAACAATCTAAATTTAAATTTTTTAAAAAGTAAAAGATTTTATTAACTTAATTAGTATTAGTATTTTATTGAATTAGATTCAGACCCGTTAAATAAAAAAACAGGTTATTATACAAGTATTCATGTCAGTCATATTAAAAGTAATATATTTATATTTCGAACTTGTACAATCTCATGTTTTAATAAAAGAGTAGAATCTATATATTATATTGTTCATGTGCCCACCATGTTATGGTTGTGTACTTCTTTTCTAGTCTGGGTGTTACTAAATAGATAATGTATATACGTGTGTTGTGAGAAATAAGTGTATTGGGGGTCACTAAGTAGGCCAACAAAGTTCAAACATTACCAAACGTAGAAAAAGAATAGTTAGAATATCAAAGCATTATTTAGGTAAACCAGGCACGCTTCACGTCACTCAAGGGCTAATCAAGTCAAATACTAAGTATTACTAATAAACAAATTAACTTTCTCAATACTAGATAAACAAGTGGTTTTAAAGATTGGACTCTTGTTGGTAATGGCTTGCCTTATCCGTTTATTTTAAGTTATTCATCAAAGATTTCTTCAAAGATCACCTAATTTTTTTGTACAAACTATATTTCTATTAAATATTAACAAAATAATGCAGATCTGCCCACCATCCAACATGACATTTACTCAACTACTTACCAATCCTACATTCCCTACCTACCCTTCCACCCTTTTTAAATTTTTGGAGCTTCTTGTAAGCGAAACACATTAAAATATTAATGTATTTGATAAAGATCAAATTTAAATAATTTGTATCATAATCAATCAACCTTCACTACATAGAAAAGTAATACTACAATCTACAAGTTTTATTAAAGAAAAATTAAACCGGTCCTAAATTTGGATATATATGAAATAGATTCTTAAGATTTTTTTTAACGGAAACACTTTTTAAGAAAATATCGTAAAGGTTACTTAAAAAGAATTTTTTTTTCTAAATCTCTTAATTATAATATTTTTAAAAGAAACACTATATTTTATCATTTTAAGATCCCTCAATAGGTTTATTGATCTATGTTTATATTATTGGTAAATAGACTCAATATTTTAAAAAATATTTTTATCTATTTAAAGATGTTTTTACTATATAAAAGAAAAGTTCTTTAGAAAAAGGTTTTTATCCATTTACAGTGTTTTTTGCTCTTCAAAAAAAGGTTCTATCACCAAATAGCCTGATGCTAAAAAAAGAAATTTATAAATATTTCATTAATTCATTTATCTTTCTTTTAGATTATTTCATTCAATAAATTTCATCTTTCATAAGGTTCACAGCCAGTGAGTTACCAATGTTTGAGTAATTGGCCGTAATACCACTGTAAATGGATAAAAACATTTTTCTGAAAACTTTGATTTTATATATTAAAAACATTTTTAAATGGAATTAGCTATAACAACGATAAAATTAAAATATAACGAATAAATATAATGGATCGCAGGTTGGTAGGAAAAAGGTTGGGTGGGTAAGTAAATTACCTAATAAGTTCCTTCTGAAGAGCACCACCTTTGCTAGTTCTCCTATGTGACGTCGCACCAAAACCAGTAGTAACACCATAACTATCCGTTCCTTTGTTCATGCTATCCATAACCCAATCACTACTAGCTTTAACACCAGCCCTAGCAGTCTCAGACAACTCCACCTTAAGACCACCGTCATCACGAGCTGCGATCGCCGCAACTTGTGATATAGTCAAACCTTGACCACCTAGATTCACCACCGGCTTTCTAAACTCCGCCACCATTTTTTTCACCTCGTCTAAATGGCTTCCTTTCATGGAGTCAGCCGCCATTTCCCAGTTTAATGGATCACCCTTAACGCAAAATTCCAACACTTGAGCATTTCCCGACATGTTTGATGTTGTTTAACAAGATTTTGTTGAATTTTAAGAATTTAGTTAGAAAGCTAACACTTGTCTGAAAAATGTGAATGTAATAAATATGTAGAAGAAGAGTTAAAATGTGGTTGATGATTATTGTGGTGGTGGTGGCTTTGGAAATTACGAGAGGGGTCTTATATAGAGGTGTGGGACTATGTAAAGTATTTGGTAGGTGGGAATAGGAACTATAGTGGGTTTGGTTACGGGGACAAATGAGGAAGGTTGGTTGAACATTATTTTTGACCGTTCGATTTTTGAAGGTTTGGATGGCTAAGATATAATAACGTGTTCAGGTCAAGTAACATGGGTTTGTGGTTGGTGGGGGGGAGTAAAAAAGAAAAATAGATGGTGATATTCATATTACTACTATCAAAATCTCTATCTGATGTCTTTGGAAATAATGTAAGATGTAAAATATCAATTATGGGACATATTACGAACCGTAATTGTACAAGAATTGTTATTGAGCTTACATATGAGGTGTCTGTCTCCCATAAAACTACAGATAGTCTGTAAAACACCTACAGTAGTTTACTCCCAATTAACCTTTTTGATAGAAAGGTTAGAACTTACCATGCATTAAGTAAAGAAACCTATATGAAAGTTGAGAATAGAGATGTCAAAGGGCGTGAAACAGATAAATAATTCGTAATTACTAATCATACAAGTGGGTGATTAATAAAACTAAGGGTGATTAATAAAACTACTATCATTATTATAAATTAAATTTAAGGTAGTACTTATACAGAACTACTTGTAATGTGAAGAAACCGAAGAGTCTGTCTTCTGTCTTATAAAATGTATTAATTAGTTGGACCTTCGTCTTTTCGTGTTTACCTGTCGTTAATGGTGTCTGAATTATATACTACTTTTTTTTTTCTTTTTCCAAATACTACTTTTTAAAATAAACAGTTACTACAAATTAGTCAATTACCGAAGGAAATGTTTCATCTTTTTTATTTCAACTAATCTATTTGGGTACGTATATACGAGCCTTCCATATTGCTATTCAACTTATGTTTGGCTACCCGCTAGTATATTTCTATTACGATTGACCCACCAAAAAGTAGGATTACAAGTTTCACCTACAAAATAAATACTCTCAATAATATTACAAATTGTGGGATTAGAAATAGACGACCCATTCTCTAATGGTTGCATGACTTGAAGGCAATCACACTAATTATCACCCTTGATTCTCGCAAATCCCGAACAATAATGCAAGTCTTTAAGATGGCTAAAGCCTCAACTTCCGAAGAAGTTTCAACAGCTATATCTCACGCTTTGCAATCGAATACTTTCCCTGTAAAGTCTCTGGTCACACAAGCAATAGATGCTTTATTATTACACATCGCCGCGTCACAACTTATTTTTATAAAGTTAGTTGGTGGAGGGATCCAACTATTGTTACTATTATTAGTATCTTTATTACCGTTCATCTCATTCTCATCAACCATTTCCTCAATAAGGGACTTCGTATCTCTAGAATTTGCTTTTTTTCTTATCCCTCAGTACTTTATTAACATCTTAGGATACTTAGAAGGGTGTATTCAATTGAGAGTCTACAGGATTTTTTTGGATTTTAAAAGTTGAGAGGTATTCAATTAAGAGTCTAAAGAGTCTTTTAAAATCTTGGTGTATTCAATTACGACTCTAAAAAATCTTTTAAAATCATGGTGTATTCAATCTGGATTTTAAAGAATCCTTTAAAATCTTATGGTATTTAAAAGTCTATGAATTTTTTTGGATTTTATTACCTACTGGATTTCATAGGATTTTAAAGAACAAAAATTTTGTTTTGAAATCTATCATTTTACCAAGAGATTTTGATGGATTTCTTCTTTAGACTATTTTCTAACAAATTAAAAAAAATAAAAAATAACTTATGATATATTTTTCATGTGCGATTATAATTAATAAAATTTTCTGAAAAAAATTAGCCGTAACATTATTGTATCAATTAAAAAACTCATTCATACTATTAATATTTTTCTATGTCAAACCTCAATTAAAAAATTTATATAAAAAATTATACGCAAGATGATTGATTCGGTTAAAAAACTCATGAGATATTGTTCAATTAGAAAAAACCATGTAGAGTTACAAAATATGATATGGATCCAACTAAGTACAATAATGAAGCTAAAATGATGTCTCGTGATTAATTTTTTTTTGTCATTGAGAACTACAGTTTCAAAAGAAACATGTGGTTACATTGTGTAACATATTAAGTATGACAAATTCTACTACTTTGACAATTCCAAGTAGTAATTAGTTGTTTTCGTTCGGTGAGATTAACATTAAAGAACATTTTTAATGTCGGTAACACATTGGTAAAGATCTTGGTCTAACATAAGACCAGATGGATGTGTAAATAGTTTAGTTCTTTATTTTTATATACTTTGATAGCTTAAATTATTGATTAAATGACATATGTTACCATCAACTACATTTTATTGTAATTTAACTCCTTAAGATAATAAACATGAAAATAGTGTAATTCAGTTTTTCATAATATGTATGTGAAAATATAGGCCCGATGTTCAATTTGTTTTAAAGTACAGTGTTTTAAATTCTTGTAAAAAAAAAAAAAATTGTATGTCAAAGTCTATCAAAATATATAAAGGATTTGCAAAAATCAATTCAACTCTATACAAGATTTAAAAAGAATCCGCCAGAATCTGTCAGAATCTAAAACAATCCATAAAATCTGCAAAATCTATAGACTTTTTAAAATCCAAAAAAATCCATCAAATTCTCTATTGAATACATCCCCCTTAGTATTTTTGTATTCTTTTCATTCTCTAATAGCATTCTCAACAGTAAGTAAAAGGTCCAACTTTCTATTATTGAACTTGTACCCATTTTTTCCTTTCCATATATGCCACATTAGTTTGCATACTTGTTCTATAAGGAAGATATTATTAAGGTTTAGATCATATCCTTTTTCAGCTAAACTTGCCATCCAAGTATCCACATTGGAGGAGTACTGGTTGCTAGTTAGTAAGCTAAAGGGAGAGGCAAATGACACGGCTCTAACCCATTCACATTCGAATAACATATGTTCAGTATTTTCAATCTTGTTATTACAAAGATCACAAATTGGATTTTTTATGACTTTCCTTTTGTAAACATTTTCCTTTGTAGAGAGGAGATTCCTAACTACTTCCCATATAAAGTTTCTTATCTTAGGAGTTGTTTTGAGGTTCCATATCATTTTCCATATTAGAGGTGAAATGATATGGGAAGACTTAGCCTTATTGTTGCTTTTAGAGGCATCCTCCTTCTCTTTATTATTTTCTAAAATCTGATAACATTTCTTAACTGAATATACCCTTTCTTTACCATTTACCCAGTAAGGTATATCTTTACCACCTGTGTGAGGTATTAAAGTATTTAAAATAGTACTAGCCACTTCCTCAGTGTAAGCACTTTTAACTAAATTTATATTCTATTTTCTTTCACTATTTATCATAAGGTCAATTACTTTTCTCAAATCATCTCTATGAGGTTTAATAATCTCATTATAGTTACTAATCCACTTATCAATGTGGAGATTTATACTATAACCATTTCCCGCTTTTCACTTTATATCATTTTTCATAACTAGTCTTCCACTAATAAGGCTAACCCACCCCCAGGAGGGTGTACTACCTAACTTAGCCTCTAAGAAAGAGAAAAGGGGGAAGTATTTACCTTTGAAACTTTATATTGAAATGTATCAGTTTTATTACACAAATTTCAAGCTTGTTTGCCTAGCAGAGCTAGGTTCATGAGATTGAGGTCTCTGAATTTTAGTCCACCAGTAGATTTACTCTTAGTAATTGTTTCCCAGCTACCCCAGTGAATTTCCTTTTTTCCTTTACTACCCCACCAAAAGTTTTCTAATTGGGATGAAATCAAATCACAAACTCTTTTAGGAATTAAATAGGAAGACATGAAGTAATTTGGGAGGCTCTGCAAAACAACTTTGATTATCACATGATCGACTTGCTCACCCATGGAAACGTACATTTTGCAAAAGAAAAGATATCACAACCAAAGAACTTTGTATTATGACATGATCGACTTGCTCACCCATGGAAACTAATGATACATCGAATAATAGAGAACTCACTTGAACTATACTTTAAAGAACCAGGAGTTTCTTTTAACAAGTGACTACCCATATGTTTTATGTTTTTTAGTAAAATTGGATATGAGACTATCTCAACCGACAAATTGAGATTTATGTATATTTTGATTCTCTTTCTATTATTTGATAACTTGAACACATGAGAAGTGATATCTTTAAAACAAAATTTGTAGAGTGTTATTTTGATGAGATTATTTTATCATTGAATACAATTTATTGTCTCATCTCTGTCTAGGAACTAAAGAATTGAAACTTGAAGTTGAAAAGAGGAGTCATGTGCGAAATACTGCAAATAATATACCAAATGCATTCACAAACATAGATATACTGTAAAATCCTATAAATCTATTGCCAATGCTCTAGTATAGATTATTTTCCTAGAAGGACATATGTCAAGTAGTTCATCGAATGGATTTAACCAACGAATGAAGCGTAGTGAGCTTAGAGAAATACTAACCAACGCATGAAGCGTGGCGAATCTATAAAACATCTAACCAACACATGAAGCACGGTAAACATGTAACGAATATAATCAACATATAAAGTGTTGTAAATATGCAATCTGTATAACCAATACATGAAGCACGGTAAATTTGTAACGCGTCTAACCAACGTATGAAGCATGTTAGACCTGTAATGCATATAACCAACACATGAAGCGTGCTTGACCTGTCGATTTAAAATATAACATTTCCCGACGAAGGAAATCTCATGAGTAAATGATGAAATGGTAAAACTCGTGGAATGTGTACATCCACGTAATACAATAGTGAATTATTAAGCCAATTAATGTTGGCACATGCATTACTTTTGAAAGGAAGCAACAATCCTTGAAAAGACTAAGGGCCCGTTTGGAAGTGTTTATTTTAGAGTAAAAACATGCTTTTAGAATAAAATTCAAATATTAAAAAATTTATTAAAAATAATTTTGAAATCTAAAATTATTTTAAGTATTTTTTTAAGAAGCACATATTTGGTTCTTCTCATAAAAGTGCTTTTCAAAGTAAAAAAAAAACTCTTAAAGTGATAGAATTACTTTAAGTGCTTCTCCAAAAAAGCACTTCTAAACGGACACTAAGTGCCCGTTTGGGATTTGATTATTTTGGAGTTAAAAGCGCTTTTTGAATAAAATTAAAATATTTGTAAAAAAATTTAAAAAATATTTTGACTTCTAAAATCACTTTAAGTGATTATTTTGATAATCACTAATCTAGTGCTTTTTCTAAAAGTGATTTTTAGAATCTAAAATATTGCTATGGATCTAAAATCACTTTAAGTGATTATTTTAAAAAATAATCCCAAACGGGCACTAAGATATTGTACTTGGATATAGAAAATTCAAGTAAATTATTTATCTAGCAAAAATATATTGAATCGCGATAAGGTTTATGGGGTAGATATATTTTCTTTCAGTATGGCTTAAAATGAATAAAGAGGATCCTAAATCACAAAGTGGTAAAAATATTGACAAATAATTAAATGGCCATACGAGTTTTTTTAATATATAACGCAAATTGTATCACACAGGTTCCTATAAAAATCAAGAATTAATTATGAGGAGACATCCATAATCTCATGTATGTGATATAATCACATAAGGGTTTTACTTTTTGGAAAATCTTGAAGAGTTTCCTATGATAAGGAAATCACCAATATAATTGTCATTGATGTTAATGTTTTAGTTGAACACATGTTACTGAAGCATAAGTGATTGAAGCACAATAGGTGTCCGAAGAACTTAGAGCGTTTGGAAATATTAAATTCTCAAAGAACGAGGAATGCCTTAAACATAAAAAGTTCTCGAAAAATATAAAGTGCATGAAGCACAAGAGAAAAGTATTTTGGTTATATAACATGAATCAATTAGAATGGATTACTTACTCATAAGTACGATATTATCTTAAGATGATATTGTCCTATCCTGGAGATACAAGAAGGAGAGTAAAAAATAGAGAATGATGAATGAACTCATCACAAATCATACCAAGATTCTTATCATTCATTTGATCAGCGAAAAATTGAAGATCAATTCGTGATATGTTGAATGATCTTTCACCAAAAAATTTCTACAGTTAATGCGTGGATGTATTCAACAAATTTGGCAAGATGAGAATCCAACAACTTTATCCACTAAAGACGCCCCGCCCCACCCCGCTTTTTAAATCCCCTCGGTGTGTGGGTTCCACCCGCGGGTTTCAGTTTGATCGTTCAAATTTTTTTATTATTACAAATTTTATTATTTTTAAACTTCAAATATTCAATTCTTCAGAATTTACATTTGTATTTTGATGTTTAGATGAATTTTCTCCTTGGAGTTGCACTTTGAGTTGAATAATTAAATTTTTGTGTGTTATAATAGACACTCACAAACTTTGATTTGAATAATTACTGAAATTTAAAAAAAAAAATATATTATAATTTATAATATATATATATATTAATTATATATTATATACATTTGGGGCGAGTTTGTGGGGTGGGGAATACTTATCCCCACAACCCGTCCCGTCCTACGCGGGTTTTAAAATCCATCTCCACAACCCGCCCCAAATCCCATGAAATACCTTAAAATCTGCCAGTTTAAAGTGCGGTGGAATGGGTACCCACAAACCCGCGCCCCATTGAGATCCCTAATATACTTAGGTTAAATTGTAGGCTCAAAATATATTACGTGATTCAGATTAATTGTTGTAATAATGTGTGTTAGAATGAAGGGGAGAAGATATTTATGCTTTGTACTCTTTTTTCCTTCACTAAGGTTTTTTCCAACAAGGATTCTCTAAATAAGGTTTTGACAAGGCATATTAAATATCTACTACCATGCAGAAAATAATATACTCCTGCCTATGTTAATCCACTGTTTATTGACATTGAAAGAATATGATCAAGTGAAAAATCCAGTAGATTTCTTCACTAAATATTATAAACTACAATATTCGAGATGCAAGCTCACAAGTAAATTGGAGTTATCAGAAATACTTGATGTCGCAATGGAATGGAGAATATATTGACATTTAATACTTTTTTCACCATGAATTTTCCCAAGTGGTTTTTCTAGAAATATTTTAACGAGACAGGTTGAATATGTGTCATACCCCCAAGGAATGATATACTCTTTTTCCTTCATCATGATTTGTCCCAATGAGTTTTATGGATAAGGTTTTAATGTGATATATATTTGAATGATAATCCATGGTATGAAATATTTATTTAAGTTGATATATCAACATTCCAAGAGAAATGTGTTTTATCTTTAATAAGAAATATACCAACAGTATTGTATGATTATATTATTTCTTATATCATACAAATTCAAAATGACTACATCAAAGCAGACAAAACGAAACATATATCACCCATTTTTTTTATACACACGAGTTACAGAAGAATGAAGATATTAATATTCATCAAATATAATTACGTAACCATCTTACTAATTTACTCATCAAAGTATTATCAACCACACCATTTAAGAAAATGGTTCATAATATTGCAATGCGCCAACTGAATGATTTATTACCCGTTTAGGAGGAGCACGAGTAAGTACACTACACTTTTTTTCCGTTCGTCCAAGTTTTTATTTCATTGGTTTTTTTGTTGTCAAGGTTGTAACTAGGCAGTGTTTTACGATGATTATATATATATATATATGTGTGTGTGTGTGTGTGTGTGTGTGTGTACTCTTTTCTAACAAGTTTTTATCCCATAGGGTTTTTTTAGTAAGGTTTTAATGAGATGTGTTTTTTTAATGAATTGACATATACAGAAGAGTATTATGAATAAATCATGCTATTAATAGTGGATGTCCAAAAGTTCAAGGTATTATTTTCTTTTTATGTCTTCTAAATATATCAAGTGAAAGGTATATATATATATATATATATATGTATATATATATATATATATATATGTATATATATATATATGTATATATATATATATATATATATATGTATATATATAACTCTTTACATTGTAATAAATAAGTTTTGAAAATACAAGAATAATATTTTTTTTCTTTATCTTTATATCTTTATATCTTTATATCTTTTTTTCTTTTTTTCTTTTTTTCCTCCCAGTTATGAAAATAATTACTATATTTAATTATTTCTAGAAATATTATATTTAATAAACAAAATTATATTGAATATTTTATATTAATTTTGAATTTATGTACAAATTAAAAATAAAATATACATACATTTAAAAAGTATAATTTTTTTTTTTAATACATGAGAGAACCACTTTGGACTCGGAGTAAATGACTCCAATGATATTCGATCCCAAGACCTCTTTGTCTCTGCGGAGCAACCTAACCACTAGGCCAACTATCGATCTCAAAAGTATAAATATTTAGGGATTAAAAAAATAGAAAAATTACTGATTTAAATTTAAAATAAAATTAGGATTGAAATTAAAAAATTATTGAAACAAAACTGTTTTATAAAATTGTTATTTAAAAAAAGTATCCTATATGATTTTTAATTATAGCTATCCAATCAAATAACTGATAAACTTAACTTTATAAAGACTTTAGAACTATTTGAAGATAGGGGCGGATCTGGAAGTGGACTACAACACCTCACATCTGACCCATAATGCAATGTGAATTTAGTCAGTTTTTCAATTATCGTATAAGTTATAAAACAAATTAAAATCGATATTTAATATTTTTTTTTATTAAAAGTAATGTTCACTTAATTTTTTAAGACGTAATAAAAATATAGTTAGGAAAATTCTTCCATCCAATATTGGATGATCCTACACCAATTACATTCATACACATACCCCATGTTTTAAACTTACAAAAGTATCTATCACATTAATCTAATGACATGTGTTTTGTTTTAATAATCCATGGCTGTGATTTAAATATTGGACCATCCAATATTGGATGGAAGTATTACCCAGTTAGTTATTGTATTTTTTATTATGTAAATATAATTATTTTGATATTTTAAATATTTATTAAAAATATAAATTTAAATATTTAATAAAGATAATAATAAAAAAGTTGAGATAAAATGTTTTTAAAATTTTAAATAAATAATATTTTTGAAATACTATCATTTAAAATAAGTGGATAATATTCTTCGACTACATATACTCTAGCATCTTGGAAAAAAACAAAAACATATACTCTAGCATCTATCCATCATATACTCCTACAACGAATAATCGTTATCCTTTTCAATGCGATTCCGCAGTCAAGGAGTCTCGGAAATCTAAGTAGGTTCAACTTTGAGGGGCCAATAAGTCAACGTTAGTGTTCCTCGCGTAAGATGGGTTCACTGTTTGAATCTGCATGAAGCCATGAACCGTTTTGGAGTAACTTTTAATTATTGTATGCAACTAATCACGTTCTAAGCAATAATTTAAAATTTTGGTGCTCTTACTATTAATTATTAAACTTTAGATATTTTGGTTGGATAACGGTACCTGGCTTTTAGATCTGGGCTAGTTTATCATGCATTGGATGATACACACACGAAATTAAGTTTTACATTTTGAATGAATGTGAGAATTAACGTTCTTTAAGAGTATCATCGATATTGAAAAGGTTTACAGTATATTGTAGTATTTTAGAGCCATTAACTTGTGATTAAGATGATTTTTATACACTTTTTTTATCTCCTAGTACTAGATTGGCATGGGACGATCATATAACTTCACAAATCTTTCTAATTTAATTACTTAGCTTAAGCTAATCCATTGTCAAACATCACTATAAAGGGTCACATATTTAAATTACCCACGCCGTCACAGACCAAAAAGCTAACTACCACTATAACGTCATACTTCTTTTATATTAAATTATTATATGTAATTATGTACTGTATGTATCTGTTAGGAAAATATAAGATGATCATTATATGAATTGGATAAGAGACGAGACTACGAGTAGCAATAATAAAAAGATCTCAGCTGAATCAGATAATTTTTATTTAATTTATTATGATAAGTTTGCAAATTCTTCATTTTCCATATGTAATTCATGCATGGCTGACTCAGAACATCACCAAAAATTTCTTCCATATTAAATATACAGTTGGAGGTTAAAACCACATTATCTCAATTATCTCATCTTTATCCTTGGCAAGGCTTGACACTCAGAATTCTTAAAAAAAAAAAAGATATGGACAGAGACAAATTATAAGAACTTTGTATTGGAAATTTGAAAATAGGACGTTACATGGTATAATGGTGTTGATCCATAAACGATATGCACATCTTAGGGTAGAGTATGAAGATCTAGATCAAATTTTATTGGATTTAAAACGGATTCAAGTCCAAAACAACTTTCAAAATATATTAGAAAAAATAATATGCACATCAAAAGAAAAATTCAAAATCAAAAAAAATTAATATTCAATATATTTTTTTAATAATTAAAATATTATCTTTAAACAACGAAATAAGACGTTTAAGAGATCGATAGTTGGCCTAGTGGTTAGGTTACTCCGCAGAGACCAAGAGGTCCTGGATTGAATCTTATTGGAGTCAAAATGACTCCGAGTCCAAAATGTCTCTTTCATGTATTAAAAAAAGAAGCGTATAAGTAATAAAGAAAGTAAAATTCTAAGTCTGATTGGTATACTATAATGAGATCAGTAATGTAATGCCATTACTGATTTAGACATGATTACGGTGATTGGTACGTTGTAATCAACTCCGTAATATCATTCCTTCCGTAGTCACATTACAATGAAAATGAGGTTTTTCATTACATAGCTACTACCTGTGAATGACCCATTACAATCGTAATCGTAATGAATATTTTCTTTTAACAAATTAAAATAATTTTGCTAAACTTAATATATTACGCATTTCTTATCATATCTTTTTTTTCATTAAATCAAATATGTAAATATTCATATTATTATTTTTAAAATTTCAAATTATATTATATTTGCTACGTACATACATAAATCGTATATAATTACACAAGATCTTTATATATCGGTGATATATTTCACCATAATATACTAAAATTTTTAACAATTTGTTTACTATTTCTCACATACCCATAAATCATACTTCAACATATTTATCAAAATATTAACATGAAATTAAAATTTGTATTAAATTATTAAAATTTTACTTTTCTATAACAATTAAACAAGTTACCTTACCAATAACTAACGAATTGAATTCTAAATTACATCAACCATACTACTATCATACATTCTCAATGAAAGTTAAAATCGAAATGTATAAATCTAAGATTTATCGAACTATATATACAATTTATTTAAAAGTACTAAAATAATTTATTTTTCATATTCTATTTTATTAAAATTATTTATAATTTATAATAATAAAGTGATTACCTTATATATTAAATAATTTATTTACAATCTTATTTAATTAAACTAGATATTATAACAAGGTTGAAATCAACCAGACCATTACATTCCCATTCATATAGCATATCAAGCACTGTATAATGATTACAAAGTTCATTACATTCCTAATTTCATTACATTACTGAACTCATTACATTCCTGCCTAAATCCATTATAGCATACCAATCACTACCTAATGAGTTTAAAATACAAAAACTTAAAATAAAATATTAACAACCGATCTAAAAATCATTTAAAGAAAAATCTAAATATACAAAGGATGATATTCATTAAAAGGTCCGGAATGTTTAACACTTTCAAAAAATATATATTATATATCCTATTATGTGAAAGTATATGAAAGATAGTGAAATTTTTTTTAAGAATTTTTTAAAAATGTTCAAAGTGGATTTCCAAAGTTTTGGATAATCCAAAGGAACAAATTTTTTTACTGTATCAAGTGTTGTTTATTTTTTCAAATGATAAGTGCTGAATTTTTAATAAACAGTTCAATGAAATTTAATTTAACATCAAAATAATGTATATTGAAGTATTTAAGTTGTTTGATAAACAGATTGAACAAATTATTGAAATATAACACTTTTTTTACATTATTAAATAATTAACAGTTTAGGGTTATTAAATGTTAATTATCTGATGAACTCACATTGTAAGGAAAATATATAGTCATTAACCTTAACAATAATAAACACTACTCCCGCATTAGCCTCTAGCGACTAAATTTCTCGCGACTACTTGATGTAGTCGCTAAAGATAGGAGCATTCGCGACTACAAATCTCTAACGACTACATGGTATTTTTCGCGACTACCAAGTAGTCGTTAACAATGTTTGATTTTTTCGACTACATGCTGTAGTCGTTAATACGTATTAAGTAGTCGATAATGGTATTTAGTATTTCTTAATTATTTTCCAACCGCCAACGTGTAGTCGCTAGTGGGTTAATCATTTAACGACTACTTCATGTAGTCGTTAGTACTCATTTATAACGACTACAAGTGAACTTTTGGCGACTACTTATGTAGTCGCGAGTAGTGTAGCGTCTTTTCCAGCAATAACTTGCGAATTGCTTTACCCAATACACCATTATTATATAATTTCTCTTTCTTTCTCTCAAATCTCTCCCAATTTTTTTCCACAATTCATCATTAAAAATTATTCCAACACTTTGAAAAGCTTTCCCGGTTCAATCATCAAGTGGGACCGCATCAATTATCAATTTTTATTTCCAAACTTGCCAAAAGTAGGTATTTTTTGTTCCATAAAACTCTTTCAATATATCTTTTAGTTTCATTCAATTGTGTAGTAAATGTTAAATAGTATCACTTATTAGGTATTTCAACACGTGGGCAAGCTTTCCCGGGTCAAACATCAACGTGGGGCCGCCTCAATTATCAATTTTCCCTTCCGAATTTGCCCAAAAGTATGTGTCTTTTTCATCCTTTCCTTAATTGATTACAATTCTATAGTTAATGCTAAATATATAATATCATTGTGTATATATCTATACTCATTTATTAATTTCATGTGAATTATAAATAATTATATTAAGTATATATATTTTTATATATATATATATATATATATTTTTAAATATATATAAATATATATTATATATATATATATATATATATATATATTTAAAAATATATATATATATATAAATATATATATATATAAATATTTGTATGATATATTATTGTATGTTGCTATATTATGTATGCTTTTAATGTTATATTTATGCATTTATTTGGTGATGTGATATTTCGTGTGCTTTTAATTTTATATTTATTTATTTAATCGGTGATGTAATAATTTTTTTCATTTCATATTTATTTATTTAATCGGTGATGTAATAATTTTTTTTTTTATTCATTTATGTAATCGGTGATGTAATAATTTTTTCTCGTTTTATTTTTATGTATTTATTTGGTGATGTAATAATTTTTTTTTTCATTTTATTTATGTTGTATTCTTTCATATTGTAATAGTTGACTATGGCTTCTGGTATTGATAAGAGTTGGATTGGTACGGCTCATAAAGTTTCGCGTGAATTCATTAAGGGGATAGAACCATTCCTTGCTTTTGCTGAAAAAAATAGACCTCCTGGTGAAGACACAATTTATTGTCCGTGTAATCAGTGTTCGAATTATCGTAGGTATACGGTTGAGAAAGTTAGGTCACATCTATTAGTGCATGGGTTTTTGGAGACGTATGATATTTGGACAAAGCATGGTGAGCCCGAGGATATTCTCGATACTCGATATGAAGAAAATGAAATGTTGGATATATACGATGATTTGAGACCTAATTACGAGGTTGGTGGTCATTCTGGTGACACCGAGATCACAGACTCGAACAGTACAGCTCGTGACAAATTCGAAAAGATGTTTTCCGATTTAGAGACCGAGTTATACCCTGGTTGTGATGTCATGAGTTCATTAAATTTCATTGCGAAGCTAATGCACGTGAAGGTCAAGAACAAGTGGTCTAACACGTCTTTCACCGAGTTGCTTCAGCTATTATGCCGTGTGTTGCCCAAACCTCATACGTTGCCCGATTCATACGAGGCGTGCAACAAGAAGTTAAAAAATTTAGGTATGGGTTACGAGACCATCGATGTTTGCGTGAACGATTGTGCTTTGTTTTACAAGGAAAATGCTTCCCTTGAAAAGTGTCCAGTATGTAATGAATCCAGATGGGACCCGAAGAAGGGTCTGAAAGTAGCGCATAAGAAACTCAGATATTTCCCGATTGCCCCTAGGCTGCAGCGACTTTACGCTTCGAGGCACACTGCCGAAAATATGATCTGGCACCAAACAGGGAAGAATACAGATCCAGATTTGTTGCGTCATCCAGTTGACGGAGATAGTTGGAAGAGATTCGTTCAGTTAAATCCCGAGTTTGCTAGTGAACCTCGGAACGTCTTCTTGGGTTTGGGTATCGATGGCTTTTGCCCATTCTCCATGCAAAACAACTCTTACAGCATGTGGCCGGTTATATTGACCGTCTACAACTTACCACCGTGGGAGTGTATGAAGGAGACGACATTCCAGCTTTGTTTGTTGATTCCGGGACCCCGTTCACCCGGCAAGGACATGGACGTCTTTCTTCGTCCTGTTATAGATGAGTTGGGCGAGTTGTGGGGTAAAGGGATTATTACTTATGATGCCCACAAGAAGGAAGAGTTTACTATGAAGGTTTGTTTGTTGTCTACGACTAACGATTTTCCCGCTAGGACATACACCTCAGGATGGTCGGGTCAAGGTTATAAAGCTTGTCCAGAATGCATGGATGCTACTCCGTCATTGAGCGTGAAGAAAGGGGTTGCTTACTTCGACCACAGACGTTGGTTACCTATCAAACATCCTTTCAGAGACGAAAAAGTTTTGTACAAGAAACCCACTGATAGGCGACCACCGAAGAAATATAAACCTGCCGATATTCAGACACAGTTAGATGGCCTTCCCATTGTGTTTCCCGGGAAACACAAGGACTTTGGGGGAAAGATCGTGAAGCCAGATGTTAATCGGCGATTCAATTGGAAGAAAAAGAGTATCTTCTATCGTTTACCTTATTGGTCTGAAAACCTGTTGAAACATAACATTGACGTTATGCATTGCGAGAAAAACGTGTGTGATGCTCTTCTTGGCACAGTAATAGGTATTGATGGAAAACTTAGCAAAGACAACGTGAAAGCGAGAATTGATCTCGAGGAAATGAAGATCAGACCAGATTTGTGGTTGCAAGAGAAAAATGGTAAGAAGGTAATGCCTCGAGCTAATTATACGTTAACCACCGAAAAAAGGAAAGTATTTCTTGATTGGTTGAAGGCACAGAAGTTTCCCGATGGATTTGCATCGAGTTTGAGAAATAACGTTCAAAGCGACTTAGGCAAGATTGTAGGAATGAAATCTCACGACTGTCACGTGATGATGCAGTACCTATTCGTGGCTAGTCTCCCAGGGCTTTTCGAAGACAAAGCGATAAGTGACGCGATTATCGGGCTAGCTAACGTGTTTCGAGTTGTGTGTAATAAAAATCTGAGTCGGAAAAAGTTAGAAAAGGAGAAGAAGAAAGTGATTGAAGTTATGTGTAGACTGGAGATGATTTTACCTCCCGCGTTTTTCGATATAATGATCCACTTGGTCATTCATTTATACGACGAGGCTTTGTTAGGGGGACCGGTTCAGATGCGTTGGATGTACCCGTTTGAGCGGTATCTAAAGAAATTAAAGGAGTACATACGAAACCCGGCTAGGCCAGAGGGTTCAATCGCCGAGGGATACGTTGTAGAGGAGACTTTGACATTCATATCGCGTTACCTTAAAGAAGAAAAAACAAAGTTTAATGATCCGGGTAGATATCCCGATATCGAAGCTCAACCTAAAGATTTGTCCGTATTTAAGAGCCAATGTATTCCTATAGGTAAAAAAGAGTATGGTAATTTGCATTACAACGAGAAGGAGCAAATCGACTGGTATATCCTCCTTAATTGCGATGAAATCCAACATTTGATGACGTAAGGTTTCAATTTATTTATTAATTGTTTATTCAATTTATTTAATAAATGTTAATTCATTGTTGATCGTCAAATGTGCAGAGAACACAAAGCCACGTTAGCGGGTTCCCCAGACGAAAAAGCTAGGAAACACCGGCAAAATTTCCGAGACTGGTTTCTGCATAAGGTATAGATCCATTCAAATACAAAATTAATACTCTATTTTAGGAAACATTGTTATAACTGTTTATGCTTGTAGGTTTATGAAATGGAAAAAGAAGGTGATGCATTCGCTACAAGTGAGATGATTTCATTGGCCAGTAAGTCTCATGGTGCAGTTTATAAGTACGATTCATGTGTTGTGAATGGTGTTAAATGGGTCACTAAAGGAAAGGGTGAAACAAGGGTGACACAAGATTACGGGGTATCCGCCATCTACAATGGAACACCGTTTTACGGTGAATTGGTCAAGGTTGTAGAGATCACATATGACGATGACTGTTCTGTTGTGCTGTTCGAGTGTAATTGGTATAAAACGAGTAAACCGAGGAAAGAGCATGGGGTAACTCTTGTCAACACGTCTAATTTTTTTTGGCAATCAGAGCCGTACATCTTAGCTACTCAAGCAAAAAAAGTTTTTTACATAGACGATATTAGTTTAAGGAAATCACAAAAAGGTTGGAAAGTAGTTTGGGAACTCAATGATAGACATGGATGGAGTCCTGAGTTATGGGGTGCAGAGTCAATGCCCACTGGTGGGGATACGAGTGTCGATATCCCTTTAGTGAATACCGAGACGATTTCCGATCCGGTGAACTTGGCATCCACTGAGGAGATCGAGATTGACCCTGCTCATTTTTTTGTTGCTTTGAATTTTGAAACGGTTGTTGATGAAAACGAGGACATTGAAGATGACACCTTGGATGAGTACGGTGATGAGGAAGAACCCATTGAGGTTGATAGTGATGGCGAACCTATAGTTGTTAGTGGATATGATTCTGAGTAGGAGTTTTTTTTTTTGGGATTATTTGTATTAAAACATTTTGACTCTAAACTTTGACCATGAACACTCAACTTTGACCATAAACACTCAACTTTGACCATAAACACTCAACTTTGACCATAAACACTCAACTTTGACCATAAACACTTAACTTTGACCATGAACACTCAACTTTGACTCTAAACACTCAACTTTGACTCTAAACACTCAACTTTGACTCTAAACACTCAACTTTGACCATAAACACTTAACTTTGACCATGAACACTCAACTTTGACTCTAAACACTCAACTTTGACCATAAACACTTAACTTTGACCATGAACACTCAACTTTGACCATAAACACTCAACTTTGACTCTAAACACTCAACTTTGACTCTAAACACTTAACTTTGACCATGAACACTCAACTTTGACTCTAAACACTCAACTTTGACCATAAACACTTAACTTTGACCATGAACACTTAACTTTGACTCTAAACACTCAACTTTGACTCGAAACACTTAACTTTGACTCGAAACACTTAACTTTGACTCGAAACACTTAACTTTGACTCGAAACTTGCATAATTGTTTAGTGTTTAGTTTATTTTAAATGTTTATTTGGTATTGAATTAAAATATTGCATAATTGTTTAGTGTTTAGTTTATTTTTAAAAAAAAAAAAAAATTATCTAGCGACTACATTTAACTTATAGCGACTAGTTCTTGTACATGAACTAGTCGCTAATGATTCTTTAGCACTAGCGACTACAATGTAGTCGCTAGACGTCGAAATAAATTCCCCAAACCCATGGCGGTCAGTTTTCCCGCCCCCTCAATGTACACGCGTTTTACTTTTCACTCTAGCGACTACATTGTAGTCGCTAAAGACTCGTTGACGTGGTCAATATTCATTCTAGCGACTACTTTTTTTGATCTAGCGACTACAAAAAGTAGTCGCTAGAAAAAAAACCCTATATCTAACCCGAGAGCTCCATTTTCAGTCTTATTCTTTCTTCCAAAACTCAAAAAAACGAGAGCTCCATTAAAAAACCACTCCAAGGGCCGATTCTAGCATCAAATCTTCAACAAAGGTAAGCAAATCCAACACCATTTATCATTCTATTCCATTTTTACTCTTAGATTAAGCTTTTTTCCTCCATTTTTACATTTCTAATTAAATTTTTTTTGTTTGTGTTTCAATCCGAATCTAAATGGCATGGATTCAACACCAAATCAACTCCAATTTCATCCAAAAAGGTTAGTATTTCAACCAATTTTTGATTTTTAATTTTCATGTCAATTTTTTTTGGTTTTTTTTCTTTGATGATTAAATGTTATTATTAATTCCGAATATAGTAGGGTGTAATTAGAGTGTTCTATGAATTGTTTAAACGAAAAATTGATGTTAAAACCCTTAAAAAAATAGTTTTTGAAAGCTAATTAAATTTTTTCCATTTTTTGGTGTATGATTGTTAAATCCGAATATAGTAGGTGTTATTAGTGATTCATTTTTGTTATTTTGAGCATGTAATTCATGGTTTATGATGATAAATTAATTATGATGATTTATTGATATTTTTGTTAATTTTTGTTATCATTCTTAGTAAATTTTGATGCTTAAAAGTGCAAAAATTATGTTAAAAAATGTGTTAGAATGAAATTGTGTTAAAAATTGTGTTAAAAATAACTTAGGGACCTTTAGGCAATTAAAAAAAAATTATGATAGGGACTTTTATGCAATTTAAAACTACATATGGACTTTCATGACATTTAAAAATATTTAGGCATTTTTATGCTATTTAAGAAAATTAAATATGGACTTTAGGGACTTTTATGCAATTTACAAAAATATTTATGCAATTTTAGAAAAATTAAATAAGGACTATTATGCAATTTAAAAAAATATATAGGAATATGTATGGAATTTTTAACAAATAAAATATGGATTTTTATGCATTTTTTAAAAATAAAGGGAATTTTATGCAATTTAAAAAAATATAGGGAATTTAGTTTATTTTATTTATGATTGTAATAATTTATTTAATTTTATTTTCATGTTTTTTATTTTTTGTGATGTAATAATTTAGTATTTTTTATGTTTATTTTTTATTCCGTATTTTAATTAATCTATAAATTGGTAGATGGCCGATGTGATGTCACGACACCACGGAGGGGACGGTGGGGATAGGGACCCAAGCCGGAATCCTAACCGGAACCTAGCCGACTGTGCAAACCAGCCAGGTAAATAAACAAATCCAGTTAAATACTTTGTCAAAAAATAGTCACTAATAATTAATCTAATGTTAAAACAGATCCCCCTAGACGGAGAACAAGGGGTGGAGGTGCCTTGAAGACTGCGATGAAGGCATTGAAGGAAGTTGGGTGGCCTTTGCCAGTCAACTTTTGTGCGTTAGACGACACGTGGAGTCCTTCGGGCAAGTACGGGCACCACGTTTCTCAAGTTATTGGAATCGCAGTACGAGAGAGGATTCCGCCCTATCACCCGTTTTGGAGAAAGGTGCCGGAGGCGGACAAAAAAGCTGTTATTAAGAGATTATCGGTATTTAATTTAACTGTTAATTTATTTTTTAACTTAATTTATTATTCTTTTTTAAATTTAAATAATGTATTTTTTTTTACAGAAATATTTTAACATAAATGATTGGAAAAAGAGGAAAGATTGTAACAAGATTTTTGGGAATTTGGACGATACAATGAGGATGAGGTTTAAGGATTACAAATACAACGTGAAGAAGTATTATTGGAAAAAGGGTATAAAGCCGGATTGGTTGTCAGATGAGGTGTGGGCTAAGTGCTGCGAGTATTGGAGTTCAAGAAAAGCTAAGGTAAAATCTTGATGATTTTTAATTTTAGTATATATTTAAAATTATAATAGTTTGTAATAATAATTGAATTTTATATTTTTTCAGAATCAAGCAAAAGAGAATAAAAAGAATCGAGAAAAGCAGAAAAACAAGAGTGGAGCGGGGTCGAGGAGGTATTCCCGAACTCGGGATATGCTATACGAGGTAATTTTTTATTTAAGTAATTTTTTTTATTAATTTATAATTTATTTTGAATATTCTTTATTTTATTGAAACAGGGTGAAGAATTAATCCCGGGAGGGCATCTGGTGATAAGGGACGAGTCTACCCAACAAGACATCCCGATTCCGCCTATGGGTGCGTTTTACGAGGTGGTGGGGAAGACAAAGAAGACGAAAGAGTGGAGGTCGGTGGGGTACGAAAGAGCCGATGTAAGTTATTCTTTATTAGATTGTTTTAATTATTTTTTTCATTTATTATCAAATTTAATTGATATATTGTTTTTTATGTAACAGAAATTGCTCAAGGACGCGATGAAGGAGAAGGTGAGTCAAAGTCAATCAGAGTCAGGCGATTGGGGAGGAATGAGTCAGAAGGAGCAAGTCGATTACGTGAGGAAGACCGCGAAGGAGGTTGGGTCACCGAAGAGGAGCTTTATTCCGGGCATTGGCCGTCCGGGAAAATCGAAGAACAAGGCTAAGACTACTCCAGCCCGGAACGAGCAACACGAGGAGATGATGGCGGCTATTAACGAGCTCCGAGTGTCCAGCGGTCTTGCCCCCTTCCCCCGCCCTGAAGATTCTACTAGCACCGCGCCTGCAGCTTTCTCGATGGCTACTGTGAATGATGCCATCGCATACATTAATCAGTTGAGGGCGGATAAAGGCGAGGCCCCCTTCCAGCCTATGAGTGCGGGCCCCACTCCTCCTAGCGATGACTCAGAAGACTCAGACGATGATAGTAGTAGCAGCGGTGAAGATGTTGATATGGATGTTGATTTGGATGAAGATGATTACGTGCCCGGGAATGAGGAGGACCTCTATAGACGCCGAGGATTTTAGTGATGTTTTAATTATTTTATTTTGAGACTATTCGGATTATTTGGGTTTGTATTAAGACTTTATTACTTTTTTTGGTGACTTATGTAATGATTTAATGTTTGGTGACTTTTACCTGGCTTGACCAGGTTTGACTTTGACCTGGCTTGACCGGGTTTGAATTTGGTTTAATTTTATATTTTAATTAATTATTTAGAATTGTTAATTTTATATTTTAATTAAATTAATTATTTAGAATTGTTAATTTTATTATTATTTTAATATTTTTTATTTTTAAAAAAAAATAAAAAAATATGATTTTCGAATATTTTTTAATTACAGTAATGCAATTAAAAAAAATTCGAAAATTGTGTTTTTTTATTTTTTTTTAAAAATAAAAAATTATTATTAACGACTACATTGTAGTCGTTAAAGAATAATAATAGTAGTCGCCAAATCATTAGTAACTAACGACTACATTGTAGTCGTTAGTGTTGTCCACTATTGTCGACTACAAAGTAGTCGCTAGTAATGGCGTTCTCTAGCGACTACTACGTAGTCGTTAATATGGACCCAAGCTCTAACGACTACGTATTGCCCAGTAGTCGTAAGGGTTACGTTCTAACGACAAGATTCTAGCGACTAATTTCTAGCGACTACTTGTAGTCGCTAGAACCTTGATCCCACATCTAGCGACTACTTTTTTAAATTCTAGCGACTACTCGTGTAGTCGCTAGAAGCTTGACGCGGAGTAGTGAAAGTACGATATTATTTAGCATACCATTTATGATATAATGGAATTTAATTAAAAATTAATTTATTTTAATCAACTCTTATCTTATTATACATAGATGATATGATTATTTATCTGTCTATCCTTCAAACTTAATATTACTTTGCCAAGAAGGTGCGAGGAGATGTTGTAATTCTGTCCTACGTGATAAAAATGAAGAGTCAAGAAACGACTACTAAAACAGAGAGGAAGCTGCCAATCAATTTTGATCGGGATATTAATTAGGACTCTCTTGGCAACTTTATAACATGAATTCATTAATAGAAGTCCAGAAAGTGTAGCTCAATACTAGAGTGTATAAATGAGTCATGGAGAACAATCCAAAAAAGGTATGGTCCTATAATAATGCGAATTGTACTCAATGATTTACATTTACGAAATTTCCATGACAATTTATGTTCCACTCACAAGTATATTTTTTAATATTTTATTTTCAATTAGTTAGTGAAATTTTATTCATTATTCGACACTTAGGTCTTCAACACTCCCCCCCCCCCCCCCCCCCCCCTCCCCCTCTTCAAGATGGGGCCCCGGCCTAGAGCCTCTTCTTACTAAAAACCTCACGAACCCCTCTTTTGTTTTCCCCCCCTTATATATACTAAATATAACATTTCTAAATCATAATTCATTTCTAAACAAAATCCTAGAAACCTTTCTCTCTCCTCTCAACACCCACCGTCACCACCAAAATGGAAACCCACCGACGAGATCAATCACTGGAAACGCACCACCACCACCACCACCACCACCTCCAGCTGCTTCTTCTCCAACAAGCACCACCACTACTGCACCTAGTTCCAGCCGATATTCGTTTGTATAGCTGCGAACCAGATCTGGAGCTTTTCTTTTCAGATCTGTAAAGTTCGATGACAAAGCAAACGAACCAGTGAAGATGTTCGCCAATGTTGTGAAGATGTTTGCCGGAGTTCGAAGCTCAAATCGAAGTTTGCTGCAGGTTCGAAGCTCGCGCGCTGGTTTGCTGCAGTTTCGAAGCTCGCCGGAGGTTTGATCGCGAACAGATCTGGGGAGAAGAAGGTGTTGCGCGAACAGATCTGGAATGAAGAGGGACAGAACGGCGGAGCACCACCGTGCAGCTCTTCCTCACGTCGCGAAGAAGCTGTGAACCTCCATGGCTGCTCCGAGCTCCAATGGTGGTGGTGTTATTAGAAGAGCTTCAATGGTGTTATTATAAGAGCTCTTCAATGGTGTTATTAGAAGAGCAATCGTGGCTACTCCGATCTATTCGCGGTGGTGTTTGTGGTGTTATGGTGGTGGTGGTGTTCGTGTTATGGTGGTGGCCATCGGAGCTTCAATGCGATAGTTTTTTTATTTATTTATTTCAGATCTGGTTTGACTAGATCTGGTCAAACTAGGTTTTTTGTTTTATTTTTTAATGTGTAAAAGATGTATAATAAACTTTTAAAATGAATAAAGAATTTTTTTTTACTATTTTATGCTTTGATTTTAGTAATACTCATCAATTTAAAAGAGTACTCATTAAATTTACGTAGTACTCATTACATTTATCAGAGTACTCATCAAAATTATCCGGAATACTCAGTAAAATATATAGAGTATTCCTTAAAATATATAGAGTACTCCTTAAAATATATAGAGTACTCAGCAAAAATATAGAGTACTCTATGTTTTTTTCCGATACTCTATGTTTTTTACGGCAACCGGTGACTGGTGGTCAGAGGTCGGTGGTCGGTGGTCGGTGGTCGGTGGTAGGTGGTCGGAGGTTGGAGGTAGGTGGGTAGTGGTAGGTAGAGGAGAGAGAAATAGTGACATCACACTTTTTTGTCTTTTAGTGGTAGTAAGGGTACGAAAGACAATTGTCGAAAATGAGGTCTCTAAGAAGAACAACTTTCAAGACACTACTCTATAGAGAAAAAATAGTGTCTCTAAGACCCTATATATAATTCACCCTTCATTTAATTACCATTAAGGAAAAATGTTATATTTTTTTTAGTCGAAAATAAACTTCATTCATCACAAAATATTACATATTAGCCAATTCCATTTTGTTCAAAGTCCCTGTCAAGTAAATTAACTAATTGGGAAGGAGGAAAAACACTCCAAAGGCCAAACAAACCTCCTCGGAGAGTTTGTTTTGCCACCCAATCAACTACCCTATTGTTAGATCTCTTTACAAAAGAGATTTTAAGCCTATTAAGTTCTTTACAAAAGATGACGTTTTTCACCAAAACCTTAGTTTTACTAGCTACTTTACACCTAGCATTAACTTGGTTTACAATACTTAATTTATCACTCTCAATAAAAACCTTTCCAGTAGGATATGAAGCCATCTTGCACGCAACGAAAATACCCCTCCCTTCTGCGTCTTCTATTGATGTAGATATTATGTCCTTAGCAGAACCTTCAACAATCTGACCTGTAGAATTCCTTAAAACACAAGCAAAGACAGCTTTATCAGTATTTAAACTAACCGAGGCATCACAGTTAATTTTAAATCTTCAACTAGATGGAGAGGACCATTTATTAGCTCTACTAACTTCACGATCACCATAATTTGTTGAACTATCATTTTCAACAGAGTAGTTGTTAGGTTCTCCACTCAAAGTATTAAGTCTATTGGACCTAGAGCCAATATTTTCTTCCAACTTAGCCTAAGTAGTATAAGCATTCGCTTAAGTATACTCATCATAGGCTATCATAGTTTTTTTAGTGTATTGAGAGGGTCAGGGACAATGCCTTTGGATAAAAATTCATTTATCGCTTCCAAATAAACCAAGCTATAAAGCATGTTATCTTTCCCAAGTCTGGAATAATATCTGCTGTATCAATAGAGCATAATCTAACAAAAGAAATCCATTTATGGAAGTTAAATGTTGGTTCTACAACTAAATTAAAGCTCAGAGGGCTTGCAATCCAAACTGCTATAGTCTAGGAGCATTGAAAAATCATATGTTCAATTGTTTCTTCCTGTTCACCACACAGTTCACATAAAGGAGATTATATAGACCTCCTTTTAAATCTATTACCATTTGTTGCAAGACCATTTTTGCAACATTTCCAAATGAAGTTCTTGATTTTTGGGCATAATTTTAATTTGCCAAATATACCCTAATCCTTGATTTCAAGTTTAAAAGAGGTACAACCCTTTTTGGCATTTTTAGCATTTGTTGATCCCTCCAAAGCTTAATATAACATTCCTTCACTGTGAGATCTCCACTCTTGGAGCCAGTCCAAACAGGAGTATCATTACAGTCAAAAGAGGGAATGTCAATTTTGCTAATGGTTGCTGCAACATTTTTATCATATAGTTCATTTAGCATTTCTTCATTCCACCCTTGACCAGTTGGTGAGAATAACTCAAAAACAAATTCCACTGAGCAATCAACTGGTTTAATAATATGAATATCAGTTGGGATCCATCTATCCTCCCAAACTCTAATGTTGTTACCATTACCAATTGACCAAACAATATCATTTTTGAAACCATTTCTCCCTTTAATCAAGCTTTTCCATCCCCAAGAACAGTTTGAATGTAGAGTAGCATTTAAAAAGTATGAGTTTGGAAAATACTTTCCTTTAAAGACTTTCTAGAGCAAGGAGTTTTCATTGTTAAGAAATTTCCACGCATTTGAGGCTAACAACGATAAATTTTGAGTATGAAAATCCTTAAATCCCAAGCCTCCATCATCTTTAGATGTCATAAGTGTTTTCCATTTAACCCAGTGGCATCTTGATTCTCCTTGATTGTTCCAATAAAAGTTTGAAACAAGTGAAGTTAAATGAGAAGTCAGTTTCTTAGGAATTAAAGAAAATGACATTATAAAATTAGGAATAGATCCTATAATAGCCTTGATAAGGATTTCTTTCCCACTTTTTGAGAGTAATTTTGTATCCCAACTCTCCAATCTTCTAAGGACTATCTCAATCAACCATTCCATTGATTTAACCTTTGAAATACCCCAAGATTAAGGAATACCAAGGTATTTATCCAAATCCTGCAATTTATTCATTCTAAGAATTTAACTTAGTTTATTTTTGATATCGGGTGGTGTATTCTTGCTAAAAAGGACACCGTTTTTATTAAGATTCACTTCCTGACCTGAAGCAAAACAATACAAGTTCAGTGGTGTAATAAAAATCTCAATATTATACTCATCTGCCTCAAGAAAAAACAGACTATCATCAGCAAATAACAGATGTGTAATCATAGGTGTTTTCCTTGCAATTTTAATGCCTTTAAGAAGACCAATTTGAACATAATATTTAATAAGATAAGATTAAGCCTGATTTACCAAACAAAAAAGGTATGGAGACATAGGGTCTCCATGTCTAATTCCTTTTTGAGGATTATCAATATCATAGAGTTGACCATTAACTTTGATCTTGTATGTGACTGGTGTTGGTTGAAAATCCGGAACTGTAATGGAATTTTTAAAACTAAGTGCTAAAATTAGCTTTAGCAGGTAAATAAGAAATGCGAAAATATGGTTTTAACAAATAAGCAAAGAAAGGAAATATTGAAAACAGGAAAAATAAAATTAAAAGACGAGAACAAAAAAACAAACCCGGAAACTGGAGAAGAAACGGACTGTAGTGTCGTGGAGGAGCCACTTCCTTAAGAACGAATTCCGGGACAACCAAGGTGAGATACTGTTTTTGCAAATGTTCCCTAAGGATTAAACACTACTACCTACTCTCGTGTGCACTCACAATCGTAGGTTGGAACCTGTATATATTTTTCGCTCAAGAACAGAAGGGGAGGATGGATAATGTTTCTGGTGTAGAATAATTTCGTAAGAGAGTTGAGGTGTGATTTCTAAAGAGAAGAACCACTCTTTATATAGGGGGAGAAACAAGCTGTTATGAAAAAAGGCAAACCCCATGATTTCGGCACCTGTTACGAGCGGAGATAATGGGCATAAAATCTGTAGGCAAGAAATCTGCACACGTAAGTGATGTCTCCTCGTTTGTGATAGATTAATGTTAAGATGAGACATCATTTTTAGTGATTTAGAAGTCTTTCTAATTGATTTTCTTGAGAAATAGTGCACTTTCCTATTTTGAGTCTTGATTTAGTAAAATAATATTTTTATTTAGTGTGAAGCTTTAAAGATAATTATGGAGATTAATTAGAGTCCAAGTCAAATACTAAGAGATATGGAAAGAGATAAGCATGGAAATTGGAAATAAGAAAACAAAAGCTAAAAACATGGAAAAGGAAAAGCTGCCTTAATCCTGAATTTCTGCACCTACGACCACAAATCAGCTTATATCTCAAAATAGGAGTGGAATTTGGAGAAACTGTCAAGAGAGAAGTTGAAGATCTTTCCGAGACGATGAATTTCGAATACTCATACGCGTCAAACGGATGAGTATTGAAGCTGCTAGGACCAAAACAAAAACGGGTCTGATTTCATGTTTTAGGGTTACGAATTTGAGTTGGGATTGGAGTCCACTACTTACCTTCTCCTTCAAGAAAACGAATTAGGTCTTCTAAACACCTATAAATACACCCTTATATCACTTGTAAATCATCCTTGCCTCATAGTAATTAGTTCTTAAGGTTTAATTCTTCCAAGTTATTGTACAGAGCAAGATGATGTCTTTTATTATTTCCTTTAGTTTATTTCCTTTAGGTATGAACTAAACTCCCCATAGCTTGGGTTTTGCATCATGTATAAACTATGAATTCTGATTTCTTTCTATCTAAGTTTCTTTGGGAATTACATGTTTTAATCTGATATTAGCTGCTTACCTATATATTTGTTTATGTGTTTTGATTTAATGACTGTTTTCCTTGCTAGTGCACGAGTATAGGATTACCTTAATAGTAGTTAGATGATCACCTTAGCTAGGTGTCTAATTATTGAAACACCACATAACGTCTAGTGTCGATATTGGTCTTGGCAACACTAATTCTAACTAGATAGTCATTAGGGTATAATTTAATCACTACCACCATGTATGGAAATTGATTGCTTAGAGCCCTAGTGGCGTAGGATAACCCTATTTGAACCAGCCTCGTGGTGTGTCCGTAGCCCCCTTAGTCGCTCTCAAGGTCTAAGGTATGGGAATTTAGAATTGTGACTAAGTATCTAAGAGCTAATTATCTCCCTTATTAACTAGATTTAATAGAAAGGATTAGAAGGATTAGTGCATACCAGCAAAACCTAAGCTATACTTCTCATCTTATATTTCTTCGTATTTAATTTATTGTCTTTATTTCCCTTAGTTTAATTTCATAATTTCGAATTTATTCTCTTTATTTTCCTGTCTTTTAACTAATTACTCCTTACTCGTTATTTCTACCCATTCGATTAACACACTAAGTCCCTGAGAACGAACTCAACTTATCATTAAAACTTGCATACGTCCTGTAATACTTGCAGTACTGTGCCTGTCTAGGGTGAGAGTGCGTTGTTTTCTGACTTATTATTTATCTTATTTTTATCACACCCTAGGCGACACTTGTAAGTCAAAAGCATTTTTAAAACGTGGGAAATGTGATTGACCAACGTGGAATAACAATCTAACGGTAAACAAAGCCATAATTAAAAAATAAAATAAATTCTGGTAACAAAACTTATTTATTTTTATTTTTTAATTCCCCAAGACCCATGACCCATGACCCGGACCCAGACCCGGACTCGGGCCGGGTGGGTGGTGGTGGTGCGTTCGTGTGGGCTTACCCATTACCTTTTCATGTGCATGGGTGTTAGTTCTTTGGTGTCTAATAGGACCACTTAGTATTTAAATGCTATTACCCCTATTCACCCCACCGATGTGGGAAACCAACTCTCTCCCACACATGCAAAGTATTGTGGAAAAGTAATGGTGCCAACAATCCCCCACATATTGATTGTCTACAAGATGTCAAAGAAGGTTTTGAAAACAAAGGAGGAAAAAAAATTTGAGCAAAAATTGGGTGATTTGTACTTAAGTGTCAATATCTTGCGATTTGAATTGACACGTAGTGAAGTAAGGCAACAACTGAGTCCAGTCGAGTGAACGTACTCTTGAACTTGACGTTCTTCAGTTGAGACTCTCACAAAACATACTCAAACCCGTTAGGAATATACAGGATCCGCGATGTAATTACAAGCGCCTTTTAGGCCATGCGCATACCTTGGTTCTCATGAGTGCTCTAAAAATATTTCTCAAGTCTTTTATAGAAATAGGCCCCCACTTTCACACTCACATATGTGATTTCAAGATTGTCCATACAACATAGACTACCCCTCAAGGGTCTTGACGTCATTAAGAGCTTTAAAGCTCAACCTCATCATATGCCGGTGAGTTCATCAAGTCCTTCTCATTAGGACCACCACAAAGGGCTATGAACATCATTATGAGTTAAACTCAACCTCGAAATAATCATCGGTGAATTCATCAAGTCCGTCTCAATAGGACCACCACAAAGGGATATGAATCACTAAGAGTCAAAATTCAACCTCATTTTCACTATTGTATGCCATAGGGATGGGTATGTAGTGCATCACATGTCATCCATATGACCCCCATGAATGGGCTTAAGCCCCATCCCCCTCGACATCTCCAGAACTACTCTTCTGGTTAAACCTTTAGTAAATGGATCAACCAGATTTTTCTCGGATCTGACAAAGTCCAATGCTATCACATCATTCTTCAGTAACTGTTTTACTGAACCATGTCTAATGTGAATATGTCTCTACTTTCCATTATAGTTGTTGTTGTGAGCAATGTTGATAGCCGCTTGCGAATCACAATGCACAGAAACCGGAACAACTTTATCTTCCCATAATGGTACATTGGCTAGGAGACTCCTCAACCATTTTGCTTCTTGTCCAACCAACTATAGTGCTATAAACTCATATTCCATGGTTGACCGTGCTATACAGGTTTGTTTAGACGATTTCCAGGATATAGCTCCTTCACCTAAGGAGAATACATAACCACTAGTGGCGCTCACTTCATCATTATCTGATATCCAATTTGCATCACAGTAGCTTTCCAAGACAGCAGGGAACCTACCATAGTGTATGCCTATATCCATATTACCTCTAAGATATTTCAGTAATCTTCAAAGTGCAGCCCAATGTTCACTACTAGGGTTATGGGTATAGCGACTAAGTCTACTTACGACATAGGCTATATCAAGTTGAGTGTAGTTCATCAAGAACATCACACTTCCTATTACCTTAGCATATTCAGTTTGAGACATTTCACTTCCCTTGTTCTTAGTCAAATGAACTATATTCATAAGGAGTTCTAGCAGGTGTGACATCAAAGGAGTTGAATCTCTTCTACAACTTCTCTACATAATGAGATTGGTTAAGGGATATACCATTTACATTTCTTAAGATCTTAACCCCTAAGATAACATCAGCTTCACCCATGTCTTTAATCTCAAACTTAGATGATAAGAAGTCCTTAGTCTCATCAATGACGTTAAGGTTAGTGCCAAAGATCAACATGTCATCCACGTATAGACATATGATCACACATTCAGAACCTAACACCTTCATGTAGACACATGAATCAGAAGTATTGACTATAAAGCCATCGTTAGCTAAAGTACTATCTAATTTTTCGTACCATTGTTTGGGTGCTTGTGTCAAACCATATAGAGATGTCTTAAGCTTGCATACTTTGTCTTTTTGACCAGATGCCACAAACCCTTCGGGTTGTACCATATATATCTCTTCTTCTAAGTCTCCCTTCAAAAACACAGTCTTAACATCCATATGATGTATAGTGAGTTTATGAATTGAAGCTAAGGCTATAAGAGTTCTTATAGTGGCTATTTTGGTCACTGGGAAATAGGTGTCAAAGTAGTTCAAGCCTTTCTTTTGAGTAAAGCCTCGATTACAAATCTAGCCTTAAATTTCTCTATGGAACCATCGGGTCTTAATTTCCTCTTAAAGATCCATTTGCTACTAATTGGCTTACACCCCTTTGGTAAGTCAGTTAAGTCCCAACTGTGGTTTGATCTAATGGATTCTATTTCGCTGTTAACTGCCTCTTTCCAGAAGCTAGCATCAATGGATCTCATAGTTTCGGAAAAGGTCTTAGAGGCTTCCTCAAGAAGGAAACACGACACTAGTTCTTCACATAGCATATCTATGTGAAAATCCTCCGTCAAGAAGGCAGTCATAAAGTCTGGTCCAAAGCTAGACTCAGTCCTACGTCTTTTACTTCTCCTAATTTCGTTATCAGGGTGTGTTCCTGTACTCAAATAGGGGAGAGAGGTAGACAGATTATCACTAACAGGTATAGCAGTATTGACTGGTGAGTCATTACTGGTAGATGAGGATGCATGATGAACAATATCCTTTTTCAAGGGAAATATATGTTCAAAGAATTCAGCGTCCCTAGATTCACTAATAGTGTTATCAACTAAGGACATAAACCTATACGCTGCACTATTTTGAGCATTATCCTATAAAGATAGAATCAGTGGTTTTGGGTCCAATATTGACTCTCTTAAAATCTGGTAAAGCTACCTTAGCCAAACACCCCCACACCCTTAAAAATTTCAGGTTAGGTGTGTATCCTTTCCACAACTCGTAAGGGGTCTTATCTATACGTTTATGGGGTGCTCGGTTTAACACATAACAAGCAGATAAGGAATATTCCCCCACATGTTGGATGGTAGGCCTGAACTAATTAACATGGCATTCATCATTTCTTTAAGGGATCTATTTTTCTTTTCGGTTATGCCATTTGGTTGGGGTGTATAAGGGACACTAAGTTCATGAATAATCCCATTACTTTCACAATTTTTTTTAAGTGTGTTTGAACTATATTCTCCGCCCTTATCGGATATCGGACCTAAACCTTTTGATCTTCCTATCTAATTGGTTTTCAACCTCAGCCTTATATTTTAGAAAGGTGGATTCTGCTTAGACTTTGAAAGGTATACTTTTGGTGAACCTAGAGTAGTCATCTACAAAGGTCATATAATAAAGTTTTCCTCCTCTACTAGCAGTAGTTTTAAAGTTAGCTAAGTCAGAATGCACTAGTTCTAAGAGTTGACTTCTCTAGTGGTTACGGTTTAAAGGGCTTTTTCGCATGCTTAGCCTCTACACATATTTGACACTTAAATAAATCATCATTATGGTTTCCAGGTATTAGTCCATGATTTTTAAGTCTTTTACTAGAGGAAACACTTAAGTGCCCTAATTTAGCATGCCACATATCAAGAGATTCATCAATATAAGCATAATTAGATGCATTCTCATTCAACAATATGTTCCCTTTATATTGAATCATGGGTCCTATCGTTTGAATTGTCTAATTTATGCTCAAGGAAATTGAAAACATTCGGGTTTCCAACAAGTGAATCAAAGAGGGGTTGCTTATCAAGGAAATACATATCAACCCGACCTCAAGAAAATATGCATCAAGCTCGACCTCAACCATTCTACCAAGGGGGTTTGAGCTATGAAGTTCAAGCTCCACCACAGCCTGCATACACGCCACATGTGACTACTTTCACACAACAAGTAAGCCCTCTTCCTCCTCCTTCTCAAGAAACATCCATGAGTGATCTTTAAAAGACACTAGATGCATTTGTAAAGATGACAGGGAAGAATGTAAAGGTGAATCAAACAAGGCTAAATGAGCAATCTGATTCCTTAAAGTTGATAGAAAGTCAAATGTCACAGATTGCTAATCACTTACAAGCTTGATCTCTGGGTCAACTTCCGAGAAATACTACAAATATGAAAGAAGATAAAGCTTGTAAGGCGATTGGACTAAGGAGTGGGAAACAACTACCTCCACCCTTAGTCACTGTGAAAGAGCCAGAAAAAGTGCCAACCCCGATTCAAGAAGAGGTGGTTGAAGATATTGTTGAAAAGATAGTTGAACCGGTGAATGTTGATAATGATAAGGTTGAGAAAGCACTAGAGAAATAGAAAATGAAAGACTTATGGTGAAAGAGACTTGTCCTCTACCAACATTCCCTTCTTGTGTCCAAAAGAAGAACAATGAGAAAGAATTCAAGAAGTTCATGGACATGGTTCATAAAATAGAAATCAACAATGTGTTTTGGTTAATCGGTTAGACGCTTTTACCGGGTACTGTTTAAAAGCTTGATTTGATAAGGCTAGTTTGTAGATTATTTCGGATTTATCAGTAAGAGTATCTTGATATGTTGCCTTGGGTCTGCTAGTGCTTGCCAACAAGTCATCGTGATGCTCCGAGCCATCCACAATTTTTTACTTTGCAACCGTAACAACTTCTTCGCGCTCTCTTCACAGTGGAAAATCGTAATTTCAGGGGGTTTCAGGTATAGTGGAGATGTGCGGTAATACCGAAAAATCATTGTTTTTCAGTAATACCGGGTGGGGTGCAATATACCGAACCAAGCGGAAATCAGTGTCAATGGACCCCGTTTTTCCTTCCAAAACAATCAAAACTTTCTTTTCCAGTGTTGAATCAATGAAAAAAAGTCACAGGAGACAATTTCTTACAATTATTGTGCAATGTTTTTTTTTTATGTCTGTATCACTAGTATTCAAAATTAGGGCACACGGAAAATATGAGTTTGAATGCTACGGTGAGTTGTTTCTACCGGTGCTGATAAGTTTCGACGGTTTGTTGTTGACATTTTGAGGTGCAATGACCTCTAATCAGTATAAGTGTGTTGATGATGATGACGAAAATATAGTTACATAGGTGGAAACTTTTTGCTCTTTGACAATCATAATATTATGTGATCAAAACTTTATTTATTGTAGTCTGATCTTGGTAAAAAAAAGTTTCAAAGAAAAACTCTATATCGCGGGTTTGAGCAGTATAAACACGTCCTATAAAATATCACTCATATTTTTCCTTCACTTATTAAATACTTGGTAGTGCTCACTAATGGACATGAGATCGCACACCTAAACTTACTGAATATTCCATTACTTCAATAAATGCGGCCTTTCATTGTCGAGATTCAATTTTAAGAAACCCTACAGAATTCAACAGGCTTTAAATTAAGATGTAGACATATAATATGGCAAGCCCTCCATATAGTGGTAGGTTTGTTAACTTGTGGATGATCAATTCTAAAGCAAACAACTTATTGTTGAGAATTATGTGGAGAAAATAAGACCTTTAACTATTCACGATGGATAATTGAAATCTTGTCATTACATACTATTCCATTTGTTTAGTCATTAAAGCTCATTCTAAGTTCCTCAAGTGACCAATTGTACTTGTCGTATATAACACTGTTTCAAATATTGATATATTAATTCTTTTTTTTGAAGAACATTTTTTGAATTTCTAAAGGAATTACAGTAGAGAATACACACCAAAAGACCTCAAAGACAAATTATAAGCCCATGCGAGAACTAAAAACATAAACATGTTGAAAATTAAAGAAAAAAAAAAATCTCTTTTCAATTAGTTTCAGGAATTTGGATATAAAAAAAAAATCAATTTTTTTTTTTTTCTATATTGGTTTTTATAAGAATAATAATTATATTACTTGTTTTATGTAAATCTTTCAAAAGATTCAACACTCTCGACAAAAAAAAGTATGGGAAAAATCTTAAACACACAAACTACCACCACCACGTTCCCGGTCTCGGACTCAGCCCCGAGAACCAAAAGGAGTGACGTGGTCGTGGGAAGTTTGGGGAATTCAAAAGTAAAACTAAATTTAGTTTTGGGAGAAGTTATTTTTTCCGCATTAAATGGTTATCTTGAATGCTTCCACCCCAATGATCAGAAGCTTCCACCCTTTTGACTCAGTTGTTACAGGATCGCAAATTTTGTTCAGATACGTTCTTTCACTTGGTGAAGAGAATCGTCCAGATTTATGCCAGAGAACAAATAAGAGACATTTTTGTTGGCCTATGATGAAATTTTTATGACAGTATTTGTTGTGATCGATTTTGAAAGTTCCTAAAATACTATATAAGAAAGTTGAAGTCGCTTCCAAGCTCACAAGCCACACTAGAAGTCTTCAACATACCAGAAAAGAAAGCTCGGAACACTCTCCCCCTCTAAACATTTTTTAGCCTTGATTAGAGCTGTAATAGTAAATCATTTGATGATACCGGCTACACTCGGAAAAAGATTTTTTTTGAAGTGACGGTAGAGGTCACGCTATTACTCAATTTTTTTTTGGATTTCATTGTAAGTTTGATAATATTCATATTTATTTATGTGCAAACTTGTTGTAAGTTTCTATTCATATTTATATATTTTTCTTGTGATAATCATTTATCAATTAGTGTTCTTATAATACAAACAATTTAAAAAGGATTTAATTGAAATCACTAATAGAAAATGGTTTCTCACTTTCCTACTATTGTTTCACCTTTGAATAAAAAAACACTTCCCGATGTGTCAAAGTTGGAACCCTTGAATGTTCTAACTACAAACATGTGGCAAAAAAACATCTAATTTGTCTTGACCAGTTTGATCTTTATTTAGTTGTGTTTGAAGAGTTTTACCCTATTGACAATGCTACTCCTACCAAAGAAGAATTTACAAGGCATCTCTCGAGAGAGACCAAATTCAAGAATAGTGACTCGGTGGTTAGAAGATAGATCCTTAAAAACATGAATAACCCGCTCCTTGGTATTTTTGCTAAGTAGTAGTCCGCAAAAATCATTTAGGAGCACTTCAAAAGAAGGAAATTACCTTCAAAGACTCATTAGGCATTTGCAAGTCAAAGAGGCCGATTCCCTCAAGGATAAATATTTTATTCTATTGGTAATAATTAATAAACTAGTCTAGTTATGAGTTTTGGTCATTCAAATAAAGACAGTTCTAAAGGTCCTGCTATTGGTGTGGGAAATATGGCCACATTCTACCTGTGTGACCTAAAAAAGGACCAAGCTACGATGCCCATCGCTGACCTGACTGAGACCGGCAAGGTAACTGTAGATGTGATGGTAGAGGTGGATAGAGTGGATAACAAGAGCAAATTGATTCTTGAAAATGGATCATCCAGACGCCTCTACTCAAACAAGAACCTGGTCAAGAGATCTGAGGTAGCGGGTAGTGGAGAATGCATTTTCTGGGGAACTCAACCACAGTTGTCATCCTTGGGAAAGGACATGTTAATCTATAACTTACTTCTAGATAAATGTAATGTTAAATGGTTTTCTCTCCGTTCCCTCACTTCCTATGAGCCTAATTTCTAGAGCTTCTCTCATCAAAATGGCCTTAAACTAGATTCCATGGTAGGAAAATAGTTATAACTAAAAATAGTGAATTTTTTAGAAAGGGTACATTAATGGGGGTTTGTCTATATTCAACACCATAATCTTTAACTTAAATGCATACAATTTCTATGTATATTGTTGAATCTTTAGATGTGTCATGGTAGGTTTAGACATCTTAATGTTTCCTCTATTAAAATGGTAAAAAAAAACTCTGGCTAATACCTATTCATAACATTGATGATTTTGTTGAATGTCAAATATGTGTATAGTCCAAGCATGCTAAAAACCTTTTAATCTATAATCTTTAGAAAGACTAGTCTATTTCAATTAGCGTATTCTAACTTAACTGAATTTAAAAACACCGCTAGTAAAGGAGGTGAAAAAAATGATATAACCTCTGTAGATGACTAGTTTAGGTTCTCTATAGTATACCTTTTAAAATCTAAATATAAAGATGAACAATTTTTTTAAGTATATATAAAGCTGAGATTAAATGTTAACTTCAAGTTAAAATCAAAAGGCTTAGGTTTGATAAGGGTAGTAAATATAGTTCATATTCCCTTAAATAAGTTTGTAAAATTAATGGAATCAAACATTAAATTAGTGCCCAGTTACACACCAACAGAATGGCATATCCAAAAGGAAATTAGGACCCTTAAAGAAATGATGAATACCATGTTAGTTAGTTTAGGTGTACCAAACAATAATGTGGTGGGAAGTTGTCTTGTCTGTTTGTTTATTACTTAATTGAGTGGTAAGGTTACCCGACTTCAAGGAAGTCAACATCGGGCCCAATTTTTATAAAATATGCCCAGAATTTTGTTGCATATAGATTCTTAATCAATTTGTGAATCTACAGATGTTGAATTCTTATTTCCTTTGAAATAATTGATAGATATAAAAACATATTTGATTGTTTATAACTATTTGCTAAATACTAATGTGCCTATAAGTGATAATTACCTCGCGCCTTTTAAATTTTGTGAGCCCTAGTAGTATTCTTAGGGAACGAACCTAGGAGAAGTAAGAAGTGTAGAATCGATTCAAGGGTTGGACCCAACTCAATTACTACTCTTATGACTGGGGGTCTCACATAGACTTTCTAAGTGAAGAGATAGTAACTTTCTTTTTTATGGAGGAAGCCTCTAAAACTTATAATGTGGTCATAAAATTAGTATACTCTAGTTTCTGGAAAGAGCCCATTAATAGTGAACTTGAATCTATTAAAAAAGACAATACATGTAAATTAACAGGCTCACCTAAGGGTAGCAAACCAATCAATATCAAGTGGAATTTCAAGTATAAACTGAGACTTGGTCGTTCAATAGATAAAATCAAATCTAGGCTTGTTATTATAGGTTTCTCCCAAAATAAAGGCTTAGGTTACTTTGACTCTTACTCCACTGTAACCAATATAGCCACTATTAGGACCCTTACTACACTTGTTGTCATTCATGAACTAGATATACATCAAATGGATGTTAAAATTGTGCTTTTTGAATAAATATCTAGATGAATAGATCAATGTGATGTAAACTCAGGGGTTTTCGATTTTCAGTCAAGGGGATAAAGTATGTAATGTTAGGAAGTCTTTCTATTGCTTAAAACAGACACCTAGACTATCGTATACCTTAATTTAATATGGAATTGTAGGTAATACCTCTAAATATTGTGTATTATAAAGTAATTGGATAACATTATATTATTATTTGTCTCTATATAGATGACATGATTATATGGGGTACTTGTATTCATATTATTAATTATATTACATACTTTCTGTCTTAATATGAAAGATATGGGGAAAGTTGATGTGATCATAGGAGTAAAAATCATTAGATGTGGTAATGTTATTTCCTTTAGTCAATGTCATTATGAAGAAAATATGTTGAATTTTTTTGACTATTTTGATGTGATGTCGGTTAAAACTCTTTATGATTTTAATTTTCATTTGTGTATAAACTATGTGGATGTTGTATCACATCTGAATATGCTATTATAATAGGAAGTGTGATGTTATTAATGAATTATACTCGGCCAAATATTGTCTACAACGTAAGTAGACTCAGTCTCTATACTCACAAGCCAACCCAACTAGTGACCAGTAGGTTATTCTTTGTCATTTATTAAAGTACTTAAGAGGTAATATTGATCTAGATCTGCAGTTTAACAAGTTTCCTGTAATTGTTGAAGAATTTTGTGATGCAAAATGAATATCAAATAATGATAAAGTAAGCTCCACCACTGGATAAGTGTACACCTTAGGAAGAGGTGTTATATTATGAAAGTCCTCTAAATATACTTGTATAACACGATCCACCGTGGATTTTGAGTTTATGGAACTAGAGTTGACATTATAGAAGATTAGTGTTTCATAATTCTTCTAGTAGATATGCCATTATATGAAAGAAGTGACACACCGGTATGTATCCATTGTGATTCCTAAGCAGTATTTGGTGTTGCTCATAATAGAGTCTACAGTTGAAAGAGTAGACATATTCACACCCGACTTAGTTCAGTAAACAATTTAATGAATAATGGTGTCATAGCTTTGGATTATGTACGATCAGAGAAGAATCTGGATGATATATTTACTGAAGGCTTGACCAGAAGAGTATTCGTGGAAACCTCGAGGGGGATGGGGATAAATTACTAGGTGGTATGAAATTGTGAACGATTTTGAAATTTTCTAAAATACTATATAAGAAAGTTGAAGTTGTTTGCAAGCTCATAAGCCACACTAGAAGTCCTCAACATACCAGATTAGAAAGCTCGGAACACTCTCCCCCTCTACACATTTTTTTAGCCTTGATTAGAGTTGTAATAGTAAATCATTTGATGATACCAGCTACACTTGGAAAAAGATTTTTATTGAAGTGACTGTAGAGGGCACGCTATTACTCAAGATTTTTGGATATTGTTGTAAGTTTGGTAATATTCATATTTATTTATGTGTAAACTTGCTATAACTTTCTATTAATATTTATATATTTTTCTTGTGATAATCATTTATCAATTAGTGTTCTGATAATACAAACAATTTAAAAAGAATTTAATTATAATCACTAATAAAAAATCGTTTCTCACATTCCCACTATTGTTTCACCTTTGAATGCAAAACCACTTCTCGATGTATCAAAGTTGGAACCCGTGAATGTTCTAACTACAAACATGTGGCACAAAAATATCTAATTGGTCTTGACCAGTTTGATCTTTATTTAGTTGTGTTTGAAGAGTTTTCACCTATTGACAATGCTACTCCTACCAAAGAAGAATTTACAAGGCAACTCTCGAGAGAGAGACCAAATTCAAGAATAGTGACTTGGTGGTTAGAAGATAGATCATTAAAAACATGAATAATTCGTTGCTTAATATTTTCACTAAGTAGTAGTCCGTGAAAATCATTTGGGAGACACTTCATAAGAAGGAAATTATCTTCAAAGACTTATTAGTCATTTGCAAGTCGAAGAGGCAGATACCCTCAAGGATAGATATTTATATTTTATTTCTAATAATTAATAGACTACTCTAGTTATGAGTTTTGGCCATTCAAGTAAAGACAGTTCTAAAGGTGCCTGCTATTGGTGTGGGATTTAAGGCCACAAGGTCTACCTGTATGTCCCAAAAAAGGACCAAGCTCCAAAACACGTCACTGACCTAACTGAGACCGACAAGGTAACTGCCGATGTGATGGTAGAGGTGGATAGAGTGGATAACAAGAGCAAATTTATTCTTGAAATTGGATCATCCAGACGCCTCTACTCAAACAAGAACCTAGTCAAGAGATCTGATATAGGAGCTAGCGAAGAATGCATTTTTATGGGGAACTCAACCACTGTCGTCATCCTTGGAAAATGACATGTTCATCTAGAACTTGATTCTAGATAAACTTAATGTTAAATGGTTTTCTCTCCGTTCCCTCACTCTTATGAGCCTAGTTTCCAGAGCTCCTCTTAGCAATATGGCCTTAAACTAGATTTTAGGGTAGGAAAATAGTTATAACTAAAAAAAAGTGACTTTTTGGGAAAAGGTACCTTAATGGGGGTTTATTCATATTAAACACCATAATTTTGAATTTAAATACATCTAATTTCTATGTATATTGTTGAATATTTAGTTGTGTAACATGGTAGGTTAGGACATCTTAATGTTTCCTTTATTAAAATGTTAAAAAAAACTCTAACTAATTCCTATTCATAACATTGATGATTTTGTTGAATGTCAAATATTTTGGTGGGTCGTGGGGTGTTATAAAATTAAGCAATAAATAAAATATCCACATACCGCAAGTGTACGGGTCGTTCCAAGTAATAGATAAGTAAAATCGGGATTATCGTCTCCACATGGATTGCGAGGTAAGATAAATGTGTTCAAATGATAAGTAGAATTCATCGCAAAAATAAATAAATAGAATATTTATTTTGTTTTTAAATATTAAACACTAGATGCAATAAAGTAAATTAACTGAAAGCAGATATGAGATATATACTTGAGTCTCGCTAGAAAATCACCTAAATCCACGTAATTAATGCTTTCGTTAAGGGTAGAACTGATATTTCTATATTCGTCGAGACTCTACTATTTTCTAACTCCCGTCAGGGTAGACTTAGGAACTATCCTAAAGTATTACAAACCCCGTCAGGGCGATTATAAGCTACGTTCAAATGGTTAAGAGCTTTACCCAATTGGCTACGCGATTAGTCAAGCCTGTCAGGATCATTGACGAACACCACGCGTTTATTATCTAGTTCAGTAATTAAACCCCCCGTCAATGTGATCACCGCTACTAGTGAATAGCCTAATTACTATGACCTATCCCCTATTAGCTAATTCATTGATAATAAAATTAATACAAAATAATAAGCAATATAAAAAACTCAATTGAAATTAAACTAGAAACTACTCCCAAATTGAAACACACTAATTAAATAAATTAGGGTTCATCCCCAAAATACGAGTCTCAAGTAATTGAAGTTTAGCTCATAACTGAAATAAAAACAATAAGGAAATTAATAGTATACATAATTCCTAAAACAGAAATAAAATAAAGAAGAACCTAATTTAGAGGAATGAAAAGAATTTTGTTGGAGAAAAGTGGATTCTCAAGCTCCTGCCTCTTGATGCTCTCTCTAAGGATGATTTAATTTGAAGAATAAATTATAGGTGATGAATAATGAGGTATAAGAGGGCTTATATAGATGGTAAAAACGGATTAGTCTAATATTGGATTTAATTGAGTAATTAAAAGCCCAAGTCCAATTCGTAATTCCCGTAACTGTTGTACAGCTGTTGGTAAAATGGCCGTAACTTTTGCATATCAACTCCAAATCGACTCATTACAGTTGTAAAATCTTACTAACGCAATGATGCATTTTCCTTATTCCACGACCCAAAGGCTGAATCAGTGTCTAAGTGGCTTGAAAACAGAAATTAGTAACAACTTTCCAGATTTGTAGCTTTTCTAGTCAACTCTTCGGGATATCTTTTCTTTCCTTTGACTCCTCCGCTCGATCTAAGACATTAATTCACACTTCCACTCTTTGTCTTGGTGCTCCATAGCATTCATGTACCTAAATTGTTATACTAAAAACAAACAAATTAACGCACAAAAGCTCTAAAAAATGCAAATAGTCTAATTCCAAGGGGAGAAAGTGTAATATGACGAAATAAGCACAAAAGTCTATCTAATAAGTCCAATTTCTACCTAAAATGATGTCTCCTAAGGGTGTATATTTAGAAAATAAAGGGAGGCGTCATATTTGTACAGACCAAGCACCTTTTAATCCATGATCACTAGAAAGACTAGTCTATTTGAATTACACTATTCTAACTTAACTTATTTATAAACACCGTTAGTAGAGGAGGTGAGAAAAATGATATAACCTGTGTAGATGACTACTTTAGGTTCGCTATAGTATACCTTTTAAAATCTAAAGATAAAGATGAACAGAAGTTTTTAAGTATATATAAAGTTGAGATTAAAAGTAAACTTCAGGTCAAAATTCAAATGGCTTAGGTTTGATAGGGGTAGTAAATATAGTTCATATTCCCTTAAATAACTTTGTAAAATTAATGGAATAAAACATTAAATTAGTTCCAAGTTACACCCCAACAAATTGACATATCCGAAAGGAAATTAGAACCTTTAAAGAAATGATGAATACTATGTTACTTGGTTCAGGTGTACCAATCAATAATGTGGGGTTAAGTTGTCTTGTCTGCTTTTTTAGTACTTAATTGTGTGAGAGAGTTACCCGACTTCAAGGAATTCAACATTGGACCCACTTTTTATAGGACATGCCCAGAATTTTGTTGCATATAGATTCTTATCACTAGATGATAAATCAATTTGTGAATCTAGAGATGTTGAATTCTTATTTCCTTTGAAAAAAATTGATAGATGTAAAAACTATTTGACTATTTATAACTATTTGCTAAATACTAATGTGTTTATAAGTGATAATTAGCTCGCGCCTTTAAACTTTTGTGAGCCCTAGTAGTATTCTTGGGGATGAACCTAGGAGAAGTAAGAGGTGTAGGATCGATTCAAGGTTTGGACCCAACTTAATTACTACTCTTATGATTGAGGGTCTCGAATAGACTTTCTAAGCGAAGAGATAGTAACTTTCTTTTTTATGGAGGAAGACCCTAAAACTTATACTGAGGTCATAAAATTAGTAGACTCTGGTTTCTGGAAAGAGCCCATTAATATTGAACTTGAATCTATTAAAAAAGACAATACATGTGAACTAACCGACTCGTCTAAGGGTAGTAAACCAATCAATATCAAGTGAAATCTCAAGTGTTAATTGAGACTTGATGGTTCAATAGATAAAATTAAATCTAGGCTTGTTATTGTAGGTTTCGCTCAAAAGAAAGGCTTAGGTTACTTTGACTCTTACGCCTATGTAACCAAGATAGCCACTATTAGAACCCTTATTACACAAGTTGTCATTCATGAACTAGTTATACATCAGATGGATGTCAAAATTGCACTTTTTGAATAAATATCTAGATGTATAGATCAGTGTGATGCAACCTGAGGGGTTTTCGGTTCTCGGTCAAGGGGATAAAGTATATAATGTTAGGAAGTCGTTCTATTTCTTAAAACAGACACCTAAACAATTGTATCAGAAATTATAAAATACTTTAATTTAATATGGATTTGTTGGCAATACCTATGAATCTTGTGTTTATCATAAAGTAATTGAATAACATTGTATTATTATTTGTCTCTCTATAGATGACATCATTATATGGGGTACTTGTATTCATATTATTAATTATATTAAACACTTTTCGTCTTCTAAATTTGATATGAAAGATATGGGTGAGCTGATGTGATTCTAGGGGTAAAAATAATTAGATGTTGTAATAGTATTTCCCTTAGTCTTTCATTATTAAGAAATTATGTTAATTTTTTTTTGAGTATTTTGATGTGATTCCGGTTAAAACTCCTTATAATTCTAGTATTCATTTGTGTAAAAACTATGGGGATGTTGTATCACATACGAATCCGCTAAAATTATAGGAAGTGTGATGTTCATAATTAATTATACTCGGCTTAATATTGTCTACAACGTAATTAGACTCAGTCTCTATACTCTCCGGGCAAGTAGTGACCGTTAGGTTGTTCTTTGTCATTTATTAAAGTACTTAAGAGGTAATATTGATCTAGATCTGTAGTTTAACAAGTTTCCTGCAATTCTTGAAGGATTTTGTGATGCAAACTGGATATCTAATAATAATAAACTAAGCTCCACCAGTGGATAAGTGCTCACTTTAGGAGGAGGTGTTATATGATGAAAGTCGTCTAAATTCACTTGTATAACACAATCCACCATGGATTTTGAGTTTATAGAACTAGAGTTGACAGGATTGAAGATTAGTGTTTTATAAGTCTCTTAGTAGATATGCCATTATATGAAAGAAGTGACACACCGCTATGTAAACATTGTTATTCGCAAGAAGTAGTTGGTGTTGTTCATAATAGAATCTACAGTTGAAAGAGTAGACATATTCACACCCATCTTGGTTCAATAAAATGATTAATAATAATGGTGTCATAGCCTTGGATTATGTACGCTCAGAGAAGAATCTGGCTGATATATTTACTAAAGGCTTAACTAGGAGAGTGTTCGTGGAAACATCGAGGGGATGGGGATAAATCCCATTGGTGGGGAACATATGGCATATGGGTCCATATGATGCATCTTCCTATCCCTATTTTTGCATAAAGTATGCATGTAAGCAAAATCTTATTAACTGATAATGAATTCATATCCATTAGTGGTAGCCTTGATGAATTCACCGATGAGGTTGAGGCATATTGCTATTTAAAGATCTTACCGATGAATGTATAAACTCTTAAGAAATTCGTATCCATTGGTAATGGTCTTATTGAGTCGTACTTGATGAATTCATCAATGAGGTTGAGATACATTGATTCTAACACGATATCAAGGTTCCAGAGGGACAGTCTACATTGGATATACATTCTTGAAAATATTAAAGACGATTTTATAATTCATAATAAATTTATAGCCCATAGTGTTGTTCCTATTGAGAAATACTTGATGAATAAACTAAAAACATGACAAGGATAAGATATATTTCTCTTAATAGTCTCAAGACCCTAAAGGGGTAGTCTACTTTGGGTAGATATTCATGAAGAGATGCACTCCATATGGAACCATGACACTCAACTTTATCATTTTTGCTACCGGAGATTACTCAACCTAAGGAGCTATGAAGACTTAATCTGACTGTATGATAACCACAACAATTTTTAGAGAGAGAAATAGAGAGAGTTTTATGGGATGTTCAAATTATGTCAATTTTGTTATGGAAAAGGGTATTTATAGTTGCCTAGTGGGCACTCAAGGTGTTATTGTGGGGCACAGTATAACTCAAATATAGATGTGTAGGATAATCCAGAAGGGGACTTTTCCCCCATCTAAATGCTATGTATATGTTGTGACAATTTTCCAATATATACTCAAAGTATCTAACCTAGGAGTCTCATTCCTCTTCCTTAGAAAATTGATTCTTCGTTAAGATACAGTGTTGTATCCTCGATTAGGGTTATCGTGACCTCTTTGGGCTAGGACAAGTATCGGTTTTATAGTTTGGCTTATCAATAACCCTTATAATTCGTGATCTAAAGGAATTCGCTACTTTTGGATACTTTGAGCCGATACGAGGTTGAGTTTAACGGTAGGGCTTTTGCAAGGTTCATCTTGCCAAAATCTGTGTTGGTTTCTTTATGATGTTTCTCACTGAGCCTACGTTGGTCTTACAAGTAATTGCCTCTGACAGCTAACAATATGTTTTGATAGAGAACCTCTAAGAGAGTGTCAGCAATTGGGATTGATATATGCCAATGTTTGCATGAAAGGTAAACTTCAGCTATCAAAATTGTCTTAGTTTTAGTAATGATACTTGGTTTTTGAAACTACATCGGATGTTAAACTTTTCTCTCAGTTTTGATTGTCGAGTCTACGTCGGTCTTACAAGTAACTCTGAACTTCGATGCTTTTCCGGTCTTACGAATAATTCAGAATGCCAATTCTACGTCAATCTTACGAAAAACACCGATGAAATGATACTAAATCAGTCTTACGAATAATTCTGAATGTCGAGGCTACTTGGACTTACCTTTACTTTAAATGCGGAAAAGTCTTTCCTCATTTGTTAACTTTAAAAGAGGAAAAGTCATTTATCGGGCTATATATATGGTGTCTCCTCACTTGTGATAGATTTATATTAGGATGAGACATCATTTTTAGTGATTTAGGAAGTCATTTAGTCGATTTTCTTGAGAAATGCTACACTTTCCTATTTTGAGTCTTGATTTAGTAAAATAATATTTTTAGAGCATATTGGGTTTAATTATTTATTTAGTGTGAAGCTTTAAAGATAATTATGGAGCTTAATTAGAGTCCAAGTCAAAGACAACAACTTATGGAAAGAGATTAGCATGGTAATTGGAGATAAGGAAATAAAAGCTAAAAAGATGGAAAAGGAAAAGCTGCCTTAATCTGGGATTCTGCAGTACACGCCTAAAGAAGTGCTATTCTACCCAAGAAATAGGCCGATTTTGGTAATTTCCTTCTTTAGGGTTAAGATAATTCTGTTGCGATTCTTTTGGTATCTTATGGAGCTCAAACCGACCAATAACGAAGAAGATATGCTCAAAACGGTCCAGCAGTATTTATCTTTATTTCCATACGAATTTGAGTTGGGCTTGGAGTCCACTACTTACTTCTCCTTCAAGAAAACGAATTAGGGCTTCCAAGACACCTATAAATACACCCTTATACCATTGTAAACATGTCCTTGCTCAGTTGCAAAGTATAGGCTTAGTCTTTACTTATATTTTCTTAGTTTTAAACAATAGCTTAGTCCTTTAGTTAGATATTCATCCTTAGACCCCCAACTCAAAGTTGTATCGTCCCGATACAATAAAAGTAAAGAACAATAGGGTAGTCAAGAAGAAGAAGTAGGAGGAGAATAAGAACAGAACACAATGAATGATCCTAGAGCAAAATATCTAAAAAGTCTCATGTAGTAATGCTCAATAAATAATGCACAAAGATGCTTAATATACATGTAATCAACAATCCATAAATTCAAGTTAAGATTAATTTCGCAATGCCAGAAGGAGAGGATGACAACTTAGTTCATGTTAATGGATATAGGTTGTTCATAGGTCCTAATATATCATCCAATGGTCCACTTACCTACTACCTAATAGCTTAATTGTTTCTCCACCTAGCAGTTAGAAATCCTAAGGTCTTTGGTTATAACGTGGCTTAAGGACGGGTGTGGTATATTTGGATAATGAAAAGTGAGCTTTTGGCTCTCTCCTCATTAGCCATCAACGAATCGCCCTAGAGCTTGAGTTTTCACTCGAAGATGTTCTCACTCAACCCAATTTATTGATGCTTTTGATGTGCATCCCCAATAATCCCAAATTAAAACCTTTGATGATTTAAAATCCACTTTGCCGGTCCGAATATATATTCTTTTCATATCAATTTTTTCTTTTTTGTATAGCTATGACTCTCTTTTTGATGTTCGAGATATCACATTATTTTTTTCCTATATATATTCTTTCTTTTTAATGCCCTTGTTGGCAAATTTAGCTCGTAGCTTCTTTTCCATTCACTATTACCCCGGCAAAGGGTTACAATAATAACAATTTTATCATCAATAAAATCACAAATATAATTCCCAAATCCCAATGTTCCCTAATAATGAAACCCACCACCCCAAACTCATGCTCTAAAACGAGTTGTCTCAGGTTTTGCGATTCGAGTGCGGGTCATATAGATAAGTCCTACAAACTAAGGGTATGGATTATAATGTGTTTCAAATGAAAGGATTTAGAAAGGCTCAGAGGGGCTAAGACGGATAAATAACAATAATATCAAACAAAAGGGTGAGAAAGTATAAAAGGCTTCAAGTGTTTTAATCATGAAAGAACTGCCTTATTCATTTTTCTAACTACCGGATTTTGTTACTTTTTCACTAATAGTTCATAGCTAAGTGGGTTTTCAACTAATTTCAAACCTCACGTTCTACACTCCAAATAACTCTCCCTAAGTTTCAACATACTTCTTAGCATTGCTTATTAACTTTCCTATCTTTTATTTCCTGTACACATGCATCTAAACAATTTTGTTGCATCTTTCAAAAACATACTGCTTACTATCATTAACTTAATTAAATCATGCTCACATAGGTACATTCAAAGATATTCTATGCCTAATTCAACCCAATTTTTTTTTTAAATTTTATGCAAAAATAAAAAGGAAAAAAAGGAAGATGAGGACAACGAATCCCCACCCCCAACTAAAAAATGAGCCGTGTCCCCACGACTCGAAAAAGACTCAAGAAAAATAAAATTTAAAATTAGCATACATATTGCACATAAAGAAATGGTAGGGAAGAAAGAAAACATACTCTTCGAGGCTATCACCTCGCCTTATCGGTACTTGGATTAAATCTAATGTATCTTCTTCACCCAACTTCTTATTCGCTTTCCGTTCAGGACACGTGATCATAATAGGATATTGCATTAAATAACGACATGGGAGAGATCGAAAATTCGTATCACCTCCTCATAGATCAACTGTGCCACATCTTCCTCTTCTCCTCACACAATACAATTCACAAACAACCCAAGCATCCCAAATCTCCATGAACCTTCATGTATTCTCCTACAACTTCTTCTTCAAATACTTTCATATTAGAAAAAGGTAGTTCCTTTAATTGTTTCTTCGGAGAAGCTATCAAGGCCCTTGAAGCTTTCTCTTTTTATTTGGGTATAAGGTCTTTGATTTGTAGAGGTTGTGTTGTCTTCTTCACTAAAGTTGGAATCTTTTTGCTCATTGAATCAACACAGCATGCTAACCTCTCTTCTTTTGACTTGTTTTACCCTTTGAATTGGAACTATGACTTTTCTCACTTGATTTCTTCTCAAATAAATCCAATACCTTGATTTTTTCATCTCCCATATAGTAGATAATGTTCATGTTTTCTTAATCATCTCACTTGACCCCCAACTCAAAGCTTTAACCACTCTTGAAATTTGAAATTCTTGATTTATTGGTTGTACAAGCTTTATTTGGGTTAGGAAAGGTGATTTGATGATGATTCTCTATGTGGGTAAGATGGATTATTCATGGATTGGCTTGGATTTAAGAACTTGTAGGATGAATTTCTGGAATTAAGCTTTTGATTCTTGGATTCAAGGTGTTTTGGTATGATATAGGTGGTTGAATCTTCTTTGTAATGATGTGGAGGATGAATTGGATGTGTTTTCATGGTGATTGGGTAGTGTTTTGATGATTGGTGAAGGTTTTTATGATCTCTAATGGAGTTGGTAGAGTTTTGGAGGAGAGAAGTAGGCTTAAGGTTTAGTAAATTCGGACTAATAAGAATCAACCCTCTTTTATAAGCTTGAAGACCTGTTTTCTCTTTCTCTGGCGGCGCGCTGCTGTATACCGCGCATATTGTCCGGTATACCGCACCTATCAGCGTTCAAAATTTTTCGCCTCTGCTCAATACACGTGGTACGACCCCGTGGTACGTGTTTTGGGATCACGGACCATAGCGCGGACTAGGGGGTAGTCCGCAGGGTACCCCGCGACTACTGATGCTCCTTCGTCAAATAACCGTGGTAGCAATCCCGTGACACGTGTTTTCTTTGTGCGGTGCATGGCACGGTGTAGGGTCCGGTATACCGGACCCATCAGCTACATTTTTCTTTTCTTTTCTGTATAAAACACGTGGCTGCTACCGTGGCACGGGATTTCTCACCGGCGGTATACCGCGGCTGAGGTCCGATATACCGCACTCTTGGTTCAGTTTTTTCGAAAAAAATTTGTTCGCCTTCCGTAACTCGATTTCTCCAATACCTAATCATCAAAAACACTAATACCTTCCTCAAATATGCAATATCAACTAAAATTAACTAAACTAAACATAAAATTAAAAACTGGAAACATAAAAACATAAAAGAAATTACGGGTTGTCTCCCGTTTAGCACTTTTGTTTAACGTCTTTCAAAGTTAGACGTGTTACCTTGATTAAGGACGACGAAATTTCCACCCTTCGCCTTTAATTCCCACGAACTTTTCAGCTCGATTCTTAATAATCATGGATGGTGCCATCCAAGTTGTCGTGGGTAGGGGTGTTTCTGGTGGTAACTCGATTTCATTTGTAGCATTACACTCCTCTGGCAATCCATTCATCTCGAATCTTCGTTTGTTAGAAAGAATGTCCTTCATGAATTGACCGTATTTTGACATTCTTGTGAGAGCTTCTACAAACGGGCTGCTGATCTTTAACTTGTTCATCATGTCAACGAACTTCTTGAATTCCAGGTCATTGTCCTTTCTGACATGTGAAGGGAATGGTGGAGGAGGACATGTGTTGGTTACCACTAGGCTCTCTTTCTTTTCTGGTGTCTTCTCTTGGACACTTTTTTGTTCAACTACCTCTTTGACCTTATCATCTGTTGTTTTTTCTCCCCCCGTTTCTAGAATAGGGACTGGTTCTGGTTCTGGTCTTGGTGGAGGTAGTTGTTTTCCACTTCCTAATTCAACTGCATGACAAACTTTGTTTTCTGGAGCACTCGTATCACTTCGGAGTTGCCTTTCTGCAAGGATTTGAGCTTTATTCACCATTTGTGACACTGTCTGCACCATCTTTTCAAGCGCATTATCCGAGTTTTGGATTCTTTGCTGGTTATTCTCTATCTTTTCAATTAGGTTCATCATCTTAGCCATGCTTGAATTCAAACTCGAAGGTTGTTCTTGAATGGTTTGCTGCATTGAATAAGGAGGTGGTTCTCGATAAGCTTCATTATTAATCGGCGCTTCTTGATAGATAGGTTGTGGAGGATAGTAAGATTGTGGTCGTGGTTGATAATAATCATCATAATAAAGGTTATTATGATAATACGTCTGTTGATCTCCGACCCCATTGTAACTCTGTGGGGGTTGATAGTCAGCGTAATTTCCTTGAGATTGATAATAACCATCATAATAATGGTCTCTTGGATAAGGCATGAAGGAAATTGAGGCTGGATTATTCATGCAATATTCCCACGAGTAATCTCTTGCTCCACAACTAGGACATGAAGGTGATGTATGTACTAGATTCCTCCGAGCTAGTTTTCGCGATTGTTCTCGTAATTCCTCAAGTTGTTGGCTTAACTCCTTGAGCTTTAGAGATTCCATCATGTATTAGCTTCTTCAGGATCTAATAACACGAAACCTTTATCTCCTAATAAATCTGCTTTCGCCTAAAAAATCTGTAAAACAAAAACTAAAAAGAAAAGCGTAAAATAGAACTAACTAAAATAAAAGCACAAGATAATTGCACAAGGACTAACTATGTAGTCCCCGGCAGCGGCGCCAAAAACTTGGTGTGGCCTAGGGTGTGATAAAATAATGATATAAATAAGTGAAAATAACACCCTAAAGTAACACGGTACTGCAAGTATTACAGGACGTATGCAAGTTTTAATGATAAGAAGATTCGTTCCTCAGGGACTGACGAAAGTTAGAGAGAACTTATGCAAATTATCAAGTGCCGATATAAAAGATAGAAAGATAATACGCAAAGAAAGAAAAGGAAAATAGATTTTTATTTGGTTTTTAAATAATAAACTAAAGACAGAAATTAAATAAAAGCAAAGAAAGAAGATAGTATGAAAGATATAGCTTAGGTTTTACTAGTATGCACTAATCCTTCTAATTCTATCTATTAGATCTAATTTATAAGGGAGAATATTAGCTCTTGGTATACTTAGTCAGGATTCTAAATTCCCATACCTTAGACCTTGAGAGGGACTAAGGGGGCTATGGCACAACCAAGAAGTGTTTTATCTTAGGGTTATCAAACGCCACTAAGGCCCTAAGCAAATACTGCAATCCAGGTGATATGGTGGTTAAAACAAACCCTAATGACTATCTAGTTAGAATCATGTTTTATCAGAACTAATATCGACACTAGACGTTATGTGGTGGTTCAATAGTTAAACACCCTGGTAAGGTGACCATCTAACTACTATTAAGGTAATCCTAAACGTTGCGCACCGCAAGGAAAACAATCATTAAATCAAACCGACCAATAGTAAAGATAGGAAGGTTAAATTTTTTGAAGGTTTAGATATATGTAAAGTGTGTTTAATAGCTTGAAAGCATAAGCTCAGTAAGTTAATGATAGGAAGTAGTATGTTTATGAGCTATTTTATTTTGTATGCTTTGAAGTATTTGCAGGAAAACACACGTTGATAATAAAGAAAAGATTAGTTAGCAATGCGATAGAAAATATGTTCGATCTCAGGGAACCTTGAGAAGTGTGTAGGCCGTGAGATCCAAGCTAGTTGACAAAACCATTTGATGAAAGTGCTAAAGGTAAGAGAATAACGAAATTACATAGTGTAGAAAGTGATTAAGGCGGTTCTTTCATATTGAAGCCCTTGAAGCCTTTTTATACCTTCTCACCTTGTTATTTGATTTAATATGCTATATCCTTCTCAGCCCCTTCTAGCCTTTCTAAAGCTTTTTATTGAAACACATTATAAGCTATATCCCTTTAGATTTTAGGACTTTTCCATATGACCCGCACTCGAATCGCGATGCATAGACAGTTGTTTTAGAGCTTGAGTTTGGGGTGGTGGGTCCACCATTATGGGAATTGTTATTGGGATGGGATTTTGAGCTTATTAATTGTGCTCTGTTATTTATTGATGATGATTCACATATTTGTATTGTAACCCTTTGCCGGGGTAATAGTGAATGAAAAAGAAGCTACGAGCTAAATTTGCCAACAAGGGCATTAAAAGAAAAAAAATATATATATATGAGGAAAATAGCGTGATATCGCAACATTAAAAGAGAGTCATGGCTATACAAAAGAAAAAATTGATTTGAAAAGAAAATATATATATTCGGACCGGCAAAGTGGAATTTTATGTGAACATCTTATGCTTTAATTGCGTTATTGGGGATGCTAAATTATGCATCAAGGAATTCATTGGGTTGAGTGAGAAACGTTTCATGAGAGTAACTCAAGCTCTAGGGCGATTCGTTGATGGCTAGTGAGGAGAGATCCAAAAGCTCACTCTAAATTATCCAAATATACTTATCATACCGTCCCTAAGCCTACATTACAACCTTAAAGACCTTTTGATTCTTTGCTATGTAATTGAGAAGTGATTGAGCCAATAGAGAGTAGTTAAGTGGAGCTTTGGATACTAGTAAGGTTCGATGAACAATCTATAGCTTCCTTGGTGAACTGAGTAAAGTTCCTCTCCTTCTTACATTGCGAAGCTAATCTAATCTTGAATTCAAACCGTGTTGACTATGAATATGAGAAGTGTACAGGTATGTAGTTTTTAAATATTATTACATGAAATTTTCTGAGTAGTTGTTTTGAGTCTATTCTCCATATTCTGCTATCTTCTTCCCTCTGTGCTTAATTGACCTAGGTGTGTATTTAGAGACTTCCCTTTGTTTTATCTTTATTGTATCGGGACGATACAACTTTGAGTTGGGGGTCTTGATGTCTCCTCACTTGTGATAGATTTATATTAGGATGAGACATCATTTTTAGTGATTTAGGAAGTCATTTAGTCGATTTTCTTGAGAAATGCTACACTTTCCTATTTTGAGTCTTGATTTAGTAAAATAATATTTTTAGAGCATATTGGGTTTAATTATTTATTTAGTGTGAAGCTTTAAAGATAACTATGGAGCTTAATTAGAGTCCAAGTCAAAGACAACAACTTATGGAAAGAGATTAGCATGGTAATTGGAAATAAGGAAATAAAAGCTAAAAAGATGGAAAAGGAAAAGCTGCTTTAATCTGGGATTCTGCAGTACACGCCTAAAGAAGTGCTATTCTACCCAAGAAATAGGCCTATTTTGGTAATTTCCTTCTTTGGGGGCAAGATAATTCTGTTGCGATTCTTTTGGTATCTTATGGAGCTCAAACCGACCAATAACAAAGAAGATATGCTCAAAACGGTCCAGCAGTGTTTATCTTTATTTTCATACGAATTTGAGTTGGGCTTGGAGTCCACTACTTACTTCTCCTTCAAGAAAACGAATTAGGGCTTCCAAGACACCTATAAATACACCTTTATACCATTGTAAACATGTCCTTGCTCAGTTGCAAAGTATAGGCTTAGTCTTTACTTATATTTTCTTAGTTTTAAAGAATAGCTTAGTCCTTTAGTTAGATATTCATCCTTAGAATCAAGCTATTCATTCAAGAAGCAAGCTGACCTGTAGAGGAAGACAAGAAGTAGAAGATTGGAGACTGACAAACTCCTCTTCTACATCTCACCTTCTCTATATTTAGAGTAATTAGCTATAGATCTATTCTCACCCATATTTCTAAACTTTTATTCTGTAAGTTTTACTCTTAATTATTGGATTATTATTTTGTCTTTAATTTCATAAATACTATTTGTTATTTTAATTGATTAAGCTTGTCGTATATTGTTATTATGTGTTTTGACTTATTTCCCTAGATCTGATCAATCTTAGGATTAATCTTAGTTATTGACAACACCACATAATCGTCTAGTTTTGATTCTTTGCCTATCTAGATAGCCATTAAGGTTTGATTTAATCACCAATCATTACTTAGGAATCCCTAGTAGTGGAGAGGTTGCTCCTAAGCCTAGAAAAGGCTAGGTAGAATTTAGAATGCTGGTTAATATATAATGCTTAATGTGACAGGTTAGAATAACAATTTAGTAATAGACTCATATTAGTAATCATAATCTATTAGACTTACATCCATATTTATTTATCTGCATTCTTATTTATTATTTCTCATCTGAAAGTTAATCATATTATTTTATCTTTTTATATTTTATTCTAAACATCTAAATTCATCTACGCTTGTTAAATATAAATAGATCTATCGGATTAAATCCCTGCGAACGAACTTGACTTATCATTAAAACTTGCAAACGATCTGTGATACTTGCAGTGAGTTCCGTGGTTCTCAAGGGTGTGTGATCTTTATTATTATTCTTATTTATCTATTTATTTATCACACCTTTGCCCCCACCAATATACATATACTCCCTCCATTCCATAATAATTGACTCTTTGGCTAAAATAATTTGTTCCACAATATATGTCACATTTCAAGTTTCAATACAAATTAAATGATCTTTTTCCTATTTTATCCTTCTTTTAAATTATTTAATACTTAATCATTAATTTTCTCTCTCTTAAAAGTAGGGATATCTTAGTAATTTTTAACTAAACTTTCCCTACTTTTTAGGTTCCTTAATATATGTGAAAAACTCTAAAACGTCATATATTAAGGAATGGAGGGAGTATATGGTAACAACTTTCTTTCGTTGTCACCTAGTCCTTCTTACTCTTTCTTAGCAATGACGTTTCTTATCCTATCAAATAGTTCTTACTCTTTGGCCTATATTTCCCGGAATAGACACCCTACTTTATTTGATAAATTTGGCATTGTATCGGCTTCTTTTATCAAAAGCAGAAAATTACTATGTTACTCCCCACTATTTTTGCCTGATACAGTTAGGAACCCTTAAGCTCATAAGGCCCATTCTCCGACCAACATGAATCTTTGCTTGGAAGATGACCGATCCACCATTATGCTGGAACTAGTTATGTTCTTGGTAAAGTATTTTAAACCTTTATATTGCTTTGAGCCTCTTAGTTTCGCTTTATTCCCTTATATCTTTAATTTCTTATGTCGATAGATTTGATTTGAAATTATTATTATTCCTATAGGGAAAAAAAGTATTATTCGTGGCCACTTTGAGAAAGTTAGCAGATAATACCCGTTTAAATCAAGTAGATAGAAGAAACCATTAGATTCTAAACCTTTAAACCGATAGATAAAATAACTTACTACCTGCCAAGGTAGAGACAGTTATGGTCGAGGCTACCTAAACTTTCTTACGAGCTAAACCCAAGGAGGCAAGGTGTTTGTTACCTAGTTTTGAAAGGTTTTGAGGTGGTAAAGCATAAATATGTTAGTTATCCTTCTTAGATGAGCTTAAATAATGTCCCAACCAATATCAAGAATTGATGTGTCGATGAGGAGGTGCAATTGTTCACTATTGATGTCTCCCTTTTTGTGAGATATAAATACCCTTAGGAGACATCATTTTAGGAAAAAATTGGACTTATTAGATAGACTTTTGAGATTATTTTGTCATATTGCAGTTTCTCCTCTCGAAATTATGATAATTGTGTTTTTAGAGCTTTTGTGAGTTAATTTATGTTTTTTAGTATGAATTTCTTAAGTACATGGATGCTAGGAAGCACCAAGATGAGGAGAGAAGTGAAGTTTAAAGTCTTAGATCAAAAGGAGAGGTAAAAATAGCAAAAGGTGCCACTCAAAGAGATGAAGAGGAGCATAAGAATTTGGAAAGTTGTCATACTCAGCTGATTGAGCCCAAACGGTGCTTATCTAGGCCTGGTGGTTCAAATGAAAAAGGCGTGCCTTTGAGTTAGCTTGAGTTAAGGACTAGAATCAGGTGATTTGGACTTAAGACTCAAAAGTTACGCCTGTATTACTGGAGTGTATACATCAGTTATAGGAATTACTAATTGGACTTGGGTCTTAATCACTTATTTAGGCCCAAGTTAGACCTAATCCGTTTTTAAGCTTAATAAAAGGCCCTTTAGACCTCATTAACCAGCACCTCTCAATTATCATTCAAATTACATCATATCTAGAGGGAGCGTCAAGAGCAGAAGCAAGAGTAGGAGCTGGAGAATCTTTTTTCTCCAACAACAGCTCGTTTCATTCCTTCAGTTAGGTTCTTGGTATTTTATTTTCAGTAATTAGGAATTATGTATACTTTTAATTGCATTTATTTTCTATATTCAATTATGAGCTAAACTTTGCATACTTGAGACTCGTATTTTGGGGATGAGCCCTAGTTTCTAATTTAGTGTTTTCTGATTCAGGATTATTTCTAATTTAAATTAAATTGGGTATTTCTATATTGATTATTATTTCATGCTCATTTACTATTTTTGATTTATGCGCAAATTAGAAATAGGTTTTAGTAATTAGGTTATTCACTAGTAGCGGTGATCACCTTGACGGGGGGGTGATGTCTCCCCATTTGTGACGATTTAATATTAGTTGGAGATATCATTTTAGGTGTATTTATTAGGATAGGTCGATGTTCTCATTATTTAGTACACTTTCCTATTTCGTGTCTTGATTTAATTATTTATTATTTTTAGAGCATATTGGGTTTAATTGTTTGTTAATTGTGAAGCTTTAAAGATATATGATAATTAATTAGATGCCAAGTTAATTCTAAGAGATAAATGAAAAAGGATAAGTATGGAAATTGGAGATAAAGGAAAGAAATATAAAAAAAGAAAAGATAAAGTTGTCAAATAAATCTGAATTCCAGCAGCTACGAACACAAAAGTGATCATAACTCAAGATCGGCTAGGAATTTGGAAGAATGGTCTAAATAAAAGTTATAGATCTTTCCGCGTCGATCAGTTTCGACAATTGGAACGCGTCAAACGGATAAGTATTGAATCCGTTACGGCCAAAACAAAACAACACCAGAATCTTACCTTTTCTATATTTTAGGGCTACGAATTTGAGTTGGGCTAGAAGTCCAATACTTATCTTCTACTCCAAGAAACGTTTTAGGGTTTCCTATACCCTATAAATACACCCTCTTATCAGAAGAAACACATCCTTGGCTAGTCCTTAAGCTAGGAAGTAGCTTACAACACAAGAAGAGAAGTCTGGAAGGAGTTGAACACCATATTATGTCATCTTCAGCCTCCAAATTTGTAATTCTTTTCTCTTCTTTCTTTAGTATGAATTAAATAATTTTAACTTGAGATTTAGCATATATGTATGAACCCTAGTTTTTTCTATCTGATTTGGGATACTTCGTATTTAATTTGAATTCATGTTTTATTCTCTGTTTATGTGTTTTGATTTAATGACTGTTTTCCTTGCGGAGGCCTACGTATAGGATTACCTTAATAGTAGTTAGATGGTCGCCCGGAAGGGGTGTTTAACTATTGAAACACCACATAACGTCTAGTGTCCGGTATTGGTCCTGACAACATCGATCCTAACTAGATAGTCATTAGGGTATGTTTTAATCACCATATCACCAATTGAAGGAATTATTTTGCTTAGGGCCTTGGTAGCGCTGGATAACCCTAGGTTTAAACTGCCTCGTGGTTGTGCCGTAGCCCCCTTAGTCGCTCTCAAGGTCTTAGGAATGAGAATTTAGAATCCTGACTATTGTGATACTACATGATTCACCCTTACATGTTAGAATAAACAAGACTAGTGGGGATTACTTGCTAATTACTCGAGCTAAACTCTCATACTATCTGTTCTTTGCTTATTTACTTTTCTGACTTTAATTTATTAGTTTAATATTCTATTTACAAAACCAAATAAAAATCTCTTTTCTTTATTTTCTTGCGTATTATCTGTTCTAGCTTTGATATCTACACTTGATAATTTGCATAAGTCTCTGCGGAACGAATTCTATTTATCATTAGAACTTGCATACGTCCTGTATACTTGCAGAACTGTGCTCAGCCTAGGGTGTTTATTTGCGTTTATTATATCTAGTATTTTATCACGCCATAGGCGACACCAGATGGTTTAGTTACGAAACTAGGTAATAGACGTGTGGTGTTCGTCAATGATCCTAACGGGCTTAACTAACCACGTAGCCAATTGGGTATAGCTCTTAATCATCCGAACATAGCTTATAATCGCCCTGACGGGGTTTGTAATAATGCAGGATAGCTTCTAAGTCCACCCTGACGGGAGTTAGGAGATTGAACAGTCCTGACTAATATAAAATACCGATTTTTCCCTTAAACGAAAGCACTAAATATATGAATTTAGGTGATTCCCTAGCGAGACTCAAGTATATCTTTTATCTACGTCTAATCTTCTAGTCTTTACTTTTGTTAATTTATTTCACTGTGTTTAGTAGTTTATTAATTGAGAACCAAACAAATATCTTCTATTCTCTATTTTCCATACTTGCAATTACTTCTACTTATCTCTTGAACATATTGTTATACCTACGGAATCACTGAGAACGAAATCCCTTATATCTATCTATTACTTGGAACGACCCGTACACTTGCGGTTAGTAGGTCCTCCTATTTAGTGTGGATTTTTTATCACACCCCAGGTCCCACCAACTATTCTAACCTACGATGGTGAGGAGTGGGGTAGATGTCTTTTAAGTACTCGACAAATCTGGGTTGGTTGTCCTTCTTTTGCTGGACTTCATCGTTCGCGAGGACACATAATGCTGATTTGCTCAATCATGTGAGTCGGTACTCCTTCGAGGGTATCTATCTGTAATATTTACCAAGATCTTGTAGCATTTGTAACATTTTGTCCCTCGGAATCCAACTTTTCAGGAGGCGACCTCTCGACTCATAATCTACCAACGGCTCGAGGATGGATTTATTTTTCATTTGTCCCTTTTCTACATATTTCTAGCCATAGAGTATATATGTAATAGCTGATAGGAAATACCTTTAGGTTATGTTGTATGTTTTTATGAATGAATATACAAGTGTTTCCTCTTCTTTCTGCCTTTTCTCCCCATTATGCCTCTTCTCGACGATTTGACTCTGTTCTGTTAGAGTGTTTTACTTGCAATAATTATGCTGAGAGTTTCTTGTTGACACCTTCCCACCCAAGACTAAGCCAGTGACATCCTTGCTCGGGTGCCCTGGTGTTTCCTGGTATACCCAGATGTTTATTTGAGAAATTTTGTCGAGTTTTTGTTGAATCTTTCTTTGCACCTATACATGGTGCATTTCCGTCCATTGATGTTCCTTATGCATGGCATAAGATGACGAATACTATCTTTACTTGTCTTCTCCTTTGTCATCTCCGTCTTACTACTCTACCTCTATTGGACCATATGGGTTTCCCTAGCACATATTTAAAGATGTTGTCCTCTTCAAATTTCCTTGTCTTCAAATAGTTCTATTTTTTGGGAGTTCTCGTTACACTCCCTCAGCACATTCCTTTTTCACTTTGGGTGTCAGGCCGTCTTTCTTTTTATTCTTTGTGATGGATGCAAACCCACTTATACTAGTTCTTCCCTAGAACCTTTATTACTGAGGGTATGTTGTACAGGGCTCATGGACATTGAGAGTGGTACCAATCCATCGGTCCGCCCCTTGTTGGATCAGTGTTGGAGAATGCACTAGCTTCAGATACTTCATGTGATTTCTTTGGACTTCCTTTTTATACAATATATTTTTGACCCATTATAGGTCACAAGTCTACATTGTAATCTCCTCTTCTCTTTTATCCTATGAAGTTTCCTTTGTTTCCCTTGTTATTTGTCATGTATTTAATGTCATATCGAGGCAACATGACTATTTTCTTTTCCTCTTGCTTTAGGGGTTCGGCAACTATTCGGGGCTTTCCTATTTCTTCATATATTTCTTTGCATAGTCTACATACCAGATTTTCTATGCTCCACCATTGTAAACTTGGGTTGTGCTATATTGTATATTTCTTTGTCCTTTTTCTTGGCAATAGGTCGTCAGTTCGGACCATTATGTTACCGAGGGAAGCATTTTTGGGTCATGCTACTAATGTGAGAATAGTTCATGGAACATATCTTCTGAATCACATGTTTTAGATTATATTTTTTGAGGGCCTAACTTCAGAGGCGTACACCTCGGGCACGCCTATAGGAGCATACGCCTCAGGACGTTCTTTGAATCTTCGGGGTTTTCCGCCTTTTTCCTTGTAATCTCATTTGTGGATCACATTTCCTTCAACTTGCTAGATTTTACTTCTAGTTTTGCAATGAAACTTTATAACAAGAATTTTCTCTTTTGCTTTTTATCCTTATATTTCTCGATGCATCCGTTTTTAATTGCATGCGTTACACTCCTTTGCCTTGAGAAATATAAGAGATACGTTAGATTCCTGCTATATGTCTTAACAAGATTTGTTAGCTTCCTTCGAGTTATTATAAACAAAGAATCTGACTTTATATGCTCGGAGATTGTTCATACCGACCCCTTATTATTTGAGCCGAAGAGGATCTTACTTACTATACAAATATTTTGTTGGTATTTTCTTTAATTCACCCATGCTTTTTTGGGTTTTGATTATTTGATTGCTAAGACTTCAGTGGTATTTGTATTGCCGAGGCTTCGTTGATCTTTATGTTTTTTTTGCAAATACTTCGGTGGTCTTTATTTTACCTCACCTAGGCTTTGTTAGGTTTTGATTTTTTTGTTTTCCAAAACTTCGTTGGTCTTCGTTGCGCCCAGGATTCGTTGGTATTTATTTTACCTCAGCGATGCTTTGTCAGGTTTTTATTTTTTGTTTGGAAAGAGTTCGTTGTTCTTTGTTTTGCCAAGACTAGGGCTGTAAATGAACCGATACTTTCACCAAGGGCTCGAGTTTGAGTTCGTTAAGGGTTTGTTTGAGTTCGGCTCGTTAGTTAAACAAGCCAAGCTCAAGCTTTAAATTCAGGCTCGTTTACTAAACGAGACAAACTCAAACATATATAAGCTCGATTCGTTAAGCTCGTGAACAGTTTGGTAAGGGTTCTTTAAGAGCTCGTTAATAGGCTTGATAGATATATTCAAATAAAAATTATATATGTATACATACAAAAAGTCAAAACTTTTGTATTATGTAATTAATCACAACTAAAATATTTTATATCTATTAAGTAATTTTTTTTTTATATCTAATAAATATACTACTAATATCTAGGGCTACAAATGAACCGATACTCTCACCAAGGGCTCGAGTTTGAGTTCGCTAAGGGCTTGTTTGAGTTCGGCTCGTTAGTTAACAAACCAAGCTCAAGAAAGCTAAAGCTTGGTTCGGCTCGTTTCGTTTCAAGCTCAAACCAAGCTCAAGCTCACTAAAATATTAGCAAACAAACTCAAGAAAGCTAAAGTTTGGCTCGATTCGGTTCGTTTGCAGCCCTAGCCAAGACTTCGTTGTTCTTTATTTTAATTTCCAATGCTTTGTTTTTATTTGTTTCTTACCAAGTAAAAAACTACCTAACAGTGTCATCGGTTGGCATTCACTGATAGTATTGTTAAAACATTACTGATTTCTCTTTTTCCTACAATACAGTCGGCTCTTTGTGTCATCAATACAGTTGGTCTTTATACCGAAATTACGACAGACTTAATTTCAAACGATACAGCTGGAATTTTGCCGAAGCGTCGTCAGACTTAATTTTTCCAATAATACAGTCAGAATTACGCCGAAACTATGTCGGACTTAATTTTGCCAATGATACAGCTGGACTAATGTCAAAGGTGTGTCATACTTAATTTTGCCAACGATACCAGTGGACTTTTGCCGAAACTATGTCGAACTTAATTTTTCAAACATGACAATTGGACCTTTTCTGAACATACGTCGGACTTAATTGTGCCAACAAGATAGTTGGACTTATTACCGGAACTGTGTCGGACTCATTTCCAATTCTACGTCGGTCTTATTATAGGATTTCTATCGGTCTCATCTGTATGCCTTTGTCGACCTCTTATCCTGATCAGGGCATGGGTATTGGTTGCCAGTGTAGTTGGTCTTTTTAAGGCCAATGGAGCTGGTCTTTCTGATGCCAACGGAGATGGCATTTTGTTTTTACAGAGGTGCTGGTCTTTTGATTATGAGGAAAATGCGAAACTGGAATTTCTGCCAAAGATGCTGGTCTTTTGATTATGAGACCAATGTGAAATTGGCCTTTTTGCCAAAGAGGATGGTCTTTTGATTATAAGGTCAATGAAAAATTGATCATATGAAAAGTTTTTTACATTCTATCAACATTTTTATGTCAGGAATCTATTGGTCTTCCTCCTAGACAATTATCTGAGGGAGCCAAGAATTTTTTTTACATTCTATCGACATTTCAGATTGGGAATCCATTAGTCGACCCCCTAGTCAATGATCATAGGGGAACATGAAAGATCTATTACATTCTATCAACATTTTTAGGCCGAGAATCCATTGGCTGACACCCTACTCGATGATCTTGTAGATACAAGAAAAGTTTTATTACATTCTATCGACTTTATCAGGTTAGGAATCTATTTAGCAACATTTGAAGCTTTCTACTTGTCTTTATCATAGCTGAATATGCTTTCACATTTCTTATTTTCATTACAAAAAACACCCCAAAGAGGGAAAAATAGATTGTGCCAAATACCTCATTAGGTCGAATAACACATGGATCAATTTGGAACTTTAAAACAAATCAATTAAAGTGGTTGACCAAGTCATATTTTTTTTTACCTTCAACCTCCTCCTCAGTAAATTATGGTCCCCAATGGAGTTGAAGTAGAACTCTCGTGCACGCTGATGATCACCTCAGATAATGGTACATCACATGGTGTCGGGAACTTTAATGTTAGATTGCACTTGAGACTACAGTTTGGAGTTTGTTTAAGGTGGTTCACCAGATGATAGCGTGGTATGACGAATCACAATCATCCACTACAAAGCGTACCCACACATCATTCAAAAGGTTTCCCTGACCAATACTCATCGGCACCTTGATATAACTTGTCGAGTGGAAGCTCTACCCCATAAATCCCTTGATAGGGTCATTTAAAAGTTTCACGACCTCCGGGTCTATTTTTGTTGACTAAATGCCCTCATACAATAAATCTACCAAACTTCTTGTATACCCAACACCCAACCATGAGTTTGTTCATGTTGACTGCAGGCATTACTAAATGATCTCCATGGGGGAAGATTAGCATGTTAGCGTCCTTATTAGTTAATTGTATGTCGTCATCATGTGTAGGTATACCATACCGCTTCCTAGTGTGTTATTCACATGCATACTACTTCCTTACGTTCCTAGAGCACCCACTCTTAGGACCCCAAATATTGTGTTTATCCCAAAGCCATAATACATGCCACTCTCAGGCAATCATCTCATCATGTTTAACTCATACCCAAACTTTCTACTATTCTTGGATATCTTCCTGGTATAATGTTCATCTCGAATTATATCCCTGACCAGCTTGATTGGGTTGGGGATTTGCGAATTTCCTTCTATGCTCATTATCTCTATAAATTGTATTTATTCTTTCTGGTGTTCTTCCCAGATGATTGGGTCTTACTCTGTCCCTGGATTCCTTTTATATCATATTACCCTCAGAAGGATACAAAAAATTTCCCAAGTCTCTCAACCTTTCAGTTTCACGCTTCAGCTACTTGCAGCAGTTAGTAACATGTTTGTGGTCCTTATTGAAGTGACAATATTTTGTGTTATCCCTTACGTTTGCATCGACAAACATTTTTAAGGCATGCACACCTCATTATTTTTTATCTCCTTTTCCATTATCACTGCATGTTGTAGAATTATCACCTTCTTAGATTTTGATTTCATCCCTTATCTCAACTCTTCCAAACCTATTATACCTTGATCTTTGTCTAGGATTCTGTTCAGATCATTCCTTACATGACTCAGAGCATTGATCATTATACTTTCCCTTTTCATAAACCTTGCTAGGACACTCTATTTAGAATTGGGATGAATGCGTATTACATTATAGAATGGTCAAAATAAATGGCATTATGTCACTCGCATCTGAAAAATAAGATTAAAAAACCCTCAGATGAATACGAAGTACATTATAGATTGGTCCAAATCCTCAACATTGTGCGCAATTTTTGTTAACTGATCCACATATGACTATATAATTTCATTTTCCTTTTAGGATATATCTCATAGAAAAAAATTTGTCTGAGCATTGGCCGTGTTTGGGAACCTACTTAGCAAACCATCGACTATTTGTGAGAAACTATTTATTAATTTCGGTACGATCCTGGAGAACCACTTTTGAGCATTCCCAGACAAGGTATCAGAAAAGGATCAGCAATAATTTGCATCATTTGGGTAATGAATTCCATGTGCCCTTGATATGCATATACATGAGATTCAGGATCAATAGTCCCATTTAAGGTGGCATCGATGGAAGTTGTCGTCTCCCAAAGCGTGATATAAACCAACGCTATCACAAGTGTATGGGTCGTTGACAAGTAATAAAGATAAGTATGAGAGATTATTGTCTCCATAGGGGCTACCAAATTTGTGATAAATGTGTTTTGAAAGTAAAATAATGTGGAGTTGTTTGATAAACAACAAAATGTAAATGTAATTTTTTTCAAAGGACTAAAATTGAAAATAATATAAATAATTAACTGAAAGACAACTAATTAAAATGCAAAAAAACAAGAAGGGTTGAGAGGTATGCTTGATTCTTACGGGTAATCCTCCTAATCAACTATTTAATCGTTATTCGATATAAGGGAAAATTAGGGTTTTCACATTAGCCAAGACTCGAAATCTCGCTAATTCCCTCCAGGTTAGCTTAGAAATCAATCATCCTTCACTAGATACTCATCCTGGTTGACCCTGAAAATATTATCGGATGATTTATGTACTAACCCTATTGACTATATTTAGCTAGGCAAGACCTCCCAATTCACTACCACCCACTAGACGCTTATATACTAATTCCGAAATCCAACCCCCCTCCCGGGTGTTAGCAAAAAGTCTATTACTACCCATCACGTGATTAACGCATGAATAGACAACAAGAATACATATATAATCAATGGTCAAAAGTCTAATACTTTTCAAACAACGTTTGGGGCCTTATGGGTTCACTTAGGTGGGTTAAAAATAGCCCAACTCGTTTTTGGCCAGCATTGTCTAGATTCAAGTCACGGTGGCGCAAATAGCATAACATTCTCGTCTTAACTCCGAAATTAAGACTTCAAGATATATGCATACTCCAACTCTCACGCGTCACTGACTTCAAGATATATTTGAATCAAAAAAAAATCAACAAAATATTTCACTAAATTATCGTGGTGACTGAAACAATATGAAATCAAGATTCCTCCGATAAACACTTTAACTTTCCCAAAGTGACTTTTCGCTCTTTTTACGGCTTGGCTTGGTTTACACTTGATTTTTTAACTTATTTTCATCTCCTTAGTTTCAACCATGTACCTAAAATTTACACATTTAACATACAAGTAACGCACAAAAAACTTTATAAATAGCAATATATCCAAAAATGACGATAGAAAAGTAAGATATGGGAAATATTATAGAAAAATCCCTCACTTAGGTCCCGTAAACCCTCAAAAAATGTCTCGTGATTATATTATTCTATAAAAATATAGGAAACATCAAGACCCCCAACCCAAAGTTTTGATCTCCTGACAAAGTAAGAGAAAAGAGAACTCAAAGGGGCCTAAGTTCAAATAACCAAAGAAGAAGGAAAATAGAAAGATAATGAATGAACCTAAAGATACTATCCTAATGATGTCTCTATATTTTTAATGAAATAATCTATTTATGAGACAACATTTTAGGTGTATTATGTGCTTAGTTGAGGGATTTTTCCCTATTAATGATTAGTTTCTCAATTCTTGCATTGTTTTGGATGTTGGTTACTTTTAGAGCATTTTTTGTGTAACTTATGTGTTGAGTGGGAAGCTATTAGGTACAACATAATATTAGATTCCAAATAAATGTTAAGGAGTTGAGGAAAGAATATCCAAGATGAAATCAAGAGTTAAAAGGAAAGAAACTGGTTTTGGGAAACTGCAAAAGCTACCAAAAGTTGTTGTCCATCTATAAAGACGTGTAGTATTTCCAATGCTTCATAGAATAGACAATAAATTTTAAGGAGCCCTTTTATATCTAGAAATTTCATTGAATGCGGTCATTTTGATACAATATCATAGGATTTGGAGATGTAACGAAGGATTATGATTTTTACAAACTCTATGGCTCAACTTGTCCTATTATTAAGGAAAACAAGTTCGAGTTGGATTAGGACTCCAAAACCTAATCCAGGACCAATATAATATTAGTATGTGAACTTATGAACTGGTCATTTCCTTCATAGACTTCATATTATCATCTTAGAGAGAGCAAGTCGACCTAGACAAGAAGTAACAAGAGTTGAAGCAGTACACCATAAATTCTACATCTCTCCTTCTCTATCAATAGGGTAATTAGCTATAGATCTATGGCTTAACCATACTTCTAAGATCTTATTCTTTAGTGTTATTAATAAATTGATTGGTTTATTATCTTGTTTAAACCCTAGACTAATATTTTTTATTATGTTTATTGATCTGAGCTTGGCTTTATAATGTATGATGTGTTTGTCATTCCAGCCCTAATCTTGATCTCTTTAAGACTGTTAGTAGTAGTTAGATTGTCACCTTCGGGGATTTTTTAATTATATACAACACCACATAATCGTCTAGTGTGCGGTATTGATCCTGGCGGGCTTGCCTAACTAAATAGTCAACAGGGTTAGATTTCCATCACCAATCTTTATGCAAGGTCCCCTTACCCAAGTCCCTTGGTAGTGTTGATGTTGACTTTCTAAGCTACTATGGTGGGAGTTAGAAGGATTATAGAATCCAGACTACTTAAATATCGCTCAATTCATCCTAATAATTAGAATAACGCCTTAGTAAGATAGGCTCATACTAGTAATGCTGAATTATCTTATTTTCATTTTTATTAGATTATTCGCGCTAAATAATTATTTCTCTTCTTTGTTTTAAATAGAAACGTTTAAAATCATCTACATTATTATTGAATACACGCTTGAGCTAACTACCTAAATCCCTGAGAACAGACTTTTACTTACTTATTATTACTTGCAAACGATCTGTGCACTTGCAAAGAGTTTCTCGTGGTTCTAGAGGTGTGTGTTTGATTATATTTTATTATTAGTTTATTTACCACAGCTTTGGTCCCACCAAGATTTTGATGCCGCTTCCGGGGATTTTATAGTTAGTTATTGTGTTTATTTAATGTAGAAGTTTTTATTTTTTTTAGTTTTACGCGTGTTTTTAGTCTCTTTTCAGGTTCCTTAGGTATGGCAAATTTTCTTGCCTCTGTGAATAAAGGCGTTGAGAATCGATGTTTAAAGTGTAGTTTTTAGGGCACTATCGGGATACGTGTAATTTTTCACAGTCAATTCCGTTTGGGAACTGCACGTATCAAAATAAACCCTCGCAACCACAACCAACTCACGCAACTTGGGCCAATAATATTGCTCAAAAGAAATTTCTATAATTACCAGCATATCCTCAAGAAGCCTTAAGAGACAAGAATATGGAATCTCCCACCACATTTACATAAAAGAGAATGAAATCCCATGACGAGAAGCTTAACAAGAACTCTGATGTGTTGAAAATTTTGGGGAATCAAATCTCCCAAGTTGATGAACAACTTGCCTAACTTCCCAACCATATTCAAAAGCTTTCTGAGGAGGATCAAGATAGGTAAGCACTACCTACTCATCCACAAGAAGGTGTAAAGGATGTAAAAGATACTCTTGAGAAATTCGTCAAGACTTCAACCGATAATATGAAAAAAAGTGAAGCGAAGATCGAGGTCACTGCATCATTGGTGCAAAACATAAAGAAAGTATAGAGAAAATATTTACGCAACTCACTATAATCGTTCAACAATTACAACAAGATTCATCTATGAAGTTGGGCCAAGCAATGAACACTAATAAGAAAGCCCTTCAAAACAGCGATAACAATGTTGGGTTTGAATTTCCAACAATAGAAGAACCAACCAAGCTTATCTTACATGAGGTAATTGTGTAGAAGCAAGAGAAGAGAAAGGTGGAGGAAGAGGTTGAGAAAGAGTTCAAGCCTTTGGATAGAGAAGTTGAAAAAGAGAATGAGAAAGAAGACACAATTGCACCAAAAGTGCATGAAGGAAAACATACGTTAGAGCCGCCACCGAAACATCCATCATCACCACCACTTCCAATGAAGGAGGACTATCCTAAATACAAAAGGTTCATAGAGGCATTATACGAAGAAATGATCAACACCCAAGAAATTATGATTCTAAAATTGATAGAACCAAATGAGTTGAACATAGTTGAGGTAACAATTGAAGATTGGGATAGTGAGGATGAGGTTGATGATATAGAGGCAATGAGTGCAGTGGAGATTCCAACAATTGACGAACCCACGAGGCTTAACTTATAAAATGTGACAATCGAAGATGGGGTTAAAAAGGTTGGAAAAGAGTTAGTTGATGCACCAAGGGTGCAAAAGAAGAATAAGGTAGAGACTTCACCTCCATGTCTGCTTTTATTACCACCACATCTACTAAGAATTACATATTTTTAGTGGTGATACCGAGTCCAAGGCAGTATCAGAGACATCAAGCCAAGAAGAAATCAACATCTCAGTACTCAAGGTATTTGAGAAGGAACCTACAACACCAAAAGTCCTCAAAGAGATTCCTTCTGAGCAGAGTAAGAGTGTAGAGGTAGAGATCGAGATTGTGGATCTTATTGAATAAAACTTGACAAAAGTTCCAAAGAAGCAACCACCAAATATTCAAGATCCTGAGGCTTTCTACTTCCAAATCAATATAGGTGGTAACTTCAAAGCTAAAGCGATGTGTGACCTAGGTTTGGGTAGAAATATCATGCCCAAGAATATGTTTGAGAAGTAAGATACTAAAAATTCCAAAAGAAGAGACGTCACTTTACTGCCCCTATGTAACTCCACGATAAAACCATGGTTAATCATTGTGGACGTGCTTGTCCACGTAGTTACATTATCTATACCTACCAATTTTGTTTTTCTTGATAGTATTGCAGGTCAACACGTCCCATTGATACTTGAATGTCCATTCTTGGTGACAACTAATATTATGATTGATATTCATGAGGGAACCATGACCCTCTACACTGAAGAAGAGTCTAAAACATTCCATTTTGAGGATAAGAAGCATGAAGAGTCACGTGAGATCTCAATACTCAGAGTTATGACCAAAGAGGTTAAAAAGAAAGTCCACCATAAATCCGTGAAGAAGAGAGTTGAAAATAGTTTGGGATTGGTGACGGGGTCGCTTGGAAAGCCCCCAAGCAAGATAATAGGCCACAGGGATTCAAGACTTTGTGGATGAGTCTGTTTTTGTTACAAGAGTTGTTTCAGAAAAACGGATTATATTTCAAGCTAAGATAGTTCACGAGCTTCAAATGGTAGATATGCATAGCCTCACCCGCTACTAGGGAGGCTATATAATCAAGAGATAATTGAGGTAACACGTCAAACTTTAAACGACGTTAACAAAAGTGTTGTCTGGGAGACAACCTGCGAATTTTTATATTCTGTGTCTTAGTTTTTGTTTTAGATTAGTTGTTTTAATCAATATTGCAGTAATGAAGAAGGAAGAAGTGTTTTTGATGTGTAGGTAACATAGAAGATGAGTTTGGGTTGAGAAAGATCGTGAAAATCCGAAGTCAGAGCAACTAGGCGGCAATACTGATTCCACAACCGGCATACCACCACCCTCCAATGGGTCACAACGGTTCACGCCATGGTCAAAGTCAGAAAATTGAAAACTATGACCAGCATGATGGCCCTCTGAGCGGCTAGCTAGTCCTACCCGTGTCGCCATTCGCGACAAAGGTTAGCGACGGTTTCGAGACAAGAGGTTAGTAGTATGTGACCGACATACTAGTCCCACGACCGGCATACCGGTGTGTCAACAAAGGGTCACAGCGGTATAGGCCACTGTTCGAGGTCATAAATATTGAAGAGAACGACCAAAAAGCCAGCCTCTGAACTGGCATACCAGTCTCAAACTGTGTCGACTTTTACGAATAAAGGTCATGACAGTACGCAAGACAGAAACATGGAAGATTGCGATCGGCAAGCCGGTGTAGTATAAGACCATATCAAGAATAGAAGTTAATGTTCACATACAACTCTTAACCCTTAAGATTTCCTCATATCAAAACAACACCAAATCACCACAAATTCATATTCAACTCCATCCTTACACTTTTACAAACAAAATTTACCAACCCAAATTATTCCAAAACACCTAGAATCCAACTCAATTTCAAATTTCAAATTTTCTTTTTTCCAAATTTGCTTAAACTCTTCTTAACCAAGCAAGATTCCATCATACCCACATATTGAAACATCATCCTTACACCTTTCCTAACCCAAAAAATACCCTATTCACCAAAAAGCAAGGGGTGATTACAAAGAGTGGTTCAACTTTGGGTTGGAGATCAAACATATATGATGAAAAGAACGAAAAAAATATCTAGTGTTAAGGATATGGATAAGAATCAAAGCAAGGTATTGAGAAACAGCAAGAAATAAATTGCAGAAGGTGAGCACAAAATATTTCTAGATTCAAGAGACTGACTGGGATGGAGTACACTAGGAGGTAAGTGAATGTGAATGTGGTGATACAAGAAGTTTACATACAAGAAAATCACTACACCCTATCTTGGATATTGATCATGCGAGGAATAGCCTCGAGAGTATGTTTTCTTTCTTCCCTACCATTTCATTACTTGCAATATATGTGTAGTTTTTATTTTTATCGGGCCTTGTTCGAGTCGTGGGAATGAGACTCATTTTCGAGTTGGGAGTGTGGCGATTCGTTGTCACTCATCTCCATTTTATGTGTTTATTGTTTTCTTTAGGTAAAATTAAATTTTTAAGAGACTAAATTAGATGTATAATTTATAATGGCCTTAACTCATAAACTTTAGTGAGTTAATGATAGTAAGTAATTTGTTTAGGAAGTGGTTATTTTGTATGCTTTGAAGTATGAACATGAAAACACACCTTAAAAGTAAAGAAATGATTAGTAAGAAATGCAATAGAAGTAAGTTTGATCTTAGGGGGACTTGAGGGGTGTGTAGGCCGTGAGATCTGGGCTAGTTGATAGACTCATTCAATGAACGTGCTAGAGGTGAGAAAGTAATGAATTGCATAGTTTAGAAAGTGATTAAGGCGGTTCTTTGATAAGCCTTTCTTGCCTTATAGCTTGCTGTCCAAATTTAATTAATATTTATATCCATCTCAGCCCATTCTAGTCTTTCTAAATACTTTTTATTATCCATATTACAATCCATACCCTTTATATTATAGGACTTTGTCATATGACCCGCAATCGAAACATGATGCTTAGAAAGTAGTTTTAGAGCTTGAGTTTAGGGTGGTGGGTTGGAATTATGGGAAACATTATTGTGTGGGGTATTTTTCGAGCTTATGTATGGTGCTCTATTTGATGATGTTTCACAGTTTAATATTGTAACCCTTTGTCGGGGTAAAAGATAGAAGTACTGAAATGAAAAGAAATATTTTGAGAAAGAAGTAGCAGGACATCTCACATAACTTACCAAAGAAAACAATATGAAAAAGATTATATAAATTGGACCGGAAATTTATATTGGGTTATTGGGGATGCGAAAATTAAGTGCTTCAAATCTTGAGTTAAGTGAGTACATCTTATGAGAGTAACTCAAGCTCTAGGGTGATTCTTTGATGGCTAGTGAGGAGAGAGCCAAAAGCTCACTCTAAATTATCCAAATATGCGATCATACCGTCCCTAAGCCTTTACAACTTTAAAGACCTTATGATTCTTAACTATGTGATCTTGGAGCTTTTGAACCTATAAAGAGTAGTTAGATGGATCATTGGAGGCTTTGTTAGGATCGATGAACACTTTATAGCCTCCATATAGATCTAAGTGAAAGACATATCCTTCGTGTATTGAAAAGCTAATCTAATCTTGAAATTAAACTGTGTTGATTGTTTGTATGATAAGCGTACATATATGATTTTGTTTGTAAATATTATTACGTGAAACTTGATAAGTATTTTCTTTAGATTTATTATTTACATTTTTCCTCTCCACGTTCTTATTTGACTTAGTTGATATTATAGAGACTTCCCTATGTTCTTCTTTCTTATTGTGTCGGGACAACCAAATTTTTAGTTGGAGGTCTTTATGTCTCCCTATTTTTGATGAAATAATCTATTCATGGGACATCATTTTAGGCGCATATGTGCTTAGTTGAGGTATTTTTTCCCTATTAATTATTAGTTTCTCAATTCTTGTATTGTTTTGGAGGTTTGTTACTTTTAGAGCATTTTTTTGTGTAATTTGTGTGTTAAATGTGAAGCTCTTAGGTATATTGATTATATTAGATGCAAAATCAATGTTAAGGAGTTTAGGAAAGAATATCTAAGACGAAATCAAGAGTTAAAAGGAAAGAAACTGGTTTTTAAGAAAGTGCAAAAGCTTCCAAAAGTTGATGTCTAGCTGTAAAAGACGTATAGTATATTCATTGTTGCAAAAATCAACAAGAATTTGAAGGATCCCTTTATATCTAAAAAGTTCGTTGAATTTTGGTAGTTTTGATATCAAGGTCACTGGATCTGGAGTTGTAGCGAAGGAGTTATGATTTTTACAAACTTTATGGGTCAACCAGTCTTATTATTAAGGAAAACAAGTTTGAGTTGGATTAGGACTCCAAAACCTAATACATGACTTAGATATATCATCCAACACCTATAATATAAGTACGTGACCTTAGAAACTGGTCCTTACCTTCATAGCCTTCATATTATCATCTTAGAGACAGCAAGTCGACCTAGAGAAGAAGCAACAAGAGCTGAAGCATCACAACAAAAATTCTACATCTCTCTGTTTCTATCAATCCGGTAATTAGCTATCGATCTATGGCTTAACCATACTTCTAAGCTTTTATTCTTTAGTTTTATTATTTAATTTATTGGGTTATTATTCTGTCTAAACCTTAGACTGCTATTTTGTTATTTTAATTGATTTGTTATTGGCTTTATATTTGTATTTTGTGTTTGTCTTATTCAAGCCCTAATCTTGATCACACAAGGACTGTTTTTAGTAGTTGGATTGTCACCCTGACGGGGGACTTAATTATATATAACACCACATAATCATCTAGTGTGCCGTGTTGATCTTGACGGGCTTGCCTAACTATATAGTCAATAAGGTTAGATTTCCATCACCAATCTCTACGAAAGGTCCCCTTACCCAAGTCCCTTGGTAGTGTTGAGGTTGCCTTCTAAGCTACCCTGGTGGGAGTTAGAAGGATTATAGAATCCCAACTACTTATTTATTGCTCAATTCATCCATATAATTAGAATAGTGATTTAGTAAGATAGACTAATACTAGTAACCCTAAATTATTAATTGTTCGCGCTAAACAACTATTTATCTTATTTCTGCTTTAAATATCAACATCTCAAATCATCTACACTATTATTAAATACAAGCTTTAGTTAACTACCTAAATCCCTGAGAATGAAATTTTACTTATTTACTATTACTTGTGAACGATCTGTGCAGTTGCGGAGAATTTCTCATGGTTCTCTAGGTGTGTTTTATTATCTCTTATTGTTCGGTTATTTATCACCCCTTTAGCCCCACCACCTAACAAATCTAATATAGGCGTGTCCAAGAAATAATACTCAATTTCACGTAATATACAAACAATCAACATATAATAAATTTAAATTTGGATTAACTTCGCAACACAAGAAGGAGCGTTTCTCATTTAGGTTGATATGGCAGCTATATGGGGTTCATAGGTCCTCCACAGTGTCCAATGGTTCACTTAGTTATTCCCTAATTATTTAATTGTCATGTGACCAAGTAGCTAAGAATCCTAAGGTCTTTTTGGTTATAGCATATGCTTAAAACGGTATGATACGTATATTTGGATAATGTGAAGTGAGCTTTTGGATCTCCCTTCACTAACCATCAACTAATCGCCCTAGATCTTGAGTTACACTCAAATATTTATCTCACTCAACCAATTTTGATGCTTTAATATTAGCATCCCTAAGTACTCAATAACTCCTGATGATTTACAAAACATTTCACTTTGCTAGTTCTTTTCTTTTCATTTTTCTTTTCTATAATATATTGTAATTTGGTGATGACACTCTTTTTGATGTGAGATGTCATGCCACTTATTTTCATTTATTTTTGCTCTCTCTTTTTTTTGAAGACCCCGACAAAGAGTTACAATACATAATATTATCAATATCGTGCAAATCTAAGCTTATAAAATCTTGTCCCAATGTTCCCATGATGTGGCCCCACCACCCCAAACTCAAGCTCTAAACACAAATAGTCTTAGGGTTGCGATCAAGTGTGGGTCATATGGGAAGGTCCTATAATCTAAGGGATATGGCTAGTAATGTGGTGGCAAAATAAGGCTAAAGGATAAAGGGGCTAAGGAGGTTAATAATTTAATAAAAATGGATGAGCAGGCTAAAGGAAATTAGTGGATCAACAAATAATTGCCTTAATCATTTTCTTAACTACTAGGGTTCATTACTATTTTACTTTTAGTTCATAAGCTAAGCATGTTATTTACTAGTTCAGACCTCACGTTATAAACATTATACCAAGGCTACCTAAGTTTAAACTTAACTTCTATGCATTGCTTATTAATCCTTTTTATCCTTTTATTAAATGTTTACATGCAAATAAGTTATGCACTTTGTAAAATCATTCAAAGACACACTATTTTCTATCATTAACTTGTTAAAATATGCTTTAGAAAATACATTCACTACATTCTATACCTATTTCTTATACTAATTATTTTGAAGTTTTATGTTTTTTGAAAGAAATTTAAAACAAAACGGGAATGAGGACAACGAGTACCCCACCCCCAACTTAAAATTGAGTTGTGTCCCCATGACTATAAAAAGACTCAAAAATAAATAAAACTACTAATATACACTAAACACATATAATAAATTAAGGTGAGGGATTAAGAGACTTTACACGGCCGTAGCACATATCCTCAAACTTGAGATAAGAAAAGTTCTCATTATCTTCCCCGATTTTCACCATGATCCTTTTGATTTCTCGTGTTCACCTCAGCTGGTACATGACACTACAGTGATGCTTGTTCTCTAAATTTGTAATCATATGTATTAGTGATACGTCCCATGCTGGAGGCTCAGGTTCAAAGCTACCCATAAATTCTTGTAGAGTTGAGGAGGAACCATGATCATTAGAAATTGGTTCCTTCCCTTTTTCATCAGCCAAAACTTTGTTTCTCATGTTGTACCTCTCATTTGGTTGTGCAAATGCCTTGGGTTCTATCTTCTTCTCCGGTGAATCGCGGATGAGAAGTGGTGTTTCTTTTGTTCTCTCGAGTGATTTCTTTTTCCTCTTCTTGCCGAGATTTGTATCTTCCTAGTGTAAGCAATCACAATGTTAGTTCGTCATCTCACTAACCCACAACTCAAAGATAAACCAAGTATTATTTTAAGATCTTGAAATTTGAATGGTTGGTGTTCTTTGGATTGTCATGTGTAGTAGGATATGAAATGATTGTTGGATGATGTTTTATGAAGAATGAAAGAAAAATAAAAGCTTGTTCGATGTAGAATAAATATTGAAAGCTTTGAAATAGTTGGTGTTAAATGTTGTTATGGAATGGATTTAGTGATGTAAATGTGTTTGTGGAGGATGGGTGGAAGATTTCATGGTGTTTTGGTGTGTTGTTGGAGATTTTCTCAAGCTTTTATGGAGGTTTAATGGAGTTTTGAGATGAAGAATTTGTCTTAGAGAAGCAGGAGGAGGCAAGAAATAGGTTTTAGTTTGTAAGTAACCCAAATATTCTCTTTAGCTTGTCTAAACTGTCCTGCAACGTATACTGCTGGATGGACCAGTATACCCTTCCGCCAATGTTACATCTCCCGTCATGACGCTTGTTCGTGAATTTGTTTGTCTATGGGGCCGGTATACCGCTTGAGAGCTCCAATACTTGTTTGACCGTCGACCTACCATCGTGATGATTTGTTTGCTTGGCGGTATTACCACTCGTTGGGGCCGGTATACCGTCCAGCCCATCCAAGTCCCTATTGCTTTACACCGTGTCCGCCTATCTTTGCCAAGGTCTTTCTTCGCGACCGGTATACTACCCTTTAGGGCCAGTATATACCTTTTGAGTATCAAAAATTTCTGTCAAATTGGACCATGTGGTCATCGTCGTGAAGGTATAAAGGCGAACGATAAACCACCCGTTTGGGACGGTATACGGTGGGAGGCGTTGTGAACAGGCATTTTCAAGGCTTTTCACCCCAAACTTAAAGATGTACCTACCTACACAACAAAATTCTATACTTTCCTCTCCCATTAACTTTAATAAATACTCATACATATAAACAAACACTAAAATTTAGTAATATACACTACGAAAGCAATAAACTACTCTACAAAATGGGTTTTCACCATTATTTGCTTTTGTTTAATGTCGTTAAGCTCAGCAAGTTACCTCTCGTAACTATGCAGCTTCGAGGAGGTACATGAACTCCCCACGAATTTGATCATCCTTACGAATGATATCCTCACCTCCATGATAAATTCTCAACCTACCATGAATGTGCGGTGTTTAGTTCGATGCTCAATTACTATAGCTCCATTAGGCATGACCTTAGTAACAATAAACGAACCCGACCATTTCGATCTTAACTTTCCTGGATAATTACTGAACTTGGATTTGTACTAGAGGACCTTGTGTGCCACTTTCAAACGTCTTCTTCGAATTCGCTTATCATGCCATTTATTAGGTTTCTCTTTGTAAAGTTTTGCGTTCTCATAAGCATGAAAGCGTAACTCATCAAGTTCATTAAGTTTCATCATTCTTTTCTCTCTGACCAATAACAGGTCGAGGTTCAATTATTTTATCGCCTAATACGCTATTAACTAAATCTCAGTTGGTAAGTGACAAGCCTTACCATATACAATTCGATACGAGGATGCACCTACGGACGTCTTGAAAGTTGTACTATAAGTCCATAGTGCATCATTTAACTTAGTTGACCAATATTTTCACGTTGTTCCAACGGTCTTCTATAGGATAGATTTTATATCTCGGTTAGAGATTTTTACTTGACCGTTCATTTGGGGGTGATACACGGTAGACACTATATGCCTTACTCCATATTTCAAAAGCGCCGTCTTCGAGTATTTGTTCACGAATTGCATACCTCCATCGCTAATGATGTCTCGCGGCATCCCATGTCTTGTGAAAATATGTGACTTCAAAAATATAATCATCACTTTGCATCATTTATGGGTAAAGCCACCGCTTCAGCCGATTTAGATACATAATAAATGGCTAGCATGATGTACTGATTCCCATGGGATGTGTAAATGGTCCCATGAAATCGATTCCACAACCATAAAAAATCTCCACCTCCAACACATTGTTGAGTGGCATCTCGTCAAAACTCAAAACATTTCTGGTGAATTAGAATCTCTTACATTGATTGATATATGTGTGTGACAATCTCTATGAATAGTAGGCCAATCAAAACTAGATTAAAGTACCTTAGCGGTTGTGCAGTCACTCTTTAAATGTCCTCCATACGGTCAATCGTGACAACTCGCTACAACATCACAAATTTCATGCTCTGGTACTGATGTATCCCTTTTTGTAATAAATAATTCCCATTGTAAGACATCTTTGTACGTTTCTTTTATGCTCAACTGAGGGATTATTCCCTATCATTTGATATATTCTCTTTCTTGTCTTGTTTTGGAGATGTATCACTTTTAGAGTTATTTGCGCGTAATTTGTGTGTTAAATGTGAATCTCTTAGGTACAAGGATTATATTAGATCGAGGAAAGGAGATCAAAGAAGGAAATTAAGAGAAAAGGACTAAAGAAACCGTTTTTAGAAAGTAAAAGTGTTGTCGGCCAGAATTAGAAAGTGAATTGTTTCCGATGTCATGTGAGATTTATAAAGAATTTGGATGAGTGGTTTTACACCCATATGGGACTCTGAATTACGGACGCATGGCCAATTACGGATTGTGATTCTAATCTGTAACAAAGAAATTATAAATTTTTCAGTCGGCGTGACTCGAACTAGTCCCCTCTTGGAAGAAAATATTTTAGTGATCGGCTAGGTCATTTAAACATAACCCATCCCATTACCTATGTAAACCATAAAAAAGTTTCTCCACTTATAAATATCAATTCCTAACATTAGAAAATCACCCATTGGCCGTCAGAGCTAACCTTCCATCAAGATTTTTTCATAGAAGCCATCAAGAGAATCTAAAGAAGGAAGAATCAAGAGTTGGATCTTTACCGTGTCAACTCGACACCTCTCCATCTCTATACTTAGGGTAATTAGCATTAGAATTATTTTGTCTGTAATATATTTCTAATCTTTTTATTCAAATTTCAATTATGCTCTAATTTATATTATGTTTAAGACTGTTTATGTATGAACCTAGTTTATTGTTTAATTTATTATTTTGAGTATTTACAATAAATTGTGTTTTGCATCTATTAGGTATACATCTGGATTTAAATAATAATACTATTTTTTTCCGAATAATATTGATTAGCCTAAGTAATTGAACACACGCTCAAAAAAGTGAGGTTCTAATTACTGATTAGTGTATATGCGCTTGGGGTCAATGACCATGTATGGGAAGAGTATTAAGTGTTTACCAATAATGATGAATGTGTAAGTGTTCAACACTTAAAACTTAAGTGTAATCAGTGAAGATTACACTAAGTGGTTAAGGTCAGAATCACACACACAAACATATACTTATCATACAAATTACTAAAATTAGCAACTAAAAACTTAAGCTACTTAAATTATAATTTCAACTTAAACTAATTAAAATCATAATCATTCAAGCACTAACCTATTAATACTCAAACAACATCAATATACCTAATATTAGACTAATTAACACCCAAATTTAACATATATAATTAAACCAAAAACCCAAATTTAAGTAAATCATTACGTCGGACTAACCCTAGCTAACTAAAATATAACTAAAAAATTATAAAAGAGATTTAAAAAATACCTTAATATCTAAAAGGTTTTGAATTTTACCTAAAAAAAGAAAAATAAATTTGAGAATAGATCTTGTTGATCTAAACATAAAAAGTTCATGGAAGAAGAAAACAGTTTACGAAATAAAAAATTAAAATTTCATAAGTTACATGTCCGAAAATGAAATAAAATAGAGAAGAGGATGTCAAACTTGGTGAAAATAGTGATATATACCATTTGTTTTCAAGCCTCGACATATAAAGGGCCAGAAAAACGTAGAAAACAAGACATATCACCAAAGCCACAATGAAATCACATCAAAGACGACTGAAACAGTGCTCCGATGGACGGAATCGACCAGAAAATTCATCAATTGGGGTAACGAGTTTACCAGACGTTGTTGAACCACCATAGCCACTACCCAATATCCAATACCTATATTGAGAAGTTCTGAATTTCCAACCGGCAATTAGTTTGATGATTTATACGAGTTAATTTTTTGGACACGCGGTCAATTTTTTCAATCATCAGAATATGAACGTGAAGAGTATGTATACAATCGAAAGGCAAGAAGTCATATCTCTACCAGTTCATGATGGAGGGTCCACCACATGGAAGCAGTGTCTTCTCAATCTCATGTTATGAATGGTGGTGGTGGTGTCTTGGGGAGTTAAGTTAGTTTCCAATGGATAACCACCAAGAACGGTATGGTGGTGGTGGTGGTAATATGTGGACAGTTGTGAAATTGGTCCACGCAGTTTATCAATTAAAAGTGAAAGTATTATTGTTTATGTTGTTTGATCACAATTTTATCGATTTTAGACAATAGCAGTGAAGAAGTTGAGTTTAAGTTTTTTTTTGGATAAAATAAATGAGAAAATGAGTAATTTTTGGATTAGTGTTTTGGGTTCTTGAATGGTTTATTTCTTTTATGGCGTAGAAGTAGAAGTGATGGTAAAGAAGATGAATGAGGTTTAATAAAAATTAAAATAATGGTTTTTATCAAAAATAAATAAAAAAACCCAATTCAAAATTATTGATTTGGTAAAATTGCTCACATGTCAATGATTTGGCGCTCATGTGATACGAACACTCAATTAACAAAAAATGAAAAAAAAAATTAAAGATAAAGATAAGGGTTATTTAAGATATTTCGAAAGATCAAGATGTATGAATTACATTAAACATAAAGGTCATAATTGATGTTTATCCTATTAATAATTTTACCGGCTTCAACCTGACTAGCCGATACAATCTAAGGATACTATTTTTGAGGAGGTGCAGGAGGGCCATAATACTGAGGAACCGTAGTAACAACTACTTCTTGGCGACCTCTTGCCCTACCAAGTAGGTAACAAGTTATAGCTGCAATCAATAAGAAGAGAATCACAGGAAATGATATTATAATTATATATCCCATTTTATTTCTCTTCCACAGTATGATCCTTTCCTTCTCTCTCAATCCTGCATTTCAATCAAAGGTGTATTATGATTTTAGCTTAACCTTATTGGAATTAATTACAATCGCATAAAACTGTTTAGTTATCAAGACAGACAAACAAACGTTACACTGTCGTGTTCATGCATATTGTATTTAATTAAATTTAACGTGCTACATACAGGCAGGCCGAACAAATTCTAACGGAAAACTACAACAACCTAAAACCATTTTATAACTAAAACCCAAAACTATTACGGTGATTATAACAAACAAGACATTTATCTAACTACATACACAATCACGGCAAACTTCAATAACTCTCCTTAAATCACAATCGCCACCTAATTACATTAATTAATGCCACAAGAGCGACTAACGGTTTTTGTATCAGTTTTCTTCATATTAAAATAAATAAACTTCATTTATTTGTAACATGAATATTCCTATCATTATTGTATAACTAATTTAAGGTACCGATCTTAATTCTTATTCTTATAAGTGCTTTTGCATATCTTTAGTTTCTAAAAAGTACGATTAATTTTCGTCATCCAATTCCAACATGACTAAATACCAACTCTAACTTAAGACTTAGACGATATATAGATTATTTATCCACAACCACAAGATTATGAATAATACGCTAAAAATAAGTGGGAAATTCAAACAAAAAATGATCAAATTTCATCTGGGATTCCAGAATTTAACACTGCAAACGAAATAGAGAAGGATGAGCATGGGACCCACCTGTATCTCAGAAGCCAAAACGTACCTTCTCTCTCTGACACAAAAGAAATACCAACTCACTTGGAACTCCACTTTTACTCTGCTCAACCTGGAAAAGAAATCTTTAATTATTCTTTTTCAATTTTAAATTTAGGGTGGATATTATTTTTGGTTGAAAGAAAGTTTAGGGTGGATATAAAGTTTATCGATAAACATCTTGACTTTTGATCTTTGTGGCGTAATAACGCAATCACACGCGTAATGTATGTTTATTTGGTACGTCTTTTTTTTTTTTTTAAAAAAAAATACAAATTAAAGCCTAAAAATCTTTAATCTTATCTTATAAATCTCAATTGAAAAATAATTCTATTATTAAATTTACCTTTCTAATTTTTTTTTTTTTAGATTTTGACTTTTATACCCTTTCTTGATCTTAAAAAAAGAATCTTTAAGTTTTTTTAGTGGGTGCAGACCCATGGACGTTCGCACCCATTTTCCTAAATTAAACCATGATGAGTACGGACTTGTCTCGTTTATTACATTTTTATTAATTCGTTTATTAATTTTTAATAAGTTCTCCATGTAAAATTCTAAATGGGTACGGACCCATCTCGAACAATAGCTATATGGGTACAGACTCAATTAGACCATATCTAGCAGTTTATACATCTCTTCACAACAGGGGGTTGTACCCATGGCCCAATAACACACACAAATCACTTTGCACAATTGTTCTTGGGTTGTACCCATCAAGAACAAAAACAAAAAATAAATATTTGCACATCATTGGATCAAAACAAGAAAATTCACACTACACCTTTAGAACAAAAATGAAACGGAATCTCTTCACATTCGCTGAATTGGAACAAATAACAACACGAAATCTCTTCACACTCGCATTATTGGATCAAATAACAAAAACAAATCCGTTCACACTCGCTGAATTCGAACACAAAAACAACATGGAATCTTTTATAAAAGAAATTGCTTGTGGGGGAAAATGGTACATGAAAGGTGGTGGGTTGTCCCCATGGGCCCAATCAAAAGAAAATCTCTTCACGGGTTGTACCCATGGGTGAGTCGGCTTGGTGCGAAGCTGGCCCAACTCGATTCACGGGTTGTACCCATGACCCAATTCACGTGTTGAATGGTGGAGAATGGCCACGAATGGCGGCGGGTTGTTGGTGGGAAGGTGAGATCGGTGGAGTAGATCTGAACGATGGTGAATGGTCCACGAACGGCGGCAGTTTTATTAAGCTTGATTGGACTTGTTCATGGTGGAGTAGATCGGAGGGAAGGTGAGACCTGAGATGGAAGGTGAGATCGGGGCTTCAATGGTGGAGAATGGACACGAATGGAGCCAGTTTGTTGGTGCGAAGTTGGAGGTTGTCTTGGTGTGAAGGTGGAGGGAGGCAGGAGGCGGGGGTTTTTTTGTTGGTGGGAAGATGAGAGAGAAGACAGAGGGATGGTAGGGTATGGGAGGCGGTGGCGGTTGGTTTTCCTGAGCGTGGTGGTGGGATGGTCAAAGAGAAGATAGAGGGGAGGGAGGAGAGGGGAGGCGGTGGCGGTGGTGGTGGGTTTTCTTCAGCGTGGTGGTGAAATAGGTCAAAGAGAAGAGAGAGGGATGGCTGGGGAGGGATCAATCCCTTCTTAGTGTTTGGTTTTGGTTTTGGGTGTTTCAGTGTGATTAAGAGGAAAGGGGAGGTTTTTTTGGGGGGTTTTCACGTTCTAGTTGGGTTGCTAATGGCGTAGTTAGGTTAAGGGACTTTGGGAGTATGTTGAGTAGGCTATGGGCCTTATAAACTAATTCTCCCTTTTTTAGTACGTCGTGTAATGTATGTTCACACAAGGCTTTGGACTCTAATAATAATGTTTATTTGTATGATTGGACTACTCCCACCTCAACTTAGGCCAACGGCCGGGTCCGATCCGAATTCACTCCCGTTCAATCTAAATTAAATTCGAATTTGATCCGACTGAGTAAGTTTGGATTAGACATATTCACTGAATATTTTCAATTTAATCCGGATCAGTGGCCGGATCCAAAAAATATCTAAAAAAAATATCGTTAGGTTCGGACCGATCCAATTTTCTTTTTTCATTGTATTTTATATATATCGACTTGTCCGACCTGATCTAATACAAACCAAAAAGCGATTCCAGATTACCGAACTGGTGGAGATTGAACTTTTATAGATTTTGATCTAGTTCGAAACCGGCTCGATAAACTATTGAATCCCCATCTGTTTCTATCCAAAAAAATTAATTATGTTATAGAAAATCGTTCAATCTGGACCAGTAACTAGACTCCTACCTGCTCCATGATCGAAAAAAAAATTAATATAAACCCAACCATCTAAATACATTTATAGATCTTAGTTTAAATAATACTAAAGAAAAAAATGCATGTATCAAGTTGTAATTCACACATTTCAATTTCTTAAATATATATATACACACTAGGTAAAACCCGGGTCTAAAGACACTTAAGAAAAAATTTATTTCGTTGACGGAACACATGTTGCAAGGGTGAAAGTCAAGGTTAAAGTTAGGGTTTAGGTTTTTCTTTTTTTATTTGTCAAGGAGAAGGTTAAGGTTAAAGTAAGGTTAAGGTTTTTTTTCGCTCTCCAAAAAGAAGGTTAAGATTAAGGTTAAGGGTTAAGGTTTAGGTTTAGGTCAAGGTTAGGGTAAAGTTGAGATTAAAGTTAAGGTTTAATATTTAACGTTTAAGGTTTTAGGTTAAGGTTTTATACGATTTCAAGTTTAAGGTTGAATATCAACGCGATAAATCTTCATCCAGTTAAGGTTAAGGTTAAGATGAAAGTTAAGGTTAAGGTTTAAGGTTAAATTTTAAGGTTAGGGTTATGGTTAAAGTTAAGGTTTATGGTTCAAGGTTCAAGGTTGAGTTTAAGTTTTAACTTCAAGGTTAAGGTTAAAGTTAGATGAAGGTGAAAGTAAAGGTTTAGGTTTAAGGTTAAGTTTAAGGGTTAAGGTTAAAGGTTTAAGGGTTAAATTTAAAGTTAGGGTTTGGGTGAAGATAAAGATTAGGGTTTAAGGTTTAAGGGTTAACGTTAAAGGTATAAGGGTTGTGTTTAAAGTTAACGTTGAGGTGAAGATGAAGATTAGGGTTTGAGGTTTAAGGTTTAAGGTTTAATGTTAAAGTCTTAAGGTGTTAGGTTTAAGGTTTAATGTTAAAGTCTTAAGGTGTTAGGTTTAAGGTAAAGGTTAAAGTTTAGGTTAAGGTTAATATTAAGGTTAAGTTTATGGTTAAGGTTAAATTTAAGGCTGAGTTTAATGTCAAGGTTAGGTTAAGGTTAAGGTTAAAGATAAGGTTAATAGTTAAGGGGTTAAGGTTATGGTTAATGGGTTGAGGGTTAAGGTTAAGGTTACGTATAAGCGTTAAAGTTAAGGGTTAAGTTTAAGGTTTAGGTCAAGGTTTAGGTCAAGGTTAAGGTAAATTTAAGATTTAGGGTGTGAGGTTTAAGAGTTAAGTTTAAATTTAAGGTTAAGGTAAAGATGAAGATTAGGGTTTAAGGTTTTGAGGTTTATGGTTTAAGGTTTAAGGTGTAAGGTGAAAGGTTTAAGGGTTAAGTTTGAAGTAAAGGTTAAGGTGAAGATGAAGATTATGGTTTAAGGTTTGACGTTCAAGGTTTAAGGTTAAGGTTAAGGTTAAGGTTAAGGTTAAGGTTAAGGTTAAGGTTAAGTTTAAGGTTAAGGTTAAGGTTAAGTTTAAGTTTAAATTTAAGATTAAGGTTAAGTTTAGGTTAAGGTTAATAGTTAACGGGTTAAGATTAAGGTTCAGCGGTTGAGGGTAAAGATTAAGGATAAGGTTAATAGTTAACATAGGTTCTTATATTTGCAAGCTTCAAGTAATGAGGTTTTAGTTCAAAATGAAATAAACAAAACTAACTAAAAATAAGGATAGAATCATGTTTAAAATAAAAAATTAATATAAGTTACTCTTATGAACGGAATGAAATGATGAATTGTTGGTAAAGAATCGTTGGGTTTTGTGGGAAAATCCTTCTTTTCTTCTCCTCTGCTCTTGCTCCTCTTGAAAAGTATGAAAGTTAATAAATGTGTATTAATTATGAGATGCTAAATGACTTAAGTACTAGCTAAAAGACGTTTGGGCCTTCATGGGCTTACTTCGTTAGGTTAAAACTAGCTTAACCCGTTTTTAGCTAGTGTTGGACTTGTTTGAGTCATTGTGGAAGCAAATGACATAATTTTTTCATCTTAACTCCGAACTGGTTTCTGTCACTTGTTATACGTCATTGAATTCAAGCTCTATCTAAACCAAAATGAATTAAATACAATTATTTGACCAATTAATCGTGGTGACTATAACAATATGACGTCAAGATTTCTCCGGCAAACAATCTAACTTTCCAAATTGACTTTAAGCTCCAATTACGCATTGACTTGGGGTTTATCTTGAATTTTTTTACTTCTTGTATTCATCTTGCAATCTTTTCTTAATCATGTACCTAAAAACTACACACTTAACACACAATTACGACACAAAATCTCTATAAATAGCAATATTACCAAAACAAGAGACAAAAGTACAATATATTAAATACAAAGGAAATTTCCTCACTAAGGCACAATAAACACCCAAAAAGATATCTCGTGGATGGATTATTCCATCACAAAAAGAGAAGACATCAACTACTAGAGTTATTGTAGGGTTATTGGGTGACCGTGCATGAAACACCATGTAGCATGACGTATAGTTTTGAAATCATCCTTCTAGTCAACGTAACCATATGAATAATATCGATCACATCATTTGGGATTTTCTGGACGAGTCAAAGAAAATCCACTGGTTGGCCTTGGAGAATCTCTATATACCAAAAAAAGAAATTGTTGATATATTTATTTTAATATCATCACCTCCAACCATCACTTTGGCTTTCCATCGCAATTGTGGCGACCATCGCTCTGGCCATCACCTCCGAACAATTTTTTTTTTTTTAGCTAAATACAAAAATTGATTTTTTTAAATGGTTTTTTATAGCTCCTTAAGATGTTTTTTTTTTTTAAAACTCATTGTAAAAACATACAAGCTAAAGGAAGGATAAGCTAAGGCCATGGAAGCCCAGGCTATGCTCTCCCTAATCACTTATTACATGTAAGAAACCTAAACTAGTAAACAAACTACTAGATAAACAACTTTACAACATACAAGTTAATACAAAGTAATACAACATACATTAAACATCACTATCTTTCAATAGTACCATCAAATCCCAATTTTTTATTAGCTTCTTGTTCTTGGCGGAGTTCCAAATCCTATCCTTATGCCAAAGCTTGTTTCTTACATCCTCTTTAGTACAATTCGTGACTCTTTCAAAACTGGTTTTTCTCCCTTCAAACACACTCTCAATCCTAGCTATCCATAGCCTATATAGGTAACTATGGAAGCTAAGAATAGAAAGTTCATTCTCAAAGGTTTGGCTCTTTACTAACCATCCAATTCAACATTTACAACCAATCATTGCACCTCACATTTTAGCCTACACCATTCCCTCCAAATGGTTTTGGCTACTTCATATTGTACAAATAGGTGATCCCTACTCTCTTTTTCTTTCTCACACAAACCACACAACTCACTAACATTCATTCCCCATTTCAGCAATCTATCACTAGTAGTAAGCTTATTTAAACAAATTAACCAAGTTATAATTCTGAATTTAGGGGTTACCTTCTTATACCACACCAAATCAACCCACTCCATGCTCGGTTTCTGCCCCTCAATATCCCTCATAGTGAGCCGAGTATTGAACCCCATCTTACCTCCATTGTTCCACCTAATACTATCCATTCCATCACATAAAACCACACCAATGGTTTGTTTATGGTTTCACCTTCTCATATGAGTATCAATCACTGGATTTTTTAAATATTTTTCAGATTTATTTTACTTTTTCGATATTCATAGCTCTTGCAAAATGCGTCACAAATATGGACAAACCCATAAGTACGAATCTGTGGTTTCATAATAAAACTAAAAAATTGGCAAAAAATACAACAAAATTTAAAAAGATAGATATCAGTTTGATCAAACAAGATTTAAGTCGTTATCATCACTGTCATCATTAAATCGATTTAGAACAACAACTCAATTATCATAATCATCATCATATAAGAAAAACTGAACTGTGCTAATCTTCATTACCATTTCACACTTGAGAGTTTAAAGTTCACGAACAAACACTCTAACAATAGCTAATATACATCGTAGATTGTTAGTTATCGTGATTCTTTTAAGATTTGTTAACGCAAATCAGACATATATCATGAGTAGTAGATCTATGACGCAAAGTAATTTCATCGCCTGAGGTTAGATGATAAATTTACGTGTGAGATGTCATCTGAGAAAGAGAGTAGCATGGTGATTTTATGCGGGATTTGTTGGTAGAGACGGAGAGGAGACTAGTGATTTTGCTCAGTTGTTTTGCGTTGGAGATGAAAAGCCTAGCGAAAAAGAAGAGGTGAACATTTCTTGTTGCCAAAGATGAACAAACATATGATGAGTGATCGTGACAGGGAGGTAAAGGGGGTTGGTGGAAGGGTGAATTTTGAGCATTAAATGAAAATTTGGAAAATAAGCTAGGATTTACTATTTGAGTAGGGATATAAACAAAAAATTATAATTGGACTATTAAAAATTTATGACATTAACGGAATAAATACCACTATAATATTTTATTGAAAAAACAATTTATCCCGGATGACGAATCTTTTTTTTCAAAAGCTTATATTAAAATTAAAGACAGTTGCCTTTTTGCTAGTTATTTTGGGTGACGAATCAAAGAAGCCAATGCATGACAGGATAAGGTTATTGAACGTATTTGGGAAATCCACTCCTACCCCATGCTACAATGCATGACTTGGCAAGTCATAGTGATATACTTAAGTCTTAGACTAAGTCCAACAGCAACCCGATTAAAAAGTCAGAATTGAAAGTCAAACAGGGTGTTTTTTCAAAAGCAACTTTAAAAACAGTTTTACTTGAACAGTTCCCTAATTTCAACCTCCCAGTCTTATTTTGAATTTATTTCAATAATTTTTTTATTTAAAATAATTTAAAATAATTTATATCTTTTCATGTATATGCCTAGTTTTAATTTATACACAAATATTTAAAATTAATATATTTAATATTAATATTTTCGTTAAATATTAATAAAAATAATTAAATATAGTTATCATTTATCGTAATATTTTTTATACTAATATGTCTAGTAGTTATTTTTATACGAGAATTATAAAAATATTAGTTTTTCAAATTTTATCCATAAAATATAATTGAAGTCATTAATATTCAAATAATAAAATAAATTAATAACATAAATAGATTTATTATGATGTTTTATTGAAAATATGTGTTACATTAATAAAATAGATTGTTGAAAATAAGTTGTTTTGGTTAATAAAAATGATATAAGATATTAAAAAATCAAATTGGAGATGAGCTAGCCACATATAACTAACATTTCTTAAGAATCAGGTTCCCTATTCTGTTTAGACAGAATTGGAAACTTGTTAGAGCTAGTTTTTTCATTGTTCAACTACCAATTATAGCTTTTTGCTACAATTGGAGTTCTATTAAATTTAGCCTTAAACAGGACAAAAAAGAACCCACATTACTAGTTACCTGTTTTCTAAGTTGGTTATGCTCATTTTCCCTTTCCCACTACATTACAGATTGAGAGTATTACACTTTAATCCATGTATACATGTCAAAATACTCAAATCTAATAAACATCCAATAACTATTACACACGAGGAAAGTACAGTCTACATAAAAAAACCGTAACAAGTTTTTTACTTAGATAAACGTCGCTTATACCGTTTAAGCACAGACGCCAAATTTTCTTTCCCTTTAGGGAACGCCACATCACCAGCAGCTGTACCAGATCTACCCTTTCGACACGATATAGCAATTTCAACATCTTTAATTAAATCCAACATAATCGAAGCTGTTGTAAATTTTCCTTTCGCCATTTTTGCAGGTGGTGGTAAATTTCCATTTGATGATGTCATACTCGATTTTTGTTGCCATTCAGGTGGAATATCCAGACAAAAACACGGACTCAAAGGTGGTCTCGCCTTAAAAAAAGCTAAATCCACAATACCCTATAAAAAGAACTCAATATCATTACCCGATTAATTTACAATTATATATAAATATAAATTTAAATTTACGTACCTGTAAACGATTAAGTACGTAAGTATATTTACCCCAAAGTTCAGGTCTACTTTCCATAAGTGAAAACTCAAGTATCCTATGAGTACACCATACACCAAAGCTTACGATCAAGTCAACTTTATAAATACACCCTTCACCACAATACGGACTTAAAGAAATCGAAGGTTTAGTATAATCAAGTTCATTATTATTAGATGAAATATTTAACTGCTTAGTTTCGGCTTCATAATGAAACCTTTCTCTAGCAGCTACACGATCAATTAAATCCTCATCTACCCCATCGTTTTGTTTAAATAACCAATCCGAACCTTCAAGTTTCAAAAGCCTTAAAATACAATATCTAAACGATTGAATTAACTTTCCTTCCATATCAACTTCTGAAGATAATATTTCAACATTATTAACACTCTTATCGATTTTTATATCCGAAAGTCTCTGAGCTACACCAAATTGTTCAAAAGGCTGTGTAGACCATAAAGATCCAGAACCTGTACTTGAACTAAACTGTAAAGAAAAAGCATCTCTACATACTTTCGAAGGTGAAAGTTCACCTAAACCAGATAAAGTAGTTGATGTGGGACCCATGAGATTATCCCTATCCCTATCCCTATCCCTATCCCTATCCCTATCCCACTGAGAGCCTTTACCAGGCAAGCTATAATATCTTTTCTCACCTAAATTTTCAACTTTTTTTTGAAAACCAAAATCTTGAGATAATCTTTGAGATTGTAAATAGTTATTTCTATTTACGGAAACATTATGAAACCCAGGGGGTGCTCGAGTAGTTAAAGCATTTCGTGCCTTTTGTACCAAAGGAGTAAATGCATCTCCATATATAGCTTTTGTAGGTAACAAATCTACTACTTGACCGTTAAAATAATTATTATTATTATTTCTTTCTTTAGCGAATCGACTAATATATGAAGCTAATTCATGTCCATGCATAGTAGCTGGTGTTTGATCATATGTTTCAGTAGCTATAGGAATACGCATACTTGAATATCTTCTCTCACTAGCTTCGTAAGCGTTTTTTACACTCGAATTACGCATATACGCGTTTAAAAGCTGCGCTTGATTTGACCAATTTTGGTGGGCCCCATAAGGTGATGATGATAAATCTGTAAAGCTTTTCTTAGGAGACTCTGTAAAGCTTTTCTTTGGAGAATTATATAGACTCTGAACAGTTTCAGCTAAATCTATTTTGTGTTCTGGTTTAAATAATTGTGTATTGATATGCGCGTCTAACTTTAACCCGAGTAACACATCGAATTTCTTAGCTCTAGCTTCTACAGTAGGTTGACCGTGAAAATCAAAAAGTTGACCCCAAAAATCATCGAGAATTACCGTTAATTGTCTACGGGCCCCACGACCAAGGCCCGCTAATCTCGATAAGCTTCCGGTTCCACTCCCTACTTCATCGTTTTTTCCTGTCCGAAACGATCCGGGCCCTTCAGATGGTAAAGACGGGCTACTATTCGGGCTCTCTTTTTTCACCTCCTCATGTTCCAATTCCTTCTCTACCTCGGGCCCACGAGAAGTTTCATCCTCCATGTTCGAAACCAAAACCTCTGAACATGTAATATTCTCCTCAACAGTATTTAAACTTTCAGTATCCGAAAGTGTTTCGGGTAAATTTATATCTAACGAATTTTCGATTTTTGAACTTATCTCTTGCCCTTGCAAATCCATATCTAAATGATCTGTTAATTCACTTTTTAAAACTTCCATAACTAAAGGAGTAGTGTGTGATTTCAACGGACGAGATTTAACGGATTTTAACGGAGTTACCACAAGCCAAAGCATAAACACAAACGAAATAGAACCAACAAAGAGAAGTACAATAAAAGGAATAGGCACGTTACTTCTTAAATTACTTGTCCAATCACTATTACCAAAAACCATCTCTTTTACGAAAATAACCTTTAACACAATCATACTGATTAATATAACCGAAGCTAAACATTCCATATATTTCGATATTCTAAACCCACCCATAATAAATCTTGATGAAGCTACACGAAATAACGGAATAACAGAAGATGGAAGTAAAAGCGCAATTAAAACCTGTGAAAATAGTAGTAATTGATATATACCATCTGGTCCTCCAAAATACACGCATATTAAAGCTGGACAAATAGATAAAAGTCTGATTGTTAAATAATGAAGCCAATTAGGTATTTCGATTCCGATTAAATCATGAATAAATGATCTTCGAACAAGATTCCATGTTAATGCCATGATTTGATTTGAAACAAACAAAATTAACACGAGAATAAACGGTACTAATGAGCTTCTATATACCTGCATCATTAAATTTTTACTTGACTAAGAATATAAATTTTTAAAAAACGCATTTTAGGTTAATAAAAATTTACCTGATCTAACATTGACAATACTTCTTGAAAGGTAGAAAATTGAAGATCAGTTGATAGGTTTATTAGTACACAATTTACCATAAAAATACCACTAAAGATTGTTATAATGGTAAATAAATGGTTATAACACACAGCTTCTTTTTGAAGAGGCCCTTGATCTTTCTGTGAGATGTAGAAACAAAAATAGATAGTTAAAAATAACTGTGTGTGTATATGTGAGTGTATATTTATATATATGTATATATATATATATATATATATATATATATATACCTGTACAATAGAAGAATGTAGGTAAAAGTTGTGAGGCATAATAGTGGATCCAAGAAGACCCATTAATATAAATACACTATCGCCACTTAATCTTATTATAATCCCATTAAAGGAGAATGAACTTTCTGATTGTCCAAGAAGTACACCAAAAAAATATGAAAATAGAATTGTACTGGACAAGCAAATACATAGAATCTTGGCTTTTCCATTTTCCTAACAAAAACATTAAAAAATATTTTAATAACTCTGAGATTTCTAGAAAATGTGAATAAAATACACTCACAAGAATAGCGAGAAGTGGAAATAGAAAAGTAGCTATGATAGTGAGAAAAACACAAGCGAAAAGATCGATTCCAAATACAGCACTAAGTCCATGTGAAGTGCCCAAAACCTACTCAAAAGTAAAAAAAAAAAATATTAGAAAAAATTTAAATAATCTAAAGAAAAAGTAAACTTACCATTGTAAGGTCTAATACAAACATTGAAAGTTCGGCTTGTATGCCTAAAATTATGCATGTGATTTTATCATACTCCTCGCTACAAATCTTGAAAATAATCAAGAAAATTAATAAAGAAAGTATCTTGGAGATTAATGATCTTGTAACATATCTTGATCAAGGAATGATAATTATTTTTTTCGATTGTGTTATAAATAAAATATTTACGTTACTGATAAAAGTGTACCTGAGCAAGATCTTTACCAGTAGCTACAGCTATAGATGCTGATAGATACTGACAAAGAATGGCAGAAATGTTGAAGAGAAATACCATAAAAACTAAATCACCCCCAAAGCGGGACCCACATTCAGCAAAAGCAGCCCATTTTCCAGGGTCAACATAGCTTAAAGCGATTATAAGTGCAGGTGTAAGTGAAGAAATTAAATTGTTTGACCAGTTTGTAGCCATTAATGTCTTATATTGAGTTTCCATTAGTGAGTCTTCGAGAAAATAAGACTATCATCTACTCTGAATAATTTTATCTCCCAGTTTGCACATCAAGATCCTAATTTTAATAAAAAAAATTCAAATATAAGGGCAAAGATATAAGTATAACTTCAATTATTGATTACTCATAATTCACTTAAATCAAAAAACAAGTTATCATTGTACATCTTAGGAAAATAAACAGATAAAGTTTTCAATCTTTTCTTACAAAAGTCATTAGCAATTCAATCCTTCCTATAAAGTCCACTAAAAATTAACAAGTTGAGAATATCTGAAAAAATCAAAATTACCAAATAAAAAAATTAAGAAAAAGATATCGCAAAATTGACCGATCTTCTTTGCTTAGTGAACAATTGCGTTAAACAACAAAAAAAAAACTAAAATAAAAACCGTAATTTTATAAAAATTAAAAGCCCGTAAACATCTGAAACAAACAATTAGAACAGAAAGTTCTCAGAAAATTATTCACTTACTGATGTATGGATCTAAAATTGATGATAGCTTTGATTCCCCAGGTTTTCTGCACAGAGATATAGAGAAAGATAAGTTAAATAACATATGCATACATATATGAATTAACCCGCACGTAATTCTTACGAATAATATATTACATATAAACGCCCTCCTATACATACACATATATGTAGATATGCATATAATACCTTAAAAGTTTGCGCTATTATGATATAGATGTATCTGTGCTGTGAGAGAGACTTAGATCAGATGGCTTTTTGATTTATACGTTTATGAATGATAGATAAAAAATCTTATATATTTTAGTATACACTTACATATATTTATATTAGAGAGAGAAACAAGAGAGTTCTTAAGTTATTGTATATAGTGTTCCGAGTGAGCTGGGAGAGACTGAAGAAAGAGAAAGGGTTTTTAAATTATTTTTGTAAACTAAATGAGAAGAAAGAGAGTAAAAATGTGTTCTTTTCACATGGAAGCTATATCTTGGGGATTATAACACTGCGACTAATTTGAAGTTAAACATGTGTGTGTTCTTTAAAAGGTTTTTTTTTTTTTTTTTTTTTGTTGTCATTACATGAAAGAAAAAATTAACGGGTTACAAATCTATCCATCCAATTAAACAAGTCAATCATACTCATAGGCTGGCTTGACGAAATGTCAACTCCCTTCCTTGCAAGCTTAGCGGCTTTGTCCGCAAGACAGACAAAGTCCCTTCTACAATGTATAATTTTCCAAGAAGGAAAACGCTTTAACCAATTGAGGGCTTCGCTAACCATTGGTCTAATTCTCCAATTAGCGGCTCCTCCGTTGTAGATTCCTTGAATAACCTCAAGGTTATCGGAGTAAAAGAAACAACTCCGGTACTTGAGATCCGCCGAGGACCTCATGGCCTGAAGAATGGCCCATGCTTCTCCTTCAGTACTTGAGTTAACTCTCGCTCTTTTAATCACTTTGTGCTTTACTATTCCTTCTTTCGTAGTTCCAATCGCAGCCATCCCAGCCGGTTCCCAATTATTAACGAAAGATGCATCGTTCAACCATAGAATATCCGCCTCTTCAATACCAACTGGAACTTCTGTGTCCTCCTTATGTTCATTATATTTGTGAGTTTGATCCTTACTTTTCGCATTTCCCTTACCAAATAGGTGTTTCACCATCATTTTCGTGTTACAGTTAATTTCGTAAATGTTCCATGGTTTTTTATCATGAAGACCCTTCATTCTAGCTTTCCATAAATTCCAAATCGTGATTAACACCGTGGCCGTGACTAATCTTTTGTCCCACCCGTTCCCAGAATAGTTATTGATTATGCACTTAATCCACTCGCTCACCGAGCCCTCCCAATTCTCATCAATTTTAATCTGCAGCTGTGAGTTGGCCCAAACTCCCACACTAAAAGGGCATTTGATAAACATATGCGTACACGATTCTTCTTCTCTTTCACACCATTCACACATATCGTCCTCCTTACATTTTCGCCTTTTCAAATTACTTTTAGATGGAATGGCATTATTATGGATCTTCCAGATGAAGTTCCTAACCTTGAGAGGTACGTTAGAGTCCCAAACAATTTTCCATAATTCCTTGTCATTACTTTCGCCGGCTGCCAAAGATTCACCTTCCTTGTCCAGCTCTTTTTGAACCAATTTATGGTACCCTGATTTGGTCACGTATTCGCCACTCCTTGTTTCTGGCCAGATTAACCTGTCCTCTTTAAAAGGTTGTCTAAGTTAACGTTTCGATTAAAAAATAAAAGACATTTATTTTCTGAAAGATAAATTTCCTATATATCCTCTACTTTCACTTCCCCTTTTTACTATTTTTTATTATAAATATTGCTTAACTTTAATTAATCGTAAAATTATCTAAATATATTATATTTCTATTAAATTTGTCTTTGACGAGAGTTCTGTTATCTATTTATTCTTTAGCCCTTGTACATGTCACACTTTAACATAATGATGTTGATAGTTATTTTTTTTTTCAATCAAGATTACATAATAGTTACCTCTTACAATGATAATAGAGATTACTAATACTTTTATAGAAATCTACTAGAGAATGATATGGACAAGAAGAAATATTTACATTATGTCTATCGGATTTGGCAAGGATGTCCACCACCCCATTATGTTCCTTGTGAGTGATTTTCCAATCCGGGAATTGTCCTATCCACCTCCATGCCTCAGAAATCATGGGGCGAATCCTCCAGTCAATTCTCATCTGCCTGTTTATACCTTGAACAACCTCAAGGTTATCCGAGTAGAAAGATCTACTCTTACAATTGAGACCTACAGCAGATCTCATGGCCAATAAAATGACCACTGTTGATGTGTGAAAAGTCACAAATCCAAATATTATTTGCTTCATCTCTTGGAATAGGATTATTATCATCCTCAATTTCGGTTCCTTTCTTTTTCGTATTAAATTTTCCTTCCTCCGCCTTCCCATCTTCACCAAATAGATGTTTTATAGTGAATTTAACTTTCTCAATAATTTCCTTAATGACCCATTTTTCCTTTTCATGATAACTTCTCATCCTAACCTTCATAACTTCCATAACGTAACTAGGATGGTGGCCGTCACCAATCTTTGATCTCATCCATTTTTGGAGTAGCTTTCAATAATATTCATTATCCAGTCGCCTATTTTTTCGTTATTGTTATCGTCTATTTTTATTTGCGACTAAGAATTTTCCCAAACCCCTTTACTAAATGGACAATTCAGAAAGATATGTTCAACTGATTCAGCTCCCATTTCACACCACTCACATGTATCATCTTTGGCACATTTCTTCTTTTTTAAATTTATCTTGGTAGGAATAACATTATTGTGTATCTTCCATGCAAAACTTCTGATTTTTAGTGGTACATTAGAGTTCCATATTAATTTGTGCAATTTCTTATTGTTAGATTCACCACCACTTGACGATTGCCCTATCTTATCTTCATCTCTTTAGACCAACCTATGGTACCCCGATTTAGTTTAATAATTCCCATCCTTAGTTTCCGTCCAAATTATATAATCCTCTTCATTTATTTGCATAATCGTTATTTTCCGAATCTCCACTAGATCTCTACTTGTGCAAAACTTGTTGAGCGTATCGTAATTTCAATTCGTCATTTGGTTATTGAAACAATCCGCCACTCTAGATATTTTTGTTCATATTGGTCTTGTTAGTTTATATCCATTATGTATCCACGCATCATCCATAAGTTGATTTTCATACCATTACCTATTTTCCACAAGCTTTCTTCTTTGATAAATTGTAACCCTTTGAAAACACTTGCCCAACTCCATGATCTTTTATTTTTCAACTTTGTATTCCACATGTCTGTTGTTGAGAAATAAATTCCTTTGAGAACTTTATATATCAAGGATTCTGGATTATGTAACAATCTCCATGCCTGATTAGCTAGTAGTGCTAAATTCATTTTCTGAAAGTCTCTAAAACCAATACCCCCAGTCATCTTTGATTTAGCCACTTTCCTCCAGGCTAACCAATGAATTCTCTTTTTATTTTCCGAATTCCACCAAAAATTAGACACCAGACTACTCATAGCTTTACACATAGTGGCCGGAAATTCAAAAATTGACATTGCGTAGTTTGGAATCGATTGTAAGACCGCTTTGATCAAGATTTCTTTCCCCCATTTTAAAGAAGGTTAGCTATCCAACTAGCTGATTTACTTAGGAGCTTATCTCTGATATATGATAAATTTTCATTTTTTGACCTTTTCAAAGTAAGCGGAATTCCCAAATATTTACCAAATTCACTAGTATGAGTTATGTTAAGTTTATTTGCAATCTCCTTTGCCTTATCCTCCAGGTAACCTTTACTAAATATAATAGATGATTTATTGAAGTTTATTTTTTGACCAGATGCATTGCAATATGCCTTTAGCACTCTTGAAAAGGCTTCAATTTCCACATTGTTAATCTCCAGAAAGAAAAGAGCATCATCCGCAAATAATACTTGAGTAAGTTTCGGTGCCTCTCTTGAAATTGATATACCACTAATATTACCTTGTCGACATTCATGATTAATGAGTCCAATAAGACCTTCCATTAAAAAGGAAAACAAGAATGGTGAAAGTGGATCGCCTTGTCGTAATCCTCTTTCTGGTTTAAATTTTTTAAGTCTTTCTCCGTTAACCTTGACTTGATATGACACTGAAGAAATACAGTTATATACTAACCTTATCCATCTCTTCGAGAAACCTAATTTTCGCAAGATTACCATTAAGAAATCCCAATTGACTTGATCATATGCCTTGGCCATATCGACTTTAACTGCTCTGTAATGTTTGACTTCCTTTTGTTCTTCATAAAGAAAGCTATTTCTTGTGCTATTAGGATATTATCATGAACGCTCCTGTCCTTAATAAATGCCGATTGAGTCGGCGAAATGATATCGTTCATCAACGGTTGAAGTCTGAGTGCCATAATTTTCGCAATAATTTTATAAATGAAGTTTATACACGAAATTGGCCTAAAATCGATAATCGATTCCTGCGATTTACCTTTCGGAATAAGTGTAATAATCGTATCGTTGATTTTATCAAGGGGTGAATTATTCTCAAATAAATCCACTACCATTCTCTGTATATCGTATTTGATGATGTCCCAAAATTTGTGGTAAAAGTTGCCAGGTAAACCATTGGGTCCCGGTGCTTTGGAGCCAAACATGGAAAATACTGCATCTCTAATCTCTTCCAATTCTGGAGTTCCCATCAATTTATTGTTTGTTTCTTCATCAATTCTACATGGTGTATAGTTAGCCACATTTTCAATGTTGTATACTTCCTCTCTCTTGTAAATATTACAAAAATACCTTTTTATTACTTCCTTAATCCCTTTTGGATCATCTATCCAACTCCCGTTGTCTTTTATTTTATTTATTCTGTTACTGTTACGCCACATAGTTGTTTTTGCAACAAAATATTTTGTGTTTTTGTCTCCTTTTTTTATCCACATATCACATGCCTAATCCGTCCAATATGCCTCTTCTTGTTTCCATAAATCTTCCAATTCCTCTTTTATTTTTTCCTCCAAATTTTGGTTTTCCATTGCTGGCTCCCTATCTTGTAATTTTTCCAACATACCTTGATATTTATTTATTAAATTCTTAGCGTTACAAAACCTCTCTTTACTCCATCCTGTTAGGGCTAAACATGTCGCGTCTCATTTGATAATAATTTTTTTAATATTGTCTAAATTTCTGTAACTATTCCACGTACTATTTACGACCTCATTACATTCCATGTTTTCCAACCATCTAGACTTGAACATAAAGTATTTATTATTATTCTTCATCTTATTAGACCTTTGAATAATTAGAGGAGAGTGATCTGACCCAATCGCAGGTAGAACTTTAATAATTGTTTCGGGGAAGAGATTATACCATTCAACGGATGCTAATCATCTATCAAGTCTCTCCTTAATATTCTTCGAACCCTCTCTTCTATTAGTCCAAGTGAAAAAACAACCTTTTGTTGTAATGTCAATAAGGTTATTCGAATTAATGAATTCGTTGAATCTTAGCATTCTTTCGAGATTAGGTTCAACTTTACCTTGTTTCTCTGAAGCTTTGAATATCTCATTAAAGTCTCCGATGATAAGAGTCGGTTTTTTATTATTGTTCATCCAGTTTGATATATTGTTAAATATCTTCTCTCTTTTGTTAATTTCAATAGGTGCATGTATGACAATAATATACCATGAAAGTGCTTTGGATTCCACACAATGACAAATAACATAACTCGAACACGAAACAACTATTTTAACATTAAGATGGTCCTCCCAAGCGAGAGTAATGCCCCCGGACCTATGAGTTCTTCCTCCGGGGTTCACTACAAATTTATTTTTGAAAGGATTTAAAAAACTACAAGATCTCAAGTCACTACTCTTGATTCTTGATTCCAAAAGACATAGAAAAGACACATCAAACTTCGAATTAAGGGACTTAACAAACTTTCTCGTCACGGGTGCCCTCGCCCCCTGACAGTTCCACACCATTATATTATCCATCGTTCCCGGCCGCTTCCATCCCGGGCTGGGCGCTACCCATTGATTTATTTTGGATGAAGGTTTCCTTCACAGGTGTAACATGGGTACTTCCATCATCCTCTGAATCTTCACTCGACATATCATCACCCCTAAGATGGCCATCGCATCAGCGCTACAATAATAGTATTGTTCATTTTCCATGCCATTTTCTACCACCTCGTTTGGTCCACACACGTTCATAAACTCGTATTCCATAAACTGATCCTTTATTTCCCCATAGCTAACGAGCAATTCATCCAAAAAATTCTTAGCTTCGAATATTCTTTTCCCCAAGTTATTCACATCCTCTAGACAAACTTTCTTCATTTTAGGGTTTTGAATTACCCCACTTGGTGCTACTTCTCTTCCAATCTCCTGGCCACGTGAACTTCTCCATATTTTTGTTAATCCTAATTCTAGGAGTACTCTTGAAGCCTTTGTTCCCATACTCCTCCTCTTGGCGCAAATGGCGACTAATATGAATAGACTGAGAATTAGAAAATATATCATCTTGTTCAAAGTCTTCAATGAAGTTGTCGTTCTCCACCATAATAGCTTTACCTTTGTCTAATATTCTCGCGCTGGTCTCCATGATTTCACCTCTCTCTTTTTCGACATTCATAGCTAAACCCAGTTTTAAGTTGCGTAGCTCCTTCCCACCTTGATTTTGAGGATTATCGAATACAGACTCGCGAATAACCAACCCCTTTCTATTTTCAAAACCCTTGAACATGTTCTCAAGTTCAAACCTCTGTGCTTGACTGTCCTCTATTTGTTCAATACGAAAACCAGTACCATAAACCTCCGCAACCTCCGCTTCTCTAGCCATTTGAATTTTGTTCACTGTTTGATGATTGATAATCATCGAATCACCGAAATCACCCATTTCGTTTTGAGAATACCAAACAAAACTGGATATGTGTTCTTATTGACTTCAACAGCTTCATTTTCTAGGTTTAAGGAATTCATAAGTTCCATGAAAGCAATAATATTTTCTCGCTTCCTTTTTGAAGACTCTGAGGCCTCCTTTGGATTAGCAGTGCTTCCCTCTCTTTTCCCTTTGCTGGCAACCTGACTTGCAGAAGCTACCGTATTAATTCCAGTAATAATGTGATCATTCCCACCAAAGTTATTATTGTCTTCATCACTATCATCATGATTGTTTCTTCTGAATAGATGAAATCTAATTACTTCATCAAAAGCGCCCCATCTATCCCTTCTTCTAATGCTGTGAAACATCTTATCCTCGCTTTTAATGGTTGTCTCCCTATTCCAGTTAAAGAATCTATATGAATCATCGCTCCACCTGGGGCGAACCATACCCACCAAACATGCTAATTTGTTGTGTCCAAGGTATCCACAATTATAGCAGAATAAACCTAAGCTCTCGTACATGAACGCTACCCACGCTACACCATCATGTTACTCAACAAAGACACATGTTTTGATCGCGTCTAAAGAGTTGAATTTCACTCTGAACCTTAGAAAGTTGCTCACCACCTCCTCATTAGCTGAGAAATCTACTTCCTCCATACTCCCTATGTAATTGCCGAAAGTTTGGATTGAGTCAACCGTATTTTGTGATCTCGCTAATCCATAGATTCTCACCCATGCATAAGAGTTAGTAAGATCCAGTTGATTGAACTCCATTTCATTTTCCAATTTACATAACAGGACATGCATGGACTATACAAGGCATGGTCTAAGGAACCACACCCTTTCTGCTTCTTCAGCATCTTCAGCATCTTCAATAGTGATTTTGAAGATGTTAACTTCTAGCTCCTCGAACAGAATACGATAATTAATTCCCCATGTATCTAGCACTGCTTTTCGAAATACACTCAGGCTGAAAGCTCTGGTAGAGATCACCTTGGCGACGAAGATGAACTCATCCGTTCAAGTTCTGATGGATCTTGTCTTGGTAGCAAGTGAGAGAACCACAAATTTCTTTAGCGTCTCATTTTTGCTTTGGCAAGTGGAAGGTCATGAGTGTTAGGGTTAGCCATGGGAGAAGAAAGTTTAGATTGATTTTTGAGAAGTGTATTGTGAATTTTTTTGATAAGGTTGTAAGGGAATATGCAGACTTGTTCTTGGCTTATATTGCAGAGGTGATAGGATATTATTTGCTTGAGTATGATTTTTGTAGTAATCTTCATCCATTTGTCTCTTACCGCCCAATCTCGAGGAAGTGAAAGAATAGTTTAAAAGATATAGCAACCTATGAAATGCACGCTTAAGGATAAAATATTTAATTCTTGCATCGAGAATCGAATAGTCTGAATAAAAAACACTAAACCTTTAGAGTTCCTCATATACGACAAAAAATATAATCTGCTGCAAAAGATCCTTCTATCTCGGTAGTATAAATTAACCAATAGGTAGAATAAAGGTGAGATTTGTTTGCACGCAAGTGTGAATCTTAAGCCTCTTAGAATATGTAATTTAAAATACGTGTAGAGAATAAGAGACCCAATTCCACATACTCTGTTAGTGTCCAAGATTAACCCAAAGCTTATCAGATAAAACTTAGAGTAATAAACGGCGTTTAAGATCACATTATAAGGCCAATATAATAGGATTATAAGCCCATATAATTTCATCCAAAGAGAAAATAAAGTCCATCTTTCATGTTTAGGTCCTGTTATTAAATTAACAGCAAACAAATATAAGTAGAATGCAAGATTGAAAGAAGACTTATCTGCTTCAGAATGAAATTGTCTAAATAAGATGTTGATAATCTTTGAAAGCGTATTTGAAGCCGCATAAAGGAAAGAAAGAAGCCATTCCTGCTCCAACTCCATAATATCAAAGACCCAATTGATATTGCCTTCTTGTTTGTATAGGTGTAGTATTGATGTCACCCTATTTGTTCTAAATATTAGCCCTTATGAGAAATCTTTTAGGTGAATATTTGACTTATTTGATAGACTGTTATGCTTATTTCGTCATATTACACTCTCTCCTCTTGGAATTAGACTATTTGCATTTTTAGAGCTTTTGTGCGTTAATTTGGTTATTTTTAGTGCAAAGTTAGTAGGTTCTTGAATTTCATGGAAAACCAATACAAGGAGGAGAAGTAAGAATCAAAGTCTTAGATTATTTTTAGTGTGTTAGGAAGTATTTTATTCGATTTTCTAATTTTAGAGTGCACTTTCTTATTTCTAGTCTTGATTTAATGATTTATTAATTTTTAAAGCATATGCGGGTTAATTATTTATTTATTGTGAAACTTTAAAGATATATAGTAATTAATTAGAGACCAAGTCAAGTCTAAGAAGTAGAGGAAAGAAGATATAAATGGAAATTGGAAGATTAAGGAAGGAAATATGCAAAGAAGGAAAAGATAAAGTTACCAAATAAATCTGAAATTTCAGCCACGTTCAAAGACGAGCTCATAACTCAAGATTGGATAGGAATTTGGGAGAATGGTCTGGACCAATGAATAGAGCTTTCCAAGACAAGTGATTTCGATATAAAGTACACGTCAAAGGGATAAGTATTGAAGAAGATATGACCAAAACAAATCAGGAACAAAATCTTACCTTCCCTATATTTTAGGGCTGCGAATTAAAGAGTCCATTACTTGTCTTCCACTCCAAGTAAAACGAATTAGGGATTCCTATCACCTATAAATACACCCATTAGACCTCATTATTCAGCACCTCTCATTAAACCTTCATATTAAATCATCCTTAGAGAGAGTGTCAAGAGGCGGAAGCAGGAGTAGAAGCTGGACAATTCTTTTCTTCCAACAACAGCTCAAGTCAATTCCTCTATCTAGGTTCTTATTTTATTTCTGTTATTAGGAACATGTATATTATTAATTTCTTTATTGTTTTTACTTTCAATATGATCTAGTCTTTATATTCTTGATAATCGCATAATGGGATGAACCCTAATTTATTTAATTCATGTATTTCAATTTGGGATTAGTTTCTAGTTTAATTTGAATTGGGTATTTCATATTGCTAATTTTTTATATTAATTTCACTATCAATGAATTATCTAATCGGAGATTGGTCATAGTAACTAAGCTATTCACTTTGGTGGGGAAGTGATTGCCTTGACGGGGGGTTTAATTACGGACATAGGTAATAAACGTAAGGTAGAAATTATTGATCCTGACAGACTTAGTTAACCTGATAGACAATATGTTAAGAGACTAAAACCATCTGAACAAAGCTTATAATCGCCCTGACGGGGTTTTTAATACTATATGATAGCTCCTAGGTCCACCCTGACGGGGACTAGAAGATTATAGAGTCCTGGCGTATATAGAAATATCAATTCCGCCCTTAACGAAAGCATTAATTATGTAAGTTTAGGTGATTCCCTAGCGAGACTCAAGTATAGCTCATATCTGCATCTTATCTTTTAGTATTTATTTTCAGTAATTTGTTTATTTGTGTCTAGTAGTTTAATAACTCGAAACAAAACAAATATTTTCTATATTATATTTTCTGTATTAGCAATTACTACTACTTATCTATTAAACACTTGGGTTATACAAGTCTAATCCCTGAGAACGAAACCCGATTTATCGGAGTATTACTTGGACAACGCACACTTGCGGTATTGTGGTTCCTTTTATTTCAGTACTTAATTTTATAACACACCAGGACCCACCAAGTATCCATGATAAAAGAAAGAAACTAATAGCCATTTTAATATGAATTATCCATTTCTTAACAAACCAGCTTGATACTTGCATAATAGCAGAAGAACAATGCATATTTTGATTTAATAGTTCACAGATTCTGATCTTACTTTCTTTATCATTGATTCCACCTGGTCTACTTTGCGTGATAACTGATCCAATAGCAGTATGAGGGTTCGTATGTCCCTTACAGATTTGAAGGGATAAGAAAGAGATAATATTCAAACTCGTATCCTAGATCATTTGAATAGACTCCAGGTGATTCCAAGCAAAGCTCCTCTATGAGAAGTGTTGTCCATCGAAATACAAAAACCAGAGCAGGAAAGGAGATGAATTAACGAGAAAAGAAAACGCCCAACTATGTACATAATTGATCCTAAACTGCTTAGTAAACATTAGAATAGGAACATGCACATGGAATTACAGCCAATTAGAAGAACAAGAAGAAGAGATCATTGTAGAGTTGACCTAGGATTGCATGTTGACTTAGGAGAAAGAATGATTGCACATGTTATGAGATTATTGATAAGAAATGTCTTAATATAATATTAATGACTTCCTTTTGATAGTTATTTTCTAAGTACTATAGTGTGTGAGTTATCGTTTGATGTGATTGAAATTTTGATCATCATATTTAATTTAGTTATTTTTTATTTTTTTATTATATTTACGCTCATTTGTCATATTTTGTGATATTTGTTAATAAAGGTATCTTTTCTATCACAATATTTTTGGGACTAATAGTAACAACAAAGGAATCCAACTGTTATCCGATATCAAACTTCGCAAACTGAATCCTAACCTGGATTTGGTGTAGATTTCATTCAGTCCTCCACCTACCTCTGCGCGCAGTCTTGTCAGCCAAGTCGTTGTATCGTATGGTTAGATGTTTGAAACTCATGTTCCCATACTCTTCAGCAATTTGTCCAATACGACGAATGACTTTACTAAACACCGCACAGCTGACGGTGACTTAATACCTTGGATAATTCCAAGGTTATCTAATAAATATAATTGTTTTCTAGTCCTTGAGAATCGTTCCCCGTCTTTGCCGCTTTTAGGACCGGCATGGCTTCCCCCTCTGCAACATAGTTCACCCAACATGGTTTTGTGACAGTCCTTTGTTTCCTTGTGGCCTTGTCGAGCGTAACAAACCCAACTCCTGCATGTTCATCCGGACAGACAAAAGAAACATCACATGAGATTAGGACCTCGACATCACGCGCCTTATACATATTACCACTCCTAAGAACGTTGTTGGTGTGAACGTCCTATAATCTAGAAGCATTGGTTACCCACTCATTACCAAAGAGGTCCGTCATTTCTGCATTTGTGGCCCAGATCACGTCTTCCAGGTTGAGGTGACAAATTTCATGGATCACTTTCATCTTATGTTTCCAGGTATTCCATAGTATTAGAAGGATGTAAGACACTATTGATTTTAGATCTCATCTGCCCCCGGTGAAATCTTGTGTTACTTTAATTAGCCCATGCCCAAAACTTCATATTCTTTGTTTTAGCTTCCCAAAAATAAAACGCGAAAGTAAATCACATTAAGAATTTAGACACCAGGAGGTCCAGAATGTGCATATTCTACAGGCTTGAACCGATAATAGGAATTTGTTTATTTGAAGGATATCCCTGAATCCTATCCATTCTTATCATTTGGTAGTGGAAATATTTCTCATGCTACCTAGTGAATTCTCTTTTCAGTTGCCCCCAATTTAGTCAATACAACATACAGTTTACGTTAGCAATTTTTGGGGAGCGAAAAAACCGGCATTGTATAATTCGAAAGAGCTTATAATACCTCCTTAATGAGGACTTCTTTCCGACATTCTGAAAGAAGTAGTTCCTTCCAACCAACAAATTTAGCAATTAGTTTGTCATACAAATATTTAAGAGACGTATTTTTAGTCATGTTATAAATCATAGTAATACCTAGATATTTCCCCTTTGATTCAGATCTAGTAATATTAAGTTTCTGGCTATTCTCTTCCATGACGTTCTATGTTGTACCCTTATTAAAACAAATATTTGACTGCAAAATGTTTATACTTTGGCTCGAGCATTCACCATATCTCACAACACATCTTGAAATGCATCTAACTCCTTATTATAAAGTGACACAAAGAACATGGAGTCATATGAAAAAGAAAGATGGGCGAGTGTTGGACATTCTTGTGTGATTTTGAGCCCTTTAACGTTTCCACTTCTACATTCAAAGTTAATAATACTGATGAGAGATCCAAATATTAGACAAAATAAAACCAGTAATAAAGGGTCGCCTTGATACAATACCTTTTCAGGCTTGAATGCAAGTGATCTTTCCCCATTAAGTTTAATTTTGTATTTATCTAACGAGATACATCTCATAACCCAATTAACCCATTTTGTGAAAACCACAGTTTTTTCAAGACCAGATTATGGAAGTCCTACCGCACTTTGTCATATGCTTTGGTCCTATCGAGTTTAATCGCACTGTAGTGTTTCTTCAATTTCCTATCCTCACTAAAAAGTAAGAGACTTCGTGGGAAATTATAATATTGTCTTGGATTGCTCTACCTTTAACAAAAGTCGATGGCGTCGGTTCAAATATGTCATTAACTTAAGGTTGTAAAAATAAATTTATATCCAAAATTGGCACATGAAATGGGTTTGTAATCTTTTAATCTTAATTGGACTTATCCTTTAGTAAATGGGTAGTACGGACGAGCATATGCGCACCATGACTAATCCTACAGGGATATACATGCCCCATCATGCATATTCTCAACTAATTAAGAACTAGGTTTAAGCTAACCCAACTGGTTAAACATAATGTATTTAACCATCATTAAGATGCCATCTTTCAAAATATACTAGTATTTTTGGGAGAAACATCCCAGAAAACCATCTGGTCCCGGCGCATTAAAACCACCCATACTGAAAACTGCAACACAAACTTTGACCTTGGTGTTTTCGGTCGATAAAATAACTTGTCAACGTTGATAGAAAATACACCTTCACAGAGAACGGATCATAGGTAGCAAGAGTATAGTAAGTAGGGTATCGTTTTCCACAAAGATCAGTGCGATAAATGTATTTTATTATAGTATAAGCGAAAGGTTTATAATCTAATAATGCAACAAATGAAAGCAAATAAGGGATGATTGAGTTGGGTTTTATAATTAACAACTAAGAAAGACAGTATTAAAAGAGAAGCAAGTAAGCAAGCAATGGCAATTAAACTAATTATTAAAATAGAATTGAAATAAACAAGAAATACCATAGTGCTTAACTTGATTAAAGAAGATGCTTGAGAATTTTGCTGAGTAATTTCATATACCGTTAAATGATTTTGTTTTTCTATAAGGGCGAATTGGTTTTACTATTCACATTAGTTGGGAATCTAAGCCACTATATCCCCTATATCCCCTATTTGGGCACCTAGAGCATCTACCTTACACACCCTCTGGATTTCCGATGTATTAAAGTCCACTACCCAAAGACTACCTAGTGTGCAAGGAACCCACTCGTCCAAGGCACTAGGCGTTCAAATACTAAGTCTGTAACCTCGCCCCCGAACAGGTGTTAACTAAGTTACTAGTGTTCTTGCTACTTGGCCAGAACACAGGAGTAATTAACATAAATATAAGAACAATGGAATTGAAATTGATTCATGACGTCTCCCTATTTGTGATGATTGAATCTTAGTCGGAGACATCATTTTAGGTGTATTTAATAAATTAATTGTCGATTTTTATTTATATTATTATATTTTCTTATTTCTTATCTTGATTTGATTATTTATTATTTTTTAAGAACATATTTGGTTTAATTGTTTGTTAAGTGTGAAGCTTTAAAGATATATGGTAATTAATTAGATGTCAAATAAATTCCAAGAGATAAAGGAAAAAAGATAAAGATGGAAATTGGAGATAAAGGAAGGAAAAGATAAGCATGGAAAAATAAAGTTGCCAAATAAATATGAATTTCAGTAGTTACGTACATTAAATTTATCATAACTAAAAAACGGCTGGGAATTTGGAAGAATGGTCTGAAGAAAAGTTGTAGAGCTTTCCGAGACGATCGGTTTTGATATAAAAAATTCGTCAATCAGAGTTGTATTGAAGAATTTACGGCTAAAACAAAACAACAACAGTTTATTACCTTTTCTATATTTTAGGGTTACGAATTTGAGTTGTGCTAGAAGTCCAATACTTGTCTTCCACTCCAAGAAAACGTTTGGGTTTCCTATACCCTATAAATACACCATTTAATTAGTAGAAAAACATCCTTAGTCAATCCTTAAGCCAAGAAAAAGCTTACAAAAAGAGAAGAGAAGTCTGGAAGGAGCTGAACACCAAATTATGCCTTCACAAGCCTTCAAATTTGTAATTGTTTTCTTTTCTTTCTCTTGTATGAACTAATTTACTTTAGCTTGAGATTTAGCATATGGGTATGAACCCTAGACTTGTTTTACATCTATTTTAATTTTGGACACCATTGTATTTAAATTGAATGATTGTTTTATTTCTGTTGTATGTGCTTTGATTTATTGTCTGTTTTCCTTGCTGTGTACAACGTATAAGATTACCTTAATAGTAGTTAGATGGTCACCCGGAAGGGGTGTCTAATTATTGAAACACCACATAAACGTCTAGTGTGCGGTAGTGATCCTGAAGGGTTTGCCTAACTAGATAACCATTAAGGTATGATTTAACCATCGATCATCATTAGAAGGCCAGTCTCATTTAGAAACCTAGTGGCGTAGAAGCACCCTATTTAAGTCCTCTCGTGATTGTGAGGTTGCCACCCTAGTCCACCCTGACGGGGGTAGGGAGGAATTTAGAATACTGGTTATTGCAATTTTACATAATTCGTCCTTACATGATCAGAATAAACAGGGCTAGTGAGATTACTTGCTATATCTCGAGCTAAACTCTCATTCTCTTTGCTTCTCTTATTTACTTTTCTGTCTTTAGTTTATTTAGTTAATCTTTTATTCTCAAAAACCAAATAAAAATCTATTTGTCTTTTCTTTATTCTTGCGTATTATTTCTTCTAGCTTCCATATTTGCACTTGATATTTGCATAAGTTCTCTCTAACTCTCGTAGTCTCTGAGGAACGAATTCTATTATGTTCTTTTTCAAGTTTTTACTATAAATAAAAATAGGCCACTATCCATAAAATTTGACCTAATAACTATTTTGAGTGCCAACAAATATATTTTTATAATATGAATCTCAAATTACACGTCTCACCATAGCATAAACGAATTCCTGATAAAACAGATGTCAAACTACATTAATTGGCCAAGAACATTGGGCACCAACCCTTATTTGATAAATGGACCAACTTTTTACCTATTAACATCTTTGAAATGATAATTAGAATAATATGGCACGTTGTAAGGAATATAGTTTATTAGAAAGTCTTACAACCAAGGAAACTAAAAGGCACCCAAAGTACCAAAAGAAAAAACCAGAGGCTTGATATGTTTTTTTCTCTTCTTATCTTTTTCCATATATTTTACCTTTTTTCTCTAGTTTTTTCTTTTGGTACTTTGGGTGCCTTTTAGTTTCCTTGGTTGTAGGACTTTCTGATAAACTATATTCCTTACAACGTGCCATATTATTGTAATTATCATTTCAAATATGTTAATAGGTAAAAAGTTGGTCCATTTATTAAATAAGGGTTGGTGCCCAATGTTCTTGGCCAATTAATGTAGTTTGACATATGTTTTTTCAGGAATTCGTTTATGCTATGGTGAGACGTGTAATTTGAGATTCATATTATAAAAATTATATTTGTTGACACTCAAAATAGTTATTAGGTCAAATTTTATGGATAGTGGCCTATTTTTATTTAAGGTAAAAACTTGAAAAAGAACATAATAGAATTCGTTCCTCAGAGACTATGAAAGTTAGAGAGAACTTATGCAAATATCAAGTGCAAATATGGAAACTAGAAGAAATAATACACAAGAATAAAGAAAAGACAAATATATTTTTATTTGGTTTTTGAGAATAAAAGATTAACTAAATAAACTAAAGACAGAAAAGTAAATAAGAGAAGCAAAGTGAATGAAAGTTTAGGTAGAGATATAGCAAGTAATCCCCACTAGCCTTGTTTATTCTAATCATGTAAGGGCGAATTATGTAGAATTGCAATAACCAAGATTCTAAATTCCTCCCTACCCCCGTCAGGGTGGCGACCTCACAATCACGAGGGGACTTAAATAGGGTGCTCCTACGCCACTAGGTTCCTGAATGAGACTGGCCTTCTAATGATGACCAGTGGTTAAATCATACCCTAATGGCTATCTAGTCAGGCAAACCCGTCAGGATCACTACCGCACACTAGACGTTTATATGGTGTTTCAATAATTAGACACCCCTTTCAGATGACCATCTAACTACTATTAAGGTAATCCTATACGTTGTACACCGCAAGAATAATAGACAATAAATCAAAGCACATAAAACGGAGAATAAAACAATAATTCAATTTAAATACAATAGTATCCCACTTAACAAACAGTTAAACCAAATATGTTCTAAAAATAATAAATAATCAAATCAAGACAAAAAATAAGAAAAGATGATAATATAAATAAAAACCGACATTTAATTTATTAAATACACCTAAATTGATGTCTCCAACTAAGATTAAATCATCATAAATAGAGTGACATCAATTCATAACCCAGTTCAATTAAACAATCAATAATATCCCAAATAAAATAACATCATCAAATAACTAAGCATAATCCATTACAAAAGCATCCTCAATTGTCCATGGTGTATAAGTAGGGTTGACTATAGTCAACTAACAGATAAAAAAAAGATAATGATATCACAAAACTTAAAATATGAAAGTTATTTATGGGATTTCGAAAGATAGGATCAACGAGGAGCACCTAGTAGAGTTTTATCCTAGAATAATTTATTCTGGGAGAAGCATGAACGGTCTTTAAAGCAACCCTTATTAGCACAAGATACCCGAATATCAGGAAGTGTATATGTTCTGATAACCTTGAAGTCCTCTAAGGTATAAAGCAGATATAAGCAGATAGTTGGGTTATCAAGCCTATTATTGCTAGTATTAAGCGTATTGCGAAAGAAGCGAGACCTATCATATTTTGTTTCGTGCCTCGTAAACTTAATCAAAGAGTGGATCAACTTGCAAAAAATGTTAGGCATGGAGTTTGGAATAAACTAGGGCAAGACCCTAATCAGTCACTAATTGGATCGTTCAATAAGTTAAGAATAGGTTAATTTTGTCGTTTTTATTGGGGTACACCCCTTGTCAAAAAAAACATTACTTTACCTTGAGTCATTTTAGTTTCCATTAAGGGAGTTCTATTAGACTTTGGGATGATCTTTGGGTCCCTTCTCAAGGTCTAATGGTAAAACCCCCTAATTGTGACTTGAAACTGGTCTCTGGACTTATTAATCCAATTTCTTTTGAATGGAGGCATGAGTTACTTGAATTATATTTCTCAACAAACATTGCTGCAACCATAGCTACTATATATATTCCTCCTTTTAACTGTCTTGATTTGCCATTCTGGCCTTTGTCTATGAATGGGTGTGTCATGGTTAAGGATATGTATAGACAGCTCTGGAAGGCACAATTGGCTGCTGAGAAAATCAAGGAGAGAAATCTTAGTTCCTCATCTTTTAAACTTCAATCTGAGGAATGGAATTTTATTTGGAGTATGAAAATACATCCAAAGGTAAAAAAATTTATATGGAAATGCTGTGTTAATGGGCTAGCTACTAATGAGAACAGGAAAAAGAGAAAATCTTGCAAAAGTGATCTTTGTACTATTTGTGAGATGGATATAGAAAATGTTGAACACCTTGTTTTCCACTGCTCTTGGGCAAGAGCTCTGTGGAAGGCTAGCCCCTTGAATTTTGATGCTATGACTGAGCCTACCTTTAATTTTATGAAATGGGTGGCTTTTGTTAGAAATTGTAGCCTGGAAAGCAAAAATAAAGAGGCTTACTCAGGAGAACTTGCTTTTTACTTGGTTTGGTTTATTTGGAAAGGGAGAAATCAAAGTATCTTTAGAGGCACTATTCCTGACCCTTTACTTGTTATGCAGGAAGCTTTGAAAGCCTATGATGAGAACAACACCATGAATAGGTCTAACTTTGAGGCAAAATTGATTTTCAAATTGAGAGAAGTCTCAGATACAAATGTTATAAATGAAAATTTTATCTCAAATTCTGTAACTCAAGGTCTTACCTTTGGAGAAGACAGAAATGAGAAATGGAAACCTCCTCCTTATGGTTTTTTTTTAAAATTAATTCAGATGCAACTTTTTTGAAAAATACTAAAAAGGCCTCACTAGCTTGTATTACTCGTGATTCAACAGGGTGCATGGTGGATGGTTTTGCGAGGAACATGGATGCAAATTCAAGTCTTGAAGCAGAGGCTAGAGGGTTGGCTCAAGCTTGTGTCATGGCAGCAGCTCTTCCTCCTGGTTCAGTTGAAATTGAATGTGATAGTCTATTCCTTGTTAATCAAATGTATTTTGGTAGGAAAGTTTTTTATAATATCCATAACTTAGCAAACTTCATTCTCAAATGTAAAGTTAAGTATAGGATTAAAATCTCCTTTGTTAGGGGATCTAAAAATTATGCTGCAGATTGGGTGGCTAAACAAGTGCTTAAAGGCGCCTTGTTTAGCCTTTGGAACTTATTTCCACCATCTCAATTGGCAAGGTTACTTAGCTCGGATTTTGATCCTCTAGAGATAGGCTGAGGTTTTTCTTAAAATTTTTAATATACGTATTATGAAATATTATTTAGTGGATATTATTATTATTATAGAGTAGTGGGGTGGTGTAACCTTCACATTTATCCCTTGTAACATCCTACTTATTATGTAATTAGTAGGGTAGTTGGATAGTCTCATATTGCCTATATAAAGACTTGTCCATTCCCTCAAAGGAAGATGAAAATCCATATATAATAATATACTCCTCTTATCTCCATATAGTCTCTCATCAAATAGTTTCTTTTACATATTGTTTCAACACGTTATCAGCACGACTTTACCAAACGAGCTAATATGATTTGAGACTCTTCATAATATTTTTTTTGTTATACAGAGGTAAGTAATTCTTGAGGTAAGATATATTTTTTTTAATTTTTTATGTTATATTATAATATAATTGATTACTTCATATCTATTTGAAAATATATTCTAATAGAGAGTAAAGATTAATCGAAATTCATATACCTCTTCGAATATATGATTTTGAAAGAGAAGATTCAACTTGAAATTGTACAAGTTTGCTTCAAGAAAAGAATTACAATCATTGAAAAAAACGACGAGAATAAGCAACTGAATGTTTGCTTCAATTTATAAATTATGATTGTTTAAAAGCAATGTGAAACTCGTCTTGTTTACGAAAAGAAAAAATATTTCAATGAACTTATCAATAATTTTTTTGAATATTGATGAGAAACAATGGATGAAACCATTATGAAATGTCAAACTTGATAATAATTCATGGTGAAATTATTCAAAGCTTAGTTGTTACAAAAGTATGATTCATGAAAATGAGTCTAACGAAATAAATTTTCGTTCATATATTGAGCAATATTTTTGTCATATATCTTGAATTTGAAATCAAGTGAGAAAATAAGGCTTATATGAATAAAATTGGACATGTAATCCAAATACACCACAATAATAAATAAATAAATTGTGGATTGAAATTGCAAAAGTATCTATGAAAGATTATGAAATTTATTTATCATAATCTCGTTAATTATAGACTTAAAGTCTCAATATTTCATGAAAAAATGATTTATGGAATCATGCAAATAAGTATTGAGATGAATTCTCTTAAATTCTCAAATACATCTTGATGACATGAAAAAAATACATTCTATTATCATTTCTATGAAATATTGAATGTTAAAATGTTTGTTTGGCATGACCTTGAAATCCATATGAATGTCATAAATGATAGTGAAAAATAATCATTTGAGAAGAAAGTAACGCATCTAAGAACGATTGCGTAGAAAAATGACATTTCTTCAACATTATCTCCAACGAGGCTTAAAGCCTAATCCCATGATTTATATAGTTATCACGAATCAAAAATTCGTTTGATATAATGAACAATTATACATTATATTAGTCAATGACTCCGAAAATCATACGGGGTTGGAGAAATAATTACGTATTCCTGAATAGAACACGTTATCATACAAAAAAATCGTGAACTTGAAATTACGAAAGATTATTTGACATAATTATTGAATCATGAAAACAAAAAGAAAGATAAATTCTGAAATGAATCCTTATAGGATCAAAATTGACATTTTAATAAAAAGATAATTATATGTTAGAAGTGGGATTTGAACCACCACCCTTTTGCAAAGAGGATACTTGAATATGTTGTTTTAGACCAATCGATCATCATGTCATTTTTGTATTTGAACAAAACAAAAATCATCATGCCATAAGTGAAAAAATTTACTCGACAAAATTATGTGACATAATTATTTTATGATGAATGTCAATTGGATAAATCCAATATTAAATCAATTACAAGAGGATAAACTTATAAATTTATGAAGGATACTAAATCTTTATCGTATCTTCTCAAAGGATAATATATGAGCGAGTCCAACTCAATTAAATTTCAAAAAATAGAGTGACAAAATATCTTGTATTGAGATGTTTCATATGCTCGATATGCACAAAAAAAAAGTTGATATTATTCTTTAAAATGTGTAAAAATGTCACGTGCAATTTACGTTTAATTTGATGATCTTCAATTTAGAATATATGGAAAAAGATAAGAAGAGAAAAAAACATATCTTTTTCGAATATAGAGATTATATTCGAAATTGAAGATCATCACATATACGTTTACATGAGGGGGAGAACAACACGTATTGCACTCTTTATTTCTTCGTCAAGGTTTTTTCCCACAGGGTTTTCCTGACAAAGTTTTTAACGAGGAAAATTAAAAGCGTATTGATAACGATCATGTACTCTTTTTCCTTCACTCAGTTTTTGTCCCACGGGGTTTTCCTAGTAAGGTTTTAACGAGGCATATCAATAAAAATTTGGTGGATATTCAACTCGACTTGGTCAAATTTAAGTTCACAAGAAAAACCCAAGATGTAAAGTTCAAGATGAATATCATGTCAATATAATTTATGGATGCACTTGATAATTTTATGCAAAGATAATTCCATTTAATGAGACAAGTCAATAATACTAATGATCAAGGTACTTTATCCACACATTCAGAGGGAGATTCATACGCGCTGCACTTTTTTTTTCCCTTGACTGGTTTTTTTCCCATTGGGTTTTACTAGCGAGGTTTTTAACGAGGCAACATCATATGCGTATTTGAAATAATATCCAAGGGGGAGTGTTATGAAATATTATTTAGTGGATATTATTATTATAGAGTAGTGGGGTGGTGTAACCTTCATATTTATCCCTTGTAACATCCTACTTATTATGTAATTAGTAGGGTAGTTGGATAGTCTCATATTGCCTATATAAAGACTTGTCCATTCCCTCAAAGGAAGATGAAAAATCCATATATAATAATATACTCCTCTTATCTCCATATAGTCTCTCATCAAATAGTTTCTTTTACATATTGTTTCAACAATAAGTACTTTTTTCAACTAAAAATTATTTTAGTTTCCATTACGACTAAGAGGACGGATTTTATTACTTTGTCAATTGGATTTTTACTTTTTTGTTAGGATTTGAACTTTTATCCAACTTCTAAAGAAAAAGGAAATGGTGATAGAGTTTTGTATTTTGTTATGTGTTGTTATATTAGGTTAACAACAAAAAACTTTTCTGACAACTTCCATTTTATTCCATCCCCTTTTGTTATCAGCCGTTCTCTTTGTGACCTGATTCTTCATTATTTTGCGACATATGACAAAACAAATAAAGTGAAATGCATGGTGCAACAATCTAAAAGAAGAATGCACAGTAAAAAATCGTTTTAATTTTGTATTAAAAATTGGAAACCGTGTGAGAAGTCTCCTGTTATTTCATTTGCTATTTCCAGACCATTATTTAGTTGCTAAAAACTGGTTATACTCATTAACGACGAAAAGTAATGGTTAATACATTGTCGCAAATAGTTGGTTGGTAAAAACAACCTATGCCGACAATATTGTAATCTTTTACCGCTATTAATTATTTTCTTTATAAATTAAAACGAGCCGAGTTTGAGTTCGAGCCGAGATTTAAAATTAGTGTTCGAGCTCGACTTGTGTGAATGTAACAAAGCTCAAGCTTGAAAACTCGTTTAAAAGTGTTTCGAATTCGAATTCAAAAGCTCGTTTAAATCTATTTTGAACTCGAAAGCTTTTTTTCATCTCGCGTTTATTTAGATTAATTATAAGATAGATTGTTGCAAAAAAATTAACTATATAGATTCTAAATTAGAACACAATTCACTAACCTAAACTATCATTAAATACAATCACATACTTTCTTTTTGGATTGTTGAATTTTAAATGGTTTTTTAAATTTAGGATAAGATAGATTTTTGAATATAATAATTAGTTTTAAAATTTTGAATTGTCAAATATTGAGAAAAAATATTTAATAGATATTTAAAATCTGATTATATTTTCACGAGCTTTTACAAAAAGTTTGTGAGTATGCCTGGCTTGACTCGTTTAACAAACGAGCTCGTTTTTAGACTCGAGCTCGGCTCGTTTAATTTAACAAATGATCTCGAGCCAAGTTTTTTTTAGCCGAGTTCGAACTGCTGGCGATCGACTTGATTCATTTACAGCCTTGCACGTGGAGTACGCAACAACTACAACGGTCTATCGCCACATATTTGGTTATTAGTGACAGCAATTTGTGGTCGCTAATGATATATCATTTTATTTAGCGATGGTTTATTGTATGTAATCTTTTTCTTTTCGAAAAAAATTATAATTACATGTTGCGACTGTGGTCGCTAAACATGTTTTTCGTTTTATAAGAAATGCAGATTTTGATTACAAGTATTCTTGATTTCAGTTTACACTTATTTAAAAATCATTTACAACACTGATTTTTAATTAAACCTTTCAATACCAAATAGACAACACATTAATTTTATTGATTACAATGGAGGTTCTCAAACCGTGAAATAAAAAACGATTACATATTCTATAAGACCCTAATGCCTGGAGTGTAGACCCTACTCGGAGTCTTCCATCCAAACATGTCTTTCGTGAGCACTCCCCTAATGTCATCTGGGTGCATCAATGTAAGTCAAATGAACATTTGTTTGTCTTAGGCCTAGGCTAGCTAACCAATCAACACATGGGTTGGCTTCTCTATACACCCATTTGAGTATAAAAAAGGCATTTCTTTCCATGATTTTTCGAATCCCATTTAACCAAAATGTTGTTGGCCCTCTCCCCCTCTCCACCAAGCTAATCATATCAATGACCTCCTACGAATCCACCATACCAATTATCTCTCTCATCCCTGCTTCAACCGTCATACATAGACCCTCATATAATGCCACAAGCCCCGCTACAACTGGTGAGTAGGAATTAAAGTTCATAGAGAATCCATTCACCCATTTGCCTTCCTTATCTTTCAAAAAACCACCCGTTCTCATTTACCTTAGCTCATAATACAGCTCCCGTCCGTGTTTAACTTGAGGCCCTGATTGGGCTTACTTCATCCAATCTACTCAACATGGTCTCTACTCTTTAATGCCTTGATCAGATGTAATCTCTATTCTCGCATGTAATCTGAAGCTAGATATTTAGCCTTTTCTATGAGGATCTCCCCATCCATAAACTGGTCGTTAGTAAAACGACTTCATTCCTCGCTCCCCAAATCACCATTATAAGCGCTCATATAAACAAGTTTCAATTGAAACCTACACGGATACCATTTTCTGCAAGATTTTTATTCCACCACCTACTCTCCTCACCCATACTAGTTTTACCAACCTTCCTCGAGCCTGCTGATGTCGCTCAACCTGTTGAAATGCCATGAACACCCCCTTCATTTCCCCTAGTTTCCACCCTACTACTCATTTCCGTGCAGCGATGAGTACATGCATCCACGAGATCTGCAAAGAAGAACTTTGATAGTACATGCAACCACGATCAACACCTTTCAGGTCCTGTGGATATTCTTACTCCCGCTTCACTAGCCTGAAGGGAAGATCCTCCAACCTAATTCCTGATAGTCCCATCGCTGCCACCTAACATGTTCCACACCGAGCAACCTTTCTCTTCACCATACCCAGAGCGTGTCATGCTTTCATCTTCATTCCCATCCCACCTAATTTCCTTCTCCACTCTCTTCCACACTTCGTTAACCCTATCATATTCTCTAAATAGGTGGCTGGAACTTTTTTCAACAATCTTACACTAGGGACACAAAGCAGAGTCCTCCATGCCCCATTTAATTTTTTTTACACATGTTGCTAACCTTTCGTGAATCACACGCCATATTAACACCCTATTTTTTCGGGGCCTCAAATATTCCAAAATCTTTACCATTCCATCCCCTCTCATCAGTAACTACTCTCAGTTCCATTAGTACTGATTTGACAGAGTAAATACCCTTCTTTTAATAATTCCATGAGATAATATCCTTCTCCATATTAGTCGTGGGGGCAATCACTTTTGCGATCTCCATAAGATTGTGGATTGGTAATATATACTGGAACCGGTCCCAATCCAAGACCCATCCTATCTCACATAATCACTTACCTTATCAAGGCGGATCCCAACCAATTGGAACTAGCGCGCAATCAACCAATAGTTCATCCTCAATCCAGACATCGAACCAAAATGAAATACTTACCCTATTTTGTAACACCCATAGGGATCCCCGTTTCACTATGACAATTCCATCCACGATGGCTCTACAAATTTGAAAAATCATTCGGCTTAGATGTATAATGCAAAATATTCTTCTTAAAATACCTTTTTTCAGTGCAAAGACCCTCAAAGATGACACCACTAACCATTTTCCTACCCATCTTCCCGAGGAGCGCTCGATTTATATACTCCGTTTGGAGAAATTCTAACCCACCATTGTCCTTCGGGACACATAACTTATCCCATAAAATCCATATTATTTTCTATTGACCCTTTGTCGACCCACATATGAAGTCCTAAACAATTCAGTCAATATCCTCACGTACATACCCCATACGCACCTTAATATGCATTATATATAGTGGCATTGACATAGAACTAAATGAGCTAAGGTGACACGACCTACGAGTGACAAAGTCTTCCCCTTCCAACCCGCAAGTTTCCTACGTAAGGCATTAATCGTGTCTCCATAAAAAACCTGTGGCCTATGTTATGATAGAATAGGCACTCCTAAATATTTTACCAAACCATCGCTGTGACAGTAACCACTCTGTTCTCTTATCATTTCTGTAAGACTAGCATCCACGTTTCGTGAAAAATAGATCAACGATTTATCTTTACTAATAGACTGGCCTGCATCCTGGCAAAACACGTTAAACGACTCCTGTACAATATAAAAATTTTGATTAGATACTTTTGAAAATAGGATAAGGTCATTTATAAAAAAAATATGAGATAAAAGGGTCCTTCCTAAAAAGTTGTTAAGCGGCTTCCACAACCCCTCATCTGCGAGCCTCTGTATGAGCAAAGAAAACCTCTCCATACACAAGGAAAATAGATATGGTGACATTAGATTCCCCTTGTCTAATCCCTCTCTGAGGTAAGAATGACGAAATAGGAGAACATTCTACATAACCCTATGCTCATTCTCTTGCGTGTCCGATAGTATTAGAGAAATCCAGCTCACCGGTACCCCTAGGGTCGTTAACGAATCCCGTATAAAGTTCATTTGACCCTATCATATGCTTTCCCCAAGTAAACTTTGATGACCATGCATCTTTTCTTTTCCTTTGCGTGTCTCATCACGTAATCTATCTCACTCACTAAGACCACATTATCAATCGTCGACCTCCGGGAAGGAAGCTACTTTAGAAAGGTCCAATATATTCTACCAACATCGCCAAAGTCAATTCACGAGGAATTCCATACAAATTTTGTAGCCCATATTTATCAGGCTAATTAATTTGAACTTCCTAATACACTCTGGGTTGCTCATCTTAGGGATGAGAGGATTCAAAGTCCCAAGGACCTCTCTCGGAAAAGACTCTATCTCTAATGCCGATCTCACCATAGAACCTATCAAAGGACCTACTAAACCCCAACACGTTTGGTAGAACCCTATTGTCAACCCATCCGGCCCCGGCGCCTTATGAGGCTAGATTTAAAATAGTGCAACCATGGTCTCCTCATTTGACACATCTTACCTTTGGACATGTATCGAATCCTTATCAAGTGATCTCAAAACCGGTAGTGAAAAATGTGGGTCCAGACCATCTTCAACCAAGTACAGTGATATAAAGTATTCTCTAATCTATGTCGATTCCTCTACCTCGTCCTTAAAAACTTCTTGATTACTATTGCGGATTTTAAAATTCACCTTACCACCTCTCCTAACCAGTACCAACAAATAATATAATTTAGTAATACACTCCCCGAGTAATCCTAATATACTCTCGCTCTTTGAAACCAGTATATCTCCTCCTGTTCAAGCACGCTCTCTAACTCTTTGCTCACTCTTATCTCTAAACTTACTAATGACCCACTATAGGAAACTTGTAGCGCATTCTGAATCCCCTTAATATTTTCCAATATTCTCTTCTTCTCGCGAAAGGTATCCCCAAACATATCCAACTTCCACTTTCCCAGTTTCTTCCTCATGATCTCGATGGTCTCTCCTAGATTAGTTTCCCCCGCTCCTTCACTTATCCTTAACAAAATATCTAAAACCCTCATTTCGAGACCAACACTCTCAAGTCTGAAATACCACTCGCTCACATTTGGAATAGTCATTATATCCAAAGTGATTAAAAGAGGTGTATGACCTGAATGTATACGAGGGAGGTGCGTGACTTTTGAGAACTCAAAAGCTACACCAAAAATATCATTACCGTACGCTCTATCCAACCTTTTTATGATTCCAATTCCTGAATTCTATGAGTCACTCCACGTGAATCTCGGCCCTTCGAAACACAAATCAACCAGACCTTAGATGCACCTCTATCTCTTGAACTTATTCATAAGTGTTGCAATACCCTACACGCCACCACTCTTATCTTCTATTAAACTTGTTCGATTAAAATCACCCACCACTGACCATAGCTCTGTGATACTCTTAGCTCCTACACCAAGCGCGTCCCACATATGATCTCTGATTCACGCCTTTGGATTTATGTATACATTTGTTAAAATCCAGTAAAGACAATAATTACTAGAAATCAATACGTTTTTCGCTTGCTTACCTCCTGATAAAAGTTAGACCAAAATATTTTCCGCGTTCCACATAATCCAAATTCCACCCGAAAAGCCGTTTGCGTCGACTCTAATTAACTTTGTCATATGGAGAGATTTGATAATCTTTGTTGCTTCTTTCCCTGCTTCTTTAGTATCCACAACTATAGATATCACTAGTTTATGTAACTACACAATCTCATTAGAGGACTATCTAAACCCTGCATTATTTGCTCAACGATAATTCAAAATTAAAATATTGAAAGGATTAAAGACCGAGGTCCGACCCCCTATTGTGTGTGTGTACTCATCAAAAACAAAAAAATATAATTATTTAGACAATATCATAAACACTAACAGAAAATACCAAAGGGATATCACTAGGCGATGTGTAGCACAACAACCTCCTTACCACTCCCTAGACTCTCCTCGATTAACCCATTGATGTTTCATCTTTTGTGATAGAATAATAGTATCACTAGACATATTGTTGGAGTATGAGTGGACATAATAAAGGGATTATTTCATAATATTTGATGTTTCTTACTTTCTTGTGTCATTTTGGGCTTAATACTATTTTAGAGTCTTTTGTGCGTTAATCGTGTGTTAAGTGTGTAGCCTTTAGGTAAATGGTTGACATAGAATCCCAATATAACACGAAGAAGTCAAGGAGGTTAAACCCACACCCAAGTCAAGGCGTAGATAGAGCAAAAAGTCATTTTGAAAGCATTTGAGAATTTACAAGAAAGTTTGACGTGACTTGTTTCAGTCACCACGAAGAATTTAATAAATATTTGACATGATTCCTTTTTATTTGGAAAGATATTGAAGTCAATGTCGCGTGAGAGGTGAAGAAAGTTGATCTGGAGTTGAGTCACAAAATTTATGGCGATTCTCACGCAATGACTCAAAGTTGTCCAACAATAAGTAAAAACAGATTGGACCATTTGGACCTCCATAAAGGTGTCCATATGGACCTAAAAAATTTTGTACTCCTATAAATACCTCTTATCAGCTAGAAAACACATATAATTAATATTATAGAGAACTAAACACGCTTGGAGCTAGAGAGAAGAAGCAAGAGGAAGGGGAAGAAGAATTTTATAATTCTTCATCATCCGGACTCCGAACCCCTTCAATCAAAATAGTAACTTTAGTCTATTTTTTCATTTTTAGAATGACTTTTATAGTTTTAATTATTAATTTCCGATATTTCATTATGAACCAAGTAACTGTAGCTTGAGAATTGCTTAATGTATGAATCTTAGCTTTTGGATTATGATTTTTATTGCATTTTGGGATATTATTATTTAAGTGAATTGGATAATTTGAACTAATTATATATGTGTATGGTATTTTACAGCCTTGCAAAGGCCAAGTAGTGGGTTGGGTTTAGTATGCTTGACTATCTCCCAAGAGGGGGTCGGTTTAGGAAAATAATATATAATTGTTCGGTGTGCGTTATTGAGCTGGGAAAGCTTGATTAACCGGATAGTCAATTGGGTTAGGATTATCCACGTCTGAAAGTTTTTTAGGGTCACTCAGGAGAGGTCCCCTAGCATTGTATCATAGCGCCCTATTTACCGGAGAGGAATTTAGGGAGATTTTAGAATCCCGACTATTGCCAAATTACCAATTCGCTTTTATACCAATAAACGTATAAATCCATAGTTGGTGGAGATTACTAGCGACTCTCAAGCTATTTCCCATATTAATTTTTTTATTTTCATTTTCATTACTTAAATTTAATTATAATTAGTTTCATTTATTTTCACTTTAGTCCTTCGCAATTGAAAAACCCAAAAATATATCTTTTACTTTCTGTATTTGCAATTAAACCTCGATTTTCTTAAACTTAATTACATTAACTTTGATAATCTTTGAGAATGAAAACCCTTTTCTTACCCATTCATTTTGGTTGTCAACGAACCTCGTACACTTGCGGGTGGTTAAAGTCTGTTTTAATTTAGGTGATTATTGATCACACTCACAGGACCGACAAGATTTTGGCGTCGCTACCGCGGATTATAAAGTTATATTTTTGTGTTTTAGTTTATTGGTGTTTAGTTGTGTTTATTTTACGATTGGTTTCTTTGTTTTTTGTCTCTTACAAATTTTAGGTGCGCAAGGAGATGTGGCAAATTTGAATTCTCAAGTGAGCATAGAAAAGAAATATAACCAAGGTGCACAAGTTCCACCAGAGGTAGTTCCTTGGTTTATGCAACCTCATGAGCAACAACCGTTTTGTTGCCACCACTTGGGATCCTCCCATCTGCTATCCAAGCCGTGAGATTCAAGCTGGACGTGGGTATGGTCAAACAATTTACAAATTACGGCAATTATATCGATGCTACCATGAAGATCCCATTTGAGCTATACAAAAATTCATGCAAATTTGCGATTCGTACATCACTGAAGGGGTTACTCAGGAACATACATACCTTGTCATGTTCCCATTATTCCTCACCGGAGGAGGAAGTGAGTGGTATGATCAACAACCACATAAATTCTTCACTATGTTGAACCAATTTCTTTGATAGATATTATCCTCAAAGTGTAAGATTAAGAGGTCAACTAGACTTGAAATTGTTTTGCCAAGAACAAAGTAAAACATTAGGAGCATCTTCGACTCGATTCTAACCACGCTTGAAGAAATTCTCACTTACATGGGTACACTCAAGAATTGAAAATGGGTATGTTTTATCCAAGTTTAGATGTCCCATACAACGAAAAAGCCTATACATTATGTGGAGGAGGTTTGATGATGGTAAGCGTAAATCACACGTTTGGCATCCTGGATAGAGTTGTGAGAAACGATATGAGTTGGCAACCATAGAGATCACTGATTTAAGTTTTAGAAAGAAGAACAATGGATCTAGATACTGAAACCGCGTTGAATGCAAAGATTGCCGATTTAGAGAACAAGGTAAACAACTACCCTTGAAAAACAATCAAGATATCGTGAGTATGGTTTAGAAACACAAAGTTGTCCGCCTTGTGGGGTGTTTAATCATGTATGGGAAGAGTGTCCCCATAATCTGAAATTGACATTTTTTGTATCTACTCGAAAGTACCATGTGGGTGGTCAAAGTTATGGTTAATACAATGAAAATCAACCGAGACTCCAAAGGTCTAATTATTAATCAAGGGATCAAAATTATTACCAAGAAGGTCCAAGTTATGGTTCCCAACCTGCCCGAAATGCCGTATATAACTCATATGAAGAAAATCCAGTTCCAAGGTCACTTCCATCCCATTCGCAAGAAGGTGTAAGCGAGTTGGAAAGGAGTCTCACCAACTTCATCCAAATTTCAATGGATAGAATGGAACCCGGTGATGCAAATATTGAATCTAATGAGGCAGGGGTGAAGAGTATGCAACAAGAATTGGCACAAATCAAGAAGTCTCTTCAAGAACTTCATCAAGGCGAAGTCATGCAATTAGGCCCAAGTACAAAAAATGAATTTAAATTTCTAGATAATGGTCAGTATGAATCGTGCAAGGCAATTGGCCTTAGAAGTGGAAAAGTTATAGAGCCACTACAACATAAGCCTAGTGAAGAAGATGTCACAAAAGAGATAGAATTTCAAAATCCGAATTTAGAAGAGGTAACTATAAAATATTGGGTTAATGATGTGGAAGAAGAAGTGGTTGAGAAGCCTATTGAAGCCCCAAGGATGCAAGAGAAATTGAGAGTGAAACCGCCACCTAGGGCTGTAAATGAGTTGAGCCGAGCAAAGCCGAATAGTAGATGTGCATGCTTGTTTATTTATTTATAGATTTAAACGAGCCGAGCTCAAGCTTGAGATGAGTTGTGAAGTTAGTGTCCGAGTTTGGATCATGATAATATGACAAAGCTCAAGCTCGGAAGCTCATTAAGAAGTGTTTTGAGCTCGAGCTCGAGCTTAATAGCTTGTTAAAATCTATTTTGAGCTCGAAAGCTTTTTTATATCTCGAGCTTACTTGGATCAATTATAATGTAAATTGGTGAAAACATTTTAATCATATAGATTTTGAATTAGAACATAATTGACTATTGTAAACTACCATTAAATACAATAACATCCTCTTTTTTTGGATTGTTGAATTTTGAATGGTCTTATATAATTGGGTAGGTAGAGGGGTAGAGGGGTTGAGTGAAAGGTATGTGTTGGGATAAGATAGGTATTTGAATATAGTAATTAGTTTTAAATGTTTAAGTTGTCAAACATTGGAAAAAATATTTTATAGATATCTATAATTAATTATATTTTTCATGATTGTTTATGAAAAGCTCACGAGCAAGCTCGACTAAGCTCGTTTAACAAACGAGCTCGTTTTTGGGCTCGAGCTCGACTTGTTTAACTTAACGAATGATCTCGGGCCGAACTTTTTTCAAGCGAGCTCGAGCCGCTCGCGAGCGGCATTCATTTACAGCCCTATCGCCACCAAAATAAAATCGTCCATCGCCTCAATTTCCATCAACAATAGTCAAGATTTAGGACGATGCCGAGTACAAGAAGTTTATCGAAATGTTGATCCAATTAAATATCAATATCTCGGTACTCGAAGCCATAAAAAGAATTCTAAGATATCTTTGATTCTTCAAGGAGACACTCTCCATGAAGAACAAGAGTATGAAACGGTAGCATTCGCCCAAGAGATGTCGGACCAAGTGCAAAAAAAGTTGCCACCAAAACTAAATGACCCTGGAGGTTTCAACCTCTCAGTCAAAATTGGTGACACATTCAAGGGGCTAGAGTTATGCGATCTAGGGGCAAGTGTGAAACTTATGTTGAAGAGTGCATATGATGAGTTGGGTGTTAAAGAAGCAAATCCGACCTCCGATGTATTACAAATGGCGGATATATCACTGAAAAATCTGTGGGCAATCATCGAGGACGTTCTAGTCCATGTAGGTAATCTTGTTATGCCCATTGATTTTATTATATTGGATTATGATGCAAATGTAAACATCCCTATTATCTTGGGACATCCATTCTTAGCCACGGGGAGGACGGTGATCAATGTGTATAAAGGTTCAGTGACCTTGAGCATGGAAGATGAATACTAGACATTCTATGTCTCCGGAAATGTAATTAGAAAAAAGGTGAAAAATGTGTCAATTATTCAAATTATGGTCACGAAATCAACTAGGAAGATCCCTAGAGAATCCATGAGGAAGAGTGAAAGAGATGAGTTTTGGGTAGGCGATGAAGTCTCATTGAAAGATCTGGATCCCCCAAACAAATCGCGGAAGTATAAGAACTCATGGGAAGGACCATACATTGTCAGTGTGATGTCACCCAAGGTGATCGAGGTTCAAGTTAAGAAGAATTTCAAATTTTGTTTAGTTAATCCGAGAAGCCTCATGAGTTGTTGGGGAGGATACTTTAAGAAAAGAGCACCTTGAGGTAACCCGTCGAGCTTAACGACCTTAAAAAATCCAAATAAGGGTGGAAACCCATGTGTAGATTAGTTCTCTACTTTTTAGTTAATTATAGTATATCATGCGCTAGTTGTGGTTTAGTGTATACTATAGTTAATGAGAAAGGTATAGAGTGTTTTTGATGTGTAGGTGAGTATAAGATTGAGTTTGGGATGGAAAAGCTCGAAAATCGTGCTCATGGAAGGTTCATAACCGTCACGACCCTATTACCAATGTCGAAATGATCAAAAAACAATAGGTTTTCACGGTGCACCTCATAATTTCGCGGTGTACCGCATGTCTCGACGAACAACACTGGGAAAACTTTGAGAGTCCATAAGTTTGCGCTCAGGTATCAAAAATCATTTTCTCTTGAGTCTATATCGTAAAATATTTTGAGATCTATCCAATAGAGAAGAGAACACCTCGATAGGATATCACAACAAAAGGGTATGACAAGTTTTTCGTATGTACATCAGTTCAAAGCGGCATACCCCCTACAAGCGGTATATCGCCTCCCTCGAGAAGGGTCATGATGGTATTGACCACGGTCCAAGGTCAGAGTGTTAAAAATATGCGATTGGTATACTAGTCACGTAATAAGAGAGCGGTATGTGGTGGTCCTTTGTGTGTTTTAAAAATAAATGTAAATGATAATCGAACCACAACCGCAAGTGTACGGTTGTCCCAAGTAGTAATAAGGATAATACAGATTCGTTCCAAGGGCGGGATGGTTGACTACAATGTTTAGCAGATAATGATTTGTTGCACTTATGAAAGCAAGTAAATAAAATATGTTTGTTTGGTTTTGTTGATTAAAACTACTAAATGAAAGACAAATTATAAATGCAAGTAAAAGCTAAGACGCAAGTAAAATGAGTGAAAACGCAATATGAGAAGTAGTACTTGAGAACGCAAGGATCCTCCTAATCTTATTTCCTAACTTATGTTGTTTAAGGGCTAAATTGGTCAATTACAATGGTCGGGATTCTAAATTCCTTATACCCCCGTCAGGGTGGACTATAAGGCAATCCTAAAGTGTCACTAGTCCCGTCAGGGTAAATATGATCCACCGTTGGATGTTTAAGTTTTATTACCTCATTGGCCCTAGAATTAGCTAAGTTCGTCAGAATCAATAGCTTTTATCCTAGATTGAATAATTAATTCTATACCTAAACCCTCCGTCAGGATGATCCACACGCCACATATGTGGAATAGCCTAGATACTAATACCTGTTCTTAGTTCGCGACTCTAAAAACAGTAAATAATCACAAATTATCGAAAAGAGTAATTGACCCAATCTAATTTAATTTAAAATAAACCCAAATTTAACATTCGTTATTTCATAAAATTAGGATTCACCCATTGTTTGTTCTCAAGCACTATGAAAAGTTTAGCTCATATTAAATGGAAAAACTAAATTAAAAGAAATGGAATTCATATTTGATTACAAAATTAAAATTGAAAGAAACCTAATTTCCGGAGTTGGAATGACTACGAACGGAGATATAGACCCTCTCCACCTCTTGTAGCTTCTTCTTTCTTCCTTCTGTTGCTTCTCTCTGGTGTTTAATCTTGTGGATTGTGAATTGTATGAAAAATAGAAGTCCAGACCTCCTTTTATAAGCATAAAAACGGATTAGGGCTTGGACCATAAAATAAAACACTAATTAAATGTCCAAGCCCAATTTCTAAGCCCAAAATCCCATAACTGCTGATACACCCTCACTAAAACGGCTTTTCCCGATGCGTTATGACTCCGATTGACTTCATTCCAGTTGCTAAAGTTCCGTAACTCGATAAGGAATGATTTCTCTTCAAAGGTCAGCGGCTAAATCATCGCTTAAGCATCTCGAAATCAGCAATCTATGGCCTGGAAAATGGATTTTCAGCTCTAAAAATAATATCTTCGGGATTTATCTTCAAGTCTTGACTCTAATTCACGATCTTTGACTTTCTCCTCGGATTCCTCTCCTAGCTAACATCTAAACCTGTAAACTTTTCACTAAAAATACCAATATTACGCGCAAAAGTTTAAGAAATTAAAAATGCTAGAAATAAAAAGGAAATTCCGGATTATTGAATATTTAGTCCAAAAGTCTATCAAATTAATTAAATAAACACCAAAAATGATATCTCCCAAGGGTCGAAAATAAGAACAATTAGGGAGACATCAGTATGCCGTTCAAAAGGCCAGCATACCGTCGCGACACAGGAAGACCAAATCAAAACCTAAAAGTCTTCAACCTTCTTCTTCAAAACCTTCCTCCACCCAAACTCTCCACTAATGACGAACCAAAGCTTCAAGAACACCAAATTTTCACCACAAAAATACCAAATATTCAACAAATTCCTTCTCCAGACTAATCCAAAGACATATTCATATCATTATTACTTCCAAAACACCCAAAGAAGCCAAACCTAAATTCAACTTTTCCTTTTCACAAAAAGCTTCAGTTTTATCCATGAGGAGATGATTAACTGAAGGAAAGATGAATTCTAGTTGATGAAGGGTACGTTAAAGAAGATGAATTAAACGATGTATGTTATATATATATATGTGACTTAGAAGACTTCACAACGCAATACTACATGTAATCGGCCTAGTGCCGATCCAGATATGTTTCCTTATCCCTTTTCTCATTTATTAGTGTTTATTGTTTTTATTTTATTTATAGAGTCTTTTCGAGTCGTGGGGACACGACTAAGTTTTTAGTCTGGGGTGGGATATCGTTGTCCTCATCCCAATTTTTATGTGTTATTTGTTTTTACTGCTTTTTAAAAAATCAAATAAAAATTAGTTTAAGGAATGATTTGACTGTAGAGTTTGTTGTATGTCCCCATGAAGCATACGTTCTATAAATTAATGATAGAAAATAGTAGACCTTAGAGTAAATTAAGACGCACTTTGAATGCATGCAAACACTAGATAATAGATAGGAAAAAATCAATGAACAATGCAAAAGAAGTAAGCTTGTAATTGGGGAAAATGAGTGGTGTATAGAACGTGAGATCTAAATGAGTAGAGAACCCACTTAGTTATAAACTAGAGGTAAACTATGTAACTAGGAAAATGATAGAGACAGTTCTTTGATAACCATTTGAAACCTTTTAGCTTTCTAACCCGTAAATTATATGCTTTTTAGCCCCATTCTTAGTCTTTAAGCCTTTCTTTTGTCGCCACAATATAATCCATATCCCCTTAGTTTATAGGACTTTCCATATGACCCGCACTTGAATCACAATCCCGAGATTCCTGTCTTGAGCTTGAGTTTGGGGTGGTGGGTTTCGTTATGGGAAATTACGTTGGGAGGGAACTTTTATGCGTTTGTATTTTATGTGCAATTTTTGATGATATATTAATTATAACCCTTTGCCGGGGTCTTTGAAAAAGAAAAGAGAAAAAAATTCATAAGATACATGACCATTCACATCAAAATGATGGTAAGGGATATCTTACAAAAAAAGAATGAAAAAGAAAAAATTAATAAAAATAAAGTAACCGGCAAAGTGGAAGTTTTGGAAATAATCTTTAGTGCTTATTGGGTTAATTTGGGAATGCTAAAATTAGTGTGTCAAATGGGTTGAGTGAGAACGTATTCGAGTGTAAACTCAAGCTCTTGGATAGTTTGTTAGTTGTAGGTGAGGAGAGGGAGCCAAAAGCTCAGTTCAAATTTACCAAATATACATACCATACCGTCCCTAAGCCTACGCTAAAACCATAAAGACCTCGTGATTCTTAGGTACATAGTGAATTAACAATTCAACTCATAGGGAGTAAGCTAAGTGGAGCGTTCAAACAAAGTAAGGATAGATGAACACCCTATAACCACTATCGCAAGCTAAGTATAAAGTGTAATCTTCTAGCATTGTGAATTTAATTTTTGATTGATGTTATTTATGCTTGATTTTGCATAATATATGTATGTGTACATTAGTTCTTAGTTTATACTATAAGGGATTTATTTTAAGGTGTTCTTTGGGTATCATTCATTAGACTCTGCATTTTTACGTCTCACCTAAGACCTCTGTTTTGTTTTACTTTGTAGGAACGACAACTATTTGAGTTTGGGGTCTTGATGTCTCCATTTTTGTGATAAATATATGCCCTTAGGAGACATCATTTTAAGTAGAAATTGGACTTATTTGATAGACTTTTGTGATTGTTTTGTCATATTGCACTTTCTCCCCTCAGAATTATATTGTTTACGTTTTAGAGCTTTTGTGCGTTAATTAGTTTGTTTTAGCATGAAGTTCTTAGGTATATGGATGATAGGAGGCACCAAGATGACGAAGAGAAGTGAATTCTAAAGTCTTAGATCTAAAGAGCAAATGGTACCATTCAAAGAATTGAAGAGGAGAATAAGAATCTGGAAAGTTGTTACTTCTTGCTGATTTCGAGCCAAAATGGTACTGATCCAGGTTTGATGATTCAGATGAAAATGGTGCGCCTTTGAGTTAACTTGAATTGAGGACTGGAATCAGGTTATTCGGACTTAAGACATAAACGTTACGCCCGTTTTACTAGAGTGTGTACAACAATTACATGAACTACTAATTGGATTTGGGATTTTAATCATTTAATTAAATAAGATAAAAGCCTGATCCAATTTTGTTTTGTATAAAAAGCATTTTAGGCCTCATTTTTTAGTACGCTTCATTTTTTACAAAAATCAGAAGAGCGCGAAAAGGCAGATAAAGAGTTAGAGCTGGAGAAATCATCTTTCTTCAACAACAGCTCAATCTTTTCCTTCAATTAGTTTTTTCTTCTTATTTCTATTTTTTAGGAAAATGTATTCTATTAATTTCCCTTTTTATTTATTTTTAGTATGATCTAAACTTAATAATACTTGAGAATCGCATAATGGGTTAAGCCCTAGTTTATTTTATTTAGTACTTTCAAATTTGGGGTTGTCTTAAGTTAATTCAAGTTAAGTTTTTCCTATTGTTTATTAGTTCATGCTTATTTACTGATATTAATTTTTCCGCGAATTATAATTAGGTTATAGTAATTAGGGTATTCACTAGTGGCGGTGATCACCTTGACGGGGGGTTTATTTACTAAAGTAATTAATAAACGCGTGGTATTCGTCAATGATCCTGACGCGCTTGACCAACCGCGTAGCCAATTTTGTAAAAGTCTTAATCTTCTGAACGTAGCTTATAATTGCCCTGATAGGATTTGTAATACTGTAGGATATCTCACAAATCTACCTTGACGGGAGTTAGGAGATTGTAAGCCCCGACTAATATAGAATTACCAACTTGTCCCTTAAAGGAAATCACTAAATGTATGAAATTAGGTGGATCCCTAGCGAGACTCAAGTATAGCTCTCATATCTGCGTCTACTCCTTTACTATTTATTTTCATTCTGTTAATCTTTGGTTGTTTATTCTCTTGCGTTTAGTAGTTTAATAATTGAAAACAAAATAAATATATCCTTTATCTTTTATTTTCTGTATTTGCAATTACTTCTACTTATCTATTGAACACATTGGTTATACCTATGCAATCCCTGAGAACGAAATCCCGTATATCTATCTATTACTTGGAAAGACTAGTACACTTGCGGTTAGTTGGTCCTCCTACTTGGTGGTTATTTTTATCACATCCCAGGACCCACCAATGATCGTAGCGACGGACCTAGTGTCAGTAAAGATATGTTCCCTTAACTCTTCTCATTTTTAGTGTATATAAGTTTACTATTTTATAGAGTCTTTCGTGTCATGGGGACACGACTCAAATTTGAGTTGGGGTGGAGTACTTGTTGTCCTCATCCCCATTTATTTTCTTTTACTTGCTTTCTAGAAAACCCATAAAAAAATTAAAAATAGTATAGGGTTGATGTAGGATGTAGTGAAAATACCTACTAAGCATAAGTTATAGCAATTTAATGATAGTAAATAATGTGGACTTGAATGATGTCACAATCCATTTAGTATAATTTGCCTGAAAACATTAAGTAAAAGATAGAAAAGATTAATGAGCAATGCGTAGAAGAAAATTTGAATCTTAGGGAGTCATGAGCGGTGTGTAGAACATGAAATATGAACTAGGTGATAACCCTCCTAGTCTTGGAACTAAAAGTAAAACAAAAACGAGGCCTAGTAATTAAGGAAATGAATAAGGCAGTTCTTTGATAGCCATTTGAACCCTTTAGTTTTCTAAACCATTTGTAATTAATTATTTATCTGCCTTAGCCCCCTTTCTAGCATGAACCCTTCTTTTGTCGCCACGATAGAATCCATATCCCCTAGTCTATAGGATCTTCCATACGACTCGTACTTGAATCGCAATCCGAAAACTAGTCATCTTTAGAGCTTTATTTTCAGGTGGTGGGTTTCATCAATGGGGAATACATTGGATGAGAATTTTATGTGTTTATATTTTGCGTGATTTTGATGATATATCAATTGTAACCCTTTGTCGTGGTCTATGTAATATAAGAGAGAAAAGTTGTGAAAAGAAAAGAAAGAGAAAATAAAAGACATGACAACTCAATTCAAAACGAGTGTCCTGTGCATCTTACAAAATATGATGAATAAATTTATAAAGAAATGAAAATAAAGTAACCGGTAAAATGGGATATGTTGGAAAGTCATCGTGAAATGTTATTGGGATAATAGGGTATGCTTATGAAAAGCATCAAATTGGGTTGAGTGAGAAAATATTTGAGTGTAAACTCAAGTTCTACGGTGATTTGTTGAAGGTTAGTGAGGAGAGAGCCAAAAGCTCACTTCACATCTCCCAAATATGCATTTTATACCATCCCTAAGTCTACATTATAACCATAAACCAGTTAAAGAATAATTAGGTGGCCTATTAGATAATAGGGAGGATCTATGAACACCTTATAATTGCCATATCGAATTAAGTGTAAATCACTTCTTCACGCTTTGCGAAATTAATTTGATCTTGAATTCTCGATTTGGTGAGTATCAATTCTTATATATCACTATATAGAATTTGTTAGGGTAGTTGCTTTAGATTCATTTATTATTATCTTCTTCTTTTATGATTAGCTTGCTTAAGATTTTTCCACTAGTCTTTAATTTTAATTTGTCGGGACGACAAAAATTTGAGTTCATGGTCTTTATGTCTCTTCTTTTGTGATAGAATAATCGTATCATGAGATATCTTTTTAGGGAATCAGTGGATCTAATAGAGGGATTATTCCCTAATATTTGATGTTTCTTATTTTCTTGTTTTATTTTGGGCTTAATACTATTTTTAGAGTTTTTAATGTCTTAATCGTGTGTTAAGTGTGTAGATTTTAGGTACATGGTTGATAGAAAAGTCAAGGAAATCAAATCTACACCAAAGATAAGGTCTCGATAGAGTAAAAAGTCTTTTTAAAAGCATTTGAACATTTATCTGAAATCAGTATTGCATGAAAAGTGATAGAAATCGATTTAAAATTAAAATACAAAAGTTATAACGATTCTTCCACAATAACTTAAAGTTGTCCAGTAATTTATAATGATGTACTCAAATAGTTTATAACCATAGCCTTACTAAACAAAAAAAAATTATCCCATGCATCCTGCACATAGTTATATCAGGGTTTGGCTCTTCAGTTCATCAAACAGCTAAGTTCGATTTATATATTACTAAGTACAGTAAACATCATTGATTATATCATAACAGTAATACTATATTATATACGAATTACGAAGATTAATTATGCATGTACTCGCACCAACCAATACCAATGTGATCAAAGACAACAAAATCAACATATTCATCGAACCTTGCTGGTGCAGTCTAAAAAATATACCAAATGTCTTTCATTAATGTTCTCTACTTTAAATTAATGAACGGTTACTGATATCGATATTACAAATGTAGTGTTAGTACAGCAAAATCCCCTTTCGGCAGTTAAAGAAACCGTTATACTCCAGTACTTCCTCTATTTCGGAGTATTAAATTTAACAAGTTTGTCCAAAATATTAAACATTATTTTCTATCATCAATTTAATTAAAATATTAAAATTTATATATTCAATATACAAAACTTTATAAAAATCATTTTAATAATTAGAAGTCTAATCAATATAATTCTTTATTTGTATAAACATTAAAATTAACAAACATTATGAAATCTAGGACATAGTACTAGTTTATCTTTATTTTATTCAATGTAATTGATATTTTAGATTTCATGTTTATACATTGATCTTTGAGCCTTTTTATTTTTTAGAGTTACAGTCATGATATCTAACACAGTGATATATTTTACTTGGAGATTTACTGTTACATTTTTTTGTTACAGAATTTGTCGTCGCTATTAATTTACACTTGTCTTTGAGTTGTTTTGAAAATTTAGTTGTTAAAGTTCGACAATAACAACAACAAGCCAAATGTTGTCGCAAATGACTCCTTATCTTTAGCGATGATATTTTTTGTTTTTTACCAACTTTTTTCGTTATTAGCGACGACATTTATTGATCTGTACTAACGCCTATCGTCACTAGAGTTTACTTCAATATCGATGACGTATTTCTTCTCTATAGATTTGAGCATTGTTAACGATAAATGTCGTCACTAAAGATAAGAGAGTCATTACCTTTCGAATACCTTTCCAACCGGTGCATGACAAGGTGGATAATGATGTCAAATAAAGTAGAAGGTAAGATCATTTCAGGCTTACACATAAGCAATACCACTTATGTTTTTCCTCTCTCGAGTTCGGTCATACTTAGGTTTCTTTTACAAACCTTTCTAAACACGTTGCACAATGATATTATCTGATCGCTTACGAATTTACCGTCAATCAATCTTGGAATACTTGCCTAAAAAGAAACAACATCATTATGTGACAATCGTGTAATTTCATTCCAATGATGTTTCTTGCGTCACTCAAAACGTTATTCCTTAAATTAGATGCAATTTTGTCCAATTTTTTTCGTCTCTCACCAATCAAGAGAAGCATGTCATTTTCCATGAGAATGCAAATTTGGTCCGCGACTGCATCTATTTATCTCGGTTTTGGAACAACCATAACTCACTTTTGATATTCCAATCACTCAGAATATTTCTAGCTTTTGCCTTATCTTTGTTTACTTTTCCATCGAGGCCAACCACGTACGAAGCAAGTTATCACACACGTTTTTCTCACGGTGCATAACGTCAATGTTATGCTTGAGAAAGTATTTCGACCAATATGGTAACCTGAAGAAAATACTTGTTTTCTTCCAGTTAAACGCTTTCTGGCCTATTTGCTAACTCGCCTTCCCACCAAAATCCTTATGTTTACCTGGCACAAAAGACAACCCGTCAAACTGCGTCTGAATATATCCATGGTTATGTTTTATATGAGGGGGTTTGTTCTCATTTTTACCATACGAAATCACGTTTCTTCTAAGGCGATGTCATGTAGGTAAACACCGACGATGATCAAAATAAACTATACATTTATGCACATGCATCAACAGTGTTTGCATTCTGGGCACACTTTGTAACCTAGACCCTACTACCCTAAGTATATGACCTAGACGGGTAATCGTTGATCATAAATAACAAACAAGTGTTTATGAAAAATTTAGTTTGTGTGTGTGCATCATACACAAGGATCCCTGTAGACCACGACATCTCCAATTCATCAATAAATGAGTGTAGAAAGACATCCATATCTTTAGCGAGAGAATGCAGACCCAGAATCACTAAAGTAAGCATGAAAGTGGATTATTTCATGCATAACCACTGTGAAAAGTTGTAGGCAGTCAATATAATGGGCCACATGTTATATGAGTTGTTTTGCATGGATAAATGGCAAACTCCATCGACGATTAAACCCAAACGCACATTACATAGATCACGAGCAAATTCGAGGCTGCGCTCGTTAAATGTTTTTCAACTGATATTGTCGACTAGATGACGTAACATATCATCGTTGGAAGACTCTCCGATATAGTGCTAAATCATATCTTTCACAGCATGTCTCGAAGCGTAATATCGTTGAAACTTTGACGCAATAGGGAAGTATCACAATTTCTTATTAGATACTTTCTTCCCCTTCTTCAGATCCACCTAGATTCAGCACAAACTAGACATTTTACGAGGTTTTCATTCTCTTTATAATACAATACACAATCATTTAAACCAATAGATTTTAATATAGCAAATAACCATAAATTTTAACTTTTTGATGCACTCCTCATACAATGCAAGAAAATTATGTACTTCAAGTAATATAAGCCAACAACGACAAGAGTTTGGTAAAAGAGGAATTCGTCCACTTGTTCATTACTTTGACATGCATAAAATAATCTAGGAAATTTAAGGAATCCATTTTTGTTGAACCGATATCTACGCTGTAGAAATCGCCGCCTAGGCGCGTCAAGGCAACGCCTAAGCGTCAACTCCCCCCTCAGCCTCCTACACCTATTAAAACTGCTAGGCGTTTTTTCCTAGCGCCTTAGTCACGGTGGAAGAGGTGTCTAGCCCTCCTAGGCGCCGATTAATGGCCAAAGATAGCCGACTAGGCCTTCTTTTTATTTTTCATATTTTCAAGAATTCTTGAATTAATATTATAACTCAAATTTTAGTATTTTTATATTTACTATAGTGTTTTTAGATAAATTTTACGACTTAAATAGTTAAATTCGTTATAATACAACATATATATTACTAAATACAAAATTACACAACGAGATTCAAAATCGCCTAATCCCGCTTATGTCCAGTGTAATCCCGCCTAAACGCTAGGCCCTGGTCGACCGCCTAGGCTGCGAAACCGAGATCTACAACATAGACCGAGATACAATTCACTTTCATGTTTCTCAAACAAAGTATCAAAACAACCTTGATTTTTAATCGGAAAACCCTCACCCCTAAACTTGGTGTCACCGGAAGAACCATTTACATTTAAAGTGGATCTCAGATCATCAAACATGTTAACTATTTCTTCATCTACAATATTAGAGTAGCATTATTTGCATGAATTTGTGCTATTTCGCAGTATTTTGTCCAAACCTCGTACGTTGGCAAGATTTTGAACGTTGAAAGACGCCCTTGAACATCAAGAATATGTTACTTTTGATTTTCAATCAACACTTACACATACAAAAAGTGTAACCCGTATTCTATGGTGTAGATCTCCCCGCCTAGGCGACAACTCCCCCCTCAGCCGCTTACGCCTAGTTAAAACTCTAGATGTTTTTGCCTAGCGCCTTAGTCGTCGTGGAATAGGCGCCGATTAATAGCAAAAAATGGCTGCCTAGGCGCCAATTAATGGCAAAACATACCCGCATATGCCTTTTTGTTATTTTTTATTATTCTCGAGAATTCTTTAATTGATATTATAACTCAATTTTTAGTATTTTTATATCTACTATAATATTGTTAGATGACTTTTATGACTTAAATAGTTAAAATTGATATAATTACTACATATATATTACTAAATATACAAAATTACACAACGTAATTCAGAACCGTATAATTCTGCCTTGGCGCTAGGCCCGGGTCGACCGCCTATGCCGCAAAACCGAGATCTACAGTATAGCCCGATTAACCATATGTTTTTTTGAAAACCTAATAAAATCCATAACACCAACCATATATTCTCGATTCAAGGTATTCATAGATTTAATCTAAAAACCCTTGCCGAGAAGCGACTGATTTAAATAAAACAAATAACATATAATTGCGACGATCAAAATAACTATCCTAAAATTATTCTGTAAATAAATGTAAAATACTACATTATTTTATAATCCAAATTAATATAAAATTTTAGATTATTTTTTAATCCAAATAGTGTATATATATATATATATATATATATATATATATATATATATATATATATATATATATATATACAATAAAACCAAAAGCATACAACTATTTAAATTAGATATATCCGAAAATGATTGCATTTGACAAATTGCCATTTTTATGAAAATTTAGCGGGTATTTTAATTTTAAATGGCACCCACGTGGATGAAGACTTTGTGTTCTCCGGTAATGGATCGGTGGATCTTTGGTAGCGTAGATTGGTATAGGGGAGAGGGGTTTTCGGACTAGGGTTTGGTATTTGGGGGTGTGAAATTTTAAAAGTGTAATAATGGCTCAAATTTGTCAACTCTTGACCTTAAATTCTCTAGATCATCAGCGACGACAAAAGTCGTCGCTTGTATTCCCCTTTCCGTCGCTAGTAGTATCAATAGCGACGACATTTTGTCATCATAAGAAAGTAACTATAGTGATGACTATTTTCGTCGATAATGAGAAGTTTCTTTTAACATTAATTTTAAACATTACATGTCATCGCTAATTCATTCAATTGCAACGATACGTTATCATCGCTAGTTATATATATCATTAACGATGACAAAATGTCGTCGCTAGTGTTATAACTTTTTTAACCACCAATAAGGAAGACAGACGTGTATTGCCCTTAAAGGCAAATCACTAGTGGTGACATAGTGTCGTCGCTAATAATGTCACTACTAAAAGCGCGTGATGTAGTAGTGATTTAACACCTTAATTAGGAGAAAAAATAAACATTTTCTATAATTTTTAGATTTTTCTAAATGTATAGTTTTAGTTTGAAAAAATTAAATTAAACATCCAAAAGAATAATAATAATTTACTTATAATTCTTTTTGGATGAAAAGAAGTATTACCTATCTACCTATCCAACAACTATATTCTTCTGATCCTATCTTGTCAAAGCCCTCCAGGATTTTCTCATTTCTTACTAACCAAGTACTAGCCCCGAGCCTTACTTGTTTTGCTAGTATGTCCGCCCTTGTGTTGACTTGTCTACGTATATGTCTGAAGATGACTTCTCCCACCTCTTCAACCATGAGTTTAATTTTCCTCAACACTTTTATTTTCCAGCTAGTTGTCGATACCTGCTTGATACCCTGAATGAGCTCAAGGTTATCCAAAAATATTGTCATCTTTCTTATTTAAATTCCTTTCACAAATCCAGTTTTTCGATGATTGCATGTGCCTCTTCTTTAATAATTGTATCAGAAAAATCCATCTTTGAATATTCAACTCTTACTCCATTATTCTTATGAATTTTGACAATACTGATGCTTGTAGAATTGTATGGATAATCAAAGGACGCATCACAAGTGAATGTGATGTCCAATTGAAAATCCATACAATTAACGAGAGGTCTTGGTATTACATTGTTACTAGAAGAAACAGAGATATTAGTATTCTAGTTAGCGCCAAAAAGCTTTTTGATATTAATATTTGCTACTCTAATCACCTCATCTGAAAATTTACCTCATGATGATTGTGTCGACTTTTCATATTAGCCTTCCAAATATTCTAGATCATTAACAACACGAATGTCATTATGACGCTTTGACTCTATCCCCCGTCCATATATATTTGTATCATGTATATAATCCACTATTCGAGAGACTCTGACAGGTCTTGTTGAATTTTGATTTATGCCGCTGACTTGGCCCAAATTTATCGTCATAATCCATAAGTTAAAACTAAATGCTCGACTGTTTCATCTTCTACACGACACCATTCGTAGTCAGCCACTACATTACATTTTTTTAGGTTTTTCCCGTAGGTATCGCGTTATTACATGTTTTCCAGAAAAAAACTCTTGCCTTTGTTGGTAAATTTGCTTTCCATATCGTCCTCCATTGACTTGAGTTTGTTTCCGGTATCGATGCTGACTGTTGTGGTTCTCTAAAAACAATGTTATCTCTGAGAATATTATAGCCTGTCTTTGTTACATATTCTCCATTTCTTGAGTGTAGAGATATAAAAGTATCACGTGCCTCTGGTTGCAAGATCTTCTTCCTGGTTATCGCTGGTATTATTGGTTTTGGAAAAATACTATTCAAAATTTCTGTTTGACATCTATCTTATCGATGATCCATAATTCATAACCTTTTGTGATATTACAATTGGGTGGTGTTTCCATCATTTATCCTTCCACATATCAATACTTTTTCCATCCCCAATTTGGTAAATGACATTTTGTTTTAAAAAATTGCATCCTTCCATCAGACTAGCCATTATCCACTACCTGCAATCAACTTAACATCCATAAAGTTAGATTTAGGGAAATATATACCTTTTAAGATCTCCGCCGCCAATGTATCTGGATTGTTTAACAACCTCCAGGCTTAGGCCGCTAGTAGTGATGTATTCATCCTTTTAAAATTAAGAAATCCCATTCCACCTAATAATTTTCCAATTGCAAGTTCCTCCCATTCTAGCCAATGAATACGATTTCTCTCTCCAAAATTCCAAAATAGCTGAAATTATTACAGATTGTGATTAGGAAAGAAAAGATTAACATTGTGTATGCTGCAATTTCTTGGAGCATAACTTTAATTAAAACCTCTTTCCCTCCATCTGATAGTAATTGTGCCTTCCATCCTTCCATTTTTTTAAATATCTCTCCGCTATCCAATTTAAAGACTGTATATTTTACATCTTATGACATAAAGGTATACCCAAATATTTTCCCAGATCATTTTTCTCATTAGTTTGCAACTTTTCACAAATATCACTTCTTATTCTCGCTGGTGTGTCTCGATTTTAACATATTGATGTTCGTTGAAATTAATGCGATGACCTGACCCGACACAATATAAAACGAGACACTGTCGAAAAGCATTGATCTCATTTTCTTCAATTGCTAAGAAGAAAAGAGAATCGTCATCAAATAATAAATGAGTAACAATGGGACAATTTCTTGAAATCTGGATTCCGTTGATAATCTTTTGAGAAACCTTTTTTTCAATAGGGCCTACCAGTGCTTCCCGACATTAAGGGAAAAAAATAGAGACAAAGGGTCACATTGCCTAAGTCCCCTTTATGGTTTAAATTTTCTATTTTGTATCTATTAAAATTGATTTGAAATGATACTGACGATATACAACTTATCATCCATCCAATCCAAATATCTTAAAATCCCAATTTTTTTATAGCAATGATAATAAAATCCCAACTCACCTGATCGTATGCTTTAGCCATATCCAATTGCCATGTGTTTCAGATTCTTCCTTTTCATAAAAAACAAAAATTCTCGTGGAACCAATATATTATCCTAGATAGCCCGACCTCTAATGAAATCGGATTGAGTCAGTGATACTATAAATTTATATACTCTTGTAAGCTGTTAGCCAAAAGTTTTGCAATAATTTTGTAACCGAAATTAACACGGGAGATTGGTCTATAACTCCAACTTGTTCTTGTATCTCACCTTTTTGGATTAAAGTAGTGAGTGTGTTAACAAGAGTATCGAGGGATATATTATTATGGAAAATATCTTGTACCATAAGCAACAGATCTCATTGTATAATTTTCGAGTATTCTTGATAGAACTTAGCATTTAATCCATCCGCTCTAGGCGCTTTTTCTTGAGACATATATAATACATCTTTTTGTACTTCCTTCGCTATCGGGGGTTTGGTCAATTCTTTATTCATATAATCTTTGACTTTTTGTTGTATGTCATTTGCTGCTTGTTGCAAGTTTCATATATTGGAACTTCTCAAACGGATAAGTATTGAAAAAGATATGACCAAATCAAATCAGCAGCAAAATCTTACCTTTCCTAGAATTTAGGGTTACGAATTTAAGAGTCTTTAACTTGTCTTCCACTCCAAGCAAATTCGACCTAGGGTCCTCCAACACCTATAAATACACCCCTTAAACTCCTACTTTCACACACTTCAGAGAATTACACAAGAGGCTTAAGGTTTTCAAGTCAGAGCACGAAGGAGAGAAGAAGCTAGAAGCTGGAGGAATCCTGTTCCTCCAACAATAGTCATTCAACCCTTTAGGTTATTTATTTCTTTCTTGTAATTGAACATGAATTCCTTTTCTTTTATGTTAGTCTTTAATTTTCTTATGAGCTAAATTTCTTTATACTTGAGAATCGCATAAAAGGGATGAACCTTAATTAATTAATCTATGTTTTGAATTTGGGATTGTTTAGATTTAAATAGGATTGAGTTTTATATATTGGATATTACTTTGTTTTCATTACTAATTCTTTTCCGCGCAACTAGAATTAGCTGTTAGTATTTGGGCTATTCATTTTAGTGGCGAAGTGATCATCCGACAGGGGGGTTTTGAATACAGATCTAGGTAATACCCATGTAATGTCCGTTATTGACCTACATGCTCAACTAGTTACATAGCCAAAGAGGTAAAATCATATCATCCGAAGAGGCATATTCGACCATACAGGTGTTTATGATACTTTAGGATAGCTTCTAGGTCCACCCGACAGGGGGCTAGGAGATATTAGAGTCCCGACTAATATTATAATTCCAATTCTACCCTTAGACATAACATAGATTATATTGATTAAGTGGATTCCTTTGCGAGACTCAAGTATCTCTCTTATCTGAAGTTAGTCTTTTATTTGCTTTATTTCCTTTCTGTTAATTTAATTTTAGTCTTTACTTTATTTGCATCTTTTAATTTATAAAAACCAAACAAAAATTATTATCTTTTATTTTCTGTTTAGCAATTATTCTTACTACTTGATTAATATTTGGGTTGAACCTAATCCGTCCCTGAGAACGAACTTGATTATCATATATTACTTGGGACAACCGTACACTTGCGGTTAAGTGGTTCCTTTATTTTTGCACTTTATTTTATAACACCCTAGGACCCACCACATAGGCACAATATGGACCTATTTAATTCATTCATTCAAAAGGATAATTTGGTGGAGCTGGTAAGTAAGGGATGTAACTTCTCTTGGTCCAACAAGAGATGTGGCAACCAACTTATCAAGCAGATACTAGATAGAATCCTTGTGAACTCTGAATGGATGATCAAATTTGCATATTCTTGGTGCTCAGTGCTCCCTCCAGCTCGCTCTGATCACTCCCCTATAGTACTCTATGATGGTAATTCAAAATTGAGTAAGAATAATAGATTTATCATTGATAAAAATTGGCTTTCTGAAGACTCTTTCTGTCAAATTATATATGAAAAATGGAAGACTAAATTTTTTGACTCCTGTACAGGTTTGCATAAATTTGGCTGTAAGATCAAACATATTAATAAATATGTTTCTCTCTGGGCTAGAAAGAGAGTGCTCAACAATAAAGTACTCATAACATCTTATCTAGCTCAGATGGAGAAGCTATTTAATGACCCTTACTCAGATTCTAATAAACATGAAATGGAAATTGTAAATAAAAACCTTGAAGAGGTTTGGAAAAAGGAAGAGGCCTACTGGGCTGTTAGGTCTAGGAATTTCTGGTTAAAGTTGGGAGATAAGAATACTAAATACTACCATGCTTTGACAAAATTGAGAAAAAATATTAATCACATTTCTTCTATTAAAAAAGGAGGTGGAGAACGGTTACATGAGAAACATGAAGTGATTAATGAAATAAAATCTTACTGCAATGAGATTTTTAAATCCAATGGTGAGAGATTCTATGATCCCATTCTAAGTAAGGTGAAAAAGGTTGTCACTGAGGAAATGAATGAGGATTTAATTCAAAAGGTTACCTTGGATGAAATTAAAACGGCAGTTTGGTCCCTTGGAGGTGAGAAATTACCAGGGCCAGATGGCTATAGTGGCTTTTTCTTTAAGAAATTTTGGGATGTTATTAAATTTGACCTCTTGAGTTTGGTGAATGATTTTATGCTTAACAATGCCTCTCTGATGGGCATAAATGATACTATTATTGCTCTTATACCTAAGTGCACTAACCCAGATTTGGTTAGCTCTTTTAGGCCTATCAGTTGTGCAAATTTTATATATAAAGTTATATCTAAGATATTATCAAATAGACTTCAAAAGTGGATTTGAGAGATTATTTCTGAATCTCAAACAGCTTTCATCCCTGGCAGGTCTATTTTTGAAAATATAATTATTGCTCAGGAAACTAGTCATTTTCTAAAAAATAAAAGAACTACAAAAAAAAATTTTTTGGCAGTTAAAGCAGATATGAGCAAGGCCTATGAAAATATAGAATGGGATTTTCTTATTGATTTGCTTACTCAGTTGGGTTTTCATCCAAAATGGGTTGAGTGGATCTTTAATTGTGTCTCTAATGTTACATATAAGATCAAAATTAATGGGCAACTTTTTTATATCAATAAACCTCAGAAAGGCTTAAGGCAAGGTGATCCCTTGTCACTTTACCTGTTCTGTTTAGTCAATGAAGCCTTATCTTCTTTGATAGATTATTATGTGCAACTAGGGCTACTGCAAGGTATCAAAATTGCAAAAAAAGCCCCTATGATTACACACTTGTTAGTTGCTGATGACAGTTTATTCATTCTTGAAGCTACTGAATATAATGTTGAGATTTTTATTACTGCTCTGAACTGGTATTGCTTTGCTTCAGGTCAGAAAGTGAATTTGAATAAAAGTGGGGTGCTTTTTAGTAAAAATACTCCATCTCAATTAAAAAACAAACTTTGTAATGTGATGAGAATGAATCAGTTACAAGACCTTGGTAAATACCTTGGTATACCCTCATCATGGGGTTTATCTAAAGTTAAAACAATGGAATGGATTATAGAAATGGTACTCAAAAGAATGGACAGTTGGGACACTCATATGCTTTCTAAAAGTGAGGTGCTTATTAAAGCTATCATTGGCTCTATTCCTAACTTCATTATGTCAGTTTTTTTAATTCCAAAGAAAGTCACAACTCGTTTACATCACTGGTGGCTGATTTCTATTGGAATAATAAAGGGTAAAAGAGATGCCATTGGGTCAAATGGCAAACTTTAATGTCTTCAAAAGATGATGGAGGGTTAGGTTTCAAAGATTTTCACTCCCAAAACTTATCTCTTTTGGCTTCAAATGCTTGGAAGTTTATGAATAATGACAAATCCTTGGTTTACAAAGTCCTTAAAGGAAAGTATTTTCCTGATTTGGACTTCATTGATGCTACTCTTCAGTCAAACTGTTCTTGGGCCTGGAAGAGTTTGATTGAGGGAAGAAAGAATGATATTTTTTGGACCATTGGAAATGGGGAAAAAATAAAGGTTTGGATTGATAAATGGATTCCTAATGGAATTCATATCACTAAGCCACATCTTTGTGAGGTTAAGCTGGTTATTGATTTATTCAATATTGATAAGTGCTCCTGGAATATTGAATTACTTAATGAATTGTTTAACCCTCAGGTTGTAGCAACCATAACTGAGCTGGATATTCCCTCTTTAGCTTGTGATGACACCCCAATCTGGGTTCACTCTAGATCAGGTGATGTTACAGTTAAAGAGAGCTACCAGAAGTTATGGAGGGCTCAACAACATAATGAGGCTCAGAAAATTAAAGATAGAGGTTGCTCATCTTTTAAACTTGATATTCTTGATTGGAAGTTTATTTGGAAACTTGAAACTCTACCAAAAGTGAATTTTTTTATATGGAAGTGTTGTGAGAATGGTCTTGCAACTAACCTAAATAGATTCAAGAGGAGATCTTCTCAATCTCCTTTATGTGATATTTGTGGGATCTATGAGGAGAATTTGGAGCATTTGTTGTTTCAATGTCCATGGGCTAGAGCTGCGTGGATTGCTAGCCACTGAACTTTATCTCTAATGTTGAACCATCTTCTAATTTTAAAAAATGGATTTCATTTTTAAGGCAATGCTCAACTCATAGAACAGATATTTTACAAGATATGGGAGAAATGGCTTGTTTTATAGCTTGGTTCATGTGGAAAGGTAGAAATGAATATGTTTTCAAAGGCATTGTCCCTGACCCTATTCAGTTGATCAAAAGAATGATAATAGCCTATGATGAGTTTAAGCAAGCTAATGCCACTAAACCTGAGGCTAAAAATGAGACTTCTCATCAAGGTTATATTCCAAATAGAGTGCTTATCTCTAATGGAGTAAATGAGAACTTGTTTAATCCTAGTGTCTCAGTTGAAGATAATAAATGGTTTCCCCCTTCTAGTGGGAAGTTTAAGATAAATTGTGATGCATCTATTATGCCCAAAACTAACTTAGCTTCTTATGCTTGTGTTTTGCGCAATTATGCAGGTCAGTTAGTTGAAGGCATTGCTAACAAGATCAACACAAATTCAGTAGCAGTTGCTGAAGGAAGGGCAGTCTTGAAAGCGTGTAAGATGGCAGCACTTTACCTACCTGGAAGTGTAGCTATCGAAACTGATTGCTCTATTTTTGTAAATCAAGTGAATTGTAGTTGTAAACTAGATAATATCACTAAGGTGTTAGTTTCTAATGTTAGGCACTTCAAGGTTTTGTATAATATTCAAATCTATTATGTAAAGAGATCCAAGAATAGGGTAGGGTTGCGAAACAAGCTTTTCATGGGAGTTTGTTTCGCCTTTGGAGTTTTAATCCTCCTTCCCAATTAGCTAGATTAATTTGTTTGGACTTTGAACCTAATACTTGTAATATTTTGTGGAGATTTATGGAATGTTTCTTTTCGACTAAAAAAAAAAAAAATAGCGACGTGTGTTTTAAAAGTTCAAACGTCATGATAATGTTGACGCACAAACTACCAAGTATGCAGATTCTTCTTCTTGCCGTATATTCCGCCACGTGGAGAAATGTTATATGTTTCAAATCGTTAGCCACCTAAGAGAATGATCTGAAATGGAGATAATAAAATTATTTATGTCTAAACGTCAAAGGAACTTCATTAGTTGACCACGCTAGCTAGACAGACATAATCCAACAATTCTCTGTTTTGCTGGTTTTCAAACTGTCATGTAAATTGCATCTGTTTCTTAGTCCATCAATTCATTGGATGATTAAGGGAAAAAATGGGGTTATATCAAACTTTGATGTTTCACATAGGCTTTGAAGTTGGACTTCCATTAGGCCTTTTTCTGGGATTCATTATTTTCATATTCTTCGAGCCTAGAGATGTTAAGGTAATGCACATTACACCTATATATATATTTATCCTTCTTGATCATCATGATTTTGCGCTCTTCTCAAAATCTATATTGGACTTGGTTCATTCTTCTAATGTACAGGATCAAATCATCAGGCCAGTTCAAGCATTAAAGTCAGATGATCTGGTTGACCTTTTACCTGAACTTCCACCATGGGTGATGAATCCAGACTATGAGAGAGTAAATAATAATTTTTACATTCGATATTATAATTTTTTTTACCATTATATTATCTCAATTAAATATCCATATCTGCTAAATAGGTTGACTGGTTTAACAACGTGGTACTTGATATGTGGCCGAATCTTGATAGGGTATTACAAATATCCAAAGTAACTATACACTCAGGGCTTTATTCTGTTGTCTAATACTGCTCTTTTTGAACAGGCGATATGTGAATTAATTAGAAGCACTACAAAGCCTATTTTTGAGGAATGTATTGGTAGCTACCTTATAAAGTCCATTGATTTTGAACAGCTTACTCTTGGAACTATACCTGCTACAATTCATGGTAAGAAGATGAACTATTCATAGTAAAATCCATTTATTCTTATGATGTATTGAATTGTCAGGTTTAAAGGTGGTCGATACTAATGAAAATGAACTAGTTTTTGACCTTACGGTCAGATGGGCCGGAAATCCTAATATCGTTCTTGTATTAAAACTCCTATGTATTGAAATCACAGTGCAGGTTAGAAAAGTTTATGATTCATTTACAAGTTATATTAAGTGGGTTATATATTAGGGTTAAATGCAATTACACCCCTGAACAGTCCAAAAAACCTGAAACATCCCTTCAATTATATCACTACTCCCTTCAACTATTACTTTGATGCTAAAACATCTCCTTCGTGCCTATTTTTTTGTACAATTAACAGCTTTGTATCTCACTCAAACCATTTTAAAATAATTGATTAATGGATTGAGGGGGTGTTTTAGGATCAAAGTAATAGTTAGAATAAGTTGAGAGGTGATTCAGGTTTTGTGGCATATTTCAGGGGATGTAATTGCATTTAACTATATTATTTATATATACTGATGATGAGTCATTATAGTTGGTAGATCTACAAATAACTGCAACATCACGGATAACTTTAAGTAAGTGTGTGCCAACATTTCCATGTTTTTCGAGCATATTAGTCTCATTAATGGAAAAGGTAGGCTGTGTGATATAATTCAATCTTTGTCAATTTAATTTTTTGGATATTTTAATTCATTTAATTTATTATATTTGTAGCCAGAGGTAGATTTTGGACTTAAAGTAATGGGAGGAGATGTTATGGCTATACCTGGCGTGTACCGTTTCGTTCAAGAATCTATAAGTAAACAAGTTGCTCGACTTTATCTATGGCCTCAGGCTTTTGAAGTACCTATTCTCGACAGTGCGTAAGTTGAGAATTTATATAATGTAACTTATGTTTTTAAGTTTGAATAATTTCCTGTATTTTCGAACAGAGGATCCGCCATGAAGCCTGTCGGAATACTACATGTGAAGGTTGTGAAAGCGCAAAATTTATTAAATAAGGATTTGCTCGGAAAATCTGATCCTTATGTTAAACTCAGACTAAGTGGAGAGAGGCTATTGAAAAGGTCAAGGAAGACTTCAGTTATCAAAAACAATCTGAATCCAGAATGGAACGAAGACTTTAAGATGACCGTGAAAGACCCGGATTCTCAAACCCTTCAAATAGATGTCCGAGATTGGGACAAGGCTAAACTACACGACAAGTTGGGAATGCAAGAGATTGCGTTAAAGATGCTAAAACCATACCAAAAGGCCATGTTTGAGCTCGATTTGGTTTACAGACCAAAGCATAAAGATACATGTCATAATGAGAATCGAGGTCAAATAATATTGGAATTAACGTTTGTTCCGTTTGAAGAAGATAGTTTTAAGTTCAAGGAATTTTTCGAAAGTTTGCCTTCGTTTCCTAAGGATAATTTCTTACAAGGGGCGGGTTTACTTTTAGTGACTATAATAGGTGCAAAAGAAGTTGAAGGGAAGCACCACAAAAACCCTTATGTTCAAATTCTCTTCAGAGGGGAGCAAAGAAATACTAAGGTAAGTAAAATTGTTATTCTATTGAAGATTAAAGTCGTTTATTTTAAGAGGGTTTTGTGCATTTTATGTAGTTGATTAAGAAAACACGAAATCCAATGTGGATTGAAGAGTTTCAGTATGTTTTGGAGGAGGCTCCCTTGAAGGAGGAGATTCATATAGAAGTAATGAGCAAGATAAGAGGCATGGGGATCTTTACAAAGGTAGATTAATTATATGCAATCGTTTTGTCTACCTATTCTTGGTGAAACTGGAAGTGCTAACTAGTTTTTGTTTGTGTACAGGAATCGCTAGGATATGTAGATATCAAACTTAGCGATGTAGTTTATAATGGCCATATCAATGAAAAATATCATCTTATTAACTCCAGTAGAGGGGTGATACATATTGACATTCAATGGAAAGCAATCTGAGGAAAACATTATGTCTTTGCTTAATTATGCAAAATATACTCTTCACCGCTACAAAAGTGTAGAATTTTTTTCAAGAATGTAAATAAATGGAGTGTGTAAGTTACTTATCCTCATCAATTCACTTATTGTTGTGAAATAATTTTGTGTAATTTTGAAAGTAAGCCTTTAAGTGTTTGGAATAGTAAATATTATTCTTTTGTCACATTTATGATTTAACTTTTTAATTCAGTAATAATTTGAATGAATATTTTAGTCCCATTATCCATTCATTATTTTGTTTCCGGGTAAAATGAATTTAATATATTAGTGATTTCACTATTTAATATAATTTTTGGTAGGAAAAACTAATAACGCTAATAGAACACACCTAAACAAGATTAGTATAGCTATACATCTAAGTCTTCCTCTTTTTGACTTTGCATCCCGATCCCGTCAGAGAAAGGTTAAAATCAAAAGGAGATCTCCTGATAGAGCTCCGAAGGTCAAGTTAGTGTCCTAGTGTACTGAGATTTTTTAGATAGAAAAAATAAATAGTAAGATCATATATACCTCTTTTTGGGAATTAGCGGAAGGCGTTTATAACAACAAATAGCGGCTCTTTACGCTCTCAGTTGGGTTTATTTTTTTCGCTTTTGGTAATGGTCCATCAGACTAGCCACTTCAAATAGCAGGATAATCTTCTTGTACGATATGTTTATGTCAAATTTGGTCTCACTTGAATATATTTGTCTAGAATTGTTACGGGACGGCAAACGATAATTTTTGCCGCGTCGTTAGAGATATGATGCTAAGTCAAAGAGTTTGGTTAACTGTTATCGTGGAACCTAGGGTAAGTGGGGCGAAGGCAAATACCATTATAAACTCATTACAGAAAGATATAATTCTATCCGGGTAGACTTTGAGTGTTACAAAGGGGGTATATGGTTTATTTGGGACAACTCAGACTTTTCGGTTCGGGTTATATCGGCAGGTTGCCAAGTGATTAATATTGAGGTGATGCAAGAAGGTTATGAATCGTGGATTTTTTCAGCTATATGCGCACGGACACATCATAAGGAAAGGGAGGAGTTATGGGAAGCGCTCTATCAAGCTTTTCATAACATCTCGACTCCGTGGTTAATAGCTGAAGATTTTAATTAAGTTCGAAAGGAGGAAGACAAAAAAGGGGATGTTGAGGGTATTACTAGGAGTATGGAAAAATTCGAAGAATGGAGTCAAATTTGTGGACTAATTGATCTTGGTTTTGAGGGTCCACGTTTCACATGGTGTGTCTCTTGGAATACATGACAACGAATTATGCGAAGATTGGACAAGGCTTATGGTAACGTGGAATGGCACGCTATATTTCCGGAGGCAAGGGTAGTTCATTTAGCTCGAGTGCATTCAGATCATATGTCGATTTTGATACAGCTTTGTCCAGCCCAGAATTCAAGAACTCATTCATGTCGGTTTCGCTTCGAAATGGCTTGGTGTCTTCATAAGGATTTTCACAAGTTTGTGGGAGAAAAGTAGGAAGGAGGAAATAGCGGAATAGGAAGGGGTATTACAGAAATTTAGAAAAATCTAAATAAATGGAAGATGGATAGATTTGAGGATCTTAACTGACGGAAACGCTCTTTAATTGATAGACTCAGGGGAGTTCAAAAATCTCTACAGGTATCATACAATTCCTTACTTTGTCAATTGGGGATTCGATTAATGAACGAATATGATAGTACCTTAAAACAAGAAGAAATTATGAGCTTTCAGAATTCTAAAGACAATTGGATTAATTCAGGGAATTGTAATACGCGTTACTATCATCTCTCTAGAGTTATTAGGAAAAAGAAAGCGAAGTGTGTAAGGTTGCGTAACGAAAAAAATGACTGGGTCGAGAATGAGGGTGAAGTTAAATTGTTAGTTCGTAACTTTTTTGAGGATATGTATAAAGCTCCAGGGGATGATATAGGAATTTCTCGCTTCCACAAGTGGAGTTTATTAGGGTGGGGGCGGCAAATGCTCTTAATATACCCTTCTCTACAGAAGAAATCTGGGAAGCGGTTTTTCAATCAAATCCGACTAAGGCTCCCGGACCAGATGGTATGTCAGCCGCCTTCTATCAAAAGTGTTGGAGTATAGTGGGGGCACTTCCAAGAGGCTATTTTCAAGGAAACACTAAAAAGGAAGCTTTCTGACGAAACTTAATGATACTCTTATCCACCTAATTCTGAAGGTCGTGGATCTTGAAAGGGTAAGTTTATTCCACCCTATTAGTTTGATTAACTCACTGTGTAATTTTATTATGAAGGCTATGATGAACAGATTACGACCCCTTCTAGCCGATATAATCAGACCTTGTCAAAGTAGCTTCTTGCCGGGAAGATCAACTGCAGATAATATTATCCTTGTTCGCGAAGTAGATCATAGAATGCGCCAACTAATAGGGAAGAAGGATATCATGGCAATAAAAATTGATCTTGCGAAGGCGTTTGACAAAATTCGATGGGAGTTCATTGAGGATACGATAAGACACTTTGGGTTCCCTCCATGTTGGGTGTCAGTTATAATGTCGAGTATGGCGTAGAATGAGATGCACGTCTTATGGAATGGAAAGCCTTTACCACCCTTTAAACCGGCTCGAGGTACTCGCCAAGGAGATCTCCTCTCTCTGTATAGTTTTGTTTTGTGTATGGAAATGTTATCAATTATGATCCAGGAGCAATGTAATAATGGGTGTTGGAAATCTATCAGCATGGGAAGACAAGTAACAAAACTTTCGCACTTATTTTTTGCTGATGATTTAATCCTGTTTGGTGAAGCATCCCTTGAACAGGGGAATTTAATCCAGGAAACACTAAATGTATTCTGTAATGAAGCCGGTCAAACAGTTAACGCAGAGAAGTCCCTAATTTACTTCTCCAGAAACGTGCCTAAGGAGTTACAATTAAAATTGGCGGGTATAAGTGGATTTTGTCATAGCGAATCATTTGGAACCTACTTAGGTGCGCCTATTCAATATGGGCGTTTACCTAAAGGATTTTACAAGAAAATATTGGAAAGGATGAGGGGAAAGTTACCGTCATGGAAGTCGAAGACATTATCTCTAGCTGGTCGAATCACGCTGGCACAGTCTGTTCTTTGTGCTATTCCGACTTACCAAATGCAAGTCATGAGGCTACCGGTGTATATATGTGATGGGATTGATCGAATTGTTCGGGATTGTATTTGGGTATCATCGGAGGAGGGTAGGAAAATTCATTGGATTGCGTGGGACCAAATGTGTAAACCAAAATCGATGGGAGGATTGGGGTTACGGGGTGCAAGACATTTTAATGTGGCGTTGCTAGCTGAATTGGGCTGGAAACTACTTGGCAATAAAAAAGTGGTGTGGGTAGACCTCTTTAAGAACAAATATTTTAAGGAGGAGTTACTTCAAAGAGAGAGTAAAACCAATGATTCGAATGTATGTAGGGCGATCTTAGCAGGAGCAAGTCTACTCAAAGAAGGGGTGGAAGTCAGTAGTGGTATTGACGACGGGCTAGAATATAGGTGGAAGTATGAATTGACGGGTAATTACTCGTGAAATCGGGTTTCGCGTATATGGAAAATAATATATATCGGATGCAACCTTTAAGTGAAACTGTATTTGGAAATTAAAATGTACACAGAAGATGCGTGTCTTCTTATGGCGAGTTACACAAAACCGTATTTCCACTGCGATGAATCTGTTTAAACGGAAGGTTATTGATTGTGATGTGTGTTCTATATGTGGTGTGAGTTTCGAAGATATACAACATATCTTTATTAACTGCAAAGTACCAATGTTGATGTGGAGAGAGCTGGGGTTGATGGATAGTTGTCCAAATGAATTAAATATAGGTGATTCTGGTGGTCAGGGACCTACACGAACAACTACTGGTATGCATTTGGACTTGGCAGCTGCAGATGGGATCAATGGGTTGACTTCACCACATGGGAAATGGAGTAATGTGCGCCAGACCTTACCCATGTTCAGTAAGTGGAGTAATGCAGACCATACAAAGCCAATAGATATAGCAATAAAAGAAGGGTACATATTAATTTATTTGAAAAGAGTAGCTATGATGGTTTGAATGGCCACTGGTTTTTACCGCTGCGTTGGAGGTAATATGGTTAAGACGGAATGATGCTCTTTTAAATAGCTCCTCTTGTACTCCACAATTTGACAGAATTTTTCGAGACGTAATTAATAAGGCGAGAGATTTTGCGCTTGCGTGGGGTAAGGAGGGTGACGGAGGAACCATTAAATAGGGAAGGAATACTCTAGTCAAATGGACTATACCGCAAGGGAAACCCAAACTCAACATAGATGGGAGTTGTGATTTTACGCGTAACAAGGCTGGGATAGGTGGGTTAATTAGAGATGTGGGGGGAATTTCGTTGCGGGGTTTTCGGGAGCTTGCACATTGGAATACGCTTTTTGAGCGGAAATTCTAGCACTACACTATGGGTTAAAATGGGCGATAGATCGGGGAATTACGGAGCTATATGTTGAGACAGATTCGAGGGAGCTTCACGCGCTAGTGAAGGGCGGTGGTAGCTCCAAGAACTGGGCGTGCAACATTGGGCGGGAATGTAAGGAAATGGTTAATATGTATCCTGGGATCTAGGTGAGTCATATCTATCGAGAAGCCAATAAATGTGTAATTTTTTTGGCAAAAAGAGGAGAAGAACAGGGCGGTGGACCTTTGGTATATGAAGATCCTCCAGACTTCCTGTGGGACTATATCATGAGGGACAAAAGTGGGTGTGCGACCCCGAGATGTATTTTAGTTTCCTAGTGAGATTGTAGTTACTTTGTAACACCGGCTTTTATGCTCAAATGTATGCCAAAAAAATTGGGTCTCCACTTTTGAGGGGGAGATACTCAAGGCGCTTCTTCCCATTTCCTTATTGATATTGATCACCGAAGGGACCAATCCAATCGTATGTACTTGAGGGTATCTTGAACCTCCTATTTCCTCGTTAAATTTTGAGTATCGTTCGCTATCCTTTATTTTTTGTTTTTTTTTGTTTTAGGTAAACAGTTGTATTAATAGAAAAAAAAATTGTATAATGTAGAAGGAGTTACATATCTTACCTAGAAATCTTAAGGTAACAACAATAAAAACAGATACCTCATACTAGTACAAACTCATTTTTCATAATCATCCAAAAACGAATGATAAGAGAACAAGGAAAACAATATAAAAAATACACCACTTGACTTTCTTGATGAGCATAACCCTAGAGGTTTGTTCACCTCTCATCGCAAGGTGGTTCCTCGCCTTCCAAATGCAATATACGGTAGCTCCAAAACCAATAATCCATTCCTTTCATTTCCAATTTTCTCTATCTTTAAGTTTTTTAAGCCATTTCAAAACACTAAGGAGAGTATTCATTTCCATATTTATCCCTAGCCAAGTCTTCATTTCATCCCAAATCTCCTTTTCATAAGCATAATCAAAATAGAGGTGTTTATTTGACTCAAAGTATTCACCACATAAGGCACAAAGTGGATTCAACTCCAAATAAGTCATGCGATCTTTTGGCCTTCGTAAAATTGATTGTCTTTGCTGAAATTTTTTTGGAGGCGTTGTGGATAATTCCCTGGATTTGCCCCTCCATTAGGATTTGATCAATTGAATCCATGATGATTTCAATTAGGCTGCATATACCCATGACCACCAACATAGTGGTTACCTCTATTCGACACAAAAACAACATATTCTTGGTTACTTTGACACTTCTCTAATACATGATCATTAGCACCACAATTAGAAACCCAAGGGATTCTTGAAAAACTTTCACTTCTTATTTTCTTATTTTAGAATCTTTCCTTTACGACTATAGCCTATTGCTTCATTTGACTCTCCAAGGTAGAGAGTTTGACATTTATCGCATTATCATTCTTTATATGTAGCACACCTCTTTGTGCTCGTGGTATTGGATAACTTCTTTCAGTATCAATAACCATTTGCATTGTTTGTGCTTCCTAAACAATATCCATCGACACAAAACCACCACCACCGAAACTATCCACTTGTAGTCTTGCATTTCCTTCAAGCCCTTTATAAAACATGGAGAGTTTCATTATAGGAGTGTCTCCGTGAAGTGGCAACTTCGTCAGCTGTTGTTAAAAAATATAGTCCATATCTCCCCCAAGGTTTCTTCTACATCTTGACTGAATTTTGCAAGCTCAACTTGGTCTTTTATCCTCATACTTTATAGGTAGAAACGGTCGAAAACTTTGCTTGAAGTGAATCCCAATCAGGGATGGTTTCGAATGGTTGCCTATCTAGCCACTCCCTCACACCTCCGGTTAAGAAAATCTGGAACATGAAGTAGACCATTTGTTCCCTTGTAACGCCTTGAGTCATGTAGGCGTCACATATCTGCATGAACTTTTGGACAGCACGAATCAGACCTTGGTGGATGACTCCACTATAATTCCCATAGCTAACGAACTGATTCAACATACCTATGTTGGGTTTGAAACGCGCGACTTGAATAGCTGGAGAGAAAATCCCCAAAGGTTGAACACAAAAAGAAAATCTTGGATTAGGGATACCTTGCACATGATGATAAGATCCCTTTGGTGGATTGGATCCATTCAAGTTCTCTCCTTGAGGAATATTATTTTGAACTCCCTCAAGTGGATTAGCTCGTTGAGGTTGGTTCACTTGATTCTCATTAGCTTCAAACCCGGGTGGGAGGTTAATATTAGCCACCAACTCTTGTGATTTTCTTTCTCTTTCTCCTTTTTTTTGGTCTCAAAATAGCTTCTTGGGATCCGAGTGCATACGTTAAAACCTGTAAATCTGAGAAGAGACAAAAACACAAAAACGCTGTAAAACAAAAAACAAACTTGACACTTTTACTTTAAAACAAAAACACAAAATTCTACACAATAATCCCCGGCAGCGGCGCCATTTTACTTGGTGCCTCCAAGTGTGTGATACCAAATTAAGTAATAATGGGACTGGGGTGATGCTCCGCAGTATACGGATCGAAGACAAGTAAAAGTGATAAGTAGGTTTATCGTTTTGCTTTGGGATTAATTACGATTAGTGGTGTTTAATCTAGTGTAAATGCGTGAAACTTGTAATCGAAATAACTAAATAGAAAATGGTTCAAATAGGAGATGTTTGTTTGGTTTTCAATAATTAACAACTAAGAAAGTAAAAGCAATAAAGATTAAATTAAGAAGGAAATTAACCAAGTAATAAGATAAAGTAATAAGTAAAATAAAAGATGAACTACAAGAGATGGTTGCTTGAGGAATTGCTAGTAATAGTTTATGCCTAATTTATCTTGTTATCGAAAACGGTGAGTTGGTATGTTCTCATTAGTCGAGATCCAAATGCACTCTAATTTCCCATCCGGGTGAATCTAGAGCCCAACCTTACACACACGCCTGCTAATTACGACAACTACCTCCTACTTGGCCTTGGCCAAAGTACATGAGTATTTATAACATTTACATAAGACAATGAAATTATACGATAAACCCAACACAATTAAATATCAATAATCTATTAGACTTTAGAAAGTAATGATAATATGATAAATATTTATTCACACTCTAAAGTGTGTTATTCTGATAATCTTATGTAATGAGATTAAGGCATATATTACATGTTAAGTTGTAGTATATATTTCAAAGTGTTTTTGGGGTACATAAGAGTTCAAAGTTGTTTGAGTGCCAAAAACCCCTTTTAAAACCCCCAAGGGAGCCAAGGGCACATGTGGGTATAGTGCTGTGAGTTTTGGAAAATGATAGTTTTGAGTCTTCAATAATTTTGTTCTATTTCCAAATGGTTTATGGTCACAAACAGGGCCGGTCCTGGGGAGAGGCCAAGAAGGCCATGGCCTTGGGCCCCTCCCCAACTCATATTATTTTAGGGCCCCCAAGTATAATTTTTTTTAATTAAAAAGGCCCAGTTTTACTCATAGTTTTGGACTTTTCCTCAACTCATATAATTTTAGGCCTTTTTTTGAAGCATAATTTTTTTTATTACAAAGATCCAGTTTTAACCCACCTGAAATAAAAATATTAGATTACATTTTTAGTTACAAAAATATTTAATTAAGTTATTTTTTTTTAATTTTAATATTACTTGTTAACTTAAAAAAAACCTAAATATTTGTTTCCTTTAAAATTTATTTGATTATTTTTTTTAATTATATTTTGAATATTTTGTTTTATTTTATATAACTTGTAAATTTTAGGAGCCCATTTTTTAAGTTTGCCTTAGGCCTCCGAAATGTCAGGACCGGCCCTGGTCACAAAGATTTTGAAAAACATCACTTAGCCTACAACTTTTCCAAAATAATTCACAAGTCATTCTCTTCTCTCAGTCTCTCAAGGTCACACAAACTCAGTGAAATTTACAAAAACTTTTTACACACTATTACAATTTGTTGTCTTACTTATGTAAACTTGGTTTTTTTAAAACTTTTTGTAATAGTGAAAGAAAATGACATAATATATCACACTCTAATCATTTAACTTGGGTTCCCCTGATAGAGTGGTATAGACATGCTTTGCATTGCGGTGTAGCACACAATGCCCTAAGTTGATCACCTTCTGCGCATCATAATTTAAAATATACATATATATATACATATATATATATATATATATATATATATATATATATATATATATATATATATATATATATAAAAGTAAATAATAAACACCAAGAAATGAAACTATATAATACAAACCCGGCCAGTCAATACCAAGGCAGACATAAAGTAGTTGATGAGGAGTTAAAAGCATCGGCTTTTTCCTTACAATTTTGATTCCTTTTTTCTTTCATTATAAACATGGGATTTGAAATTATATTCTTATCAATTGGTGTCTTGCCTTCATTCTCTACAATACCAAGTTATAATATACATACATTAATATTGATTAAAACGTTAACATCCAGAAGCATATCAGCAAACTAACCCTGATAGAGTGGTATATGATTCAACAACTCATGCAGAGTAAGAGTAACATATGGCTTTGTAAGGGACATAATGAACCTTCATGATACATCATTTTAATAGCTAAAAACCACCTACATTTTACATCTTACTAATGTTGTCTCAACTTGAAAAACCAAAGCAACTCCTAATTACACAACTTAGTGGCAGATATTATAAAAATATGTAAGTTATCCGAGTAATCCTTTACAGTTACATAGTGATTTGAATGATTATGGTGGTTAATTATAAAGGATGGAAGTGTGTGTTGTTTCCTGACGAAATGATCTCCTCTTAATTTGTGAGGTTGTCTTTGGAGGATTCTTCTCCTCTTTTGACTCAACTCTTCCGTATATTCGCCCCAAATTTTCACCACTTGTACGCACATCTCGTTTATTTTTAGCCTCATCAAACAAACTTACTTGAAAACTATTTAAAATCTTTTTCACTTTCTCAACCAAACTTGATGAACCTTGTGTCAGCTTCTTTTTTTGCAGCAAAAGGAGTGTGACTCTTTTGCCAAAAAACTCTCGGCTCTTAATTAAAGGTGTAGGGTTGCTATATTTCCCATATCACAACATTGCACCGTTTATTAATCTTTAAAGGTAAGTCTCAGTGATTAAGTCCTTTAATCCACTTTAAAAAGTAAGGGTACATAACTATTTCACTTGTTGGGCGTATTGCTATTAGAACTTCTAAATCAGAATCTCTTGATTTTGTAACCCAAGCAACCTCAGGAGCGAAACCCAATTAACTATTTTGAAGCATTTATTACGAGTTTTCCTGTAGAGCTATGAACCCAAAATGAGGAAATATAGTGCAAATTTAAAAAAAATAGGGACCTATAGTGCAATCCCCTCAAAAGTAGGACCTATAGTGAAATTACTTAGAATCAATTTTTATATGATTTTTTTGCATAATATAGGGAGCAATAGTGAAATTAACTTAGAAAAACTTAAGACATATACTGCAATTAATTCAATTCCCGGACCTAAATGCAATAACTCAAAAAACAAAAAAATCCTAGCCAGACCTCAAACAGCTTCAGTAGTAAATGAATGAAATGTAGTTGAGATATAGATAAAGAAATTGTTTCTTTAGGGGGAGCTAACTAAATATGCTTATGCCAAGTGAATAAGATGCATAGTTAGAGAAAATTATCGGCGAAAGGCGTTACTTTCCGTAGCTCAGAATATTATCTCCGAAGAACACTCTCCTCTATAGTGGAGCTTCATCCTTTCTCAGCACCATACATACTTATTTGATCAAATAAGTGATGCAAAGAAATACATAGAAAGAAGATGCAAAGTTGAAGTCAATTATCACTAGTATATATTATCTGCTCTTTTTGTAAGGTTATCACTCACTCACTCTCGAGTGTTATTTCTTTTGTCGTCTAACATAGATTTCTGAATATTTACCGTATATACATATTTTCAACATATACTCCCGAGATCCCATGTGACTAGATAAAACCTTTCTTAGCAAAACCTTAATGCCATCGCAAAGCTTGTTCATGGTTTCCTTGGTGGAAGTGTAGAACTAGCCTCTTCAAACATGACTATTCTAAAAATATTTGGTGATTTCCAAAGAGTACACTTTTTTTTTTCCAAAAGAGTACACTGGAAGAATGTAATTTAGTATGGCTTGGGAAATCCTAGCCAACTTCCTCTAGGTCATTTACCTAGTGAAAAATCCTAAACAGTTTCTTTCCTATCACTAGGTTTTGAGGACTTCTTTGTCAATTGTTTCCGCAAATTCTTCAATATTATCTTCATTTTTGAGGTAATATAACCAGATGCCCACCATTTCCCTTTCTTGTTCGGATAAAGAAGCTTGCTCCATTTCAATCGTCGAATTAATATCTCATCTTTATTTAGTTGAGAAAAAAATAAAAAGATAAATTTACATACAAAAATACCAAAATAGTAATAAAATCACCTTCTAAAGCAATTAAATTAAAAAAAAATTGGGTCGGTACTAATAATATTGTTGTTTCTGTGATGAATATGTTATTTATATAGGACTTAGAGTGCAATTTACTTGAAAATAATCTATATAGGGGAATATATTACGATTTTTGCATAATAGAGGGACCATGATGCAATTAACCTCAGATTTGTGTGCAAAGCTATCTCTCCCAATGCCAGTTTTCTCAAGCATATTATGAAGTGATGCATCTCAGTTAATAGATCATGAGCATCTCATTCTATGGATTTAATCTCTTGTTCTTCATTATTTTCTTCTAAACTTGTTTGAGTTAAGAAGTTTCAATATCATCTGGGCAATCTATAAATTCATCTTTTCCCAGTTCTTCATTTACTTGAGTAATTTGCTTCGAATCAATAAGTTGATCATATATGTATATGCTTGACTTTATTTTCATGCTTTTTCAAAAATTAATTAGTTGATTAGAAAAGGTATACTACTGGCCCTTCTAATTATAACATGACAAAAGCACTGTGATTATGCAGGTGAGAGTAAAAAGTGTAAATTGCACCATCTATCACCGTTTTATGCATAATAATAAAACCTAACACTGTATTCAAGATATCAGCAAATATATACGAAATAGTGTCTTTAGTCCATTAGAAATTTGATCGAACACCTTTATGACGATCGAAATTGTAGACCATTCTAACTAAACTACGTTGGTAACATACATAAATATTGATATACTAATATACAGCAAACAACTAGATCGGACGCAGGTTGTTGATTATGGTGGGGGGGGCGGAAGAAAGCTTGGGGGGGGGGGGGGGGGGTGGGGGGGGGGGGGGTGAGGACCGTTGAGTTTTTGAGTTTTTTTGTTTCAAAAGTAAAGATGGAGTGTTTTTTTTGGCTAGTATATATATTTTAGGGGTAGATTAGGCATTTTTTAACTTGTTATGTTTGGATAAATCTAGACCGTCGGTTGTATCATATTTTTAGTTACATATTAGTCCCGGTCTCTCTTTATACTCCTTAGCCACTTATATACAGATATTCCCTAAAAATGGTTTCCACCAATTAGGCCAACTTAAGTCAGTCAAAAGTGATACGTTAGTCTCTTTACAAAATCTTAACAACAAGTACGTTAGTCTCTTTACAAAATCTTAACAACTTGGGTTTTCACAGAAAAACGTCAATAACCTTTTATTTTGACCCTTGTATTTAGGATTAAGAAATTTACAATATCCCGAGTATTTAGGATTAAGATATTTACTTTGTTTAAGTATCATCCCAATATCCCGAGTATCATGTCCCATTCTATTGAGTCTAATACACTGATCCATATGAATTTATGTATCTTGTATTTTATTCAATCTTGTTCCTACAAACTTTGCAAACAAGGAAAAGTAGATTTATGTACAAGCTATTATTGGAATTTGATTTAATTAATCAATTATTGTAATGAATAATTTTTAGATAGTTTAAATAAAAAATTTAAAAAATTAAAACATAAATTTAAAAAATAAAATCATAAATAAGATTAGAATATAAACATTATAGGAAGATTTTCCATTATTATTTATATAATATTTTTTGGGTATAATTTCATTTTTGGTCTAAAGAGTCCTAAGAATTTAGCTTCCACGTTAGACTTGCTCTAAAACATCAAAATAGTGATGTCTCTATTATGTTACAGGTCTTGTAGTTGGATGCGCGATCATTATGTTCAGAATTCTGAAGAATTTCTAATTTCAAATGATGAAGTAAATAAGTTATTTAAGCAGCAAAAAACATTTTTTTTCATTAAACATAAAAGGGCCTCAAGCAATACAAATTGAAAGTATAAATAGATGCATTTATAATTTGAAACACCTAGATCCTTTTGAGGGTAGATTTATCATAATCGCATCCATTAGGCCATCCACCTACTAATATCTCCTTACATCTAAAGGAGGAAAGTCTAGATGGTCAATCTTGTTGCATTCAATGGCTTTCACAGTTTCAGAAATTTCATTGAATATATCAAGTGCAAGAAAAAGATTCTCATGTTCTTGTTATACACATGGGTCTTCTTCATATTAACGATAGGTTCGATATGCACCACTTATTTTTCCTTCAAAGTGACCGCCATGTGACCTTACAAAATATTTATCTCTTTGTCCATGTTGACATTCACATATTTCTTAAGTGATCTCTATACAACCACTAACTCTTGATCATTGTTGGCAAGAAACTTCATGTTGACATTTAAGTTCTTATGTGATTCAGTGTGGAGAAAAAACGGCAAAAAGGTCACTAGGGCCTTAAATGGTTCCACAACAATACACACCATAATTGAAATGGTTTTGGGTGTCTATTGAATTTGTCTTCATTCCTTCCCATGTTTGTCGCAGTATGCCCATCATTTGGGTTGAAGTATTCCCATGTTCAGCGGATGAACTTCCTTGGGTATGAAATTCTCTCTTACCTCGAATTCTATGTGATTGTATGATCATTGTGTATCGATGAAAACGTGCATGGTTCCCAAAGATGACACTACTCTAATAGAGAAAAATTCTACTAGAATGTGTGTTTGTTTTCCCAGTCTCAGAAATCATTAACTGGCATGAGCTAATAAATTTAATGGAACTAATAGATCCTGGTCAACGATGGCCGGTCTGGATTGGTGATCTTTGTACATTTAAAAACACGGCCAAATGCCAAAAGGTAGGTGTGCTCCCGACGGAACTCCGACACCCAAATCTATATAGTTAACGTGGAATAGGCCCTACCATGATGTAGGAATGAAGGTTTGGCGAATAATATAAGTTGCATGCGATGATAATGAGTGAGTAGAGATGTAAAAAGTTAGATACTTGCTTATCAAATGATCATTTATAGTTATATGCAATGTGTTTGATTGTAGTCGACTTCTTCTAGTTTATGACTCCTCTAGGAGTTCGTCTCTTAGCATGATATGCCAAGTTGATATTCTCTCTATCTGATTTAGACGATTAGAGAAATAGTAGAGATTGATCTTTATATTCTTCTTGTGGATAAATCTTTTCTCTCAATTCATGCATTTCTCAATCTGCACCCCCTAACTGCTTACCTAGTTGGTAAGCTATGTTGTAGATCTCCCCGCCTAGGCGCCGCCTGGGCATCAACTCTCCCCTCAACCCCTTACGCTTAGTTAAAATTCTGGGCATTAATTAACACCTAGATTTCTAAACCATATATGATTGTCCTACCAATTTTGACCTCCGGCTTCTAAATTCATAGATTCTTTAATATCTAGCTCCGCTATTAATCCCCCTTCCTGGTTGTTGTTAATAGCTAGCACATTCAAAAATTACTGGGCTAAAATGATTAAATTATATAAATAAATGCAAGGATATAAAGAACACCAACAATGCCGCCATATATTTAAGTGTAAATCCCAAATTCATACAATTTAATCCAAATTCATAAGTTGGGGTTCACACCCAAACATCTCAATCTACTAATGAAACTAATTCATGGTGGAATAAAGGAAAACAAAGTATGAAATAGTCATTCTTATGTAAGAATTGAAAAGAACGAGAAATTACACGAATATGTTAGGAAAGAATATGAAACAGGGGTCTGTAATTACTCTCCTTGCTCTTATCCTTGATCCCAACGTGCCTAGAATTGGAATGCGATAAGCGGTATGTTTCCAACGTTATCTTTGACATTGAGATAAGGTGGCACGATTAACACCATCCCTTCTGACATATTTTAAGCTAACATTATATTTGAACCACTATTTGTCTCTCTCTGACTCTCTTATTATAGTTATATATATATATATATATATATATATATATAATATAATAAAAATAATATATTCTATAAAAAGTCAAGCATACCTTAAAAGTACATGACACGTGTCATTGAAGGGTGAAAACCTAACAGTGTTAGACATAAGGACTAACAATGTAATAAAAATCAAGTATAACGACCATTTAGCCAAATTTTAAATTCAAGGACCAACTTGGGAAAAGGTGTATAAATTTTCCTTTTATATAAACAATCTTTTATTTCCCCCCTAATCTAATTATGCCCTAGTTCTCCGCCTCTTCCTCAATTTAGTTCTCTTTCAATTATCTTTCTCCCCTACACCTGCTCACACTCATTCATATATCCTAGTGCATTTTTTTTACAACATCGTAGGTTTGATTACGAATATAATGGTAAGTATTCGATATTTTTGCAGGCAACTCTTATTTCAATAATTAATACTATAATTGTCGTTTTAACTATCTCTTTAGTGATAGATCTCAAGTTTATTGAAGAGATCTAGTTGTTATGTATTTTTAAAAATAGAAATAATAATTCATGTAGAAATAATAATTTGTATATAATTATTTTTATGCTAACATATATTTATTTGAAAACTGCTATTGTAATGTTTGAATCTACAACATTTTGAAACTTTTTAAAATAGTATGTTATACTATGATTAGGTAATTTATACTTTTCTCTTATTGAAAATACTCAATTTTCAGGTATAACTATTTCATGATATTTTTAAAAGGGGCTAATTTAAATATTTTGGGAACAACCCATTAATTTTTTTATTACTTTTTAGACACATACATATGAAATGTTTAAAATTGGGGTAGGGATTGAAACATTGATAAAATTTCGGGTTTACCATTACTTGACAATAGATGTGTGTATTGTGTGAATGTATATTAGTTTATTGTTATGTTTAATATAACCAAAATTGATTGTATACTTCTGGAATATCATAATAGTTGTACACGTGCAAATATATTTTACTTGAATGTTAAGATACATAATTTTGGGACGTAAGAAAATTTTATCTTAAAAATTATTTAATATATTCATTTCTTAAATTAAGAATTTGAGTTTTCTTTAAAATTAAAAATTACAACTATAAATGTCCAATTTTTGAAATAAGTCACTGGTTAATTATTATAAGATAACATTTGTACAATAAACTTTTCAATCTTTATATAGGTCATGTATTTGGTAAAAAAATTGTTCTCCTATTAAGGAAAAGATCGTTGCTCATGTCATTTCAGTTGAATATTGTGTTGGGGTAATGGAAATAGTAAGTAATACTACTACAAACTGTTATATGTTATTTATAGAAAATAATTACACATTTATTTATTTGCATGAGCATGTCATCTATATATATATATATATATATATATATATATATTCTTACTAATTTATTTTTAAGAAAGATTATATACTAACCATTGAAAGGTAGTTATGATAATTTTAAATATGAAAAGGACAACCTAGGAGTAGTATAGACCTCGATCAGTGATATCACTTCGTCAAGGACCAACTAAATTTAATTTCACCCTCTGAAGGTGTCTATTAATAAAAATAAAGATCTGGTTGGTAGTGACGTCGACCAACCGATCAATATTTGGTGAGGGAAAATAACACTTCAAACACGTGAGGTTCATGTCGTTATAATCATCAACACACATTCTCCATTTCCCATGATATTTGGTTGTGGACATAATTTTCAATCCACCATGAAAAATGCACTTCTTTGATGTATTTATCTTGTAGTAGCCACTCGACCACTTCCTTAATTATCATGTTATTTTATGTATAGAATATCATTATTTTTGGGCAAACGGTTGGGCAATGTGATTGAAATTGAGGTGGTGTATGACGATATGACTATTGATGCCTACCATGTCCTCAGTCTCCTATGTGAATAAATGTTTTGGTTCTTCAAATCTGTCTTGAAAGGCTATTCGCATCCCGATTTTGAGATACCTACTATCTTACTTTAGTATTCGGATTTCTTATAGCTTCATAAATCAATTAACTTTCCACAAAAGAGACACACCTAAATATTAAATAAAAAACATTTTTCCTAGATTCTTAAAAGAAGATCCCATGTGTAGTTCTTTTTTCCCTTCCTCTATGTTTTATGAAGGATTTCATGAACTATCTTTATATTCCTTATATTTTCTCAACCTTCGACAAAAGGCGGATGACAAGGAGTTAAGAATAAATATTTATGGATAATAGAAATAAATCTATTAACAAATATTTTTTATCCAAATGCTTCCCTTAGAATGCTTCCAAGCCAGATATATTCATATCTCTTTAAAATAATTGCAACTATACCCAATTTTATTCGAAAAGTTTCACCATTGGTCCCTCGTCAAGGAAAATGTGCAACCATTCGGTTTATATGGATTATGGAATTTTTGAAACACAAGGCTATATGATTGTTTGGCACAACACTTCGACCAATGGTTCAATTTAAATCCTTGTTTTATGCAAAAATTGCTCAGTCCACCCTATTTTCTAAAAAAGACTAAAATATATTCTTGTTTGATTGATTCCTATATATGATACTTATTGTGTAATAGATAGATTTTTCAAGTAAATGAGTAGGAGAGGAATTTTTTAGCATGTAGTGGATAAAATAACAAATATTGAAGGTGTACCACAATGCTACGACTAAATTTATATGTTTACTTATTGAGTTCTTTTGCACATTCTACATTCATTTATCTTTGTAATTTCACAGGTAAAAGCGTCTCAGTGGTTGGAAGCGCAACTGCAAGAGGGAAAAGGGGTTACGCCTGCTGAATTGCGTACCTATTTGCAGGTCAGATAATACTTTGTGCTACATCTTAACTTGTATATCCATGTAAAATTACCCTAGATTCTATTCATATAATAGTATAATTTTCTTGTTATTGATGTAGCTCATTAATTTCTTCGATGTTTCAATTTTTATAATTTTCTTCTTACTAAATCTAAAATTATCGACAGAATGAGATGAGCAGTGTTACACAGAGCACTTCCAATTCTATTGCAGCTAGATGCGAAGAAAATGACCAGGACATGGATATGGAGACAGATTCTTCAACATATGTCCATCCCTAACAATAACCCTACTGAACTGGGACATCAAGAATAATTTGGTTTGACTTATCGAAAGATAAATAGATGGAGTAAAGAGGAGCATGAGAGCAATTTTTTAAATATAATTTAGAGTATGTATGTGATGTTAATTTTCGTATATCTTTTCAAGACAAATGTTGTTACTCTAATCTTTATTATTTGAACACAATAATATTTGATGATCATTGAAGTTTAGAAACCAATTTTACTATGCCTTCTATAATCACTAAGATGAGCTATCTTCCCTCACGAATAATATTTGTTATCCACATATACCCCATGAAATTAACGCATGTCACAAACATCATTAATATTAAGTAGCTATCTTGTATTTTAATGTTAAAAAATTATAAAAACATTGTCAAGACCCCAGAGTCTCAAGAACTCCCATTTCTCGACCTCGTAAAAGTAACGCTTTACATCCATAATCCATTAGTTATGGACACAAATGCTAATACACAAATTATGTATATATTTGGGTGTCCATATATGCGAGTGTATGAATTTGAGTATGGTTTTTACCATCCATATATAGGGGGCTGGACTTAGCATGATGATAGCTAAAAAATATGAAAACAAAATGGATTATCGCCAAAGAAGTTGTAAGGTATGTTGGAAATAACAGTTTGTCTTTGTTTTCAACAATTTATATGTTATGCTTGTTTCTAATTTATTTTTGAATATATATGTTACTATTGTAGATGGACTACTTGCAAAGAACCTCATCCAAGATGCAAACAATAATTACATGTATTTTAAATGCCTTTTTTTTCTATATGAAGGTTAATCTCATTTTCTAGGTGTATGTGCATCTTATATAGCTTCTAACGGCGCCCAAGAGCAGTTGTGTGTGCCTCTTGTGGGTGGTTCCACTCAGCGGGAACTCTAAACGTGGGTGCCCAAAACCCCATGGCAAATTCGTTGGGGCCACATTGACCGAAGGTTTCAACAGGATCATAATAGGATGGGATCGGGATAGTGGAACACTTTTCAAATCCGTCTAAAAAAAGTTATATAATTAAATATAATAAATTAGATATGATAAATATATACTAAATATTAATATGAAGAATTTTATAATAATTTAGTGGGTTCATAGAGAAGAGAAATTATAATAATCCCGGTATGAAGGGCAACCATCCGATATAGTACTCTCAAATAGCCTATTTTAAGGCGAGGGTTTAGATATTGACTAAATATGTCGATTAACATTGTTTTTAATTACGAAGTAATATATTCAATTCAGTAATTTTGGATTCTTTGTTATATAAATTATTTGAATTATATTATCTCTCTATTATTGGATTAGTTATATATTTGGGATAACACTGCCTATTTCACAGTCTATCAATTTTTTGTTAATTTCTATCGTTGTTGAGGCGACCTACTTAGTCTTCTTCATATTTGACATTTGATATTTCTATCGATCGATCGTTCAACATGATACAATCGTGTTGCATTGGGAAGCAGCGGGCTTGCCAAGGTTAACACAACTAATAATAACCCTATCGAGTTGGGACATTAACAAGAATCTGGTTTGTCTTATCTAAAGATTAATAATTGGAGGAAAGATGAGCACGAGTAAGCTTTGTTATATACTTTAGAGTATGTATGTGATGTTAATTGACTTATATTTTTATAAGGCATAAGTTCTAATTGTAATCTTTAGCATTCGAACCCAATAACAATTGATGATAATTGAAGTTTAGCAACCAATTATACCATGCCTTCTATAATCACTGAGATGGGCTATTCTCTGGTGTCTTATTTATCTCAATTCTCACAATGGTTTTAAATTTGATTCCCAGAGTCCCATAGAGCAATATTTGTTACCCACATACCCTGTGAAATTAACGCATGTCACAAACATCATTAACAATAACGAACTCTCTAGTATTTCATTTTTTATAAAATTAGAAAAATCGTCAAGACACTCCTTTTCAACCTCGAAGGCATAACTCTCTTACATCCATAATCAATAAGTTATGGACAAGAATGCTTATACACCAATTATGTATATATTTGGGTGTCCATATATGCGAGTGTATGGATTAGAGTATGGTTTTTAACATCCATATATAGGGGTTAGACTTAGCATATAAAAATATAATGGACTATTTGCAAAGAAGTAGTAATTTATGTTGGAAAAAATAGTTTGTCTTAGTTTTCAGCAATTTATATGTTACCATTGTAGATGGACTATTTGTAAAGAACCTCATCGAAGTTGCAAACGTTAATCACAAGTAATTTCAATGCATTTAGATCTTTATATTTTTTTTCTATATGAAGTTTAATCTCATTCTCTATGTGTATGTGTATCATATATAGCTTCTAACGACGCCCAAAAGTAGCTGCTTATGCCTCTTGTGGATGGATCCACTAACATGATACTTTAAATATCGGTGTCCAAAACCCCATGGCAAATTCATAGGGCCCACAAGGTGTAACACTGAATGTAGCAGGCCACTCGTGGAGGATCTTCTCCCACTCGTAAAGCCATCGCTTTTCTTTGTTCTTTTTCTTCTCGCAAGCGTCTGTTATAAGCTGTGAAGCACCTCTCGGGCTCCGCAAGCATACACTGTAAACCTGAAAGAGACTAAAACAAATCAAAAGCGTAAAACTGGAAAAATAAAATAATTTAAAACTACTACTAAGAAAAAACTCACACGCTAACGTGACACAAGTCCCCGACAGCGGCGTCAAAAACTTGGTGTCGCCTAGGGTGTGATAAAAAATAAGATAACAAAATGAAATAAACGATACACTAACACCCTAGCCTAATCATGGTACTCACTGCAAGTATCGTACATTGTATGTAAGTTTTATTAGTAAGTAATATTCGTTCCTCAGAGACTTAGTGCGTTATACGAATGGGTAAACAAAATAGCATAGAAGATAATAGTTAAAGACAAGAAAAGTAAATAAATAAAATTAAAGACAATAAATAAAATTACAAGTGAATAAGATGAGAAAGTATAGCTTAGGTTTTGCTAGTATGCACTAATCCTTCTATTTCTTCTACTAATTAATAAGGGTGATTATAGCTCTTAGATAAGTAGCCAGGATTCTAAATTCCTCCTAACCCCCTTCCGGGTGGACTTAAAAGGCGACCTAACAATTACTAGGGGACTTAACTAAGGTGCTCCTATGCCACTAGGTTCTTAGATGAGACTGGCATGTGCAATGATCGGTGATGAAATAACAATCCCTAATGACTATCTAGCTAGGCAAGCCCTTCCGGATCACTACCGCACACTAGACGCTTATGGGTGTTTCAATAATTAGACACCCCTTCCGGGTGACCATCTAACTACTATTAGCACAACCCTAATTTGATCATGATTAAGACAAGCAATAAATCAAAGACTTAAAACAAATATACGGTTAAGAAGCTATAATCAATTTAAAATAGTTCTCCCAAACGAACTTAGATAAAAGGAAATAGAATTCAAAGATTATACATATGCAAAACCCAAGCTATGAGAAAATTAGTTCATACTAGAAAAAAACAAAACTAAAATAAAGATACATATTGTCAACTTGTTTCTCTTGAATGATGAATAAACTTAAGGACTGATTGTGGGACACAACGACATGCTTACAATAGTTAAAGGATGTATTTATAGGTGTTTAGGAAGACCTAGTTCAGATTTCTTGGAGTAGAAGGCAAGTAATTGGACTTCTTTTCCAAATCAAATTCGTTTCCTAAAATATAGGAGATAAGGTAAACAACTGATGTCTTGTTTTGGTCGTAACTTCTTCAATATCGCTCTGATTTTCACGTACTTTATATCGAAACGACCGCGTCGAAAAGATATACACTTTTCCTTTTGATATATCCTCCAAATTCCCAACCAATTTTGAGTTACCTTCACTTTAGTGGACGTGGCTTCTAAAATCAGATTTACTTTGACAACTTTTTCTTTCCTATTTAATCTCTACTTCCTTTTATCTTCAATTTCCATCCATATCTTCTTTCCTTATCTTTTTAGAGTTAATTTGGCATCTAATTAATTTTCATATATATTTAATGCTTCACATTAACAAACAAATTAAACCAAATATGCTCTAAAAATAAGAATTCATCGAATCAAGACAAGAGATAGGAAAATATAAAATATAAATAAAAATCGATTATTAATTGACCAAATACACCTAAAATGATGTCTCCAACCTAGATTAATTCATCACAAATAGGGAGACATCAAGACCCCCAACTCAAAGTTGTATCGTCCCGATACAATAAAGATAAAAACGAAGGGAAGTCTCTAAATACACACCTAAGTCAATTAAGCACAATGGGAAAGAAGATAGCAGAATATAAAGAATAGACTCAAAGCAACTACTCAGAAAATTTCATGTAATAATATTTATAAACTAGATTACATGTATACTTGTCATACTCACGATTAACACGACTTGAATTCAAGATTAGATTAGCTTCGCAATGTAAGAAGGAGAGGTTTTGTACTCAGTTTACCAAGGAGGCTATAGATTGTTCATCGAACTTCACTAGTATCCAAAGATCGACTTAACTACTCTCTAATGGCTCAATCACTTTGAGATCACATAGCCAAGAATCATAAGGTCTTTAAGGTTGTAATGTTGGCTTAGGAACGGCTTGATAGCATATTTGGATAATTTAGAGTAATCTTTTGACCTTCTCCTCACTAGCCATCAACGAATCGCCCTGGAGAGTGAGTTACTCTCGTAAAACGTTTCTCACTCAACCCAATTAATTTCTTGATACACAATTTAGCATCCCCAATATCCCAAACTAAAGCATAAAGATGTTAACATAAAAATTCCACTTTGCCGGTCCAAATATGTTGAATCTTTTCATATAAATTTTTATTCTTTTGTATATCTATGACTCTCTTTTTGATGTTGAGATATCATGCTATTTTTTAACATATATTTTCTTTTCATAACTTTTTTCATTTACTCTAACCCCGGCAAAGGTTTAAAATATAATAAACCTTGTGAATCATCATCAAAATATAGAATATATCACAATTAATAAGCTCAAAAATCCCAACCCAATTCCCATAATGGTGGACCCACTACCCAAACTCAAACTCTAAAACAATTGTCTATGCATCGCGATTCGAGTGCGGGTCATATGGAGAAATCCTATAATCTAAAGGGACATGGCTTATAATATGGCTAATAAAAAGTTTTAGAAAGGCTAGAAGGGGATAAGAAGGATATAATATAATAAAGGGTCATCAAGCTAAAAGGAAACAAGGGGATTATGAAAGAACCTCCTTAATCACTTTCTAAACTATGTAGTTTCGTTATTCTCTTACCTTTAGCACGTTCATCAAATGGGTTTATCAACTAGATTGGATCTCATGGCACACCACACAACGTTCCCTAAGACCGAACATACATTCTATCACATTTCTAACTAATCTTTTCTTTACTATCAATGTGTGTTTCCTGCCAATCCTCAAAGCATACAAAATAGAAAGCTCATAAATATACTACTTTCTATCATCAACTTACGGAGCTTATAATTTCAAGCTATTAAACACACACCACATAGAAATCCCATGTATCAAAAATAATTTCTATAAAAATCAGAAATTTTTTATAAAAATGGAGATCAGAGACAACAAATCCCCACACCCCCGACTAAAAAATGAGTCGTGTCCCCACGACTCAAAAAAGTCTCTAAAAAGAAATTAAAATAAGCGAATAAAGCATATACATAAATGGTAAGGAAGAACGAGAACATACTCTCGAGGCTATTACCTCGCATTATCGACATCCAAGATAGGATTAACTGGATCACTCTTTAATTGCTCCAGGAGTGTCATGATGTGCACATGATTAGCTTTGATTTGTGACACATCTTTGGCCAAGAAAGTTTGAGCTGCTTCAACTTTATTCAATCGCTTCTCTACCTTTTCTCGCCAAATACGATTCTCTTCATCTTTTGTGAGCTTCGTAACTCCTGCTCCTCTCAAAATTGTCTTGATCCAATTATTATCAATATTTTACTCATCTTATAAACTAGTTTCTCTTCTTCACCCGGAATCACATTCTCTTTCCGAACAAGGCATGTGATCATAATAGGATATCTCAAATTAAATAACGAAGTAGGAGAGACCGAAAATCGCATCACCTCCTCAAAGATCAACTGTGCCACATCTCTCCTTCCCCTCTTAAAATACAGTTCAAAAATATTGCGTTTTTCTTAGTTACATCTGAAGTTCTAGTGTTTCCAAAGGCATTAGGTGTAAGAAAATTGTGCCAAGCTCTTGTATCTGCTTGAAGATATTTGTAAGGACAAGGTGCCTTCAATTCTCTCTTATGTGATTGCACTTTCTCCTTATCTATACATGCTCAAAATGTAGATTCCAATCGAAAGTCTTGATATTTTCACCCTCTTCTCTATACTTACATGGTCCGACCAATTTCTTGAACTGTAAGTGGTTTCGAATCTCTTAAACTATAAAAGGAACTAACTTGCATCAACCTGGAACACAACCATTACTATCTCGGCTAAAGAGGCCCGGATAGAAATTGGAAATTAACTCTAAACATAAATTCGATCTTCGCAACACGAAGTAGACCAACCCAATCTATTACCCATCTCTAAGAATCTCTTGTACTCACCTTCTCCAACTTCTTTTTCATATACTTTCTCATAAGCAAAGGGCAGTTCCTGTACCTGTTTTCTTGCAGAAGCTAACAAGGCCTTTGAAGCTTCATTAATCTTGGGCATAGGACTCTCGATTTGTAGAGGTTATGGTGTCTTCCTTATAAAAGTTGAAACCTTTTCGCTCTTTGAATTTACCACAGCTAGCTTTCCTTTATTCTCTTGAACTGTTTTACCCTTTAAACCGAAACTTGAACTTTTCTCAATAGATTTTTGTTGGTCTAACGTCCTTCTAATCTTGTTTTAATATTTTCCAAATCGTGTTTTAAATATCCCCGAAATAGTGCATTACACTTTTCCTAACTAAATACCTTTTTTCTATGAATTTAACATTATTTTTCAAGGTTTATTTAGTAGTTGGGCCGGCATACCGCCCGGAGGACCAGTATACCGGCGAAGAGAGTCGTTTCCCAATGGTCACATGCCACGTCAAATCTAATAGTTGACTAGAAGACAAGCCGGACCAGCATACCGCCCAGAGTCAGAAAGTTTGCTATAAAATGAAATTTATGCTATGCAACGATTCACCTCTCACCAACACATTTTATACAATCTTATACATTCATTAGATGTCTCAAGCTATCAAAGTATCTATCCAAGATTGATCATTCAACTTGTTATATCTACTAAATCAAGGAGTTAATCCAAGAAGCTTCAAAGTTCTAATCTACTCAAGAGAATTTTTAAGCTTAGAGTTATATCCTCTCTTTAGGAGTTCTTAGCAAAGTTGTAACAACCATTCAAAGACTTGTTTTTATCCTCTTAGATCTTGTCTTTGTGATAGATAGATTAAGAGAGAGTGTGAGTATAAGGAGTATACTCGGTTTCCTTGTGTTGCGATAGCACAAGAGTTTGCTTTGTGGTATCGAAGTGGTTGTATGGGTATTGTGTTCTCACCCCAGTTAAGAGAGACACAAAAGCTTAGTTAATAAGATTTGAAATTCTAAGGTGGCATCCTTAGGTAGTGGATGTAGGGATAACCGATCCACTATACATCGTTGTGTACTTTCTATCCCTTATCTCTTTACCTAACGATGATTGATTGCTCGTCTTTTCAATTATATCAAACCTAGTTACCCTATTGCATGATCCCTTAGAGTTTGATTTATATATATTTACTTAGAATTTTTTCTTTAAACTTATAATTGTCCAAAAGATTTTTAATTCGTCATTAATCTTATTAGTAACCTATTTACCCCCTGTAGGACTTTCAATCGGTATCAGAGCCTAACTCTACGTGAATAGCTTAATCATTAGTAGAGTAAACGACATGGAATTTAATCTTTTGAGAGAGTCGTCTTCTACACGACCTCCACTTTTTGTAGGTACTTACTTCTTTGCTTGGAGAACAAAAATGGAGGAATTTATTAAAGCCGAAGATCCCGATCAATTGAGAATAGTTATGGAAGGTCCATTAGTTCCATACAAAGGGGAATTGAATGAAGCGGTAGTTCTTAAAGAAAAGGATTACGATGAACTCATCGATGATGATAAAGTTAAACTCACTCAAAATGCAAAACCGATCTGTACTTTAATATGTGGAATATCCGAAGAGATTTTCACAAAGATTTTGGATTGTGATTCGGCAAAGGAAATTTGGAATCGTTTGGAATTCGTATATGGGTTTGTCGATATTGACAAAGAAGAAAGCAAAATTCGTGATGAAACTCATGAAGATCCAAAATCAAACCATGAGGTAGTAATCTATCCTAACTCTTTGTCACTTCCATATGATTATAATGATATTAGGTATATTGCATCCCTTCTAAATATTCTCGACTCTTAAATCCACTTGAATAACCTTTTATTGAAAAAAAAAAATTGAGCAAAAGAATTGTTTTAATTGTTGTCCTACTTTAGATGATATTTTGGGAAATAATAAAAACTCGTGTTTTGAAAGTATTTTTTATTTGAATAAAAATCAAAATCTTATGAACAAAAATATCATAGCTCTTTAGAAAATGGATGAGGCTTGTTCCATTATTTTTAAACTCTTAAAAAATCATCCCTATTTAAATTTCACTCCCTTTGATAAAAATAAACTTTTTAAAGAAAAAATATTTTTGAGTGAAAATTTGATGAAACAAAAGAACGAGAAAAAATTGTGTTTAAAATCTTCTCGTAATATATCTATTTGCAAAAAGAGTACTTGCAATTATTGCGGAAAAATCAGTCATCGTGTTCCAACCTGTTATTACCACAAACAACTTGAATACAGGTCTTTATTACCTCTGTGGGAAAAATCGACATGGATCGTGAAAAGTACTAATCATGTTTCCAGATCCACTCCACCTTGGATACCTTAGAAATCTTATTTATTGTAGGTGTTGAGTGTCAAGGAACTTAATGATCTTCTTAAGTACGTTCAAATCTCGTAAAAAGGAAATCTGGTGATTTCTTTCTTTATCTCGTTTTTATTTGTGCTCTATTTTGTGTGTTTGTGTTTCTTTTTATATGTGCTAGTATCTTTTAGGTTTCACCCTTTTATTATGCTTGAAATTATTTAGTTTTTGTTTTGGGTCTTTTTTGTCTTTTTAGAAAGTATAGATATCTTTTTGCAAGTTACTGTTTTCTTTGTTTTTGAGATTTCTACTTTATATTTTTTCAAAACAAAAATTTATTTGGGGGTTTTATGCCTCAGATGTATGCCCAAAAAAATTGGGTCTCCCCTTTTGTGGGGGAGATACTCAAGGCACTTCTTTCCATTTCCTTATTGATAATGATCACCGAACGGACCAACCCAGTCGTATGTACTTGAGGGTATCTTGAACCTTCTATTTCCTCGTTAAATTTTGAGTATCGTTCGCTATATTTTATTTTTTGTTTTTTTGTTTTAGGTAAACGGTTGTATTAATAGAAAAAAAATTGTACAATGTAAAAGGAGTTACATACCTTACCTAGAAAACTTAAGGTAACAACAGTAAAAACAAATACCTCATACTAGTACAAACTAATTTTTCATAATCATAAAAAATGAATGATAAGAGAACAAGGAAAACAATATAAAAAATACACCACTTGACTTTCTTGATGAGTGTAACCCTAGAGGTTTGTTTACGTCTCATAGCAAGGTGGTTCCTCGCCTTCCAAATGCAATATATGGTAGCTCCAAAACCAATACTCCATGCCTTTCTTTTCCAATTTTCTATAGCTTTAATTTTTTAAGCCATTTCAAAACACTAAGGAGAGTATTCATTTCCATATTTATCCCTAGCCAAGTCTTCATTTCATCCCAAATCTCCTTTACATAAGCATAATTAGGGTGTTTATTTGACTCAAAGTATTCACCACATAAGGCACAAAGTGGATTCAACTCCAAATAAGTCATGCGATCTTTTGGCCTCCTTGGAATTGATTCTGAGGTCTTTGCTGAAATTTTTTTGGGGGAGTTGTGGATAATTATCTGGATTTTCCTTTCCATTAGTATTTGACCAATTGAATCCAGAATGATTTTAATTAGGCTGCATATACCCATGACCACCAACATAGTGGTTACCTCTATTTGACACAAACACAACATATTCTTGGTTACTTTGACACTCCTCTAATACATAATAATTAGCACCACAATTAGAAACCCAATGGATTCTTGAAAAACTTTCAATTCTTTTTTTCTTATTTTAGAATCTTTCCTTTACGACCATAGCCAATTGCTTCATTTGACTCTCTAAGGGATATGTAACACACCTCTTTGTGCTTGTGGTGCTGGACAACTTCTTTCAATATCAATAACCATTTGCATTGTTTGTGCGCCCTACACAATATCCATTGACACAAAACCACCACCACCGAAACTATTTACTTGTGGCCTTGCATTTCCATCAAGCCCTTTATAAAACATGGAGAGTGGTATAGATTTGCTTTGCTTTTCCATCAAGCCCTTTACATAAACTTTTAACACACTAATGAAGTTGGGTTGCCCTGATAGAGTGGTATAGATTTGCTTTGCATTGGGGTGTAGCACACAATGCCCTAAGTTGATCATCTTCAGCGCATCATAATTTAAAGTATAAATAAATAAGTAAATAATAAACACCAAGAAATGAAACTATATAATACTAACCTGGCCAGTCAATACCAAGACAGACATAAAGTAGTTGATGAGGAGTTAAAAGCATCGACTTTTTCCTTACAATTTTGATTCCTTTTTTCTTTCATTATAAACACGGGATTTAAAATTATACTCTTATTACTTGGTGTCTTGCCTTCATTCTCTACAATACCAGGTTATAATATACATACATTAATATTGATTAAAACGTTAACATCCAGAAGCATATCATCAAACTAACCCTGATAGAGTGGTATATGATTCAACAACTCATGCAGAGTAAGAGTAACATATGGCTTTGTAAGGGACATAATGAACCTTCATGATACATCATTTTAATAGCTAAAAACCACCTACATTTTACATCTTACTAATGTTGTCTCAACTTGAAAAACCAAAGCAACTCCTAATTACACAACTTACTGGCAGATATTATAATATGTAAGTTATCCGAGTAATCCTTTACAGTTAAATAGTGATTTGAATGATTATGGTGGTTAATTATAAAGGATGGAAGTGTGTGTTGTTTCCTGACAAAATGATCTCCTCTTAATTTGTTAGGTTGTCTTTGGAGGATTCTTCTCCTCTTTTGACTCAACTCTTCCGTATATTCGCCCCAAATTTTCACCACTTGTACGCACATCTCGTTTATTTTTAGCCTCATCAAACAAACTTACTTGAAAACTATTTAAAATCTTTTTCACTTTCTCAACCAAACTTGATGAACCTTGTGTCAGCTTTTTTTTTTTTTTTGCAGCAAAAGGAGTGTGACTCTTTTGCCAAAAAACTCTCGGCTCTTAATTAAAGGTGTAGGGTTGCTATATTTCCCATATCACAACATTGCACCGTTTATTAATCTTTAAAGGTAAGTCTCAGTGATTAAGTCCTTTAATCCACTTTAAGAAGTTAGGGTACATAACTATTTTACTTGTTGGGCGTATTGCTATTAGAACTTCTAAATCAGAATCTCTTGATTTTGTAACCCAAGCAACCTCAGGAGCGAAACCCAATTAACTATTTTGAAGCATTTATTACGAGTTTTCCTGTAGAGCTATGAACCCAAAATGAGGAAATATAGTACAAATTTAAAAAAATAGGGACCTATAGTGCAATCCCCTCAAAAGTAGGACCTATAGTGAAATTACTTAGAATCAATCCTTATATGATTTTTTTTGCATAATATAGGGAGCAATAGTGAAGTTAACTTAGAAAAACTTAAGACATATACTGCAATTAATTCAATTCCCGGACCTAAATGCAATAACTCAAAAAACAAAAAAATCCTAGCCAGACCTCAAACAGCTTCAGTAGTAAATGAATGAAATGTAGTTGAGATATAGATTAAGAAATTGTTTCTTTAGGGGGAGCTAACTAAACATAGTTACATTAGAGAAAGTTATCGGCGAAAGGCATTACTTTGTGTAGCTCGGAATATTATCTCCGACGAACACTCTCCTCTATAGTGGAGCTTCCTCCTTTCTCAGCACCATACATACTTATTTGAGCAAATAAGTGATGCAAAGAAATACATAGAAAGAAGATGCAAAGTTGAAGTCTATTATCACTAGTATATTATTATCTGCTCTTTTTGTAAGGTTATCACTCACTCACTCTCGAGTGTTTTTTCTTTTGTCGTCTAACATAGATTTCTGAATATTTCTTAGCAAAACCTGAATGCCATCACAAAGCTTGTTCATGGTTTCCTTGGTGAAAGTGTAGAACTAGCCTCTTCCAACTTGACTATTTTAAAAATATTCGGTGATTTCCAAAAGAGTACACTAGAAGAATGTAATTTAGTATGGCTTGGGAAATCTTAGCCAACTTCTTCTAGGTCATTCGCCTAGTGAAAAAATCTTAAACAGTTTCTTTCCTATCGCTAGGTTTTGAGGACTTCTTTGTCAATTGTGTCCACAAATTCTTCAATATTATCTTCATTTTTGAGGTAATATAACCAGATGCCCACCATTTTCCTTTCTTGTTCAGATAAAGAAGCCTGCTCCCTTTCAATCCTCGAATTAATATCTCATCTTTATTTAGTTGAGAAAAAAGATAAATTTACAAACAAAAATACCAAAATAGTAATAAAATCACCTTCTAAAGCAATTAAATTTAAAAAAAAATTGGGTCGGTACTCATAATATTGTTGTTTCTGTGATGAATATGTTACTTATATAGGATTTATAGTGCAATTTACTTGAAAATAATATATATAGGGGAATATATTACAATTTTTGCATAATAGAGGGACCATAATGCAATTAACCTCAGATTTGTGTGCAAAGCTATCTCTCCCAACACCAGTTTTCTCGAGCATATTATGAAGTGATGCATCTCAGTTAATAGATCACGAGCATCTTATTCTATGGATTTAATCTCTTGTTTTTCATTATTTTCTTCTAAACTTGTTTGAGTTTAAGAAGTTTCAATATCATCTGGGCAATCTACAAATTCATATTTTCCCAGTTCTTCATTTGCTTCGAATCAAAAAGTTGATCATGTATATGCTTAACTTTATTTTCATGCTTGTTCTAAAATTAATTAATTGATTAGAAAAGGTATTGATGAAAATATATATATATATGTTATGTTTTATTGTAATAAATTTTAAAAATATGTTTTTATTCCGATGGGAAAGACACGAGCGTAGCATGTGAGGGGATTCGAACCCACACCACCTAGTTAAGTGACTAGTAGCCTTACCAGATTTGCTACCTTAAGTTATTATTATCAATAGAGTTTCTGGAAAGATACTATTTTTTTTTCTTGTTTCCTAATCAATTTTGGTATATTATTTTTATCGTTCTTATTTTTCTATATGTAGAAAATGATGGAGACACGATCCCGGGGATCGAAAGAAAAGAGGCTCCGTCTATTGGGAGATTACCGAATGCTCCATAGGAACGTAAGAAATCCTAATGGATCATCAGAGATCCATAGACCAAAAGTTGCAAGGACACCGAAAGAAAAACAGTCTTTGAGAAATAGTATCAAAGCACTCCGTTATAAGAAGAAACCTCATCACACCCCTAGTGCAACATGTGGCAATTGTCAATAGGTTGATTCAAGATGTCATAAATTGGGGTGATATCATATGTGAAGGACATAAGGTTGAAGTTCTTTACAAATTTATACCAAGAGAGATGAAGAGGGATATCGAAATCTTATGGGAGTATGATTTTCCGGAGAACTATGTTCATGGGAGACAAGCTACATATGAGTGGCTAGTCTATGCTTTGACTGAATCTCACTTGTGGAGGCACTATAATAGTTCTACTAGGTCGGACCAGTGCAACTGTGGAATGCATTATCGAACTACTAGTGTTGATAATTATTTTCCAATTAGACTCTATGAGGAAGTGAACTTTGAGCAGTCAATTCCTAAATTAAGGTTTTGGATATGAAAGGCGTATGCTAGTCAAGACTTGCAATAGGTAGTTTGCTTAGTGGTTTGTTTTTCCATTTTTTTAACCCCTGTTTGTTAGGAATTGCATTAGTTTCTTTGATTCAGTTATTTATTTATTGAACATGTATTTCATCTATGTATGAATTCAACTAGTTTCTTTATTTTTATGTTATTAGTTGTTTATTTTCATACATTTTCACTCTAGTTATGTTAGAGTAAGTGGGAGTTCTTGGAGAACTTAATTTTTGCAGTTAATGAAATTGATTGAATCATTAAGACAAACAAAATATGGTGGTTCATGATTGGGAACATAGTGAACTTTCTTTATCACTTATTTTGTTATCTTTCTTATTCATTCTATTTGCATTAATAGCATTGGGTAGTTAAATAATTGTATGTATACTAATGAAAAATCTCTTACTTTATAAGAAAATGACAACCGTCATTGATGATCTCAATGGAGACATAATGAATGGTGAGAACTATACCCTGGTAAACTCAAAATACATTATGTTCTAGAGGAACAAGAATTCTTGAGGTTATTAACAATGTCATGAAGGCATCACAGCTCAAAACAAAAGGGACATGGAGGCTTATGAGAAGTGGAAAAAGAGAAATTCCACTGCAAGAGGCATCTTGATAAGCTCCATGTATGACGATCTTGTCCATGAGTGTCAATAATACCCCACTGCTCACGAGATGTGGTACGCTCTTAATGAAAAGTACAAGGGTACAACTATGACTAAGTTGAGTCAATTGATCATTAAGTTTGACACTTACAAGAGGAAGCCTAATCAAACCAAGCATCTTTGAGAGATGTCTAATATGATTAGGGAACTTGGACTGCAGGTCATAATTTTTTTTTTTGATGAACATCAGGTTCAAGCTGTGATCCAATCTCTTTCAAATAAGTGGGAGCATTTGAAGATAAACTTGACTCAAAATGTGATGTTGGAAGATGAACATCTTGATGCAGTTAAGTCTTAGGATCAGACTTATATATTGCTGAGTCAAGTTCCCACAAAGGTTCTTGCATTAAGTGCAAGAACAATGGGAAGAGAAACGAAAATGAGCATGCTTCCAAGAAGAACAAAAATGGTGGTAACAACGTTTTTTTTAAGAAAGACGAGAGTAAAGTAAAATGCTATAATTGTGACAAGATAGGTCACTTCGCTCGCGAGTGAGGATAAAGATAGCAATATCATTTACTTCATATAACTTTACATATGTTACCAGTACTGTTTGCTAGTTGATTCTAATCCTTTGTGGACTATGGATTCAGAAGCGACATACCATGTAGCCTAAGACCAAGAGGCATATGTAGAGTACCATCTAATTCCAGAGGAAATTGATGAATATAAGTTAGGAGACAACAACAAGGTTGAAGTCAACAGATTTGACACTTGCAAGTTGAACTTGCGAGGTGGTCAAACCTTATAACTACATAATGCACTTTACACACCTGAAATTCGAAGGAATTTGGTCTTGGTCACTGTTCTTCTAGGATTAAGTTGTAATATGCATTTTCATAACAATCAAGTAGACATCTATTATGACGCTAAGTGTTAAGTTTTTTTTGGTTTTATTTCTCATGTTTTAGTAGTACTAGATGATGATAACTCATTTAATAGTTATTATGTAAGTAGTTGCTTTTCTACTAATACTTCTTCTAGTAATTTTAACGTAGAAGAAAAGTATGGAATGCTAGACTAGTTCATATTGGACAAGACCGTATGAATTTGTTGGCTAAGGCGAACTTTTTGGGTTCATTGACTAGAGTCAACTTGCCAACTTATGAAAGTTGTCTAGCAAATAAAGCAAAGGGAAACCATTTTTTGAAAAGGCTAAATGAGTCGAGTACCCATTGCAAGTAATTCATGTAGACATCTGTGACCCAATGAATGTTCAAAATATACAATGGGACTTTATTTTATCACTTTTATAGATAATTTCACTAGTTTTGGTTATGTCTACCTGATTTTCATACATCTGTAACATTGAAATTTTCTTATGATATGTTTCAATGAAGTAGAAAATCAGTTAGAGAGGAAAATGAAAACCTTAATCACGTGAATATCTATTGGATCAGTTGAAAGAACCGTGTGATGAAAAAGTGAGAACTCTCCTAGAAATGGTTAAGTCTATGATGGCACAAGCTAATCTGTGGAGATGCCTTGCCTACTGCTAGTTATATACTTAACCAAATACCCACAATGACTGTTCCAACAAACTCCTTATGAACTACTTGTGACCCTAGGGTCGGCAGACTATGTTCATGATCTATCTCACAAATATGGGAAGTTAGGTCCAAGAGGTAAGAAGTGTATCTTTATTAGATACCCAGCTCACTCTAAAGGATATGTGTTTATTGGTGAACATAACGATGGGGGTCTTATAGAAATTGAGTTACGAGATGTTACATTCTTAGAGAATGATTTTCCCAACAGATGTGAAGTTGAAAGAATTTTCATTTTATGTGAATTAAATGAGATTCAGGAAGATGATATGCAAACAAATGTGACACCTGATAAGGTAACACATACTAAAGAAATAGAGAAGGATACTCCTCTAAATCTTGAGACGGAAGAAACCATTGCATCATCTAGTAATCCTATTTCTCAAGATTTTCAACTTAAGAGAAGTGCTAGAGTTTTAGTTCCTCGTCGTCGATTTGAAATCGAAGGAGAAGTCTTTACGATAACTCCACAAGACGAAGATGAACCTCGATCAGTTAATGAAGCATTCTCATGTCCTACTAATAATGAATGGAAGAAAGCAATGGAAGAAGAAATGGAGTCGATGAAGAAAAACCAGGTATGGGAACTGGTTAATCTCCCGAAAAGACGTAAGGCGATTGGGAATAAATGGGTTCTCAAAATAAAGAGGAAACCTGACAATTCCATTGACAAGTATAAAGCTCACTTGGTAGAGAAAGGATAAAATCAACGGGAAGGAGAAGATTTTGAGGAAATTTTTTCTCCTGTTGTTAGATTTACCTCAATACGTCTTAATTTTAGCTATTGTGGCGCATCTCGATCTGGAGTTGCACCAAATGGATGTTAAATCTACATTTCTAAATGGAGATTTAGAAAAGGTTATTTTCATGGAACAACCCTCAGGTTTCGTTGAAAAAGATCAAGAGAATAAAGTATGTAGATTGTAAAAATCAATATATGATCTTAATCAAGCCTCGAGACAGTGGAATTTGAGATTTCATGAAGTCATTTCATCAAATGGATTTGAGATGATAAGTGAAAATCACTGTGTTTATGTTAAATGTTCCAAGAAATTTTGTGATCTCATCTCTATATGTAGAAGACATCCTATTAGCAGGGGAGGATAAAGAGTTTATTCAAGCTAATAAGGAGTAGCTAGCTTCTCAATGTTATATGAAATATATGGGAGAAGCAAATTATATTCTTGGTGTTAAGATTAGTAGAGATAGGTCTAGAGGACTATTATCTTTGTCTCAAGAACCTTAAATCATGAATATAATTGAGAGCTTTAGTATGAATAAGTGCAATTCCATTGACACTCCTGTAGCAATTGGAATAAACTTAACTCTCGACATGTGTCCTAGTACTCTAGAAGAGAAACAGAAAATGTATACAATGTCATATTTTAGTTCATGGATAGTCTTATATATGTTATGATGTTAATTAGGCCAGACATATGTTATGTGGTAGATTTAGTTAGTCATTTTAATTGAACCCAGGACAAGAAAATCCGAAAGTTGTGAGATATCTAAAAGGCACTATGGATTATGCCTTTGCTTTTGAGGAAATAGATTACACCTAGAAGGATATATTATGCTATTTGGGATAGTGATATATATGGGGGTAAATCTACCTCAGGTGATGTATTCGTGTTGAATAATTGCGCAATTTCTTGAAGTAGCAAGAAACAAACCTGTATAATTTTTGTCCACAATGGAAGCTGAGTTTGTAACATGCTTAGCTGTGGTTCCAGAGGCTGTTTGGTTAAAAAGGTTATTATGAACATTTAGGATTCTCAGGCGATAGTGGGAGTCCCGTTATTATACATTGTGATAGTCAAGCTGAAAAGGCTTGTGTGAAAGCTCCTAAGTATCACAGTATGACCAAACACATTGATATAAAGTATAACGTTGTTAGAGATATTATTGCACAAAAGGATGTTGATTTGCAATACACACACACACACGCAATATGCTTGCTGATCCATTCACAAAGGATATCCCAAGGGATATATTTATGGATATGTTAAATCTATATGATTAAGAAAGATATAATGTATGAATATTGCGAGTTTATGTGCATTCATGTATATATTTTCATTAGTATGTTTATTTAACTGTTTATTTTAATAATATCATGTTTGATATATATTATAATGCGTGTAATTTTTGACGTATGTATGTCCTATAGACTGAGATTGGCCCTATCACACGGGCAATCGCCTTTGGCACAAGAAGTGCGCAAAGATGAGACTGACTCATAGTAGTGAAGAACCCTTAAGATAACTTGAGTTAAGATAGCCGCCTTAACTAAGTGTTAAGATGAGATCATAAACATGGATAAACCATGTTAAGCTTATATTATGATCGAAGTAGAATCCCACTATCTACTTAGTCTATAAGAGCCAGATATGAGTTGCTTGATTGATTTCATAGAAGGGTTGATCAATCGAAGAATTCATCTTAGGCAACGAGGCTTGTCTAATTATATATTTGTATGGTATTTATAAAATTGTGACATACAATTGGAGCTATATGAATAATACCATAACACGTGTGTCATACCACGTGTGCTTTCGACCAGAAGGAAGTGAAGAGTCGATCCCTGTCTCTTCATTGTGTGATGCCTTCAAAATTGTGACCTTATTACTTTTGACTATGTCTTGATATTTTGATTAGGTGTATGCTACTTTGAACATACTACTAATGATCATGAATGATTCGGTCTAATGGGGTATGTTTGGGAAAGCAACCTAATCAACGTAAAAGGATATAAGTGTAAAGGGAAGACTAAAATTCTGTATCAAAGTGTGTGCTTGCAGGTACCGATCATGTAAGTCAATTTGGACCATAACATGATAGTGAGACACATGAAGTTATGTCAGTGAACTCTTTTGATCACATAAACGATGTGATATAAATTTAAAGGGGTCAGAGTTACTGAATATGATACAATAAATTATTAGTCTGGGGTACTACAAGATACGTAAGGAATGAAGTTTCATTTGAGCAACTATGTACCCTAACAGGTTATTAGTAACGTATGCTCGTATGCTTGTCGGTCGCACGACCTATTTTGTCAAGTATGATGAATTATTCTAGAAATGTGTATATGAGAAGATTTGAGAAATATTGATGTATGGTGCATTGAAATGCATGTACCTAAAGGTAATGATTGTAACTTCATCATGTGCGAGTGGGAGAATGAAAGAAATAAAAAAAAGGTTTTTATTCCCATGTCACCCATGATGGGAAAGACATGAGCGTACAGGGAAGTTATCTTTGATAACTTCCCACTTTGATGGTGGAGGAAGTGGAGAAAGTGGGAGAGTGGTTTATTAACAGCTAATAAACCAACTCTCCAGCTCTATAAATAGAGCCCTTCTTTCTCACAAAATCACAACAACACAACCGACAACACCATCATAAGCGTACAATTCTTTTCTCTCCAAATCAAGAATACAACACAAATAATTCTGAGACATTTAGGTTGTGAAAACAAAGAGTTTAGTTCTAGTAATTAAACTTACGACCAATAGCAGAAACGATTCATTCCAATTCAATCAATTACAAGAAGGCTAAAATTCAGGACTCTTCATTCAAATCCGCTGCGTATAAGGTTTGTCTAATAAACCTTCTTGTTTATATTCTAGTGTAACGGTTATATATATTTTTGGTGTGAAGTGTTCGTTTGACCCATATTTTCTTTCATGGTGACGTGGCTTGTTCATATCCCTTGATGGTCATTATAATCTGATGGCTGATATTTGTTGCTACCTTATGTCTCATATAAATTGAAAAGAAACCGAAGTCATAACCTCTTCTCTTCACGCTTCATCGCTCTCTCTCTCGCCTCTCTCATACGAACGGGAGGGGTTTATAGTACTTTAGGATAGCTCCTAGGTCCACCCGACAGGGGCTAGGAGATATTAGAGTCCTGACTAGTACACATATACCAACTTATCCCTTAAACAGAGACATTAGTTGTATGAAATTAGGTGGACCACTTGCGAGACTCAAGTACATCTCTCATATTTGCGTCCACACCTGTTTAAATTCAGTAATTACTTTTAGTTAATTATTCATACTTTATTTTATTGCAACCCAAACAAATATCATTTTATTTTCATTCGGTTATTTTCAATTAATCCTACTTATTTGATAAACACCACAGTCATAACTATCCGTCCCTAAGAATTAAATCCGTATTATTCACGTATTACTTGGAACTACCAATACACTTGCGGTTAGTGTCCTTCTCATTAGGGGTGGTGATTTTATCACACACCAGGAGACACCAAATTCCCACTTCAATTTTACTAGAGTCGACAATCTCTTTGAATTTCGTATCACAAAGATTATAACCCTAGAAACTACTAATAAATACACACCGAAATCCTCGTCTAACTAGAGACTGACACTTCTCGCAAACACACCACTATACTTTACCACCGGTTTTCCATCAAATAACTACATGGATGTGAAACATTCACTATTCTTGCTAAAGAAAATGAACATATTCCACACATTAAAGCATACTCATAATTTATCACTTCTTCAATTGAACAAGGGATTTTACTCAATCGTATATCAAACTTTTTCTCTCTTTCTGCTTTGTGTAATCTATACTTTCCAGACAATGTTCATATACAAGACATCCTTACTTAATTAAATATCATCTCTTTAATTTCATTAAAGTTGTCATAGTCATTATACCATCTAATCCATCTATTAGCAATTCGTGAAAACCAATCGATAATATAATTCTCACGTATAATATCATCATATGACATGTACATGAATACCCTTGAAGATTTGTTAATCCGTATCGATTTGGCCTCTTTTTAATAAAATTCACCGGAGCAATAATTTGTGTCTCAAAAAATAATTTTTGATTATGCGGAACTGCAATAATCAAAGTTGTCTCGGAAATATATTTTTCAACCTGATATGAAATTCATAAAATGATTCTCGTAATTCTGGTGGAAGAGATGGCTCTGTAACATGTTTACAAAAGAGAAATTCCTCGTTTTTTGCGTTGATTATTTGCATCCATGTTTTTTTATAAGATTATGTACCAATGATCAGTTTTCATTCTATTTTTACGGAACGTGACACCTGGGTTAAAAGTGAACTATTATCAGTTAAATGCTTGATCTCCGATTTTTTCACCTTTTTTAATCCATGTGCCAACCATTTCTTACCAATTCTTAAATTCCCTTCGTTCCAAGCTTTGGCTTTATATGACACGGATAAACTAATTTATCTTTTAATTTATGCACGGCTCGAATAGCCGATGTATCTTTTGGAATTCGCTTGATTAAAGTGCCTAGCAATTTAACACCATGGGGCCCATTTCATGGTATGAGATTCGTTTCATCATTAGTTTTTAACAAAAGAGAGTTATTAAGTAATTGAACATATTAGATTTAAATATCACACAAACTTCTTCAAGACTAGAAATAGTTACGAAAATCTCATCTAATACGCAAACACAATGTTTTTTAACATCAATTTTCTCCACCTGAGTCTTAAACTAGCTTCTTAGCTTCAATTGTGACCCATCTTCTTTGTATTTACTATCAAGAGCTTCGTATATCATTGACATTTTTTAAAATTCACGATCAAATTGGTAAAGATAAATGTTGACCAAATGAGATAAAACCCCTTCTTGTGGAAGACCATGTCCTTTAGGAAACTCCCCAAACTGAATACACAATACGGATTATATGACATAAACTAAGATATTCGATCTTACTTTCTATACATGAGACTATCTTATCAATAATGTTAATATTTTGTTTTGTATTGAGAGCCAATGAGAACTAATAATCAGGATCATGTATATCTTTAAGTACAAACCTTAAAACATACAAATGTCCTCTTCCACTTTTACAACCATGTGATATTTTATTCTACCACGTGTTAAATTGGTGTATGTATTTTCTCCAACATTTAAATTTCCACAACGTAGCTCACCTGTTATGGATACGAAAGGAAGATCATCACCTTGTGATGATGCTAACTCGATATTAGAGGTTCACCTTATACAATAATAAGAATCTTGAAGAGTATTTTGATTAGAAATTACTAATGTCATAAGTTCATGATATTTATTTTCCAAACCAATTCAACCATAATAAACAAACTTCGCAATGAAGGATGGTTAAAACGTTAGCATATTATAAAATGTTTAGAAGGATGGTTAAAAATAAGAAATTTTTATTTTGGTATGTATGTATGTGCATATTGATAAGCAACACATCAAGTCAGATGCAAATACAACTACACAAAATGACAAAAGTAGTTAGGCTATTTCATATATGTATTGTCTGTGTAATATTCTTCTCTCGCATCTACTTGTACTCTATGAATACACTTGTTACACAATACAATTTACACAATAAGAAAATACACAAATTCTCTCTTCTTTATCATGGTATCAGAGTTAAGGGGTTTCTTAACCATGAAGCAATCTTTTTCGCCATTAATGGCCTAAGAAATTTTATCCAAATTGCTTCTCCCCGTCTCCGATCCTCTTCCGCTTTCCTTCTTCTTTTTGTGCTTCATGTGAAATTGATGATTCTTTGTCTTCTTCACCTCACATTTCTTCAAGTACAACGATTCCTGCTGGACTCCTTCTTCTTTGTCAAAATTGGTCCAGCTTAGTCCAAGTCAAGTTAGATTCCACTAACTATGTTCTATGGCGTGCTTAGCTTGAGGCTATACTCGAAGCTCATAGCTATCTCAATCACGTTAATGGTATAAATATGCAGCCCGCTTCAACCGATCCAACCTTCTCAACTTTCTTAATTGGGGATCAACAATTGAAGGTTTCGCTGCTCGCCTCTATGATCCCATCGATCTTATCTCAGGCAGTTAAACTCTCTCATGCTTCTGATGTTTGGAAAAATCTCGATGAGATTTTTGTTTCTCAGTGTAGAACCCATGCTCATCAATTAAAATTGAAACTCTGCAACACTCAAAAAGCTGATCGACCTATGCATGCTTATTTAAATGAAATTCAAGAGTTGTGTAATGGTTTAGAAACTGCTACGTCTTCCTTGTCTCTTGGAGATGTTATTAAGTACACATTACATGGTTTACCATCTGAGTATAATCAATTCAAATTGAGCATTCGTATCTCTAATGCTCAATCATCTACCTTAAGCTTTCTTCGTTTCGTAGTTTGCTTGTTTCAGAGGAGCTTCATATGAAAATGGCAGAGTCCTGTGATATCACGTCAAATCATATAGCTCTCTTCACAAATACTCAACCGTCTTCACCAACTCCTTACAATAATTGAGGTCGTGGCTCATCGTAGTCGTGGAAGAGGTCAATCACGTGGATTTTCTTCAAACTCAAGTTCAATTTTGGGCCACACCTCCGTTTCTTCATCAACTACATTTAATAATTTAGTACCTACTGATGTCTCCCTATTTTTTCTAAATATTAGCCCTTAGGAGACATCATTTTAGGTGAATATTTAACTTATTTGATAGACATATAACACTAAATTAAACTAAAATCAACCTATAAACTAATAAATAAGCCTAAAATGATGTCTCATGAGTATATTTTATTATCACAAATGAGGAGACATCAAGACCCCCAACCTAAAGTTGTATCGTCCTGATACAGTAAAAGTAAAGAACAGTAGGGTAGTCAAAATAAACAAGAAGAAGTCGGAGGGGAACAAGAACAAAATATAATGAATGATCTTAGAGCATAAATTCCAAAAAATCTCATGTAGTAATGATCAAGAAACAATGCACAAATATGCCTAATATACATGTAATCAACATTCCATAACTTCAAGTTAAGATTAATTTCGCAATGCCAGAAAGAGAGGATGATAACTTAGTTCAGGTTAATGGCTATAGGTTGTTCATAGGTCCCAAATACAGCATCCAATGGTCCACTTACCTACTACCTAATAGCTCAATTGTTCCTCCATCTAGTAGTTAAAAATCCTAAGGTCTTGGTTATAACTTGGCTTAAGGACGGGTGTGGTATATTTGGATAATGAAAAGTGAGCTTTTGGCTCTCTCCTCACTAGCCATCAACGAATCGCCCTAAAGCTTGAGTTTTCACTCGAAGATGTTCTCACTCAACCCAATTTATTGATGCTTTTTAATGTGCATCCCCAATAATCCCAATTAAAACCTTTGATGATATCAAATCCACTTTGCCGGTCCGAATATATATTTTCTTTTCACATCAATTTTTTCTTTTGTATAGTTATGATTCTCTTTTGATGTTGAGATATCATACTATTTATTTTCTCATATATATATATTCTTTTTATGCCCTTGTTGGCAAAATTAGCTCGTAGCTTCTTTTTCATTCACTATTACCCCGGCAAAGGGTTACAATAATAACAATTCATCATCAATAAAATCACAAAGATAATTCCCAAATTCCCAAAGTTCCCTAATAATGAAACCTACCACCCCAAACTCAAGCTCTAAAACGAGTGTCTCAGGTTTTGTTATTCGAGTGCGGGTCATATAGATAAGTCCTAAAAAACTAGGGTATGGATTATAATGTGTTTCCATAAAAGGCTTTAGAAAGGCTCAGAGGGGCTAAGACGGATAAATAACAATAATCAAATAAAAGGGTGAGAAAGTATTAAAGGCTTCAAGTGTTTTATCATGAAATAACTGCCTTAGTCATTTTTCTAACTACCGGATTTCGTTACGTTTTCATTATTAGTTCATAGACAAGTGGGTTTTCAACTAATTTTAAACCTCACGTTCTACACACCAAATAACTATTCCTAAGTTTCAACGTGATTTCTTAGCATTGCTCATTAACTTTTCTATCCTTTATTTCCTGTTTTCATACACGCATCTAAACAAATTTGTTGCATCTTTCAAAAGCATACTACTTACTATCATTGACCTAATAAAATTATGCTCAAATAGGTACATTCAAGATATTATATGCCTTAATTCAACCTAAAAAATTTAATTTTTATGCAAAAATGAAAAGAAGATGAGGACAACGAATCCCCACCCCCACTCAAAAGTGAGCCGTGTCCCCACGACTCGAAAAAAAGACTCAAGCATGAAATAAAATTTAAAATAAAACTAACTAAACTACCTAATGCATACAAGCTATTGAGAAAAATTAGAATGACCTACCTGGCTGGCCATAGAGATCCATCATATCGTCCTCGTCATCCGAAGGATCGGTATACTCATCAACATCCTTATACAAGGTAAAATTCTCTACCTGTGTTTCCAACTGTATGACTTCTGCCCAAAGGTCTTTGTTATCTTCACGTAATCTTTCAACTTCGTTTTGTAACTTGAGAGCCCAAGGAGGAAGATCATAAACAATTTCAGAGGAAGAGGTAGAAGAACCTTGGTCTTGGATTTTTATTTTATTCAAAGGCCTCCTTGATGGTATGGACATTCTAGCAGTTAATCTCTTCTTTGGTAGTGGTTGTTCAGGTGCCTGTTCTTTTGATTCTTCAGAAACCTCATCAAGATTGATGGGTTTTTCAATGGTGGCTCCAGGCAATTTCTTGTTCTTCCCAAGGATTGAACACTTTCTCTTGTATTCCATAGCTTCAGATCTGTTAGTCATGCTTGATTCAACCATAACTCAAGTTATACCAAGGATGGATTAAAAGTTTAAGGAAAATTTGGTTTAGCTTGATGTTGTTGCTTGGAATTGATGAAAGAGAAAGGTTATTTGATTGATCTTGGAAGAACTCTTTAAAGCTTGTTGAATTTGATGGTGTTTTGATGGTGTAGTGTGATGAATTTGATGAAGAAATTGTGTTTATGGAAGATGTAAGAGAGGATTTGATGAGTTATTGTGTTAATTGTGAAGGTTTGCACAAGCTTTAAGATGTATATATAGGGTTTGGGTCTGACAAATTCGTGTATGGAAGGCTAGGGTTAATCTCATAAGGTAAGAGTTTGATTAGGAAAAGAATTCCTTCACAAACCGCCTCCTGCGGTGCACCGGACATAACCCGCGGTATACCGCAGCTTCTGCTGGTCCAAATTTTTGCCCACTGGATAATACCCGAGCTAGCACCCCGTGGCACGTGTTTTGGGCGTGCGGGCCAGGGGTGCGGTGCAGGGGGTAGTCCGCGCCATGTCCGTCAAAAAACCCGTGGTACCCGACCCCGTGGCACGCGTTTGAGGCGTGCGGACTAGAGTCCGGTGTACCGCGCGTGTCCATCGAATTTTTTCTTGCTTTCTGGATGAAACTCGTGGTACCCGACCGTGGTACGGGTTTTCTGGGCACGGTGCATCCCTGCGGACCAGGGGGTAGTCCGCGGGGGTAGTCCGCGCCAGGCTTAGATTTCTCCAGATTTTTTCCTTTTCGACCCCAAACTCGTTTCCTGCACAATAACACACTACCTTTCTCTCCTATTAGCTTGTAAACACAATTAAAAATATACACTAACTAAAAATTATACACTAAAAAGCAAAAACAACTAATCTAAAAAGCAATTAAAACAAGGGGTGTCTCCCAAGAGCACTTTTGTTTAACGTCTTTGAGTTAGACGTTTACCTCAGGCTAAGCGCATTCGACGAGAAAGATTTTCTCCCCTTGTCCAAAGTCCTCATTGTCATAGTATCTCTTCAAACGCTGGCCATTCACCATATATGTCCGTTGCTCGGTTGGATTTTCAATCTCAATCGCTCCATGAGGTGTGACTTTAGTAACAATGTAAGGTCCTCCCCAACGGGATTTAAGCTTTCCTGGGTAGTTCGAAAATCGAGAGTTGTATAATAAAACTTTTTGTCCTATCTCGAAATGCTTTGGACGGAGCCGTTTATCATGCCATCGCTTTGTTTTCTCTTTATAGAGGCGTGAATTTTCATAGGCAAGATAACGAAGCTCCTCCAATTCGTTCAACTGCATCATCCTTTGCTTCCCGGCCAAGTCTGGGTCTAGATTCAGAGTTTTAATAGCCCAGTAGGCTCGAGCTTCAAGTTCAATCGGTAGATGACACGCTTTGCCGTAGACCATGCGATATGGAGATGCCCCAACTGGTGTTTTAAATGCTGTTCTGTATGCCCAGAGAGCATCATCTAGCTTTAAAGACCAATCTTTCCTCGATTCGTTCACGGTCTTCTCAAGAATAGATTTGATTTCCCGGTTGGAAACTTCAGCTTGACCGTTAGTTTGTGGGTGATAACCGGTTGAAGTACGGTGTTTCACTCCAAACTTTCGAAGAAAATGTCTCAGGGGGGCATTAAGAAAATGGGTACCTTTATCACTGATTAGCACACGTGGCGTACCATGTCTTGAAAAGATGTTTGATTTTAAGAATTTGATCACAGTTTGAGCATCGTTCTTTGGTGTTGCCACTGCTTCTACCCATTTTGATACATAGTCTACTGCAAGCAAAATATAAAGATTTCCATAGGAAGTGACGAAAGGTCCCATGAAATCAATTCCACATACATCAAAGATTTCGACTTCAAGAATGTTATTAAGCGGCATCGCGTCTCTCTTTGATATATTGCCAGTGTGCTGGCATCTGTCACATGACTGGACAAAACGATGACAATCTTTGTGTATGGTGGGCCAATAGAACCCGGATTGAAGAATTTTAGCTGCGGTTCTATCGCCCTTAAAGTGACCTCCATAAGGTGAACTATGACAACCTTCAATGATCTTCACCATTTCACCTTCATGCACACATCTTCTCACCACTTGGTCACTACAAATCTTCCAGAGGTACGGTTCATCCCAATAATACTATTTGGCCTAGTGATTCAATCTTTGTCTTTGTTGTGGGTGGAAATCTTTGGGAAAGACACCACTCACAATGAGGTTGACTAGATCTGCATACCATGGCACAAAAGCACGTTTAATAGCAAAAAGTTGTTCATCAGGGAATACCTCTTTGACCAACAACGGTCATTGTTCGCATCAGATCCTTCGAGCCTTGATAAATGATCAGCAACTTGATTATCGCATCCTTTTCGGTCTCGAATGTCTATGTCGAATTCTTGAAGCAGAAGTACCCATCTAATGAGACGCGGCTTAGCGTCCTTTTTCTCCGTGAGGTACCTGATAGCTGAATGGTCCGTGTATACAATAGTTTTCTTCCCAACCAGATAGGGACGAAATTTATCGAAGGCATAAACCACGGCCAACATCTCTTTCTCCGTTACTGTATAATTCATCTGAGCAGCGTTGAAAGTCTTACTTGCATAATAACTCGTGTGGAAAATCTTGTCTTTCCTCTGTCCCAACACAACACCCATAGCGTGATCACTAGCATCGCACATAGGTTCAAACGGAGCTTTCCAATCAGGAGGTATAACAATAGGTGTAGAGATCAGTTTTTCCTTAATCGTCAAATACGCTTGAAGACATTCTTCAGTAAAATTAAAAGGAGTATCCTTTTCAAGTAAAGAGAAAAGCGGTTTGGCGATCTTGGAGAAATCTTTAATAAATCGTCGATAAAATCCTGCGTGACCCAAGAAACTTCTCACTCCTTTAACAGAAACTGGAGGTGGTAGTGTTTTGATAACTTCAATTTTCGCACGATCAACCTCCATCCCTGCCTTCGAAACTTTATGTCCCAACACAATTCCCTCTTGAACCATGAAGTGGCATTTTTCCAAATTAAGCACAAGATCATTTTCTCTACATCTCACAAGGACTTTCTCAAGATTATTCAAACAATCGTCAAAACTATCTCCAAACACCGAAAAATCATCCATAAAAACCTACAAGTATTTATCGACCATGTCCCAAATTATAGCCATCATGCACCTCTGGAACGTGGCAGGTGCATTGCATAAACCAAACGGCATTCTTCTATAAGCAAAAGTACCAAACGGACATGTAAAAGTTGTTTTGTGTTGATCGAGGGGATCCACACAAATCTGATTATAACCTGAGTATCCGTCAAGAAAACAGTAATATTCTCTCCCTGCAAGTTTGTCTAGCATCTGATCAATGAATGGTAGCGGGAAGTGATCTTTCTTCGTTGCTTTGTTCAGTCTTCGGTAATCCATGCACACTCGCCACCCCACAACTGGTCTTGATGGTATGGCTTCGCCTTGATCATTAAGGATGGTAGTGAAACCTCCTTTCTTTGGAACACATTGTACTGGACTAACCCAATCACTGCTAGCAATCAGATAGATAATTCCTGCGTCTAGCAACTTGATAACTTCCTTCCTTACTACTTCTTTCATAGCTGGCATGAGTCTTCTCTGTCCTTCTATAGATCGCCCACCTTCGTTCTCAAGAATAATTTTGTGTTTGCAAACGGAAGGACTAATTCCCTTGATGTCGGCAATAGTCCATCCGATTGCTTCTTTGTTTGCGCGAAGTACTTGAAGTAGCTTCCCCCTTTGAGGACCTGAAAGGTTAGCAGAAATAATAACAAGCAAAGTTTTGTTCGTACCTAGATATGCATAGCGTAGATGATCTGGAAGTGGTTTTTCTTTGAGAACAGGTGGACATATTATAGATGGTTGTTTCATTGGTTCAATGTCACCTGGTTCTCGAAGTAGTTCTCGCATGTTCAATGCAGCAACATCTTCAGGGGAAATTTCGAGTTCCTCTGGTGATTCAGGTGCTAAGGCTTCGTCAAGATCATCATCTAAGTTTTCTTCATTGAAGACTTCTTGCGTAATTTTTCCGATGACATCTACTTTGAAGCACTCGTCTTTTGCTTTAGGGTACTTCATAGCCTGAAACACATTAAATCGTATCTGTTCGCCTTGTACTCTCATGATCAACTCACCATTCTCAACATCAATTAGTGTACGCCCCGTGGCTAAGAATGGTCTACCCAAAATGATGGGGACATTCTTATCCGCGTCGTAGTCAAGGATAATAAAATCACAAGGAAAAATAAAAGAGCCAGCTTTAACTAAAACATCTTCAATTTTACCTATTGGTCGTGAGAGGGATCGATCCGCCATTTGTAATACCACAGATGTGGGTACTACTTCTCCGATATTAAGCTTCTCGAACAGGGATCTAGGCATGAGATTGATACTCGCGCCTAAATCACATAATGCTTTCCCGGTCCAACTATCTCCGATGCCGATAGGAATTGTAAAACTTTCGGGATCTTCTAGCTTTGGTGGCAACTCACTTTGACATATAGCACTGCACTCCCTAGGTAATCCGATTGGTTCCCCAGTTTCTATACTCCGCTTGTTGGAGAGAATGTCTTTCATGAATTTCATGTAGGTTGGCATCCTCTTGAGAGCTTCAACAAGTGGTATATTAACCTCTAATTTCTTCAACATGTCAATGAACTTCTTGAATTCCATGTCATTGTCCTTCTTTCTGACACGTGAAGGGTATGGTGGTGGGGGCCGTGTATTGAGTTCCACTGGTTTTCTTGTCTTTTCAGGTGTCTCGGCTTGGACACTCTTTGGTTTAACTACCTCCTCGACTATATCTTTAATTATCTCTTCCCTCCTTTGTTCTGGAATAGGGATTTGTTCTGGTCTTGGTGGTGGTAGTTGTTTTCCACTTTGCAATTCAACTGCATGGGAAGAGTCATCTCTAGGAGCAATAGTATCACTTGGGAGTTGCCCTTTCGGCCTAGTTTGTAATGTACTCGCCATTTGTGATATAGTATGCTCTAGTTGCTTGATAATATTCTCCTGGGTCCGAACTTTTTGTTGGCTATGACTCATTTTCTTCTCAACTGTTTGCATTAATTTAGTCATACTCGAAGTCAAACTCTGGAGTTGTTCCTGTTTTGCCAATTGCATTGATTGTTTAGGTGGATCTTTCTTCGGTTCTTGACAAGTTTTAACAATGGGTGCCTTTTTCTGAATAGGTTGTGGTGGATTATAAGGTTGAAGTTGGGATTGCTGATAAGTTTCTTGCTTTCTGACCCAACTCTTTTGTTGTGGAGGTTGTTGATAATTAGTGTAACTTTCTTGAGGACAAGCATAACCATTAGAGTAATAGTTATCTTGAGGATATTGAACGGAAGCTACGTCTGGATTATTCATACACCCTTCCCACACGTGATTTCTTGATCCACAACCAGGACACGAAGGAATTGTGCGTATCGTACTCACCTGAGCAATTATTCGGGCTTGTTCTGTTAGCTCTTCGAGTTGTTTAGCCAGTTCTTTAAGCTTCAGAGATTCTGAGGTGTTCTCCTTTGCTGATTTATTTGGCCAACTTCTCTCGTTCTCAAGAATTCTTTCCATCCCAAACTCAGCTTCTTCAGGGTTTAGTAACACAGAACCTGCGTTTCCTAACGAATCTGCTTTTTCTCTTGAATTATCATTAAGGCCTCCATAAAACAAGGTTAAATAATATTTCGGCGAAGATCTATGATAGGGACATCTCGCCTTCTTATCTGTAAATCGTAACCATGCTTCACCCAAACTCTCTTCCTCTTTCTGTATAAATTGTTCAAGCTCCAACATATCTTTTAAATGTCTACTAACCGGATAAAAACGGTCTAGGAATCTTGCTTGGAGCTTGTCCCAATCTGGAATAACATGAGGGTATTGGGTATCATACCAATCGCTTGCACATCCGGTCAAGAAGAACTGGAACATCAGGTAATATACTTGCTCCCTAGTAACTCCTCTTACGATATAAGCATCACAGATCTGCATGAATTTCTGAATATATCGGATCGGATCTTGATGTGCAACTCCGCTGAATAATCCGTGAGATGCAAATTGAGTTAGCATCCCAGGATCAGGTTTAAATTTAGCGGCTTGGATTTCTGGAGCGCGAATTCCTCGTGGCTCCACTCTAAATTCGATGGGTAGCTCAAGTCTCCTTGGGTTCTCCATCTGTAACTAAATCTGAAAAACAAAAACTAAAAACAAAAGCGTAAAATAGAACTAACTAAAAAGTAAAGCACAAGATATATGCACAAGGACTAACGATGTAGTCCCCGGCAGCGGCGCCAAAAACTTGGTGGGGCCTAGGGTGTGATAAAATAAGATATAAATAAAGTGCAAAAACACCCTAAAACTACACGGTTCTGCAAGTATACAGATCGTATGCATGTTTTAGATAAAGATTCGTTCCGCAGAGACTACAGAGTTTAGGAGAATCTTATGCAAATATCAAGTGTAAATAATTAAAGCTAGAACAACTAAACGCAATTAAAAGTAAAGACAAATAGATTTTTGTTTGATAACTAATTAACTAAATTAAAACTAAGAATTAAAAGACAGAAAATAAATATGAAAGAGAAGTGATATGAGAATATAGCTCAAGTTGTTAGCATGTAATCCCCACTAGTTTGGCCGTTCTAAACATGTAAGGGTGAATTATGTAGTATTTCCCTAATCGGTCCCAATATGCTATTGGTAGTTTAAAATAGGATTCACCTGTGTCAATAAGGCTTCCTAAGCAAACGTTTCCTGTAATTGGTAAATAGTCACAGAGACTAAACCATAGTGATTATCTAGCTAGGTTGGGTTGTCAGATCAAACCTAAAACTAAACGTTATGTGCTAAACATGTAATTAAACACCGTTGTCAATGGTATCCTAATTATTAGATTGTAATTCTAATGGCTGCAGTCCACAAGAACACAGAATATAAATCCAAACACATAAATAGAGAATAAAAACTATAATTCTATTTAAATCATTAAATTCCCAAATTAGATAGATGTCAATCAAAACTAGGGTTCATACATATATGCTAAAACTCAAGCTAAAGAAATTTAGTTCATGAAAGAAAAGAAAGAAATTACAAATCTAAAGGTAGAAGAAGACATTGATGACAGCTCCTTACAGACTTCTCTCTTGTGTTGTAAGCTTCCTCTTGGTTTAAGGTTTCACCAAGGATGATTTAAGTGTGTTAAGAGGCTGTATTTATAGTGTCTAGGTTGACCTAATTCGTTTGGTGGAGATAACTTCAAGTAATGGACTTCTAGCCCAACTCAAATTCGTAAGGAAATAAAGATAAACACTGCTGGACCGTTTTGAGCGTATCTTCTTCGTTATTGGTCGGATTGAGCTCCATAAGATACCAAAAGAATCGCAACAGAATTATCTAGACCCCATAGAAGGAAATCACCAGATTCAGCCTATTTCTTAGGTAAAAACGCATATCTTTGGACGTGTATGCAGAATCCCAGATTTAGGCAACTTTTCCTTTTCCATCTTTTTAGCCTTTGTTTCCTTATCTCCACTTTCCATGCAAATTTCTTTCCATAAGTTGTAGTCTTTGACTTGGACTCTAATTAATCTCCATAATTATCTTTAAAGCTTCACACTAAATAAACAATTAAACCCAATATGCTCTAAAAATAATAATTCTACAAATCAAGACCCAAAATAGGAAAGTGCACTAAATTAAACTAAAATCAACCTATAAACTAATAAGTAAGCCTAAAATGATGTCTCATGAGTATATTTTATTATCACAAATGAGGAGACATCAATAGGTTAGGTGAAACCCTTGCGAGGATCAAGTACTCTTTCTCTTTTGAAGTTTAAATATTATTTATTTGCTTTAGTTTATTTTAGTAATTTATTTTATTGCATCTTTAATTCAATAAAAACAAAAGTCTTTATTTTATTTTTCTGTCAAGCAATTACTATTACTATTCGATCAATACCTGAGTTGTGCCTAATCCGTCTCTTAGAACGAAAACCGATTTATCGGATATTACTTGGACAACCGTGCACTTGCGGTATTGTGGTTCCTTTATTTTCAGTTATTAATTTTATAACACACCAGGACTCACCAGGGAGAAGGTGTAACTCGAGACAATTGTAATTGCAGTTTAAGGGTAATGTTGATTTCTAATAAGGATTCTAAGTTCAACCTAAATCTCTCCCAAGTAAGTACATGGATGCTATTTAATCTTAGTAATATCTCTTAAGTGATCCTATAGAATTAATTAACACCTATATTTCTAAACCATATATGATTGTCCTACAAATTTTGACCTCCGGCGTCTAAATCCGTAGATTCTTTAATATCTAGCTCCGCTATTAATCCCCCTTCCTAGTTGTTTTTAATAGCTAGCACATTCAATTATTGGGCTAAAATGATTAAATTATATATATATATATATATATATATATAAATGCAAGGATATAAAGAACACCAAAAATGCCACCATACATTTAAGTGTAAATCCCAAATTCATACAATTAAATCCAAATTCATAAGTTTGGGTTCACACCCAAACATCTCAATCTACTAATGAAACTAATTCATGGTGGAATAAAGGAAAACAAAGTATGAAATAGTCATTGTTATCTAAGAATTGAAAAGAACAAGAAATTACACGAACAGGTTAGGAAATAATATGAAATAAGGGCCTGTAATTACTCTCCTTGCTCTTACCCTTGATCCCAACGTGCCTAGATTTAGAATGCGATAAGCGATATGTTCCCAACGTTATCTTTGACACTGAGATAAGGTGGCACGCACCATCCCTTCTGACATATTTTAAGCTAACATTATATTTGAACCACTATTTGTCTCTCCCTAACTCTCTTATTATACACACACACACATACACACACACATATATATATACACACATATGTCTATATAATATAATAAAAATAATATATTCTATAAAAAGTCAAACATACCTTAAAAGTACATGACACGTGTCATTCAAGGGTGAAAACCTAACAGTGTTAGACATAAGGACTAACAATGCTACAAATATCAAGTTTAACGACCATTTAGAAAAATTTTAAATTCAAGGACCAACTTGGGAAAAGGTGTATAAATTTTCCTTATATATAAATAATCTTTTATTTCTCTCCTAATTTAATTATGCCCTAGTTTTTCGCCTCTTCCTCAATTTAGTTCTCTTTCAATTATCTTTCTCCCTTATACCTGCTCACACTCATTCATCTATCCTAGTGTGTTTTCTTACAACATCGTAGGTTTGATTACAAATATAATGGTAAGTATTCGATATATTTGTAGGAAACTCTTATTTCAATAATTAATACTATAATTGTCGTTTTAACTATCTTTTTAGTGATAGATCTCAAGTTTATTGTAGAGATCTAGTTGTTACGTATTTTTAAAATTAGAAATAATAATTTATGTAGAAATAATAATTTGTATATAATTCCTTTTATGCTAACATATATTTATTTGAAAATTGATATCGTAATGTTTGAATCTACAATATTTTGAAACTTTTTAAAATAGTATATTATACTATGATTAGGTAATTTATACTTTTTTCTTATTGTAAGGTATAACTATTTCATGATATTTTGAAAAGGGGCTAATTTAAATATTTTGGAAACATCCCATTAATTTTTTTTATTACTTTTTAGACACATGCATATGAAATGTTTAAAAATTGGGGTAGGGGTTGAAACATTGATAAAATCTCAGGTTCACCATTACTTGACAATAGATGTGTGTATTTTGTGAATGTATATTAGTTTAATGTTAAGTTTAATATAACAAAAATTGATTGTATACTTCTGGAATATCATAATAGTTGTACACGTGCAAATATATTTTACTTGAATGTTATGATACATAATTTTGGGACGTAAGAAAATTTTAGCTTAAAAATTATCTAATATATTCATTGCTTAAATCAAGAATTTGAGTTTTCTTTAAAATTAGAAATTACAACTATAAATGTCCAATTTTTGAAATAAGTCACTGGTTAATTATTATAGGATAACATTGATACAATAAACTTTTCAATCTTTATACAGGTATTTGGTAAAAAAATTGTTCTCCTATTAAGAAAAAGATCGTTGCTCATGTCATTTCAGTTGAATATCGTGTTTTGGCAATGTAAATAGTAAGTAATACTACTACAAACTGTTATATGCTATTTATAGAAAATTAGAACACATTTATTTATTTGTATGAGCATGTCATCTATATATATATATATATATATATATATTCTTACTAATTTATTTTTAAGAAAGATTATATACTAACCTTTGATAGGTAGTTAAGATAATTTTAAATATGAAAGGGATAACCTAGGAGCAGTATAGACCTTGATCAGTGATATCACTTCGTCATTAAGGACCATCTAAATTTAATTTCACCCTTTGAAGGTGTCTATTAATGATATAAAGTTCTGGTTGGTAGTGACATCGACCAACCGATCAATCTTTGGTGAGGGAAAATAACACTTCAAACATGTGAGGTTCATGTCGTTATAATCATCAACACACATTTGCCATTTCCCATGATATTTGGCTATGTGGACATAATTTTCAACCCACCATGAAAATGCACTTCTTTGATGTGTTTGTCTTGTAGTAGCCACTCGACCACTTCCTATGTTATCATGTTATTTTATGTAGAGAATATCATTATTTTTGGGCAACCGGTTGGGCAATGTGATTTAAATTGAGGTGGTGTATGTCGATATGACTATTGATGCCTACCATGTCCTCAGTCTCCTATGTGAATAAATGTTTTGGTTCTTCAAATTTGTCTTAAAAGGCTATTCGCATTCCGATTTTGAGATACCTTCTGTCTTTACCTTAGTATGCGGATTTCTCATAGCTTCATAAATCAATTAAATTTTCATAAAAAAGACACACCTAAATATTAAATAAAAAATATTTTTTCCTAGATTCTTATAAGAAGGTCCCATGTGTAGTTCTTTTTTCCCCTCCGTCTATGTTTTATGAAGGATTTCATGAACAATCTTTATATTCCTTATATTTTCTCAACCTTCGACAAAAGGCGGTTGACAAGGAGTTAAGAATAAATATTTATGGATAATAGAAATCAATTTATTAACAAATATTTTTTATCCAAATGCTTCCCTTGGAATACTTCCGAGCCAGATATATTCATGTCTCTTTAAAAAAATTGCTACTATACCCAATTTTTATTCAAAAAGTTGCACCATTGGTCCCTTGACAAGGAAAATGTGCAACCATTACGGTTTATATGGATTATGGCATTTTTGAAACACGAGGCTATTTGATTGTTTGGCACAACACTTGGACCAATGGTTCAATTTACATCCTTGTTTTATGCAAAAATTGCACAGTCCACCCTATTTTCTAAGAAACACTAAAATATATTCTTGTTTGATTGATTCCTATATATGATACTAATTGTGTAATAGTTAGGATTTTTCAAATAAATGAGTAGCAGAGGAATTTTTTAGCCTATAGTGGATAAAATAACAAATATTGATGGTTTACCACAATGCTGAGACTAAATGTATATGTTTACTTATTGAGTTCTTTTGCACATTCTACATTCATTTATCTTTGTAATTTCACAGGTAAAAGCGTCTCAGTGGTTGGAAGCGAAACTGCAAGAGGGAAAAGGGGTTACGCCTGCTGAAATGCGTACCTATTTGCAGGTCAGATAATACTCCATGTAAAATTACCCAAGCTTCCATTCATATAATAGTATAATTTTCTTGTTATTGATGTAGCTCATTGATTTCTTCGATGTTTCAATTTTTAGAATTGTCTTCTTACTAAATCTAAAATTATCGACAAAATGAGCTGAGAAAATATTACACAGAGCTATGATGAAAGCCTTACATATGGTTCTTCTTCCGATTCTATTGCAGCTAGATGCAAAGAAAATGACCAGGACATGGATATAGAGTCAGATTCTTCAACATATGTCCATCCCTAACAATAACCCTACTGGACTGGGACATCAAGAAGAATTTGGTTTGCCTTATCGAAAGATAAATAGATGGAGTAAAGAGGAGCATAACAGTAATTTTTTTATATAATTTAGAGTATGTATGTGATGTTAATTGTCTTATATCTTTTCAAGAAAAATGTTGTTATTCTAATGTTTATTATTTGAACACAATAATAATTGATGATCATTGAAGGTTAGCAACCAATTTTACCATGCCTTCTATAATCACTAAGATGAGCTATCTTCCATCACGAATAATATTTGTTATCCACATTTACCCCATGAAATCAACGCATGTCACAAACATCATTAAAATTAAGTATCTCTCTTGTATTTTAATGTTAAAAAATTATAAAAACATTATCAAGACCCCGAGTCTCAAGAACTCCCATTTCTCGACCTCGTAGAAGTAATGCTTTACATCCATAATCCATTAGTTATGGACAAAAATGATAATACACCAATTATGTATATATTTGGTTGTCCGTATGCGAGTGTATGAATTTAAGTATGGTTTTTAACATCCATATATAGGGGGTTAGACTTAGCATGATGATAACTAAAAAATTTGAAAACAAAATGGATTATCGGCAAAGAAGTTGTAAGGTATGTTGGAAATAACAGTCTGTCTTAGTTTTCATCAATTTATATGTTATGCTTGTTTCTAATTTATTTTTGAATATATATGTTACTATTGTAGATGGACTACTTGTAAAGAACCTCATCCAAGATGCAAACAATAATTACATGTATTTTCGATGCCTTTTTTTTAATATGATGGTTAATATCATTTTCTAGGTGTATGTGTATCTTATATAGCTTCTAACGGCACCCAAGAGCAGCTATTTGTGCCTCTTGTGGGTGGTTCCACTAAGCGGGAACTCTAAATGTGGGTTCCCAAAACCCCATGGCAAATTTGTTGGGGCCACATTGACCGAAGGTTTCAACAGGATCATAATAGGATGAGATCGGGATAGTGGAACACTTTTCAAATCCGTCTCAAAAAAGTTATATAATTAAATATAATAAATTAGATAAATATATACTAAATATTAATTTATATAATAATTTAGTGGGTTCCTAGAAAAGGGAAATGATAATAATCCCGGTAAGAAAGGCAACAATCAGATATAATACTCGCAAATAGCCTATTTTAAGGCGAGGGTTTAAATAATGACTAAACATGTTGATTATTAACATTGTCTTTAAGTATGTAGTAATATATTCAATGCAATAAGTTTGGATTCTTTGTGATATAAATTATTTGAATTATACTATCTCTTTATTATTGGATTAGTAATATATTTGGGATAACACTGCCTATTTCACAGTCTATCAATTTTTTTGTTAATTTCTATCGTTGTTGAGGCGGCCTACTTAGTCTTCTTCATATTGGACATTTGATATTTCTATCGATCGTTCGACATGATACAATCGTGTTGCACTGGGAACCAGCGGGCTTGCCAGGGTTAACACAACTAATAATAACCCTATCGAGTTGGGACATCAAGAAGAATCTGGTTTTCCTTATCTAAAGATTAATAATTGGAGGAAAGATGAGAACGAGTAAGTTTTGTTATATACTTTAGAGTATGTATGTGTTGTTAATTGTCTTATATTTTTATAAGGCATAAGTTCTTATTGTAATCTTTAATATTCGAACCCAATAATAATTGATGATCATTGAAGTTTAGCAAACAATTATACTATGCCTTCTATAATCACTGAGATGGGCTATCCTCTGGTGTATTATTTATCTCAATTCTCACAATGGTTTTAAATTTGATTCCCAGAGTCCCTCAAGAGCAATATTCGTTACCCGCATACCCTATTAAATGAGCGCATGTCACAAACATCATTAACAATAACTAATTCTCTAGTGTTTCATTTTTTTATAAAATTAGAAAAATCATCAAGACCCTCCGATTTTCAACCTCGTAGGCATAACTCTCTTACATCCATAATCAATTAGTTATGGACAAGAATGCTAATACACCAGTAATGTATATATTTGGGTGTCCATATATGCGAGTGTATGAATTAGAGATGGGGTTTTAACATCCATATATAGGGGGTTAGACTTAGCATGATGATATGATTTTAATTTCACCAAAAAATATGAAAATATAATGTACTATTTGCAAAGAAGTAGTAATGTATGTTGGAATAAACAATTTTTCTTAGTTTTCAGCAATTTATATGTTACCATTGTAGATGGACTATTTGTAAAGAACCTCATCGAAGCTCAAAAAGTTAATTACAAGTAATTTCAACGCCGTTAGCTCTTTATGTTTTTTTATATGAAGTTTGATCTCATTCTCTAAATGTGTATGTGTATCATATATAGCTTCTAACGTCGCCCAAAAGTAGCTGCTTGTGCCTCTTGTGGATGGATCCACTAACATGATACTTTAAATATCGGTGTCCAAAACCCTGTGGAAAATTCATAGGGTCCACAAGGTGTAACACTGAATGTAGCTGGCCACTCGTGGAGGATCATCTCCCACTCATAAAGCCATCGCTTTTCTCTATTCTCTTTCTTCTCTCAAGCGTCTGTTATAAGCTGTGAAGCACCTCTCGGGCTCCGCAAGCATACACTGTAAACCTGAAAGAGACTAAAACAAACCAAAAGCGTAAAACTGGAAAAATAAAATAATTAGAAAAACTACTACTAGTACAAAAAATAACTCACACGCTAACGAGACACAAGTTCCCGGCAGCGGCGCCAAAAACTTGGTGTCGCCTAGGGTGTGATAAAAATAAGATAATAAAATAGAATAAACGATACACTAACACCCTAACCTAAACACGGTACTCACTGCAAGTATCATAGATCGTATGCAAGTTTTACTAGTATGTAAGATTCGTTCCTCAGAGACTTAGTGCGTTATACGAATGGGTAAATAAAATAGCATAACAGATAATAGTTAAAGACAAGAAAAGTAAATAAAGATGATTGATGAGGAGATTAATGATTAACTTAATAAAATTAAAGACAATAAATAAAAATACGAGTGAATAAGATGAGAAAGTATAGCTTAGGTTTTGCTAGTATGCACTAATCCTTCTATTTCTTGTACTAATAAATAAGGGTGATTATAAATCTTAGATAAGTAGCCAGGATTCCTAATTCATCCTAACCCCCTTCTGGGTGGATGTAAAAGGCAACCTAACAATTACTAGGGGACTTAACTAAGGTGCTCCCATTCCACTAGGTTCTTAGATGAGACTGGCATGTGCAATGATCAATGATGAAATAACAAACCCTAATGACTATCTAGCTAGGCAAGCCCTTCCGGATCACTAACGCACACTAGACGCTTAAGGGTGTTTCAATAATTAGACACCCCTTCCAGGTGACCATCTAACTACTATTAGCACAACCCTAATTTGGTCACGATTAAGACAGACAATAAATCAAAGCACGTAAAACAAATATATGGTTAAGAAGCTATAATCAATTTAAAGTAGTTCTCCCAAACAAACTTAGATAAAAGGAAATAGAATTCAAAGATTATACATATGCAAAACCCAAGCTATGGGAAAATTAGTTCATACTAGAAAAAAACAAAACTAAAATAAAGATACATACTGTCAACTTGCTTCTCTTGAATGATGAATAAACTTAAGGACCAATTGTGGGAGACAAGGAAATGTTTACAATAGTTAAAGGTTGTATTTATAGGTGTTTAGGATGACCTATTTCGGATTTCTTGGAGTAGAAGGCAAGTAATTAGACTTCTTTTCCAAATCAAATTCGTTTCCTAAAATATAGGAGATAAGGTAAACAGCCGATGTCTTGTTTTTGTTGTAACTTCTTCAATATTGCTCTGATTTTCACGTACTTTATATCGAAACGACCGCGTCGTAAAGATATACACTTTTCCTTTTGATAGATCCTCCAAATTCCCAACTGATTTTGAGTTATCGTCACTTTAATGGATGTGACTGCTGAAATTCAAATTTACTTTGGCAACTTTTCCTTTCCTATTTAATCTCTACTTCCTTTTATCTCCAATTTCCATCCATATCTTCTTTCCTTATCATTTTAGAGTTGATTTGGAATCTAATTAATTTTCATATATCTTTAAAGGTTCACATTAACAAACAAATTAAACCAAATATGCTTTAAAAATAAGAATTCATCAAATCAAGGCAAGAGATAGGAAAATATCAAAATATAAATAAAAATCGATTATTAATTGATCAAATACACCTAAAATGATGTCCCCAACCTAAATAAATTCATCACAAATAGGGAGACATCAAGACCCCCAACTCAAAGTTGTATCGTCTCGATATAATAAAGATAAAAACAAAGGGAAGTCTCTAAATACACACATGAGTCATTTAAGCACAATCGGAAAGAAGATAGAAGAATATATAGAATAGACTCAAAGCAACTACTCTGAAATTTCATGTAATAATATTTATAAACTATATTATGTGTACACTTGTCATACTCACGATAAACACAACTTGAATTCAAGATTAGATTAGCTTCACAATGTAAGAAGGAGAGGTTCTTTACTCTGTTTACCAATGAGGCTATATATTGTTCATCGAACTTCACTAGTATCTAAAGATCCACTTAAGTACTCTCTAATGGCCCAATCACTTCTAGATCACATAGCCACGAATCATAAGGTCTTTAAGATTGTAATGTTGGGTTAGGGACGGTATGATAGTATATTTGGATAATTTAGAGTGAGCTTTTGACCTTCTCCTCACTAGCCATCAAAGAATCGCCCTAGCGCTTGAGTTACACTCGTAAAACGTTCCTCACTCAACCCAATGAATTTCTTGATGCACAATTTAGCATCCCCAATAACCCAAACTAAAGCATAAAGTTGTTCACATAAAAATTCCACTTTTCCGGTCCAAATATATATTTAATCTTTTCATAGCAATTATTTTTCTTTTGTATAGCTATGACTCTCTTTTTGATGTTGAGATATCATACTATTTTTTCACATATATTTTCTTTTCATAACTTTTTTGATTTACTCTTACCCCGGCATAGGGTTACAATATAATAAACCCTGTGAATCATCATCAAAGTATAGAATATAGAACAATTAATAAGCTCAAAAATCCCAACCCAATTCCCATAATGGTGGACCCACCACCCCATACTCAAGCTCTAAAACAATTGTCTATACATCGCGATTCGAGTGAGGGTCATATGGAAAAGTCCTATAATCTAAAGGGAAATGGCTTATAATATGGCTAATAAAAAGTTTTAGAAAGACTAGAAGAGGCTGAGAAGGATATAATACAATAAAGGGACAGCAAGCTAAAAGGAAACAAGGGGCTTATGAAAGAACCGCCTTCATCACTTTCTAAAATATGCAATTTCATTATTCTCTTACCTTTAGCACGTTCATCAAATGGGTTTATCAAATAGCTTGGATCTCACGGCCTACACACCACTCAAGGTTCCCTAAGATCGAACATACTTTCTATCGCATTGCTAACTAATCTTTTCTTTACTATCAATGCGTGTTTCCCGCCAATACTCAAAGCATACCAAATAAAATAGCTCATAAACATACTACTTTCTATCATCAACTTATAGAGCTTATACTTTCAAGCTATTAAACACACTCTAATAAATCCCATGTATCAAAAATAATTTCTACCAAAAACAGAAAAATCACATAAAAATGGAGACGAGAGACAACAAATCCCCACACCCCCAACTCAAAATGAGGCGTCTCCCCACGACTCAAAAAAGACTCTAAAAAGAAATTAAAATAAGCAAATAAAGCATATACAGACATGGTAAGGAAGAAAGAGAACATACTCTCGAGGCTATTGCCTCGCATTATCGACATCCAAGATAGGATTAACTGGATCGCTCTTGAGTGTCATGATGTGCACCTAATTAGCTTTGATTTGTGCCACATTTTTGGCCAAGAAAGTTTGAGCTGCTTCAACTTTATTCAATCGCTCATCTACTCGCCAAATACGATTCTCTTCATCGTTTGTGACCTTCGTAACTCCTGCTCCTCTCAAAATTGTCTTGATCCAATTATTATCAATATTCTACTCATCTTATACACTAGTTTCTCTTCTTCACTCGGAATCACATTCGCTTTCCAAACAAGGCACATGATCATAATAGGATATTTCAAATTAAATAACGAAGTAGGAGAGACCGAAAATCGCATCACCTCCTCAAAGATCAATTGTGCCACATCTACTCTTTCCCCTCTTAAAATACAATTAAAAATATTGCGTTTTTCTAAGTTACATCCAAATTTCTAGTGTTTCCAAAGGAATTAGGTGTAAGAAAATTGTGCCAAACTCTTGTATCTGCTTGAAGATATTTGTAAGGACAAGGTGCCTTCAGTTCTCCCTTATGTGATTGCACTTTCTCCTTATCTATACATGCTAATTGAAAGTCTTGATATTTTCCGCCGCTTCTCTATACTTACATGGTCCGACCAATTTCTTGAACTGTAAGTGGTTTCGAATCTCTTCAACTGTAAAAGAAACTAACTTGCCTCTAACTAGAACACAACCATTACTATCTCGGCTAAAGAGGCCTAAAACAGAAATTAGAAATTAACTCTAAACATAAATTCGATCTTCGCAACATGAATGTAGACAACCTCAATCTATTACCCATCTCTAAGAATCTCTTGTACTCACCTTTTCCAACTTCTGTTCCATATACTCTCTCATAAGCAAAGGGCAATTACTGTACATGTTTTCTTGCAGAAGCTAACAAGGCATTTGAAGCTTCATTAATCATGGGCATAGGACTCTCAGTTTGTAGAGGTTGTGGTGTCTTACTTATAAAAGTTAAAACCTTTTTTCTATTTGAATTTACCACAACTAGCTTTCCTTTATTTTCTTGAACTGTTTTACCCTTTAAACTGAAACTTGAACTTTTCTCAATTGATTTTTGTTGGCCTAACGTCCTTTTAATCTTTTTTTAATATTTTCCAAATTGTGTTTTAAATATCCCCGAAATAGTGCATTACACTTGTCCTAAATAAATACCTTTTCTCCATGAATTTAACATTATTTTTCAAGGTTTATTTACTAGCCAGGCCAGCATATCGCCCATAGGACCAGCATACCAGCAAAGAGAAACGTTGCCCAACGGTTACATGCCACGTCAAATCTAACCGTTGACTAGGAGACAAGCCGGACCGGTATTACCGCCTTGAGGACCGGCATACCGCCCAGAGTGAGAAAGTTTGCTATAAAATGGAATTTTATGCTATGCAATGATTCACCTCTCACCAACACATTTTATACAATCTTATACATTCATTAGAGGTCTCAAGCTGTCAAAGTATCAATCCTAGCTTGATCATTCAACTTGTTATATCTACTCAATCAAGGAATTAATCCAAGAAGCTTCAAAGTTCTAATCTACTCAAGAAAACTTTTAAGATTAGAGTTATATCCTCTCTTTAGGAATTCCTAGCAAAATCGTAAAAACCATTCAAACACTTGTTTTTATCCTCTTAGATCTTGTCTTTGTAATAGATAGATTAAGAGAGATTGTGAGTATAGGGAGTATACTCCGTTTCCTTGTGTTGCGATAGCACAAGAGTTTGCTTCGTGGTATCGAAGTGGTTGTAAGGGTATTGTGTGCTCACCCCGATTAAGAGAGACACGGAAGCTTAGTTAATAAGCTTTGAAACTCTAAGGTGGCATCCTTAGGTAGTGGATGTAGGGATAACCGAACTACTGTACATCGTTGTGTACTTTCTATCCCTTATCTCTTTACTAATCGTTTATTGATTGCTCGTCTTTTGAATTATATCAAACCTTGTTACCCTATTGCATGATCCCTTAGAGTTTGATATATATTGACTTAAAAGTTTTTCTTTAAACTTATAATTGCCCAAAAGATTTTTAATTAGGCATTAATCTTATTAGTAACCTATTTACCCCCTCTAGGACTTTCAATTGATATCAGAGCCTAACTCTACGTGAATAGCTTAATCATTAGTAGAGTAAACGACATGGAAATTAATCTTTTGGGAGTGTCATCTTCTACACGACCTCCACTTTTTGTAGGTACTTACTACTTTGCTTGGAGAACAAAAATGGAGGAATTTATTAAAGCCGAAGATCCCGATAAATGAAGAATAGTTATGGAAGGTCCATTAGTTCCATATAAAAGGGAATTTAATGAAGCGGGATAACTTAAAGAAAAAGATTACGATGAACTCACCGATGATGATAAAGCTAAACTCACTCAAAATGCAAAACCGATGTATACTTTAATATGTGGAATATCCTAATAGATTTTCACAAAGATGTTGGATTGTGATTCGGCAAAGGAATTTTAGGATCATTTGGAGTTCCTATATGGGATTGTAGATATTGATAAAGAAGAAGCAAAATCCATGATGAAACTAATGAAGATCCAAAACTAAACCACGAGATTGTAACTTATCCTAACTCTTTGTCGCTTCCATATAATTATAATGATATTAGGTGTATCACATCCCTTCTAAATATTCTCGACTCTCAAATCCACTTGAAAAACCTTTTATTGAAAAAAGAAAAAATTGAGCAAAATAATTTTTTTAATTGTTGTTCTACTTTAGATGATATTTTGGGAAACAATAAAAACTCGTGTTTTGAAAGTATTTTTTCTTTGAATAAAAATCAAAATCTTATGAACAAAAATATCATAGCTCTTGAGAAAGTGGATGAGGCTTGTTCCATTGTTTTTAAACGCTTAAACAATCATCCCTATTTAAATTTCACTTCCTTTGATGAAAATAAACTTTTTAAAGAAAAAATATTTTTGAGTGATAATTTGGTGAAATAAAAGAACGAGAAAAAATTATGTTCAAAATCTTCTCGTAATATATTTATTCACAAAAAGAGTACTTGCAATTATTGCAGAAAAACCGGTAATCGTGTTCCAATGTGTCATTACCACAAACAACTTGAATACGGGGTTTTAATACCTCCATAGGAAAAACCGACATGGATCGTGAGAAGTACTAATCATGTGTCCAAATCCACTCGACCTTGGATACCTTAGAAATTTTATTTATTGTAGGTGTTGAGCGTCAAGGAACTTAATGATCTTTTTAAGGACGTTCAAATCTCGTAAAAGGAAAATCCAGTGATTTCTTTCTTTATCTCTTTTTTTGTGATCTATTTTGTGTGTTTGTGTTTATTTTTATATGTACTAGTATCTTTTAGGTTTCACCCTTTTATTATGCTTGAAATTGTTTAGTTTTTTTTCGGTCTTTTTTGTCTTTTTAGAAAGTATAGAGATCTTTTTGCAAGTTACTGTTTTCTTTGTTTTTGAGATTTCTACTTTATATTTTTTCAAAACAAAAATTTATTTGGGGGTTTTTGAACATTCTCTAACTATTGGGGAGTGTTCGGTTTGGTTTCGGGATCGTTTGAAGAATTCTTAAATTGCACTTTTTGGTCCCAAAGCCGCAGCCGGAGTGGCATACCGGCCAGGTGAGCAGCATGCCAGTGCGCTTTTTTTTACGGGTTTCTATAGACCGTCATAACGGCCTGGGGAGCGGCATACCGATTGAGTAATTTGTAACGACGAAAACGCGTTTTTCTCTAGTTTTAAAACACATTTCTTCTCATTCTAAAACCCTGGAATTGTTTTTCTTCCTTGTTCTCTCTGAAAAAACGCTTAAACCCTTCATCTCTCTCAAAAAACCATCTCTATATCCTCTCAAAAAAGCATCTCCTTCACTCTCCATTGCTCAATCATGCCTCCAAGGGAAATTGGTTCATCCTAAAAGAGAAAGAAGACTTCAAGTGGACCCAACACCTCCTCCTCAACCTTAAAAGCCATTTTAGTGATGTCTCCTCTTTTGTTCTAATTATATACCCTTAGGAGACATTAAATTAGGTGATTATTTGACTAATTCGATAGACTTTTAGTATTAGTTTGATATATTTCATTTTCTCTCCTTGGATTTTAGTATTTTTCATTTATTAAGATTTTTCACGTTAAATGGGTTGTTTTAGTGTAAAGTTTGTAGTTTTCTAATACTAGAAAGGAGAGGAATCAAGAATGGAAGTCTTAGATTGTGTAAAGAAGTCAAAGGCTTGAAGAAATATCCCGAAGAGTTGACAAATTAGAGCTGCAAATCTGAAACGCTGATGGTAATTTCTGATTTCGAGCTACTTAATCATGGATTCAGCCTCTTTTTTTTATAAGTCGAAAAGTACCCATAGATTAAAAAGTCAAGTACAAACAAACGGATTAAAAAGCGAATCCGAGAAACAGAAAATTACACGAAAATAAAACAACCTACTACAAAAGAGGTTTAACCAAACCAAGAAATTTCCTATAATAGCAACAAAGTCCCTGTTGTAAATAAACTCGAACATAGCCACTACAGCGGCTTTCAAAGATTCCAAAGAATCACAGGACCGTTGATAAGTGTAGGTGTATATTAATTCCTAGATTAGACTATATGATAATTGTTTTAAGTTGTTCTTTGGGATTATTTTCTAGATTCTACCTTCTGCGTTCACCTAAAAGATCCTTTGTTTTTATTTTACTTTGTCGGGACGACAAAGGTTTGAGTTTGGGGTCTTGATGTCTCCCGATTTGTTCTAATTATTAGACCCTTGGAGACATCCTTTTTAGGTAATTAAATTACTTATTTGATAGACTTTTAGGCTTAATTGATCATATTGCACTTCCTCCCCTTGGAAATTAACTATTTGAAGAATCTGAGCTTTTGTGCGTAAATTTGACTATTTTAATGCAAAGTTAATAGGTTCTTGAATTTCATGAAAGACCAATCCAAGGAGGAGAAGTGAGAATTAAAGTCTTAGTGTATTTTAGGGTGTTAGGAAATGTTTTTACTAGAGTTTCTATTTTTAGAGTACACTTTCCTATTTCTATTTCTTGAATTATTGATTTATTATTTTTTAAGCATATGCGGTTTAATTATTTATTTAATGTGAAGCTTTAAAAGATAAATGGTAATTACTTAGAGACCAAGTCAAGATAAATGAGTAAAGGAAAGAATATTTACATGGAAATAAGAAGATTAAGGAAGGATATATGCAAAGAAGGAAAAGATAAAGCTGTCTTATGAATCTGAAATTCCAGCCACGTTTTAAAGACCAGTCCATAACTTACGACTGGCTAGGAATCTGGACGTGTGGTCTACACCAATAGAAAGCTCTTTCCAAGACAAGAAGTTTCATATATTTGAACTTTTCAAACGGATAAGTATTGAAAAAGATATGACCAAATCAAATCAGCTTAAGAATCTTACCTTTCCTAGAAATTACGGCTACGAATTTGAGAGTTCTTAACTTGTCTTCCACTCCAAGTAATTCGACCTAGAGCTTGCTAACACCTATAAATACACCCCTTATACCTCATAATTCAGTACCTCTCATAATTCATTCAATATATACATCTTTAGAGAGAGAGAGAGTCAAAGACTTCAGAGAATTACACAAGAGGCTTAAGGTTTTCAAGTCAGAGCAAGAATGCAAGGAGAAGCTAGTGTTGGAGAAATCATGTTCTTCCATCAGCAGTCATCCTACCCTTTAGGTTATTAATTTATCTTTTGTAATTGAACATGAATTCCTTTTCTTTTATGTTAGTATTTAATTTTCTTATGAGCTAAATTTCTTTATACTTGAGAATCGCATTAAAGGGATGAACCTTAATGAACGAATCTATGTTTTGAATTTGGGATTGTTTTGATTTAAACAAGATTGATTTTTATATATTGGATATTACTTTGTTTTCATTACTAATTCTTTTCCGCGCAACTAGAATTAGCTGTTAGTATTTGGGCTATTCACTTTAGTGGCGAAGTGATCATCCGACAGGGGGGTTTGAATACAAATCTAGGTAATACCCGTGTAATATCCGTTATTGACCGACAGGCTTAACTAGTTACATAGCCAAAGAGGTAAAATCATATCATCCGAAGAGGCATATTCGACCATACATGTGTTTATGATACTTTAGGATAGCTTCTAGGTCCACCCGACAGGGGGCTAGGAGATATTAGTGGCCCGACTAATATTCTAATTCCAATTCTACCCTTAAACATAGCATAGATTATATTGATTAAGTTGATTCCTTGCGAGACTCAAGTATCTCTCTTATCTGAAGTTAGTCGTTTATTTGCTTTATTTCCTTTCTATTTATTTATTTTAGTCTTTACTTTATTTGCAATTTTAATTTACAAAAACCAAACAAAAATTCTTATCTTTTATTTTCTGTTTAGCAATTATTCTTACTACTTGATTAATATTTGGGTTGAACCTAATCCGTCCCTGAGAACGAATTTGATTATCATATATTACTTGGGACAACCGTACACTTGCGGTTAAGTGGTTCCTTTATTTTTACACTTAATTTTATAACACCCTAGGAACCACCACAACTCCTTTGAATGTCAATAACCTTTTGCATTGTTTGTGCACCCTAAACAAGATCTATTAACAAAAAACCACCACCACCGAAGTTATCCACTCATAGCCTTGCTTTTCAATCAATCCCACTATTATACATAGAGAGTTGCATTAGAGGAGTGTACCCATGAAGTGGGAACTTTGCCAACCGGTGTTGAAATATAGTCCATGTCTACCTTAAGGCCTCTTCTACATCTTGATTGAAGTTTGCATGCTCAAACTGGTCTTTCACCCTCATGCTTTGTGGCTAGAAACTATTGATAAACTTTGCTTGAAGTGAATCCCAATCATGGATAGTATCGGATGGTTATCTATCTAGCCACTCACTCGCACCTCTGGTTAAGAAAAACTGGAACATGAAGTAGTACATTTGTTCCCTTATAACGCCTTAAGTAATGTATGCGTCACATATCAACATGAACTTTTGGATAAAATGAACTAGATCTTGGTGGACGGCTCCACTATGATTCCCATAGTTAAGGAACCGATTCAACATATACCCATATCGGGCTTAAAATGCGCAAAACACACGAGATTACGCGCAAAAGTTTAATAAATCAAAATTACTAGAAATAAAATGGAAATTCCAGATTATTGCATTTTTACTCAAAAGTCTATTAAAATATTCAAATAAACATAAAAAATGATGTCTCCCAAGGGTCTAAAATAGGAACAATTAGGGAGACATCAATAGGATCAAAATTTGTTGAAAGCATATACCACCGCTAATAACTCTTTCTCCTTTACTGTATAATTCATTTGGGCAGCATTAAAGGTCTTACTTGCATAGTAAATTGTATGGAAGATCTTTTCCTTCCTCTGGCCTAACACAGCACCCATTGCGTGATCACTTTCATCGCACATAAGTTCAAATGGAGCATTCCAATCTGGAGGTATGACAACTAGTGTGGAGATGAGTTTCTCTTTAATCGTCAAAAACACTTTGAGACATTCGCCATTAAAATTAAAAGGAGTATCCTTTTCAAGCAATGAGAAAAGCGGTTTTGCGATCTTGGAGAAATCTTTAATAAACCTTCGACGAAATCTTGCGTGACCCAAGAAACTTCTTACTCCTTTGACAAAAACTGGAGGTGGTAAGGTTTTTATAACTTCAATCTTAGAACGATCAACCTCCATCCCTGCACTCGAAACTTTATGTCCCAACACAATTCCTTCTCGAACCATGAAGTGGCATTTATCCCAATTAAGAACAAGATCTGTTTCTTCGCATCGCACAAGTACCTTCTCGAGATTGTTGAGGCACTCATCAAAACTATCTCCAAAAACTGAAAAATGATCCTTAAAAACCACCAATTATTTATCAATCATGTCCCAAATATAGCCATCATGCACCTCTGGAACGTGGCAGGTGCATTGCATAAACCAAAGGGCATCCTTCTGTAAGTAAAGGTGCCAAACGGACAAGTACAAGTTGTTTTGTGTTGATTGGCGTCATCCACACAAATCTGATTTTAACCTGAATATCCGTCAAGGAAAAAATAATATTCTCTGCCGGCGAGTTTGTCAAGAATCTGGTCAATGAACGGTAGAGGGAAACGATCTTTTATCGTAGCTTTGTTGAGTTTTCGGTAATCCATGCATACTCTCCTACCCACAACTGTTCATGATGGAATGGCTTCATTCTGATCATTAAGGATGGTAGTGATACCTCCTTTATTTGGAACACATTGCACTGGACTAACCCAATCACAGCTTGCAATCGGAAAGATAATACCCGCGTCTAATAACTTGATTACCTCCTTCCTTACCACCTCTTTCATTGCTGACATGAGACGTCTATGCCCCTCTATAGATTGTCCTCCTTTTTTCTCAAGAATAATCTTATGTTTGAAAATGGAAGGACTAATTCCCTTGATATCGGAAATAGTCCACCCAATTGCTTCTTTGTTGGCGTGAAGCACACGGAGTAGCTTATCTTCTTGAGGATCTGAAAGGTTAGCAAAAATAATAATAGGCAGAGTGTTGTTCATACCTATATACGCATAGCGCAGATGGTCTGGAAGTGGTTTTTCTTCGAGAACAGGTGGACATATTATAGATGGTTTTTTCATTGGCTCAATATCTCATGACTCTCAAAGTTGTTCTCGAATGGCTCTGGCCTACCGTCGTCTGAATCTAATGATGCAACTTCGTTAGCTATATCATCGTATATTTTTATAGATTTAAGTTCTAAGGCTGCTGTTAGTGTGTCATCATAGCTTGATTCATTAAAGACTTCTTGTGTAAGTTTGTCGATGACATCTATCTTTAAGCATTGGTCTTTTGTATCTGAATATTTCATAGCCTTGAACACATTGAATTGTACCTGTTCCTCTTGGACACTCATGACCAATTCACCATTCTCAACATCTATTAGTGTACGCCCCGTGGCTAAGAATGGTCTACCCAAGATGATTGGAACATTCTTATCCGCGTCGTAGTCAAGAATAATAAAATCACAAGAAAATATAAAACTACCAGCTTTAACTAAAACATCTTCAATTTTACCTACTGGTTGGGAGAGGGAGCGATCTGCCATTTGTAATACCACTGAAGTAGGTACTACCTCTCCTATGTTGAGCTTCTCGAATAGGGACTTTGGCATGAGATTTATACTCGCGCCTAGATCAGATAATGCTTTCCTGGTCCAAAATTCTCCAATAGCTATGGGAATCGTAAAACTTCCGGGATCATGTAGCTTCGGTGGAAACTTGCTTTGACAGATAGCACTACACTACTCTGGTAATCCAATCATCTCCCCGGTTTCTAAAACTTCGTTTGTTAGATAGAATGTCTTTCATGAATTTCATATATATCGGCGTTCTTTTGAGAGCCTCTACAAATGGAATATTAATATCTAGCTTGCTCACCATGTCAAGGAAATTCCTGAATTATTTTTCATTGTTCTTCTTTTTGACACGTGATGGGTATGGTGGAGGAGGGTGTGTATTGTTTTCCACTGAGGTTTTCTTCTTTTCTGGTGTCTTCTCTGGGACACTCTTTGGGTCAATTACCTCTTCAACCTTGTCTTCTACTATTTCTTCAAACACTTTTTCAGGAATAGAGGTTGGTTCTATTTCTTCTACTCTAGGCGGAGGTAATTTTTTTCCACTTCTTAACTCAACTGCATGACAAACATCATCTTCGGGGGCAATCGTATCACTTGGGAGTTGCCCTTTTGGCCTGTTTTGTAATGTACTCGCCATACGTGAAAGGGTATGCTCGAGATTCTTGATTACCTTTTCTTGGGTTTGACTCATCTTCATATTTTCTTCAACTAATCCCAAAAGTTCAGCTATACTCGGATCCAAACTCAAAGGTTGTTCTTGTGTAACTTGCTGCATTGAAAATTCAGGTGGTCCTTGATAAGTTTCTTCATAAATTGGACCTTCTGGATAGATAGGTTGTGGTTGGTAGTAGGATTGAGGTCGAGTTTGTTAATACAGTTGATTTTCGACCCAATGCTGATTTTGTGGGGACTGATAATTAGCGTAATTTCCTTGAGGATAATAGTTACCATTAGAATAACAATTCTTTGATGAAATACATAGGAAAACAACGCTGGATTATTCATACAACTCTCCCATGAATGATTTCTTGCTCCACAACCAAGAAATGAAGGTAAAGTGTGTACTAGATTTACCTAAGCTATTGTTCATGCTTGTTCTTGCAATTCCTTGAGTTGTTGGTTTAATTCTTTGAACTTTATAGATTCTAAAGTTTCTTCTTGTTTTTCTGATTCAATTGGACAACTTCTCTCGGTATCCAGAACTCTTTCCATAATATTGTTAGCTTCTTTAGGATCTAATAACACGAAACTTCCATCTCCTAACAAATCTACTTTTGCCTTGGACTCTCCATTGAGTCCTCCATAGAACATGGTTATATGATATTCGGGAGAGGAGACATGGAATGGACCCCTCACTTTCTTCTCATTAAACCGTATCCATGCTTCCCCAATACTTTCCCCTTCTTCTTGCATAAATTTTTCAAAATCCAACATCTCTCTTAAAAGTCTACTAACCAGATAGAATCAGTCTAGAAATTTCGCTTGGAGTTTATCCCAATCTGAAATAACATCGGGGTGTTGGAAATCCTACAAATTGCTTGCACCTCCGGTAAAAAAGAACTGGAACATAACGTAATAAATTTGTTCCTTTGTAACGCCCTTAATGATATAAGCGTCACAGATCTACATAAATTTCTGAACATACCGGACCAGATCTTGTTATGCAGCACCACTAAATTTTCCATGACTCGCTATTATGCATGGATCTGGTCGAAATTTAGTGGCCTGGATTTCTGGAGTGCGGATTCCTCTAGGTTGCACTCTGAATGAGATAAAAAGATCAAGTTTCCTCGGGCTTGCCATCTGTAAATATGTAAATATAAAACTAAAAACAAAAGCGTAAAATAGAACTAACTGAAATAAAAGCACTAAATAAATGCACAAGGACTAACGATGTAGTCCCCGGTAGCGGTGACAACAACTTGGTGTCGCCTAGGGCGTGATAAAAATATGATAATTAGATACGGGAAACAATGCACGAATCATCCTAGACTAGGACTTTACTGCAAGTATTTCAGGACGTATGCAAGTTTTAATAATAAGAGAATTCGTTTCTCAGAGACTACAAAAGTTAGAGAGAACTTATGTAAATATCAAGTGCAAATATAAAAGCTAGAATAAATAATACGCAGGAAATAAAAGACTAAATAGATTTTTGTTTGGTTTTTGAGAATAAAAGATTAACTAAATAAACTAAAGAGAGAAAAGTAAATAAGATAAATAAAGAGTATGAGAGTTTAGCTTGAGATATAGCAAGTAATCCCTACTAGCCTTGTTTATTCTAATCATGTAAGGGAGAATTATGTAGAATTGCAATAGCCAGGATTCTAAATTCCTCCCTACCCCCGTCAGGGTGGACTAGGGTGGCGACCTCACAATCACGATGGGACTTAAATATGGTGATCCTACGCCACTAGGTTCCTAAATAAGACTGACCTTCTATTGATGATCGGTGGTTAAATCATACCCTAATGGTTATCTAGTAAGGCAAGCCCGTTAGGATCACTACCGCACACTAGACATTTATGTGGTGTTTCCATAATTAGACACTTCTTCCGGGTGACCATCTAACTACTATTAAGGTAATCCTATACGCGGGACCTCGTAAGGAAAACAGACAATATGTCAAAGCACATAAAACAGAGAATAAAACATGAATTCAATTTAAATACAATGGTATCCCAAATTAGAATAGATGTAAAACAAGTCTAGGGTTAATACCCATATGCTAAATCTCAAGCTAAAGTATATTAGTTCATACAAGAAAAAGAAAAGAAAACAATTACAAACTTGAAGGCTTGTGAAGACATGATTTGGTGAAAGCAATTAGTTTAGCTTCTCCCAGACTTCTCTTCTCTTGATGTAGGCTTCCTCTTGGCTTAAGGGTTGGCCAATGATGTGTTTCTACTGATTAAACGGTGTATTTATAGCGTATCGGAAACCCTAAAACATTTTCTTGGAGTGGAAGACAAGTATTGGACTTCTAGCCCAACTCAAATTCGTAACCCTAAAATATAGATAAGGTAACAAACTATTGTTGTTTGTTTTGGCCGTATCTTCTTTAATACAACTTCGATTGTTACGTTCTTTATATCGAAACTGATCGTCTCGGAAAGCTCTTTAACTTTACTTCAAACCATTCTTCTAAATTCCCAGCCGTTGTTTAGTTATGATCAATGTAATGGACGTAACTAATGGAATTCATATTTATTTGGCAACTCTATCTTTTTCTTTTTTTATATTTCCTTCCTTTATTCCAATTTACATTATTATCTTCTTTCCCTTATCTCTTAGAATTTATTTGGCATCTACTTAATTACCATATATCTTTAAAGCTTCACAATTAACAAACAATTAAACCCAATATGCTCTAAAAAAAAATCAAATCAAGACAAGAAATAGGAAAATACAATAATATAAGTAAAAATCGACATTTAATTTATTATATACACCTAAAATGATGTCTCCAACTAAGATTAAATAATCACAATAGGGAGACATCAGTTTATGTAAATTTACCCCAACTTTTTCACCAACTTGTACACTCACATCTTGTTTATTATTAGCCTCATCAAACAAACTTACTTGAAAACTATTTAAAATCTCCTTCACTTTCTAAACCAAAGTTGATGAACCTTGTGTCAACTACTTTTTTTGTTGCAAAAGGAGTGTGACTTTCTTGCCAAAGAAACTTCCGGCTCTTTATTAAAGGTGTTGGGTTGCTAAATTTCCAATGTCACAACATTACACCAAAGAATGAGCTTTAAAGGTAAGTCTCGGTGTCTAAGTCCTCTAATCTACTTTGAAATTAAGGGTATATAACTTTTCACTTTTGGGGGTGTATTGCTATTATAATTTATAAATTATAATCTCTTGATTTTGTAACCCAAGCAACCTTAGGATCAAAACCCAATTAACTATTTGAAAGGATTTATTAAGAGTTTTTTGTAGAGATATGAACCCATACTAAGGAACTATAATGCAATTAATAAATATAGGGACATATAGTGCAATATACTCCTCGAAAGTAGGAACTATAGTGAAATTACTTAGAACCAATCCCTATATGATTTTTTTTCATAATATAGGGAGAAATAGTGCAATAATTAAGAAAAACTTAAGACATATACTGCAATTAACTCAATACCAGGATCTATATTATGTTTTTTCTTTTATAGGGACCTATAGTGCAATAACTCAATACCAAGATCTATATTATGTTTTTGGTTTTTATAGGGACATATATTGCAATAACTCAAAAAGTATAAAAATCCTAGCCAGACCTTAAACAGCTTCGTACACTACTATACGCTGACCTTTATGAGTACTTCTTTTGCGAGGACATTGATGTCCTCGCTAAAGATCGCCTCTTTTGCGAGGACAAATTTTAGCGAGGACATTGTCCTCGCGTAAAAGTTGGGGGATGCCTTGGTGGAAAAAAATAAATAAGAAAGAGTAAAGTCGTCGCGGAAATGGTTTTTGTTTCGCAAGGATAACTCTGTCGTCACTAATGTTGATCTTTTGCAGGGACATTGTCCTCGCCTATACATTGTCGGTCAAACGAGCCAATACAAATAATGAAAAATGAAAATATCTTTGCTAGGACAAGGATGTCGCAGATGACTCTCTTTAGCATGGACAAAATGTGGTCTTTTGCGAGGATTTTGTCCTCACTAAAGATCCGCCAAATAAAAGTCATCCAACGGATAGTTAGCCATTAATCAATATTTATACCACCAAAAACTCCAAAAACCCCCCAAAACTCTCCCATTTTTTTCTTTATTCCACAAATTATTTTCATACCCATTAATAACGAAAATTCTTTCGTTACATCTAGCACGTGTGGGCACCACTTTCAAGCAAAATTATCCATCAAATTCTCTAAAAATTAGGTATTTTCCATGTTTTAATCTTTTTTTTATCTTTGTCCTGTTATTTATTAGATAAATGCAATATGTAGTATTGAGTGTATTTGTTATATAATTGTTATTGTTTGTGACATAATTGCTATTTTTTGTGATTTAATAGTTATTTTTGAATTTTGTGTTAGTATTTTTATTTGGTTATAATTCTAACAAAAAGGTGATTAATCCAAAAAGTCCACAATCCAACAAATTTTTTTCATAAGGTCCAACCCACTTAACTAACAATTCAAGTCAATAATACCCTCCGGTGGGCTAAAACTGACACATTTTACTAGGTTGTGCGACACAATTCACTAGGTTGTGCGACACAATTCAATGGGTTGTGCGACACAATACACTGGGTTGTGCGACACAATTCACTGGGCTGTGCGAACCATCTTTAGTTGCGTCAAATGAATACTTACATAAACACTATTTAAAATATGCAGATGCACAAGAAACCGCCGCCACTCGTGGACTCCACTATATTCAACCCGGCTTGGCTACGCCATCAACAATCGAAGAACTAAAATTAAGGCAAACAAATAATCTTTACCATTGGAACTCTAAAAAAGTGAATTAATTTTAACCTAGTCTCATCACTTTTACAATATTTCAAAGTTATCTAGTTTAAGTCTAATAAGAGTCGTGATATTTTTTTTATACAAATCCTACAAAACCCCTACCCATAACACTATTAGCAGCGCATCACTTCTCATATCGTAAAAGGCGTCCAACAATCATACAATGGTGATTGTAAAATTTGTATAAAAATATAATGTACATTACGACTGTAGTTTACTTATATCAAACAATTTTGAAAAGTTGTAAAAGTGATGAGATTAGATTTGAAATAATTCAGTTTTCTAGAGTTTATTGGTAAAGATTAATTTTTTACCTTAATTTGGGTTCTTCGATTGTTAATGGTGTAGTAAAGCTGGGTTGAAGATAGTGGATAATGGTTCACAAGTGACAGTCGTTTCTTGTGCTGGAGAGCGACTTAATGGAAGGAGATTTTTCTTTTGAATTTGAGTGTCAAAAGATGATTCTAAGTGTTATGTTTCATTGTTTTTCAACGCTATCACTTGTATATTTTTTTATCTTAATTTATTTGTTTTTGTAAGGCTATAATGGGTATATTTTAAGTCTAGAATGATATTTTGGACCTTCTTCATCCAAACTTTTAGGTTGAAAATCTTAAGGCATAATTTATTGGGTTATGAACTTAATTAACAATTATCTCTTTAACAAACTGTGATATAATTTTTATTTTTGAATTTTTTGATATAATTGTTATTTGGAATTTTGTGTTAGAATTTTAATCTTCTTTTACTTTTGTTTAAATTAAAATAATTTCGGGGCTAAAGTGTAATTAAAAAAATAACTTAGGGGCCTTAGTGAATTTTTTAGTTAATTTAGTGGCATTTTGGTAATATATATTTTAAGGGCTAAAGTGTAATTTAAAAATAAATTTAGGGCCTTAGTTAATAAATAGGAAATTATTTAGGGGTTTAAATGTAATTTTAAAAATAATTTGGGGCCTTAGTGAACTATATAGATTACTTAGGGGCATTTTTGTAATTTAGAGTAACTGAGTTTTATCTTTTTGTACGTTGGTTGTAATATATTAATTTTGTTTATTTAGTTATAATTATAATAAATGGTTTAATTTATTTTAGATAATGAACCTGGCAATGGACAAGAGTTGATGAAATCAAATGATTTTGTTTCAAGGAAATATATATCGGGTATAATAGAATTTATTGATTTTGCGAGATAAAAAATGGATTTAGTCGGTAAATATTTGTCCGTGTAATCATTGTTTTAATAATCGAAAATTTCTAATTAACGAAGTTCAAGGGTATCTTTTTCAATGGGGTATTTGGTCATCATATGAGGTTTGGACGAAACACGCGGAAGAAGAAGTAATTCCCGCAAATGAACCAAACGTAGATAATGAAATGTTTAATGCATTTGTTGGATGATTTAAGACTCACTATTGAAACTGGCGGGCACTCCTGTGACACCGAGATGGGTGACGAGAATCATAATGGAAAGGGTCATGAGTGTTTCGACGCGTTGTTCATGGAAATAGAGACATATTTGTACCCCGATTCTACTAAGACGAGTTCATTGGATTTCATAGCGAAGCTAATGCATGTGAAGTGAAGAGCAAGTAGACAAACACCTCTTTTGCCAAACTTCTTTAATTGTTGGGTCGTGTTTTGCCTGAAGGTCATACTTTAACTGATTCTTATTCGGATTGCAATAGAAAGTTGAAAATTTTGGGCATGTGATGCACCACGATCGACGTGTGTTGATGATTTTGTTTTGTATTATAAAGAGAATGAAAAATATGAGAAATATTTAGTTTGTGGAGAATCAAGGTGGGACCCAAAGAAGGGGAAGATAGTGTCACATAAGAAATTGTGTTATTTTCTGATTGCGCCTAGGTTGCATAGAATGTATGCTTCGAGGCGCACCACCAAAAATATAATTTGGCACCATACTGGAAAGAGTACAAACAAAGATGTGTTGCGTCATCCCGTCGATGGTCATAGTTGGGAAACATTTGACGAGAGGAATCCCGAGTTTGCTAGTGAACAAAGAAATGTACGCCTTGGTTTAGGGATTGATGGTTTTTCCCTTTCTCCATGCAAAACAACTCATAGCATGTGGCCGATTATATTGACGATATACAACTTGCCACCTTGGTTTTGCATGAAAGAATCCACCTTTATGCTCACTTTGTTGATACCGGATCCTGGTTTACCTGGAAAGGATATGGATGTATTTCTCCATCCTGCTATAGATGAGTTGGAAATTTTGTGGGGCACGTGGATAGTTACATGGCATGCACATATGAAGGAGGAATTTGTAATGAAGGTTAGTTTGTTGATCACGACGAATGATTACCCGGCTAGATCGTACACTTCAGGATGGTCGGGCCAAGGTTACTTATCTTGCCACCAATGCATGAATTATATTCCGTGTGGGTAAATAAATGATTTGTTTATCTTAATCACAAACGGTGGTTACCTCTTAACCATCATTTTAGGAGAGACGCATCTTCGTACATGAGAGTCGACGATAGGCCCCCGCCTAGGAAACATAGTCCCATAGATATTCAGATGCAGTTAGATGAGTTGCCGATTGTGTTTCCTGGGAAACACAAGGATTTCGGTTGCAAGGTGGCAAGTAAAACTGGGCCTCGTGAGTTCAATTGGAAGAAAAAAAGTATATTCTACTATTTACCGTATTGGTTGGAAACTTATTGAAACATAACATTGATATGATGCATTGTGAGAAAAATGTGTGTGATGCTCTTCTTGGTACAGTTGTTGGTTTAGATGAGAAAATTAACAAATATAACGTGAAGGCGATGAAATATTTGGAAGCCATGGGTATCGGTGAATATTTGTGGTTATTTGTGGATTCACGTTGTAAAACCATTCTACCACATGCAAAGTATGCGATGACAATAGATAATAAACGAGTGTTTCTAGATTGGTTGAAGATGCAAAAGTTTCACAATGGTTTCGCTTCTAGCTTGCAGAACAACGTTCAGGGTGATTTGGGGAAGATTATCAGTGTGAAATCCCATGACTGTCATATTCTGATGCAGTTTCTTTTCGTGGCTAGTATTACTGGGTTAATTGACAACAAATCGATTAGCGATCCTATTACTGGGCTATGCCACGTGTTCAGAAATGATTGTAATTCGAACCTGAGTAAAAAAGAATTAGAATTGGGAAAGTCTAAAGTGGTCGAGTTTATGTGCAAGTTGGAGATGATTTTTCCTGAAGTTGTTTTTTGAAATTATGGTCCACCTTGTTGTGCACTTGTACGAGTAAGCTAGTTGACGTGGCCCAGGTCAAATGCGATGCTGCCCGTTTAAGAGGTACTTGAAGAAACTCAAGGAACATATTTGGAATCCGGATATGACAGAAGGTTCAGTCCTTGAGAGATACATTGTAGCAGAAACATTGAATTTTATATCCCGGTAACTTCGAGAGGAAAGTAAAAAATTCAACAATCTAGGTAGATATGGTGAGACGATTCCTGAACCCAAGAAAAATCGGTGTTAAATGCCTGCGCAAGCCGATCGGTAAAAATCTGTTTGGTTATTTACCATTCAAAGAGAAGGAACACATTGATTGGTACATCCTTCATAATTGCGACGAGATCCAACACTATATGATCTAATTTAATTAAAAACATTTATTAAATATCATATTATTGATTGTTAACACTATGCTTTTTTGTGTAGGGAACTGGTGGTCCTTTGTGTGTTCTAAAATAAATGCAAAAGTAACCGCAAGTGTACGGTTGTCCCAAGTAGTAATAAGTGATTCTAGGATCGTTCGCAGGGACGGTTTGGTTAACTACAATGCTTATCGAATAATGAATGGTTGCACTTATGAAAGCAAGTAAAGGTTTTAATGATTGATTGGTTGTTTGTTTTAATTCTAAGTAATGAAAGACTAAATGGAAAATGCAAGTAAATACTAAAACGCATGTAAATAAATGTGAAACGCAAATATGAGAAGGTAGCACTTGAGAACGCAATGGATCCTCCTAATCCTATTTCAAAACCTATGCTGTTTAAGGGTTAAATTGGTCAATTACAATGGTCGGGATTCTAAATTCCTTATACCCCCATTAGGGTGGACTATAAGGCTATCCTAGAGTGTCACTAGTCCCGTCAGGGTAAATATGATCCACTTTTAGATGTTTAAGAATTTTACCTCATTGGCCCTAAAATTAGCTAAGTTCGTCAGAATCAATAGCTTCTATTTTAGATTGAATAATTGGTTCCGTACCTAAACCCTCCGTCAGGATGATCCACACGCCACATATGTGGAATAGCCTAGATACTAATACATGTTCTTAATTCATGACTCTAAAAACAGTAAATAATCCCAAATTATCGAAAAGTGTAAAAGTCCCAATCTAATTTAATTTAACAGAAACCTAAATTCAACATACGAAATTCAATAGAATTGGGATTCACCCATAAAGCATTCTCAAGCACTAAAATAAGTTTAGCTCATACTAATTAAAAAGAAAACTAAATTAAATGTAATGGAATTCATATTGTCTTACAAAATTAAAGATAAAGAAAACCTAATTTCCGGAATTATAATGGCTGAGAACGGAGATATAGACCCTCTCCAGCTCTGACAGCTTCTTCTTTCTTCCTTCTGTTGCTTCTCTCTAATGTTTTAATTCGTAAAAAATGAATTGTGTGTAAAATAGAAGTCAAGAGCTCCTTTTATAAGCTCAAATTCGGACTTGGACCTAGGCTTTTAATTAAATGAAATATTGAAGGCCCAAGTCCACTGACTTAGCCCAAAATCCTGTAACTGCTGCACCACCTTCACTAAAACGGCTCTATCCGATTCGTTATAACTCCGTTTGACCTGAAATTACTTGCAAAATTTCCGTAAATCGATAGGAAACGTTTTCTCTTCAAAGGTCAGCGGCTAAATCATCTCTTAAGTGCCTCGAAATCAGAAATCGTTGGCCTGTTTTCCATATTTGCAGCTCCAAAATCAAATTCCTTCGGGATTTATCTTCAAGTCTTGAGTCCATTCCTAGCTAATATTCAAAAACTACAAACTTTTTACTAAAATACACAAGATTACACGCAAAAGTTTAATAAATAAAAAATACTAGAAATAAAGTAGGAATTCCGGATTATTGCATTTTTAACTCAAAAGTCTATCAAAATATTCAATTAAACATAAAAAATGATGTCTCCCAAGGGTCGAAAATAAGAACAATTAGGGAGACATCAAGACCCCCAACTCAACCCTTTGTCGTCCCGACAAAGTAAAACAAAACAAATCAAAGGGGTAGAAGTAAACGTAAGAACAAATAGAAGCTAGCAAATACACCCTAAGCAATTCTTAAGATAAATCTCATATAGCAAAACTCTAGGAACTAATATATACATACACTTATCATACAAAATCGAACATAAATAATCTCAATCATAAAATTAGAGTTGCAATGCTTGAAGGTTACACTTGTACTCATCTCTGTATGATGGCTATAGGGTGGTCATTAATCCTAACTCGCTTTGGACGCTCCACCTAGTATATTCCCTATCAACGGAATCATAAATTCACTATGCACTTAGGAATCACGAGGACTTTACGGTTTTAATAATGGCTTAAGGACGGTGTGGTATGTATATTTGGTAAATTTGAAGTGAGCTTTAGGCTCTCCTCACTTACCATCAACAATGTACTCGAGCTTGAGTTTACGCTCAAAAAATGTTCTCACTCACCCATTTGACGCACTAATGTTGCGTCCCCTTGTCAACCCAATGAAAACTAAGATGATTTCCAAAAATATTCCACTTTGCCGGTTTATTTTATTCTTTCTTTTTATTTTCTTTTTTTCAATTCTTTTCTTCTTCTTTTTTTGTACAAGATACCCATGACCATCATTTTGATGTGAAAGGTCATGTCTCTTATAATTTTTTTCTTTTTTTTTCTTTTCTTTTTTTCGAAAATCCTGGCAAAGGGTTACAAATAATAATATCATCTACATTTTTGTACCTAATACAAACACATATAATCCCTTCCCAATGTAAATTCCCAAATATGGACCCTCCACCCCAAACTCAAGCTCAAGACAAGTCTCAGGATCGTGATTCAAGTGCGGGTCATTTGGTCATGCCTAATAATCTAAAGGATAATGGGCTTATATTGTGGCTACCAAAGAAAAGGCTTAAGGCTCAAAATTGGGCAAGATGGATATAATTATATTAAGGGATAGCAAGCTAAAAGGCTTCAAATGGCTAACAAAGAACTGCCTCTATCATTTTCCTAAGTACATAATTTGTCTTTAGTTCATATCTAGGTGGGTTCTCTACTAATTAGGGTTTCACGTTCTACACACCAAACATATTCCTTAAGTACAAGCTTACTTCATTTGCATTGTTCATTAATTTTTCCTATCAATTACCTATGTTCGCATGCAATTCTAAGTGCGTTTTATAATATTCCCTAAAGTCCACTATTTAGTATCATTAATTCATCAAAAGCATCCTTAAAGGGATATTCAAAATCTTCTATAGTCAAACATAACTCCGAAAATTATTTTATTGAAAGCAAATAAAACATATAACACATAAAAAACTGGGATGAGGCAACGAACCCCACCCCAAACTCAAAAATGAGTCGTGTCCCCACGACTCGAAAAAGACTCAACGTAATAAAATAAACTAAACTAAACTAAAACGCGGAAGGGATAGAAAATGTATCTCAACCAGCGAGTGGCTGGTCATCGGTGTTGCGTCCCTGAACTTTCTCCTTCGTAAGTAAACCATAGGTGGCGTGTTGAATTGTGCTCACCCCCATCAACATGTTTCGGAGAAGTTCCAGCTCTTTTGTAACGTTTCCCAAAGACGCAATCATCTTCACTTGGTTCTCTTCTAACACCTTCACTTTCGCTTCCAACTCGCTATCGGTATGCATCTTCTTCTTTGGAGGAGCTCTAGGAGTTCTTACTGCTCTTAACACTTCATCATGAATATTCTGGACTAAAGTTATACCCATGTTCTCTCCAACTACAACACGGTCAATCTCTGCGTCTTTACGCGGAACTTTTGCGTCTAAGCACAAAGTAGTGATAGTACAAGGGAATTTGAGATTTTGTTGCGAAGTTGGAATTCTAGCGAATTCCATGATGGTATCATATATCACACGAGCAACATCCATTGGTTTTTCCTCAACAATACACTTAATAAACAAAAGATGCTCCTTCTTCACTTCCGATATGTGTTTAATTCGGAAGAAGGTAGGGATTATGAAACGTGACCATACCTTAGCACATGGTAATAAATTACTGCTATACATCTGTCCAGGATATCTCTCTCCTTCGGGAATTGGGCGGGCCCCATTTATAAGAACTTTTCCCCAAAGGATTCATAATCGAAAGACGGTTCTTTAAGAGATTCTTGGAAAGGGCATAGTCTAGAAAATTCGGGTAATTTTAACGATTTAAGAATAAGCTCAACGGAGAAAGGAACTGCCTTTTTGCGAATAACAACTACATCTTTGGAGAAGGCGATTCCTTCATAAAAATCTCGCACCAAGGTAGGAATATACTCAAGCTTCCTTTCTCTTAATTCTTTCCAACCCAGTTTGTCACAAGTAATACCATAATCTTTAAAAGAACTAGTCATAATACCCTTAGGAAGATTCATCTCCTCACCAAACTTCAAAAATTGAATTCTATCACGAACCTGAGTATCCCAAGGAATGAAGACTTTCGTTGGCTTTTGAGCCCATGTTTTCCTACACAGAGGTTTCTGTTGCTGCACGGGTTCTTCGGGAACTTCTTGTTCTGTCTCTTCCTCAATCTCTTCCTCAACTTCTTCTTCACTTTCTTCGTCTCTTTCATCAATTAATCGACTCTTTTTCGGATTAGCCTTACTTGGATTTTCCTTTCTTTTCGGAGCAATTGGAATTTGTTCAGTCTTTTTGGATCGCGAATCCGGAATCTCAATTGCTTGGTCTGGGCTAGCTCCAACATTGTTCCTGTTTCTTTGTAAGGTTCTTCGATAGTTACACATGGAAGCATTTCTGTTAGTCATCTCTTTTCACCCCAAACTCAAAACTTCAAATAGTGAAAAAGATAGAGAAGAGCTTAGAAATTTGATGTTTTGAGGGTTTAAACTTGAATATTTAGGTGGAATATGAGATGGGTTAATGTTAATTGAGAGGGATTGTGGAAGAATTGGGTTTAATTTCAAGGTTGGGAAGAAGAAATTTGTGGAGAAAAGTTGAAATTTGGTGATGTTTTGGAGAAGATATGAGTTGATTGTGTGTTTTTGTGATGAAAGAGGGCTTGGTTTGATGATTTTATAGCTGTTTATTGATGATCTTTGGAGTGTGTGGAGGTAAGGATTCGGAATATGAGGTTGGCTTGGAAAAGGAGGCAAAAAACTAGGTTAAAAGCTTCTAAAACCGCCTCTCGCAATAGCGCGCCGGCATGCCGGTCGCGAAGGCGGCGAAAAATAATTACTAAATTCGAATTTTTTTTTACCTCAGACGCAAGCTACCTTGCGTCATTGATGACGCAGTGATCAGAGACTTCGTTCTCCTTGGCCGGCTAGCCGGTCATCTGACCGGCATGTCGCTGGCGCAAGTGAGGACGCAGCGTTATTGCGTCGTTGCTGACGCAGTGGTCAGAAACTCTTTCGTCATTGGCCGGCTATCCGGTCATCTGACCGGCATGCCGGCGGTTCCTCGCTGGCGCAAATCGAGACGCAGCTATGCTGCATCATTGCTGACGCAGTGGCCAGAGAGTTGGGGTTCTTCGGCTCGTTTGGCCGGTATGCCAGCCAGCTCGCTAGCTAGCCGGTCAGACCTGCTGTGGACTCCAAATTTTTTCGTTTTCTCATCGTTTTGACCCAAAACTCATGACCATTTTACCCCTGAAATCATCAAAAACATACACCCTTCCTCATTTCTTAATAATAAACACTAATTTTAACGAAAATCAAACTAATTTATACTACTAGAATTGAAATACTTAATCTAATATACAAGAAATTGGCTTTTGTTTAACGTCGTTAAGCTCGACGGGTTACCTAACGCTTCTAAGGAGTCTCGAGGAGATACATGACCTCCCCGGGATGTGGATCATCTGAGCGGTTGGTATCTTCACCTCCATGGTATATTTTTAATCTATGACCGTTCACCATGAATGTACGGTTCTCTAACGGATGTTTTATTTCTATCGCCCCATGAGGTGTAACTTTGGTCACAATGTAAGGACCTGACCACTTAGACCTTAACTTACCCGGATAATTGCTGAACTTTGAATTATACTTCAATACTCTTTGTCCTACTTCAAAGTTCTTTGTACGAATCCAATTGTCATGCCATTTCTTCGTGTTTTCTTTATAAAGTTTAGCGTTTTCATAGGCATGTAATCGAAATTCATCAAGCTCATTAAATTTCATCATTCGATTCTGACCAGCTAAAGTAGGATCTAAGTTTAACTGCGCAATAGCCCAATATGCACCCATTCCAAGCTCAAGAGGTAAGTGACAAGCCTTACCATACACCATTCGATACGGAGATGCACCAACTGGAGTTTTGAACGCAGTACGATAGGCCCATAATGCATCATCTAACTTCATTGACCAATCTTTTCTTGTAGGACCAACGGTTTTCTCTAGAATTGATTTCACTTCACGATTCGATACTTCAGCTTGACCATTGGATTGTGGATGATAAGCGGTAGATACACGATGTCTCACTCCATATTTCTCTAGAATAGTCTTCAAATATTTATTAACGAAATGAGATCCTCCATCGCTAATAATCACTCTAGGTGTACCATGTCTAGTTAAAATATGTGATTTCAAGAACTTAATCACCACTCGTGAATCATTGGTAGGTAAAGCCACCGCTTCTACCCACTTAGACACGTAATCAACAGTCAATAAGATGTAGAGGTTACCATTTGACGGAACGAAAGGACCCATAAAGTCTATACCCCAAACATAAAAAATTTCTACTTCTAACACATTGTTACGTGGCATCTCATCCCTCTTGGATATGTTTCAGGTAAACTGACATCTCGTACATCTCTTAACATATTCATGACAATCTTTAATAAGAGAAGGCCAGTAAAAACCTGACTGGAATACCTTAGCAGCAGTTCTATCTCCCTTGAAATGTCCTACATAGAGTGAATCATGGCATCCAGCTATAATGGCTTCAGTTTCCTTCTTTGCTACATATCTTCGTATCATTTGGTCAGCACAAACTTTGTAGAGAAAGGGATCCTCCCAAAAGAACTGTCTAGCACGGTGAGCTAACCTCTTTCTTTCTTGAAAAGTAGACCCTTCAGGAAAAACACCACTCACCACTAAATTTGAAATATCTGCATACCAAGGAGCTTCATAATCACGAACAACAAACAAACTCTCATCGGGAAATTCTTCTCTAACTGCTTCAGTACCACTATTCATCTCTGAACCTTCAAGACGCGATAGATGATCTGCAACATGATTCTCACAACCCTTTCTATCCTTGATCTCTAAATCGAATTCTTGAAGCAATAAAACCCATCTGATTAACCTCGGTTTACCATCCTTCTTTTCCATAAGATATCTAATCGCGGAATGATCTGTATAAACAATAACTTTCGCTCCAAGAAGATAAGAGCGAAATTTATCAAATGAATACACAACTGCTAGCAACTCTTTTTCTGTAACTGTATAATTAACTTTAGCACCATTAAAAGTTTTACTAGCATAGTAAATCGAATGAAAAACTTTCTCTTTTCTCTGTCCCAATACAGCTCCCATACACAAATCACTCGCATCACACATAACATCAAACGGTAAATTCCAATCTGGAGGTAATACTATAGGAGCAGAAATAAGCTTTTCCTTGATTGCTTGGAAGGCCGCTAAACAAGCTTCATCAAAAAGGAATTTGGAATCCTTTTCGAGTAAGTTGCATAACGGTTTAGCAATCTTAGAAAAGTCTTTAATAAAACGCCTATAAAAGCCAGCATGGCCAAGAAAACTTCTTACCCCTTTAACGGAAACAGGAGGGGGAAGAGTTTTAATTACCTCGATCTTCGCTCTATCGACCTCTAATCCAGCACTCGAAACTTTGTGACCCAAAACGACACCTTCACGAACCATGAAATGACACTTCTCCCAGTTTAAGACCAAATATGTTTCCTTGCATCTGAATAGCACTTTCTCCAAGTTATCTAAACATCTATCGAAATCATCACCAAACACGGAGAAATCGTCCATAAAAACTTCAAGAAAATAATCGATCATATCCCAGAAGATGGCCATCATACATCTTTGAAAGGTAGCGGGAGCGTTACACAACCCAAATGGCATTCTGCGATATGCAAAAGTACCAAAGGGGCATGTAAATGTAGTTTTATGTTGATCTTCTTGAGCCACGTAAATTTGATTATACCCGGTGTAACCATCCAAGAAACAGTAGTATTCTCTTCCGGCTAATTTATCTAACATTTGATCAATGAAGGGCAAAGGGAAGTGATCTTTTCTGGTGGCTTTGTTCAGCTTTATGTAATCCATGCAAACTCTCCAACCAACTACCGTTCTTGAAGGAATCGCTTCATTTTTATCATTAAGAACTGTTGTCATTCCTCCTTTCTTCGGTACACACTGAACTGGACTCACCCATTCACTACTCGAGATGGGATAAATAATCCCCGCATCTAAAAGCTTGATCACCTCTTTTTTCACTACATCCTTCATAACGGGCATTAATCTCCTTTGACCTTCAACTGAGTGTGCGTTATCATCTTCAAGTATTATTTTGTGTTGACAATAGGAAGGACTAATGCCTTTGATGTCAGCAATTGTCCAACCTATTGCCTCTTTGTTGGCTCTCAACACACGCAACAGTTTATCTTCTTGAGGACTTGTTGAATTAGCTGAAACAATAACAGGTAGAGTTTCATTAGTACCTAAATACGCATACCTCAAGTGTGCTGGTAACGGTTTTTCTTCCAATTCCGGAGGAGATTCAATTGAAGGCTTCTTTTTAGAAATAATCTCCCCTGGTTCTCTCACAGGTTCATAGGCAAGGCGCCTATACTTTGGATTTTCAGAATTTAGAGCTGCCACTGTTTCGGCAAGCTCTTCCATCATCTCAGGTATGTCTAATGTTAAAGCGGCCTGCAAAATATCATCATAATTAAAACAATCAAATACCTCTTGCGATGCCTACTCAACTACATCCATTCGGAAGCAATCTTCTTGAGAATCTGGAAATTTCATAGCTCGGAACACATTGAATTTGACCTCCTCGTCTTGTATCCTCATCGTTAATTCGCCATTTTCTACATCAATCAATTTACGCCCCGTGGCTAGGAATGGTCTTCCCAAAATAATGGGGACATTCCTATCCGCGTCGTATTCAAGTATAACGAAGTCAACAGGAAATATAAGCGTACCTACCTTAACGAGGACATCTTCAATTCGGCCTTCAGGATGTGCAAGAGACCTGTCCGCCATTTGCAAGACCATAGAAGTGGGTCTTGCTTCTCCAATTTTTAGCTTATCAAAGATTGACTTGGGCATCAAATTGATGCTTGCACCCAAATCGCATAGTGCTTTTCCCTTCCATTCTTCTCCAATCGATATCGGAATTGTGAAACTCCCCGGATCAACTAACTTTGGAGGTAATTTACTTTGACAAATACCACTACATTCTTCAGGAAGACCAATCATCTCATTGTCACAGTATGGCCTTTTATTAGTGAGGGCTCTCTTCAAAAACTTCGTATACTTAGGAATATCTCGAATAGCCTCTAGTAATGGAATATTAATAATAAGGCCCTTCACTCTATTAAAGAACTTTGAAAACTCGGCCAAATCACCCTTTTTCTGAACTCGAGATGGAAAGGGTGGTGGAGGCCGATTACTAATAACATCATCTTTCTTCTTTGGAATCTCAATCGGCCTCTCTATTTCTTCAACATCAACATCTTTCTCTTTCTCACTCACTTCCTTGTCTTTTCTTGGAACTTCTTTCTCCTTCATAACAGGAAAAGGAGGTGGAGGGAGGTTCTTACCACTTCTTAGTGTAACAGCTTTGCAATCTTCATGTTGTCTCAGATTATCTGTGTCACTAGGGAGTTGCCCTTGTGGACGCTGATTAAGCTGTTTTGCAAATTGATCCATTTGATTCTGTAATAGCTTCATATTCGCGTCAGACGCTTGTTGCTGTTCCATAGCTTGTGTCTGAAGAGCAATTAAACTTTCAACGGTTTTCTGAAGGGTAACTACACCTTCTTGTGGATGGGCAGGTAAGGCTTTTTGGTTCATGGTTTCGTTATAATTGTCTTGAGGAGCTTGTCTCTGAACATAATTCCCTTGATTCTGTCCTCCTTGATAATTTTTGTGTGGTCTTGGATTGAAATTGTTACCTTGGGGACGCGGCTGATACACATATGTAGGATTGGCTGCCCCACTAGGATTTGAATATTGAAACCCAGGATGGTTTCTGTTAGGCTAATATCCATTACCACTCGAATTAAAGTTACCTCTATTGGAGACAAACATCACGGACTCTTGGTTATTGTGAAAATTCTCCCAACTATGATCACTAACACCACAATACTCACATACATACACCTCTTGTGCAACCTTTACCTCACCTCTCTTGTTCGAAAAACCTTCTTTCACGGCTAGAGTAAGTTGTCTTAATTGTTGTTCTAGTGTGGTTTGAATCTTTGTCTCTAAGGAGTTGAACTTTTCTTCAATATTGACATTATTAACTCATCCTCTAACTGGTGTTCTTGCGGTGTTCCACCCAACTTCATTATCAACTGTTCTATCCAAAATAATTCTTGCATACGCAGGTTGAACTCGCAAAAACGCACCTCCACACAACTAATCTAAATCTTTTCTAGAGCCACCTTCAAGACCATTATAAAAAAATTTCATCTTTTGTTGTTCAGTAAGGTCATGATTCGGGACTCTTCGCAAACATTTATGAAATCTTGCCCAACTTTTACCCAAAGTTTCATCATACTCTTGCTTGAAATGTGTCAACTCTAGTTCAGCATCTAACCTCATATTAGATGGATAATACCTGTTGAAAAACGCAGTTTCTAGTTGTTCCCAGTTCGTTATCTTCGTAGGATCTTGCGTATCGTGCCATTCACTCGCTCCATCTATAACGAAAAATCGAAACACAGCAAAGTACATCTGTTCTTTTGAAACTCCTTGTGTGATGTAAGAATCACATATCTGCTTGAATTCATGCACTTCTCGTAGAGGACCTTCTCCAGCTTTACCACGAAAATTTCCAAAATTTTGGAATTGAGCTAACATACCCGAACTGGACGGAACCTCGGAACATTTATGTTTGGAGCACCCACCCCTATAGCAACAGCACGGAATGGAACTTCTGGTGGACCATTAACAAACCAAGGATCTTGATTGATCACCATTTGAACTTGGACTTGAGGATTAGGATTGCCTGGTGGAACTAGAGGATTAAGAACTTGTGGCGCTATGGGTTGGCCATTCACATCTAGTTGAACTTGTCCGTTATTGTTTTGTTGATTCTGAATATTAATGTTCTCCATTCTGTTCGCTAGTTCTTCTACTTCTAAAGCTTCTTGTTCTTTCCTTCTCTTGTTAGCAAATCTGATTAATGATTCTGGATTATTAAGGATCGGAGGTGCTGGCTCTAGATCCTTAAAGAGTCTCCTTCGCATACACCAAACCTAAAAACCTGAAAAAGATGAACAAACAAAAAGCGTAAAACTGATAAAATAAAATAAATGCAACTATCACTAAAGGATAAACACCGTGGTCACACGCTACCGTCCCCGGCAGCGGCGCCAAAAACTTGGTGGTCCTTTGTGTGTTCTAATATAAATGCAAAAGTAATCGAACCACAACCGCAAGTGTACGGTTGTCCCAAGTAGTAATAAGTGATTCTAGGATCGTTCGCAGGGATGGTTTGGTTAACTACAATGCTTATCGAATAATGAATGGTTGCACTTATGAAAGCAAGTAAAGGTTTTAATGATTGATTGGTTGTTTGTTTTAATTCTAAGTAATGAAAGACTAAATGGAAAATACAAGTAAATACTAAAACGCAAGTAAATAAATGTGAAACACAAATATGAGAAGGTAGCACTTGAGAACGCAAGGAATCCTCCTAATCCTATTTCAAAACCTATGCTGTTTAAGGGTTAAATTGGTAAATTACAATGGTCAGGATTCTAAATTCCTTATACCCCCGTCAGAGTGGACTATAAGGCTATCCTAGAGTGTCACTAGTCCCGTCAGGGTAAATATGATCCACTTTTAGATGTTTTAGAATTTTACCTCATTGGCCCTAAAATTAGCTAAGTTCGTCAGAATTAATAGCTTCTATTTTAGATTGAATAATTGGTTCCGTACCTAAACCCTCCGTCAGGATGATCCACACGCCACATATGTGGAATAGCCTAGATACTAATACTTTTTCTTAGTTCATGACTCTAAAAACAGTAAATAATCCCAAATTATCGAAAAGAGTAAAAGTCCCAATCTAATTTAATTTAACAGAAACCCAAATTCAACATACGAAATTCAATAGAATTGGGATTCACCCATAAAGCATTCTCAAGCACTAAAATGTGTTTAGCTCATACTAATTTTAAAGAAAACTAAATTAAATGTAATGAAATTCATATTGTCTTACAAAATTAAAGATAAAGAAAACCTAATTTCCGGAATTGGAATGGCTGAGAACGGAGATATAGACCCTCTCCAGCTCTGACAGCTTCTTCTTTCTTCCTTCTGTTGCTTCTCTCTGATGTTTTAATTTGTAAAAAGTGAATTGTGTGTAAAATAGAAGTCAAGAGCTCCTTTTATAAGCTCAAATTCGGACTTGGACCTAGGCTTTTAATTAAATGAAATATTGAAGGCCCAAGTCCACTGACTTAGCCCAAAATCCCGTAACTGCTGCACCACCTTCAGTAAAACGGCTCTAGCCGATTCGTTATAACTCCGTTTAACCTGAAATCACTTGCAAAATTTCTGTAACTCGATAGGGAACGTTTTCTCTTCAAAGGTCAGCGGCTAAATCATCTTTTAAGTGCCTCGAAATCAGTAATCTTTGGCCTTTTTTTCTAGATTTGCAGCTCCAAAATCAAATTCCTTCGGGATTTATCTTCAAGTCTTGACTCCATATCACGATCTTTGACTCTCTTCTCGGATTCCATTCCTAGCTAATATTCAAAACCTACAAACTTTTTACTAAACTACACAAGATTACGCGCAAAAGTTTAATAAATCAAAAATACTAGAAATAAAATAGGAATTCCGGATTATTGCATTTTTAACTCAAAAGTGTATCAAAATATTCAATTAAATATAAAAAATGATGTCTCCCAATGGTCGAAAATAAGAACAATTAGCGAGACATCATGAACACAAGTCACCGCTTCCGCTCTTTGATATAGAGAAAAATCACCGAGATCATTTTCGTCGATGGTCCAGATTCGATTAACATTTCGTTGGCTGATACGAACTTGGATTAGAATACCCTCTGTTAAATCTGACTACCGGACAAGGTATAGAGATCGAACTTTTGATTTTTAACCTTGTACCTAAAACCGTTGTTGAAGTAGAGGACGATGTAATGATGACACGTTAGACGAGTACGAGACTGATGAGAAAACTATATATATTGATAGTGATGATGAACCCGTAATAGTTGATGATTGGGACAAGACTGGCTAGTTGTTTATCAAGTTTCTATTATTTTGTCATATTATCGAATTAATTACAAGTTTGAAATTTTTTGATTTTAAATTTTAATTGATTGGATTGTTATGAGCATACTATTTTAGGTTAATGGATTTGTTAATAAGAAAAAGTTTATTAGCGAGGACATTGTCCTCGCAAAAGAAAAAATAATTAAAATTAGCGAGGACAATGTCCTCGCTAAAGACCTTTGGTCTTTAGTCTTTAGCGAGGACATTGTCCACGCAAAAGACAGGGCACAAAATTTTTTGACACGCGTTTGGTAGTCCAAATTCCCTCTTGTACATTTGGAAATTCTTTTAGCGAGGACGTCTTTCTTTAGCGAGGACAAATGTCATCGCTAAAGATCTCGCGTGAAATATAAATAGGAGCCGAGAGATCACTTCTTCTTCATCACCTTCATCTTTTACACAAACCCTCCACAAAATTCTGACAACGCCACCCACTACTCCGGCGAGCCACCACATTCATCAACAACAACCTAAAATTAACTATAAAGGTACTAATTTCAAGTTTTATTCAATTTTTCTTTTAGAATTCTGAAATTGTTTTAAAAAATGTGAAACTAACTTGATTTTTTTGGTTTGTTTTTTCTTTGTGGTGCTCCTATATCAACAAATAAACACCAACTTTCGCATTTAAAAGTATGTTATCCAACCAATTTTATTTTTTACTGTTTTCTATTTCTAGAAATTATAGGAGCCTTGGTGTAATTATAGAAAATACATGGGCTTTAGTGTAATCATTATATAATATAGGGGAATTTTAGTAATTTTTAGATACTTTGGGGAATTTTTAGTAATTTAGGATAATTGAAATTTAACAGATGGCTAATGTGATGCCAAGTGGACACGGTGGAGATAACGAAGTTCAAGATCCTTCTCGGAATCCAAATATTCCTCCATCGCGATGCAATGCATGTAATAATATTTTTTTAATTGTTTTCCCTATTTAGAAATTAACTGCAAATTTAAACAGATAAAAAGGCCCGAAAGCCTCAGGGAAAGACGACAATTGCATCAGTCGTTAAGGCTATGCAAACGTTGGGGAGAAGACTACCAGTCGATTTCTACGTTTATGATCGAACGTGGAATCCTAACTCACCAAGGCCAGGTTATTAACCTGACTATTCGAGAAACAATTCCCCCGAGTTACGAGACCTAGGCATGTGTCCCTGTCGACGAGCAGGCTAAAGTCATAAGACGTTTAGGGGTAAGTTTACTAAACTGAAAACATTTTTTTTATTTCATTCGAGTTAGATATACAACAATAGAGAATTAGGTTTATTTGTGGACAAGATTTTTTGAGATTGATGAGTGGATGGAGTCGCAGGATTTGGCTATATCATGTCGAGTATAGCCAATATATGTGCTAAGGGGTTATGAGTTTCAAAAATCAGCTAAAGATCAAAAATTACAATAAGGGTTTAAAGTCGGACGATAAAACCCTAGAGAATTGAGAGGCCGCGTGTAAGCTCTGGGACTCGGGAAGGAATCAGGTAATAAAATTATTTTACTTTATAAATTTTAAAAAAATATTTACTTTATTAACTTCATTTTTTTTGTTAAAAAATGAGAATCGTGCTCAAGTGAATAAAGATAATCGAAAGATGCAAAAACGCCTAAGTGGGCCGGGTTTAAGGACTTACACTCAGAAGCGAAAGACCATGATTTTGGTAAGGAAGTCCAACACGCTTCGATTAACACCAGCTGAGTTATCCGAGACACATCAACAGCGACGGTTTCCCTTTCCCTGAATAGGAAACTTCTTTTGGTATATCGGGTTTGACACGAAGAGGGATGAGTGGAGGTGAGAGGAAAATCAGCGAGTGAATGTAATTTTTAAATTACGCTAACAGTTCTTCATATTTTTTAAAATTTGATATTTAATTCATTGAATATGACGCTTTAAGGTCCATTTTCAAAGACAGAGTCCGAGAATCCCAGAGTCAGACTGACCTGTCATCCTCTACACCGTAGCTATCGCAACAAGAAAAGGTGCATGCGGTCTTGGAGGCAGCCCGCTTAGGTGTGGGTGAAGGGACACACAGCTGGACCCCTAGAGTTGGACACCCGCTAAAGGCCAGTTTGTCGAAGAGTGAAAATTCTGATCCAGTTAGCGATAAGATGATTAGAGATTTCGACTGGATGATGACCGCCCTCATCGAGTTTCTTGTCTCTATAGGCAAGGAGTCAATGCCTACAGAGGACATCTCCCGATACACGAGCTCCACCGCTAGCACCCGACCCACGAGGGAGACCATCGACGCACAGGTGAGTGGGGCCATCGAAACACTAAATGGGTGCATGGCCAAACATGGGATATCGGGACTCTACAACTCCTACTCCTCCTCCTATTGTTCCTACTGCTCCTCCTACTACTCCTATTGCTCCTCCTACTGCTCCTCTTACCGCTCCTTCTACCAGCCGACATTACAGCTTATTAACGAGGATTATATTTCTGATGAAGAGGTAACAGACTTTGATTTATATTTTTATTCGGATATTAATGTACTATTTTAACTTTTTACCGACTTTCTGTTGACTTTTTATTACATTTAACATGCTTGACTTTATTTTGACTTTTTTTAATCGGTTTTCGTTTTTATATAGAAATCAAGTTTATTTCAGATATCGGCTTTACTTTTATTTAATTATTAGAAATATAAAAGTAAAACAAAAAATATATATTTTATGATAAAAAAAGTCTTTCGCGAAGATATACATCCTTGCTAAAGAGGTGGTCAACCACGATAACTTTTTCCTCGCGAAAGACCTCATCTTGTGCAAGGACATTTTATTCGCTAAAGACCTTATATTTTGCGAGGACGTGTTGTCCTCGCAAAAGATAGAGCGTCTCATGCGAGGACGCGCAAAAGTCGTCATGTAAATCATCTTCAACGAGGATACTTTAGCGAGGACATGTCCTCGCTAGAAATAAATTCTGTCTTTCGCGACGACTTTTCTATTCTTTCGCAAGGACTTTTGTCCTCGCGAAATCTCTTCCGCGTAGTAGTGGTAGTACATGAATGAAATGCAGTTGAGATATGGATATAGAAATTGTTTCTTTAGGGAGATCTAACTAAATATGTTTATGCCAAGTGAACAAAAAGCATGGTTAGGGAAAATTATCGGCGAAAGGCGTTACTTTTTGTAGTTCTGGATCTATTCTGAGAATAATATTTTCTCTGACGTACACTCTCTTCTATAGTGGAGCTTCCTCCTTTCTCACCACCATACATACTTTTCAAATAAGTGGTGCAAAGAAATACCTAGAAGAATATGTAAAGTTGAAGTCTAGTAACATTAGTGAATTAATATCTGGTTGAGAAAAAGCTCTTTTTGTAACTGTATCACTCACTCACTCTAGAATGTTCTTTCTTTTGTCGTCTAACATAGATTTCTGAATATTTATTGTATATATATTTTCAGACATACAATCCCGATATCCCATGTGACTACACAAAACCTTTCAGCAAAACCTTAATGCTATCGCAGAGGCTCCTCATGGTTTCCTTGGTGGAAGTGTAGATCTAGCCTCTTCAAGCACGACTCTTCTAAAAATATTTGGTTATTTACAAAAGAGCACGCCGGAAGAACGTAATCTAGTATGGCTTGAGAAATCCTAGCCAACTTCTTCTAGTTCATTCACCTAGTGAAAAATGTTGGAATTATTAAATGAATGATTATTTAATTTATTAATTCTTTAATGTTCATGGGAGAAGTGGGAAAAACTATTTGTCTTCTAATAGTCTCACCTTAATTTTTGTGGAAAAAAATATTGGAATTACTAAAATTCAAGAGCTTTACTTTATTAATTCTTTATTTCTCTTGGAAAAAGTGGGAAAACTTTTTATGTGTTAAAAGGTCTCACCTAGAAAATGAAGAAGAAAATAAAAGCAAAAACCGACAAAAATTAATGGTAGCGGTTTCGGAAGTTACAAGACTTGGTGAAAGAAAACGGTTAGCTTTGATGATCATTGAAGAGGCATTAAAGTGACGGTTTTTTGTCTTGCCACAAGACTTGGTGGAAAGAAAACTGCTAGCTTTAATGACCATTGAAGAGGTATTAAAGTGACGGTTTATTGTCTTGCCATTTATTCTATAAATAGTGACCTTGTCACTTGCATTCCAAGAGAAGAAAAAAAAACTATTCTTGAGAGAATAGAAAAATTATTTTTGAGAAATATAGGAAAAATATTCTATAGAGAATCGAAAAGTTATTCTTGAGAGAATAAAGAATAGAATATAAAGAACTAAGAATTTAGAAAAATAGGAAACTCTTCTCTCCATGATTAGTCAAATTTTTTTTTTTGACATAGATATTAGAGTGATACAATTGTTAGAGATACCGGTTCTACCGGAAAATCTTTTTTAACGCTGCTACACTTTTTCCTAGTGTATTTGTATCTGTTTCCTTTTTCTCTAAATTTCTGTGTAAGTTCTAATTATCTATTTTTCCATGTAATAGTTGTTGTATTACACACTTTAGATACATTTATATTCTTGTTATTCCTTTTCTTGTAATAGTGGTTGTATTACTTTCTTTTGGAATATATTTATATGAAATCCATTTTTTTTCTATTCTAGTGATATTGTTAGATTTTTCCAACAATTTAAAAAAGATATTTTTTTTAATATCAGTGGTAGTAAAATGGTTTTTCTATATCGGCGGTTGCTTCATCCTTGAAAGCAAAAGTCATTTCCCTACGTGACTAAGCTGGAGCCTTTCAATGGTTCCAACTACAAACGTTGGGCACAAAAGCCACTGATATGACTTGAACAACGTGAACTAGACCTTTCCATTCTCGAGTTACTCCCCGCCATTGAGGCTAATAGAGAATATACCAAATAACTATATGCTAGGTTTCTGGCTCTCGAAGTTGGGTTCAAGAAAGCTAATTTAGTGGTTAGGGGATGGATCTTGGATAATGTGACGAACTCCACCTTTTATATTTGTGCCGTTGAGAAGTCAATAAAGACTATCTGTGAAACGGTTTAGAAAAGACACGAGGGTGGTGAATCGACTCAAGGATAAGACCTTATTTTTCATTGTATATAAGATTAAGGATTACTTACGTCCCTTATATTACCACTTTTTAACTCTTGTTGCTCTAAACTTCATTCACAAACATGAATATATATCAATTGGATAGTTAATATATGTGTGAATGAAGATCTATGTGAAGAGATCTATATGGTGCAACATGAAGGGTTGGTGTTTTTGGATTAAGGGATAAAGTATGAAAACCAAGTAAATTAATTTGTGTTTTTTTTAAACGGGCATCTTGCCAATGAAATGGTACCTCAATAAAAGATAGATTAGGTTGTGTCACACTTTTGTCAATAGGTGTTTGACATGATCGTCTTTTGGTACTCTATTTCACAGGACTTACTGCTTCCAATCCTCTTTTTCTGAATAAAAGATATGGGGGAAGCTAATACTAAGGATGAAATTCATTAGATTCAATAATGGAATTTACCTTAGTCAATCGCCATTTGTTGGAAAGGTTTGACTCCTTTGATATAATGTTTGGTAAAACTCCTTATAATACTAGTTTTCATGCATAAGAGAATTGTGGGGGTGTGTCCCTTAAATAATATACAATGATTTTAAGGTGTGTGACATTCGTAATGAGTATTCTCAACCTGGTATTGTTTATATTTTAACGAAATCAAGTGATGACCACTGGGTTAATTTTTGTCCTTTGATAAAGTACGAGAGAGGTACTATTGATCTAGATATGCATTTTAAAATGACTCATGTGATTCCTGAAGGTTTTTTTTGCTATGCAAATCGGGTCCCTTATAGATGATTGAATAAATGGTTGATTTATTTACTAAAAGACTTAAGTGGGAGAATAATCCTAGAAATGTTGAGTGATAGGTTTAGAACCCATTAATGGAGAACCTATTACTAATTATTATATATGATGCACTAACTTCCTATTTATATAGTGTAAATTGTGCATACATGAGAAAATTAAAACTTAATGAATTCATAGCCATGCGTGGTGGTCCTATTGAGACGGACTTGATGAATTCACCGTTGACGTTGTTGTATATTTCTCAAACTTAATGAATTCATAGCCATGCGCGGCGGTCCTATTGAGACGGAATTGATGAATTCACCGTTGAGGTTGTTGTATATTTCTCAAACTTGATGAATTCATAGCCATGCGTGGTGGTCCTATTGAGACGGACTTGATGAATTCACCGTCGAGGTTGTTGTATATTTCTCAAACTTAATGAATTCATAGCCATGCGTGGTGGTTCTATTGAGATGGACTTGATGAATCCACCGTTGAGGTTGTTGTACATCTATCAAACTTAATGAATTCATAGCCATGTGTGGTAGTCCTATCGAGACGGACTTGATGAATTTACCATTGAGGGTGTTTGTATATTTCTTAAACTTAATGAATTTATAGCCATATGTGGCGGTCCTATTGAGATGAAATTGATGAATTCACCGTTGAGGTTGTTCTATATTGATCATAATATGACTTTATGGAGACGTCCTTGATGTTCCCAAGGGATGAGTTTTTAAACTCACCACAAATTCATAGCCCATAAGGGTGGTCCTAAAGAGAAAGGACTTGATGAATTCGCGAGACACATAATGAGTGGTGGGGCCTAGGGTGTGATAAAATAAGATATAAATAACGTGCAAATAACACCCTAAAGCTACACGGTTCTGCAAGTATACAGATCGTTTGCAAGTTTTAGTTAAATAATTAAGATTCGTTCCGCAGAGACTACGAAGGTTAAGGGAATCTTATGCAAGTATCAAGTGCAAGTAATTAAAGCTAGAACAACTAAACGCATATAAAAGTAAAGACAAATAGATGTTTGTTTGATTTTCTAATTAACTAAATTAAAACTAAGAATTAAAAGACAGAAAATAAATATGAAAGAGAGGTAATATGAGAATATAGCTCGAGTTATTAGCATGTAATCCCCACTAGTTTTGCCGTTCTAAACATGTAAGGGTGAATTATGTAGTATTTCAATAATCGGTTCCAATTCGCTATCGGTAGTTTAAAATAGGATTTACCTGTGTCAATAAGGCTTCCTAAGCAAGCTTTTCCTGTAATTGGTAAATAGTCACAAGAACTAAACCATAGTGATTATCTAGCTAGGTTGGGTTGTCAGATCAGACCTTGTACTAGACGTTATGTGCTAAACATGTAATTAAACACCATTGTCAATGGTGACCTAACTACTAGATGGTAATTCTATATGGTCGCGATCCACAAGAACACAGAATATAAATCCAAACACATAAACAATGAATAAAAACTATAATTCGATTTAAATCATTAAATTCCCAAATTAGATAGATGTCAATCAAAACTAGGGTTCATACATATATGCTAAAACTCAAGCTAAAGAAATTTAGTTCATGAAAGGAAAGGAAGAAAGTACAAATTTAAAGGTAGAAGAAGACATTGTTGATGAACAGCTCCTTCCAGACTTCTCTCTTGTGTTGTTAGCTTCCTCTTGGCTTAAGGTTTCACCAAGGATGATTTAAGAGTGTTAAGAGGCTGTATTTATAGTGTATAGGTTGACCTAATTCGTTTCTTGGAGATAAGGCCAAGTATTAGACTCCAAGCCCAACTCAAATTCGTATGGATAATTACTGCTGAACTGTTTTGGGTATATCTTCTTCGTTATTGGTCGGTTTTTGCTCCATAATATACCAAAAGAATCCTCAGAGAATTATATATGTCCCTATGAAAGGGATTTACCAAATTCGGCTTATTTCTTGGAGTAATCGCCACTTCTTTAGGGTTGCTGCAGAAATTCAGATTTAGGCAGCTTTTCCTTTTCCTAATTGAACTCTGTTTCCTTCTATCTCCAATTATCATGCATATCTCTTTCCAAATCTTGTAGTCTTTGACTTGGACTCTAATTAATCTCCATAATTTTCTTTAAAGCTTCACACTAAATAAATAATTAAACCCAATATGCTCTAAAAATATTATGTTACCAAATCAAGACTCAAAATAGGAAAGTGCACTAAATTAAGCTAAGATCGACCTATAAACTAATAAATATGCCTAAAATGATGTCTCTGAAGTATATTTAATTATCACAAATTAGGAGACATCAAGACCCCCAACTCAAAGTTGTATCGTCCCGATACAATAAAAGTAAAGAACAGTAGGGTAGTCAAAATAAACAAGAAGAAGTTGGAGGAGAACAAGAACAAAATATAATGAATGATCCTCGAGCAAAATATCTAAAAAGTCTCATGTAGCAATGCTTAAGAAATAATGCACAAGTATGCTTAATACACATGTAATCAACAATCCATAAATTCAAGTTTAAGATTAATTTCGCAATGCCAGAAGGAGAGGATGATAACTTAGTTCAGGTTAATGGCTATAGGTTGTTCATAGGTCCCAAATACAGCATCCAATGGTCCACTTACCTACTACCTAATAGCTCAATTGTTTCTCCACCTAGTAGTTAGAAATCCTAAGGTCTTTGGTTATAACTTGACTCAAGGACGGGTGTGGTATCTTTGGATAACGAAAAGTGAACTCTTGGCTCTCTCCTCACTAGCCATCAACGAATCGCCCTAGAGCTTGAGTTTTCACTCGAAGATGTTCTCACTCAACCCAATTGATTTATGCTTTTGATGTGCATCCCCAATAATCCTAATTAAAACCTTTGATGATATAAAATCCACTTTGCCTGTCCGAATATATTTTCTTTTCAAATCAATTTTTTTCTTTTGTATAGCTATGATTCTCTTTTTGATGTTGAGATATCACACTATTTTTTTCATATATATATTCTTTTTATGCCCTTGTTGGTAAAATTAGCTCGTAGCTTCTTTTCCATTCACTATTACCCCGACAAAGGGTTACAATAATAACAATTTCATCGTCAATAAAATCACAAAGATAATACCCAAATCCCAAAGTTCCCTAATTATGAAACCCACCACCCCAAACTCAAGCTCTAAAACGAGTTGTCTCAAGTTTTGCGATTCGAGTGCGGGTCATATAGATAAGTCCTACAACTAAGGGTATGGATTATAATGTGTTTTAATAAAAAGGCTTTAGAAAGGCTCAGAGGGGCTAAGACGAATAAATAATAATAATAATCAAATAAAAGGGTGAGAAAGTATAAAGGCTTCAAGTGTTTTATCATGAAAGAACTGCCTTAATCATTTTTCTAACTACCGGATTTCGTTACGTTTTCATTATTAGTTCATAGACAAGTGGGTTTTCAACTAATTTTAAACCTCACGTTCTACACACCAAATAACTCTCCCTAAGTTCCAACGTGAATTCTTAGCATTGCTCATTAACTATTCTAACCTTTATTTCCTGTTTTCATACATGCATGCTAGACAAATTTGTTGCATCTTTCAAAAACATACTACTTACTATCATTGACCTAATAAAATCATGCTCAAATAGGTACATTCAAGATATTCTATGCCTTAATTCAACCTAAAAATTTTAAATTTTATGCAAAAACGAAAAGAAGATGAGGACAACGAATCCCCACCCCCAACTCAAAAGTGAGCCGTGTCCCCACGACTCGAAAAAGAATCAAGAATGGAATAAAATTTAAAATTAAAACCAACTAAACTACCTAATGCATACAAGATATTAAGAAAAATTAGAATGACCTACCTGGTTGGCCATAGAGATCCATTATATCTTCATCCTCATCCGAAGCTGAGGGATCGGTATAACTATCAATATCCCTTGTCAAGGTCAAATCTTCTATCTGTGATTCCATCTGTATGACTTATGTCCAAAGTTCTCTGTTATCTTCTCGTAATCTTTCTATTTCGTCCTGTAACTTGAGAGCCCAAGGAGGAAGATCATAAACAATTTCAGAGGAAGAGGTGGAAGAACCTTGGTCTTGAATTTTTATCTTCTTCAAAGGCCTTCTTGATGGTATGGACATTCTAGCAGTTAACTTCTTTGGTAGTGGTTGTGCTGGTGCCTTTTCTTTTGATTCTTCAGTAACCTCATCAAGATTGATGGGTTTTTCAATGGTGGCCCCAGGCAATTTCTTATTCTTCCCAAGGATAGAGCACTTTCTCTTGTATTCCATAGCTTCAGATATGTTAGTCATGCTTGATTTACCCACAACTCAAGTTATACCAAGGATAGATTAAAAGGTTTAAGGAAAATTGGTTTAGCTTGATGTTGTTGCTTGGAATTGATGAAAGAGAAAGGTTTCTTGATAGATCTTGGAAGAAATCTTTAAAGCTTGATGAATTTGATGAAGAGATTGTGTTTATGGAAGATAGAGGAGAGGATTTGTGGGGTTGTTGTGTTAATTGTGAAGGCTTGCACAAGCTTTAAGGTGTATATATAGTGTTTGGGTCTAAAAAATTCGTATGGGGGAGGCTAGGGTAAATCTTGCTAAGGTAAGAATTTGATTAGGCAAGAATTCCTTCACAAACCGCCTCTGAGCGGTATACCGGGCATAACCTCCGGTATACCGGAGGTATCAGCTCTTCAATTTTTCGTCTCGGCAAAGACCCCGTGGTCCATAACCCGTGGCATGGGTTTTTCTCACTGTTCAATTTATCGTCTCCGTCAAAAAACCCGCGGTATCTAACCCGTGGTGCGGGTTTTTGCTTCCTGCGGTATACCGGGCATAACCTCCGGTATACCGGACCCATCATGCCTCAAAATTTTTGTCTCGGTATAAAACCCGTGGTGGCCAACCCGTGACACGTGATTTTCCATGCGCGGTATATCGGGCTTTTTGGCCGGTATACCGGACCTGCCTGCGAATTTTTCCAACTTTTTCCTTTTGACCCCAAACTCATTTCTTGCACAATAACGCACTACCTTTCTCTCCTATTAGCTTGTAAACACAATTAAAATATATACTAACTTAATATTATACACTACAAAGCAATAAAACTAATCTAAAAAATAATTAACGCAAGGGGTGTCTCCCAAGAGCACTTTTGTTTAACATCTTTGAGTTAGACGTGTACCTCAGGCTAAGCGCATTCAACGAGATGGATTGTCTCCTCTCGCCCAAAGTCCTCACTGTCATGGTATCTTTTCAAACGCTGGCCATTCACCATGAATGTCCGTTGCTCGGTTGGATGTTCAATTTCAATCGCTCCATGAGGTGTAACTTTAGTAACAATGTAAGGTCCTCCCCAATGGGATTTAAGCTTTCCTGGGTAGTTCGAAAATCGAGACTTGTATAATAAAACTTTTTGTCCTCTCTCGAAATGCTTTGGACGGAGTCGTTTATCATGCCATCGCTTTGTTTTCTCTTTATAGAGGCGTGAATTTTCATAAGCAAGATAACGAAACTCCTCCAACTCATTCAACTGCATCATCCTTTGTTTCCCGGCCAATTCTAGGTCTAGATTCAGAGTTTTAATGGCCCAGTAGGCTCGAGCTTCAAGTTCAATCGATAGATGACACGCCTTGCCGTAGACCATGCGATATGGAGATGCCCCAACTGGTGTTTTAAATGATGTTCTGTAAGCCCAGAGAGCATCATCTAGCTTTGAAGACCAATCTTTCCTCGATTTGTTCACGGTCTTCTCAAGAATAGATTTGATTTCCCGGTTGGAAACTTCAGCTTGACCGTTAGTTTGTGGGTGATAACCGGTTGAAGTATGGTGTCTCACTCCAAACTTACGAAGATAATTTCTCAGGGGAGCATTAAGAAAATGGGTACCTTTATCACTGATGAGAACACGTGGCGTACCATGTCTTGAAAAGATGTTTGATTGTAAGAACTTAATCACAGTTTGAGCATCGTTCTTTGGTGTTTCCACTGCCTCTACCCATTTTGATACATAATCTACCGCAAGCAAAATATAAAGATTTCCATGGGAAGTGATGAAAGGTCACATGAAATCTATTCCCCATACATCAAAGATTTCGACTTCTAGGATATTGTTAAGTGGCATCGCGTCTCTTTTTGATATATTACCAGTGAACTGGCATCTTTGACATGACTGGACAAAACGATGACAATCTTTGTGTATGGTAGGCCAATAGAACCCGGATTGAAGAATTTTAGCTGCGGTTCTATTGCCCTTAAAGTGACCTCCATAAGGTGAACTATGACAACTTTCAATGATTTTCTCCATTTCACCTTCATGCACACATCTTCTAACCACTTGGTCACTACAAATCTTCCAGAGGTACGGTTCATCCCAATAATACTCCTTGGCCTGGTGAGTTAATCTTTGTCTTTGTTGTGGGTGGATATCTTTGGGAAAGACACCACTCACAATGAGGTTGACTAGATCTGCATACCATGGCACAAACGCATGTTTAATAGCAAAAAGTTGTTCATCAGGGAATACCTATTTAACCAACAACGGTTCTTTGTTCACATCAGATCCTTCGAGCCTTGATAGATGATCAGCAACTTGGTTTTCGCTCCCCTTTTGGTCTCGAATATCTATGTCGAATTCTTGAAGTAATAGTACCCATCTAATAAGACGTGGCTTAGCGTCCTTTTTCTCCATAAGGTACCTAATAGCTTAATGGTCCGTGTATACAACAGTTTTCTTTCCAATCAGATAGGAACGAAATTTATCAAAAGCATATACCACGGCCAACATCTCTTTCTCCGTCACTGTATAATTCATCTGGGCAGCGTTGAAAGTCTTACTTGCATAATAAATCGTGTGGAAAATCTTGTCTTTTCTCTGTCCCAACACAACACCCATAGCGTGATCACTAGCATCGCACATAAGTTCAAACGGAGCTTTCCAATCAGGAGGTATAACAATAGGTGTAGAGATCAGTTTCTCTTTAATCGTCAAGAACGCTTGAAGACACTCTTCAGTAAAATTAAAAGGAGTATCCTTTTCAAGTAAAGAGCAAAGCGGTTTGGCGATCTTGGAGAAATCTTTAATAAATCTTCGATAAAATCCTGCGTGACCCAAGAAACTTCTCACTCCTTTAACAGAAACTGGAGGTGGCAATGTTTTGATAACTTCAATTTTAGCACGATCAACCTCCATCCCTGCCTTCGAAACTTTATGTCCCAACACAATTCCCTCGTGAACCATGAAGTGGCATTTTTCCCAATTAAGCACAAGATCTTTTTCTCTACATCTCACAAGAACTTTCTCAAGATTATTCAAACAATCATCAAAACTATCTCCAAACACCGAAAAATCATCCATAAAAACCTCCAAATATTTATCAATCATGTCCAAAATATCGCCATCATGCACCTCTGGAACGTGGCAGGTGCATTGCATAAACCAAACGGCATTATTCTATAAGCAGAAGTACCAGACAGACATGTAAAAGTTGTTTTGTGTTGATCGAGGGGATCCACACAAATCTGATTATAGCCCAAATATCCGTCAAGGAAACAATAATATTCTCTTCCTGCAAGTTTTTCTAGCATCTGATCAATGAATGGTAGCGGGAAGTGATCTTTCTTTGTACCTTTGTTCAGTCTTCGGTAATCCATGCACACTCGCCACCCCACAACTGGTCTTGATGGTATGTCTTCGCCTTGATCATTAAGGATAGTAGTGATACCTCCTTTCTTCGGAACACATTGCACTGGACTAACCCACTCACTGCTAGCAATCAGATAGATAATTCCTGCGTCTAACAACTTGATAACTTCCTTCCTAACTACTTCGTTCATAGCTGGCATGAGTCTTCTTTGTCCTTCTATAGATCGCCCACCTTCGTTCTCAAGAATAATTTTGTGTTTGCAAACGGAAGGACTAATTCCCTTGATGTCGGCAATAGTCCATCCGATTGCTTTTTGTTTGCGCGAAGTACTTGAAGTAGCTTCTCCTCTTGAGGACCTGAAAGGTTAGCAGAAATAATAACAAGCAAAGTTTTGTTCGTACCTAGATATGCATAGCGTAGATGATCTGGAAGTGGTTTTTCTTTGAGAACAGGTGGACATATTATAGATGGTTGTTTCATTGGTTCAATGTCACCTGGTTCTCGAAGTAGTTCTCGCATGTTCAATGCAGCAACATCTTCAGGGGAAATTTCGAGTTCCTCTGGTGATTCAGGTGCTAAGGCTTCGTCAAGATCATCATCTAAGTTTTCTTCATTGAAGACTTCTTGCGTAATTTTTCCGATGACATCTACTTTGAAGCACTCCTCTTTTGCTTTAGGGTACTTCATAGCCTGAAACACATTAAATCGTATCTGTTCGCCTTGTACTCTCATGATCAACTCACCATTCTAACCATCAATTAGTGTACGCCTCGTGGCTAAGAATGGTCTACCCAAAATGATGGGGACATTCCTATCCGCGTCGTAGTCAAGGATAATAAAATCACAAGGAAAAATAAAAGAGCCAGCTTTAACTAAAACATCTTCAATTTTACCTATTGGTCGTGAAAGGGAGCGATCCGCCATTTGTACTACCACAGATGTGGGTACTACTTCTCCAATATTAAGCTTCTCGAACAGAGATCTAGGCATGAGAATGATGCTCGCGCCTAGATCACATAATGCTTTCCCGGTCCAACTATCTCCAATGCCGATAGGAATTGTAAAACTTCCGGGATCTTCTAATTTTGGTGGCAACTTACTTTGACATATAGCACTGCACTCCCTAGGTAATCCAATTGTTTCCCCGTTTTCTATACTTCGCTTGTTGGAGAGAATGTCTTTCATGAATTTAAGATAGGTTGGCATTCTCTTGAAAGCTTCAAAAAGAGGTATATTAACTTCCAATTTCTTCAACATGTCAATGAACTTCTTGAATTCCAGGTCATTGTCCTTCTTTCTGACACGTGAAGGGTATGGTGGTGGAGGGCGTGTATTAAGTTCCACTGGTTTTCTTGTCTGGTCAGGTGTCTCGGCTTGAACACTCTTTGGTTTAACTACCTCCTCAACTGTATCTTTGATTGTTTCTTCCCCCCCTGTTCTGGAATAGGGACTGGTTCTGGTCTTGGTGGCGGTAGTTGTTTTCCACTTTGCAACTCAACTGCATGGCAAGAATCATCTCTAGGAGTAATAGTGTCACTTGGGAGTTTCCCTTTTGGCCGATTTTGTAATGTACTCGCCATATGTGATATAGTATGCTCTAGTTGCTTAATAATCTTCTGCTGGGCTCGAACTTTCTGTTGGCTATGACTCATTTTCTCAGCTGCTTGCATTAATTTAGCCATACTCGAATTCAAGCTTGGGATTAGTTCCTTCTTTGCCAGTTGCGTTGATTGTTTAGGTGGATCTTTCTTTGGTTCTTGACAAGCTTTTTCAACAATGGGCGCCTTTTTCTGAATAGGTTGTGGTGGATTATAAGATTGAGGTTGGGATTGATGATATGTTTCTTGCTTTCTGACCCAACTCTTTTGTTGTGGGGGTTGTTGATAATTAGTGTAGCTTTCTTGAGGATAAGTATAACCATTAGAGTAATAGTTATCTTGTGGATATGTAACGGAAGCTACTGCTGGATTATTCATACACCCTTCCCACACGTGATTTCTTGATCCACAACCAGGACACGAAGGAATTGTACGTACTACATTTACCTGAGCAATTGTTCGGGCTTGTTCTTGTAGTTCTTCGAGTTGTTTAGCCAATTATTTAAGCTTCAAAGATGATGAAGTGTTTTCTTTTTCTGATCTCTTTGGACAACTTCTCTCGTTCTCAAGAATTCTTTCCATCCCCAACTCAGCCTCTTCAGGATCTAGCAACACAAAACCTGCGTTTCCTAACGAATCTGCTTTCTCTCTTGATCTGTCGTTAAGGCCTCCATAAAACAAGGTTAAATAATATTCCGGCGATGATCTATGATATGGACATCTCGCCTTCTTTTCTATAAATCGTAACCATGCTTCACCCAAACTCTCTCCGTCTTCTTGTATAAACTGTTCAAGCTCCAACATATCTTTTAAACGTCTACTAACCGGATAGAAAAGGTCTAGGAATCTTGTTTGAAGCTTATCCCAATCTGGAATAACATGAGGGTATTGGGTATCATAACAATCTCTTGCACATCCGGTCAAGAAGAAATGGAACATCAGGTAATACACTTGTTCCCTAGTAACTCCTCTTACGATATAAGCATCACAAATCTGCATGAATTTCTGAATATATCGGATCGGATCTTGATGTGCAGCTCCGCTGAATAATCCATGAGATGCAAACTGAGTTAGCATCCCTGGACCAGGTTTAAATTTAGCGGCTTGAATTTCTGGAGCGCGAATTCCTCGTGGCTCCACTCTAAACTCGATGGGAAGCTCAAGTCTCCTTGGGTTCTCCATCTGTAACTAAATCTGAAAAACAAAAACTAAAAGACAAAAGCGTAAAATAGAACTAACTAAAAATAAAAGCACAAGATATATGCACAAGGACTAACGATGTAGTCCCCGGCAGCGGCGCCAAAAACTTGGTGGGGCCTAGGGTGTGATAAAATAAGATATAAATAACGTGCAAATAACACCCTAAAGCTACACGGTTCTGCAAGTATACAGAGCGTTTGCAAGTTTTAGTTAAATAATTAAGATTCGTTCCGCAGAGACTACGAAGGTTAGGGGAATCTTATGCAAGTATCAAGTGCAAGTAATTAAAGCTAGAACAAATAAACGCAGATAAAAGTAAAGACAAATAGATGTTTGTTTGATTTTCTAATTAACTAAATTAAAACTAAGAATTAAATGACAGAAAATAAATATGAAAGAGAGGTAATATGAGAATATAGCTCGAGTTATTAGCATGTAATCCCCACTAGTTTTGCCGTTCTAAACATGTAAGGGTGAATTATGTAGTATTTTAATAATCGGTTCCAATTCGCTATCGGTATTTTAAAATAGGATTTACCTGTGTCAATAAGGCTTCCTAAGCAAACTTTTCCTGTAATTGGTAAATAGTCACAAGAACTAAACCATAGTGATTATCTAGCTAGGTTGGGTTGTCAGATCAGACCTTGTACTAGACGTTATGTGCTAAACATGTAATTAAACACCGTTGTCAATGGTGACCTAACTACTAGATGGTAATTCTATATGGCGTGATCCACAAGAACACAGAATATAAATCCAAACACATAAACAATGAATAAAAACTATAATTCGATTTAAAACATTGAATTCCCAAATTAGATAGATGTCAATCAAAACCAGGGTTCGTACATATATGCTAAAACTCAAGCTAAAGAAATTTAGTTCATGAAAGAAAAGGAAGAAAGTACAAATTTAAAGGTAGAAGAAGACATTGTTGATGAACAGCTCCTTCCAGACTTCTCTCTTGTGTTGTTAGCTTCCTCTTGGCTTAAGGTTTCACCAAGGATGATTTAAGAGTGTTAAGAGGCTGTATTTATAGTGTATAGGTTGACCTAATTCGTTTCTTGGAGATATGGCCAAGTATTATACTCCAAGCCCAACTCAAATTCGTATGGATAATTACTGCTGAACTGTTTTGGGTATATCTTCTTCGTTATTTGTCGGTTTTTGCTCCATAATATACCAAAATAATCCTCAGAGAATCATCTATGTCCTTATGAAAGGGATTTACCAAATTCGGCTTATTTCTTGGAGTAATCGCCACTTCTTTAGGGTTGCTGCAGAAATTCAGATTTAGGCAGCTTTTCCTTTTCCTAATTGAACTCTGTTTCCTTCTATCTCCAATTACCATGCATATCTGTTTCTATATCTTGTAGTATTTGACTTGGACTCTAATTAATCTCCATAATTATCTTTAAAGCTTCACACTAAATAAATAATTAAACCCAATATGCTCTAAAAATATTATGTTACTAAATCAAGACTCAAAATAGGAAAGTGCACTAAATTAAGCTAAGATCGACCTATAAACTAATAAGTACGCCTAAAATGATGTCTCTGAAGTATATTTAATTATCACAAATGAGGAGTCATCAATGAGGTTGGGTTTTATTGCTCTTAATGATCTTGAAATCCAAGAGGGATAGGCTAATGAGGCTAGACGCTCTTGGAGATCACCTATGTGTAAGAAAAGGTGATGTTTGAGGAATTTGTAATTATCAGCCGGGTAGAGTATGTGCTGTGAGGGTCTCGATCGAAAACCGTCAAGTTCAAGAGTACGTTCACTTGACAGGAATTTGGTGGTTGCCTCACTTCACTACGTGTCAATTCAAATCGAAAGATATTGCCACTTAAGTACAATTCACCCAAATGTTGGTATTTACGGAAACCTGTTCACCTTCTCTCCCAAAGAACCTGAGTGGGGGATTGTTGGAATTATTAAATGAATGATTATTTAATTTATTAATTCTTTCATGTTCATGGGAGAAGTGGGAAAAACTATTTTTCTTCAAATAGTCTCACCTTAATTTTTGTGGAAAAAAATATTGGAATTACTAAAATTCAAGAGCTTTACTTTATTAATTCTTTATTTCTCTTGGGAAAAGTGGGAAAACTTTTTATGTGTTAAAAAGTCTCACCTAGAAAATGAAGAAGAAAATAAAAGCAAAAACCGACAAAAATTAATGGTAGCGGTTTCGGAAGTTACAAGACTTGGTGAAAGAAAACGGTTAGCTTTAATGACCATTGAAGAGGCATTAAAGTGACGGTTTTTTGTCTTGCCACAAGACTTGGTGAAAAAAAACGGCTAGCTTTAATGACCATTGAAGAGGCATTAAAGTGACGGTTTATTGTCTTGCCATTTATTCTATAAATAGTGACCTTGTCACTTGCATTCCAAGAGAAGAAAAAAACTATTCTTGAGAGAATAGAAAAATTATTTTTGAGAAATGTAGGAAAAATATTCTATAGAGAATCGAAAAGTTATTCTTGAGAGAATAAAGAATAGAATATAAAGAACTAAGAATTTAGAAAAATAGGAAACTCTTCTCTCCATGATTAGTCAATTTTTTTTTTGACACAGAGATTAGAGTGATACAATTGTTAAAGATACCGGTTCTACCGGAATATCTTTTTTAACGCCGCTACACTTTTTCCTAGTGTATTTGTATCTGTTTCCTTTTTCTCTAAATTTCTGTGTAAGTTCTAATTATCTATTTTTCCACGTAATAGTTGTAGTATTAGATACTTTAGATACATTTATATTCTTGTTATTCCATTTTCTTGTAATAATGGTTGTATTACTTTCTTTTGAAATATATTTATATGAAATCCATTTTTTTTCTATTCTAGTGATATTGTTAGATTTTTCCAACAAAAAAATCCTAAACAGTTTCTTGCCTATTGCTAGGTTAGGTTTTGAGGACTTCTTTGTCAATTGTGCCCGCAAACTCTTCAATATTATCTGCATGTATGAGTTAATATCAACAGATGCCCACCTTTGCCCTTTATTGTTCGGATAAAGAAGCTTGATCCATTTCAATCCTCGAATAATTATCTCATCTTTATTTTGTTGTTACAAAAAAGATAAATTTACATGCAGAAATACCAAAATAGTAATAAAATCACCTTTTAGAGCAATTAATTAAATAACAAAAAGTAAATTGGGTCGGTACAATTTTTTGTTGTTGTTTCTATGATGAATATATTATTTTGCATAATATAGGAATTTTAGTGCAATTTACTTGAAAATAATTCATACTGGGGCATACACTAGGATTTTTGCATAACATAGGGACCATAGTGCAATTAACTTTAGATTTGTGTGCAAAGCTCTCTCTCCGAGCACCAGTTTTATCGAGCATATAATAAAGTGATGCCTCTCAATTAATGGATCAAGAACATTTAATTCTATGGATTGAATCTCTTGTTCTTCATTATTTTGTTCTAAACTTGTTTGAGTTTAAGAAGTTTCGATATCATCTTGGAAATTTATAAATTCATCTTTTCCCAATTCTTCTTTTACTTGAGTAATTTGATTCGAATCAATAAGTTGATCCTGTATAAGCTTAACTTAATTTTCATGCTTGTTCAAAAATTAATTAAATGAATAGAAAAGCTATACTACTGGCCTTTCTAATTATAACATGACAAAAGCAATGTGATTATGCAGATGTTACTAAAAAGTGTAAATTGCACCATCTATCACCGTGTTATGCATAAGAATCAAACCTAACACTGCATTCAAAAAATTAGATAATATATACGAATTACGAACTAGATATATACCAATCAACAAAACCTAACAGTTTTGCGAACTAAATGTCCACATACAAAACATATACATAATGCAGTGCCCTAATCAATAATATCACGTATTCACTTAACTAATGATGCATGCTCATTTGAAGAAGTGTCTTTAGTCTATTAGAAATTTGATAGAGCACCTTTATGGCGATCGAAAAGTGTAGACCATTCTAACTAAACTACGTTTGTAACATACCTAAATATTGATATACTAATATACAACAAACAAATTATGTTAAATAGAGAATACAATTAATTAACAGAATCGATCAACAACTCATTTTCCTTTACGAAACTTAAATCTTCAAATTTCTACTAACTTAAGTTGGTCGGTCTATTTAGTGCTTGCTAACCTAACTTGGTTGATATCTTTTTTTTTTTACATGGGTTCCGGGCTTGCTTGCGCGCACCCGACTAATCCCACGGGGATATACACGCCTCCCCATATATATATTCCATTCGAGCTTTGTACCTCTTACTTTACATCTGTTAGGGAGGGGATTCGAACCCTAGACCTCCCCTTTAAATGCTGAAGAAATAGCAAGGCTCTGTCCAGTTGAGCTAACCCAACTAGTTAACTTGGTTGATATCTTGGATGCAGGTTGTTGATTTGGTGAATCGGAGGAACGAAAATAATGTAGCTTTTGTTCAGCTGTGGATGTTCAAGAGAAAGGGCAGAAGAAAGCTAGAGGTCAGGACGGTTGAATTTTTTTGTTTCAAAAGTAAAGATGGAGTGTTTTCTTTGGCTATTATATGTATAGCAGGGTTAGATTAGGCATTTTTAACTTTTTTTTTGTTTGGCTAAATATGGACCATTGGTTGCACTACAAGAAATAGTACATTAAGGACGAAGTTATTGCGTCAACACTAAAAATGGCCTTTAATGCTATTTTTAAATATCAAAATGACCTCTAATTATATTTTTAGCGGCTATATTTATCGCTAAAAATAAAGTCAATAAAGGCAAAAACAAATAATTTGCAACTAAAAGTATCTTTAGAGACAAACTTATAGGGACAAACAAATAGCGGCACAATTAAGATTTTTAGTGTTAAAATTTTTGCCTTTAAAGAAACCTTTTCTTGTAGTATTGTCTCATATTCTTAGCAAAATATAATCTCGATCTCTTTTTATACCGCTTTAGCCGTTTATATATAGATATTCCCTAAAAATGGTTTTCACGAGTCGGGCTAACTCAAGTTAGTCAAAAATAGCATGTTAGTCTCTTTACAATATTTTACCAATTTGGGTTTTCATAGATAAACGTCCATAACTTTTTCAATTGAATTCTGATTTGCAAACAGTGTCTTCTCACACTAGTGTCTTTTATTTCTAACTTTAGGATTAATTAAGATATTTACTTCTTTTAAGTATCATCCCAATATCCCGAGTTTTATGTCCCATTCTATTGAGCCTAATACATTGATCCATATTGATTTATGTATCTTGTATTTTATTCAATCTTGGTCCTATAAAGTTTGCAAACAAGGAGAAATAGATTTCTCTACAAGCTATTATTGGAATTTGATTATTTTAATCAATATTCTTGTAATGAATAATTTTAAAATAATTTAAGTATAAAAATTTAAATACATAAATTAAAAAATTAGATCATATATAAAATTAGAACATAAACATTATATAAAAATTTAGTCAATTTCATTATTAATTATAAACTACTTTTTGGGAATAGATTCCTTTTCGGTCTAAATATTCTTAAAAATTTAGCCTCCATATTAGACTTTCGCTAAAAATATCGAAATAATGATGTCTCTCTTATGTTATAGGTCTTGTAGTTGGAAGTGCGATTATTATATGTTTAGATCTTTGAAAAATTTACAATTTCAAATGATGAAGTAAATAAGTTATTTAAGAAGCAAAAAGAATGAATATTTTTTTCATTAAACATAAAAGGGCCTCAGGCAATACGAATTCAAAGTATATAAAAAGTACATTTATTAAATGGAAACCCCTAGATCCTTTTGACGGCGGATTTATCATAATCGCATGCATTAGGCCATCCATCTACTAATATCCCTTACATCGAAAGGAGGAAAGTCTGAATGGTCAATCTTGTCACAATCAATGGCTTTCACTGTTTTCGAAATTTTTCTTGAAAATATCAAGCGCAAGAAAAAGATTCCCATGTTCTTGTCATACACATGGGTCTTCTTCTTATTGACGATAGGTTCGGTATGCAATACTTATTTTTCCTTCACAGAGACCACCAAATGACCTTACAAATTTTTTATCTCTTTGTCCATGTTGAAATTCACACATTTCTTAAGTGATCTTTCTACAACCACTAATTCTTGATCATTATTGGAAAGCAACTTCATGTTGATATTTAAGTTGTCATGTGATTACGTGGGTAGACCGAAAATGAAAACAAGTTTACTAGGGCCTTACTGGTTCCACAACCATACACCCCGTAATTGAAATGGTTTCGGGATTCTATCAAATTTGTCTTGACTCCTCCTCATTTTTGTCATAGATGGCCATCATGGGGTTGAAGTATTCCCATGCTCACCTGATGAACTTACTTGGGTATGATGTCCTATCTTTCCTCAAATTCTATCTGATTGTACGATCATTGTGTATCTTTATGACCTTCGCTGAAAACCTGAATAGTTCCCAAAGATGACACCAATTTGATAGAGAAAAATTCTACTAGATAGTGTGCTTTTTCTTCAGTCTTACAAATAGTTAACTAGCATGAGCTAATAACATAAATGAAACTGATGGAACCTGGTCAACGATAGTCAGTCTGGATTGGTGATCTTCATACATGTAAAAACACGGCCAAATTTCAAAAGGGAGTTGCGCTCCCGATGGAACTCTGACACCCAAATCTATAAACTATATGTGGAATTGGCCCACCTATGATGTAGGAATCAAGGATTGGAGAATAATATAATTTGCATGCCATAATAGTGAGAGAGTAAAGATTTGAAAATTTAGATACTTGCTTATCAAATGATCACTTGTAACTATAGGAAATGTGTTTGATTGTAGTCAACTTCTTCTAGTTTATGACTCCTTGTGTCTGAGCTTGATATGCTTAGTTTGATATTCTCTCTATCTGATTTGGATGATCAGAAAAATAATAGAGATTGATCTTTATCTTTTTCTTGTGGATTTATCTTTGCTCTCGATCCATATCTTTATCAATCTACAACGCCTAACCACTTATCTAGTCGGTAAGGATGAAGTGTATCATTCTTTAAGCTCGGCGTGACCAATGGTGGATTTATATAGGTGAATATTGTCCCCCATTGTGTGATGTAAAATCAAATTTCGGAGAAGGATAACTCGAAAGTGTACGAGTTGTCACAAGTTGTAAGAAGTGATAAAGTATTGTCTCCATAGGGAATAAAGAGTTAAATGTGTAATTTTAATTCAAATCTACATATTTTTGAAGAAAACTAAAACTAAAAAGGGATTTTTGCTTGGCTTTATATTTAATTGCTATAGTAATAATAAAATAAAACTAAATATTAACTATAATCAAATAAACTAAGATGTGAATAAATGGGGGAGAAGGCGTAACTCTGGACAATTATAATTGTAGTTTAAGGGTAAATCGATATTTGATTTCTAATAAGGATTCTAAGTTCAACCTAAATCTCTCCCAAGTAAATGGTTGTTATTTAATGTTAGGAATTTCTCTTGAGCAATCCTATGAATTATCTAACACCTAAAGTTCTAAAGCATAGATGATTCTCCTACCAATTTTGTTCTTCGGGTTCTAAATTCGTAGATTCTATCCTAGCTCCACTATTAAGCACTTTTCACAATTGTTTTTAATATCTATCACATTCTATTACTAGGCAAAACTATTAAATTATATAAATATACGAAAGGATATAAAGAACACAAACAATTCCACCATATATTTAAATGTAAAATCTTATATTCATACAATTTAATCAAAATTCATAAGTTAGCGTTCATACCCAAACATCTCAATCTACTGATGAAAGTTTAATTTATGTTGGAATAAAAAAAACGAAGTATGAAATAGTCATTATTATCTAAGAATTGAAAAGAAAGAGATATTACACGAATAGGTTAGGAAAGAATGTGAAAAAGGGGGTCGTTATTACTCTTCCTTGCTCTTTCCCTTGATCCCAATATTCCTAGATTTAGAATGTGATAAGTGATGTGTTCCCAACGTTATCTTTGACATTGAGATAAGGTGGCACGATTTATACCATCCCTTGTCACATATTTTAAGACAACTTTATATTCGAATATAAACGTGTCATTCAAGGGTGAAAACCTAAGAGTGTTAGACATAAGGACTAATAGTGTGACAAAAATCAAGTTTAACGACCATTTAGACAATTTTTTAAATTCAAGGACTAGCTAGGTAAAAGGTGTATAGTTCATGGACAGTTTGATAAATTTTCCTTTTATATAAACAATCTTTTATTTCTCCCCTAATTTAATTATACTCTAGTTCTCCGCCTCTTTCACAACTTAGGTTTCTTTCAATTATTTTTCTCCCACCTGCTAGTGATACTCATTCCTATCTCCCAGTGCGTTATTTTACAACATCGTAGATTTGATCACAACTATAACTGTAAGTATTTCTACGCGCTCTTATTTCAATAGTTTATACTATAACCGTCGATTTAACCATCTGTTAGTGATATATCTCAAGTTTATTGTAGAGATCTAGTTGTTATGCATTTTTTAAAAATAGAAATAATAATTTATATAGAAATAATTATATGTATATAATCATTTCTATGCTAACATATATTAATTAGAAAATTGCTATTGTAATTTTTTAATCCACAACATTTGAAAACATTTTAAAAAAGTATATTATACTATGATTAGGTAATTTATACTTTTATCTTATTAAAAATACTCAATTTTTAGGTATAACTACTGCAGGATATTTTCTGAAAGGGCCTAATTTAAATATTCTGGGAACAACCCCTTAATTATTTTCATTATGTTTTTAGACATATACATATAGAATATTTAAAAATTAGGGCAGGGGATTAAACATTGATAAATTAGACATATACGTATAGAATTTTGTTATGAGAAGTTTCTCAGAACTCAAATTTTGAAGTATGGAAATTTTTAAAAAAAAAGACAGTGCCCTTTTACGAGATAGTGGACAATACTGCAAGGGTTTATTAAGCATTAACCCTATATTTTACTTGAATGTTAAGATGTATATTTTGGTGGTACGAAAATTTTAGAATTCTTAAAAAATATTTATTATATTCATTGTTTAAATTAAAAATTAGAGTTCTCTTTAAAACAAAATATTACAACAATAAATGTTCAATTTTTTGAAATAAGTTACCGATTAATTATTATAGGATAATACTAGTATAGTAATTTTGTTCAATATTTTACAGGTCATATATTTGGTAAAAATATTTGGTCTCTTATTAAAGAAAAGATCGTTGGTCATGTCATTTCATTTAAATAGTAAGTAATACCACTACAAAAAATCTCATTATTAGTGTTAGTTAGTTTGTGGCAGTATAGTCAACAACCACTTATTTATAATTTTTGTAAAAGTACATGTGGCAGTTTGTTAAAATACTGCTACCAATAAATACACTTAGTCTATTTTGACCAAGTCAAAACTGATTTCATACAAAATAATTCATCGATTCCTTATTTACTTTTAGAATAATGCTGGGTATCACCCAAAAAGGTATACCTAAACATCACCCATGATGTGGCGGTTAGATGTACCAATCATGGATTTTCTCTTTCCATATTTACTTTTTTCTCTCTCCTCCATGATTGGTCCACCTAACCGCCACATCATAGGTGATGTTTAGGTGATGCCATTTTGGGTGATACCCAGCATTACCCTTACTTTTATATTTTCTACACACTTCTTCTTTCTCTCTCTTCAGGCCCAACTTGAAAATCTAAAAACCTCTCCACACCCAAATCCTCTTCTCCGACGAAACTTTCCGATGGTCATAGAAGCTACTCCGCCAATTCACAACAACGTTCTTGTGCTCCGGCAAATCACCACAGCCTTAGCCTTTAGCTCACTTTACCACACCAATTAAAACCTTTCAACTAACCCTAATTCTTCTCTCACGGCGGTGTGGCCTCTTCTCCGATGAAAGCGGCGACAGAAGCTGCTCTGCCAACCCGCCATCACATCTTCGCCATGACCTCTTCTTGTACTCCAGTAAATCACCACAACCTTTAGCTCACTTTTCCACTAACACTTAAAAACCTAAAAGCTAACCCTTATTCTTCTCTCACGGTGCCTTTGTCTCTTCTCCGATGAAAGCGGTGACAGAAGCTGCTCCGCAAACACGCCATCACATCTTCGCCACCACCTCTCTGAATCTGGTTAATCCTGTTCCCATTTAAACAATCTCCTCTCACTCTTTTGATTCTTATGTTTCTCTCGTTTATTTTTTGTGCGAGTATAGATAGATATAAAATTAAACTTTCATGTTACTCTACATTTAATCTGCAATAGCCTAGTCTAATAATTAAGGTTTTGATTTGACGATGGCACAAGGTTTTTATACTAAGTTGTATACAGAATTAGAACCTCGGATAGCTTCTTTGTTTATTGTTTGGTTCACTCATAATGATATTTACAAATGCTGAATCAAAATATCCTTTTTCAGAATTATGTATTGAGTTTTTTTAAGTTAAAAAATAATAATAACATTCTAATCTCAAGAATTTAAGCTTCACATAGAAACAAAGGTTCAAGAAATATCTTTCGAATGACAAGTAGACTTTGAGAAAAATATGTATATGTGTATTTGGTAATTTATGCTTAGATATATACGTGTGTATCGAATCAAACACTTAAGTTTTGAGTTCATACAGGGTACTCTTGATCAAATTGTGAGTGACCATGGAAGTATTGATCTTGAATGGCTAAAAGATGTGCCACCTGACAAAGCAAAGTAAGCTTACACGATTATTCATTTATTATGTATAATCTAGAATCTGTTGTAACATAGTTGAAAATATATTTATGTGATTATGATTGTTTAGAGAGTACCTGTTGAGCATAAGAGGATTAGGCTTTCCCGGTAAGTTATACATCCTTTGTTTATATGGAAAGGTATGTTTCACTTGTTTCCAAAACTAATTGAAAATTCATATTCAAAAGGCTAAAAGGATAAATTAATTCTTGATCTTTTTACTGTAGGTTTTATGCACAAAGAGTAAACCTAACTGTAATGCTTGTCCAATGTAGACACTTTGCTAGCGCATTTGCAAGGTTTGTCTATTATACCCTTGAGTTTTTCTTTCTATAATTATTAACAATTGATTTTCATCCATGTAGTGCAAGATTTGCCTTACCTGCACCTGAAGAAAAGATAATAGTTGTAGAAACCGAATGTTCCACCTCAGCAGGCTGTGCCACCTCATCAAAATGTGCCAGCTCAGCAAATCTTTGTCTACCAATACCAGAAGAACAGAATACCTAAGCTATTCGAAGCTCATCTCCACCTCAAGCTAAGGAAGAACCAAAAGCCTTAATAGTAATAACTCCATTACTGAAGTTCCAGCATCATGTGTAAGTAAAGTGTTTGATTAATTGTCTCAGTGTGTCTTACACTCATACTAACACTTGTTTTCTTGTTTTTCAGATATGAGCTTCCAGATTCTCATGAACTGTTACAAGGGGTAAGTTTTGCTACATATCGTTTAAATTGTTTGCATATTAAGTTATAACATTTTTTGTTAACTTACAGTTGGATAGAAGAGAACCGAAAGAAAATTAGGTATGTCTACTTTCTTATTCTATTTACTATATTTAATTGTAAATTTTGTTATTTTAGGTTGAGAATAGTGAAAAAAGAGACGAGATTTCATATACAGAGAAGCCTAAAACTAGTTTAAACAGTTTATTAGACTTAAGAAAGGTGTGCTTTTATTTTCACACTCATTAATTATTAATTTGTTGAGTTTTGATTTTCTTTTTTACGGTGTAGTGATGTGCGGTAGTGTAAGGACCACTTTGCAAACTTTTAACAAAGTTTTGTATGATCATAGACCTTTGGAAATGAACGCTGATGATTATCACCGTGTTACTAATATTCCAAAGAAAAAGGTAAGCATTAGTATTTATTTTGAGTTTTTATTACAATTCCGTAACTTTAATATATGGGTGCAGGGGTATATTTTCTATTATTCGACAGGGGTATATTTTCTTTTATTTGAAACTATAACACAGGGACTAAAGGTGCAATTAATGTTCAGGTTTATCAGACTTAAGAGCATCAAATGATAGTAGCAGAAGCATCTCAAAGATTAATTTTTCTGCAAATTCGATACTTTGAAATGGGAAGATGTGTAATTTTGGATACTTCAAGAATAGTGTTGAACAGACGATATGTATTTTGTTCAGGTATATTAACTGAATTATCATATATTTCACTCTGTTTTTAATAGTTTGATTATGTAATGCATACATTGATGAGTTTCAGTTTTATTTTTACAGAAATATGTTGACAGTAATGTTGATATTACAGTCCCTTGTGTACCCATGGTTGATAGGTAATTTTTTAAATTTTTTTTCTTTCATTTTATATATTTTCTCGTTTTCCAGTCTAGCCTCGGACTATGGTTAATGAAAACTGATGAGACAGGGCGTATTATCCAATTTTGTAGTGTACTACTACAAACTGTTACATGCTAGTTATAGAAAATAGCATATTTATTTATTTGGATGAGCATGTTGTTTATCTATCTATTAAATATTTATATATATATTGTTTTTAATTTACTTTTAAGAAATATTACATACTAACCTTTATTAGGTAGTTACGATAATTTTAAGTATGAAAGGAATAACCTATGAGCAGTATAGACCTTAATCAGTGATGAGAAGGAACATCTAAATTTAATTGCAACCTTTGAAGGTGTCTATTAATGATATAAAGATCTGGTTGGTAGTGACATCGACCAACCGATCTATCTTTGGTGAGGATAAATATTATTCGAACATGTTAGGTTCATGTCGTTATAATCAACAACATTCTCCATTTCCCTTCATATTTGTCTACGAGGATTCAACCTATAATGGAAAATGCACTTCTTTGATGTGTTTGTCTTGTAGTAGCCACTCGATCACTTCCTTAATTATCATGTTATTTTCTGTATATAATATCATTATTTATAGGTAACCGGTCGGGAAATGTGATTGAAATTGAGGTGGTGTACAACAATATGATTATTGATGCCTACCAAGTCCTTAGTATCCTATGTGAATAAATGTTTTTGTTCTTCAAATCTGTCATGTAAGGCTATTCTCATTCCGATTTTGAGATATCCCTCTATTTTTACCTTAGTATTTAGATTTCTTATAGGTGGATACATCAATTAACTTTTTAGCTAGAACTAGATTATCCCAGTATTCCTTCTATGGTAAATTAGTGACATGTATTTCCGAGTTCCCACATTATGAAAGTCTTGGTCCATTAATTCATTGACCCCTATGTTAAGGGTTCTAACTCCTTAGGGTCAATGTGTTCTCGTTTGAAGGTGTGCTCATTTGAGGGTGTGCTCATTGACTCCTCTATTTACTGTCTTTTACTAGCTTTCTTAGGCAAAATTTCATATAGTCTATGTCACAGAAATTTAGGTCTATTACCTGCAATTGATGGGTTAGTCATCAAAGAGAGGTGCTCATTCTGATGGTACTATAGTTGCCAAACGTGTACGAGGTATAAATATATATGAGAAAATTAGATAAAAAAGTATGACATCCCTTTCCTTTGTTGGGAATATGAAGTATTTATAGGGAATTCTAGGCTCATATGCACCAAAAGAGTTTTTATAGTAGAAGTGCCACCGAGAGGATTTTTTGTCATATGTTTTTATAGGTTAAGTTTTGTTCAATATTAAATGAATATGGGCAAAAACCATTTAGGCCAATGATCTCTTTTGTCATGCAGAATTCGTTGTATGACCTTACATACTTCGTTTTAGGGCCTTTTCTGCTTAAGGTTTTCTTTATGAGCTTAATATATTTAAATTTTGAGATGGCATGACTAGCATTAGTAAAAAATAATATAGTAACAAATGATTGATTTTATGAATCTCTAAAGGGAAAAAAAGTATTTCAACACTTACCATCCATACACCATATACAATATGATATAAAGGAAAGAGTAATGTTATATATCACCCCTTCACCTCTTCACCCTTTATGTGGAGCCTATGTGGAGATTTTAAAAACCAATCATGATATTTCTCTTTCTTAAATAACTCCTAAATATTAAATAATTTTTTTATCTAGATTCATATATGAAGGTCCCATGTGTAGTTTTATTTTTCCCTTCATCTATGTTTTATGAAGGATTTTATAAACTATCTTTATATTACTTAGATTTTTTCAACCTTCGGCAAAAGGCAGTTGCCAAGGAGTTAAGAAGAAATTATTTCTGGATAAGAGAAATCAATCTATTCATACAGAATTTTTATCTGAATGCTTCCCTTGTAATGCTTCATAGCCAGATATATTCATGTCTCCTTAAAAAAATTGCAATTATACCAAATTTTTTATTCTAAATGTTGCACCATTGGTCCTCAACGTGACTAACATGCGGTTCTGACCGGTCCTTATCAGACCTGGACCTTACCGGTCCGTTCTGGCTTACCGACCTGGACCTCGAAAAGGAAAATATGCAACCCTTAAGGTTTATATTGATTATGGGATATTTTAAACATGAGGATATCTGATTCTTTGGCACAACAGTTGGACCAATGGTGCAATTTAAATTCTTGTTTTATGCAAAAATTGCACAGTCTACCCTATTTTCTAAAGAAGACTAAAATATATTCTTTTTTGATTGTTTCCTATATATGATAATAATTGTGTAATGGATAGACTTCTTAGATAGATGAGTAGGAGATGAATATTTTACCATGTAGTGGATCAATGAACAAATATTGAAGGCTTAGCACAATGCTGAGGCTGCATTTCCATGTTTACTTATTGAGTTCTTTTGCACATTCTACATTCATTTATATTTTTAATTTTACAGGTAAAAGCGTCTCAGTGGTTGGAAGCGCAACTACAAGAGGGAAAGGGGGTTACCCCTGCTGAATTGCGGACCTATTTGCAGGTTAGATTACACTTTGTGCTACCTTGAAACTTGTATGTCCGTGTAAAATTACGCTAGTTTCTATTCATAATAGTATAATTTTCTTGTTATTAATGTTCCAATTTTTTGAATTGTCTTCTTACTAAATCTAAAATTATCGACAGAATGAGATGAACAGTGTTACACAGAGTTATGATGAAAGCCTTGCTAGATGCGAAGAAAATGACCATGAGGAGTCAAATTTTTCAACATATGTACATCCCTAACAATAACCCTATTGAGCTGGGTCATCAAGAAGAATCTGTTTTGCCTTATCGAAAGATAAATAGATAAAGTAAAGAAGAGCACGAGAGTAAAATTTATTATATATTTTAGAGTATGTATACGTTGCTAGTTGTCTTATATCTTTTCAAGACATATTTTGTTATTTTAAAAGTATTTGAACACAATAATTGATGATCATTGAAGTTTAACAACCAATCTTAATATGCGCTTTCTTTTTGGTGGTTTATTTATCTCAATACACACCATGATTTTAATTTTCATTCCCTAATTCCCTCACAAATAATATTTCTTACCCACATACCCCATGAAATTAACACATGTCACAAACATCATTAGAACTAAATAGATTTCTATTATTTCAATATTAAAAAAATTTAAAAAACATCTTCAAGACCCGCAAGTCTCAAGAACTCCCATTTCTCAACCTCGTAGGTGTAACTCTTTACATCCATAATCCATTAGTTATGGACACGAATGCGCTAATACACCCATTGTGTATATATTTGGGTGCACATGTATGCGAAAGTATAAATTTGAGTATGGTTTTTAACATCCATATATATGGGGTTAGACTTATCACAATGATATTATTTTAATTTCACAAAAAAAATATGAAAACTAAATGGATTATCTGCAAAGAAGTTGTAAGGTATGTTGGAAATAACCGTTTGTTTTAGTTTTTATCAGTTTATATGTTGTGCTTGTTTCTAATTTAGTTTCGAATATATATGCTACTATTGTAGATGGACTATCTGCAAAGAACCTCATCCAAGCTGCAAACAATAATTACCGGTATTTTCAATGCCTTTTGTTTTTTTTCTATATGAAATTTAATCTCATTTTCTATGTGTATGTGTATCTTCTATAGGTTCCAACGACGCCTAAGAGCATCTGTTTGTGCCTCTTGTGGGTGGTTATACTCAAGGAAACTCTAAATGTGGGTGCCCAAAACCGCATGGAAAATTCATGGGCCCATAGGTGTAACACTGAATGTAGTCGGTCAAAACACTAAATGTAGCTGGCCCAAACACTGAATGTAGCTGGCAAATTCATTTTAGTCCTTTAATTATATAACATTACAAATTAGTCATTTAATTTTGTAAAATTACATTTTATTTCTTTATATTTTTAAAAATGAAATTTTTGTCCTTTAATTTTATAAATTTCATTTCACTCTTTTATATTAAAAAAAATCATTTTAGCCACTTATATGTTAAAAAATAACATTTTAGTCCTTCAATTATATAGAATTACAAATGAATCCTTTAATTTTATAGAATTACATTTTAATCCTTTATATTTTTTAAAATGACATAGTAGTTCTTTAACCATGAAAAATTAATTTTAGTTCTTTATATTTAAAAAATATCATTTTGGTCCTTTAAATTTAAAATAAATTAATTTTAGTCCTTTAAATTTAAAATAAATTATTTTTGTCCTTTAAATATATAAAATTACAAATTAGACCTTTAATTTTTTTTAACTAACATATTAATTATTTAACTTTATAAATTTTCATTTTAGTCCTTTACTTATATAAAATTATATATTAGTCTTTAATGATATAAACTTACATATTAGTCCTTAAATTTAAAAAAAAAACATTTCAATCCTTTAATTTGAAAAAATTTATAATAAATTCTATTATTATTAAATGTTCCAAAAAAGTCCTTATGAATATGACATTTGCAAAAAAATCCTTATATATATATATATATATGAAAATTACAATCTAGTCATATTTTAATTCTAAAATGCATTCTAACCCTTACAAACCTATATTCATACTAATTAGGTTCAAAATCCATAATAACCTCAATTTCTTATCCAAAAAATCTTTTAAAATTGTTTCCATTCAATGTTCACATTTCTAACTTACTAAATGTGTTAATCACTACATAAATCATAGCTAAAATACATCTCTAACATTCGGAATTTAAATTTAGTGAAAAAATTTGAAAGAAAAAATGGAAATTAAAATCACATAAATTTAATACATGTTAATGGCTTAAAACTGTACCTTTTTAGATGAAATAATAGCTTGTTTCTACTAGAATCCATGCCTATATCATTCAACTAAAAACAAACAAAATGAATAGGTTAAAATTTATAATCACAACAAAAACATGAAATAAATGTAATGTGATGATTTACTCACATTTGGATGTGTTGTGATTGTTTCTTTAGCTTAAAATCTACGCTTGAATGGCAGAGTAATAAGGAGAGCTTCATTTTTTATTTTTTGGTTTGAAGAGTAATGAATGAAATGAGCCCTCGGTAGGTATACATAGTACAACTCATTAGTGATTACATTTTTGTAGTCCCTAAAGATTTAAAAATAATCGCAAATTAGGGAGACGGTTGCCAGGTGTTGGAAAGTAGACCGCCTCGATAATCTTTCTTGACTACAAAGTACTTGCAAATGACCAAATCGCAAAGCATGTCATAAGTGGGCGGGAAAGTGGACCGCCTATTCCAATTAATCATAATAAATTAAAATTTTGCAACTACCAAAGTAGTCGACTATTTACCACTAGCGACTAGTTCTTATACATAAACTCACCTCGAGCGAATTTTGTCATTCTCGACTACAAAGTAGTCTTGAATGCTAAAAATAATCATTTTTCCTTTTTAGTTAATAATCAACCTTTTTTTATTCCTGTTAAAAATACATCATAACATTATAACCAAAACACTATAACCAAAATATTTAACAATTTTAACATTCAAATTTAAAACTGCTCAATCTCAATACAAAATAAAATGATAAGGTACTTCTCTAATTTATTTTATAATCACACGTGACTACAATTTCCTCATCACTATCAATGTTTATAGGTTCCTCTAATTGAATATTTGTGTACTCGTCCCATGTGTCCTTAAATATCTCCTCTTCATTGTCAATAAACTGTCATTCCCCAATGAGATGGGTCAACCTCGGTCTCCTTCCAGTTGTCAAGCTTAATCGTGACAATTTGTCTACGTGTAAACCAAAAGAATGGTGATCAGATCTTTGTCAGCAGATTTTGATTCTGCACCCCATAACTCTGGACTCCATCCGTGCGGATCATTAATTTCCCAAACGACTTTCCACCCTTTTATTGTTTCCCTTGCATTAAATTCATCGATGTAAAACATATTTTTGGCTTGGGTGGCTAAAATGTAAGACTCATCCCCCACCAAAAAGAAGTTGTATAACCAATGGTTACCCTATGTTCTGTCTTCATATTTCTCGTATTATACCACCTACACTCGAAGAACACAACAAAACAATTACCATCAAATGTAACTTCCACAATCTTGACTAGTTCACCGTAAAACGTTACCCCATTATATATGGTACATACTCTGTAATCTTTAGTCACCTTTTTTTATCCCTTTTCACGAGTACTCCATTTGACACCTTTCATAACACATGAATCGTATCTATAACCCGAACCATGAGACATGCTTGCCAACTAAAAAATCTCAGGGGTAGCTAATGCATCAACAACCTTGTGCATTTCGTAAATCTCCCAACAAGAATAATTATTACTTTGAATATAGTTGTATATTATTTAAAAACTAGATGGTATATACCTTCTCCATAAACCACTCCCAACACATCTCTCGGGGAATCCTCTCTATATCAATATCAGGGACCGGTAGCATGGATTTCTGGTAACTACATTTCAAGAATAGAGTAAAGAATTTTGGCATTATAAATAAAAAATGAAAATATTGTTAATTACGTCATGTATAGTTGGATCTAGTTGCAATTAAGGAGGATTACCAATTGGTTTTCTCCTTCTCTTTATGTTGTATAACACCAAATCTTTTTTACCAACAGGATTAGATTGGCTCTTAAAAACTGATAGGTATTTATGTTAGGGCACCGTCTCATTGTATCTACCGGGATCGTTGAAATTTGTTCTTTTTTATTTAAGACAACGCAATATGAATGTCAATATTTCTTCCATAAAGTAGCCCTTGCCGATTGAACCCTCCGGCCTAGTCGAGTTTTTAATGTACTCTTTTACCTTCTTCGAATACCTTTCAACTAGGTACATACACCGCATTTGAACCGTACTACCTAATAATGCTTCGTTGTATAAGTGTATGACTAGGTGGATCATTATATCAAAGAAGGCAGGAGGCAAATTCATTTCTAGCTTGCACATAATTTCAGTCACTTCGGCCTTTCCGGCCTCCAATTATTTCCTACTTAGATTTTAGAAACGACTCTGAACATATTAGTTAACCCAATTATCGGACCGCTCACAAATCTATCATCTATAAGCTCGTGGATACTAGCCTCGAAAAGAAACTGCATCATAATGTGATATTCATGTGATTTCATCTTGATGATCTTTCTTGTATCACTCTGAACGTTAATTCCTCAAACTAGACATTAAACTATCGGGGAACATTTGTGCATATAACCAATCTAGAAGGACATGTAGTTTATCCGGTGTCAACACATACTTTGCACGCAGTAGCATCATTTTACCTCGTTTTGGGAACAACCACAACCCTTTCCTGATGCCCATATCTTTCAGATCCATTCTCATTTTACGTTGTCTTTGTTAATTTTTCCATCAAGGCTCGCAACTGTACCGAGTAGACTATCACACACATTCTTCTCACAATGCATAAAATCAATGTTGGGTTTCAACAATTTTCTGACCAATAAGGCAAACGATAAAAAGTACTCTTTTTCTAAACTCATGAGGACCTATTTTCTTCGTTGCCTTGCCACGAAAATCCTTTTTTTCATTGAGAAATACAATAGGAAACCCATCTAATTGCGTCTGAATATCGACGAGACTATGCTTCCTAGGGGGGCCCCTGTGCTCGGTATACGCGTACGTAGGTGGGTCCTTCTCTAAACCGATGTGTCATAGGTAACCACCGTCTGTGAACAAGATAAACCACCCCTTTATTCACCTTCTTTGACAGAGTAGAATCCATGCATTCTGGGCACGCTAAGTAACCTTGTCCCTACCAACCTGACATATATGACCTAATAAAGTAATCATTAGTCGTGGTCAACGAACAAACTTTCATTGCAAAATCTTGCTACGTATGAGCATCATACGTAAGGATCATTGTTTCCCACAACATGTCAAACTCATCTATAACAGGGCAGAGAAAGACATCCATATCCTTACTGGGTGACCGCAAACCCATAAACAACAAACAAAGTTAAAATGTGGTTTCTTTCTGCATAACCAAGGCAGCAAGTTGTAGATGGTCAATATAACTGGCCACAAGTTGTAGGAGTTTTGTGCATAGATAATTTACAAAAACCATGGATACCTAGGCCCAAGAATATATTTTGAGCTTTACTCGCAAACTCATGATGTAGCTCTACAAATCTCTTCTAGCTATTACCATAGAAAAAATGGTGCAACACATCAAGATTGATACTTCTTCTGGTATGTTGCCAGATCGTGTCTTTGACAGTGTTCTTCAAATCGTATAGTCGCTGCAACCTCGGTGCAATCGGAAATAACAGAGGTTCTTATGCAGTACCTTCTTACCTTTGTTCGGATCCCATATAGATTCACTGCATACTTGACACTTCTCAGGGTATTGATTATCCTTATAATATATAGCACAATCATTCAAGCAAATATTGATCGTAGTATACCCCATACCCATACTTTTCAAAATTTTGTTGAACTCCTCGTAAGACTCAGGCAAAGTATAATCTTTGGGGAAAACACGACCCAAAAATTCCATGAGTTCGATGAATGATGTGTTAGTCCACTTGTTCTTCACCTTTTTGTGCATTATCTCAAATAACTCATTAATTTAGATCTTGGGTATAATTTGGTCTCCAACTCAAACAAAGATTCGAAACCACCACGACTTGTATGATTATGTCTCTCATCTCGGTGTCACCCGAATGACCACCAACATTGTATGTGGGTCTCAAATCGTCATACACATTCATCATTTCATCTTCTACAATTTGGGTAGGAATTTCTTCAGGAATTTCTAAATTTTTACCGTGTTTTATCCAAACCTCATACGTGGACAAAAGCCTGTAATTTAGATAGTGTGCCCTAACCTCACTGATAAGAAAACTATGATCATTCGAACAATGATTATACATACAAAACAATACATCATTAAAACCCTCTTGTTCATAAACAAAATTGATAAATTCTTCCAAACCATTAATATATTCCATCATAACATAATGATTGGATTTGATCCAACTCTTATCGTTACTCGAAACATCCGTCTATTAATAATTTGATACAACTAACTGGTGGTCCTTAGTGTGTTCTAAAATAATGCAATAAGTAAAGAGAACCACAACCGCAAGTGTACGGTTGTCCCAAGTAATAATAGTGATAACAGATTCGTTCTTAGTGACAGATTGGTTGAATCTAATGCTTATCAAGTAGTGTTTAATTGCACGGAAAAGCAGATTAATGATTATAAGTTTGTTCGGTTGGTCTTCTAATAACTAAGACAATAATTAAAAAGACTAAATTAATGCAAATATAAAGCTAGACGCAAGTAAAAATGGTTGGACGCAAGATATGAGAAAGTAGTACTCGAGTAACGCTAGGATTTCACCTAAATCAAATCATTTCATGTATTGTTTAAGGGACAAATTCGGTAATTACTATTGGTCGGGATTCAATAATCTCCTTACCCCCGTCAGGGTGGACTAAGGAGCTCTTCTCAGGTGCTACAAACCCCGTCAGGGTGAATATAGTCCCCACCTTCGAATAGTTCAAGTCTAACTACCCAATTGGCCGTAAGATTAATCAAGCCAATCAAGGTCAAATAATTTATATCCTACTTTCGTTAATTAGTTCTGTACCTAGACCCCCCGTCAAGGTGATCCAATCGCCACTAATTGGAATAGCCTAAGTACTAAGTCCTAATATTGAGACGCGAATTCAATAAAAGTAAATAAATGTAAATTAAGGAAAAATGGTGAATACCCAATTTGAATTAAATTAAAATAATCCCAAATTCAATAACACATAATGAAATAAATCATGGTTCAATCCATTACGCGTTCTCAAGTACTGAATAAAATTAGCTCATAATTGGAAAAACTAAGAAAATAAATAAAAAGGAATTCATAATTCTTTTACAGAAAGGGAAAATAGAAACCTAATTAGGAAGATGAATTGGCTGGAACGTGGAGATATAGACAGTCTCCAACTCCAAGCTTCTTCTTTTCCTTGCTTCTGCTTCTTTTCTTCTTGCCTGACTTTGTGAATAATGAATTGTGTGAAAAATAGAAGTCAAAAGCCCTATTTATACTTATAAAATCGGACCTGGACCTTGGACTGATAATTAAATGAAATAATAAAGGCTCAAGTCCATTATCTTAGCCCAAAATCCCGTAACTGCTGCAACACCTCCACTAAAACAGCTCTAACCGACTCGTTTCAAGCCCGATTGATCTCATTCCAGTTGGTAAAGTTCCGTAACTCAATGGGGCACGTTTTCTCTTCACAAGTCAGCGGCTCAATCTACTCTTAGGTGGCTCGAAATCAGCAATATTTGACAACTTTTCAGATTTGCAGCTCTAAAATATTAATTCTTTCGGGATTTGTCTTCATGTTTTGACTCCATATCACGATCTTTGACTTTATTCTCGTGTTCCTCTCCTAGCTAGTATTCCAAACCTACAAACTTTTCACTAAAATACAACATATTACGCGCAAAAGCTTAATAAATCAAAAATACTAAAATCTAAAGAGAGAAATCGGAATATTGCATATTATTACTTAAAGTCTATTAAAATAGCCAGATAATCACCTAATTTGATGTCTCCTAGGCATATAAATATAGAACAAAAGAGGAGATATCAAGACCCCAAACTCAAACATTTGTCGTCCCGACAAAGTAAAATTAAAAACAAAGGGCAAAAGGTGATTACGAAGAAATAGACGCAAATAAATACACCCAAAGCATTACTAAAAATAAATCTCATATAGCAAACATTAGGAAATAATATACACATACACTAATCATGCAACAATCAAACATAAATAAATTCAATCATAAAATTAACTTCGCAATGCTAGAAGGTTACATTCGTACTTATCTCAATATGATGGCTATAGGTTGTTCCTCGATCCTTACTCGCTTTGAACGCTCCACTTAGTATAACCTATTAACTTACCATGCACCTAGGAATCACGAGGACTTTACGGTTTTAGCGTAGGCTTAGGGACAGTGTGGTATGTATATTTGGTAAATTTGAAGTGAGCTTTTGGCTCTCTCCTCATTTACCATCAACAAATGTCCACGAGCTTGAGTTTACACTCATATAACGTTCTCACTCAACCCCTTTGATGCGCTAATTAACATCCCCAAGTAATCCCAATCTAGACTAAGATGATTTCAGAAACTTCCACTTTGCCGGATATTTTATTCTTTCTTTATTTTTCTTTTTCTTTTCTTTTTTTCTTTTTCTCAAAAATTTAAGTCAGTGGGAACCGGGTTCCCGGTTTTGTGAAATTCAGGTTCCCGGATTCTACTGACTTTAGAATCTTATTTCACTTTTTTTTAAATCCCGGCGAAGGGTTACAATTAATATCATCTGAATTTTTATTTTCGTGCCTCAATACAAGCACATATATCTCCCTCCCAATGTAATTTCCCAAAAGATGGTCCCACCACCCCAAACTCAAGCTCGAGACATGTCTCAGGATTGTGATTCAAGTGCGGGTCATTTTGGAAATGCCTAATAAACTAAGGGGATATGGGCTTATAACATGGCGACAAAAGAAAAGGCTTAAGGCTCAAAACCCTTGCGAAACTATGCGTCTAAGTCTTTGCGTCTACTCATTTCTATTTACTTGCATCTTATTTATTTGCATTAGTTAATTTAGTATTTTAATTTATTTGCATCTTAGTTCTTAATCAAAAACCAAAACAAATATTTATATTATTTATTTTCCGCATCATATAACAATTAATCGCACTTATTACATAACATCGATAGTCATACCTAATCCGTCCCTTAGATCGAAATCCCGTTTACTAGATATTACTTGGACAACCGGTACACTTGCAGAACGTGCCTTGCCTTTTTAGGTGTGTTTATTTTAGATTACACAAGGAGACATCAGCTTTAGGTTAAGAGCATTAGGTCAAATGATAAAAAGCCCAAGCCTATCTTCTTTTTTTAATTATCGTAACCGGTGTACAATCCTTACTAAAACGGCTGTAAATTTTGCATATCAACTCCAAATGGGCTCATTCCATTTGCAAAATCTTCATAAATCAATAAGGAATCAAACATATTTCATGACCCAAAGGCTGAATCTGGTTCTAAGTAGCCCAAAAACAGCAATTAGTAAGAGCCTTTCAAATCTGCAACTTTTTTAGTCAATTCTGCAGAAATTATTTTCTTACCTTTAGCTTCTCCACTCGATCTAATACTTTAATTCTCACTTCTCCTCCTTATATTGGTTCTCCATAGAATCCATGAACCTAAGAACTTTATACTAAAAACAAACAAATTAAAGCACAAAAGCTCTAAAAATGCAAATAGTCTAATTCCAAGGGGAGAAAGTGCAATCTGACGAAATAAGCATAAAAGTCTATCGAATAAGTCAAATATTCACCTAAAATGATGTATCCTAAGAGCTAATATTTAGAACAAATAGGGAGAAATCAACATCAAAATCCGGATTGTTCCTACTTGCCCCTTCTCATGCTACCCTTTCACTAACTCCATACTACTCGGCCTTCTTCTAGCCTCCCTACTATCCCATTCTCACCTCTTCTGCTCTACCCTATCTCATTCCTTACCCATTTGTCATCTCTCTCGCCCCTCCTCCCTCCCTCCTTAACCTGATCTCTGCCCCACATCTCGCCCAACCTTACCCCTCCTCTCCCCTGCCCTACTACGCCTTCTCGCCCCCCTCCCTCATGTCCAAAACTAACCCGATTCCTACCTATCGGCCATCTTGTCAAACCTTACCCTTTCACCAACTTCGTACTACTCTATATTCCCCTAGTATTCATACCACCCCATTCTCACATCATTCTCTTCCGCCCTATATCCTTCCTTACCCCTTCTCGCCCCTGCCCTCCTCTTCCCGAACCCTACCTTTTCATCCCCCGTCCCACTCCAACCCTTTCTCCTTAACCCAACCCCGCCCCACATCCCGCCCAACCTTAACCACTCTATCTCTTTTATCCCTTCTCGTCCCTTCCCATTTCCCATCCCACCCATCACCTCGTCCCTTCTTCCTTACCACGATCCCTGCCACTTATCCTACCCAACCATACCCCTTCTTGCATCTACCCTCCTCTTTGACAAACCCTTCCATTCCTCTATGACTGACGACGTCGTTTGGTATATTAGAATAAAAATATTTATTATTTGTTCTGTTAAATTTAAACTGAACATTTGCTTTTATAAATTTTTTTCAGAATTGCAAAATAATATTAATAATAAAAATTTAAAAAAAGACTATAGAAATTATAATTATAATATTGGTAAAACAATACCTTGTATATTGACAAAATAGTCGTTAATAAATTTTTAAACCCAACAAATTGTGCTCTCCACCTAAAAAGTTTATCTTCGTATGTTCCAAAATATTTTCTATCTTCTTATGTTCCAAAATATTTTCGATAATTCAGGATTTTCCTCCGCTTGAGCGCGCAGATGCAAGGCACGCCAAAAGAGCCCGCCGTATTTCAGAAATAGGAGAACCAAGCGCTGTTCGGAAACCTTGACCTCGAATAGGTCTTCGGCTTGAACCGGCGGTCAGGTGCATATTATGACACTCCTTGAGCAATTAAATCGCGATTTAGCGAAAGATCCAGTGAATCCTATCTTGGTTGTTGATAAAGAAAGGCAGTAGTCTCGAGAGTATGTTCTCTTTCTTCCTTATCATTTCTGTATATGCTTTATTTGCTTGTTTTTAATTTCTTTTCAGAGCTTTTTTCCGAGTCGTGGGGACACGCCTCATTTTTGAGTTGGGGGTGTGGGAATTCTATGTCTCTCATCTCCAATATTTAGTGATACTACTATTTTGGGAAGAAATTAAATTTTTTGATACATGGGATTTAGATGTAGAGTGTGTTTAATAGCTTAAAAGTATAAGCTTAATAAGTTAATGATAGAAAGTAGTATGTTTATGAGCTTTTTTATTTTGTATGCTTTGAGTATTTACAGGAAACTCACATTGATAGTAAAGAAAAGATTAGTGAGCAATGCGGTAGAAGTTTGTTTGATCTTGGGGAGCCTTGAGTGGTGTGTAGGTCGTGAGATCCAAGCTAGTTGATAAACCCATTTAATGAACGTGCTAAAGGTAAACGAATAACCAAATTTCATAGTTTAGAAAGTGATTAAGGCGGTTCTTTGATAAGCCCGTTGTTGTCTTTTACCTTGTTGTCCATTTATTATATTATTATCCTTCCCAGGCCCTTATAGCCTTTCTAAACCTTTTTATTTAGCCATATTATAAGCCATACCCTTTAGATTTTAGGATTTTTTCCATATGACCCGCACTCATATCATGATACATATCCAATCGTTTTATAGCTTCAATTTAGGGTGGTGGGTCCACCATTATGGGAATTATTACTGGGTTGGAAATATTGAGCTTATGTATTTGTGCTCTATATTTTGATGATGATTCACTGTTTATTATACTAAAACTCTTTGCCAAGGTAAAAGTAAATGAAAAAAGTTACGAAAAAAAGAAATTATGTTGAAAAAAGTAGCATGACATCTCACATCAAAAAGAGAGTCATAGTTATATTACAAAAAAAATAGATGAAAAGATTGAATATAGTTAGACCGACAAAGTGGAATTTTATGTGATCATCTTTATGCTTTAGTACTGGGTTATTGGGGATGCTACTTACTGCATCAATTCATTGGGTTGAGTGAGAACGTTTTATGAGAGTAACTCAAGCTCTAGGTCGATTCGTTGATGGCTGGTGAGGAGAGAGCCAAAATCTTACTCTAAATTAGCCAAATATACGTATCATACCGTATCTAAGCCAATATTACAATCTTAAAGACCTTATGATTCTTTGTTGTGTGATCTAGAAGTGATTTAACCATTAGAGAGTAGTTACTTGGTCTTTGGATACTAGTGAAGCTCGATGAACAATATATAGCCTCCTTGGTAAGCTAAGTGAAGAACCTCTCCTTCGTGCATTGCAAAGCTAATCTGATCTTGAATTTGAACCGTGTTGATTGTGAGTATGACAAATGTACATGTAATCTAGTTTTTAAATATTATCACATGATATTTTCATAGTCTTTGCATTGAGTTTATTTTATATATTATGCTATCTTCTTCTGATTGTGCTTGATTGACTTAGGTATGTATTTAGAGACATCTATTTGTTTTTATCTTTATTGTAACGGGACGATACAACTTTGAGTTGGGGGTCTTGATATCTCCCTATTTGTGATATAATAATCTATGTTGGAGACATCATTTTAGGTGTATATGATTAATTAATTATAGATTTTTATTCGTATTTTGATGTATTCTTCTTTCTTGTCTTGATTTGATGATTTATTATTTTTAGAGCATATTTGGTTTAATTGTGTGTTAATGTAAACCTATTAAGTTTTATGGAATATAATTAGATGCCAAATCAATTCTAAGAAGATAAGGAAAGAAGATGTTGAAGGAATCAAGAGATAAAAGGAAGTAAAGATAAAATAAGAAAGGAAAAGCTAGCATGTAAACCTGAAATTCTGCAGCTACATCCATTAAAGTGAAGATAACTTCAAATTAGCTGGGGATTTTTATGAGAATTCAAAAGAGTAAAGATAGATTTTTTTTTGCTGCGGTCATTTCAATATAAAGTAGACAAAAATCCGACAAATAACGAAGGAGATATGATCAAAACAGTGAGCAGTGTTATTCTCTCCGATATTTTAGGAAATGAATTTGAATTAGACTTTGACTCAAATTACTTGCCTTCCACTCAATATTTTGACCTAGGATCTTCTTAGCACCTATAAATGCACACTCTTATTATTGTAAACATGTCCTTGCTCAATTATTAGTCCTTAATTCATAGAAGTCATTCAAAAGAATCAAGTTGACAGTATCTATCTTATCTTAGTTTATTTCTTTTCAGCATGAACTTAATTTCCCATAGCTTGGGTTTTGCATATCTATAATCTTTGAATTCTATTTTCTTCTATCTATTTTTTTTTGGAAAAACTTTTTTAAATTAATTCTAGCTTCTTAACCTTTATATTTGATTTATGTGCTTTGATTTATTGACCGTGGTTCTTGCTAATGCACGAGTATAGACAACCCCATTAATAGTAGTTGGATGGTCACCCGGAAGGGATGTCTAATTAATGAAACACAACATAAATGTCTAGTATGCGATAGTGATCCGGAAAGGCTTGCCTAACTAGATATTCATTAGGGTTTGAGATTTAACCACCGATTATTGCGCAGGGTCCCCTTACCCAAGTCCCTTGGTAATTGTTAGGTCGCCACCTAAGTCCACCATACTTTAAGAGTTTTAATCACCCTTATTAACTAGTAGAAGAAATAGAAGGATAAGTTCATACTAGCAAACCTAAGCAATATTTCTCATCTTATTCTTACATCTTTTATTTTTTTGTTTTTAGTTTAATTAATCATTAGTTCCTAAATCATTCCTATCTACTTTTCTTGTCTTTAACTCATTAAACTACTTATTACTACGCTTTCTTGTAATCTATCCGTATAACACACTAAGTCCCTGAGAACGAACATGAATTATTCATTAAAACTTGTGTACGACCTTTTATACTTGCAGTGAGAGTGTTTATTATTATTTATTTTAATCTTATTTTATCACACTCTTCACACCACCAAGGGTTCAAATCCCTCTCAAAACGTGATTGGGGCTATGCTTGGGAAGGACGGGCATATTCTCCGAGGGACTAGTTGGGTGTGCGAAAGCTAGCCCAGAACCCACGTATAAAAAAAGTGATTTCATTACTCCACCAAAGCTTTTGATCGTTGATCAATAAAATTGAAAACTTGCATGGAGAATAGGGTGATAGTGAGTAAAAAAGTGTAAACATATATGAAAATGGGTGATGGTGTGTACAAAATTTGAAATGTGTCAAAATGGGGAATAGTGTGTGAAAAAAGTGTTAAAATTGAATAATCATGTGGAAATTGTGAAAATATGTGTAAAGGGGTGATGGTGTGTGGAAAAATATGAAATGTATGATAGTAGGAGATAGTGTGTGTGAAAGTGTTAGAATGGTTAATAATGTGTGAAAAAAATGAGAAGATTGGTAATAGTGTATGAAAATGGTAATAGTGTGTGAAAATGGTAATAGTGTGTGAAAATGGATAATTACGTGTAAAAATAAGTGATAATATGTGAAAAAGTATGAAAATGTGGGAAAATGTGTATAATGAGCGATAATGTAAAAATAGGTGATAATGTATTAAAATGTATGGAAATGAGTGATAGTGTGTGAAAATGAGGGATTATGTGTGAAAAAGTGTGAAAATGGGTGATAGTGAACTAAAAACATGAAAATGTGTAAAAATGGGTGATATTTTGCAAAACAGTGTTAAATAGGTGATAATGTGTGTAAATTAGTAATAGTGTGTGAAAATTGTAATATGTATGTAAATGGGTGATAGTGTGAGAAAAAAAATTAAAATGTGTGATAATGTGTGAAAAATGTGTGAGAATGGGTAATAATGTGTGAGAAATATGAAAATCTATAAGAATGGGTCATATTGTATGAAATAGTGTGAATATATGTGCAATTGCGTGAAGTTGAGTGAAAATGTGTGACAGTATGTGAAAAAATGTGGAAAAAAATTAAAATGGGTGAAAAATGTATAATTATAATATAATAGGTGTTTTAAAATTCGCTTGCTATCTTTGACAATGATAAGGAGTCATGAATTACACCGCCCCATTTGACATATTTTAAGTTAATATTATATTCGTACAACTATTTTCTTCTCTATGACTCCTTATTATATATATATATATATATGATAATAAAATAATATATTCCATAAAAAGTCAAAAATACCTTAAAAATAAATGATTCGAAGGTAAAAACCTGACAGTGTTAGACACAAAGGACTAATAGTGTGAGAATCAAGTTTGACAACCATTTAAATATTTATGTGAAAAAATGTGGAAAAAAATTAAAATGGGTGAAAATGTATAATTATAATATAATAGGTATTTTAAAATTCGCTTGCTATCTTTGACAATGATAAGGAGGCATGGATTACACCGCCCCCTTTGACATATTTTAAATTAATATTATATTCGTACCACTATTTTCTTCTCTATGACTCCTTTTATATATATATATATATATATATATATATATATATATATATATGATAATAAAATAATATATTCCATAAAAAGTCAAAAATACCTTAAAAATAAATGATTCGAAGGTAAAAACCTGACAGTGTTAGACACAATGGACTAATAGTGTGAGAATCAAGTTTGACAACCATTTAAATATTTCTTTTAATTCAAAGACATCAAGGACCATCTTGGATAATAGTGTGAAGAAAATATAGAAATGGGTGAAAATTTATAATAAGGAAATATAAAATAGGTATTTTATATATTCGTTTGTTTTCTTTGACATTGAGATAAGGTGGCACGATTTACACCATCCTTTGTGACATATTTTAGGTAAATATTATATTCAAACTACTATTTGTCTCCCTCTGGATCCTTATTTTTTAATATATATATATATATATATATATATATATATTGAGAGTGGGGGGGGGGGGGGGGGGTGCAGTCATAACAAGGACCCAAAGCGAATTTACGAAATTAGACCCTTTTATGAAAAAAAGTTCATAAATTGGGGATCCCGGGAAACATCAAAAAATCAATATCCCTGAGAGATCACCTATTTGGCATACCCTCAAGTCCGTCTCTCTCTCTCTCTCTCTCTCTCTCTCTCTCTCTCTCTCTCTCTCTCTCTCTCTCTCTCTCTCTCTCTTATACATACATATATATATATACATATATAATATTATATAAAAAGTAAAAAATACCTTAAAAATACATTACACGTGGCATTCAAAGGTGAAAACCTTACAATGTTAGACACAAGGACTAATAGTGTGACAAAAATCAAGTTTTCCGACCATATAGATAATATTTTAAATTCGAGGGACCAACTTGGTATAGGTGTATATAGTTCACGGACCATTTGAGAAAATTTTCTTTTATATAAATAATCTTATATTTCTCCCCTAATCTAACTATGCCCTAGTTCTCCGCCTCTTCCACAATTTAGTTCTCTTTCAATTATCGTTCTCCCGCACACCTGCTCGCTTTTCTCATTCATATCGCCTAGTGTGTTATTTAACAGTCTCGTAGCTTTGATTACAAATATAATTGTAAGTATTCGATACTTTTGTATGTAACTCTAATTTCAATAATTTATACTGATAATTGTCATTTCAATTATCTTTTGGTGATAGATCTCAAGTTTATTGTAGAAATCTAGTTGTTATGTATTTTAAAAATAGTAATAATAATTTATGTGGAAACAATTGTTTGAATTTTAATATATATATATATATATATTAATTCAAAAAGTTCTCTTGAAATTTTTGAATCAACAATATTTTGAAACTTTGTTAGTAAATTATACTGTATATAATTAGGTAATTTATACTTCTCTTTTATTAAAAAAACTTCATTTTTCGGTATAACTGCTTCATGATATACTCGATAGGGATAACTTAGATATTTTGAAAGCATCCCATTAAATTTTTATTACCTTTTTAGACATATACATATAAAACGATTAAAAATTAGGCCAGGGGTTGAAATATTGATAAAATCTTAGGTTTACCATTATTTGATAATAGATGTGTGTATTTTGTGTATGTCTATTAGTTTATTGTTAATTTAATATACACAAGAGATAAATTGGTTGTATACTTCTGGAATATCATAATATTTGTACACATGCAAATATATTTTACTAGAATGTTTAGATATATAGTTTTGGCCGTAAGTAAATTTTAGTGTTCTTAAAAATTATTTAATATATTCTTTGCTTAATCAAGAATTTGAGTTTTGTTTCAAATTTAAAAAATTACAACTATAAATGTTCAACTTTTTGGAATAAGTTTCAAGTTAACCATTAGAGGAAAACACTGTTATAGTAATTTTTTTAAATCTTTTTATAGGTCATATATTTGGTAAAGAGATTAACAATCATCCTATTAAATAAATGGTCGCTGGTCATGTCATTTCAATCAAATATCATGTTGGGGCGCTGTAAATTGGTAAGTAATACAACTATAAGCTGGTATATGTAGCCACAATAATTTTAAATATGAAGGGCATAACCTAGGAGTAGTATACCTTGTTCAGTGATGAAATCTTTTATCTCTTCGTCATGAAGGACCATTTAAATTTAATTGCACCCTTTGAAGGTGTCTATTAATGACCGAAAAATCGGATTGGTAGTGACATCGACCAACCGATCAATCATTGGTGAGGAAAAATAAGTGTCACTTTCCTTTTTTTTTGGTATGTGAAGTATTTATAGGGAATTCTATGCTCATAGGCACGCAGAGAGTTCTTTTTTTATATTAGAAGTGTCACTTACTGAGAGGCAATTTTTTTTCAGACCTAATACCCATTTTTTTAGGTTAAGTTTTGTTCAATATTATAATGAATATGGGCCAAAACCATTAGGTCAAAGACCTTGTTTGTCATGGAGGACTCGTACCTTAATACCTAGGGCCATTTCTGCTCGAGTTTTTTTTTTGAAAAATAAAGTTATGAACTTGATAATTATACATTTTGAGATGGCATGAGTAGCATTAATAAAAAAATATAATAAAAAATGATTAATTTCTAAAGAGAATAAAAGTATTTAAACATTTACTATCCATAAATATACTATATACAATATAATAAAAAGGGAATCAACTTTTTATAAAAGAGACCGACCAAAATATTAAATGAACATTTTTTTTCTAAATTCTCAGAAGAAGGTCCAAGGTGTAGTTTTTTACTTTTTCCTTTCGTCTATAAAAAACTATCTTTATATTATTTACTTCCTCCATTCTAAAAAGGTTGTCACATTTGCTTTTGCATGCAAACTAAGAAATGTCATTTATTATCCATTTAATTACTAAAGTGTCCTCCATTAAAGTGTCTTGATATCTTAAATATTTATTAGCAACATATATTATAATATTTAATTAGGGATAAAGTGGTATAAAGAAAAAAAAGTATCCTGATTTTTTAAAGTGACAACCTTTTCTGAACAACTACTTTTAGTATAAGTGACAACCTTTTAGGAACGGAAGGAGTAGTTTATTATTAACCATTGACAGAATGCGGTTGATAAGTACTTAAGAGTAAATGATTTATTGGTAAGAGGAATAAATCTATTCATATAGATTTTTATAATATTGTGTATATGGAAATTAGTAAAATAAATAGGTTAAAGTTGAAAAATAGTGTAGGCTTATCGAAATTTTGGAATTAAAAAATGTTAGTATGATTATCAGCATAAAATAAATTGCCTCTCCAAAAAGAACAACATTATAGATGGAAATTATACCCCTTTCTATACGATCCAATGGTTTGTGATAGAGACCAAGCTGCCATCTTCAATTCCTCATATGTATCCCATCAGATTTCCAGTAATTTAGCACCAATTTTTAACGAGAGGAGACATTGTATCCAATCAAGGATTGGATCAATTATATTCCCATTGATATAAGAAATAACTAGGTTCTTCAATTTAGTTGGTGTTTTAATCCATGATCAATCCATCTTCTATTTCACTATCATTTATCAATTTTTATAATATGATAACATTGTCGTTTATTTTTGCCATAACAGAGGTGTTTATCACCGTGATCTCAAACCGGAGAACTTGCTTTTGGATGAAAATGGAAATTTAAAGATTTCAGATTTTGGATAGAGCGCTCTATCAGAATCTAGGCAAGAAGACGTATTAATTCATACAAGTTGTGGTACACCTACATATGTGGCCCCAGAAGTACTCATCGGCAAAGGCTATGATGGTTCGAAAGCAGATATTTGGTCATATGGGGTGAGTTTATACGTGCTATTAGCTTGTTATCCCCGTAAAGAGTATGATGTCGAAGATGAAAGAAGTAGCTAATCTGCCGAAGACGAAAGAGATGTAGAGAGATAAAGGGATACTAAAATTAGAGGGATTAAGTGAAGGCGGCAAAGGCGTACTCACTGTTCATGCAGTGATCATTGAGATTACTCCGGATTTTCACCTAGTTGAGGTGAAAAAATCAAATGGAGATACATTGGTATATCAGAAGATGATGAAGGAGGAGATAAGACCAGCTTTAAAAGACATTGTTTGGACATGTCAAGGTGATCAAACAACAATACAGCAGCAGCAAACAGATTCTATTTGCTTACTCTTTTAGTTTGTGTCTTCCAATATAGTTATTTGAAATGCAACATATTTATTATATTTGCAAGACTTTAAAATATTTTTTCTGTATCACTGTTCTCTAAATTCTCATATGTCAAGAAAATATTATTTATTTGCCATAGGTTTAACTCACACACCTCCAGCAAGGAGGAAAATGGTCATATGCTTATAGCAGGGTTGACGTCGGTCATTTCCCTCAAAGTAATCAAATCATACTAACACTACTACATATGGCACTTTTAGCAACCACGACTTCAGTGACTGCCTGAATGGTCGCTAGTTGTAAGGACTCTTGCAACTGTTATTGATTGCAGAATATATAAAAGAAAAATAAAACTATGAAATTTTGTTGGTGACCACCAAAGTGGTCGCTAGAAACGTGTCGCCCATTAGCGACAACGGGATTAGTCGCTATTGCTAATTTAAAAAAAAATTAATAACAGACCCTAAGTAAATGTTCGCTAGTTACATAGAAATGATATAAGCAATATATTGAATGGAATAATATATTGTTCCTACTGGAATTAATGGTCTATTGTTTTGGTTAAATGTGTAGTAGGCTTTGTGTGTGTAAAAATTAGGGCTAATGATGAGTTAAAGTGTTAAACTACACTATCAAGATCAAATGAGAAAGCGCAATAAACTTTACGCCGGTGGTTGCGTACGGGAAAGTCGATGGGCTAGGGACAGTTTGGTTCGATCTCTCTAGAGAAGTCTCACAGGTTCAAGAGGTGCTTAATATTTTTAAGGCCTTATTTCATTTTCAATTGGAGGATTGTTCATGTATATAAAACGAGAATGGTCTGTGGATACTTCTAAGTTGTATCTCATTACTGAACTAAAACACACACATACATGTTTTTTAGACAAATGTGCTGCTAATGCCGTATAAATTACTACAATAATTTTATAAAACAAACTAAAAAGTTTAAGCACAATACGTCAACTTATGCGAAATCGCATAAACAGCCTCGTAACCATTTGGTAGCAGCCTGCAACAACTAATGGCTTCCATATTCCATAAAAAAATGACAATACATCACCTACTACATATCTTTTTCATAAATATGTCTATTTTACTCTTATACATAACCTAAAAAAAGTCATTAATTAATACATGATTATATTAACCTTCAGAAAATATCTTGATATCTTAAATTTCATTAAAATTATAAATTTTTAACATTTAGTTAGGAATAAAGTAGGTATAAATTATTAAAAAGGGATTTCTTTTCTAATTAATTACTTATTATGAGACAATTACTTTTAGTAATGTGCACCTATTATATGAGACGGGGGAATAGTTCAGAACCACATGAGTACCTTTGATACTTTCATATATATATATATATATATATATATATATATATATATGGACTATTTGGAATTTCATATAGACTAATAATGTGATAAATCCTATAATTTCAAGCTAAAGAGGGAAAATATTTTAGGTTATTATTATATGTATAATCATGTGACCAAAGAGAGTTATGTAGAATTGGGAGTGTAGGTATATATAAACTTACCCTAATTTCCTATTTTTTGTCCAAAATATAATTATCTCATTTAATTCAAAAGAACTATTTCATTCCAAAATTTGTGCAGGTTGATGGGAAAGGAAAGGGGTTTTCCAGGTTTTTAGGGTTCTTTTCACACCTATCCTTTGCTACCAAGAAAGAAAAATTCCAAAAAAATTAGATTTGTTACCACCCAACCCCCTAATTTTTTGAAATCTATTTTTGACATCGTATAAATAATTTTGTGGTCCACAAGTATTCATAATCTTCACATGTAAAACTATTAACTTTAGTAGTTGTGAAATTGTTCGAGATAATTATCTATAATGTGAAACTATTATGCATCGTTGATTTGTTTTGGGTGAGTGATGTATCTACTATACGTTTGCAAATGAAAAATGATTAACTCGGAAAATTAGCTATAAATGAACGTATAGTTCAAATTGCAAGTAATTCAACATATTTTATTTAGGAACTTAAAGTGCAATTAATTCAACATATGTAAACTAAATTTTATTTCTTTTGTTAGTTTCACGGAGTATCCTACGTCCCAGACTACTTTCTAGTAGGAGGTAATTACAAAGGTGATTAAGAAAATTTATATGGACAATAAAGGGTTTCTTTTGGTGCATTTTTCCTACCTAAACATTGTGTTAAGCTGGAAAGTGCAAAGTTTCTAAAAAGAATAGCATTAGGGTATGCCCGTCTTTTACCATCTATGGACGTGCAATTTAAAATTAAAACTCTATATGGGTATAAAGTCCCCCTATGAGATTGATTTAAGTGATTATCCCTTTTTTTCATAAAGATATGATACCTGAAATTTAAAACTCCATATGTTGATTTTTCAAGTTACTTTTAGATTTTGTAAGTCGCATTGGGGTGATTAAAAATTTGAATTTTTGCAAATAAACTTGAAAATTGGAGATTTTTACTTTTTTGAGATATTTATGGCTTGAAATAGAAATTTTCTGAAAGTCAGCCCCGCAGGCTCTGGTGTTGCTAATCAAAAGAGGCATGGAGACCTTTGTTTGACAATAAGCCTCCTTTTCATGGCCCTTCTTTATCCCGCGTGATGCAATTTCTTGCAGCACTGGACAAAATTGTGCTAAATATTCATTGGATTTTCCTACGTAAAAATTAACTTTTTACGACCAAACAAAAATTGGAAAAAATCGGGATAATTATGGACGTGTGATGCATGTACCACCTTTTGTCCTTGTCGCGTCTTTATCACGCACATTGTCCATGTATGCTTTTGTCATTCTCTATCTCATATTTCATTTGGACTTGGCTTATTCTGTTCATACTACTTCGATATATTTGAGTGTTAGTTTCTCGAAAAAAGATATGATCGATTAATCCTTATTATTTCCTTATTGGTAATAAAAGAGTTACGCAAGATCCATTGGGTTTAAATCTATTTCATTAATCTTTTGAAATATTCGACTATTGTAAAAATATGGTATAAAAAAACTCTATAAATATTATTTGAAGATAAACAATTTATTTTCTAATATAAAACTACATTATATTTTAAGTGTTTAAATAGTATAAACGTAATATATATTTTATATCAATATTATGTATTTGAATATATTCACACATAGTACAAATAGTAGTTTCAAATAACAAAAATACATATAGATCAACGACAATAACAAGACTACAAAGCATTGCAAAATATAAAAAATCGTTTTCGTGCTCCGACATTTAAGGAATCCATAGGCTCCGTTTGGTTCATGAAAATATTTTTCATTTTTATTTTCCAAAAATATTTTTAGGTAAATAATTGTCATTTTACTTTTCAACATTTTTAAAAAACATGTTTGGATTAACAAAAAAATTATTGCCAGAAAATGAATTGAAAAATAAGTTTGGTTTTATGCTATATTCAAAATATTCTTTTTTGAAATAGGGAAAATTCCCTTGTGGATGTCCACTATTTTAAATTTTGACAAATAAGTACCCAAATTTACAAAAGTGACAAATATGTAACCAACGTTTTGTTTTTTGCCTTATGTTAGTACCCGCTGTGAAATTTGTCATTAAATGTCACGTGTCAATGACGTTCCTACCTTTACCTTCTAAAATGAAGTACCCAAGTTTACAAAAGTGGACAAACGGGTACCAAACGTTCTTTATTTTCAAATAGGGCCTATTTGATATTTATTGGTAGAAAATTGAATAATATGATAGAGTCTGTTATTTTGTGTGTTCCAGGAATACATAAAACTGGTACACACAAATTTGACATTTGTGTGTTACAAGAATACACAAAATTGAGTTTTGTGTATTCTTGTAACATACAAAATCACAAAGAAGGGGATATTTTATGTGTTACAGTACTACACAAAATAATTTTTGTGTACACTTGTAACACACAAAATCACATATGATAAGAAAAAGACAAATATGATGTGTCATTTTGTGTGTTACATGAATACACAAAATAAAAAATACATATAATCCAACATCTACACATTTCTCTTTATATTACATCATTACAGAAAAGAGTCGGTTTGTGTGTTTTCGTGATACACAAAGTCACATACATAAATGGGCTTTCACTACTGGATTCGCCTGGTTTTGCGACGACACGCATCGTCGCGAATCTGAGCAAAATCGTCGCTAATTTCGTTTAGCGACGAAATTTCGTCGCTAAGCTGTCGTCTCTATCCCGACGTCGCTAATTTGAGATTAGCGACGAATAATTGTGATTTCGTCCCTAATTACTCAGAGTTTTAACCACGAGGGCTGGCGTCGCGAAATTAAGATATTAGCGACGACGAATTACCGACGACACCCCGTCGCTAATCTATTAATTAGTTTTTCTTTAATTTTTAATCGAAATTTTATTAATTGAATTTTCTTTTTTTTTATTTGTTTAACGACAACATATTAGCGACAGTCTTGTCGTCGCTAATATTTTTTAATTTTTTTTTATTTTGTCGAAAATCATTATTTATTTATTTTATGTAATAGATAGCGACGATGCACTAGTCGTCGTTGTTCATATTTTTTAATTTTTTTATATAATTTTTATTTTTATTTAAGTTTTATTGTTTATTATTTAAATTTTATTTTTTATTATTTAAATTTTAGTCTTTATTATTATTTCGATTTTAAATATAATGCAAAATTGTAAATAAATAAAAATCCAAAAATACATATAAAATACAATAATTCGATTCAAATAATAAACGTGAAATAAAGTCAAACATAGTCAAAGTCAAAATGAAAGTCAAACATACGGAATAAACTTAAAAGTCTTAAAATCACAAACTAAACCAACCAAATAAATAAATAAAAATCTCAATCGTTACCACGATCGTCTTCATCTTCTCCTCTCTCCTCATCTTCTCTCTCTTCATCTCGTCTCTCTTCCCTAGTGGGCCCGGGTTTGCTGATCGGCTGCATTCCTTGGGCGATTCTCATCCCGTTCAATGCCTCGAAGAGAGTGTCTGCCATGCTCGGGGGTTGACTCGGCCGACTAGAAGAAGCTGTGGGCCCGGGTGATGCGGAGGATGGATCCGGTATAGGTGCAAAATTTTGAGCCGCGCGAAGCTCGTTCATCCCAGCCAGAATCGCCTTAAGCAGCTCCTCGTTCTCCCTGTCCGGCTGTGTAGGAGTCCTGGATCGTTTCCGGACCGGACCAATGGTAGGCACCCAGTATTTAGTCTTGGGTGGGTGTAGGACCTCCATGATTGTCTCAAGCATGGCATCCATCTGCTCCTGGATGCTAACTTCAGCACCCTCCGCTCCGGCCTGCACAACCTTCTTCTTCATCTTCTCCCGAAGAACACCCTGTAATTAGATTTCAATTTAAAAAATAATTAGATTAATAAAAAATTAATTTAAAATAAAAAATTAATTTAAATCAATTTTTTTTTAAAAAAGACTTACACTAGCTTTCTCCAAACGCTGGTCACGCCAGCTATCTGTAGCTGCATCATACGATAGGTGGTTGAAATAGCCGCTTAAAGGAGGAAGCTCCATCTCCTCCTGGGTCTCATCATCCGTAAAAGTCAACGGCTCTTTCGTCACCGTCTTCAGCTTCCCCTGGACAGTATACAATAACAAATATTAATTAGTTATCAGTTAAATTAAATAAAATACTAAATTAAGTTTTAATGTCTAAAACTTATACCTCAATAATCACCTCCCGAGTCTGTGACCAGTTCCTTGACCCCGCCTTGCTCGGAACTGTCTGCTGCTCTCGATTCTTCTTGTTTATATCAGCCTGATTCTGTTACAAATAAAAAAGAAGTAGTTATAAAATTAATTAAATAAAATGTATAAATTAATTAATAAATTATTTTTTTCTACCTGTTTCGCCAAGTCATCAAACATCTTCTTCGTCGCCTCCCAAATCACCGGGTCAACATCTGGTGGATTTTCACCCGTGTAGTAGTAGTCGTTCTTCAAATCCGACTTGTATCGCCTGTAGGCTCCTCCAGTCATCGTAGTCAGTCTCTTAACAATCTCATTCCAATCGTCTCGCCTCCTCCACTCCTCCAAATCAAAAAACTGCTGCAGTCTCTGCATAATTACCCCTTTGTTATGGTCGGGGACATCTGACCATTGTTTGTAGCACGGGGGAACAGCCTCTCGAACAGCATTACCCACCACCTAACCCACGTGTTTGCTATACTCGCCCACGAAGTTCCAGGTGCCGTCTATGACATAAAAGTCAACTGGAATGGGCCAGCCGACTCTCTTCAGGGTCTCCTGAGCTGTCCGGATAGAGGTGGCAGCTTTCGGTCTCCTTCTTTTACGTTCACCTGTTTTAGTGAAAATATTGATTAATTATATATTTTCTTAATTAATAAATAAACATTAATTGAATTTTTTATTACCCGATGGTTAGGCACAATCAGCATTCGAACGTGGTGGACCCCTCGGGGGATCGTTACCCCTCCCGTCTCCATCGTGACTCCTACCCATGACAACAGCCATCTATAAAATCTCATAAAATTGCAAATAAGTCCAAATTTTTTTAAATTTTGCAATTAAGTCCAATTTTTTTATAAAATTGCATTTTAGTCCAAATTTTTTAAAAATTGCAAATAATTCCTAATTTTCTAAAAAATGCATTTTTGTCCCTTTTTTTTAAAATTTGCAATTAAGTCCTATATTTTTCGAAAATTGTATTTTAGTCCTATATTTTTCTAAAATTGCATTTTAGTCCAAATTTTTTTTAAATTGCAAATAAGTGATATTTTAAAAAAAAAATATTTTAGTCCTAATTTTTATAAAATATGCAATTAAGTCCTATTTTTTTAAAATTGCATTTTAGTCCTCTATCTTTCTAAAATTGCATTTTAGTCCTATTTTTTATAAAATTGCATTTAAGTCCTATTTTTTGTAAAATTGCAATTAAGTCCTTTTTTAAAAAAAAAGTGCATTTTAGGCCAAATTTTTATAAAATTGCATTTTAGTCCTATTTTTTTATAAAATTCCATTTTAGGCCTTAAACATATAAAATTGCATTTTAGTCAACATACAAAATTGCATTTTAGTCCTTAAACATACAAATCAAACATATTGCAAATAGGTCCCTATATCTTAAAACACAATCAAAGAACAATAACACACCAACTATTACATTAAAATTACAAAAATCATACCAAAACCCTAATTTTAAACAAAGTCCAATTGCATGTTGTTTTTAACACAAAAGAATACCAAACATCCCACAAACATATACATAAATCTCGTTATTAATCAAATCACACAAACATTCATGAATTTTTACAACCAAAAAAAAAATTGCAAGTTTGATCCGGAAATTGGAACCTGTTACGTAGAAATGGTGTAGATTTCGTCCATGAATCCATGCCAAGAAGAAGGAATCATACAAAAAAAACACAAGACAAAATATTAGAAATTAAAAAGAAAAAATCAAAAAAAGTAAAGATTAGAATGTGTATTTGGACTAGAATCATTACCTTAGCGTTGGATTTGGTGTTGTTTCTTCTCGGAATAACTTGGCTATGGTGGAAATGGAGCTTTTGGGTGTTTGTGTATGGCAGAAATGAGCTCGGTTAGGGCTTTATAGAAAAAAAGATTAGCGACGACACGCAGGTCGTCGCGAAACCTTGAATTTCGTCGCGAATTTGGGCCACGTGTCGCCCCACGTACACATGCCCTTTGCGTGTCAAGGGTTAGCGACGACTACCCGTCGCGAATTTTTGGTTTTTCGTCGCTAATTTTCGTGGGCGGGAAAGTTGACCGCCCACGATGACCAATCAATTTTTTATTATTTATTAGCGACGACAAATCCTTTGAATATCGTCGCGAATATTTAGCGACGACCTTCAAAGGTTGAATGCCGTCGCGAAACCATTGAATGTCGTCGCTATTTTTTTTTTTAATTTAAAGGTTTAAGAAGCTTACCCTTTCTTGCATGTTTTTTTTTATTTTTTTTCTTGTTCCTTTTCATATTCTTAATTTGGGGTGTTTAGCTAACGTTTAGAGTCAAACTTGAGTGTTCGGGGTGTTTAGTCAACAGTTAGAGTCAAACTTGGGTGTTCGGGGGGTTTAGTCAACAGTTAGAGTCAAAGTTGAGTGTTTAGAGTCAAACTTGAGTGTTTATAGTCAAAGTTGAGTGTTTAGAGTCAAAGTTGAGTGTTTATAGTCAAACTTGAGTGTTTAGAGTCAAAGTTGAGTGTTTATAGTCAAAGTTGAGTGTTTAGAGTCAAAGTTGAGTGTTTGTGGTCAAAGTTGAGTGTTTGTGGTCAAAGTTAAGTGTTTATGGTCAAATTTGAGTGTTTGTGGTCAAAGTTGAGTGTTTATAGTCAAACTTGAGTGTTTAGAGTCAAAGTTGAGTGTTTATAGTCCAAGTTGAGTGTTTAGAGTCAAAGTTGAGTGTTTATAGTCAAACTTGAGTGTTTAGAGTCAAAGTTGAGTGTTTGTGGTCAAAGTTGAGTGTTTATGGTCAAATTTGAGTGTTTGTGGTCAAAGTTGAGTGTTTATAGTCAAAGTTGAGTGTTTAGAGTCAAAGTTGAGTGTTTATAGTCAAAGTTGAGTGTTTAGAGTCAAAGTTGAGTGTTTATAGTCAAACTTGAGTGTTTAGAGTCAAAGTTGAGTGTTTGTGGTCAAAGTTAAGTGTTTGTGGTCAAAGTTGAGTGTTTATGGTCAAATTTGAGTGTTTGTGGTCAAAGTTGAGTGTTTATAGTCAAATTTGAGTGTTTATAGTCAAAGTTGAGTATTTAGAGTCAAAGTTGAGTGTTTATAGTCAAAGTTGAGTGTTTATAGTCAAACTTGAGTGTTTAGAGTCAAAGTTGAGTGTTTGGAGTCAAAGTTGAGTGTTTATAGTCAAACTTGATTGTTTAGAGTCAAAGTTGAGTGTTTAGAGTCAAAGTTGAGTGTTTAGAGTCAAAGTTGAGAGTTTATAGTCAAAGTTGAGTGTTTAGAGTCAAACTTGAGTGTTTAGAGTCAAAGTTGAGTGTTTAGAGTCAAACTTGAGTGTTTAGAGTCAAAGTTGAGTGTTTATGGTCAAACTTGAGTGTTTGTGGTCAAAGTTGAGTGTTTATAGTCAAAGTTGAGTGTTTAGAGTCAAAGTTGATATCCAGAAACCAACAAAATCTGTTAATACAACTAAACCAAAGTAAAAAAAACCTAATCAGTATCATATCCACTAATAACTATGGGTTCATCATCGCTATCAACCTCTATAGGTTCTTCTTCATCACCGTATTCATCCAAGGTGTCATCATGAATTTCCTCATTTTCATCAATAACCGTATCAAAAGACAAATCAATAATAAAATGAGCAGGATCAATCTCGATCTCCTCGGTGGATGCCAATGGTATGCTGATGTTCTCATTCCCCGTGCTATCCAATGGTATATTGATGCTCTCATTTCCAGTAGGGAGTGATTCCGAACCCCATAACTCAGGACTCCATCCGTGTCGATCGTTTATTTCCCAAACGGCTTTCCACCCTTTCATTGATTTCTTTGAACTAATCTCGTCGATGTAAAACACTTTCTTGGCCTGCGATGCTAAAATGTATGATTCGTCGGCCCACTCAAAGTTTGTTGTGTTGATAAAGGTTACCCCATGTTCTGGCCTCGATTCAGACTTTTTATACCACTTACAGACAAATAACACAACCGAGCACCCTCCAGTATACATAACCTCCAAGATTTTGATTAACTCCCCGTAATAGGGTTTATCATCGTAAATGGTACACACTCTGTAATCCTGCGTCACTCTTTTCTCTCCTTTGGACTTAGTTACCCACTTGACACCGTTCACAACACGTGACTCATATTTATGCACCGATCCATAAGACATGTTTGCCAAAGACACCATCTCGGGGGTAGCTAATGGATCGCCACATGAATGCATTCCATGAATCTATTATACAACAATAATAGTTAGTACTTTGATAATAAATATATAAGTTTTAAACCAATGCCTAAAATTACATACCTTTTCCAAAAACCATTCCTTAAACGTTCGACGATGCCTAATATCTATTTCCTTACTCGTTCCCGTAAGTGTGGATTTGTGTTCACTATAATTGTAAATGAGTATAAATAAATTAATATATAAATATATAAACATATAAACATATAAATATATAAATATATTCATATAAATATATTTATATATAAATATATAAATATATAAATATATAAATAAATAAATATATAAATATATAAATATATAAATATATAAATATAAATAAGGATAATAATATTTACTTACGTCATGTATGTTTCGAGTTCGTCGCAATTATGCAAAATATACCAACTTATGTGCTCCTTCTCCTTATATGGTAAAGAAACATACTCTATCTTGCCAACTGGAGTGCATTGAGAATTGAAAATGGATAGCTCTTTTGGGACCGGCGGTGCTTCGTTGTATCTGCCTGGATCGTTGAACCTTGTTTTTTCTTCACTAAGATATCTTGATATGAAATTCAACGTCTCTTCCGCAATGTAGCCCTCGGCAATTGAACCCTCTGGTCTAGCCGGATTTCGAATATACTCTTTCAACTTTTTCAAATACCTTTCAAATGGGTACATCCACCGCATTTGGACCGGGCCACCAAGTAATGCTTCATCGTATAAGTGTATCACCAAGTGGATCATTATATCAAAAAACGCGGGAGGTAAAATCATTTATAGCCTACACATAAGTTCAACAACTTTCTTCTTTCCCGATTCTAACTCTTTCCTGCTTAGATTTTTATTGCAAACGACTCTAAACACGTTCGCTAACCCAATAAACACATCACTAATCGCTTTGTCTTCAATATGCCCGGGGAGACTAGCCACGAAAAGATATTGCATCATCACGTGACAGTCGTGAGATTTCATGCCGATAATCTTACCCGTATCACTTTGAAAATTGTTTCTCATACTAGATGCGAAACCGTCGGGAAACTTCTGTGCCTTCAGCCAGTCAAGAAAAATAGTCCGCTTTTCCGGTGTTAGAGTGTACTTTCCCCGTTTCAATATTTTTTTACCATTTCTCTCAGTCAACCACAATTCTTTTCTAATCTCCAATTTCTCAAGATCCAGTCTCGCTTTCACGTTATCTTTGTTAACTTTCCCATCAAGACCTATAACTATACCGAGAAGAGCATCACACACGTTTTTCTCGCAATGCATAACGTCAATGTTATGTTTCAACAAGTTTTCGGACCAATAAGGTAAACGATAGAAAATACTCTTTTTCTTCCAATTGAATCGCCGATTAACATCTTGCTTCACGATATTTCCCCCAAAATCCTTGTGTTTACCGGGAAACACAATGGGAAGCCCATCTAATTGTGTCTGAATATTTGCAGGACTATATTTCTTCGGTGGGCCCCTATAATCAGATTTCTTGTACAAAACATTTTCGCTTCTAAATCAATGTCCGGCAGGTAACCAACATCTATGGTCAAAGTAAACAATCCCTTTGTTCACACTCAATGACGGAGTATGATCCATGCATTCGGGACAAGCTTTGTAACCTTGAACCGACCATCCCGAAGTGTATGACCTAGCAGGGAAATCATTAGTGGTAGACAACAAACAAACCTTCATCGTAAACTCTTCTTTCTTGTGGGTATCATACGTAACGATCCCTTTATCCCACAACTCTTCCAACTCATCTATAACAGGACGAAGAAAGACATCCATGTCCTTACCGGGTGAACGGGGTCCCAGAATCAACAAACAAAGCTGGAATGTGGTTTCCTTCATGCATACCCAGGGGGCAAGTTATATACGGTTAATATGACTGGCCACATGCTGTACGAGTTGTTCTGCATTGAGAAAGGACAAAACCCATCGATTCCAAGACCCAGATATACGTTACGAGGTTCACTAGCAAACTCAGGGTGTAGCGCTGCAAATCTCTTCCAACTATCACCATCAACCGGATGACGCAACACATCTGGATCGGCACTGTTACCGGTATGGTGCAAAATCATGTCTTCAGCGGTGCTTTGAAGCGTATAGTCGCTGTAATCTAGGAGCAATCGGAAAGTATCGAAGTTTCTTATGCGGTACTTTGATACCCTTCTTTGGGTCCTATCTAGACTCGCTACAAACTGGACACTTATCGAGGTCTTTGTTTTCTTTGTAATAAATAACACAATCGTTCAAACAAACATCGATGGTAATATACCCCATACCCAAACTTTTCAACTTCCTGTTGCATGCTTCATAAGATTCGGGAAAATTGTGAGGTTTAGGCAAAATACGACCCAACAACTCCAGTAGCTCGGTGAATGAGGTGTTTGTCCATTTGCTCTTTACTTTTACGTCCATTAGCTTGGCAATGAAATTCAACGAACTCATCGATTTACAACCAGGAAATAATTCTGTCTCCAATTCTTCGAACAATGTGTCAAAACTGCTTCGACTTGGAATATGTGCATCTCTCATCTCGGTGTCTCCCAGATGTCCACCAACATCGTAACTCTGTCTCACATCGTCATAAACATGCTGAATTTAATTTACTATAATTGGATCTTTACTTGCAGGGGGTGTATGTGTTTGTATCTCTTCCTCACCGTGTTTTCTCCAAACCTTATAATCATGGTTAAATCCCTCTCTTAGAAGGTGGGCCATAACAGCTTCGGTTTTTAATCGACAAAAATTATTACACTTCTTACACGGGCAAGACAAGTAACCGGTATAACCTCTACTTTTCTTAGCAAAATCGATAAATTTATAAACCCCAAAAATATATTCACCATCTAACACATTCGTCAATTCGATCCAACTCTTATCGATACTCATGTCCGAACTCGATGCCATCTCTTAACAACAATTTGAGTAAACTATGCGACTACATTAATATAAAAAATAAAATACATAATTATTACAACCCAATGAATAAAATGAATAAAAATTACAACAGAATAAACAAAATAAAAAAAATTACAAACTCATTGAATGAATAAATATTACAAACCATTGAATGAATAAAAATTACAAACCATTAAATGAATAAATATTACAAACCATCATTAAATGAATGAATATATAAAAAAAGAACAAAGAATTAAATAAACAAGTAAAAATATATGAGCACAGAGTATAAATTCACACAACACATGCATAATCAACCAACAAATATTTAATTCATTAACCTAATCATATGGTATATCAACTTGCTAATATAATCAAATAAATAAAAAAATTAAAAAACATGAAATTTAATGGAAATACCTTGAAGTGGATGGATAAATTGAAGAGTGATGTTAATTCCCCACCAAGAAAGTTGTATTAATTCACCTAATCAACCCATATAGAAAGAATAAAACACAACTAGAATTCAAAAAAAAAATTTAAAAGGTGAATTTTATGCAATTATTACCTTAAATTGTGTGATGAAAGATGATATTAATGGAGCCCCACCTTGATTATTGAACCAAGAATGATGCAAGATGAAGTGGAGAAGCAATTACAAAAAAAAAAAGGAATTTAGTTGAGTTTTTGGGAGAAAATCGGAGGATTTTTTTGGGTGTTTTGTGTGTTTTGTGGGTTAAATAGCTGCTGTCTCTATTAAATAGGATTGAAGATTAGCGACGAATTACGGGTCTTCGTTAAACATAGATATGTCGTCGCTAATCTTCAAAATAACGACGAAAGCACGTGTCGCTAAGATAGCGACGACAGATCGTCAATTAAAAAAAATTAAAAACAAATAGCAACGAACAACAATTATATTACGACGAATTCCGTTGTCGCTAATTAACTACGCCTGTTTTTTCACCGGTAAGTTGTTGTCGTCGCTAATTTCAAAAGATTAGCGGCGAATTACGGGTCGTCGCTAAATTTTCGTGGGTAAACAGCGCGAATCCAGTAGTGTTTGGAAACGAAAAAGTGAACGTGTGTGTTGTTGTAATACATAAATTTTTGTTTTGTGTATTACATAACCAAACAAAATAACAAAAGGAGGTTAGACAAAAAATGATAATACATCAAGATAGTTAAAATTGATTAATAAAAAGGGTATATGCGATTAACGAAGAGAAACAATGATTTTGTTAAAACAAGAAATACTTTATATTGATTCTATAATTTTGTGTGTTACAGGAACATAAAATATATTTTTGTGTATCGAAGGAACACTTAAAACTAAATATCGAAAGAATTAAAAAAATCAGGAAAATTCAAAGATGTAGATATGAATTTGTCTATCCAAAAATACAAATTTTTATTTATCTGGTTTCTTTGGAATTAATTATGATTTTTTTAAATTCACGGGCACACATATGTGGTAGAATTGACAAATCTATTTTGGTATTTATAGCAACATATAAAACAGAATATCAAAATTTAAACATAAAAAATAAATAAATCATTAAAATTCAGAAAGAGTTCTTTAAAATTCATAAAAATTCATAGATGTAAATATTAATATTCTTCGTCAAAAATGCAATTTTTTTACTTTTTCTATTTTTCTTATTTTTATTGAATTTATTATGAACTTTTTGTACGAAATTCACGGATGAGCGCGTGTGATGGGATTATTTGGTGGTGATTGGTGGTGACGGCGGTGGTGAAACTAGTAGGTGGTTGTTATGGACGAAGGTGGTGGTGGTCGATGGAGAATAATGGAGGTATTTATGGTGGTAGGTGGAGAATGTATGAGGTGGTGGCGGTGGATGCATGAGGTGGTGTGGTGGTGGTGATGGATAAGGTGGTGGTTGTTGTGATGGATGCATGAGATGGTTGTTGTGGTGGTGGTGGATACATGAGGTGGTGGTGGTTGATGCCTGATATGGTGATGGTGGATGCATTAGGCGGTGGTGGTAGATGCATGAGGTGGTGGTAGTGGTAGATGCATATGGTTGTGGTGGTGGCAGGTGCATGAGGGGGTGGTAGTGGATGCATGAGGTGGTTTTGGTGGTGGTGGTGGATGCATGAGGTAGTGGTGGTTATGGGCGAAGGTGCTGGTGATCAGAGAAAAATAATAGAGGTGGTGGTCGTCGGTGAAAAATGTATGAGGTGGTGGTGGTGGTGGTCGGTGGCAGTGGCTGAATTTAAAATAAAATAAATAAAGATTATATTATGAATATTATATAATAAAAATATAAAAATAAATGGTGTGTTTTTTGGGAACTAGAATAGAAGTCAAAATGAGGTGGGTTATTCGTTTTATTTTAATGGTGCAACTGTTGTAACTAAAGGCGTATGTAGTTCTTGAAACACAAACGCATTAAAAAAGATGAACAATGTTAAAAATGGTTGAGATTGAATATTATTGAAAAACAAACAAACATTTATTTAACAAAAGAAAATCGAAACAAAATGTCATTGATAATACGAGATAAAACCATTTGGTGCACTAGCATTCATTATTACAAAATAATTTCACAAGAAAATCGACGTCGCTCGAGGACCATTGTCCACTATCTTCCTCCACCGCTAGACACCATCTTCACAATAACCTTTCCACCAAGCCGCTGTACTGCAAAAGAAAACCGTTCGCCGCTCGAGGATCATTCTCCACCATCTTCTTCTGCCGCTCGAGGAACATTCTCCACTATCTTCTTCCACCGCTCGAGGATCATTCTCCACCATCTTCTGCCACTGCTGAAAAAGAAACATCTTCACACTCACCTTCCCACTCATCTTCTGCCTGGTTGAGTTGGTTAAGACGGTGGGTTTGTAACTATATGAGAATGATAGTGAAGATGAGCAACTTTCCATCAGGTAATGCTTAAATTATGGGATTTAGATGATATGCACCAAAGATGAAATAATTTATATAAGATAATAATGACATAAAATCTAATTAATTTGTTTAATGTAAGGGTAGAATTGGGATAATGCTAAAATTTTGGATCGTTTGGGTGGGTAATACTTAGGTGGACTGTATGGGGGTGGGTTATTGAGTTTTTGGACTTTATTAGCTAATATCCTTTTTAAGAAAAATTGATCTAGAAATGGGAACATTTTACGATAAAAGGTTTAGTAAAATAGATATTCTATAAGTTTATTTTTGGACAAATTTGATACTTTTTAACATAAAAATTGATCAATTTTTAGGATAAAACTGAATAGATACTTTAAATGTAAAGTTGAAAGTAAAAAAATGCACTTTGTTTGACAAATAACGATCATGTATGTAGCACGTGACTTTACTAACTTTGAGTATCAACAAAAACGTGAATGGACTACCAGTGAGAATATGACCCAAGTGTCCACTTTTGTATCTAAAAACACATAGAAAACAGATTTGAAGATTAAAAAATCTAAAATGATACGTAGGAGCTTTCGGATTGATTTCTCCAAAAGGCTTATAGACGAATAGTAACAATTAATATTTTGAGTCAGAACTCTTCCCACATAATATGCCTGCAAAGATTTCAACAACTTTGCTGCAATAATAGTAACATAATCATATATATTGATTAACAAAGAACTGAAGTGTAGGAAAAAAGAGATTGTCTTTTCAAGCCAAAACCTGAGCATCACCAGCTCTATCCCGAGAACTCAAGCACATTTATGAACCATATTTAAGGAATGCAAAACCTGCAATTATCATTCCATATCCATATTCTTTTCGCCTACTTCAATAACGGTGTCATGAGAAATCAGGGAAAAAATATTGATAATAAAAATAAGTGGCATAATCTAAATTCTTATACTAGTACACTACATTTTTCATATTAGTCATCACTGAAAAAAATCTATATCCCCACTAAAAATAATGATGGTCCTTTGAAACTGAGTATTTACTTCTTTGCTGACACCATATCAACAAATCTCCAATTGTTGTGTCGTTGTTCATTAGTGTTGTTGGAGCTAAGATAGGGATAGCGGAGGGTTGAGGCGGCATGAAGGTGTCGCCGGTGAGTTGTTTTGGAAAGGAGATGCTCGCCGATTAGAAGCTAGCCGTGAGAACTTGCCGATAAGTGTGATCAGAACAAATCAAAAAGTATAAATGAGTGTGGATTTAATTAATAAGAGGGTAGATGCAACGTCTTGGAATTGTTTTTGTTGCTATTTAATATAAATCACATAAAACAAATAAATTTATTGATAAAATTGTGTAGAGATTAAAAAAATTACACTTGTCGATAATATTCTATTCAATTTTTTTCTTTGTTTTATCAATTAAGAGATAATTTTAATGGGATAACTGAATATTTCTTACCAACTAATGTATATTATGATATTAAAAAAATTAACAAAATATTAAACAATACCTAATACATGATCATAATTTATTAATCGGGTAAAAATTATGATGTAACTAAATATAATTTTAAAGTTAATGTTTAAAGTTAGATAGATTAAAAATCTAATAATAGATTGAATTTTAAGAATACCTAAATGGGCTAAATTACTCCTTTTTAAAGATTTGAAGGCGGGATTGAGTTTATCCTTTGTTTAGTTGGATCCGCCTTTGAGTGTGGTAGGTTAAATGAGTTGAGGATAGATGATTTTTGTGTGATCGTGCGTGAGTGTGTGAGATGAGTGGTTTGTTTTTGTTTTTTTTAATTTTAGTGGAGAGAGTATTATTTTTAGAATTTCTAGCTTATATATATAATAGGGGATTTTTTTTAGAAGTTTTTTAATTTTCAAGTAACGAAACAATTTGGATCGTTCTTTGTAACACATATTTTGCTAAAAATCGATCTCAACCCCTCTTTATACCCCGTTATATATATAGGGTCAGTCCTATTAAGGACCCAAAGCGAATTTACGATATGAGACTCATTTATGTAAAAAAGTTCATAAATTGGGGATTCCAAAAAATATCAAAAAATCGAAAGTTTGGAGCTATTGCCTCTTCGGCCTACCTTCGAAACCGTCTCTCTCTCTCTCTCTCTCTCTCTCTCTCTCTCTCTATATATATATATATATATATTCTACAAAATGTCAAAAATACCTTAAAAATACATGACACATGGCATTCAAGGGTGAAAACCTTACAATGTTAGACACAAGGACTAATAGTGTGACAAAAATCAAGTTTTCCGACTATTTAGATAATATTTTAAATTAGAAGGACCAACTTCGTATAGGTGTATATAGTTCACGGACCATTTGAGTAAAATTTCTTTTATATAAATAATCTTATATTTCTCCCCTAATTTAACTATGCCCTAGTTCTCCGCCTCTTCCACAATTTAGTTCTCTTTCAATTATTGTTCTCCCGTACACCTGCTCGCTTTTCTCATTCATATCGCATAGTGTGTTATTTTACAGTATCGTAGCTTTGATTACAAATATAATTGTAAGTATTCGATACTTTTGTTTGTAACTCTAATTTCAATAATTTATACTGATAATTGTCATTTCAATTATCTTTTGGTGATAGATCTCAAGTTTATTGTAGAAATCTAGTTGTTATGTATTTTTAAAAATAGTAATAATAATTTATGTAGAAATAATTGATTCAAAAAGTTCTCTTGAAATTTTTTAATCAACAATATTTTGAAACTTTGTTATTAAATTATACTATATACGATTAGGTAATTTATACTTCTCTTTCATTAAAAAAAACTTCATTTTTCGGTATAACTACTTCATGAAATATTAGATAGGGATAACTTAGATATTTTGAAATCATCCCATTAAATTTTTATTACCTTTTTAGACATATACATAAAAAACGATTAAAAATTAGGCCAGGGGTTGAAATATTGATCAAATTTCAGGTTTACCATTATTTGATAATAGATGTGTGTATTTTGTGTAAGTCTATTAGTTTATTGTTAAGTTTAATATACACAAGAGATAAATTGGTTGTATACTTCTAGAATATCATAATATTTGTGCACATGCAAATATATTTTACTAGAATGTTTAGATATATAGTTTTGGACGTAAGTAAATTTTAGTGTTCTTAAAAATTATTTAATATAATCTTTGCTTAATCAAGAATTTGAGTTTTGTTTCAAATTTAAAAAATTACAACTATAAATGTTCAACTTTTTGGAATAAGTTTCAAGTTAACCATTAGAGGAAAATATTGTTATAGTAATTTTTTTAATCTTTTTACAGGTCATATATATGGTAAAGAGATTAACAATCATCCTATTAAATAAATGGTCGCTGGTCATGTCATTTCAATCGAATATCATGTTGGGACGATGTAAATTGGTAAGTAATACAACTATAAGCTGGTATATGTAGCCACAATAATTTTAAATATGAAGGGCATGGCCTAGGAGTGGTATACCTTGCTCAGTGATGAAATCTTTTATCTCTTCGTCATGAAGGACTATCCAAATTTAATTGCACCTTTTGAAGGTGTCTATTAATGACCAAAAAATCTGGTTGGTAGTGACATCGACCAACCGGTCAATCATTGGTGAGGAAAAATAAGTGTCACTTTCCTTTTTTTTTTGGTATGTGAAGTATTTATAGGGAATTCTATGCTCATAGGCACGCAAAGAGTTCTTTTTTTATATTAGAAGTGTCACTTACCGAGAGGCAATTTTTTTCAGACCTAATACCCGTTTTTTTAGGTTAATTTTTGTTCAATATTATAATGAATATGAGCCAAAACCATTAGGTCAAAGACCTTGTTTGTCATGCAGGACTCGTCGTATGACCTTAATACCTAGGGCCATTTCTGATCAAGGTTTTTTTCTTTAAAAATAAAGTAATGAACTTGATAAATTTACATTTTGAGATGGCATGAGTAGCATTAATAAAAAAAGATAATAAGAAATGATTAATTTCTAAAGAGAATAAAAGTATTTAAGTATTTACTATCCATAAATATATTATATACAATATAATAAAAAGGGAATCAACTTTTTATAAAAGAGATCGACCAAAATATTAAATGAACATTTTTTTTCTAAATTCTCAGAAGAAGGTCCAAGGTGTAGTTTTTTATTTTTTCCTTTCGCCTATAAAAAACTATCTTTATATTATTTACTTCCTCCATTCCAAAAAGGTTGTCACATTTGCTTTTGCACGCAAACTAAGAAATGTCATTTATTAACCATTTGATTACTAAAGTGCCCTCCATTAAAGTGTCTTGATATCTTAAATATTTATTAGGAACATGTATTATAATATTTAGTTAGGGGTAAAAGTGGTATAAAGAAAAAAAGTATCTTGATTTTTTAAAGTGACAACCTTTTCTGGACAACTATTTTTAGTATAAGTGACAACCTTTTAGGAACGGATAGAGTAGTTTATTATTAACCATTGACAAAAGGCGGTTGATAAGTACTTAAGAGTAAATGATTTATTGATAAGAGTTATCAATTTATTCATATAGATTTTTATAATATTGTGTATATGAAATTAGTAAAAGAAATAGGTTAAAGTTGAAAAATAGAGTAGGTTTATTAAAAATTTGGAATTAAAAAAATGTTAGTATGATTATCAGCATAAAATAAATCGCCTCTCAAAAAAGAATAACGTTATAGATGGAAATTATACCCCTTTCTATATGATCTAATGGTTTGTGATAGAGACCAAGCTGCCAACTTCAATTCCTCATATGTATCCCATCAAATTTGCAGTAATTTAGCACCAATTTTTAATGAGATAAGACATTGTATCCAATCAAGGATTGGATCAATTATATTCCCATTGATAAAAGAAATAACTAGGTTCTTCAATTTAATTGGTGTTTTAGTCCATGATCGATCTATCTTCTTTTCGTTTTAGTGATCTTATTAAAATAGGATCTAATTCATGTTGATCTACGGATATCTTAATTTTCATTTTGACTCGTGTAGACCAATACTACTAATCCTGAGAACAATAATATCTAATATCATTGGTTATATAAATTCATCGCTATATTTCAAGGAATCTTGATCAATATTTGGACTCATTAGCTTTCCAAGCTTCAGGGATTCAATCTTCTTTTTGATTTCTAAAATTTGATCTACCTTTTCTTCCAAATAAGAAAAACTCAAAAAAATGTTCATCCTTTTAGAAAATATCACTATATCAAGGCGAGAGACATCGGTAGAAACAAGGAGGCTTTGCTCAATAATTTCCATTCACAAGTCCGAATCAGAACAAGTTTAATAAACATAAGAAAATACTTTCAATAGAGATATATATTATATATCAGATATATATATATATATATATATATATATATATATATATATATATATATATATATATATATATATATATATATATATATATATATATATATTGAAGCGTATATCAATAACAAATTTTCACTATCATTTATCAATTTTTATAATATGATAACTGGTGTGGTCTAAGGTGTGATAAAATAATGATATAAATAAGTGCAAATGCACACCCTAAACTAACACTGTACTGCAAGTATTACAGGACGTATGCAAGTTTTAATGATAAGAAGATTCGTTCCTCAGGGACTGACGAAAGTTAGAGAGAACTTATGCAAATTATCAAGTGCAGATATTAAAGATAGATAATAATACGCAAGTAGAAAGAAGAGAAAGATAGATATTTATTTGGTTTTTAATAAGAAAACTAAACTACTAAATTAAAGAAAGAAAAGAAAAGAAGATAGTATGAACGATATAACTTAGGTTTTACTAGTATGCACTAATCCTTCTAATTCTATCTATTAGATCTAATTTATAAGGGAGAATATTAGATCTTGGTATACTTAGTCAGGATTCTAAATTCCACTACCTTAGACCTTGAGAGCGACTAAGAGGGCTACGGCACAACCAAGACGAGGACTCAAATAGGGTTATCAAACGCCACTAAGGCCCTATCCAGCACACTACAATCAATTGGTGATATGGTGGTTAAAACAAACCTTAATGACTATCTAGTTAGAAGTATGTTTTGTCAGAACTGCTATCGACACTAGACGTTATGTGGTGGTTCAATAGTTAAACACCCTGTCAAGGAGACCATCTAACTACTATTAAGGTAATCCTATACGCATGCATTCGCAAGGAAAACAATCATTAAATCAAAACACATAATCAAATATAAAGGTAAGTAGCTAATATCAGATTAAAACATATAATTCCCAAAGAACTTAGATAGAAGAATTAGAATTCATAGATTATACATTATGTAAAACCTAAGCTAAGAGAATTAGTTCATACAAAGAAAAGAAGAAGAAAGAATTACAAAATAAGAGGTTGAAGGAGACATGATTGATGCACAGCTCCTTCCAGACTTCTTCTCTTGTGTTGCAGCTTCCTCTTGGCCTTAGGGTCTGGCCAAGGATGATTTAAGAGTGTTAAGAGGCTGTATTTATAGTGTAGAGGTTGACCTAATTCGTTTCTTGGAGATAAACTTAAGTAATGGACTCCTGGCCCAACTCAAATTCGTAAGGAAAACACTGCTGCGTTGTTTTGAGTGTATCGTCTTCGTTATTGGTCGGATTTTGCTCCACAAGATACCAAAAGAATCGCAACAGAATTATCTAGGCCCTTTAGAAGGAAATTACCAAATTCGGCCTATTTCTTAGGTATAAACACCAATCTTTGGACGTGTACTGCAGAATCCCAGATTTAGGCAGCTTTTCCTTTTCCTATTTGAACTCAGTTTCCTTCTATCTCCAATTTCCATGCATATCTCTTTCCATATCTTGTAGTCTTTGACTTGGACTCTAATTAATCTCCATAATTATCTTTAAAGATTCACACTAAATAAACAATTAAACCCAATATGCTCTAAAAATAATAATTCTACAAATCAAGACTCAAAATAGGAAAGTGCACTAAATTAAGCTAAGATCAACCTATAAACTAATAAATAAGCCTAAAATGATGTCTCTAAAGTATATTATATTATCACAAATGAGGAGACATCAAGACCCCCAACTCAAAGTTGTATCGTCCCGATACAATAAAAGTAAAGAACAGTAGGGTAATCAAGAAGAAGAAGTAGGAGGAAATCAAGAACAGAATATAATGAATAATCCTAGAGCATAAATTCCAAAAAGTCTCATGTAGTAATGCTCAAGAAATAATGCACAAATATGCTTAATATACAGGTAATCAACAATCCATAAATTCAAGTCCAGATTAATTTCGCAATGCCAGAAGGAGAGGATGATAACTTAGTTCAGGTTAATGGCTATAGGTTGTTCATAGGTCCCAAATACAGCATCCAATGGTCCACTTACCTACTACCTAATAGCTCAATTGTTTCTCCATCTAGTAGTTAGAAATCCTATGGTCTTGGTTATAACTTGGCTTAAGGACGGGTGTGGTATATTTGGATAATGAAAAGTGAGATTTTTGGCTCTCTCCTCACTAGCCATCAACGAATCGCCCTAGAGCTTGAGTTTTCACTCAAAGATGTTTCTCACTCAACCCAATTTATTGATGCTTTTGATTTGCATCCCCAATTAACCCAATTAAAACCTTTGATTATGATATACAAATTCCACTTTGCCGGTCCAAATATATATTCTTTTCATATCATTTTTTATTTTGTATAGCTATGATTCTCTTTTTGATGTTGAGATATCACACTATTTTTTTTATATATATATTCTTTCTTTTTAATGCCCTTGTTGGCAAATTTAGCTCGTAGCTTCTTTTTCATTCACTATTACCCCGGCAAAGGGTTACAATAATAACAATTCATCATCAATAAAATCACAAAGATAATACCCAAATCCGAAAGTTCCCTAATGATGAAACCCACCACCCCAAACTCAAGCTCTAAAACGAGTTGTCTCAGGTTTTGCGATTCGACTGCGGGTTATATAGATAAGTCCTAAAACTAGGGTAAGGATTATAATGTGTTTCAATAAAGGCTTTAGAAAGGCTCAGAGGGGCTAAGAAGGATAAACAATAACAATAATATCAAACAAACGGGTGAGAAATTCTAAAGGATTCAAGTGTTTTGTCATGAAAGAACTGCCTTAGTCATTTTTCTAACTACTGGATTTCGTTACTTTTTCACTACTAGTTCATAGACAAGTGGGTTTTCAACTAATTTTAAACCTCACGTTCTACACACCAAATAACTATTCCTAAGTTTCAATGTGACTTCTTAGCATTGCTCATTAACTTTTCTATCTTTTATTTCCTGTTTTCATACATGCATCTAAACAAACTTATGACATCTTTCAAAAACATACTACCTACTATCATTAACTTAATTAAATCATGCTCAAATAGGTACATTCCAAGATATTCTATGCCTAATTCAACCCAAATTTTTTTTTAAATTTTATGTAAAACACAAAAAGGAAGGTGAGGACAACGAATCCCCACCCCCAACTCAAAAATGAGTCGTGTCCCCACGACTCGAAAAAGACTCAAGAAAAGTAAAATTTAAAATTAGCACACATATTGCACATAAAGAAATGGTAGGGAAGAAAGAAAACATACTCTTCGAGGCTATTACCTCGCCTTGTCGATACTCGGATTAAATCTAATGTATCTTCTTCACCCAACTTCTTATTCGCTTTTTGTTCAGGACACGTGATCATAATAGGATATTGCATTATATAACGTCATGGGAGAGATCGAAAATCCGTATCACCTCCTCATAGATCAACTGTGCCACATCTTCTTCTTCTCCTCATAAAATACAATTCACAAACAACCCAAAGCATTCCAAATCTCCATGAACCTTCATGTATTCACCTTCAACTTCTTCTTCAAATACTTTCTCATAAGAAAAAGGTAGTTCCTTTAATTGTTGCTTCGGAGAAGCTATCAGGGCCCTTGAAGCTTTCTCTTTTTCTCTTGGGTATAAGGTCTTTGATCTAGAGAGGTCGTGTTGTCTTCTTCACTAAATTTGGAACCTTTTTGCTCATTGAATCAAACACCGCTAGCTAACCTCTCTTTTCTTGACTTGTTTTACCCATTGAATTGGAACTAGGACTTGTCTCACTTGATTTCTTCTCAATTAAATCCAACACCTTGATTTCTTCATCTCCCATACAGTAGATATTGTTCATGTTCACTTAATCATCTCAATTGACCCCCAACTTAAAGCTTTAACCACTCTTGAAATTTGGAACTCTTGATTATTGGTTGTACAAGCTTAATTTGGGTTAGGAAAGGTGATTTGATGATGATTCTCTATGTGGGTAAGATGGATTCTTCATGGATTGGTATGGATTTAAGAAATTGTAGGATGAATTTTTGAAATTTAAGCTTTTGATTCTTGGATTCAAGGTGTTTTGGGATGATATAGGTGGTTGAATCTTCCTTGTAATGATGTGGAGGATGAATTGGATGTGTTTTCATGGTGATTGGGTAGTGTTTTGATGATTAGTAAAGGTTTCTATGAGCTCTAATGGAGTTGGGAGAGTTTTGGAGAGAAGAAAGAGGTTTAAGGTTTAATAAATTCGGAATAATAAGCTTTAGATCTTCATATAACCTTGAAACCCTTTCTTTTCTCTCTCTGGCGGCTCGTGCGGACTACCCCTGCGGACCATGGGGTGCACCGCAGGGTAGACCGCGACATCTGATGCTCGAAAATTTTTGCTCACTGGATGAAACCCGTGGTAGGACCCCGTGGCACGGGTTTTTGGCTCGCGGACTAGGGTCCGGTGTACCGGAGGGTACCCCGCGGCATCTGTAGCTATCTCCGTCAAAATACCCGCGGCACCTACCCCGTAGTACGGGTTTTTGAGGCGCGGACCATGGTGCGGTGTACCGGAGGGTAGTCCGCGGCAATTTACTGGTTTTTGGATCAAACCCGTAGTAGCAACCCGTGGTACGGGTTTTTGACCATGCGGTGCACTGCGGCTGAGTTCCGGTGTACCGCACGTGGCAAAAACCTCCCCAACAGCTAGATCTCGAAAAGTTATGCAGTTTAGGCTCAAAAATCACCTGATTCCGATATCCGAGCGCAAAGATATGGCTTGCCGAAGTTTCTGTCCAAAAAATTTTGCTCGCTTCCCTAACTCGATTTCTCCAATACCTAATCATCAAAAACACTAATACCTTTCTCAACTATGCAATATCAACTAAAATCAACTAAGCTAAACATAAATAAATAACTAAAAAAAGCTAAAAATGTAAAAACATAAACGAAATTACGGGTTGTCTCCCGTATAGCACTTTTGTTTAACGTCTTTCAAAGTTAGACGTGTTACCTCGATTAAGGATGACGAAATTTCCACCCTTTGCCTTTAATTCCCACGAACTTTTCAGCTCGATTCTTAATAATCATGGATGGTGCCATCCAAGATTTCGTGGGAATAGGTGGTAACTCGATTTCATTTGTAGCACTACACTCCTCTAGCAATCCATTCATCTCTTTAGCTTCGAATCTTCGCTTGTTAGAAAGAATGTCCTTCATGAATTGACCGTATTTTGACATTCTGGTGAGAGCTTCTACAAACGGGCTGCTGATCTTTAACTTGTTCATCATGTCAACGAACTTCTTGAATTCCAGGTTATTGTCCTTTCTGACATGTGAAGTGAATGGTGGAGGAGGACATGTGTTGGTTACCACTGGGCTCTCTTTCTTTTCTGGTGTCTTCTCTTGGACACTTTTTTGTTCAACTACCTCTTCGACCTTATCTTCTGTTGTTTTTTCTCCCCCCGTTGCTGGAATAGGGACTGGTTCTGGTTCTGGTCTTGGTGGAGGTAGTTGTTTTCCACTTCCTAATTCAACTGCATGACAAACTTTGTTTTCTGGAGCAGTAGTATCACTTTGGAGTTGCCTTTCTGCAAGGATTTTAGTTTTTTCCACCATTTGTGACACTGCCTGCACCCTCTCCATAAGCGCATTCTGCGAGTTTTGGGATTCTTGCTGGCGACTCTCCATCTTTTCGATTAAGTTCATTATCTTAGCCATGCTTGAATTCAAACTCGGAGGTTGTTCTTGTATGGTTTGCTGCATTGAATAAGGAGGTGGTTCTTGATAGGCTTCATTATAAATTGGCGCTTCTTGATAGATAGGTTGTGGAGGATAATAAGCTTGTGGTCGTGGTTGATAATAATCATCATAATAATGATTATTATGATTATAATTCTGTTGATCTCCGACCCAATTGTAACTCTGTGGGGGTTGATAGTCAGCATAATTTCCTTGAGATTGATAATAACCATCATAATCATGGTCTCTTTGATAAGGCATGAAGGAAAATGAGGCTGGATTGTTCATGCAATGTCCCCACGAGTGATCTCTTGCTCCACAACTAGGACATGAAGGTGATGTGTGTACTAGATTCCTCCGAGCTAGTTGTCGCGATTGTTCTCGTAATTCCTCAAGTTGTCGGCTTAACTCCTTGAGCTTTAGAGATTCCATCTTGAAATAGCTTCTTCAGGATCTAATAGCACGAAACCTTTATCTCCTAATGAATCTGCTCTCGCCTAAAAATCTGTAAAACAAAAACTAAAAAGAAAAGCGTAAAATAGAACTAACAAAAATAAAAGCACAAGGACTAACGATGTAGTCCCCGGCAGCGGCGCCAAAAACTTGGTGTGGTCTAAGGTGTGATAAAATAATGATATAAATAAGTGCAAATGCACACCCTAAACTAACACTGTACTGCAAGTATTACAGGACGTATGCAAGTTTTAATGATAAGAAGATTCGTTCCTCAGGGACTGACGAAAGTTAGAGAGAACTTATGCAAATTATCAAGTGCAGATATTAAAGATAGATAATAATACGCAAGTAGAAAGAAGAGAAAGATAGATATTTATTTGGTTTTTAATAAGAAAACTAAACTACTAAATTAAAGAAAGAAAAGAAAAGAAGATAGTATGAACGATATAACTTAGGTTTTACTAGTATGCACTAATCCTTCTAATTCTATCTATTAGATCTAATTTATAAGGGAGAATATTAGCTCTTGGTATACTTAGTCAGGATTCTAAATTCCACTACCTTAGACCTTGAGAGCGACTAAGAGGGCTACGGCACAACCAAGACGAGGACTCAAATAGGGTTATCAAACGCCACTAAGGCCCTATCCAGCACACTACAATCAATTGGTGATATGGTGGTTAAAACAAACCTTAATGACTATCTAGTTAGAAGTATGTTTTGTCAGAACTGCTATCGACACTAGACGTTATGTGGTGGTTCAATAGTTAAACACCCTGTCAAGGAGACCATCTAACTACTATTAAGGTAATCCTATACGCATGCATTCGCAAGGAAAACAATCATTAAATCAAAACACATAATCAAATATAAAGGTAAGTAGCTAATATCAGATTAAAACATATAATTCCCAAAGAACTTAGATAGAAGAATTAGAATTCATAGATTATACATTATGTAAAACCTAAGCTAAGAGAATTAGTTCATACAAAGAAAAGAAGAAGAAAGAATTACAAAATAAGAGGTTGAAGGAGACATGATTGATGCACAGCTCCTTCCAGACTTCTTCTCTTGTGTTGCAGCTTCCTCTTGGCCTTAGGGTCTGGCCAAGGATGATTTAAGAGTGTTAAGAGGCTGTATTTATAGTGTAGAGGTTGACCTAATTCGTTTCTTGGAGATAAATTTAAGTAATGGACTCCTAGCCCAACTCAAATTCGTAAGGAAAACACTGCTGCGTTGTTTTGAGTGTATCTTCTTCGTTATTGGGCGGATTTTGCTCCACAAGATACCAAAAGAATCACAACAGAATTATCTAGGCCCTGTAGAAGGAAATTACCGAATTCGGCCTATTTCTTAGGTAAAAACACCAATCTTTGGACGTGTACTGCAGAATCCCAGATTTAGGCAGCTTTTCCTTTTCCTATTTGAACTCAGTTTCCTTCTATCTCCAATTTCCATGCATATCTCTTTCCATATCTTGTAGTCTTTGACTTGGACTCTAATTAATATCCATAATTATCTTTAAAGCTTCACACTAAATAAACAATTAAACCCAATATGCTCTAAAAATAATAATTCTACAAATCAAGACTCAAAATAGGAAAGTGCACTAAATTAAGCTAAGATCAACCTATAAACTAATAAATAAGCCTAAAATGATGTCTCTAAAGTATATTATATTATCACAAATGAGGAGACATCAATAACATTGTCGTTTATTTTTGCCATAACAGAGGTGTTTATCACCGTGATCTCAAACCGGAGAACTTGCTTTTGGATGAATATGGAAATTTAAAGATTTCAGATTTTGGATTGAGCGCTCTATCAGAATCTAGGCAAGAAGACATATTAATTCATACAAGTCGTTGTACACCTACATATGTGGCCCCAGAATTACTCATCGGCAAAGGCTATGATGGTTCGAAAGCAGATATTTGGTCATATGGGGTGATTTTATACGTGTTATTAGCTTGTTATCCCCGTAAAGAGTATGATGTCGAAGATGAAAGAAGTAGCTAATCTGCCGAAGATAAAAAAGATATAGAAAGATCAAGGATACTAAAATTAGAGGGATTAAGTGAAGGCAGTAAAGACGCACCCATGGTTCATGCAGTGATCATTGAGATTACTCCAGATTTTCACCTTGTTGAGGTGAAAAAATTAAATGGAGATACATAGGAATATCAGAAGATGATTAAGGAGGAGATAAGACCAGCTTTAAAAGACATTGTTTGGACATGGCAAGGTGATCAAACAACAATACATCAGCAGCAAACGGATTCTATTTGCTTACTCCTTTAGTTTGTGTCTTCCAATATAGTTATTTGAAATGCAACATACTTATTATATCTGCAAGACTTTAAAATATTTTTTCTGTATCATTGTTCTATAAATTCTCATATGTCAAGAAAAATATTATTTATTCGCCATAGGTTTAACTCACAGACCTCCAGCAAGGAGGAAAATGGTCATATGCTTATAGCAGGGTTGACGTCAGTCATTTCCCTCAAAGTACTCAAATCATACTAACACTACTACATATGGCACTTTTAGCAACCACGACTTCAGTGACTGCCTGCATGGTCGCTAGTTGTAAGGACTCTTGCAACTGTTATTGGTTGCGGAATATATAAAAGGAAAAAAAAATTATGAAATTTTGTTGGTGACCACCAAAGTGGTCGCTAGAAACATGTCTCCTATTAGCGACAACGGGATTGGTCGCTATTGCTACTTTAAAAAAAATTAATAACGGACCCTAAGTAAGTGTTCGCTAGTTACATAGAAATGATATTAAGCAATATATTGAATGGAATAATATATTGTTCCTATTGGAATTAATGGTTTATTGTTTTGGTTAAATGTGTAGTAGGCTTTGTGTGTGTAAAAATTAGGGCTAATGATGAGTTAAAGTGTTAAACTACACTATCAAGATCAAATGAGAAAGCGCAATAAACTTTACGCCGGTGGTTGGGTACGGGATACTCGCTGGGCTAGGGACAGTTTGGTCCGATCTCTCTAGAGAAGTTTCACAGGTTCAAAAGGTGCTTAATATTTTTAAGGCCTTATTTCATCGTTAATTGGAGGATTGTTCGTGTATATAAAACGAGAATGGTATGTGGATACTTCTAAGTTGTATCTCATTACTTAACTAAATCACACACATACATGTTTGTTTTTTAGACAAATGTGCTGCTAATGTCGTATAAATTACTACAATACTTTTATAAAACAAACTAAAAAGTTGAAGCACAATACGTCAACTTGTGCAAAATTGCATAAACAGCCTCGTAAACATTTGGCAGCATCCTGAAACAACTAATGGCTTCCATATTGCATAAAAAAATTACAATACATCACCTACTACATATCCTTTTCATAAAATATGTCTATTTTACTTTTATACATAACCTAAAAAAAGTCATTAATTAACTACCATATTACTATATTAACCTTCAGAAAATATCTTGATATCTTAAATTTCATTAATATTATAAATTTTTAACATTTAGTTAGGAATAAAGTAGGTATAAATTATTAAAAAGGGATTGTTTTCCTAATTAAGTACTTATTATGAGACAGTTACTTTTAGTAATGTGCACCTATTTATGAGACGGGGGAATAGTTCAGAACCACATGAGTACCTTTGATACTTTCATATATATATATATATATATGGACTATTTGGAATTTCATTCAGACTAATAATGTGATAAATCCTATAATTTCAAGCTAAAGAGGGAAAACATTTTAGGTTATTATTATATGTATAATCATGTGACCAAAGAGATATTATGTAGAATTGGGTGTGTATGTATATAAACTTACCCTAATTTCCTCTTTTTTGTCCAAAATATAATTATCTCATTTAATTCAAAAGAACTATGTCATTCCAAAATTTGTGAAGGTTGATGGGAAAGGAAAGGGGTTTTCCAGGTTTTTCGGGTTCTTTTCACATGTACCCTTTGCTACCAAGAAAGAAAAATTCCAAAAAAATAGATTTGTTACCACCCAACCCCCTAATTTTTTGAAATCTATTTTTGACATCGTATAAATAATTTTGTGGTCGACAAGTATTCATAATCTTCACATGTAAAACTATTAACTTTAGTAATTGTGAAATTGTTCGAGATAATTATCTATAATGTGAAACTATTATGCATCGTTGATTTGTTTTGGGTGAGTGATGTATCTACTATACGTTTGCAAATGAAAAATGATCAACTCAGAAAATTAGCTATAAATGAACTTATAGTTCAAATTGCAAGTAATTCAACACATTTTATATAGGAACTTATAATGCAATTAATTCAACATATGTAAACTAAATTTCATTTCTTTTGTTAGTTTCACGGAGTATCCTACGTCCCAGGCTACTTTCTAGTAGGAGGTAATTACAAAGGTGATTAAGAAAATTTATATGGACAATAAAGGGTTTGTTTTGGTGTGTTTTTCCTACCTAAACAATGTGTTAAGCGGGAAACTACAAAGTTTCTAAAAAGAATAGCATTAGGGTATGCCCGTCTTTTACCATTTATGGACGTGCAACTTAAAATTAAAACTCTATATGGGTATAAAGTCCCCCTATGAGATTTATTTAAGTGATTATCCCTTTTTGCAATAAAGATATGATACCTGAAATTTAAAACTCCATATGTTGATTATTCTAGTTACTTTTAGATTTTCTAAGTCACATTGGGGTATTTGAAAATATGAATTTTTGCAAATGAACTTGAAAATTGGAGATTTTTACTTTCTTGAGATATTTATGGCTTGGGATAGAAATTTTATGAAAGTCAGCCCCGTAGGCTCTGGTGTTGCTAATCAAAAGAGGCATGGAGACCTTTGTTTGACAATAAACCTCCTTTTCATGGCCCTTTTTTAGCCCGAGGGATACAATTTCTTGCACCACTGGACAAAATTGTGCCCAATATTCATTGGATTTTCCTACGCAAAAATTAACTTTTACGACCAAACGAAAATTGGTAAAAATCGAGAGAATTATGGACGTGTGATGCATGTACCACCTTTTGTCCTGGGCGCGTCTTTATCACGCACATTGTCCATGCACTCTTTTGTCATTCTCTATCTCAGATTTCATTTGGAATTGGCTTATTTTGTTCATACTACGTCGATATATTTGAGTGTTAGTTTCTCAAAAAAAGATATGATCAATTAATCCTTATTATTTCCTTATTGGTAATAAAAAAATTACGCAAGATCCATTAGGTTTAAATCTATTTTATTAATCTTTTGAAATATTCGATTATCACTACTACAGTTCGGGGATTTGCCCACGACAGCTTACCGATGACACGCAGTTTCGTCGGTAAAGTTTTGTTATTTACCGACGACATCAATTTACCCACGAGAAAGAGTCGTCGGTAATTTACCGACGACGTGTCTCGTGGGTAAAGGGTCAAAACGCCGTCATTATAATTTTTTTTTAAAATTTTTTAGTTTGGATTTGTCGTCGGTAGATTACCGACAACAAAGTCGTCGTCGGTAATTGTATCATTTACCGACGGCAATTATTGTTTACCGACGAAATTACGTGTCGTCGGTAAAAACAAATGTGTATATTATTCTGGACATACTGTATTTTTATCTCTTTAAACCCCAAAAACCCCATTTTTCCTCCCAATTTCTCCCAAAAACTTCAATCAATCTCATTCAAATTTTTTGCAATACATTCTCCGTTTCATCTTTAACCATTTCCAAGCTTATAATCAAGGTGGGGCGTCCTCAATACACAATTTCATCCACAAATATTAGGTAAATTCTTGAATTTTTTTTATTATCATATTTGGTGTAATTCTTGCAATACTATGTGTTTAGGTTAAGTAATACATTATCAAGGTTGGGACTTCATCATCAATCTCCAATTTCTTCCACCAATGCAAGGTATTTTCTTTAAATTTCAAATTTTTTAACTTTTTTTTTATGCATGGATTTTAATTTGTGTATTAGTTGATATAAGTTATGATTGTGTATATTTTTTGATTGTCTAGTTAATTATTAAGTGTAAATCATGCATACATTCATTTATTTCTATTATGTTTTCATATATTTTTGTATTTGTGTATTTAATTATATGAAATTGTTTATATATTTATTGTGCTGTAATTTTATTTATTTATTTATTGTGATGTAATTTTATTTATTTATTTATTATGAGGTAATTTTTTTATTTATTGGTTTGTAATTATATTCAAGCCATTGGTCTGTAATTTGTATTATTTTATTCATTGTGTTGTAATTTTTATTCATTTTATTAATTGGGTTGTAATAATTATTTATTTTATTTTCATATGAATGTAGTTGTCTAGTTGTCTAGTTATCTAAAATTGTTGTAAAGAGATGGCTTTGGATAAGAGTTGGATGGATGCTACGAATTTACTCGACCCAGACTATGTTATGGGGGTTCTGGATTTTATCGCATATGCAAAACAACAAAAAAATTATAAAGATCTTATTTATTGCCCGTGTAACTATTGTAAAAATTACCGTTGATTACCCACTCGTACGGTTATGGGCCACCTTTATAAGGAAGGGATTATGAAGTCGTATCGGGTATGGATAAAACACGGTGAGCAGCCGGTCATTCCCGAAGAAAATCCTATTCCGAATATAGTTAATGAAATTGCTGAGGTTTGTGACGATGTGAGACACAGTTAGGATGTTGGCGGACATCAGGGTGACACCGAGATGAGAGACACAGAAATTCCAAGTAGGTAGCAGTTTCGAAAAACTATTTAACGAATTGGAGACAGAATTATATCCGGGTTGTAAAGCGATGAGTTCAGTGAACTTCATTGCCAAGCTTATGCACGTAAAAGTAAAGAACAAGTGGACTAACACGTCATTCACCGAGCTATTGGAGTTGGTTGGTCATATTTTGCCCAAACCTCACACTTTGCCCGATTCTTATGATGCATGCAACAAGAAGTTGAAAAGTTTGGGTATGGGGTATATTACTATCGATGTTTGTTTGAACGATTGTGCCATATTTTACAAAGAGAATAAAGACCTCGATAAGTGTCCAGTTTGTAGCGAGTCTAGATGGGACCCAAAGAGGGGTATCAAAGTACCGCATAAGAAGCTCCGTTACTTTCCGATTGCTCCCAGATTACGGCGACTATACGCTTCGAAGCACACCGCTGAAGACATGATATGGCACCATACCGGAAGGAGTGCCGATCCGGATGTGTTGCGTCATCCGGTTGATGGTGATAGTTGGAAGAGATTTGCAGCGGTACATCTTGAGTTTTCTAGCGAACCTCGTAATGTATTTTTGGGTCTCGGTATCGACGGGTTTTGTCCTTTCTCTATGTAAAACAACTCGTACAACATGTGGCCTGTCATATTAACCGTCTATAACTTGCCACCGTGGGTATGCATGAAGGAAACCACATTTCAGCTTTGTCTGTTGATTCCGGGTCCTCGTTCACCCGGTAAGGACATGGATGTTTACCTCCGCCCTATGATAGATGAGTTGGACAAGTTGTGGGGTAAAAGGATCCTTACGTATGATGCACATACAAAGCAAGAGTTTACTATGAAGGTTTGTCTGTTGTCCATGACCAATGATTTCCCCGCTCTGTCATACACTTCAGGATGGTCGGGTCAAGGTTACATGGCTTGCCCAGAATGCATGGATTCTACTCCATCATTGGGTGTGAAAAAAGGTGTGGTTTACTTTGACCATAGACGTTGGTTACCTACCGGACATCGGTTTAGAAAAGAAAGTGTTTTGTACCCGCAAACCAATTATATTAGCCGACCGAGGAAACATAATCCAGCTAGTATTCAGACACAGTTAGATGGCCTTCCCATTGTGTTTCCCAGCACACACAAGGATTTTGGGGGAAAGATCGTGAGGCAAACTGGTTCACGTCTATTCAATTGGAAGAAAAAGAGTATCTTTTATCGTTTACCTCATTGGTCCGAAAATTTGTTGAAACATAACATTGATGTCATGCATTGCGAGAAAAACGTGTGTGATGCTCTTCTCGGTACAGTTATAGCCATCGATGGGAAAGTAAACAAAGATAACGTTAAGGCGCGACAGGATCTTGAGAAAATGAAAATCAGGGAAGAATTATGGTTGACAATAAGAGGACCTAAAACGATTCTAAAACGGGGAAAGTATACGTTGTCAGCGGAGAAGAGGAAGACGTTTCTTGAGAGGTTACAGGCACAGAGGTTTCCCGATGGATTCGCGTCTAGTATGAGGAATAACGTTCAAGTCGATACGGGGAAGATCATTGGAATGAAATCGCATGATTGTCATGTTATGATGCAGTATCTTTTTGTTTGTTGTCTCCCCAGACTTCTAGATGATAAACCGATTAGCGACGCCATTATTGGGTTAGCTAACGTGTTTAGAGTCGTTTGTAACAAGAATCTGAGTAGGAAAGAGTTGGTGGACGGTAAGGCGAAAGTGGTTGAAGTGATGTGCAAATTAGAAATGATCTTACCTCCCGCGTTTTTTGATATAATGATCCACTTAGTGATTCACTTATACGATGAAGCGTTGTTAGGGGGCCCAGTTCAAATGCGGTGGATGTACCCATTTGAAAGGTATTTGAAGAAGTTGAAAGAGTATATTCGAAACCCGGCTAGGCCTGAGGGTTCCATAGCCGAGGGTTACGTGGCGGAAGAGATGTTGACCTTCATATCACAGTACCTTAGTGAAGAAAAAACAAAGTTCAACGATCCAGGTAGATACAATGAACAACTGCCAGAACCAAAAGAGCTATCCGTTTTCAATTCTCAGTGTACTCCAATTGGCAAGAAAGAGTCAGGTGCTTTACCAGCTCTGCAGAAGGAGCACGTCAGTTGGTATATTTTGAATAACTGCGACGAACTCGAACCATATAGGACGTAAGTAACGTTTACTTATTTATATTTATATTTATATTTATATTTATATATTTATATTTATATTTATATATATATATATATATTTATATTTATATTTGTATTTATATTAACTTATTTATATTCATTTATGTTTTTAGTGAACATAAATTCACACTTACGGGAACGAGTGAGGAAATAGAGATTATGCATCGTCAAAGGTTTAAGAGTTGGTTTTTGGAAAAGGTATGTACTTTAGACGTTGGTTTAAATATAATCTAATTATTTCCAAAGTTCTAAGTATTATTTTTGTATGACAGGCTCATGGAATGAAAGAGTCAGGTGATGTATTAGCTACCACTGAGATGGTATCCTTGGCAAGCATGTCTTTTGGTGCGGTGGATAGATACGATTCATGTGTTGTGAATGGTGTCAAGTGGGTAACTAAGGGTAACGGAGAAAAAAGAGTGACGCAGGATTACAGAGTTTGTACCATGTACGAAGATAGACCATGTTATGGAGAATTATTGAAAAGATTGGAGGTTAATTACACTAAAGGGTGCTCAGTTGTCTTATTCGTTTGTAAGTGGTACAAAATGGCTGATTCGAGGACATACCATGGGGTAACCTTTATTAACACGTCAAACTTTGAGTGGGCCGACGAACCATACATTTTAGCATCGCAGGCCAAGAAAGTGTTCTACATTGACGAGATTAGTGCAAAGAAATCAATGAAGGGTTGGAAAGCCGTTTGGGAAATAAATGATCGTCAAGGATGGAGTATCGAGTTATGGGGTTCGGAATCACTATCTACTAACAAAGAGAGCATTAGTATACCTTTGGGTAACACTGGGACGGTTTCCGAACCGGAGAACTTGGCAACTACCGAGGAGATCGAGATTGACCCAACTCATTTTCGTATTGAGATGGCTTTTGAAATGGTTATTGATGAAAACCAGGAAATCGAAGATGACACGTTGGACGAATATGGGGATGAAGAAGAACCTATAGAGGTTAATAGCGATGATGAACCTATAGATATTAGTGGATATGAAACTGATTAGGATATTTTGTATTTGACTCAAATAGTTGACTAAACACCCGGAACACTAACATTTGACTCTAACTGTTGACTAAACACCCACAAACACTAACATTTGACTCTAACTGTTGACTAAACACCCCGAACACTACTAAACGCCACGAACACTAACATTTGACTCTAAATGTTGACTAAATACCTCAAACACTAATTTTTGTGTATATCTCAATCTCAAAAGGAATAAAAAAAGAAATGACATGAAGAAAAAAAAATTACCGACGACATTCATTTCAAGAATGTCGTCGGTGAACGTTTAACGACGACATTCATTTCCACGAGTCGTCGGTAAACGAAAATCCAAAATTCATTGGTCAAAATGGGCGGTCCATTTTCCCGCCCAAGGGGTTTATCGACGACTAGCGAAAAGTAGTCATCGGTAAACCAGGACACGCAACAGTCATGCGTACGACTGTTTGACGCGTGTCACGTTTAACGACGAGATTGACCTATTTACCGACGACACACGTGTCGTCGGTAAACATTTTACAATATATTAAACCCTACCGAATTCATTTCTGAAACACAAAATCTTCAAAACTCTGTCCAAAAATTCAATTCCGAGCAAGAAGGAGCTATTCCGAGGCATCCCCACACTCAAACGACATCAAATGTAAGTGATTTCATGCCAAAAATCCATTGTTTTTTCAATTTTTTTTCTATTTTTCTAAATCAAATCCTAACTTTTTTGTTGTTTGTGTTCTTCCTCTCTACTTGCATGGCATTGATTCCTGGATATCTTCAACACAAATTTCACGTAATAGGTACACGAAATCCTATCCAAATACTAATTTTTTTTAAGAATTGATTTTTTTTTTCGGATTTGTATTTGGTTTTGAATGATTTCCGAATTATTTTGTTAGTATTAGGGATTGTTTAAACGTTTTGGTTAGTTAAATACACCATGTAAATAGGATTTTTTGTAATTTTTAGCAAAATTAGGGGTTTGAATGATTTTTGGACGTTTTGATAATTTATTAATGTTATTGGATCAAATTGTAAATATGTAATGTGAAATGTAGGTTTTATAATTTGTGTATGTTAAGAATTTTGATATTTGTGAAATTTAGGGACTTAATGTGAAAATAAAAATGTTTATTTTTGTAAATATGAAAACTTTAGGGACTAAAATGCAATTTATGGACTAAAATGCAATTTAATAAACTTTGCATTTTTTATGACTTTAGGGTATTTTTTGTAAATATATAAACTATAAGGACGAAATTGCAAATTAAAAAACTTTAAAAAAAAATTATGGACTTTAGGGTATTTTTGTAATTTCTGAAAATACGAGGACTAAAACGCAATTTATAATATATAGACTTTTAAAATTAATATATATTTATTTTTGTAAATATATAAATTATAAGGACTAAATTACAATTTTAAAAACTTTTAAGAAAATATTATTTTTTTAATTTTTAAGGGTATTTTTGTATTTTTTAATAAAAAAGGGACTAAAATGCAATTTATAGTATATAGTCTTAAAAAAAACTAATTTATTAATTTTATTTAAATTATAGATGGCCGATGTGATGCCGAATTACCATCGGGGTGACGGTAACAGTGAAGATCCGAACCGGAATCAACCCCCAAACCTAAATGACTGTAACCAGCCACCCGGTAATATAAATTAATTTATAAAATTCAATTAATATAAATCAGTAATTTAAATAATACAATTTCATTAAACAGTTAGAAGAAAAAGGAGACCCCAAACAATTTCGACCCTGAAAACCGCCCAGGATGCTAAAGAGAAATTAGGTGGGCCCCTACCAGTCAACTTCTGCATCTTTGATGACACGTGGAACCCATACGGCGAATATGGGAAGCAAGTAGCCCAAGTGGTGGGGTCCGCGGTCCGAGACACAGTCCCTCCCTACTATAGATCGTGGAGTGATATACCGAGGGGACTAAAAACCACGATTCTCGGAAAACTAGAGGAGTTTTTCAACCTCGAGGAGTGGAGGGCCCGCGATGATTGGAACTTTATCAGCGGGAAGCTACAGTCGTCTCAGGCCGCTGCCTACAGGCGGTGGAAGCATGACCTCAAGACTGACTACTACGATACGGACGAGTGTCCTCCGGATGTGCTTCCCGAGGATTGGAAGCAGACCCTTGTTATGCTGAATGACCCAAACAAGAAGGTAAAATTATAATTTAATTATTTTATTATAATATTAGTGTTTAGTTATTTTTTAACTTGAATTGTAACAAGCTCAGGCGGAGATTAATAAAAAGAATAGGCAGAACCAGAAGAAGCCGAACAACTCAGTTTCTAGGAACCAAACACAGACCTGCCATGAGATTATCGAGGTATAATTTCATAAAGTAAAAATAAAATTTATTAGTTATTTAATTTAATTTTTTAATAATTATAATTTTTTATGTATATTTTATAGGGTAAGATGAAGGTTACTACGAAGGATCCCCTGAGCTTTATTGACGAGCAGACCCAAGAGGAGGTCCCACTTCCATTGATGGTCGGATATTTCGAGTACTTGGGCTATGACGGGGCGAAGGGCAGCTGGGTTGATGATAGATGGGAGCAGGCTAGTGTAAGTGTTCTATTTTCCTTTTTATTGTTTAAAATTAATTATTTAACTTTAAATTTATTTTTTTGTTAGTTTTATTAGTTATTTATTTGAAATTTTATTACAGGGAGTTATAGGGAGAAGCTTAAAGATCGGGTTATCGAGTCAGGTTCCGAATTGGCTGAAGATGTTCCACTGGAGGAGCAGATAGGAGCGTTGAAGGAGACGGTACATGAGGTGATGAAACCGACTAAGAGTAGACACTGGATCCCGTCAATCGGAGCTGTCTTTAAGAAAAAAGGGATCCTAAGCCGTCTGTTTCGGACAAGACCGCACAGAAAAACACGGTAAAAATTCAGCGGATATTTGAGGGTATGAACGAGCTCGGCGAACTGCAAGGATTACCTCCTATGGCGAATGAAGCTACTCCGTCGAGCGCCTCGTCAAAGTCCGATAATTTTATCACTAAGATGCTCAAAGGCCTCAACGAATCTCGTGCCAAAAATGGTCTCCCTCCGGTCTCCGATGAAGATGAAGATGGTGAAGATGGTGAAGATGATGAAGATGAAGAAGATTTATCCGGCCCTTGATTGATTTGTTATGTGTGAAGACTTTTATTTTACTACATTTATATTTATGACTTTTATTATGATTTTATTAAATATTTTGACTTTTAACTTCGGGAGTTTGACTTTATTCCCAGGGTTTGACTTTATTGCCCGGGGTTTGACTACCCGGGTTTATTTATATTTTATGAATATAAGTCATGGTTTCTAGTTATTCTATGTATTAGTATAGTTAATTTAAAAAAATCAAAAAACCAAATTAAATAAAAATAAAAATAAAATTAAAATTAAAATTAAATTCAAAAAATAAAAACAAAAATAAAATAAAAATTTAAAAAAATAAATTAATTAAATACCGACGACATTCTTCACATGAATGTCGTCGGTAAACATACAGAAAAATAATAAAAAAAAAGAATGTTTACCGACGATATTCATGTGAAGAATGTCGTCGGTAATAATTTAAATTAAAAAAAAAGGCGTTTGAAAAAAATTGAATTATTAATTAATACGATACCGACGACCAAGTCGTCGGTAATTTATAGAGATACCGACGACAAAGGTCGTCGGTAAAATGATAAATATTACCGGCGACTCAATTAGTAGTCGTCGGTAAGCCACGATTTGCCGACGGGGTGTACTCGTCGGTAAAAAAAGCTGGTTTACAAACGAGTGCCCAAAGTCCTCGTCGGCAAGAGTGGATTTACCGACCAATTTCTAGGGACGACAGTTTACCGACGAGTGGTCGTCGATAAACCAATTTACCGACGAAACGCGGCTGTTTACCAACGACACGTGTCGTCAGTAAATCAACGACCTGTTTTAGTGTATTGTAAAAATATGGTATAAAAAAACTCTATAAATATTATTTGAAGATAAACAATTTATTTTCTAATATAAAACTACATTATATTTTAAGTGTTTAAATAGTATAAACGTAATATATATTTTATATCAATATTATGTATTTGAATATATTCACACATAGTACAAATAGTAGTTTCAAATAACAAAAATCAACGACAATAACAAGACTACAAAGCATTGCAAAATATAAAAAATCATTTTCGTGCTCCGACATTTAGGGAATCCCTAGGCTTTGTTTGGTTCGTGAAAATATTTTCTTATTTTCCAAAAGTATTTTTAGGTAAATAATTGTCATTTTCCTTTTCAACATTTTTAAAAAACATGTTTGGATTAACAAAAAAATTATTGCCAGAAAATGAATTGAAAAATACGTTTGGTTTTATGCTATATTCAAAATATTCTTTTCTGAAATAGGGAAAATTCCCTTGTGGATGTCCACTATTTTAAATTTTGACAAATAAGTACCCAAATTGAAAAATAGGTAACCAACGTTTTGTTTTTTGCCTTACGTTAGTACCCGCTGTGAAATTTGTCAATAAAGGTCACGTGTCAATGACGTTCCTACCTTTTCCTTCTAAAATGAAGTACCCAAGTTTACAAAAGTGGACAAACGGGTACCAAACGTTCTTTATTTTCAAATAGAGCTCATTTGTTATTTATTGGTAGCAAATTGAATAGTATGATAGAGTCTGTTATTTTGTGTGTTCCAGGAATACATAAAACTGGTACACACAAATTTGACATTTGTGTGTTATAAGAATACACAAAATTGAGTTTTGTGTATTCTTGTAACATAAAACATCACAGAGAAGGAGATAAAGTACTAGTGTGATATGGTCTGTTATTTTGTGTGTTACAGTACTACACAAAATAATTTTTGTGTACACTTGTAACACACAAAATCACAGATGATAAGAAAAAAGACTAATATGATGTGTCATTTTGTGTGTTACATGAATACACAGAATAAAAAATACATATAATCCAATATCTACACATTTTTCTTTGTATTTCATCATTACACAAAAGAGTAGGTTTGTGTGTTTTCGTGATACAGAAAGTCACAGACATAAATGGGCTTTGGAAGCGAAAAAGTGAACTTGTGTGTTGTTGTAATACATAAATTTTTGTTTTGTGTATTACATAACCAAACAAAATAACAAAAGGTGGTTAGACAAAAAAAATAATAAATCAAGATAGTTAAAATTGATTAATAAAAAGGGTATATGCGATTCACGAAGAGAAAAAATGATTTTGTTAAACCAAGAAATACTTTATATTGATTCTATAATTTTGTGTGTTATAGGAACATAAAATATATTTTTGTGTATCGAAGGAACACTTAAAACTAAATATCGAAAGAATTAAAAAAATCAGGAAAATTCGCAGATGTAGATATGAATTTGTGTGTCCAAAAATACAAATTTTTATTTATCTGGTTTTTTTGGAATTAATTATGATTTTTTTAAGTTCACGGGCGCACACATGTGGTAGAATTGACAAATCTATCTTGGTATTTTATAGCTACACATAAAATAGAATATCCAAATTTAAAAATGAAAAATAAATAAATCATTAAAATTCAGAAAGAGATCATTAAAATTCATTAAAATTCATAGATGTAAATATTAATTTTCTTCGTAAAAAATGCAATTTTTTTATTTTTCTGATTATTTTTGAATTTCTTATGAACTTGTTGTACGAAATTCACGGACGAGCGCGTGTGATGGAATTAGTTGGTGGTGATTGGTGGTGACATCGGTGGTGAAACTAGTAGGTGATTGTTATGGACAAAGGTGGTGGTGGTCGATGGAGAATAATGGAGGTATTTATGGTGGTAGGTGGAGAATGTATGAGGTGGTGGTGGTGGTAGCCGGTTGTGAAATGAATGAGGTGGTGGCGGTGGAGGTGGTGGTGGTGGTGGTTGTGATGGATGCATGAGATGGTTGTTGTGGTGGTGGATGCATGAGGTTGTGGTGGTTGATGCATGTGGTTGTGGTTGGTATGGATGCATGAGATGGTGATGGTGGATGCATTAGGTGGTGGTGGTGGATGCATGAGGTGGTGGTAGTGGTGGATGCATGTGGTTGTGGTGGTGGCAGATGCATGAGTGGGTGGTAGTGGATGCATGAGGTGGTTCTGGTGGTGGTGGTGGATGCATGAGGTAGTGGTGGTTATGGGCGAAGGTGCTGGTGATCAGCGAAAAATATTAGAGGTGGTGGTCGTCGGTGAAAAAATGTATGAGGTGGTGGTGGTAGTCGGTGATAAATGCATGTAGAGGTGGTGGCAGTGGTCGGTGGCAGTGGCCGAATTTTAAAATAAAATAAATAAAAATTATATTATGAATATTATATGATAAAAATATAAAAATAAATGGTGTGTTGTTTGGGAACTAGAATAGAAGTCAAAATGAGGTGGGTTACTCGTTTTTTTTTAATTGTGCAACTGTTGTAACTAAAGGCGTATGTAGTTCTTGAAACACAAACGCATTAAAAAAGATGAACAATGTTAAAAATGGTTAAGATTGAATATTATTCAAAAACAAACAAACATTTATTGAACAAATGCAAATCAAAACAAAATGTCATTGACAATACGAGATAAAACCATGTGGTGCACTAGCATTCATTATTATAGAATAATTTCACAAGAAAATCAACGTCGCTCGAGGACCATTGTCCATTATCTTCCTCCGCAGCTGGAGGACCATTCTACACCATATTCACAATCACCTTTCCACCAAGACAATGTACTGCAAAATAAAATCCGTTCGCCGCTCGAGGAACATTCTCCACCATCTTCTTCTGCCGCTCGAGGAACATTCTCCACTATCTTCTTCCGCCGCTCGAGGACCATTCTCCACCATCTTCTGCCACCGCTGAAAAAGAAATATCTTCACACTCACCTTCCCACTCATCTTCTGCCTGGTTGAGTTGGTTAAGATGGTGGGTTTGTAACCATATGAGAATGATAATGAAGATAAACAACTTTCCATCGGGTAATGCTTAAATTATGGGATTTAGATGATATGCACCAAAGATGAAATCATTTATATAATATAATAATGACATAAAATCTAACTAATTTGTTTAATGTAAGGGTATAATTGGGATAATTCAAAAATTTTGGACCTTATGGGTGGGTAATACTTAGGTGGACTGTATGCGGGTGGGTTATTGAGTTTTTGGACTTTATTAGCTAATATCCTTTTTAAGAAAAATTGATCTAGAAATGGGAACATTTTACGATAAAAGGTTTAGTGAAATTGATATTCTATAAGTTTATTTTTGGACAAATTTGATACTTTTTAACATAAAAATTTGACAGAATTGATCAATTTTTAGGATAAAACTGAATAGATACTTTAAATGTAAAGTTGAAAGTAAAAAAATGCACTTTGTTTGACAAATAACGATCATGTATGTAGCACGTGACTTTACTAACTTTGACCATCAACAAAAACGTGAATGGACTACCAGTGAGAATACGACCCAAGTGTCCACTTTTGTATCTAAAAAAACATAGAAAATAGATTTGAAGATTAAAAAAACTAAAATGATACGAAGGAGCTTTCAAATTGATTTCTCCTAAAGGCTTATAGACTAATAGTAACATTTAATATTTCGAGTTAGAACTCTTCCCACATAATATGCCTGCAAAGATTTCAACAACTTTGCTACAATAATAGTAACATAATCAGATATATTGATTAACAAAGAACTGAAGTGTAGGAAAAAGGAGATTGTCTTTTCAAGCCAAGACTTGAGCAGCACCAACTCTATCCCGAGAACTCAAGCGCATTTATGAACCATATTTAAGGAATGCAAAACCTGCAATTATCATTCCATATCCATATTCTTTTCGCCTACTTCAATAACGGTGTCATGAGAAATCAGGGAAAAAATATTGATAATAAAAATCAGTGGCCTAATCTAAATTCTTATACTAGTACACTACATTTTTCATATTAGTCATCACTGAAAAAAATCTATATCCCCACTGAAAGCAAACTGGATCTTCCTGGTGGGTCCTAGGGTGTTATAAATTTAAGTGCAAAAATAAAGGAACCACTTAACCGCAAGTGTACGGTTGTCCCAAGTAATATATGATAATCAAGTTCGTTCTCAGGGATGGATTAGGTTCAACCCAAATATTAATCAAGTAGTAAGAATAATTGCTAAGCAGAAAATAAAAGATAAGGATTATTGTTTGGCTTTTGTAAATTAAAATTGCAAATAAAGTAAAGACTAAAATTAAATTAACAGAAAGGAAATAAAGAAAATAAACGACCAACTTCAGATAAGAGAGATACTTGAGTCTCGCAAAGGAATCCACCTAATCAATCTAATCTATGCTATGTTTAAGGGTAGACTTGGAATTATAATATTAGTCGGGATTCTAATATCTCCTAGCCCCTTGTCGGGTGGACCTAGAAGCTATCCTAAAGTATCATAAACACCTGTATGGTCGAATATGGCTTTTCGGATGATATGATTTTACCTCTTTGACTATGTAACTAGTTAAGCCTGTCGGTCAATAACGGACATTACACGGGTATTACCTAAATCTGTATTCAAACCCCCCTGTCGGATGATCACTTCGCCACTAAAGTGAGTAGCTCAAATACTAAAAGCTAATTCTAGTTGCGCGGAAAAGAATTAGTAATGAAAACAAAGTAATAACCAATATATAAAACTCAATCCTATTTAAATCTAAACAATCCCAAATTCAAAACATAGATTAATTAATTAAGGTTCATCCCTTTAATGCGATTCTCAAGTATAAAGAAATTTAGATCATGATGAAATTAAAGACTAATATAAAAGAAAAGGAATTCATGTTCAATTATAAGAAAGAAATAAATAACCTAAAGGGTTGAATTACTATTGGTGGAAGAACAAGATTTCTCCAGCTTCTAGCTTCTTCTCTCCTTCGTGCTCTGACTTGAAAACCTTAAGCCTCTTGTTTAATTCTCTGAAATGTGTGAAAGTCAGAGGTTAAGGGGTGTATTTATAGGTGTTGGAGGACTCTAGGTCGAATTTGCTTGGAGTGGAAGACAAGTTAAGGACTCTTAAATTCGTAGCTCTAAATTCTAGGAAAGGTAAGATTCTTCTGCTGATTTGATTTGGTCATATCTTTTTCAATACTTATCCGTTTGAGAAGTTCCAATATATGAAACTGCTTGTCTTGGAAAGAGCTTTCTATGGGTGCAGACCACTCGTCCAGAATCCTAGCCAATATTTAATTATGAATTAATATTTAAAATGTGGCTGGAATTTCAGATTCAAAAGGTAGCTTTATCTTTTCCTTCTTTGAATATATCTTTCCTAAATCTTCTTATTTTCATGTAAATCTTCTTTCCTTTAATCCTTATCTTGACTTGGTCTCTAAGTAATTACCATTTATCTTTTAAAGCTTCACATTAAATAAATAATTAAATCGCATATGCTTAAAAGAATAAATCAATAAATCAAGAAAACGAAATAGGAAAGTGTACTCTAAAAATAGAAACTCGAGTAAAAATCATTTCCTAACACTCTAAAATACACTTAGACTTTATTCTCACTTCTTCTCCTTAGCTTGGTCTTTCATGAAATTCAAGAACCAATTAACTTTGCATCAAAAATAGTCAAATTCACGCACAAAAGCTCAGATTCTGCAAATAGTTATTTTCCAAGGGGAGGAAGTGCAATATGATCAAATAAACCTAAAAGTCTATCAAATAAGACATTTATTCACCTAAAAGGATGTCTCCAAAGGGCTAATAATTAGAACAAATAGGGAGACATCAAGACCCCAAACTCAAACCTTTGTCGTCCTGACAAAGTAAAATAAAAACAAAGGATCTTTTAGGTGAACGCAAAAGGTAGAATCTAGAAAATAATCCCAAAGCACAACTTAAAATAAATTTCATATAGTCTAATCTAGGAATTAATATACACCTACACTTATCATGCAAAATCAAACACAAAATTATATCAATCCAAAATTAATTTCACAATGCTAGAAGGTTACGCTTATTACTTATCTCAAGATGGTGGCTATAGGGTGTTCCTCGATCTTTACTTGCTTTAAACGCTCTACTTTGCATATTCCCTATTAACTCAATGTGCATCTAGGAATCACGAGGATTTTACATTTTTAGCGTAGGCTGAAGGACGGTATGGTATGTATATTTGGTAATTTTGAAGTGAGCTTTTGGCTCTCTGCTCACTTACCATTAACAAACTGTCCAAGAGCTTGAGTTTACACTCGAATAACGTTCTCACTCAACCCAATTGACGCGCTTAATTAGCGTCCCCAAATTAACCCAATAAGCACTAAGGATGATTCATATAAAAATTTCCACTTTGCCGGTCCGAATATATAATCTTTTCAAATCATTCATTTTTTTCTTTTTCTTTTGTATAACTATGACTCTCGTTTTTAATGTTTGAGATATCATGCTATTTTTCATAGTTATGCCTATTCATAACTTGAGCTCGAAGCTTCTTTTCCATTCACTATTTACCCCGGCAAAGTGTTACAATAAACCTGTGAATCATCATCATGTATAGCACAAAGCACAATTGATAAGCTCAAAAGAAATCCCAACCCAATGTAAATTCCCATATAGTGGACCCACCACCCCAAACTCAAGCTCAAGACAGGAAGTCTCAGGATCGTAATTCAAGTGCGGGTCATATGGTCATGCCTAACAATCTAAAGGGATATTGGCTTATAATGTGGCGACAAAAGAAAGGCTTAAAGGCTAAAAATTTGTCTAAGAAGGATAGTATTAATTCAGGGATAGAAGGCCAAAAAGGATTCAAAGGGCTAACAAAGAACTGCCTCTATCATCTTCCTATTTACACAACTTGCCTCTAGTTCCTACCTAAGTGGGTTCTCTACTCATTTAGATCTCACGTTCTACAAACCACTCATTATCCTTAAGTACAAGTTTACTTCTTTTGCATTGTTCATTAATTTTTCCTATCAATTATCTCATATTTGCATGCAATCAAAGTACAGTTTTACACTAACTCCTAAAGTCAACCATTTTCTATCATTAATTCACAAAAATCATGCTTGATGGGGGCATTTAAAATTCTCTACAGTCAACGCAACCCTAAGATTAGTTTTATTGAAAGCATGTAAATCACAAAAAATTGGGATGAGGCAACGAACCCCACCCCAAACTCAAAAGTGAGTCGTGTCCCCACGACTCGAAAAAGACTCAATAAAGCAATAAAATTAAACTAAAACTACCTAACTAGTGCCTACATTTAATTAAGAAGAAGAATTAGAATGGGGTACCTGGCCATAAAGATCCATCGTGTCCTCCTCCGAAGGGGAAGAATAATTATCAATATCCATGTACATAGTCACCTCTTCCAATGTTGACTTAATCTGTGTAAATTCCTTCCAGAGTGCTCCGATGTCTAGTCGTAAAAGTTCGAATTCTTGTTGCAAATTGCGAGCCCATGGAGGAATACCAGAATTAGTTTGAGAAGAAGAAGAACCTTGAACTTGAATTTGTGTCTTGTCTTTAGGCTTTGATGATACCCTCATCCTTGCTATTAATTTCTTGTGTTGTGGTGGTGCAGGTGCCTTTTCTTCTTGTTTTTCTTCAATAGGCTCATCAAGATTGATGGCCTTTTCAATTGTAGAACCAGGCAAATTCTTATTCTTCCCAAGGATGCAACACTTCCTCTTATAATCCATAGCATCTGTTTTGTTTGTTATGGTTGATTTGTCCCCAAACTCAAGTTATACCAAGGATAGAATAAAGTTCAGAAAACTTGGTATAGCTTGAGTTTATTGCTTGAATTAGATGAAGGAAGGTGGTTTCTTGAAGGATCTTGGAAGAACTCTTGAAAGCTTGATGATCTTGGTTGTGTTTAATGGTGTTTTGTGATGAATTTGATGAAGAGGATGTGTTCATGGAGGATGGAGGAGAGAATTTGTGATGTTATTGTGTTTGTTGTGGAGGTTTAATCAAGCTTCAAGATGTATTTACAGGGTTGGGAGCTGGAAAATTCGTGTGGGAGAGGCTAGGGTTAAGTTTGGTAAGGTAGGAATTTGATTAGGCAAGAAATTCTTCACAAACCGCCTCTGTGCGGTATACCGGGCATAACCTCCGGTATACCAGACCCATCAGTGCTTCATTTTTTCGTCTCGGCAAAGACCCCGTGGTATATACCCGTGCTACGGCTTTTTGCCACTGTTCAATTTCTCGTCTCCGTCAAAAAACCCGCGGTATTCAACCCGTGGTACGGGTTTTTGCCTCTCCGGTATACCGGACATATCGCGCGGTATACCGCACCTGTCATGCTCCCATTTTTTTCATCTCGGCAGAAAACCCGAGCTTCATACCCATGGCACGAGTTATTTTTCCTGCGGTATACCGGGGTTCTGGGGCGGTATACCGGACCTCGCGCCGAATTTTTCCCATGTATTTCTTCTTTCGTTTCCTAGCACCCCAAACTCAATTCCTGCACCATTAACACACCACCTTTCTCATTTCTTTTAAAAGTAGACACTAAAAATCGATACTAACTTAGAATTATACACTAGGAATTTAAAAACTTAAAGCAATAAACTAATATACAATGAATTGGCTTTTGTTTAACGTCGTTAAGCTCGACGGGTTACCTCTCGCGTCTATTCGGCTTCAAGGAGGTACATGACCTCCCCCGGATGTGGATCAATTCTGCGATTGGTATCCTCGCCTACATGGTAAAGTTTTAGACGATTCCCATTCACCATGAAGGTGCGTTGCTCTTCTGGATTCTCGATCTCTATTGCTCCATGAGGCATAACTTTGGTCACCACGAACGGACCAGACCACTTCGATCTCAACTTTCCCGGATAGTTGCTGAACTTGGAGTTGTACTTGAGGACTATCTGTCTAACTTTGAATTTCTTCTCACGAATGCGATTGTCATGCCATCTTTTCATTTTTTCTTTGTAAAGTTTAGCATTCTCATAGGCATGAAATTGAAACTCGTCAAGTTCATTTAACTTCATCATACGATTCTCCGCAGCTAAGGTTGGATCCATATTCATCTCTGCAATTGCCCAATAGGCACTCATTTCAAGCTCAAGAGGTAAGTGACAAGCCTTACCATACACAATACGATACGGAGATGCACCCACAGGCATCTTGAACGCAGTACGATATGCCCACAACGCATCATCTAATTTCATTGACCAATCCTTGCGTGTGGAACCAACTGTCTTCTCAAGAATGGATTTGATCTCTCGATTAGAGACCTCAGCTTGACCATTGGCTTGTGGATGATAAGCGGTAGATACACGATGCCTCACACCATACTTCACTAGAACTTTCTTCAGATATTTGTTCAAAAAGTGTGAACCTCCATCACTGATTATAACTCGAGGTGTACCATGTCTAGTGAAAATGTGTGACTTCAAGAATTTAATCACTACTCGTGAATCGTTAGTTGGTAGAGCTTCAGCCTCTACCCATTTAGACACGTAATCAACGGCTAGTAGGATGTACAGATTTCCGTTAGATGGTACAAAAGGACCCATGAAATCAATACCCCATACATCGAATATCTCAACTTCAAGAACATTATTCCGCGGCATCTCATCTCTCTTAGATATATTACCAGTAAACTGGCATCTATGACATTTCTTGACATACTCATGACAATCCTTATGTAAAGTAGGCCAATAAAAACTGGATTGTAGTACCTTTGCAGCTGTACGATCTCCTTTGAAGTGTCCTCCGTACGGTGAATCATGACAACCTGCAACAATGGACAAAATTTCCTTATCTGGTATGCATCTTCTTACCATCTGATCACTACATGTTTTGTAGAGGAAGGGGTCCTCCCAAAAGAATTGTTTAGCTCGATGGGCTAGTCTCTTTTTCTCTTGTGAGGTAGCTCCTTGAGGAAAAGAACCACTCACAATAAGATTTGCTATATCCGCATACCAAGGAGTTTCTAATGAATAAATTGAAAACAAACTTTCGTCAAGAAACTCTTCTCTTACCAACTCAGGTCATCAATTAGACTCAAAGCCTTCAAGACGCGACAAATGATCAGCAACCTGATTATCACAACCCTTTCGATCCCGAATCTCTAAATCAAATTCTTGTAACAATAAAACCCATCTAATCAACCTCGGCTTCGCATATTTCTTCTCCATAAGGTATTTAATCGCAGAATGGTCAGTAAAAACAACAACTTTCGCTCCAAGAAGATAGGAACGAAATTTGTCGAATGCATATACTACAGCTAGTAACTCCTTCTCAGTTACGGTATAATTCACTTGAGCATTTGTGAAGACCTTACTAGCGTAGTAGATGGAATGAAACACCTTGTCTTTTCGTTGTCCCAGAACAGCACCCATAGCGAGATCACTAGCATCACACATAACTTCAAACGGAATCTTCCAATCAGGAGGTAATACAATAGGTGCAGCAATAAGCTTCTCTTTAATCTCGTTGAATGCCTTTATGCAAGCTTCATCAAAAAGGAATTTGGTGTCCTTCTCAAGTAAGTTGCACAACGGCTTAGAGATTTTGGAGAAGTCCTTGATAAAACGTCGGTAAAAACCAGCATGACCCAAAAAGCTTCTTACCCCTTTTACATAAATAGGAGGGGGAAGAGTCTTGATTACCTCAATCTTTGCACGATCAACTTCCAAACCAGCACTTGAAACCTTGTGACCCAACACTATACCCTCTCGAACCATAAAGTGACACTTCTCCCAGTTCAAAACCAAGGCAGTCTCCTTGCATCTAATCAATACCTTCTCCAAGTTCCGTAAACACTCCTCAAAGTTATCACCAAACACAGAAAAGTCATCCATAAATACCTCAAGGAAATCATCAATCATGTCCTAGAAAATTGCCATCATACATCTTTGAAAAGTAGCAGGTGCATTACATAATCCGAATGGCATCCTTCGGAAGGCAAAGGTACCAAAAGGACATGTAAAGGTTGTCTTGTGTTGGTCTTTTGGATCTACATAAATCTGATTGTATCCTAAATATCCATCCAAAAAGCAATAATATTCTCTACCAGCTAGCTTGTCTAACATCTGATCAATAAACGGGAGGGGGAAGTTATCTTTTCTGGTGGCCTTGTTCAACTTTCGATAATACATACACACTCTCCAACCAACAATGGTCCTTGAGGGAATGGCTTCATTCTTCTCGTTCAAGATGGTAGTAATACCACCCTTCTTTGGTACGCATTGAACTGGACTCACCCATTCGCTGCTAGCTATGGGGTAGATGATTCCCGCGTCTAGCAACTTGATAACCTCTTTCTTCACCACTTCCTTCATAGCTGGCATCAATCTTCTTTGTCCTTCAACTGAGCGCGCGTTTTCATCGTCTAGAATGATTTTGTGTTGGCAATAGGAAGGACTAATACCTTTGATGTCAGCAATAGTCCAACCAATCGCCTCCTTATTAGCTCTCAGTATGCGCAACAGTTTGTCTTCTTGAGGACCTGTTAAAGTAGCTGAAACAATAACAGGCAGAGTGTTGTTAGTACCTAAATACGCATACCTCAGGTGTGACGGAAGTGGCTTTTCTTCTAGTTGTGGGGGAGACTCGATAGATGGTTTCTTTTTAGGTGCTATCTCCCCAAGCTCTTGGAATGGCTCATAGGCGAGATGCCTATGTTTCATGTTTCCGGAATTCAAAGTAGCTACAGTCTCGATTAGTTCTTCCATCAATTCTTGTAAGTCAAGTGTTAGGGCTGCTTGCAAGATATCTTTAAAATTCATACAATCAAACTTTTCTTGCGTAGTCAAATCGAGTACATCCATTCGGAAACATTCTTCAGGGATATCTGGAAACTTCATGGCCCTAAACACGTTGAACTTTACCGTCTCGTCTTGGATTCGCATGGTTAATTCTCTGTTTTCTACATCAATAACAGTACGCCCCGTGGCTAGGAATGGTCGACCCAAGATGATAGGGACATTCCTATCCGTGTCGTATTCAAGAATAACAAAATCGACGGGAAAAATTTGAGTACCTGCCTTGACGAGGACATCTTCGATTCGTCCCTCTGGATGTGCGAGGGATCTATCGGCCATTTGTAGGATCATGGAAGTTGGTCTAGCGTTTCCTATCTTCAGTTTTTCGAAAATTGACTTGGGCATCAAATTGATACTCGCTCCCAAGTCACACAAAGCTTTCCCTTGCCACTCATTACCAATAGAAATAGGAACTGTGAAACTCCCAGGATCAAGTAGTTTAGGTGGCAACTTACTTTGGCATATAGCGCTGCATTCTTCTGGCAATCCTATCATCTCATTCTCACGGTTCGGTCTCTTGTTGGTAATGGCTCTTTTCAGAAATTTAATGTACTTTGAAACATCGCGTATAGCGTCTAAGAACGGAACGTTAATATTGAGACCACGTACCATATTCAAGAATTTCTGATATTCTGCCATGTCTCCTTTCTTCTGAATTCTGGAGGGAAAAGGTGGAGGAGGGCGGGTTCTGTAACATCTTTGGATTTTGGCTTATCCGGAATCTTCTCCACTTCAATTATTTCAGGTTCATCTTCTTTCTCTTCCACATCTTTTATCGGTTTCTCATTCACAGTTGTTTCTTTTTCTTTCATCACGGGAAAAGGAGGTGGAGCGAGCTTCTTACCACTTTAAAGTGTTACTGTATTACAATCTTCTCTTTGCTTAGGTTCTTCAGTATCACTCGGTAATTGTCCTTGCTGACGTTGATTTAATTGCTTATTTATCTGAGCCATCTGAGTTTCCATCAATTTAAGTGCTGCGGTTGTAGATTGTTGAATGTTGATTAGTGTTGTCAAAGTTTGCTGAACATCTAAAGCACCTTCTTGAGGTTGAGTAGGTAAAGCATACTGGTTCATGGTTTCGGCATAAGCATCTTGAGGAGGTTGTCTCTGAGCTTGATTTCCGTATGCTTGTCCACCTTGGTAGTCGTTCTGAGGTCTTGGTTGAAAGTTGTTTTCTTGGGGACGTGGTTGATATGCATAGGTTGGATTAGCAGCCCCATTTTTATTTGAATTTTGGAAACCCGGATGGTTTCTATTTGGTTGATAACCTTGACCACTTGAGTTATAATTTCCTCGGTTGGAAATGAACATTACGGATTCTGGGTTGTTTTGACAAGTCTCCCAATCATGATCTTGTGTACCGCAGTTAGAACATCCATAAACTTCTTGTGTAACATTAACATCTGCTCTTCTACTAGTAACACTTTTCGTAACAGCTAGAGTAAGCTGTTTCAGTTGTTGCTCAAGTTTGTTTTCCATGGCGGTGAATTTTTCTTCAATTGACGCAATATTTCCACCTCAGACAGGTGTTCTTACGGTATTCCAACCTAGTTCATTCGTTACAGTTCTATTCAAAATAATTTTAGCATGGACTGGTTGTACCCGCAAAAATGCACCACCACAAAGTAAGTCTAGATCCTTTTTCGAAGAGCCATCAAGTCCTCGGTAAAATATTGGTGGTCCTTTGTGTGTTCTAAAATAAATGCAAATGTAAATCGAACCACAACCGCAAGTGTACGGTTGTCCCAAGTAGTATGTATGATAATACAGATTCGTTCCAAGGACGGATGGTTGATCACAATGTTTAGCAAGTAGTGATTGATGCACTTATGAAAAATAAAAGACAATAAAATGTTTGTTTGGTTTTGTTTATTAATTCTAAATAAATGAAAGACAAATATTAAATGTAAATGAAAGCTAAGAAGCAAGTAAAATAAGTGAAAACGCAATATGAGATGTAGTACTTGAGAACGCAAGGATCCTCCTAATCTTATTTCCTAACTTATGTTGTTTAAGGGCTAAATTGGTCAATTACAATGGTCGGGATTCTAAATTCCTTATACCCCCGTCAGGGTGGACTATAAGGCAATCCTAAAGTGTCACTAGTCCCGTCAGGGTAAATATGATCCACCGTTGGATGTTTAAGTGTTTTACCTCGTTGGCCCTAAAATTAGCTAAGTTCGTCAGAATCAATAGCTTCTATTTCAGATTCAATAAATATTTCCGTACCTAAACCCTCCGTCAGGATGATCCAATCGCCACTAATGGGAATAGCCTAGATACTAATACCTAATCTTAGTTCGCGACTCTAAAATCAGTAAATAATCACAAATTATTGAAAAGAGTAATGAACCCAATCTAATTTAATTTAATCTAAACCCAAATTCAACATTCGTTATTTCATAAAATTAAGATTCACCCGTTGTTTGTTCTCAAGCACTATGGAAAGCTTAGCTCATATTAAAATTAAAAACTAAATTAAAAATAAAGGAATTCATATTTGATTACAAAATTAAAGATAAGAAAAACCTAATTTCCGGAATAGGAATGACTACGAACGGAGATATAGACCCTCTCCAGCTCTTGTAGTTTCTTCTTCTTCCTTCTGTTGACTTCTCTCTGGTGTTTAATCTTGTAGAATGTGAATTGTGTTGACACTCTCTCTCTAAGGATTTGTAAATTGAAGAAAATATGAGAGGTGAGAAATAATGAGGTCAAAATCTCCTTTTATAAGCTCCAAAACGGATTAGGGCTTGGACCTAATAATAAAACACTAATTAAATGTCCAAGCCCAAATTCTAAGCCCAAAATCCCGTAACTGCTGATATGCCTTCACTAAAACGGCTTTTCCCGATGCGTTACAACTCCGATTGACCTCATTCCAGTTGCTAAAGTTCCGTAACTTGATAAGGAATGATTTCTCTTCAAAGGTCAACAGCTAAATCATCGCTTAAGCACCTCGAAATCAGCAATCTATAGCCTGGAAAATGGATTTTCAGCTCTAAAAATAATATCTTCGGGATTTCTTTTCAAGTCTTGACTCCATATCATGATCTTTTGACTTTCTCCTCGGATTCCTCTCCTAGCTAACATCTAAAACCTGTAAAATCTTCACTAAAAATACCAATATTACGCGCAAAAGCTTAATAAATCAAAAATGCTAGAAATAAAAGAGGAAAATCATATTATTGCATATTTAGTCCAAAAGTCTATCAAATTGATTAAATAAACACCAAAAATGATGTCTCCCAAGGGTCTAAAATAAGAACAATTAGGGAGACATCAAGACCCCCAACTCAAACCTTTGTCGTCCCGACAAAGCAAAACAAAACAAAACAAGGGGTAGAAGTAAACGTAAGAACAAATAGAAGCTAGCAAATAACCCTAAAGCAATTCTTAAGATAAATCTCATATAGCAAAACTTTAAGAGCTAACATATACATACACTAATCATGCAAAATCAAACATAAATAATCTCAATCATAAAATTAAAGTTGCAATGCTTGAAGGTTACACTTGTACTCATCTCTGTATTATAGCTATAGGGTGGTCATTAATCATAAATCGCTTTGAATGTTCCACCTAAATATTCCCCATCAACAGAATTATAAATTCACTATGTACTTAAGAATCAAGAGGTCTTTATGGTTTTGATATTGGTTTAAGGACGGTATGGATATATATTTGGTAAATTTGAAGTGAGCTTTTGGCTCTCTCCTCACTTACCATCCACATGTCCTCGAGCTTGAGTTTACGCTCAAAAATGTTCTCACTCACCCATTTGACGCGCTAATGTTGCGTCCCCATATCAACCCAATGAAAACTAAGATGATTTCCAAAAAATATTCCACTTTGCCGATTTATTTATTCTTTCTTTCTTTTTATTTTCTTGTTTCATTTCTTTTCTTCTTCTTTTTTTGTACAAGATACCCATGACCATCATTTTGATGTGAAAGGTCATGTCTCTTATAAATTTTTCTTTCTTCTTTTTTTTTTTTTTTTCTATTTTATTTTCAAATCCCGGCAAAGGGTTACAAATAATAATATCCTCTACATTTTTGTGCCTCAATACAAACACATATAATCCCTTCCCAATGTATCTTCCCAAATGTGGTCCCTCCACCCCAAACTCAAGCTCGAGACAAGTCTCAGGGTTGTGATTCAAGTGCGGGTCATTTGGTCATGCCTAATAATCTAAAGGATAATGGGCTTATATCGTGGCTACAAAAGAAAAGGCTTAAGGCTCAAAATTGGGCTAAGACGGATAAAATTATAATAAGGGATAGCAAGCTAAAAGGCTTCAAATGGCTAACAAAGAACTGCCCCTATCATTTTCCTAAGTACATAGCTTGTCTTTAGTTCATATCTAGGTGGTTCTCTACTAATTAGGATTTCACGTTCTACACACCAAACATATTCCTTAAGTACAAGCTTACTTCATTTGCATTGTTCATTAATTTTTTCCTATCGATTACCTATGTTCGCATGCAATTGTAAGTGCGTTTTATGTTATTCCCTAAAGTTCACTATTTACTATCATTGATTCATCAAAAGTATGCTTAAAGGAACATTTAAAATCTTCTATAGTCAAACGCAACTCCGAAAATTATTTTATTGAAAGCAATTTAAAGCAAATAAACACATAAAACTGGGATGAGGCAACGAACCCCACCCCAAACTCAAAAATGAGTCGTGTCCCCACGACTCGAAAAGACTCAAAGCAATAAAATAATTTACACTAAATGAGAGGGGAAAGAAAACGTATCTGAACCAGCGCGAGGCTGGTGTCGGTGTTGCGTCCAAGTTGCGGTTTTGAATTCTTCTTCATCAATGGTTGCGTTAAAATTGTTCTTCATTACCTCGAACTTCTTCAAATTTTCCACGTTTTCATTTATTACTCGCCCTCTAAGCATCATCTCCTATAGTAAAATCTTTCCTCAATACCCAATTCTCTTTCTTCACCATGTTCTTCGTACCTTTCCTAACCTTCATGGTCATCTCCGATGACCCCAAACTCAAAGCTTCAAGACCCTTGGATAAAATTGTGATTTTAGTGTTCTTGAAGGTTTGGGTTTGAATTATGGATTGTTTAGAGCTGGATCATGGATAATTCAAGGTTTGGGAAAGGTTTAATGGATAAATTTTAGCTTTGGTGAAAGAAAACTTCGGATTAAAGTGTGAAGCTTTGGTATTTTGGAAGTTTAATGGTTTGATTGTGATCTTGGATGATGTTTAGAGGGAAGGATTGGTGGTATGATGTTGTTTTGATGATGATTTTAGGAGTAGTTGGAAGCTAGGATTCGTCAATGGAGGCTTAGCATGAGAAAGAGGCTAAAAATATAGGGATTTAAACCCTTAAAACCGCCGATCACAGCAGTTGACCGGCTAGCCGGCGGTTGACCGGCATGCCGGTCACTGTGTCGGCGAAAAATAAATTTTCGAAAAAATTTTGTACTCTTTTTTTTTTTTTTTTTTACCTCTGACGCAGCCTTCTTGCGTCGTCGCTGACGCAGTGATCAGAAAGTCCAGCTTCTTTGGCCGGCTAGCCGGCGGATACGCCGGCATGCCGGCGAAATGTCGATGGCGCATTTCAAGACGCAGCAACCTTGCGTCGTCGCTGACGCAAGGACCAGAAACTCTTCCTCCAGATGGCCGGCTAGCCGGCGGATTCGCCGGCATGCCGGTGGATTTCTCGCTGGCGCGAATGGTGATGCAGCAATGCTGCGTCATCGCTGACGCAGTGGTCAGAGAGTTTGGGGATCTTCAGCGTTTTTGGCCGGTATGCCGGCCAGCTCGCCGGCTAGCCGGTCAAACCTGCTGTTGAATCCATAATTTTTCGTTTTCTCCTCGTTTTGACCCCAAACTCATGACCATTATACCCCTGAAATCATCAAAAACAACTACCCTTCCTCATTTCTTAATAATAAACACTAAATAAAGAACCATTACTCTAATTTACACAAAGAATTTAAAAGACATGAAAGCAATTTAAAACATGGGTTGTCTCCCAAGAAGCACTTTTGTTTATTACGTCTTTAAGTTCGACGCGTTACCTTCCATGAAGATGGTATTGAGGCCCTTGCGGTGTTCCTCCGCTTAAACTCGCCTCTTCCTTGATGTAAAAGCTTAAGAACCTCCCCCTTTGAATATTATTCAATCGATCTCTAAAAGGAGGTGGGTAAGTACTTCGTTTCGCCTTTTTATTTTCATGACGAAACTCATTTTCCACCACATTGGAGTAGATAACCGTTCTCAACGGTATAAGCTTATTTTTATTCCTTGTTTCAATCTCAGATTCATCTTTAAAATGTGGTGGGTAGGTGCTTCTCCTTGCCTTTTTGCTCTCGCGGTGTGGCACCTTGCTTGTATAACACATATTGATCATTTGTGGTAGTCGAGGTGATTCTGATTTTTCATCTCTAATAATGATTTGTGGTAGAGATGGTGATTGGTGAACTTCTTGTGGCGGATATTCAATTTCTATTTCATCTTTAACTTTCAATTCTTCAATTGATTCTCCAACCATTTCACATTCGTCTTCACTTTCAACCCAATCTTCCACTATTACCTCATAATATTCTTTCTGTGAAATCTCTCTAATCTCGATCACCTCTTCCTCCCTTTTTCGTTCTATACCTTGATCATGTGCACACACCATAGGAATAGCAATCTCTGTGTTAACTTCTAGGATTTGCGTTGCTACTCCTTCTTCCACTATGCTAACAAGATTCTCACCTTCTTTCAACACCTCCTCCTCAACAACTTCTTCCAATTGATCTGTTCCATCCCTCGAGGGAGTGGGGCCTTCATAAGACTTACTACCACTTTCAGCTAAGTTAAGAGAGTTGTTTCGGGCATCCCTTTCATCTAGCATCTGTTGTATGTGTGCATGGGTGGCTTTGAATTCCTCGTCTCTTGCCTTACGCTCTGGTTCTCTTGCCTGAAATTCCTCGAGTAGGCGATTGGCTTTCTCTAGTAGTGTATCTTGTTGATAATAGTGAGGTGGAGACTGTTGAATGTTTTCAACCACCTGGTTGTTCCATTCCTGCTCTTGTTGATAGTGATATGGTGTTTGTTGTTGATTATTCCCGATCCATTGATTGTTCCATCCTTGCTCTTGCGGGTATTGATATGGTTGTTGGTAAGAATTTATACCCCATTGTTGTTGTCCCGAAGAGTCTTCCCAATAGTCAAATGGACCAGGATTTGGGTAATGTTCTCTATACATCTTTAATTAAATTTCTTGATCATTACCTGAATAAAGCACCTGTAAAAACAAAACAAAACAAACACAAGCGTAAAACTGAAAAATAAAAATAAATGCAACTATCACTAAAGGATAAACACCGTGGTCACACGCTACCGTCCCCGGCAGCGGCGCCAAAAAACTTGGTGGTCCTTTGTGTGTTCTAAAATAAATGCAAATGTAAATCGAACCACAACCGCAAGTGTACGGTTGTCCCAAGTAGTATGTATGATAATACAGATTCGTTCCAAGGACGGATGGTTGATCACAATGTTTAGCAAGTAGTGATTGATGCACTTATGAAAAATAAAAGACAATAAAATGTTTGTTTGGTTTTGTTTATTAATTCTAAATAAATGAAAGACAAATATTAAATGTAAATGAAAGCTAAGACGCAAGTAAAATAAGTGAAAACGCAATATGAGATGTAGTACTTGAGAACGCAAAGATCCTCCTAATCTTATTTCCTAACTTATGTTGTTTAAGGGCTAAATTGGTCAATTACGATGGTCGGGATTCTAAATTCCTTATACCCCCGTCAGGGTGGACTATAAGGCAATCCTAAAGTGTCACTAGTCCCGTCAGGGTAAATATGATCCACCGTTGGATGTTTAAGTGTTTTACCTCGTTGGCCCTAAAATTAGCTAAGTTCGTCAGAATCAATAGCTTCTATTTCAGATTCAATAAATATTTCCGTACCTAAACCCTCCGTCAGGATGATCCAATCGCCACTAATTGGAATAGCCTAGATACTAATACCTAATCTTAGTTCGCGACTCTAAAATCAGTAAATAATCACAAATTATTGAAAAGAGTAATGAACCCAATCTAATTTAATTTAATCTAAACCCAAATTCAACATTCGTTATTTCATAAAATTAAGATTCACCCGTTGTTTGTTCTCAAGCACTATGGAAAGCTTAGCTCATATTAAAATTAAAAACTAAATTAAAAATAAAGGAATTCATATTTGATTACAAAATTAAAGATAAGAAAAACCTAATTTCCGGAATAGGAATGACTACGAACGGAGATATAGACCCTCTCCAGCTCTTGTAGTTTCTTCTTCTTCCTTCCGTTGACTTCTCTCTGGTGTTTAATCTTGTAGAATGTGAATTGTGTTGACACTCTCTATCTAAGGATTTGTAAATTGAAGAAAATATGAGAGGTGAGAAATAATGAGGTCAAAATCTCCTTTTATAAGCTCCAAAACGGATTAGGGCTTGGACCTAATAATAAAACACTAATTAAATGTCCAAGCCCAAATTCTAAGCCCAAAATCCCGTAACTGCTGATATGCCTTCACTAAAACGGCTTTTCCCGATGCGTTACAACTCCGATTGACCTCATTCCAGTTGTTAAAGTTCCGTAACTTGATAAGGAATGATTTCTCTTCAAAGGTCAACAGCTAAATCATCGCTTAAGCACCTCGAAATCAGCAATCTATAGCCTGGAAAATGGATTTTCAGCACTAAAAATAATATCTTCGGGATTTCTTTTCAAGTCTTGACTCCATATCATGATCTTTTGACTTTCTCCTCGGATTCCTCTCCTAGCTAACATCTAAAACCTGTAAAATCTTCACTAAAAATACCAATATTACGCGCAAAAGCTTAATAAATCAAAAATGCTAGAAATAAAAGAGGAAAATCATATTATTGCATATTTAGTCCAAAAGTCTATCAAATTGATTAAATAAACACCAAAAATGATGTCTCCCAAGGGTCTAAAATAAGAACAATTAGGGAGACATCAAATATCTTCATCTGTTGAATTTCTGTGAGGCCATGATCAGGGACTCTTCTTAAGCAAATCTGAAATCTCTTCCAACTTCTACCCAAAGTCTCGTCTTCCTCTTGTTTGAATGACGTTATTTCAACTTGTGCATCTAATCTCATGTTCGCTGGGTAGTATCTATCGAAGAACGCGGTTTGTAATGCGTCCCATGTTGTAATTGTTCCGGGTTCTTGAGAATCATGCCACTCACTTGCTCCATCAATAACGAAGTATCTAAAATGAGCAAAATACATTTGCTCTTTAGTTACTCCTTGCGTAATATAAGAATCGCAAATTTGCATGAACTTTTGTACAGCACGGATTGGATCTTCGGTAGGTGCTCCTCGGAAATTGCCATAACTTTGAAACTGAGATAACATACCAGGATCGGGTCTGAATCTCTCGACATTAATATTTGCAGGGCCAATTCCGAGGGCAGGAGCTCGAAACGGAGCTTCTTCAGGGCCATTGATGAACCACGGATCATTGTTTTGAGCTGGGGAGCAGCAGGAGGGTTGAGTTGTTGGTTTCCAACTTGGTTTTCAGCCATTGTTTCTCTTGCTAATTGCTCCTCTAACTCTTTTGCTTTAGCTTCTCTCTTTCTTTTATTTGCTTCTCGAACTAGGTTTTCGGGATTTGCAAGAATCACGATATCTTCACGCATAAACCAAAACCTGTAAACCTGAGAAAGAAAGACAACCCAAAGCGTAAAACTGAAAAATAAAACTAAAACTAAACTAACAATTAAACTACTAAAAGATTAACACCGGGGTCACACGCTACCGTCCCCGGCAGCGGCGCCAAAAACTTGGTGGGTCCTAGGGTGTTATAAATTTAAGTGCAAAAATAAAGGAACCACTTAACCGCAAGTGTACGGTTGTCCCAAGTAATATATGATAATCAAGTTCGTTCTCAGGGATGGATTAGGTTCAACCCAAATATTAATCAAGTAGTAAGAATAATTGCTAAGCAGAAAATAAAAGATAAGGATTTTTGTTTGGCTTTTGTAAATTAAAATTGCAAATAAAGTAAAGACTAAAATTAAATTAACAGAAAGGAAATAAAGAAAATAAACGACCAACTTTAGATAAGAGAGATACTTGAGTCTCGCAAAGGAATCCACCTAATCAATCTAATCTATGCTATGTTTAAGGGTAGAATTGGAATTATAATATTAGTCGGGATTCTAATATCTCCTAGCCCCCTGTCGGGTGGACCTAGAAGCTATCCTAAAGTATCATAAACACCTGTATGGTCGAATATGGCTTTTCGGATGATATGATTTTACCTCTTTGACTATGTAACTAGTTAAGCCTGTCGGTCAATAACGGACATTACACGGGTATTACCTAGATCTGTATTCAAACCCCCCTGTCGGATGATCACTTCGCCACTAAAGTGAGTAGCCCAAATACTAAAAGCTAATTCTAGTTGCGCGGAAAAAAATTAGTAATGAAAACAAAGTAATAACCAATATATAAAACTCAATCCTATTTAAATCTAAACAATCCCAAATTCAAAACATAGATTAATTAATTAAGGTTCATCCCTTTAATGCGATTCTCAAGTATAAAGAAATTTAGCTCATGATGAAATTAAAGACTAACATAAAAGAAAAGGAATTCATGTTCAATTACAAGAAAGAAATAAATAACCTAAAGGGTTGAATGACTATTGTTGGAAGAACAAGATTTTTCCAGCTTCTAGCTTCTTCTCTCCTTCGTGCTCTGACTTGAAAACCTTAAGCTTCTTGTTTAATTCTCTGAAGTGTGTGAAAGTAGGAGGTTAAGGGGTGTATTTATAGGTGTTGGAGGACTCTAGGTCGAATTTGCTTGGAGTGGAAGACAAGTTAAGGACTCTTAAATTCGTAGCTCTAAATTCTAGGAAAGGTAAGATTCTTCTGCTGATTTGATTTGGTCATATCTTTTTCAATACTTATCCGTTTGAGAAGTTCCAATATATGAAACTGCTTGTCTTGGAATGAGCTTTCTATTGGTGCAGACCACTCGTCCAGAATCCCAGCCAATCTTTAATTATAAATTAATCTTTAAAACGTGGCTGGAATTTCAGATTCAAAAGGCAGCTTTATCTTTTCCTTCTTTGAATATATCTTTCCAAAATCTTCTTATTTTCATGTAAATCTTCTTTCCTTTAATCCTTATCTTGACTTGGTCTCTAAGTAATTACCATTTATCTTTTAAAGCTTCACATTAAATAAATAATTAAATCGCATATGCTTAAAAGAATAAATCAATAAATCAAGAAAACGAAATAGGAAAGTGTACTCTAAAAATAGAAACTCGAGTAAAAATCATTTCCTAACACTCTAAAATACACTTAGACTTTATTCTCACTTCTTCTCCTTAGCTTGGTCTTTCATGAAATTCAAGAACCAATTAACTTTGCATCAAAAATAGTCAAATTCACGCACAAAAGCTCCGATTCTGCAAATAGTTAATTTCCAAGGGGAGGAAGTGCAATATGATCAAATAAACCTAAAAGTCTATCAAATAAGACATTTATTCACCTAAAAGGATGTCTCCAAAGGGCTAATAATTAGAACAAATAGGGAGACATCACTTCCCTAATGATAATATAATATCGAGGTAAGATAAGACAAAAGACAGGATTAATTTCACAGAAAATGTATTCATCGTTATGCTTAACAATCTAAGCACAAGCCTTAAATTAATGAATATACAATCAAAGTGTAAAATATTTCACAAAATATTCTTCTAAATATTGGTGTTTGTTGTCCTGGTGACATGAAAAATAATAATAAAAAAATACATGTGTGTTAAATGACAAAAGAAATAGTATACCCATGATCTTAGCCATATTGATATGGGTACTATATAGTTTTGGCAAACAGTAGAGATGGCAACAGATCAGATATCCTCGAAAAATGGTATTACAATATCCACATCCATTAAGAAAAACGATAACCAAATCCGCATCCATTAACCATCAAATTTTAGTATTATTAACCATATCTGCATGCGCGACAAATGTGGTTTATCCACGAGTAATCTGCATTCGCAGTCGTTTAATAGACTTAAAATAAAATAATCTAATAAAATATTTATTAGAATTCTGAAATTGGTTACCGAATTATTAGAAGAACATAAATAAGTATCAGACAATATAGTATAAAATAGACAATAATCAATTAGATACTTTATATATTGAATAATTTTATTGGGTATATATTTATGTATGTAATTTGTATATATAGAATAACTTTATATATAGTACATATATATCTATTTCATTTTTTATATTTTATTCGGAATTTGAATTATCTATCGGAATACTATAAAATACCAAAATTCTTACTGATAATCCACCGATTAACTTTTGTTAGAACCAAACTCTTTCACAGATGCCCTATCGGTTCCACTAACAGATACTCTTTCGGATCAGATGTCTATCCGTTACGGTTGATCCATTTCTATCCATAGCCACCGCCACCAATCTGTTTTTTCTATTTTTAAATCCAAAAAATCCATCATTAGGTTTATTGACATTAATTTGAGTATTCTATAGTTTTGGCTAAAATATACATTAGAGTATTTGGTGTTTTTTCTTTCAAAAGAGTAAATGATTTGAAACACAATAAACGTCAACTTGATTTAGTTACAGGAACTTGAATAAAATGCACACCCAATCAAAATATTTTACTTCAACCTCAAAATGGTATTATGTCATTAATATAGAGTTAAAGCTAAAAGGTAAACATGGAAAGAACTATCTGTCTTTTAACAACTTCATCAAAGACAGTTTTGGAGGCTTTTAAAGGTTAAAATAACCTGCTTGATCAATCGATATTCATTATCTAGAGCATGTAATTAATATTTATAAATTAATTGCACATCCTTCCTAAGAACCTGGCAACACAAAATGCTTTGCTATGCATCTGGAAGGAAATTTGATTTGGGTACTTGATATTTTCCTAACATACAAATGAATAATTTCCTGAATAACTTGATTTCAAACACATTAAATTTGATCCCTCTAATAAAAGGGGTAATTGGAGAAAAATGCCTCCTTAATTAGGCTACTAATTTTTTTAAGCCTCTAAGTTTTTTATTTAGCGATAAATGCCTTCTTAATTAAGTAATTAGAAAAAAACTCCCCTTAATTATTTATTTTCCCTTTTTACCCAATATAAATACTACTAATTATAAACTAGGTAATTAATTCCCCAATTATTAGCTCACACACTCACAGATTCTCTCTATCTATTTCTCTCTCTCTCTCTCTCTCTCTCTCTCTCTCTCTATTTCTCTCTCCTCTAACCGTTTTCCTCCATTTCCATTGATAACCTACTGAGCTCAATCAAACTCACGAATCTAACTCACACTCACGAAGCTAACTCACGGAATTACTCAGTGTTTTCTTCTTCTCTAAAGGTAAACTAATATTCTCTTCTATCTCTCCCGCTCTCTATCTCTCTCGGCTCTGTTTTTACCTATTTTTTTTTAAAAAATTGATTTCATTTTGTTGCTTTGCTGATTTACAACTTATAGTTTCTATATATATGTATACATGTGTATGTATTCTCTATTTTGAAAGCATTTTGATTCACATTTTCATCCTACTTTGAAACTTGAAGCAATTCTACTGTTTTGAATGTTTTTCTCTTCTAATTGATTGTTTTTTTTATGATTTTGTGTTTATATTCTTAGTTTTGTTCACATTTTGCTTTGATATTTGCAACGTTTTGTGTTTAAGCTCTTTTTGTTATGATAATGTTTTTACATTCTTCATTTCTTCATATTTTGCTTCATTTTTTTGTAAATTCTGTGTTACATTCTTCATTTTGTTCATATTTTGCTTCTATGCTGCTAAATTCTGTGTTTAAACTGTTTTAATCGTATTAGAGTGTGTGTTTGAGCTGTAATTCTGTGAAGAGGTTTGTGCAGTTGCAAATTTCCATTTTTAAACATGGAATTCCATGTTTTATACAGTATGAAACTGTATGAAACATGGAATTTCATGTTTAAAACATGGAATTTCTTTGTTTAAAACATGGATTTCTGTGAAGAGGTTTGTGCAGTTGCAGAATTCCATGTTTTAAACATGGAATTCCATGTATTATACAGTATGAAACTGTATGAAACATGGAATTCCATGTTTAAAACATGGAATTTTGAGACTGCACATAATTTTTTCCCTTTTCTACTTCTTCCTTTGTTTGTGTTATTGTATTCTAGTACTTATGTCATGACTTGTTTTATGCAGATGGTTATGGTTGTGGTTAGGTTCGGTCCCCAACGGTCTATGCGTTCATTTGATCTTTTCCCGAGCCTCGATTCTATTTTCGACTACGTGTTGTCTAAATGGCCTTCTAGCTCATCGTCTAGAGTACATCGAGAGTTACTACCACACGACTTTATACAGGGAATGCTACTCGCTAACGTTCCTGCTTTTTACATGTTCAGTCCACCTTCACCAATCCCCGGGCTCGGGATGTTTTTATCCACCCTCTAATCGTCAAGGTTCCTCCCGGAAGACAAAAAACAAAGCGTTTCAAGTCTCGTGGTCAATTTGAGCACGAACCTAAGATGATAACATGTGGACGTTGCCACACCCAAGGACACCATAACGCTAAAACCTGTAAAGCTCCTCAATGAGTGATGTTTTGTTTTTACGATCTTTATATTCTTGTAACGGTCGATTAATATTCACGTATTTAACATTGTTTACATTTGTATTGTTAGGTTTTTGTACCTTTTTGTGTTTATGTTTGTCTTGTGCTTCATTGTGTTAGTATTATTGTCTTTTAATACAGATTTCGAGCCATGTAGCTTAAGCCGATGTCTGAATTTTTATATTTTAAACATGGAATTCCATGTTTGAAACATGGAATTGCATGTTTGAAACATGGAATTGCATGTTTGAAACATGGTATTCCATGTTTAAAACATGGAATTTCTCTCTGTTTTTGACTTTTCCCCCGTGTTTTGCTGACCTTCAATTTTTCCATGACTTTGTATTTGTGACACATACTTCTACATACACAACCATGCCTATTGTTTTTTATATGTTTGTTTTGATGTTGTAGATTGTATCATGACAGTTAACTAATACATAACATTTTTTTCTTTTTCTTAACACTTAGTTTTTAACAAAAATAATAATAAACCATAGAAGTTACATTACTAATCAAATCCTTGATAATATTGTTAACAAGTCTTAACAATTCCTTTTAAACATTAGAAACTAAAAACTTTACAAATAAGTCCGATAATATACGAAATACTAAATACTAATTTCAACAAAATAGTAAAAAACTTAAACAAATTCTTCATTTTTCTTCTTCATAACTGATGCTTTGGTCTTTGTTGTCGATGAACTGCATATACATCTTTGCTCGGTACTTGTCGGCTGCATTCTATTCATATGTCTCCCTTACTTTTGCGGTTTTGTATATGTCATCCGCATACACGCATACATACACTCCGCTGTCTTGGCTTGATAACTTTTCTTGGTGCCATTTTCACCTGTTTTTACACAAACTCCAAGCACAAGAAAACATATTAGTAGTCTGAATTGAGTTAATTCCACGTTTAATACATTTATCAAAACATAAATTTTCATGTTTAATACAGTTACCAAAAACATTCTGCAGAATTCTATATTATGCAGTAATTACACTATAAGGGCCCTAAACTACACATTCTGTCTATAATACAGTTATCAAAACATGGAATTTCATGATTTGATAACTGTATTAAACATGGAATTCCATGTTTAATACAGTTACAAAAAAACATTCTACAGAATTCCATATTATGTAGTATTTACACTAAAAGGTCCCTAAATTACACATTCTGTCTATAATACAGTTATCAAAACATAGAATTTCATGATTTGATAACTGTATTAAACATGGAATTCCATGTTTAATACAGTTACTAAAAACATTCTGCAGAATTCCATATTATGCAGTATTTACACTAAAATGTCCCTAAACTACACATTCTGTCTATAATACAGTTATCAAAACATGGAATTTCATGATTTGATAAATGTATTAAACATGGAATTCCATGTTTACTACAGTTACAAAAAAACATTCTGCAGAATTCCATATTTTGCAGTATTTACACTAAAATGTCCCTAAACTACACATTCTGTATATAATACAGTTATCAAAACATGGAATTTCATGATTTGATAACTGTATTAAACATGAAATTCCATGTTTAATACAGTTACTAAAAACGTATATTTGGCAGTTATACCTCAATTTTTTTGAAATAATTGCACTATAGGTCCTTGTTTAACACATTATTCACGTTTTATGACTCTAATACATCTTTCATTCATGTTGATCACAGTAAATTGAACACATTCATCAAATAATCCTATTTTAAGCCCTAGAAACTTCTAAATTTGGTTTTTATATAGAAATCGGTAAGAATTTGCTTATAAATCACGCGAAATCAGTTTCGAAAGTAAGAATCACTATCAAAAACCTCAAAATAAACATAGAAATTAGATTATATTTGAGTTTTTTCACTTACGTATGGTTTTTTGGGTGTTGTAATCAAATCGTTAGTTTGATCGATTGATTTTGTGTGCACCATCGCCGCCAATCGCCGCTGTTCCGATTCTTCTTCTTCTTCGCTGGACCTTTCGTTCTCTTAGTAGGTGTTTTTGTGTGTGTTGTGTGTGTTTTATGAGTAAACTGTATTGTATTGTGTATATTTTTTTCTTTTACCGATTTAGAATTCTAATTTCTTTTTTTTCTTAATTATCATTTGTAAGGGTATTTTGGGGTGCGGCTGTTTTCTATAAAATGTTTTATTGGGGGCACCTTTTTTTAAATAACTTTTTTAATAGGCATTTACCTCTAATTGGCTCCTAATAAAACTTAAAAAGACTAAAAGCTTTTTACTCACACGAAGACCTGTGGGGCCCATCTGATGTCATCGCTGTAGCTACACTCCTTCCTTATGAAGACTTATGCTACCTCCATCTGATGGCCCAAAATCGCCCTATTATTCAAGTAAATTAATTAATTACCCAATATCAACACTAACATAACTACCAGATAGAGAAAGAGTTGAAAGATAAATTACCGATATTAAATTTATAGTGTCTATCCCTATGTTCGGTACAATCTCAATTTTTTCATCCTCAGCTAGAAACTCGAACTGTGCGTTGTAATTTAATTACCTTTAAACATAAAAATTAACAGATTATCGGATAAAATATGCATAATTTGAAAGGAATTATAATAGTAATAACCTCTGGTGCGGAAGATGCCGAGCCGAGTGGATCAGATGTTGAAGCCACCTCGACAAAATTTAGAGCTAATTGACATTGCAGGTCCCTATATTATGTAAAAGTTGCACTTTAGGTCCCTATAATATGTAAAATTTGCACTGCATGACCCTATATTATGCAAAAATTACACTACAGGTCACCAATGTTATTTCACTTTAAGTATTCCACTATTTAATCAGCTAATGTACATGGACTTCTAGAAAAACCTAACTTAATTCATGTTGTTATTCATCGAGATAAAGGTACAATGCTAGGCTCCATTGTGATATTGGTGGATACCGGAAATAATGATGGTCCTTTGAAACTGAGTATTTACTTCTTCGCTGACACCATATCAACAAATCTCCAATTGTTGTGTCGTTGTTCATTAGTGTTGTTGGAGGTGACATAGGGATAGCGGAGGGTTGAGGCGGCATGAAGGTGTCGCCGGTGAGTTGTTTTGGAGAGGAGATGCTCGCCGATTAGAAGCTAGCCGTGAGAACTTGCCGATAAGTGTGGTCAGTAACAAATCAAGAAGTATAAATGAGTGTGGATTTAATTAATAAGAGGGTAGATACAACGTCCTGGAATTTTTCTTGTTGCTATTTAATATAAATCACATAAAACAAATAAATTTATTAATAAAATCGTGTAGAGATTAATAAAATTACACTTGTCGATAATATTCTATTCAATTTTTTCTTTGTTTTATCAATTAAGAGATAATTTTAATGCTATAACTGAATAATTTCTAACCAACTAATGCTTATTATGATATTAAAAAAATTAACAAAATATTAAACAATACCTAATACATGATCATAATTTATTAATCGGGTAAAAATTATGATGTAACTAAATATAATTTTAAAGTTAATGTTTAAAGTTAGATAGATTAAAAATCTAATAATAGATTGAATTTTAAGAATACCTAAATGGGCTAAATTACTCTTTTTTAAAGATTTGAAGGCGGGCTTGAGTTTATCCTTTGTTTAGTTGGATCCGCCTTTGAGTGTGGTGAGGTTAAATGAGTTGAGGAGAGATGTTTTTTTTGTGATCGTGCGTGAGTGTGTGAGATGAGTGGTTTGTTTTTGGTTTTTTAAATTTTAGTGGAGAGAGTATTATTTTTAGAATTTCTACACTATATATATAATAGGGGATCTTTTAGAAGTTTTTTAAAATTTTCAAGTAACGAAACAATTTGGATCGTTCTTTGTAACACATATTTTGCTAAAAATCGATCTCGACCCCTCTTTATACCCAGTTATATATATAGGTCAGTCCTATTAAGGACCCAAAGCGATTTTACGATATGAGACTCATTTATGTAAAAAAGTTCATAAACTGGGGATTCCAAAAAATATTAAAAAATCGAAAGTTTGGAGCTATTGCCTCTTCGGCCTACCCTCGACACCGTCTCTCTCTCTCTCTCTCTATATATATATATATATATATAATAAATAATATATTCTGCAAAATGTCAAAAATACCTTGAAAAAACATGACATGTGGCATTCAAGGGTGAAAACCTGACAATGTTAGACACAAGCACTAATAATGTGACAAAAATCAAGTTTGCCGAACAATTAGATAATTTTTTAATTAAAAGGACCAACTTAGTAAAAGGTGTATATAGTTCACGGAATATTTGAGAAAATTTTCTATTATATAAACAATATTTTATTTCTCCCCTAATTTAACTAAGCCCTAGTTCTCCGCCTCTTCCACAATTTAGTTCTCTTTCAATCATCTTTCTTTCATACACCTGCTCACTTTTCTCATTCATATCGCCTAGTGTGTTATTTTACAAAATCGTAGTTTTGATTACAAACATAATTGTAAGTATTCGATACTTTTGTATGTAACTCTTATTTCAATAATTTATAATGATAATTGTCATTTCATTACTGTTTAGTGATAGATCTCAAGTTTACAATAGAAATCTAGTTGTTATGTATTTTTAAAATTAGTAATAATTATTTATGTATAAATAATTGTTTGTATGTTAATATATATTGATTCAAAAATTGCTCTTGTAATTTTTTAATCAACAATATTTTGAAACTTTGTTAGTAAATTATACTATATATGATTAGGTAATTTATACTTTTCTTGTATTACAAAAACCTAATTTTTTCGGTATAACTACTTCATGATATTTTCGATAGGGATAACTTAGATATTTCGAAAGCATCCCATTAATTTTTTTATTACCTTCTCATACATGTACATATAAAATGATTTTAATTGACGTAGGGGCAAAAATATTGATCAAATCTTAGATTTACCATTATCTGACAATAGATCTGTGTATTTTGTGTATGTCTATTAGTTTATTGTTAAGTTTAATGTATACAAGAAATAAATTAGTTGTATACTTCTGGAATATCATAATATTTGTACACATGCAAATATATTTTACTTGAATGTTTAGATATATAGTTTTGGCCGTAAGAAAATTTTAGTATTCTTAAAAATTATTTAATATATGCGGTGCTTAATCAAGAATTTGAGTTTTCCTTGAAATTAAAAAATTTCAACTATAAACGTTGACTTTTTGAAATAAGTTTCAAGTTAACCATTAGAGGAAAAACTTGTTATAGTAATTTTTTTAATCTTTTTATAGGTCATATATTTGGTAAAAATATTATCTATCCTCCTATCAAAGAAAAGGTCGTTGGTCATGTCATTTCAATTGAATATCCTCTTAGGGCGATGTAATTGGTAAGTAATACTACTATAATCTGGTACATGTAGCCACGATAATTTTAAATACGAAGGACATAACCTAGGAGCAGTATAAACCTTGCTCAGTGATGAAATCTGTTATCTCTTTGTCATGAAGAACCATCTAAATTTAATTGCACCCCATGAAGGTGTCGATTAATGACCGAATGACCTGGTTGGTAGTGACATCGACCAAGCGATCAATCTTTGGTGAGGAAAAATAACACTTCGAACATGTCAGGTTCATGTTATTATAATCAACACACGTTCTTTATTTCCAATCATGTTTGTCTACGAGGTCAGGATTTTCAACCCACCACGGAAAATGCACTTCTCTGATGTGTACGACTTGTAGTAGCCACTCGACCACTTCCTTAATTATCATGTTATTTTTTGTAGAGAATATCATTATTTCTGCACATCCGGTCAAACAATGTGATTGAAATTTAGGTAGTGTATGACGATAAAATTATCGATGTCTACCATATTATCCAATACCTAATGGATAGATATCACTCAAAAGAAGGTTGTCTAATTGGGGAGGTGGAAAGCAATTCCAAAGACTTAACAGAGAGCCTTTAAGCTCCTGTTTAGCCACCCAATCAGCTATCACGTAGAAAACAATCTATTGATATAGACTTGTATGACATTGTGTATATTAACTTAGTAAAATAAATAGGTCGAATTTGAAAAATAGATTTGGTTTATTAAAATTTTGGAATTAAAAAATGTTAGTATGATAAGCAGCATATGATAAATTACCTCTCCAAAAAGAACAACATTATAGATGAAAAGTATACCCTCTTCCCTATGATCCAATGGTTTTTTATAGGAGTAATGATATATACCACCTAAAACCATACCACCTATATACCACCCAATGACGTAGCATGAATTGGTTGGCTATAAATCATTAATCTATTTATTTTCTGGATCTAATTAACGATTTAGAACCAACCAATTCACAACACGTCATTGGGTGGTATTTGGATGGTATATATCATTACTCTTGTGATAGAGACCAAGCTGCCATCTTCAATTCCTCATATGTATCCCATCAGATTTCCAGTAATTTAACACTAATATTTAAAGAGATAAGACATTGTATTAAATCAATCAAGGATTGGATAAATCATATTTTCATTGATATAAGAAAGAACTAGGTTCTTCAATTTAGTTGGTGTTTTAGTCTATGATCGATCCATCTCCTTTTTGGATTGTTGTGATCTTATTAAAAGAGGATCTAATTCGTGTTAATTAACGGATATCTTATTATTCATTTTCTACCTATTCATTTTGGCTCGTGTAGACCAATACTACTTATCCTGAGACCAATAATATATAATATCATTGGTTATATAGATTTATCGCTAAATTCTAAGGGATCTTAATCAATATTGGACTCATTAACTTTCCAAGCTTCAGGATTCAATCTTCTTTTTGTTTTTTAAGATTTGATCTACCTTTTCTTCCTAATAAGAAAAAAATCAATTTTTTTTCATCCTCTTAGAAAATATTCCTATATGAAGGCGAGACACATCGGCAGAAAGAAGGAGGCTTTGCTCAATAATATCCATACACGAGTCCGTTTCAAACCAAGTTTGATCAACATAAGGAAATACTCTCAATAGAAATATATATTATATATCATATATATTCATAGATGCATATATCAATAACGAAATTTCACTATAATTTATCAATTTTTATAATACGACAACATAATATCTAAATATTTTTCATTTATCATGGTGAAGGTTATTTATAAAAGGGCTTAAGAAGTTTGGAAAAAGTGATTGGCGGAACATTTCAAGATCAGTCAGGTGGCAATAGGGAGGCTAAAAGAAGACGTCGCAAGAAATTACTTCCAACAACTTATCATTGTCGTTGATTTATTCCATAACAGGGGCATTTAACACCGCAATCTCAAACCAGAGAACTTTCTTTTGGATGAAAATGGAAATTTAAAGATATCAGAGTTTGGATTGAGCGCTCTATCATAATCTAGGCAAGAAGATGGATTACTTAGTGAAGGCAGTAAAGGCGCGTTCACTATTGATGCAGTGATAATTGAGATTACTCCGGATTTTCACCTTGTTGAGGTGAAAAAATCTAATGGAGATACATTAGAATATCAGAAGATGATGAAGCAGGAGATAAGATAAGCTTCAAAAGACATTGTTTGGACATGGAAAGGTGATCAAACAACAATGCAGCAGCAGTAAACAGATTCTATTTGCTTACTCTTTTAGTTTGTGTCTTCCAATATAGTTATATGAAATGCAACATACTTATTATATGTGCACAAGACTTCAAAAGATTTTTTTTGTATCACTGTTCTCTAAATTCTCATATGTCAAGAAAATATTATTTATTCGCCATAGGTTTAACTCACGGACCTCCAGCAAAGAGGCAGAATACGAGACGCGTCAGCAAGGCAAATGGTCATATGCTTATAGCAGGTTGGCGTCGGTCATTTCCCTTAAAGTACTCAAATCATACTAACACCACATAACGTTTAGTATATGGAATTGGTTCTGACAATACCAGCCTAACTAAATAATCACTAAGGTTTAATTTAATCACCAATCATCATTAGTGGTAGGTCTACAGCTAGGACCCAAGTGGTGCAGGTTAACCCTTTGTGAGTTCCCTCGTGATTGAAAGGTCGCCGCCCTAGTTCGCTCTCCGGGGATAGGGAGGAATTTAGAATCCTGATTATTGCAATTTTACATGATTCACCCTTACATGTTTAGAATAAACAAGGCTGGTTGGGATTACTTGCTAGTTTCTCGAGCTAAACTCTCATACTATCTTCTTCTCTTTATTTTAATTTCTGTCTTTAATTTATTAGTTTAATTTTCTTATTTAAAAACGAAATAAAAATATTTTTGTCTTTTCTTTATTCTTGCGTATTATCTATTCTAGCTATTATATTTCCACTTGATAAATTGCATAAGCTCTCTCTCTAACTTTCGTAGTCTCTGAGAAACGAATATTATTTATCAGTAAAACTTGCATACATCTTGTATACTTACAAAACAGTGCTTAGCCTAGGGTGTTTAATTGCACTTATTTTATCTATTATTTTATCACGCCCTAGGCGACACCAGATGTAATTCTCTAAAGTGTGTGTAAAAAGGAGGCTAAAGGGTCAATTTATACTTGTAAATTCGGAATGGGCTTTTGATGTCTCCCTTTTTGTTCTAATTATATGCCCTTAGGAGACATCAAATTAGGTGATTATTTGACGTATTTACTAGACTTTTAAGCTTATTTGGTCATATTACGATTTCTTCCCTTGGATTTGGATTATTTGTGTTTTAGAGCTTTTATGCGTTAATTCGTTTATTTTTAGTGTAAAGTTCTTAGGTTTATGATTTGATGGAATATCAAGACAAGGAGAAGAAACGGGAAATAAAGTCTTGGATTAAGCGTTGAAGTCAAAGGCGAGAATAATTTATTCGAAGAAGTAATTAGTGGAGAATGAAATCTGGAATGCTGTCACAAATCACTGTTTTCGAGCATCTTAGCCACTGATTCAGCCTTGGAGCATAAAATGAGGTAGCTTGAGCTGGAAGTCAGGAAGATTTTCCAAGTTGAACGAAGTGATTTCGAGTCCGGACGCAAAATTTACAGCTGTTTTAGTAACAGCTGGTCACCAGTTACGGGAATTCATTAAATGGATTGGGATGTTATTCTAATTAACCTAATCCTTCTTTTTAAAAGCCCAATCCGTTTTTTCCACTATAAATAGGCATTTAACCTCAGTTTTTACAGACACAATTCATATTAGAGAAGAGGCAACGCTTATCAGAAGTCAGAGAAGCAAAAAGGGGAGAGAAAGTTGAAGCTGGAGAATTCCTTCTCCAACAACAGCAATTATCAACCCTTTAATTAGGTTCTTCTTATTTCTGTAATTCATTATGAATATCTTTTATTTTAATTCAGTAGTTTTTAACATTATGAGCTAAATTCCTTAAGTGCTTGAGAGTCGCATTAATGGGTTGAACCCAATTTTATTGAATTCATGTTTTTGGATTTGGGATTAGTTTAATTTAAATTGAATTGGATAATTTTGTATTGACTATTATTTTGCATTTAAATAACTATCTTTGAAATCTTGAATCAAACCTAGGAATTAGTAATTAGGCTATTCCATATAGTGGTGTATGGATCACCTTGACGGGGGGTTTAATCACGAAACCAAATAATAGACGTAAGGTAGAAATTATTGACCCTGGCGGGCTTAGTTATCCTTATAGCCAATTGGGTAAAGACCTTGAACCATTCGAAGATGGATTGTAATCGTCCTGACGGGGTTTGTAACACCTAAGAATAACTCCTAAGTCCCCTAACGGAGGTTAGGAGATTATAGAATCCTGACTAGTACTTAATTTCCGATTCATCCCTTAAACAGAAACATTGATTTAATAGAATAAGGTGAGAACCTTGCGAAACTATGCGTCTAAGTCTTTGCGTCTACTCATTTCTATTTACTTGCGTCTTATTTATTTGCATTAGTTAATTTAGTTTTTTAATTTATTTGCATCTTAGTTCTTAATCAAAAACCAAAACAAATATTTATATCATTTATTTTCCGCATCATATAACAATTAATCGCACTTATTACATAACATCGATAGTCATACCTAATCCGTCCCTGATATCGAAATCCCGTTTACCGGATATTACTTGGACGACTCGTACACTTGCGGTACATGTCTTGCCTTTTTAGGTGTGTTTATTTTAGAACACACAAGGAGACACCAAGTTTTTGGCGCCGCTGCCGGGGACGGTAGCGTGTGACCATGGTGTTATCCGTAAGTGTTTTAATTGTTATTTTTATTTTAGTTTTATTTTTCGGTTTTACGCTTGTCTTTGTTCTGGTTCTTCTCATGCCTACAGGTTTGGTGCATGTACTCAAACCCTGAGCGGCTAATTCGAGAGAAAAACAAAAGAGATAAAGAACTAAGAGAAAAAGTAAGGTTAGAAGAAGAAATGGCAGAATTAATTGAGAATCCCGTGATTCAGTTAGACAAAATGGCCAACCAATAATACCGTCAATCCTTCCAGATCCCCCAATAATTCCGAATCCTTCTCTTAACAATCAACAAAACCATCCACCTATGCAACAAGCTCAACACCAACAGTATTATGATCCATGGTTCGTACATGGTCCAGAACAAGCTCCTTATCGCGCTCCTGCTCTCGGTATTGGTCCTGCAAATATCAACGTTGCTCATTATAGACCTGATCCTGGTATGCTATCCCAATTTCAAAACTATGGAAACTTTCGTGGGACACCTGGAGAAGACCCTATTCGCGCAGTGCAAAAGTTTATGCAAATCTGCGATTCATATATAACTCAAGGAGTGACCAAAGAGCAGATGTACTTTGCTAATTTCAGATTTTCCGTGATAGACACAGCTAGTGAGTGGCACGATTCGCAAGAACCGGGAACAATCAATACTTGGGATGAATTACAGACAGCGTTTTTCGATTGCTATTTTCCACTTAATACGAGATTTGACGCACAGGTGGAGTTGACATCATTTGTCCAAGAGCAAGATGAAACGTTGGTAAGATGTTGGACAAGATTCCAATTGTGTTTGAGAAGAGTTCCTGACCATGTCCTTAATGAAATACAACATTTGAAAATCTTTTATAAAGGCTTATATGGAGGATCAAGAAAAGACCTCGATTTAATATATGGTGGTGGATTTTTACAGGTAGCTCCAGTCCATGCGAAGATTATTTTAAACAGAACGGTAACTAATGAGCAAGGTTGGAGTACAGTGAGAACACCTATCCGAGGTAGAAAAGAAAGTAATATGGGTATTGATGTGAAATTCTCTTCTTTGGAGGATAAATTGAAGACTACGTTAGAACAGCAATTGAAACAGCTCACAATAGCTATTAAAGAAGGGTTATCAGGTAAGAAGGCTAGTGTTAATGTGACTCAAGAGGTCTATGGGTGTTCAAATTGTGATGTTCAGGACCATGATTGGGAACATTGTGAGTATAATACCGAAGCCGTGATATTTGTTTCTAATAGGGGAAATTACAATTCGAGTGGACAAGGATACCAGCCCAACAGAAACCATCCGGGTTTCCAATATTCAAATCCTAATCGGGCAGATAATCCTACTTACGCTTATCAACCGCGTCCCCAAGGTAACAATTATCAACCTAGACCACAGAATAATTATCAAGGAGGACAGAATTACGGAAATGATGTTCAAAGACAGCCTCCTCAAGATAATTACCACGATACAATGAATCGAAAAGACTTACCTGCTCAACCTCAAGAAGGAATGAATGATCTTCGTCAAACTGTAGAGCAATTAATCACGCTTCAGGCACAATCGATCCAAAATCAGCAATCTTCTGAAACCGCGATTAAAAGGTTAGAAAATCAGATAACTCAGATGGCAAAATAGTTGCAACAGCGTCCACAAAGACAATTACCCAGTAATACAGAGGCTCCTGTCCAATACGAAGATTGTAATGCTATCTCACTCAGAAGTGGTAAGAAGCTTCTCCCACCTCCTTTCCCTGTTATGAAAGAAAAAGAAGTTACCAACAAAGAAAAAACGGTAAAGAATGTGGAAGAAAAGAATGATAAACCTGAAGTGGTAGAAGTGGAGAAGATTCCGGAAATCCCTAAAAAGAAAGATGTTATAGAAACCTGTCCTCCTCCACCTTTCCCTTCAAGAGTTCAGAAGAAAGGAGATACAACTGAATATCAACAATTCATGGATATGGTAAGCAAGCTCAACATTAATATACCTTTCTTAGAGTCTATCAAGGGGGTACCAAAGTATTTAAAATTCTTGAAAATAACTATCACCAATAAACGCAAATATCTCGATAAAACTGAGGGTATTGAAAAGAACTGTCACCAATAAACGCAAATATCTCTAGTTTCCTTGAAGATGACGAACAGAGCTGGTTCCTTGGGCTATAACCGAAGAGAAGGGGTGAATCCTAACATTAATGAAGCAACTCCAGCTGAGGGTATTGAAATCCCGAAGAGAGGTCGTCAATGGTTTGAAGAGTTTGAAGCATGGAGGACTCTTGGAGTCCCTCCACCAACGGAGAAGGTGTATTCAAATAATGAGTTGGAAGCTAAGATTTCAGTGTTAGAGGCGAACTAAGAGAAGATGATTGCTACGTTAGGAAGCGTGACAAAAGAGTTAGACCTCCTCAGAAATTTGCTACTTGGGGTGAGCACCAACATGCTACCTACTCTATGCTCGCGAAGGAAGTCTTACGTGGACGCAACACCGAAAACCAGCCTAGTGCTGGTTCAGATACGTTTCCCTAACTTTCTCATTTAGTAGTGTATAATAGTTTGTTTGCTTTATTGAGTCTTTTCGAGTCGCGACTAATTTTTGAGTTTGGGGTGGGGTTCGTTGCCTCATCCCAAATTTTATGTGTTATTTGTTTTTATTTTCTTTCAATAAAATTGATTTTAGGGTTGCGTTTGACTGTAGAGACTTTTAAATATCCCCAGTAAGCAAACTTTTTGTGAATTTATGATAGAAAATAGTAGACTTTAGGAGTTAGTATAAAACGCATTTAGATCGCATGCAAACATAGGTAATTAATAGGTAGAATTAATAATCTATGCAAAAGAAGTAAACTTATACTTAAGGAAATTTTTTGGTGTGTAGAACGCGAGATCCAAAGTGATAGAGAACCCACTTAGGTATGAACTAGAGGCAAGCTATGTGATTAGGAAGATGATAGAGGAAGATCTTTGTTAGCCCTTTGAATCCTTTTTAGATTTATCCCTTAATATAATATTATCCGTCTTAGCCCCATTTTTAGCCTTTAAGCCTTTCTTTTGTCGCCACGATATAAGCACATATCCCTTTAGATTATGAAGCATTACCATATGACCCGCACTTGAATCACAATCCTGAGACTTCCTATCTTGAGCTTGAGTTTGGGGTGGTGGGTTCATTAATGGAAGATTACATTGGGAGTGAATTTGTATGTGTTTGTATTTATGCGCAATTGTTGATGATATATTATTTGTAACCCTTTGCCGAAAAGAAAAGAAAAAAAATACGAGAGACATGACCTTTCACATCAAAATGATTGTCATGGGTATCTTGTACAGAAAAAGAGAAAATTGAAATGAAAAAAGAAAAAAAATAAAAAAAATAAAGTAACTGGCAAAGTGGAATTCTAGAAATCATCTTTAGTGCTTATTGGGTAATTTTGGGGACGCTACATTAGTGCGTCGAATGGGTAGAGTGAGAACGGTATTCGAGTGTAAAATCAAGCTCAAGGACAGTTTGCTGATGGTAAGTGAGGAGAGAGCCAAAAGCTCACTTCAAATTTACCAAATATACATTCCATACCGTCCCTAAGCCAACGCTATAACCATAAAATCCTCGTGATTCCTAGTTATGTAGTGGATTTTTAATTCAGCTAATAGGGAGTATTCTAAGTGAAGCGTTCAAAGTTAGTGAGAATCGATGAACACACTATAGCCATCATCTTGAGATAAGTACAAGCGTAACCTTCTAGCATTGTGAAATTAATTTTTAATTGATTATCTGTGTTTGATTTTGCATGACATTCGTATGTGTATATTAATTCCTAGGATCATACTATATGAGATTTATTTTAAGTTATGCTTTGGGTGTTATTCATTAGACTCTACCTTTTTGCGTATCAACTTGAACCCTTGTTATTATTTTGCTTTGTCGGGACGACAAAAGTTTGAGTTTGGGGTCTTGATGTCTCTCTTTTTGTTCTAATTATATGCCCTTGGGAGACATCAAATTAGGTGATTATTTGACTTATTTACTAGACTTGTAAACTTATTTGGTCATATTACGATTTCTTCCCTTAAATTTGGATTATTTGTGTTTTAAAGCTTTTATGCGTTAATTCGTTTATTTTTAGTGTAAAGTTCTTAGGTTTATGATTTAATGGAATATCAAGACAAGGAGAAGAAATGGGAATTAAAGTATTGGATAAAGCGTTCAAGTCAAAGGAGAGAATAATTGATTCGAAGAAGTAATTAGTGGAGCATGAAATCTGGAATGCTGTCACAGATAACTGTTTTCGAGCATCTTAGCCACTGATTCAGCCTTGGAGCATAAAATGAGGTAACTAGAGCTTGAAGTCAGGAAGATTTTCCAAGTTGAAAGAAGTGGTTCTGAGTCCGGACGCAAAAGATACATCTGTTTTAGTAACAGCTGGTCACCAGTTACGGGATTTCATTAAATGGATTGGCTTTTATTTTAATTATCCTAATCCTTCTTTTTAATAGTCCAATCCGTTTTTTCCACTATAAATAAGCCTTTAACCTCAGTTTTTACAGACACGTTTCATATTAGAGAAGAGGCAACGCTTAGCAGAAGTCAGAGAAGCAAAAAGGAGAGAGAAAGCTGAAACTGGAGAATTCTTTCTTTAACAACATCAATTATCAACCCTTTAATTAGTTTCTTCTTATTTCTTTAATTCATTATGAATATCTTTTATTTTAATTCAGTAGTTTTTAACATTATGAGCTAAATTCCTTAAATGCTTGAGAGTCGCATTAATGGGTTGAACCAAATTTTATTAAATTCATGTTTTTGGATTTGGGATTAGTTTAATTTAAATTGAATTGGGTAATTTTGTATTGACTATTTTTTTGCATTTAAATAATTATCTTTGAAGTCCTGAATCAAACCTAGGAATTAGTAATTAGGCTATTCTGTATAGTGGCGTATGGATCACCTTGACGGGGGTTTAATTATGAAACCAAATAATAGACGTAAGGTAGAAATTATTGACCCTGGCTGGCTTAGTTAACCTTATAGCCAATTGGGTATAGACCTTGAACCATTCGAAGGTGGATTATAATCGCCCTGATGGGGTTTGTACCACATAAGAATAACTCCTAAGTCCACCCTGACGTGGGTTAGGAGATTATAGAATCCTGACTAGTACTTAATTCCAGATTCATCCCTTAAACAGAAACATTGATTTAATAGATTTAGGTGAAACTCTTGCGAAACTATGCGTCTAAGTCTTTGCGTCTCCTCATTTCTATTTACTTGCGTCTTATTTATTTGTATTAGTTAATTTAGTATTTTAATTTATTTGTGTCTTAGTTCTTAATCAAAAACACAAACAAATATTTATATTATTTATTTTTCGCATCATATAACAATTAATCGCACTTATTACATAACATCGATAGCCATGCCTAATCCGTCCCTGAGATCGAAATCCCGTTTACTAGATATTACTTGGACGACCCGTACAATTGCGGTACGTGTCTTGCCTTTTTAGGTGTGTTTATTTTAGAACACACAAGGAGACATCAGCTTTAGGTTAAGAGCATTAGGTCAAATTATAAAAAGCCCAAGCCCATCTTCTTTTTTTAATTCCCGTAATTGGTGTACAATCCTTAGTAAAACGGTTGTAACTTTTGCATATCAACTCCAAATGGGCTCATTCCGTTTGCAAAATCTTCATAAATCAATAAGGAATTAAGCTTATTTCACGACCAAAAGGCCGAATCTGCTCCTAAGTAGCCCAAAAACAGCAATTAGTAAGAGCCTTTCAAATCTGCAACTTCTTTAGTCAATTCTTCAGAAATTCTTTTCTTGCCTTTAGCTTCTCCACTCGATCTAATACTTTAATTCTCACTTCTCCTCCTTGTATTGGTTCTCCATAGAATCCATGAACCTAAGAACTTTATACTAAAAACAAACAAATTAAAGCACAAAAGCTCTAAAAATGCAAATAGTCTAATTCCAAGGGGAGAAAGTGCAATCTGATGAAATAAGCATAAAAGTCAATCAAATAAGTCCAATATTCACCTAAAATGATGTCTCCTAAGAGCTAATATTTAGAACAAACAGGGAGACATCAACATCAAAATCTGGATTGTTCCTACTTGCCCCTTCTCATGCTACCCTTTCACTAACTCCATACTACTCGACCTTCTTCTAACCTCCCTACTATCCCATTCTCACCTCTTCTGCTCCACCCTATCTCATTCCTTACCCCTTCTTGTCCATTCCCATCTTTCATCTCTCTCGCCCCCTCCTCCCTCCCACCTTAACCTGATCTCTGCCCCACATCTCGCCCAACCTTACCTGTTCACTCCCCTGCCCTACTACGCCTTCTCGACCCCTCCCTCATGTTCAAATCTAACCCGATTCCTACCTATCGGCCATATTGTAAGAAAATACATCTACAGGGTATAATTGTATCAGCTCCTAACCATTTCAAATGACAACACTTTTATTTAGTCATAGGAAGAATTTGCCCCTTTTACTGAAATTATATAGCAAGAAAACAACAAATAATATAATCAAGAAACCCATTTTTGATGAAATTGAAACATAATTAATTGTCGTCTGCTTCCATTAATTGCCGATTCTTTTTTTTTATATCTCCCTAACCACAATACAATTATGACATTCTAAATTTCAAGAATCTAAACTCAAATTATTCAATTCACACAACAACTATAGTAGCAACCAGGTGAGCTAGCTCATTTGGCCAGGGCTCTGTCTCTCAAGTGAGAGGTACAGGGTTCGAATCCCGCAGGCGGCAAATCTCGTAGGCGGAAGAAAGTTATTAAAGTTTGGAAAGTTTCCAATGTTCGAAATCCTCCCCAGAACATGGGCAACCTAGTTCTGATTGCCTGGAGGTATGGTTGGGGAGACAGTCATATCTCCCGGGGGACTAGTCGGGTGTAAGCCCGGGAACCCTCGTCATCAAAAAAAAAAAAAAAAAAAAAAAAACTATAGTAGCATTCCAAAATGTATACAAAATCTAGAAACCCCGAATCGTTTAATTTAAAACGGTAAAATTGGTGGAGAAACATACCAGAAAACAAGGGGCGAAGCATTGCTCAGCCTTCCGCCGTATCTTCTACCGTCGATTATGAACACGCCGGAATCCTAAAAACTAGAGACTGAGAGTATAAGTAGAATGAAATGTCTGATTCTCACTATGTAACAAATGCAAAAGCGAACGAATTTGTGTTTACTGAAAAGGAGGAGAGGTTATGAAGCTTGGGCTAAATTTGTGTTTTCTGAAAGGGAGGAGAGGTTATGGAGTATTAACGCTTGGGCTAACTAACGGTCTAAATTTTCAAAATTCTTCTTTAACCTAAAACATAGCTTATTTGAACAAAAAAAAAAATTGAACAAAAAAAAAACATAGCTTATGACGACGTCGTTTGGAATATTAGAATAAAAATATTATTATTTGTTCTGTTAAATTTAAACTAAACATTTACTTTTATAAATTTATTTCAGAATTGCAATATAATATTAATAATATTAATATTAATAATAATAACAAAAAAAGACTATAGAAATAATAATAATAATAATATTGGTAATACAATACCTTGTATATCGACAAAATAATCGTTAATAAATTTTTAAACCCTACAAATCGTGCTCTTCACCTAAAAAGTTTATCTTCTTATGTTCCAAAATATTTTCTACCTTCTTATGTTCCAAAATATATTCGATAATTCAGGATTTTCCTCCGCTTGAGCGTGCAGATGCAAGGCACGCCAAAAGAGCCCGCCACATTTCAGAAATAGGGGAACCAAGTGCTGCTCGGAACCTACTACCGGCGGTCAGGTGCACATTATGACACTCTTTGAGCAATCAAAGCGCGATTTAGCGAAAGATCTAGTGAATCCTATCTTGGTTGTTGATAAAGCGAGGCAGTAGTCTCGAGAGTATGTTCTCTTTCTTCCTTATCATTTCTGTATATGCTTTATTTGCTTGTTTTTAATTTCTTTTCAGAGTTTTTTTCCGAGTCGTGGGGACACGCCTCATTTTTGAGTTGGGGGTGTGGGAATTCTATGTCTCTCATCTCCATTATTCAGTGATACTACTGTTTTGGGAAGAAATTAAATTTCTTGATACATGGGATTTAGATGTAGAGTGTGTTTAATAGCTTGTAAGCATAAGCTTAATAAGTTAATGATAGAAAGTAGTATGTTTATGATCTGTTTTATTTTGTATGCTTTGAGTATTTACAGGAAACTCACATTGATAGTAAAGAAAAGATTAGTGAGCAATGCGGTAGAAGTTTGTTTGATCTTGGGGAGCCTTGAGTGGTGTGTAGGCCGTGAGATCCAAGCTAGTTGATAAACCCATTTAATGAACGTGCTAAAGGTAAAGGAATAACCAAATTGCATAGTTTAGAAAGTGATTAAGGCGGTTCTTTGATAAGCCCGTTGTTGCCTTTTAGCTTGTTGTCCATTTATTATATTATTATCCTTCCCAGGCCCTTATAGTCTTTCTAAAGCCTTTTTATTTAGCCATATTATAAGCCATACCCTTTAGATTTTAGGACTTTTTCCATATGACCCGCACTCAGATCATGATACATATCCAATCATTTTATAGCTTGAGTTTAGGGTGGTGGGTCCACCATTATGTATTTGTGCTCTATATATTGATGATGATTCACTTTTTATTATACTGAAACTCTTTGCCAAGGTAAAAGTAAATGAAAAAAGTTACGAAAAAGAAATTATGTTGAAAAAAGTAGCATGACATCTCACATCAAAAAGAGAGTCATATCTATATTACAAAAAAAATTAGTTGAAAAGATTGAATATATTTAGACCGACAAAATGGAATTTTATGTGATCATCTTTATGCTTTAGTACTGGGTTATTGGGGATGCTACTTACTGCATTAATTCATTAGGTTGAGTGAGAACGTTTTATGAGAGTAACTCAAGCTCTAGGTCGATTCGTTGATGGCTAGTGAGGAGAGAGCCAAAATCTCACTCTAAATTATCCAAATATATGTATCATACTGTATCTAAGTCAATATTACAATCTTAAAGACCTTATGATTCTTTGTTGTGTTATCTAGAAGTGATTTAACCATTAGAGAGTAGTTACTTGGATCTTTGGATACTAGTGAAGCTCGATAAACAATATATATCCTCCTTGGTAAGCTAAGTGAATAACCTCTCCTTCGTGTCTTGCAAAGCTAATCTGATCTTGAATTTGAACCGTGTTGATTGTGAGTATGACAAATGTACATGTAATCTAGTTTTTAAATATTATCACATGATATTTTCATAGTCTTTGCTTTGAGTTTATGTTATATATTATGCTATCTTTTTCCCATTGTGCTTAATTGACTTAGGTATGTATTTAGAGACTTCCCTTAGTTTTTATCTTTATTGTAACGGGACGATGAGTTGGGGGTCTTGATGTCTCCCTATTTGTGATATAATAATCTAGGTTAGAGACATCATTTTAGGTGTATATGATTAATTAATTATAGATTATTATTCGTATTTTGATAAATTCTTATTTCTTGTCTTGATTTGATGATTTATTATTTTAGAGCATATTTGGTTTAATTGTGTGTTAATGTAAGCCTCTTAAGTTTTATGGAATATAATTAGATGCCAAATAAATTCTAAGAAGGTAAGGAAAGAAGATGTTGAAGGAATCAAGAGATAAAAGGAAGTAAAGATAAAATAAGAAAGGAAAAGCTGGCATGTAAATCTGAAATTCTGCAGCTACGTCCATTAAAGTGAAGATAACTTCAAATCAGCTGGGGATTTTGATGATCATTCAAAAGAGTAAAGAAAGATTTTTTTCGCTGCGGTCATTTCAATATAAAGTACACAAAAATCAGACCAATAACGAAGGAGATATGATCAAAATAGTGAGCAGTGTTACCATCTCCGATATTTTAGGAAACGAATTTGAGTTGGACTTTGACTCAAATTACTTGCCTTCCACTCAATATTTTAACCTAGGGTCTTCTAAGCACCTATAAATACACACTCTTATTTTTGTAAACATGTCCTTGCTCAATTATTAGTCCTTAATTCATAAGAATCATTCAAAAGAATCAAGTTAACAGTATCTATCTTATCTTAGTTTATTTCTTTTCAGCATGAACTTAATTTCCCATAGCTTGGGTTTTGCATATCTATAATCTTTGAATTCTATTTTCTTCTATCTATGTTTTTTTGGGAATTTTTTTTTTTAAATTGATTCTAGCTTCTTAACCTTTATATTTGATTTATGCGCTTTTATTTATTGACCGTGGTTCTTGCTAATGCACGAGTATAGACAACCCTATCAATACCACATAAATGTCTAGTGTGCGATAGTGATCTGGAAAGGCTTGCCTAACTAGATAGTCATTAGGGTTTGAGATTTAACCACCGATCATTGCGCAGGGTCCCCTTACCCAAGTCCCTTGGTAATTTTTAGGTCGCCACCTAAGTCCACCATACTTTAAGAGTTTTAATCACCCTTATTAACTAGTAGAAGAAATAGAAGGATAAGTGCATACTAGCAAACATAAGCTATATTTCTCATCTTATTCTTACATCTTTTATTTTATTGTTTTTAGTTTAATTAATCATTAGTTCCTAAATCATTCCTATTTACTTTTCTTGTCTTTAACTCATTAAACTACTTATTACTACGCTTTCTTGTAATCTATTCGTATAACACACTAAGTCCCTGAGAACGAATCTGAATCTATCATTAAAACTTGCGTACGACATGTGATACTTGCAGTGAGTAACGTGGAAGTGAGAATGTTGATTCTTATTTATTTTTAACTTATTTTATCACACTCTTCACACCACCAAGGGTTCAAATCCCTCTCAAAACGTGATTGGGGGTATGCTTGGGGAGGACAGACATATCTCTGTGGGACTAGTTAGGTGTGCGAAAGCTAGCCTAGAACACACGTATCAAAAAAAAGTGATTTCATTACTCCACCAAATTTTTTGACCGTTGATCAATAAAATTGAAAACTTGCATGGAGAATAGGGTGATAGTGAGTAAAAAAGTGTAAACATAAATGAAAATGGGTGATGGTTTGTACAAAATTTGAAATGTGTCAAAATGGGTAATAGTGTGTGAAAAAAGTGTGAAAATCGAATAATCGTGGGGAAAGTGTGAAAATATGTGTAAAAGGGTGATGGTGTGTGGAAAAATATGAAATGTATGATAGTAGGAGATAGTGTGTGAAAGTGTTAAAATGGTTAATACTGTGTGAAAAAAATGAGAAGATTGGTAATAGTGTATGAAAATGGTAATAGTGTGTGAAAATGGATGGTAACGTGTAAAAATAAGTGATAATATGTGAAAATGTATGAAAATGTGTAAAATGAGCGATAATGTAAAAATAGGTGATAATGTATGAAACTGTATGGAAAGGAGTGAGAGTGTGTGAAAATGAGGGATTATGTGTGAAAAAAATGTGAAAGAGTGTGAAAATGGGTGATAGTGAACAAAAAACATGAAATTGTGTAAAAATGGGTGATATTGTGCAAAACAGTGTTATATAGGTGATAATGTGTGTAAATTGGTAATAGTGTGTGAAAATTGTAATAATGTATGTAAATGGGTGATAATGTGAGAAAAAAATTTAAAATATGTGATAATGTGTGAAAAATTTGTGAGAATGGGTGATAATGTGTGAACAATATGAAAATCTATAAAATTGGGTCATATTATATGATATAGTGTGAATATATGTGCAATTGCGTGATTGGTGGGGCCTAGGGTGTGATAAAATAAGATATAAATAAAGAGCAAATAATCACCCTAGACTGAGCACGGTTCTGCAAGTATACAGATCGTATGCAAGTTTTAGAAAATAAGTAAGATCCGTTCCGCAGAGACTACGAAAGTTAGGGGAATCTTATGCAATAATCAGGTGCAAATAATTAAAGCTAGAACAAATAAAACGCAATAAAAGTAAAGAAAAATAGATATTTATTTGATTTTCTAATTAACTAAATTAAAACTAAGAATTTAAAGACAGAAAATTAACTATGGAAGAGAAGTAATATGAGAAGATAGCTTGAGTCACTAGCATGTAATCCCCACTAGTTTTGCCGTTCTAAACATGTAAGGGTGAATTATGTAGTATTTCAATAATCGGTTCCAATTCGCTAGGTAGTTTTAAATAGGATTTACCTGTGTCAATAAGGCTTCCTAAGCAAACTTTTCCTGTAATTGGTAAATAGTCACAAGAACTAAACCATAGTGATTATCTAGTTACGTTGATTTGTCAGATCTAAACCGAATACTAGACGTTATGTGCTAAACATGTAATTAAACACCGTTGTCAATGGTGACCTAACTACTAGATGGTAATTCTATATGGCGGCCGTCCACAAAAACACAACATATAAATCCAAACACATAAACAGAGAATAAAAACTATAATTCAATTTAAAACATTAAGTTCCCAAATTAGATAGATGTCAATCAAAACTAGGGTTCATACATATATGCTAAAACTCAAGCTAAATAAATTTAGTTCATGAAAGAAAAGAAAGAAATTACAAATTTAAAGGTAGAAGAAGACATTGTGATGAACAGCTCCTTCCAGACTTCTCTCTTGTGTTGTAAGCTTCCTCTTGGTTTAAGGTTTCACCAAGGATGATTTAAGAGTGTTAAGAGGTTGTATTTATGGTGTATAGGTTGACCTAATTCGTTTCTTGGAGATGAGGTTAAGTAATGGACTCCAAGCCCAACTCAAATTCGTATAGATAATTACTGATGAACTGTTTTGAGCATATCTTCTTCGTTATTGGTCGGTTTTTGCTCCATAATATACCAAAAGAATCGTCACATAATTATCTACATCCCTATTAAAGGAATCTTCCAAAATCGGCTTGGTTTTGGAGTTATCACCACTTCTTTAGGCGTGTGCTGCAGAAATTCAGATTTAGGCAGCTTTTTCTACTCCATGTTTTTAGCCTTTGTTACCTTTATCTCCAATTTCCATGTAAATCTCTTTCCATATCTTGTAGTCTTTGACTTGGACTCTAATTAATCTCCATAATTATCTTTAAAGCTTCACACTAAATAAACAATTAAACCCAATATGCTCTAAAAATATTATGTTACTAAATCAAGACTCAAAATAGGAAAGTGCACTAAACTAAGCTAAATTCAACCTATAAACTAATAAATAAGCCTAAAATGATGTCTCAGAGATAGATTTTATTATCACACATGAGGAGACATCAAGACCCCAACTCAAAGTTTTATCGTCCAGATACAATAAAAGTAAAGAACAGAAGGGTAGTCAAATAAACAAGACGAAGAAGTCGGAGGAGAACAAGAACTGAATATAATGAATGATCCTAGAGCAAAATATCTAAAAAGCCTCATGTAGTAATGCTCAAGAAATAATGCACAAATATACTTAATATACATGTAATCAACAATTCATAAATTCAAGTCAAGATTAATTTCGCAATGCCAGAAGGTGAGGATGATAACTTAGTTCAGGTTAATGGCTATAGGTTGTTCATAGGTCTCAGTATAGCATCCAATGGTCCACTTACCTACTACCTAATAGCTCAATTGTTTCTCCCTCTAGTAGTTAGAAATCCTAAGGTCTTTGGTTATAACTTGGCTTAAGGACGGGTGTGGTATATTTGGATAATGAAAAGTGAGCTTGTGGCTCTCTCCTCACTAGCCATCAACGAATCGCCCCAGAGCTTGAGTTTTCACTCGAAGATGTTCTCACTCAACCCAATTTATTGATGCATTTTAATGTGCATCCCCAATAAATCCCAATTAAAACCTTTGATGATATCAAATCCACTTTGCCGGTCCGAATATATATTTTCTTTTCAAATCAATTTTTCTCTTTTGTATAGCTATAATTCTCTTTTTGATGTTGAGATATCACACTATTTTTCTCATATATATATATATATATATATTCTTTTTATGCCCTTGTTGGCAAATTGAGCTCGTAGCTTCTTTTTCATTCACTATTACCCCGACAAAGGGTTACAATAATAACAATTTCATCATCAATAAAATCACAAATATAATTCCCAAAACCCAATGTTTCCTAATGATGAAACCCACCACCACAAACTCAAGCTCTAAAACGAGTTGTCTCAGGTTTTGCGATTCGAGTGCGGGTCATATAGACAAGTCCGACAAACTAAGGGTATGGATTATAATGTGTTCAATAAAAGGCTTTAGAAAGGCTAAGAGGGGCTAAGACAGATAAATAATAACATAATCAAATAAAAGGGTGAAAAAGTATAAAAGGTTTCAAGTGTTTTATCATGAAAGAACTGCCTTATTCATTTTTCTAACTTCCAGATTTTGTTACGTTTTTATTATTAGTTCATAGATAAGTGGGTTTTCAACTAATTTCAAACCTCACATTCTACACACCAAATAACTATCCCTAAGTTTCAACGTGAATTCTTAGCATTGCTCATTAACTTTCCTATATTTTATTTCCTGTTTTCATACATGCATCTAAACAATTTTGTTGCATCTTTCAAAAACATACTACTTACTATCATTGACCTAATAAAATTATGCTCAAATAGGTATATTCAAAATATTCTATGTCTTAATTCAACCTAAAAAAATTTAAATTTTATGCAAAAACGAAAAGAAGATGAGGACAACGAATCCCCACCCCCAAATCAAAAGTGAGCCGTGTCCCCACAACTTGAAAAAGACTCAGGAATGGAATAAAATTTAAAATTAAAACTAACTAAACTACCTAATGCATACAAGCTATTAAGAAAATTAGAATGACTTACCTGGCTGGCCATAGAGATCCATTATATCATCCTCCTCATCCGAAGCTGAGGGATCGGTATAACTATCAATATCCCTTTCCAAGGTAAAATCTTCCAGCTGTGATTGCATCTGTATGATTTCCGTCCAAAGTTCTCTGTTATCTTCTTGTAATCTTTCGGTTTTGTTTTGTAATTTGAGAGCCCATGGAGGAAGATCATGATCAATTTCAGAGGAAGAAGTAGAATAACCTTGGTCATGAATTTTTATCTTCTTCAAAGGCCTTCTTGATGGTATGGACATTCTAACAGTTAACTTCTTTGGTAGTGGTTGTGCTGGTGCCTTTTCTTTTGATTCTTCAGTAGCCTCATCAATGGTGATAGGCTTTTCAATGGTGGCTCCAGGAAATTTCTTATTCTTCCCAAGGATAGAGCACTTTCTCTTGTATTCCATAGCTTCAGATCTGTTAGTCATGCTTGATTCACCCACAACTCAAGTTATACCAAGGATGGATTAAAAGTTTAAGAGAAATTGGTTAAGCTTGAGGTTGTTGCTTGTAATTGATGAAAGAGAAAGGTTTCTTGATGAATCTTGGAAGAAATCTTTAAAGCTTGTTGAATTTGATGGTGTTTAATGGTGTAGTGTGATGAATTTGATGGAGAAATTGTGTTTATGGAGGATGGAGGAGAGAATTTGTGGAGTTGTTGTGTTAATTGTGAAGGTTTGCACAAGCTTTAAGATGTATGTATAGTGTTTGGGTCTGAAAAATTCGTATGGGAGAGGCTAGCGTTAATCTTATTAAGGTAAGAAGTTGAATGGGCCTCAAATACCTCACAAACCGCCATAGTGCGGTGCACCGGAACAATGCCGCGGTATACCGTACCTACTGTTGATCCATTTTTTCGTCTCGGCCAAGAACCCGTGGTACATAACCCGTGGCACGGGGTTTCAATTTATCACCTCCGTTAAAAAACCCGCGGTATGAACCCCGTGGTACGGGTTTTTGGCTCGTGCGGTGCATCCCCCCTTGAGCCGCGGTGGACCGCACCTATCAGGTGTCCAATTTTTCGTCTCGGTATAAAACCCGAGCTTGCATACCCATGGTACGGGTTTTTCCAGGCGCGGTGCACCGCGTATGAGGTGCGGTATACCGCACCGACCTGCGAATTTTTCCACGAAATTTTCCTTGACCCCAAACTCGTTTCCTGCACAATAACACACTACCTTTCTCTCCTATTAGCTTGTAAACACAATTAAAAATATACACTAACTTAATATTATACACTACAAAGTAAAAACAACTAATCTAAAAAGCAATTAAAACAAGGGGTGTCTCCCAAGAGCACTTTTATTTAATGTCTTTGAGTTAGACGTGTACCTCAGGCTAAGCGCATTCTACGAGATGGATCGTCTTCTCTCGCCCAAAGTCCTCACTGTCATGGTATCTCTTCAAACGCTGGCCATTCACCATGAATGTCCTTTGCTCGATTGGATGTTCAATTTCAATTGCTCCATGAGGTGTGACTTTCGTAACAATGTAAGGTCCTCCCCAACGAGATTTAAGCTTTCCTGGGTAGTTCGAAAATTGAGAGTTGTATAATAAAACCTTTTGTCCTCTCTCGAAATGCTTTGGACGGAGCCGTTTATCATGCCATCGCTTTGTTTTCTCCTTGTAGAGGCGTGAATTTTCATAGGCAAGATAACGAAACTCCTCCAACTCGTTCAATTGCATCATCCTTTGTTTCCCGGCCAATTCTGGGTTCAGATTCAGAGTTTTAATAGCCCAGTAGGCTCGAGCTTCAAGTTCAATCGGTAGATCACACGTTTTTCCGTAGACCATGCGATATGGAGATGCCCCAGCCGGTGTTTTAAATGTTGTTCTGTAAGCCCAGAGAGCATCATCTAGCTTTAAAGACCAATCTTTCCTTGTTTTGTTCACGGTCTTCTCAAGAATAGATTTGATTTCGCGGTTGGAAACTTCAGCTTGACCGTTAGTTTGGGGGTGATAACCGGTTGAAATATGGTGTCTCACTCCAAACTTACGAAGATAGTTTCTCAGAGGAGCATTAATAAAGTGGGTACCTTTATCACTGATGATAACACGTGGCGTACCATGTCTTGAGAAAATGTTTGTTTTTAGGAATTTAATCATTGTTTGAGCATCGTTCTTTGGTGTTGCCACTGCTTCTACCCATTTTGATACATAGTCTACCGCAAGCAAAATATAAAGATTTCCATGGGACTTGATGAAAGATCCCATGAAATCTATTCCCCATACATCAAAGATTTCAACTTCTAAGATATTGTTAAGCGGCATCGTTTCTCTTTTTGATATATTACCAGTGAACTGGAATCTTTGACATGACTGGACAAAACGATGACAATCTTTGTGTATGGTAGGCCAATAGAATCCGAATTGAAGAATTTTAGCTGCGGTTCTATCGCCTTTAAAGTGACCTCCATAAGGTGAACTATGACAACTTTCAATGATCTTTTCCATTTCACCTTCATGCACACATCTTCTAACCACTTGGTCACTACAAATCTTCCAGAGGTACGGTTCATCCCAATAATACTGTTTGGCCTGGTGAGATAATCTTTGTCTTTGTTGTGGGTGGATATCCTTGGGGAATACACCACTCACAATGAGGTTGATTGATCTGCATACCATGGCACAAACGCATGTTTAATAGCAAAAAGTTGTTCATCAGGGAATACCTTTTTAACCAACAATGGTTCCTTGTTCGCATCAGATCCTTCGAGCCTTGATAAATGATCAGCAACTTGATTCTCGCATCCCTTTCAGTCTCGAATATCTATGTCAAATTCTTGAAGTAACAGTACCCATCTAATAAGACGCGGCTTAGCGTTCTTTTTCTCCATAAGGTACCTAATAGCTGAATGGTCCGTGTATACAAGAGTTTTCTTCCCAATCAGATATGAACGGAATTTATCAAAAGCATAAACCACGGACAACATCTCTTTCTCCGTCACTGTATAATTCATCTGGCCAGCGTTAAAAGTCTTACTTGCATAATAAATCGTGTGGAAAATCTTGTCTTTCCTATGTCCCAACACAACACCCATAGCGTGATCACTGGCATCGCACATAAGTTCAAACGGAGCTTTCCAATCAGGAGGTATAACAATAGGTGTAGAGATCAGTTTTTCCTTAATCGTCAAAAACGCTTGAAGACATTCTTCAGTAAAGTTAAAAGGAGTATCGTTTTCAAGTAAAGAACAAAGCGGTTTGGCGATCTTGAAGAAGTCTGTAATAAATCTTCGATAAAATGCTGCGTGACCCAAGAAACGTCTTACTCCTTTAACAGAAACTGGAGGTGGTAATGTTTTGATAACTTCAATTTTAGCACGATCAACCTCCATCCCTGCCTTCGAAACTTTATGTCCCAACACAATTCCCTCTTGAACCATGAAGTGGCATTTTTCCCAATTAAGCACAAGATCTTTTTCTCTACATCTCACAAGGACTTTCTCAAGATTATATAAACAATCATCAAAACTGTCTCCAAACACCAAAAAATCATCCATAAAAACCTACAAGTATTTATCAATCATGTCCCAAAATATAGCCATCATGCACCTCTGGAACGTGGCAGGTGCATTGCATAAACCAAACGGCATTCTTCTATACACAAAAGTACCAAACGGACAAGTAAAAGTTGTTTTGTGTTGACCAAGGGGATCTACACAAATCTGATTATAACCCGAATATCTATCAAGGAAACAATAATATTCTCTCCCTGCAAGCTTGTCTAGCATCTGATCAATGAATGGTATCGGGAAGTGATCTTTCTTTGTAGCTTTGTTCAGTCTTCGGTAATCCATGCATACTCGCCACCCCACAACTGTTCTTGATGGTATGGCTTCGCCTTGATCATTAAGGATGGTAGTGATACCTCCTTTCTTTGGAACACATTGCACTGGAGTAACCCAATCACTGCTAGTAATCGGATAGATAAGTCCTGCGTCTAACAACTTGATAACTTCCTTCCTCACTACTTCTTTCATAGCTGGCATGAGTCTTCTTTGTCTCTCTATAGATCGCCCACCTTCGTTCTCAAGAATGATTTTGTGTTTGCATACGGAAGGACTAATTCCTTTGATGTCGGCAATAGTCCATCCGATTGCTTCTTTTTTTGCGCGAAGTACTTGAAGTAGCTTCTCCTCTTGAGGACCTGAAAGGTTAGCAGAAATAATAACAGGCAAAGTTTTGTTCGTACCTAGATATGCATAGCGTAGATGATCTGGAAGTGGTTTTTCTTCGAGAACAGGTGGACATGTTATAGATGGTTGTTTCATTGGTTCAATGTCACCTGATTCTCGAAGTAGTTCTCGTACATTTGATCCTAATGCAGCAACATCTTCAGGGGGAATTTCGAGTTCCTCTTGTGATTCAAGTGCTAAGGCTTCGTCAAGATCATCATCTAAGCTTGCTTCATTGAAGACTTCTTGCGCAATTTTTCCGATGACATCTATTTTGAAACATTCATCTTTTGAATTGGGTAACTTTATAGCCTTAAACACATTGAATCGTATCTGTTCGTCTTGTACTCTCATGATCAACTCACCATTCTCAACATCAATTAGTGTACGCCCCGTGGCTAAGAATGGTCTACCCAAGATGATGGGGACATTCTTATCCGCGTCGTAGTCAAGAATAATAAAATCACAAGGAAAAATAAAAGAGCCAGCTTTAAGTAAAACATCTTCAATTTTACCTATTGGTCGTGAAAGGGAGCGATCCGCCATTTGTAATACCACAGATGTGGGTACTACTTCTCCAATATTAAGCTTCTCGAACAGGGATCTAGGCATGAGATTGATGCTCGCACCTAAATCAAATAATGCTTTCCCGGTCCAACTATCTCCAATGCCGATGGGAATTGTAAAACTTCTGGGATCTTCTAGCTTTGGTGGCAGCTTACTTTGACATATAACACTACACTCCACATGCAATCCAATTGTTTCCCCAGTTTCTATACTTCACTTGTTGGAGAGAATGTCTTTCATGAATTTGAGATATGTCGGAATTCTCTTGAGAGCTTCAACAAGAGGTATATTAACTTCCAACTTCTTCAACATGTCAACGAACTTCTTGAATTCCAGGTCATTGTCCTTCTTTCTGACACGTGACGGGTATGGTGGTGGAGGGCGTGTATTAAGTTCCACTGATTTCTCGTTTTTTCAGGTGTCTCGGTTTGGACACTCTTTGGTTTAACTACCCCCTCTTCTGTATCTTTGATTGTTTCTTCCCCCTGGTTTCTGGAATAGGGACTGGTTCAGGTTCTCTTCTTGGTGGAGGTAGTTGTTTTCCACTTCACAATTCAACTGCATGACAAGAATCATCTCTAGGAGCAATAGTATCACTTGGAAGTTGCCCTTTTGGCCGATTTTGTAATGTACTCGCCATATGTGATAAAGTATGCTCTAGTTTCGTGATTATCTTTTGCTGGGCTTGAATCTTCTGTTGGCTACGACTCATGTTGGTTTCAACTGCTTGCATTAATTTAGCCATACTCGAATTCAAGCTTTGAATTTGCTCTTGCTTTGCCAGTTGTAATTGTTTAGGTGGATCTTTCTTCGTCTCTTGACAAGATTTCTTAACAATGGGTGCCTTTTTCTGAATAGGTTGTGGTGGATTGTAGGATTGTGGTTGGGGTTTCGGATAAGTTTCTTGCTTTCTGACCCAACTCCTTTGTTGTGGAGGTTGTTGATAATTAGCGTAGCTTTCTTGAGGATGAGTATAACCATTAGGATAATAGTTATCTTGCGGATATGTCACGGAAGCTACTGCTAGATTATTCATACATCCTTCCCACACATGATTTCTTGATCCACAACCAAGACACGAAGGGATTGCACGTACTACATTTACCTGAGCAATTATTCGGGCTTGTTCTTGTAGTTCTCTGAGTTGTTGGGCTAATCCTTTAAGCTTCAGAGACTCTGAAGTGTCTTCTTTTTCTGGTTTCTTTGGCCAACTTCTCTCGTTCTCTAGAATTCTCTCCATCCCCAACTCAGCTTCTTCAGGGTCTAGTAACACAAAACCTGCGTTTCCTAACGAATCCGCTTTCTCTCTTGATTTGTCATTAAGGCCTCCATAAAACAAGGTTAAATAATATTCCGGCGAGGATTTATGATATGGACATCTCGCCTTCTTTTCTGTAAATCGTAACCATGCTTCACCCAAACTCTCTCTGTTTTTTTGTATAAATTGTTCAAGCTCCAACATATCTTTTAAACGTCTACTAACCGGATAGAAGCGGTCTAGGAATCTTGCTTGAAGCTTGTCCCAATCTGGAATAACATGAGGGTATTGGGTATGATACCAATCGCTTGAACCTCCGGTCAAGAAGAACTGGAACATCACGTAATATACTTGTTCCCTAGTAACTCCTCTTACGATATAAGCATCACAGATTTAAATGAATTTCTGAATATATCGGATCGGATCTTGATGTGCAACACCGCTGAATAGTCCATGAGGTGCAAACTGAGTTAGCATCCCTGGATCAGGCTTAAATTTAGCGGCTTGGATTTCTGGAGCGCGAATTCCTCGTGGCTCCACTCTAAATTCGATGAGTAGCTCAAGTCTCCTTGGGTTCTCCATCTGTAACTAAATCTGAAAAACAAAAACTAAAAGACAAAAGCGTAAAATAGAACTAACTGAAATAAAAGCACAAGATATATGCACAAGGACTAACGATGTAGTCCCGGCAGCGGAGCCAAAAACATGGTGGGGCCTAGGGTGTGATAAAAAAAGATATAAATAAAGAGCAAATAATCACCCTAGACTGAGCACGGTTCTGCAAGTATACAGATCGTATGCAAGTTTTAGAAAATAAGTAAGATTCGTTCCGCAGAGACTACGAAAGTTAGGGGAATCTTATGCAATAATCAGGTGCAAATAATTAAAGCTAGAACAAATAAAACGCAATAAAAGTAAAGAAAAATAGATATTTATTTGATTTTCTAATTAACTAAATTAAAACTAAGAATTTAAAGACAGAAAATTAACTATGGAAGAGAAGTAATATGAGAAGATAGCTTGAGTCACTAGCATGTAATCCCCACTAGTTTTGCCGTTCTAAACATGTAAGGGTGAATTATGTAGTATTTCAATAATCGGTTCCAATTCGCTAGGTAGTTTTAAATAGGATTTACCTGTGTTAATAAGGCTTCCTAAGCAAACTTTTCCTGTAATTAGTAAATAGTCACAAGAACTAAACCATAGTGATTATCTAGTTACGTTGATTTGTCAGATCTAAACCGAATACTAGACGTTATGTGCTAAACATGTAATTAAACACCGTTGTCAATGGTGACCTAACTACTAGATGGTAATTCTATATGGCGGCCGTCCACAAGAACACAGCATATAAATCCAAACACATAAACAGAGAATAAAAACTATAATTCAATTTAAAACATTAAGTTCCCAAATTAGATAGATGTCAATCAAAACTAGGGTTCATACATATATGCTAAAACTCAAGCTAAAGAAATTTTGTTCATGAAAGAAAAGAAAGAAATTACAAATTTAAAGGTAGAAGAAGACATTGTGATGAACAGCTCCTTCCAGACTTCTCTCTTGTGTTGTAAGCTTCCTCTTGGTTTAAGGTTTCACCAAGGATGATTTAAGAGTGTTAAGAGGCTGTATTTATAGTGTATAGGTTGACCTAATTCGTTTCTTGGAGATGAGGTTAAGTAATGGACTCCAAGCCCAACTCAAATTCGTATAGATAATTACTGCTGAACTGTTTTGAGCATATCTTCTTCGTTATTGGTCGGTTTTTGCTCCATAATATACCAAAAGAATCGTCACATAATTATCTACATCCCTATTTAAGGAATCTTCCAAAATCAGCTTGGTTTTGGAGTTATCACCACTTCTTTAGGCGTGTGCTGCAGAAATTCAGATTAGGCAGCTTTTCCTTTTCCATGTTTTTAGCCTTTGTTACCTTTATCTCCAATTTCCATGTAAATATCTTTCCATATCTTGTAGTCTTTGACTTGGACTCTAATTAATCTCCATAATTATCTTTAAAGCTTCACACTAAATAAACAATTAAACCCAATATGCTCTAAAAATATTATGTTACTAAATCAAGACTCAAAATAGGAAAGTGCACTAAACTAAGCTAAATTCAACCTATAAACTAATAAATAAGCCTAAAATGATGGCTCAGAGATGGATTTTATTATCACAAATGAGGAGACATCAAGACCCCCAACTCAAAGTTGTATCGTCCCGATACAATAAAAGTAAAGAACAGAAGGGTAGTCAAATAAACAAGACGAAGATGTCGGAGGAGAACAAGAACAGAATATAATGAATGATCCTAGAGCAAAATATCTAAAAAGCCTCATGTAGTAATGCTCAAGAAATAATGCACAAATATACTTAATATACATGTAATCAACAATTCATAAATTCAAGTCAAGATTAATTTCGCAATTCCAGAAGGTGAGGATGATAACTTAGTTCAGGTTAATGGCTATAGGTTGTTCATAGGTCCTAGTATAGCATCCAATGGTCCACTTACCTACTACCTAATAGCTCAATTGTTTCTCCCTCTAGTAGTTAGAAATCCTAAGGTCTTTGGTTATAACTTGGCTTAAGGACGGGTGTGGTATATTTGGATAATGAAAAGTGAGCTTGTGGCTCTCTCCTCACTAGCCATCAACGAATCGCCCCAGAGCTTGAGTTTTCACTCGAAGATGTTCTCACTCAACCCAATTTATTGATGCATTTAAATGTGCATCCCCAATAAATCCCAATTAAAACCTTTGATGATATCAAATCCACTCTGCCGGTCCGAATATATATTTTCTTTTCAAATCAATTTTTCTCTTTTGTATAGCTATAATTCTCTTTTTGATGTTGAGATATCACACTATTTTTCTCATATATATATATATATATATATATATATATATATATATATATATATATATATATTCTTTTTATGCCCTTGTTGGCAAATTGAGCTCGTAGCTTCTTTTTCATTCACTATTACCCCGACAAAGGGTTACAATAATAACAATTTCATCATCAATAAAATCACAAATATAATTCCCAAAACCCAATGTTCCCTAATAATGAAACCCACCACCCCAAACTCAAGCTCTAAAACGAGTTGTCTCAGGTTTTGCAATTCGAGTGCGGGTCATATAGATAAGTCCTACAAACTAAGGGTATGGATTATAATGTGTTCAATAAAAGGCTTTAGAAAGGCTCAGAGGGGCTAAGACAGATAAATAATAACATAATCAAATAAAAGGGTGAGAAAGTATAAAAGGTTTCAAGTGTTTTATCATGAAAGAACTGCCTTATTCATTTTTCTAACTTCCAGATTTCGTTACGTTTTATTATTAGTTCATAGATAAGTGGGTTGTCAACTAATTTCAAACCTCACGTTCCACACACCAAATAACTATCCCTAAGTTTCAACGTGAATTCTTAGCATTGCTCATTAACTTTCCTATATTTTATTTCCAGTTTTCATACATGCATCTAAACAATTTTGTTGCATCTTTCAAAAATATACTACTTACTATCATTGACCTAATAAAATCATGCTCAAATAGGTATATTCAAAATATTATATGCCTTAATTCAACCTAAATTTTTTTAAATTTTATGCAAAAACGAAAAGAAGATGAGGACAACGAATCCCCACCCCCAACTCAAAAGTGAGCCATGTCCCCACGACTTGAAAAAGACTCGGAAATGGAATAAAATTTAAAATTAAAACTAACTAAACTACCTAATGCATACAAGCTATTAAGAAAATTAGAACGACTTACCTGGCTGGCATAGAGATCCATTATATCATCCTCCTCATCCGAAGCTGAGGGATCGGTATAACTATCAATATCCCTTTCCAAGGTAAAATCTTCCAGCTGTGATTGCATCTGTATGATTTCCGTCCAAAGTTCTTTTATCTTCTTGTAATCTTTCGATTTCGTTTTGTAATTTGAGAGCCCATGGAGGAAGATCATGATCAATTTCAGAGGAAGAAGTAGAAGAACCTTGGTCATGAATTTTTATCTTCTTCAAAGTCCTTCTTGATGGTATGGACATTCTAGCAGTTAACTTCTTTGGTAGTGGTTGTGCTGGTGCCTTTTCTTTTGATTCTTCAGTAGCCTCATCAATGGTGATAGGCTTTTCAATGGTGGCTCCAGGAAATTTCTTATTCTTCCCAAGGATAGAGCACTTTCTCTTGTATTCCATAGCTTCAGATCTGTTAGTCAAGCTTGATTCACCCATAACTCAAGTTATACCAAGGATGGATTAAAAGTTTAAGAGAAATTGGTTAAGCTTGAGGTTGTTGCTTGGAATTGATGAAAGAGAAAGGTTTCTTGATGAATCTTGGAAGAAATCTTTAAAGCTTGTTGAATTTGATGGTGTTTAATGGTGTAGTGTGATGAATTTGATGGAGAAATTGTGTTTATGGAGGATGGAGGAGAGAATTTGTGGAGTTGTTGTGTTAATTGTGAAGGTTTGCACAATCTTTAAGATGTATATATAGTGTTTGGGTCTGAAAAATTCGTATGGGAGAGGCTAGGGTTAATCTTGTTAAGGTAAGAAGTTGAATGGGCCTCAAGTACCTCACAAACCGCCATAGTGCGGTGCACCAGAACAATGCCGCGGTGTACCGTACCTACTGCTGATCCATTTTTTCATCTCGGCCAAGAACCCGTGGTACATAACCCGTGGCACGGGGTTTCAATTTATCACCTCCGTAAAAAAACCCGCGGTATGAACCCCGTGGTACGGGTTTTTGGCTCGTGCGGTGCATCCCCCCTTGAGCCGCGGTGTACCGCACCTATCAGGTGTCCAACTTTTCGTCTCGGTATAAAACCCGAGCTAGCATACCCGTGGTACGGTTTTTTCCAGGCGCGGTGCACCATTGGTGCGGTATACCGCACCGACCTGCGAATTTTTCCACGAAATTTTCCTTCACCCCAAACTCGTTTCCTGCAGAATAACACACTACCTTTCTCTCCTATTAGCTTGTAAACACAATTAAAAATATACACTAACTTAATATTATATACTACAAAGTAAAAACAACTAATCTAAAAAGCAATTAAAACAAGGGGTGTCTCCCAAGAGCACTTTTATTTAACGTCTTTGAGTTAGACGTGTACCTCATGCTAAGCGCATTCTACGAGATGGGTCGTCTCCTCTCGCCCAAAGTCCTCACTGTCATGGTATCTCTTCAAACGCTGGTCATTCACCATGAATGTCCTTTGCTCGGTTGGATGTTCAATTTCAATCGCTCCATGAGGTGTGACTTTCGTAACAATGTAAGGTCCTCCCCAACGGGATTTAACTCCTTATTTTTTATATACATATATATATATATAATATTCCATAAAAAGTCAAAAATACCTTAAAAATAAATGATTCAAAGGTAAAAACCTGACAGTGTTAGACACAAAGGACTAATAGTGTGAGAATCAAGTTTGACAACCATTCAAATATTTATTTTACTTCAAAGACATCAAGGACCATCTTGGATAATAGTGTGAAGAAAATATAGAAATGGGTGAAAACGTATAATAAGGAAATATAAAATAAGTATTTTGAATATTCGTTTGTTTTCTTTGACATTGAGATAAGGTGGCACGATTTACACCATCCTTTTGTGACATATTTTAGGTCAATATTATATTCGAACTACTATTTGTCTCCCTCTAGATCCTTATTTTTTAATATATATATATATATTTATATATATATATATATATATGGAGAGAGAGAGATAGAGAGAAGGGGGCAGTCCTAACAATGACCCAAAGCGAATTTACGAAATTAGACACCTTTATGTTAATCGAAATCCCGGAGAGATCGCCTATTCGGCATACCCTCAAGACCGTCTCTCTCTATCTCTCTCTCTCTCTCTCTCTCTCTCTCTCTCTCTCTCTCTCTTATATATATATAATAAATAATATATTATATAAAAGGTAAAAAATATCTTAAAATACATCACACATGGCATTAAAGGGTGAAAACCTTACAATGTTAGACAGAAGGACTAATAGTGTGACTAAAATCAAGTTTTTCGACCATTTAGATAATTTTTTAAATTCGAAGGACCAATTTGGTATAAGGTGTATATAGTTCACGGACCATTTGAGAAATTTTTCTTTTATATAAATAATCTCATATTTCTCCCCTAATTTAACTATGCCCTAGTTCTTCGCCTCTTCCACATTTTAGTTCTCTTTCAATTATTTTTATATAAATAATCTTATATTTCTCCCCTAATTTAACTATTCCCTAGTTCTCCGCCTCTTCCACAATTTAGTTCTCTTTCAATTATCGTTCTCCCGTACACCTGCTCGCTTTTCTCATTCATATCACCTATTGTGTTACTTTACAGTATCGTAGCTTTGATTACAAATCTAATTGTAAGTATTCGATACTTTTGTATGTAACTCTAATTTTAATAATTTATACTGATAATTGTCATTTCAATTATCTTTTGGCGATAGATCTCAAGTTTATGTAGAACTCTAGTTGTTATGTATTTTTTATAAATTGTAATAATAATTTTATGTAGAAATAATTGTTTGTATGCTAATATATATTAATTCAAAAATTGCTCTCGAAATTTTTACATCAACAATATTTTGAAACTTTGTTAGTAAATTATACTGTATATGATTAGGTAATTTATACTAATTAAAAAAAAACTTCATTTTTCGGTATAACTACTTCATGATATATTCGATAGGGATAACTTATATATTTTGAAAGCATCCAATTAAATTTTTTATTACCCTTTTAGACATATACATATAAAATGATTAAAATTTAGGTTAGGGGTTGAAATATTGATCAAATCTCAAGTTTACCATTATTTGATAATAGATGTGTGTATTTTGTGTATGTCTATTAGTTTATTGTTAAGTTTAATATACACAAGAGATAAATTGGTTGTATACTTATGGAATATCATAATATTTGTACACATGCAAATATATTTTACTAGAATGTTTAGATATATAGTTTTGGCCGTAAGTAAATTTTAGTATTCTTAAAAATTATTTAATATATTCTTTAGTTAATCAAGAATTTGAGTTTTTTTTTCAAATTTTAAAAATCACAACTATAAATGTTCAACTTTTTGAAATAAGTTTCAAGTTAACCATTGGAGGAGAACACTGTTATAGTATATTTTTTTTAATCTTTTTACAGGTCATATATTTGGTAAAGAGATTAACTATCATCCTATTAAATAAATGGTCGCTGGTCATGTCATTTCAATCGAATATAATGTTGGGGTAATGAAAATTGGTAAGTAATACAACTATAAAATGGTATATGTACCCATGATAATTTTAAATATGAAGGGCTTATCCTAGGAGTAGTATACCTTGCTCAGTGATGAAATCTGTTATCTCTTCGTCATGAAGGACCATCTAAATTTAATAGCACCCTTTGAAGGTGTCTATTAACGACCGAAAAATCTAGTTGGTAGTGACATCGACCAACCGATCAATCGTTGGTGAGGAAAAATAACACTTCTTCATGTCAGTTTCATGTTGTTGTAATCAACACACAGATTTATATACCATCATGTTTGGCTACGAGGTCAGGATTTCCAAGCTACCATGAAAAATTCATTTCTCTCATGTGTACATCTTGTAGTAGCCACTCGATCACTTCCTTAATTATCATGTTACTTTCTGTAGAAAATATCATTCTTTCTACGCAACCAGTCGATCAATGTGATTGAAATTTAGGTGGTGTACGACGATACAATTATTGATGTGTACCATATCCTATTAGTATCTTAGGTGAATAAATGTTTATGCTCTTCATACCTGGCTTGTAAGACTATTTGCATCCTGATTTCCAGATATCCTTTTATTTTTACCTCAATCTTCAGATTTCTGATAGCTAGGTACATCAATTACTTTTTAGCTAGAACTAGATTGTCCTAATAGTGTTTATATGAGAATTCAATTAAACGTATTGCTGAGTCCCCACCATATGAAAGTCCTTGTCCATTAATCCTGTGACCCTTTTGTAATGGGTTTTAACTCCTTAGGGTCAATAAGTGCTCGTTCGAGGGTGTGTAAGAATAGTAAATATATTAAACTTCCAGTGTCATCAAATTCACATATTGTAGCTCTTGTCCAATAAGGTCTAGAGTGATGAGTGGTATATCATGGGGGAATTTTATGCCATGTGAGGCATTCACGTCATAATTAACGATATCAATTATTGGAGGATATCTTTAAGGGTGACGCTTTCTATTTTTGTTTACGTCTCTTTTCTGTCTATATGAGGCTAAACTGTTGGCTCATTTTTGTCTTATACCACACCTTTGCATCATGGTATCTCTGTGTCTTTTTGAGGTGGAAAGTTAATCGATTCCCAAAGAATCACTAATAATACAATGATCTATCAAAATAATTGGAGCTCGTTGACTCCTCATTTACTTTCTTTTATCATTTTTCATTGACTCCTCATTTACTTTCTTTTATCAGCTTTCTTAGACAGTAATTTGGCTAGTTTATGTCCAAGGGATTTAGGTCTAATACCTGCAAATGATAGGTTGGTAATCAAAGGGAGGTGATCCTTCTGATGGTACTATTACGATCAAGTTCATATGAGGTATAGATATATTTGATCACTTTCCCTTTTTTTGGTATGTGAAGTATTTATAGGGAATTCTTTTCTCATAGGCATGCAGAGAGTTCTTTTTTATATTAGAAGTGTCACTTATAGAGAGGCGATTTTTTTCAGACTTAATACCCCTATTTTTAGGTTAAGTTTTGTTCAATATTATAATGATATGGGCCAAAACCATTAGGTCAAAGACCTTGTTTGTCATACAGGACTCGTCGTATGACTTTAATAACTAGGGCCATTTCTGCTCATGGTTTTGTTTTTGAAAATAAATAAATTATGAACTTGATAAATTTACATTTTGAGATGGTATGAGTAGCATTAGTAAAAAATAAAATAACTAATGATTAATTTCTAAAGAGAATAAAAGTATTTAAGCATTTACTATCCATAAATATACTATATACAATATAATAAAAAGGGAATCAACCTTTTACAAAAGAGACAGACCAAAATATTAAATGAACATTTTTTTCTAAATTCAACCAAGAAGGTCTGAGGTGTAGTTTTTTATTATTGCCTTTTGTCTATAAAAAACTATTTTTATATTATTTACTTCCTCCATTCCAAAAAGGTTGTCACATTTTCTTTTGCATTCAAACTAATAAATGTCATTTATTATCCATGTGATTACTAAAGTTCCTTCCATAGAGTGTCTTGATATCTTAAATATGTATTAGGAATATATATTATAATATTTAATTAGGGGTTAAAGTGGTATAAAGAAAAAAAAGTATCTTGATTTTTTAAAGTGACAACCTTTTTTGAACAACTACTTTTAGTATAAGTGACAACCTTTTAGGAACAGAAGGAGTAGTTTATTATTAACCATTGACAAAAGGTAGTTGATAAAAGAGTAAATGGTTTATTGATAAGAGGAATCAATCTATTCATATAGATTTTTATAATATTGTGTATATGAAATTAGTAAAAGAAATAGGTTAAAGTTGAAAAATAGAGTACGTTTATTAAAATTTTGGAATTAAAAAATTATTAGTATGATTATCAACATAAAATAAACTGCCTCACCAAAAAGAATAACATTATAGATGGAAATTATACCCCTTTCTATATGATCCAATGGTTTGTGATAGAGACCAATCTCCCATCATCAATTCCTCATATGTATCCTATCAGATTTCCAGTAATTTTGAACCAATTTTTAATGAGATAAGACATTGTATCAAATCAAGGATTGGATCAATTATATTCCCATTGATATAAGAAAGAACTAGGTTCTTCAATTTAGTTGGTGTTATAGTCCATGATTGATCCATCTTCTTTTTGTTGTTGTGATCTTATTAAAATAGGATCTAATTCATGTTGATCTACGGATATCTTATTTTTCATTTTGGCTCGTGTAGACCAATACTACTAATCCTGAGACCAATAATATCTAATATCATTGGTTATATAGATTCATCTCTATATTTCAAGGGACCTTGATCAATATTTGGACTCATTAACTTTCCAAGCTTCAGGGATTCAATCTTCTTTTTGTTTTCTAATATTTGATCTACCTTTTCTTCCAAATAAGAAAAACTCAATAAAATGTTCATCCTTTTAGAATATATCACTATATCAAGGCGAGAGACATCAGAAGAAACAGGAGGCTTTGCTCAATAATTTCCATTCACGAGTCCGAATCATAACAAGTTTAATCAACATAAGAAAATACTCTCAATAGAAATATATATTATATATCAGATATATATATATTGAAGTGTATATCAATAACACAATTTCACTATCATTTATCA